>CM038463.1:14404309-15682530 GCA_021464415.1 Lonicera japonica
ACTTGTCAAAACATCCGTATGTTATTACCACTTAAACGGCTTACTTCGACACCTTTGTTAAAATCCAGGTTCTTCTCGACAATTTTTAGTGGTTCTTTGGCAAATATCGGTCACATCACAGTCTTCCTTCATCTTCGCCACTGGTTTTCGTCTACAGTCGTGAAGCAACAAACAGACTGGAAGGTTGGGCCGGCCGTGATCACACCGAAGACTAGTAAGACCAAGCACACCTGAAATGGCCGATGAACGCGAGAATCGAGAGACAGATCAGAGCCTAGCCGAGCATCATCAGCTCAGCCAACCCTAGCCGAAATGCACCGTTTACTCATGACCGTCAGCAGGGATCTGGCAAACCTCACGAACGAGCAACAGGGTACCCGGATCCGAATAGAAGAATTATCAGCCGAACGAACTGCACCACCGGGTTTGATCGACTACCACCGAATCGAGATCCGAACCAAGGACAGTCTTCACAAGTACTACCCCCAGTTCAAGGAACCAATCCACCCCAAACGGGCCCTATCGTAGTTGGTCCCGTTCAAACCGACCCCAACAATCAGAACCAATGGGCCCGGATTCAGGCCCCACTTACCAACAGCAAGAGCCACCCATAGTCTGGCCGCAACCCCAAGTACAACCCGGTTTTGACCCCCAATACCAACCATGGCCACAAGTTCCCGCAAAACCCATTCCACCACCGGCCCCAGCAGCCCTCCCTAATGAATACCCAGACATCAACCGACTTCGGGCAGTGTATGCAGAATCGGTAATAGCACGGAAACAGCCCGACGAGGTGTCAAGAGAGAGTGAGGAAATGAAGAAGCTGAAAGAGCAGATGAGGGTCCTACAGAAGGGGGTGTCCCTAATAAAAGGTGCAGACGAGATCACGGATATGAATGCCTTCTCCCTCTACCCAGAAGCGAGATTACCCCAGGGATTCAAACTCCCTTCCATCACCAAGTTCACTGGAACCACGCCCCCTAAAACTCACCTACAGTCCTACATCAGATCCATGCAAGTGTCCCGGTTGTGGAGAGCCGGAATTAGCACAAGCCTTTCACATGACTCTCACGGAGCCGCCCTGAGATGGTTCTTTGGTCTAGAAAGGCATCACACGCAGACTTGGGGAGATATCGTCAAAGAATTTATGACCAAATACGGGTCCAACGAGGATTTGGAAATTACCCGTAAACACCTGGAAATGGCCAAACAGGGCGAGAAAGAAAGCTTCAGCGACTTTGTCACCCGCTGGAGGGAGATGGCCTCCCAAATGTCCAAACGACCCGATGAAGAAGAACAGCTGGAAATCATTCAGAAGAACTTCACTCCAGCCGTACTGAGTTGCATGGGAAAGCATGTATTCCCACACTTCAGGGCCCTGTTGAGTATGGGGTCACAAGTAGAGGAAGAACTGGCCAAGAAAGTTGAAACCGATACCAAGAAAGCCGCATACACCGGAGAAAGACAGCCACTACAGCCGTGAATCAAATAAGCTCATACCCCTATCAACAGAACCCCTTTCAACAACCACAACAGCCACCTCCGATGAGTTGGCCCGCACAAGGAGGCCCTTCGAACACCGAGGACAAGAAAGGAGAAACTTCTGCACCCTCCCCACTACACTGGTAAAAAGTCTGGAGCTGCTCCAAAAGGCCGGACTAATCACTCCACTCAACCCGCGCCCCCCACCAAACCCTATTCCAAATACCTGGAGAATGAATGAGAATTGTGCGTATCATCAAGCTGCAGGACACGACACGGAGCGTTGTTTGGCCCTTCGTCATCGTATTCAAGACCTCATTGAAGCCGGAACCATCCCCGCACCCGGCGGGCCCAATGTTACTAACAATCCACTTCCTAACCATGCTCCACCTGCAGGGATTAATGCCTTGACCACTGATGAAGAAGGCTTCGATCCCGTGGGGCTCATTCGAGATGACCCAACCTACAGGGCACCCGATGTACTGCCAGCAAAGGCTCAAGTTACCCCAGGCCTCAATCCCATAATTGACCAATGGATGGCCAAAATGAACTTCCTACCGGGCAGGGTTTAGGAAAGGCAAATCAGGGGATCTCACAGCCACTTACAATCAAAACCAATCCCGGAAAATCTGGGATAGGATGGACCCAGAATAAGAAGAAACAATCATGGAAATCCCAAACCCCCCAGGGAGACAATCTGTATGACAGAAACCTCCCCGGGACTTTCAGTTGGTCGACAGAGCCAGAATCGTCAGAAACTTCAGAGGAATCAAACCCGGCATCCCTTTGGATCCAACAAATCACCCGTTCAGGAAGGGTATACCAACCACCACCGATGCTGAGAAAAACACCGTCTAAGGAAATAGGAGAAGATAGAGTGCTTGAGCAGTTGAAGAAGACCCAGGCACACATCACCATTTGGGGCCTCTTGGTTGCCTCCAAACCCACAGGACTGCTTTCATCAAACTTCTGGACGAAGCCGTGATATCACCGGACTCCACACCCGAACAACTGCCAAACATGATCGGGTCACTTACAGTCCAAAGAAGTCTGTCATTTTCAGATGAGGATCTGTCTCCATTGGGAAGGAAACACAGCCTGGCTCTCCATATCACCGTCCGAACCCGAGGGAAGATTTTGCCACAAGTCCTTATCGACAACGGGTCAACCATAAACGTCTGCCCCTTGAAGACCGCTAGATGCCTGGGTATCTTGGATTCAGAACTTTCTCCATCCGCCGTGACTGTCAGGGCCTACGACAATACCAGAAGGGCCGTTCTGGGTTCTCTAAAGCTAGATCTCAGGTCGGTCCCGAAATTTTCCGCCGATTTCCAAATCATAGACATTCCCTCCAGTTTCAACCTCCTGCTGGGAAGAGCGTGGCTACACGACATAGGAGCACTCCCCTCCTCCTTGCACCAAAAGATCAAGATACCGTTTGAAGGGAACATAATTACCATCCAAGGAGATCCTGAAAGGACCTTGGCAGATCTGGAGTTACCTGTTTTGGGAATCGGAAGCCAGAGCATACAGTTAGGAGGCTTTTCTTACGAGCCTCAAGTACAAACTCTCAGTACCCAGATAATCGAATATCTTCCCCCTGACAATATCCCCGGTCTCAGCACCAAGATTACAAATATGCTTGAGAATGATGAAATACTTGCCTGGAGCCGGTCTGGGAATGGGACAACAGGACTACTTCAAGCCTTGGAACCAGTAACGAGGTGAAAGGGAAGGTTTGGGGTACCAACACACTGAAGAAGACGATCAGCAAAAAAGGGCCGAGGGCATCAGTATCCGAGTTTCAGCTCTTTGAACGGTTTTTTTGTCAAAGAAGGAGAGGACTTCCCCTTTTGCGGTTTTCAGGAACCTTGGAGAAACAGCGACGGAGAGAACCTGCCGGGATGGGAAATCTTCTATGAAGAGGACCTATATGTCAAAGAAAGCATTGAACACAGTTTCTCCACCAAATTAACGATCGGGTTAAAGAAGAAAATGAAGACAAGACAGACAAGGAGGAAGAAATGATCGGAGATCTTTTCGACATCATGGTTCTAGGGGATGACGAGCCAGGGATGACCCCGTACACCTGATATACGCTGATCCAGACTACCAAAGGAAAGGGAAAAGAGTGAAATTGTAAGGGTGAGAGGTGAGAGTGAAAGTAAGGCTAGGAAAGAGCCACTCCTAGATTTACTCTTTAAACTTGTACCTGTAAACACTATTATCAATGAAGAAAACTCTGTGTTGCGTTATCCTGTTATTTGTAATTCTGTAATAGCTTATAAGGAGTTAGAAAGACTGAACCGAACACCCGGAACGGGAGGAACAGCGTATACAGAGTGAGGAAGGAGACACTCTCGAAATTAACCTCGGAACGAAAAAGGAAAGAAAAGAGGTCCGCATTGGGACAAGTCTGAGTGAAACAGAAAAAGAGGAATTCACACAAACTCTGAAAGAGTACGTGGATGTCTTCGCCTGGTCTTATGCGGATATGCCAGGATTGAACAGTCAGATAGTCATGCACGAGATACATACCAAGCCGGAGTTCAGACCTGTCAAGCAAAAGTTAAGAAAACTTACGCAAGAATGGTCCCTAAAGGTAAAGGAAGAAGTGATGAAACAACTGAGTGTAGGGTTTCTGCGGGTGATCGATTACCCTTCATGGTTAGCCAACATTGTGCCCGTTCCAAAGGCAAATGGGAAGGTCCGCATGTGCGTGGATTACCGGGATCTTAACAAGGCTTATCCGAAAGACGATTTCCCATTGCCCAACATCGATTTGATAATCGATAACACTGCCAACCACGCCCTAAAATCATTCGTAGATGGTTTTGCCGGGTATAACCAGATTAAAATGCACCCGGATCACCAGGAGAAAACGGCATTCATCACACCATGGGGAACATACTGCTACACCGTTATGCCATTTGGGCTGAAGAACGCCGGGGCAACCTACCAGAGAGCAGCCACCGCTATTTTCCACGATATGGTCCATAAAGAAGTAGAGGTGTATGTGGACGACATGATAATCAAATCAAATGAGAGGGAAGGTCACATACCAGCCCTGAGAACCTTCTTCGACCGGGTCCGCCAGTACCAGATGAAACTCAATCCGCAGAAATGTGTGTTCGGGGTAACCAAGGGAAAACTCCTAGGTTATGTTGTCAGTAAGAGAGGGATCGAGGTAGACCCTGCCAAGGTTCAAGCTATCCAAGAAATGCCTAAACCTCGTACTGAGAAAGAAGTCCGGGGATTTTTGGGTAATCTGCAGTACATCAGTAGGTTCATCTCTCAGCTCACTCAGACTTGCGAGCCCATCTTCAAACTCCTGAGGAAATCTTCACCGGGAGAGTGGAACGATCAGTGCCAGGAAGCTTTTGATAGGATCAAAGAACATCTCTCCAACCCCCCAGTATTAGCCCCACCACAAACCGGACTACCTTTAATTTTATACCTAACCGTCACTGATTCAGCCGCAGGAGCAATGCTAGCCCAGCACCTGACTGATACCCGGAAAGAGCAGGCCATCTATTTCCTCAGCAAGAAACTGTCCCCGTTTGAAATGAACTACACACCATTGGAGAAATCATGCACCGCTCTCATCTGGGTAACACAAAAACTACGGCACTACATGCTAATTTTCTCAGTCATCCTGGCATCACGGATTGATCCGTTGAAATACCTCTTCGAGAAACCAGCTCTCTCGAACCGAATGGCAAAATGGCTATTTCTACTCTCCGAATTTGACATCACCTATATGACCCAGAAGGCAGTCAAAGGCAAGATCATAGCTGATTACCTGGCCCACAATCCAATATTGGGAGACATACTAGAAAAAGCCGAGTTCCCAGACGAAACCATCATGAATGTCGAGATCGATGAAGACTGGAAGTTGTACTTTGACAGGGCCGCCAATCGGAATGGAAACGGGATAGGTATCCTGTTAGTCTCTCCAGACCAAACTCACTCTCCGGTATCATATCGTCTGGACTTCTTCTGCACCAACAACATGGCTGAATATGAAGCCTGCATACTCGGGTTAGAGATAGCTCTTCAAAGGGGTATAAAGAGGATACAGGTATACGGAGATTCAGCACTAGTGGTTCACCAGGTCCTGAAAGAATGGAAGATCATAGATGAGAAATTGGTCCCTTACCTCGCCCGACTGGAGGATATCGCGGAAAAGTTCAAGCATACGGAATTTTACTATCTCCCCAGGTCTCAGAACAGTTTTGCTGACGCACTGGCAACCCTGGCATCTATGATCGATATCCCGGAAGGAATGGAAGAAATAACCCTTACGGTGCAAAAGAAATCAGAACTAGCACATTGCACGGCCTTGGTGGTAGAGAATGAAGGGGAAGGGGATTTAACCACTTGGTTTTACGATATCTGGAACCTACTGAAGAACCATCAGTATCCTGAGAAAACAGACAAGAAAACACGGGTCACGCTCAGAAGATTAGCATCAGGATTCATACTTTGTGCCAGAAGATTGTATAAAAGAAACTACGACGGGACTCATCTTCAATGCCTCACCGAAGAAGAATCAGTCAGAGTAATGGATCAGATACATGGGGGCGATTACGGATCTCATATGAGCGGACATACACTTGCCCACAAAATCATCAGACAAGGTTATTTTTGGTCTACTCTGCAAACCGACTGTGCTAATCACGTACGCCGTTGTCACAAGTGCCAAATTTATGCTAAATCCCAGAAGCTTCCTCCAAAAGAGTTGTACACCATGACTGCTCCCTGGCCTTTCGCAACCTGGGGAATCGACGTCATTGGGAAGATCTCGCCCAAAGCCAGCAACGGCCATGAATTCATACTAGTGGCCATCGACTACTTCATCAAATGGGTAGAAGCCGAGTCTTACCAGACCCTCGATGCCAAAAAAGTAGCCCGATTCATCAAAAGGAATATTGTTTGCCGATATGGGGTCCCACACGAGATCATCTCAGATAACGGCACCCACTTCGAAGGAGAAGCTAATACCATCATAGAAGAATACGGTATTACCAGACACAGGTCTTCGCCATACAGGCCACAAACCAATGGGGCAGTTGAAGCCGCCAACAAAAATCTGAAGAATATCCTAAGCAAAATAACCGACACCTGTCGAGACTGGCCAGAGAAGTTACCTTATGCATTGTGGGGATATCGCACCACCGAGAGGGTCTCCACAGGGGCAACCCCGTTCTCTCTTACATACGGGATGGAAGCAGTCCTCCCTGTTGAGTTAGAAGTCCCCTCCTTCAGGGTAATACTAGAAAATCAAGTCAATGAACTGGAATGGGTCCAGGCACGTTATAACGAGCTAGCCCTACTAGATGAAAAGAGATTGAAAGCCGCGTACCACCATCAGGGGTATCAGAAGAGAATCGCTCGAGCATTTAACCAGAAAGTGAGGACTCGGGGTATCAACGAGAACGATATTGTATTAAAAGAAATTCGAGAACCGGCCAAAGATCCGAAGGGTAAGTTCGGGCAGAAGTGGACAGGACCATACATCGTCAAAGAAATCGATACAGGAGGTGCCGCTATACTCACTAATTTGGATGGGCAGTTACTACATTCACCAGTCAACATGGATCGACCGAAGAAGTATTATCAATAGGTGTGGCATGTAATAAGAACTACGTAAACCTGAGCCCCAACTCAAAACTTTTTGTTCTTTGTAAAAAATCAAAAAGGGGAACGTAGGCAACCTGAGAAGTGACTTCAGGCCCGGTTTAAACTTTGTAAATAAATTTATTTCCCGCAAGCAGTCCCTCATATATTATTAAAAGGTGGTCCAGAACACCGAAGGTTACAAAGGAGACATAACAAATACAAAAGAAACTAATCCCTAGGGGTTGGCCACACTGGGTCCTCAATAGCCAAATCGATCCGAGCTTCGTCCAAGATCTGATATGCAAAGACAATGTTATCATCAGTAGCCTCTGTATCCATGAACCGGAACCACTCCATTTGAAAGGGGTCGTCGATCAGTTCTCCTTCCAGAGATTGCCAGCAAGAGCGGATGATATCAGCCCGGAGGGGCCGGGTAATACCAAACCGGGCATAATTGAACTGACGAGTCAGTCGGGCGCGCCACATCCTCTCTACCGATAAAGAAACATGTGGGGTCACAAATTTAGACTCAGAAGAGAAGTTGTTCAGACCAAGGGGAACCTCCTGAGGAATGTTAAACTACCGAAAAAGACGCCCAGGGAGATAAAAGGAAGTGAACCAGAGCCCGCGGAGCCGAACGTAGTTCTGACCCCCAGTGCTAAGTACCATCGCCCTCAACTTCCACCAAGGAATGTTCCACCGGATAGCCCGAAAGTTCTCCGAAAACCATACCGTCCAATCAGAGGAAGACATGGTCAAAGCACCAAAGAGAGGCCGATGGAAGAAATGAGTCGGATTGTCGAGCCGAGCTCCGTTGAAACCCACCGATCGAAAGCGCTCTAGCAGCCACATGTATAGCAGACGCGGACTCCCCCGGAAGAAGGGCGAGGCCCCCCGTTGAACATCATCAAGACCATTCAGGGTCTCTGCAAGAATGATCGGCACTATAGACTCCCCATTTTTAGCCTGGTAAATCAGACTCAGGATAGTCGGATCAACACGGGAAGAACCCGTCACCAGCAGCATATCAGAAACCAGGCAAATCAGGGCCGCTGCAGTACGCCCCACGCCGTAAGAGGCCCTATCTTCATAACGATGAAAGAACCTCACCATTTTATGGAGGTCAAGAAAACCATCGGCAATGAAACCATCACAGGCCGCCTGGGGAATGGCTAACAGAGCAATTAGCATGTCACGGGGACCGATTTCTTCTATGGGAACTGCCATCGGGAGACGAACGTCAGAACGTAACTGCCAGGAGAACTCCTCATAGGTCGGGCAGAGCTTATCTAGTCCAAAGCGGAAGAGATGGTCCGCAGGACTCCAGAAATACAAGGCACCTAATAGAAAGGAAAAATCGACGGGACGATAGCACCAGCCCGCTAAAGGACTAAAGGCACCAAAGTTCAGACCATTTTCGGAAGATATCAAAGCATCTCTAGCATTGACATAAGAAAAATCAAATTTTGTGCGATAAGAAGACATTTTTTGGAAGGTGTGAGGATGAAGGAAGGAAGATGGATGTATTTATAGCAAAAAAAGAGGGACCTGTACTTGTTTGTCGCGCGACAAACCCATATCCAGGAGGGATTGTCGCGCGACAAACTCCTTTGGGGTCACCCTAATTTTGTTCTTTCTACACATAGCAGTCATGATTGCCAAAAGAATCATTTTTGGATGCTTTCTTGTTCTCACTTTGCTCTTTTTACAGGAAAAGTATCACTACACTACAAGGTATGACTCCTAAAAATACCGACTCTTATATATATATATGTGTATGTATATATCTTTCACATAACAGAGAATAAAAGTATAATCAAACACAGATAAAGATATTTTATAAATCCTATAAAAGAACAGTTTTTTTAAAAAATATATCTGTCTAAACATGTCTAAAATAAATACATATCTGTCCAAAACTAACACTAAATGCAGAAAGGGAAAACTAATCTACTCGGGCGCGTTTTGACACGCTCCCACTATCGCCCGAGCCCTCCTCGGGAGTAAGATCAACAATTGGGACGCCAGGAACAGGAGGAACTGCCGCCTGAGAAGGCCACGTGGACTGGACCGGTGCCGTAGGACGGATCACCGACGATCGGGAACGCCTGAAAGTCCGACTACTGCTCCTCCGAGAATCCGTCCGGGCATGAAAGGAAGTCAGGGGGTCGTCCGGCCGTAAGGAGATGTCGATAGCCCTCTGATAATCACGCATGTAGGCTGGAGGGTCTCGACCGACATACTGGAGCAGGTTCCAGCTGTAGAGGTACTGGGCGTGCCAAGCCCGTAGATCTGCCACCCGAACACTCACCCGCCGTAAAAAGACATAAGATAAAAGAATCAGCACAATCAAAATAAATAGATATAGATGTAAGGGTATCAAGAGAAGTTGAAGAAAGTACCTCGTCATCAGGGCGACCACCTAGATAGTCAAAAGTATCCTCAGGAAGAGGGTACTCCGGGACGGGATATCGATGTAATCCAGCGCCAACATAAGAGATGTCCCTGGGGAGTGGGGGTAGATCTACCCACGGAATAGATAACCCCGCCGGAACACCAGCAGAAGTGGACTCGCCCTCCTCACGGATCGGGAACAAGGGAGGCCGGGATGAAGAACCCCCCAAACCTGGGGATCGGGCAGGAGGACCCATGACAGTCGCCGGAAGAGGAGTCAACGTGGCGTAGGTACGGACCCCCGGAGGATCCACTATGACCGTCGCCCTCAAAGGAGGTACCCCACTAGAAGGAGTAGCCACCGCAGCTGGAGGAGTCCGCCTGAACTGCTCATAGTCTTCCCCAAGGTCCGCAGGCTCCCAGGACCTCTCAGACAATCCCGCTCTCCCCTCAGCAGCCTCAGCAGCAGCAAAAAGGACCCCTGGAGACACAGAAGGGTCGGTGGGAAACTCGAAACCCTCAGTACGCTGCTCCCTCACAGGTGTCGCCTGAGGCGACGGCTCCGAAACCGCTGTCGCATCACCTCCCTCGCCCTCTGGCCGACCACCGCCCTCGGCCGCAGCAGGAGCATCCCTCTCTCCCTCAGGATCCTCATCCTCAGAATCCGAAATGTTGTCCCTCTGATCGGGGACAGGTGGCAAGTGACCCAGAACCGCCCTAGCTAAATGGGTCTGTCCCCGTATGTAATTGGGATCACCTCCCAATGCCCAGTACCTCTCATAGAAGACCCGTCCCCGAGTCCCCTTCGGCTCCCTCATCAGATAACAGGCAGCAAAAACGGGGTAGTCTCCCTCCTCGACGAACGTCTGGAAGTCGAGTCCGTCGACCAAGGCCTGCACCATCACCGGATCGATCTCGCCCGTCCGCCTCATCAGAACAGGAGGGAATAATGGAACACAAGGCCACTGGGACGGCGTGTGCTGGCGAATGACCCTCTCGCCCAAGTAGAAGAGAAGGCCGTACTCATCCCGGATAAGCCGCCTAGTCCTCGAGGCGGTCAGAGCGCGGCCATACCCATAATGGGGACTCAGATCACCCCAAAGGGCCCACTCAACCTGAAAAGAAAACAAGTTTTTTATTCTCAATAATTTATATATTCTATCTAACTATCAAAGAGCAGGAGAACTAAAATATTTACCTGCTCCTCCAACAGGTCGTGAACGGCAGCAGCTCCGGTCTCCCGAGTCCGGTATACATAGGGAGCCCGGTAGTTTCCCGCAATGAATCGGCGGAGAAAAGGAAACTGGTTCTCGTTCTCAACGAGGAGATCCACCTGGGCACGACCCAGGCGGGTATAAGCAACAAACCAGCTCTGAAAAGGAAAGATAAAAGAAATCAGCAATGATCAAACAGGTAATATGTAAAGAACTGAAGCAAGGACAAAAGGACTAAAGTATGTACCTCCCACAGCAGAGAAAAGCCCTTGAGGTTCAGGGCTAAATGGCGAGAGACCTGGTCCATGGCATCATAGAGGACTGCAAGAATGAAGCCTCCCCAGTCATAGTCAAACATGAGGCTGAAGTCCCGAAGATAGGGCAACCACCAAAGGTGAGCCGTGTCCCCACCACGTGCCTCGAATAAATCATGGAGTGTTAACAGAAGAAGGACGCGGGCATACTGGCGCGCCTCCTGACGGGTCATAGGAACCCCTGAAGCAACTAGCCGAGCTCTCTCTGTGGCTAGCCGCGTAACCAAGACACCCCGAGGAATTGTATCGCCAGAACTCCGCCGCTCCGGGAACCATCCAAGCGCACTAACAATACCCTCTGCCGTCAGACGCAAAGGGACATCGATCTGAATAGGGACCCCCCTGAAGGAATCCCGGTCAGAGCAAAAAGATCGAGGGGTGTCATCGTCATCTCACCCCAGCTCCAATGGAAGGTATGAGTAGTATCCCACCAATGGCAAGCCAGGGCCGACACCAAAACTGCCGCCCTAGAAACCCGCTCCGGGAGGGCGTCAAGGAGGAAGCCAAAAGGAGTCGCCAGAATCAACTCCTGGACAAGGGCCGGTGCCCGTCGCCACTCCGAAGATATAGTGTTGGGAGAATCCCAACCCCGGCCAACCCACTGCAGTCAAGAGAACGAGTATAGGGTTATAGGGGTAAATTATGTAATTTTCCAAAACCTGAGGGTACTTTGGTGTAATTATGAGAGGTACAGGGTTATAGGGATAAATTATGTAATTTTCCAAAACCTGAGGGTACTTTGGTATAATTATGAGAGGTATAGGGCTATAAGGGTAAATTATGTAATTTTCCAAACCTGAGGGTATTTTGGTGTAATTATGAGAGATATGGGGTTATAGGGGTAAAATTATGTAATTTTCCAAACCTGAGGGTACTTTGGTGTAATTATGAGAGTTATAGGGTGTAGGGGTAAAATTATGTAATTTTCCAAACCTGAGGGTACTTTGGTGTAATTATGAGAGTTATGGGGTTATAGGGGTAAAATTATGTAATTTTCCAAACCTTAGGGTACTTTGGTGTAATTATGAGAGTTATAGGGTGTAGGGGTAAAATTATGTAATTTTCCAAACCTGAGGGTACTTCGGTGTAATTATGAGAGATATGGGGTTATAGGGGTAAAATTATGTAATTTTCCAAACCTGAGGGTACTTTGGTGTAATTATGAGAGTTATAGGGTGTAGGGGTAAAATTATGTAATTTTCCAAACCTGAGGGTACTTCGGTGTAATTATGAGAGATATGGGGTTATAGGGGTAAAATTATGTAATTTTCCAAACCTGAGGGTACTTTGGTGTAATTATGAGAGATATGGGGTTATAGGGGTAAATTATGTAATTTTCCAAAACCTGAGGGTACTTTGGTGTAATTATGAGAGTTATAGGGCTATAAGGGTAAATTATGTAATTTTCCAAACCTGAGGGTACTTTGGTGTAATTATGAGAGTTATAGGGCTATAAGGGTAAATTATGTAATTTTCCAAGCCTGAGGGTACTTTGGTATAATTACGAAAGTTATGGGGTTATAAGGGTAAATTATGTAATTTTCTAAAACCTGAGGGTACTTTGGTGTAATTATGAGAGTTATAGGGCTATAAGGGTAAAATATGTAATTTTCCAAAACCTGAGGGTACTTTGGTGTAATTATGAGAGATATGGGGTTATAGGGGTAAATTATGTAATTTTCCAAAACTTGAGGGTCCTTTGGTGTAATTATGAGAGTTATAGGGCTATAAGGGTAAATTATGTAATTTTCCGAACCTGAGGGTACTTTGGTGTAATTAAGAGAGTTATAGAGTTATAGGGGTAGATTATGTTTTTTCCTAAAAACTAAGAGGTATCACCGGTAAAAGTATGTGTTCGCTAAAAATCGGGCGTTATTCAAGGCAGACATGCATACTAACATTATTGAAAATGAAATACAGGAAACAACAAGAAACAGAACAGATAAAGAAGACATACCAGAGATCGACGGCGAATCTCGTGAGAGACAGGCTCCATCAAGAGCCACGGGACATCCGGGACTGGAGCAGCTCGGATAGCATCTCGATAGACCACCGCTCGACCGAGGTCTATCCCATCCTCATCGTACCAATCCAAGTCCGCCCAGTCGTCATGATGAGGGCTGCAGCGGAGAACGCCTTAATCGTCAGTGAAGGTGACCTCCTCCTGGTCACCCTCCAGTCTGTCGGGATGAGCAGGGTCCATCGGTATAGGTAGAATGTATGAAAAAGGCCAGAAAAGTCGGAAACATGGCAGAGCTTCCGCGCTAGAAAGAAGAGAGAAAGAGAGCTAGAGAGAGAAAGAGAAGGGAGAGAATGAGGTGGAATGAGCTCAGCAGGAGGCTTATATAGTGGGTCAGTTTGTCGCGCGACAAATGGCCACATTGTCGCGCGACAAAGGGCTCCCCACCGAAGTGTCGCGCGACAATCTCCCATCCCCCCTGATTTTTTGACCTTTCTCTCATTTTTATCTCCTGCAGGAGGGCTTCCGAGGAGCGGTTTTTGAAATTTTTGCTAAAACCGCACACCCATGATAAAGATTTCAAAGAGAAAACTTCATATCATCTCTCCGAAAAATGCGAGAACAGAATGCCGCGATTAAAAGTAGTCTCTGATCTCACAGAAGGACCGAGACCATCAAATAAGAAAAGGCAGAATAGCGAGATAAGACGGGAATAGAAAAAATTGAAAAAGTAGAAAAGAGAAATAACCCGTATGAGCGCCCAAAGCGAGCGAGAGAAACAGAAATGCAGAGTGGCAGGGAGAGCCACACCAAAAGTGACAGCTAGGCCAAATCGGCTCAGGGCTTCGTTTTGGGTGAGTAAGGCTCCTGACCACGACAAAGGGATGAAAAGACTCCTGGTCAAAAACAGAGAGGACCAAGAAAAGTCTTTCCCAAAAGAGGGAGAAATAAGGGCATCGAAAAACAGAAAACGATGTTGGGCCTACCAAAAAAAAAAACTGAAAAAAAACAGAGATCAGAGATTGGACTTTCAGACAAATTTTCTTTTCAGCACGATACAGAAGAGATGGTTTGGAAAATCCTCGAATCATCACGCTGCGAAAAGCAAAGAAAATCGAAAACTGCCTTCTGAGAAAAGTACCCTCACTCGAGGAAAACATGAGAACAAAATTCAAGAAAGATACAGGAAAGCGGACATTCGGATAAGATTAGACCTCGAGGAGCTCTTTTCACCCTCACGAAAACTTCTCTCTCTCACTCTAGCAGTCTAAAGAGAGACAAATTAAATTTTAACAAAAATCACAAACACAAGCCCTCTTCAGAGGCAAAATCACAAGCCCTCTCCAGAGGCAAAAGTTACTCATGAAAGTCCTCCCAGAGGCATTTTTCCTTCTTCTTACAGATCTAGAAGCCCTCCCAGAGAGGCACAACGGTAGTCCTCCCACCTGAGGCGAAGCCCTCCCAGAGAGGCACAACGGTAGTCCTCCCACCTGAGGCGAAGCCCTCCCAGAGAGGCACAACGGTAGTCCTCCCACCTGAGGCGAAGCCTTCCCAGAGAGGCACAAACGGTAGTCCTCCCACCTGAGGCGAAGCCCTCCCAGAGAGGCACAACGGTAGTCCTCCCACCTGAGGCGAAGCCCTCCCAGAGAGGCACAACGGTAGTCCTCCCACCTGAGGCGAAGCCCTCCCAGAGAGGCACAACGGTAGTCTTCCCACCTGAGGCGAAGCCCTCCCAGAGAGGCACAAACGGTAGTCCTCCCACCTGAGGCGAAGCCCTCCTAGAGAGGCACAACGGTAGTCCTCCTATCTGAGGCGCAATGGTAGTCCTCCCACCTGAGGCGCAAAAAAGATCAATGGTAGTCCTCCCATCTGAGGCAAGTGGAACAAGTCAAAGCCCTCAAGAGAGGCAATGAGGTAACAAAAGCCCTCTCCGGAGGCAAAACCAAACACGAAGCCCTCTCCGGAGGCACTCACAAGCACTTTTTACATAAGCACTTCTTTAGAGTTCATGCGGGAGCCATGGATCATGGTCTCTTCCAGTCGCCTCAATTCCTTGCAAGCAAGGAGCTTGAGTCGAGAGGGTCTGTAGACACCCCGATCCGTGACCCCCGCAAAAACCCTAATGACCTACGAGACTACTATTTTTTGGAGTCCAAGACACACCCGAGCACCCGAAAACTACCCGGGGGGGGGGGGGGTTTGTTGCGCGACAAACCTATTTTTATGAAGGATTGTCGCACGACATATCACATTGTCGCGCGACAATCATTGGAATGTCGCGCGACAATACCACTATGTCGCGCAACAATCCCTCTCTGCACCCGACCAACCACTTTCTGACACATCACATTGTCAGGACCCATCACTTCAGCCGTTTGTCGCACGACATACAGGAATGTCGCGCGACAAACAGTTATGTCGCGCGACACTTGCCTTTTTGGGGGAAATGTCGCGCGACAATCTTCCCCGAGCAGTATAAATAGGCCAACACCTCCAAGGGTTGAAGGGCAGCAACTGGAATCGGGAAAATCTGGAGCTTTAGTCTGATTTTATCAAGCATTTTATATTATCATCTTATCTCTGAAGAATTATCGAATCTATTCCCGACACTCGACGTGTCCCGTCTCTGGAATCGAATTCTCGGAAATATCTGAAGAAGGATAAGATTGTTATCGCCGGAGATCTCTCTGCCGTGTTATATTCTCTTTCTTATTATTATTATTCTCGTCGGGAAGGTAAATAAAGTTTCTTCTGGTAATTAAACAGGTCTATCTGTGTACTTGTTTTATTTCTGTTGTTTTGTCCACATTTTATTTGAATAAACTTATTGCCAAGTTATAAATAGTCTACCATTTTCAAAACAAAAGACCCTGATAAAACTATCTTCAAAACCAGAAGAGTAAGTACGTTATCGTCCGGATAAAATTCTGTTTTCAAAACCCGGACTGATAAGACTTATCTAGGAATTAAAAATCAACATATCCTGTCTTCTCTATAGACTGCGATGTGTCTGATAATTCTCCTCTCAAGAGTCATGATTCCATATTAAATCGGTCCCGACATAGATCCGAACTTTTACAAAAGTAAACGCAACACGAGAAAACCGTCATTATCTGAGGAAATAATACGGGATACTCTTTCAAAAATAGAAGGTTTTTGTCATTTGTATTTACATCTTTCAATAATAAAAAAATCAGATCTCGGAACACAAAGGTTTTTCATCCCTTTCCCGTCTTCCCCCAGAAATTAGGGTTTTCATTTGAAAAGTAGTAGACTGTCAGTAAAAGCATCCAAGTTTTTCAACATAGAATAAACATATAAGACCACTAGAGACCGAAAGGGCGGAATGGGTGCTTAACACCTTCCCAAACCGTAATATAGTTTCCGAACCCTATAGAATCCTGGTTTCGCAGACAAAACGTGTAAAGAAAGGCTTATCTTTAGCCTTTCCCCTTACACAAACCCCTTTTTTGTCCGTTTTCTCGTAAAACGTACTGGCGACTCTGAACGAACCCCTTTGCATCTAGAATAGACGTAAGGACACCCGATATGAATCATCAAACAAACTCCAAGCAAATGGAGCGACGGAATCCCTTCCGACGCTTCAGACGCCCAACAAACGGGAACGAGACCCGGGGGTCGCATTTGCGGATTCTCACACGTATCACCAAAAATCAACAGATTAATAAGTGAAAGCGTACATTAATCTATAGCGTGAGATTTGTAACCGAGTGGTTGGTCTTTTCTAGATCTACACGTATTTCTTTAGAGAAAACTTCAAACCTTTTCTATACTCTCTGTAATGATGGGACTCAACATGGACAAAATAAGTACGTATGATCTTGGACCATAACTACAATATATATAGATAGTAAACCCTACTATCTATTTAGTATTTCTATTTTAGCTCATCACAAAAATATAAATTACCCTTAAGTATCTACACATTAAAAACCTACACCCAATTAGATACATTTAAATCCAAATAACTTTAATCTTATTTGATCATTTTTAAAGTGGACTTAATCATACAACATTTTACAACACATAATTGTTTCACATATAAGCTCAATATCAAATTAAGGATTCAATAGCTCATACTTCAAACCTGCAGAGCTAGGCCAATAATTAAAAAATTTCTCCTGCCGTAAAACAGATTTAGTGAACATGGACCTCCCTTTTAACAAGGAAATTCACTGGGTGAAGAACAATATGTCGGTTTATATGACTAAAGCAATTAAAGTTCTTTGATTTAAAATAAGTTTTCTTCATTTAAAATAATTATATTTTTCTTTTTAGAACTCCATCTTTATACTTCTCGCAAACACTCTGACTATTACTTTATTTTATTTTGAAAAGGATTCTTTTTATTTGGGAAAAATAAAAAATAAAAATGGAGCTCTAGCGTAGGCGAACTCAAAGTGTCAGTGAAAAATGAAAGACTTGATTTAAATTAAATAAGGTCAATTGCACTTTGCCTCTTAAATTATGACCTATGTTTCACTTTGCTATTCGAACTATCAATTCTAATAATTATCACTACCGACTATCCAGTTTTGTAATTCATTCCAAATGGCTGATGGGGTTAAACTTTTTAATGATATTTTAGCCACCTCTTGTGCACATGAGTTGGCAAAAATGAAAATCTACATTTGCTTCTTGACATACTATTTATGGGATCAAGCGTGTTAGGAACATCTCTAGAAATGGAGATATGGTTCTTAATATTGTTTGTTCTGCAAAGTCTCAGATTCAAATTCTCCTGCTTACATTTGTTTTTCTTCTTGTGTTTGTGCAGTATGCACGTTGACATTGTTAGAAAATTGTAGTATTAACAATTTTATATTATGAAATTAATAACTCAAAACCGTAGAGAAATTAGAGTCAAGTCTTGTGTATCACACAATATCCTTAAAACAATTACGTCGTCTCACCGAAGTGTTTTAGAGTTTATTTTACGGCGTTTATTTCCCAGGATGAAATGGCTTCAGAATGTCTACCTTAAGTACGGAGGTGTCACTCTCGATGAAGTAAAAAACTATTTGAACCGTATCACCAAAACAAACAGAGTAAGAAGAAAGGGAACTGTTTAGGCATTCCCATAGAAACAATCGTCTTCTTCCTATTGTTAGCTGATGGCTTTGTCTATTGTTTAGGCATTCCCATATATAAAGTCGGGTTTTGAGTTCAATCTATTTGTGACTACTATAGTTTTAGAGAGATGGGGTGAAATTGTGAGAATTAATTCGGGGAGGGAAGATCCAACAAATATAGAACTAGAGGACTAATATTTTTGGTTACAGTGGTTTTGATTCTCTTTGCGTGGTAAATGTAAATGTAAGTTTTCATCTACACGTTCATAAAACTCACTTACATGGCGCGTGGCCAAAAAACTGTTACAAAACTTGACTGTGTTAGCTATTTGAGTTGAATTGCAATAAATTAAATGGTTTACGGTAATAATGGTCAAAATTAATAGTTCATAGTGAAACACGAGCCATAGTTTTAAGGAGTAAAGTGCAATTTATCCAACTAAATATTTTTTAGATGTATATTACATTATACAAAAAGGTTATATTAGGCAAATTGAACAAAAAAAATTCATATCCGGCACATTAAATACTTGATTGGATTACTGTGTCTTATCCAAACATTCTAAATGCATGACAATATTATAATATATCTGACAGATTCTAATGATATTATGTATTGTCCTTATCTTATTTAATCTGGTCTTATTATCTGGCCCAAAAACAATTATAAAAGCTAATTTATTTATTTTAAAAAAAAAAAACCGTATTGGATCGTGGATAGAAATTATTGCGCCTTCTAGACCGTTAAGTTCCAATCCCCCGCCCTTCAAAATAATTTACAAACCCACTAAGACAATATCTATCTATTCTATATATAAATCCAAACAAAGCAGTTATAAGACGAATTTTTTATATTTCTTATTCTATCAATTGCATTTTGTTTATTAAATAAAAATACAATTTTCAGTATTTAAATCCATAACTTTTAAGTTAGAAAGGAAAATAACTTATCATTGAACTACATCAAAATTTGACAATTACTTTTCATTTTAAATTAAACAACCGTATAATATATATATATATATATATATGGATGAGTTTTCAATGGTTACCTTCTATCTCTACCCATTAATGGGTACTGACAATAATTAATGCACATTGGTGAGATGTCAAATCTTTTAACATGTTATAGCAGGTAAGGTGACCTGTTCTATCTTTTTATTTTTTAATTAAAGTTTAGGTGGTGTTTGATTGAGATTTTAAAATCAAGTTTTTAAAATTTTTATCAAAAAGTCAATTTTACTTCACACTTCCCATATTACTTTACTTTCTCTCTCATAAAATTTTTAAAATACCATAACTTTAAATTCAAAAATCGGAATTAGATATAAAAAAATATATTTGAAACCTAATTATTGAGATCTATAAAACAAGATCCATTGTTACTATTTTTTAAAAAAAAAATTACGAGTTTTTTTGAATTGGTTGAAAAAGACTTTAACAAAAATTAAATTCACGTTTCAAAATATGTTTTAAAATCTCAACCAAACAAGATTCCTTAAATGTTTTATTTGCCAAATAAACCTAGGATAACCCAATTCTAAATTAGGATAAGTGTTTATGAATGTTTTCGTCTTTTCAATTTTATAGTTAATTAATAACATAAGTTTATTGAAAATAACACTTTCAAAATATATTTGATTTTGAATTTTTATCTCTATACAACAAGTTTACAAATTACATACAACTTAAGTACTATTTCAATAACACTTTCAATTTAATCATTTTATTATCATTCGTGATAAATCATATCATAATAAAAACTCAAAAATTAATTTGAAGCGTCTCATATAGCATGTGCTACTGGTTTTATTAGTCACTGTTCAACTAAATAATAATTTTAACACAATAACATAAAATAATATTAATAGAAACTTATTTTCTTAATTTAAAGTATTTCAAACAAACTCAACTTTTTATAATTTGATCAAATACGGAAGTATACGCATGATTTAAGGGAAAATTTTATAAATAATTTGTCGTTACTTTAATTCCGCGCTTAAATACAATAAAACACTACTTTTATATAAAATAATTAAATTAGTATAGCAAATAAGTAGAAGTCAATACAAATTCAAGTTAATACTTTAAAAGTGGGAAAGTTTGTCGAAATCCAATATTTTAGGAATTTAGATTAAAACAGTTTTTACATTTTGATTTTTAAAATTATTTTAACTAAGAAACTAAACCAATTAAATTAAATCTAGCAAGTACGTAATCAATACTAAAAAATCCCAAGGAAAGAGAATCCACCACCATGGATATAAACAAAAAAGTATCTAATTATATTTTTAATATTCATCCCTACTATATAAACAAATTCAAAATCACCATCATTGTTTCTTTAAAACTAATGTAAATAAAAATAGGCATCACCTGTATTCTCATTTATGGTGATCACAAGAGATCCATCACTTATTTTAAAAACAATTAAAGTACTAGAAAGAAAACACGTTATAATAATGGTAATTTCAAAATCTATTTTAATTCGGGACGAATAATAGAATTAAAATAAGTCCATTACATCCATGGCAGTTCATCCCTCTCTTTTGGGAGATAATTTAGCCAAGCATATTAAATAAATGATACATTAAAACAAAATAATAATTCATCATTAAAATTTAAAATTAAAGTACTTAAATACAAACTATAGATAATTAAAAAGTTAGAAAGCGTCTCACTTTATGATGCTCGAACTAGCGTGTATTGCATGGCTTTACGCTGTCCATTTCTTCACCTTCAATACTTCAAGCACACGACAACTAGTTTATGAAGGATTTTATCTATTTTTTTTCTATCATTTTTCTATGATTTTAGGTGTAGAGAATAGGTCTATATTTAGTAATAATAGATACAAGTTTAAAAGATTTAGAAAACTATAATTGTAGAAGAAATAATAAATATGAGTTCAATTAATTAAGAAAGAATAAGGAGTTGTATTTTAATTATGAGAGAATATTAAATTGGAATATTCTTTCTTCTTTATCTTCCTTTCTGATCTTTAATATATTTCTTCCACCTTTTATCACAATTTACTTCTGTCCTACAAAAAGAGAAAATAAATATTATTCCTCCATAATTTAGGCATTAATTATATTCTAACAAAATATTATTTACAGGTTTAAATAACAATTTGAGGCACTTATCAACACACAACTTCCTAAATAATACTTAAAATATATCTTATTTAGTATTAAATAATTAATTATTTGGTTCAATAATCAATGTATTGTGTTTGACAAATAAATTTTATACCATTTTCAAAATTGAAAAGTATATCCACTAATTAAAATTAATTTATAATTGTACTAATTTAGATTACATTTTCATTTAGATTCCTAATCGAAATCTACTCCTATTTTAATTTATTTTCTATTTTCTTTTAAGGTGCATTTGAATTATATAATTGAATTTAGCTTTAAAATTCATAAATCTAAGATTTAAAAATTACATATTTGAAACACAAGAGCTTAAAATTTTGTGTTTGCTAAACAAATACAAGGAAATTGATTTCTAAATCCAAATATTATTCCGCTAAAATTTATATTTAGTTGATTAGTAAGCAATTTTTATTTTTTAACCCTGTGGCGGAACTCATGCTTACATAGAATTAACCCGTTTGACTCGACCCGCCCCTATTATAGTATTTTATTTCTTATAATATGGCATAATTACCATGGGATGGGAGTGGGTTTATACGTACACTATTCGCGATAGATTTAGATTTAAAAAAATAAAACCTGTACCGGGCTAGGATGTGTTTATAAGATTGTTGGGTTTGGACAACACACGACCCTTTGTCATCCTTCGTATTATTATTATCATTAATATTACAAGTATATTTATAATAACAAAAAATAATAATTTTGTTTAAAAATTAATTATTATTATTTTCAAATTCGCAAGTTTGGGATCTCTAAGGAGCAACTCTATCTCTAAAATTTGAAAATTATAACTTTAAGATAAGTATCAAATCTCATTATTTGAATATATTTATAAATCTTAAATCATAATTTCACACCAGACAAAAACATTTAGATTTGAGATTCCAAATCCAAATCTCATGTTAAAATCTTTTCTCAAATCTACATTCCAAACACACCCTTAAAGAATTTTATAGGGTTTTATTAAAAAAATATTTTCAATTAACTATGTTATTAATACTTCCACCCCATAGTAATAGTAATAGTAATAGTAATAGTAATAGTAATAGTAATAGTAATAATAATAATAATAATAATAATAATAATAATTAAGATTTAAGAATCAAGTATACATATTCTTCTATAATGACAATCACAGTAGACTTATTTCATGCTTATCAAATTTTCAATATATAATCATATAAATTATTCATGATCATGTAATTAATTAGTTAGTACGACATTTGGTACTGTAATTTATAATACGAATAGTATTTTCTTTCACTAGAATTGTTTGTGAGAGGATAATTATGTAAACAACATACCATAAACCTTTGAGATTTATTTTGTACTTCAAAAAAAATATTTTTTATGAATTTATGTGAAATAAATGAGCCTACAAACAATTCTAAAAAAATATCATCAAAATTTTAATTATTTTTTAAAAGGATCACCATTCTCAAGTATTTTTATTTTTCTTTTTTGCTGTACATAATTTTTTTTTCTTTTTAAAATTGTAGCATCTTATCATTTGATAATTAATTTGAAATTTAGAGTTTTCAGAATTAATAAAAAATATATATATTTAATACTTATGTTCTTGGTTGACCTTTGTGATAATATTTCGATTACATGTTCAAATTTAAAATATGTGTTTGAGATGTTTTGTTTGAATTTGAGCTTTTATTATTTATATTTTTTTATTATTTTATTTTTTAGT
The DNA here is from genome assembly GCA_021464415.1 of Lonicera japonica. Classification (NCBI taxonomy): domain Eukaryota; kingdom Viridiplantae; phylum Streptophyta; class Magnoliopsida; order Dipsacales; family Caprifoliaceae; genus Lonicera; species Lonicera japonica. Next base: position 14,427,252 of record CM038463.1, read on the forward strand.
AGTTGTTATCTTTAATAAGGAGTAGTTTTGAAAATAACTATCTTTTATTTTTAATAAATTAAAATTTATTTTATCATCGATTAAAAGGTTGTCCTTGAAACTAATCCTAAAAATAGAATGTCTTTTGTTAGAATAAGAGTAATTGATTTGTACTTTAAAAAGAATCCCCATATTTTTATTGATTTAATTAACGTAGATGTACCTATTAATCTACTTTATTTTTTAATATTAAATTATTAATAAAATAATATTTATAAAATTAAATCAATAATATTTTTTTGTTAGTTTGTCTACACTTAAGGATTAATTTAGGAAACAATACTAATTAACTTAAAAATGCAGATTAACTACAAGATATCAATATAAATAAAATCATACATTTTATAGGGGTAAAGAATAGGGATATTATGTATTGGAATTACAAAATCATGTAATAAATATATAATTTATGATTCCTTAAAATTAAATAGAAAAAAAATGCCATGTCATCAGGTATCAACAAGTTACCCATTTAACCTTGCATTTAATATTTTGTATTATCCCATGTGCATTAATTATGTTAGCCAACTGCACATTTGATCTCAACCATTGATTTTTCATCCAACGGTTAATATTACAATAACCATCCATGGGTAAAAAAAACATTAACCATTGAAACCTCACACATATATATATATATATATATATAAAGTGATCATGAACATGTGTGCGTGCACTTAAATATCTATTAACATGAAAAACAAAGGATCCATTGTGAAGCGGTGAACGGATTATGTTAATAAGTTGCCAATTGGGCGATAATGTTGAGGGCTGGACCAGATTTCGATGGGCTCAAAAGATAAGCCGCCGAGTTCTGGACTGGGCCAACTTGCAGACGTTGTTTTTACCGGGAGAGAAAGTGGATAGTGCATACGTGAATTATTTTATTTTGAAAAAATTTGTTTATGTTCTATATTTATAGAATAGAAATAATCTCCAATTTTTGTTCAATATTTAACGGGTGTTGAATCAATTTATTTAATAAATTTTGACAGATAACAGTTGTGATGTGAGGTTTTCAGAAGATATTGATCAACATATATATATAAATATATCTTTAATAGATTATTTGTTCTAAGAATATGGTCAGATATATAGATTAATTTATGGCAGTGTTTTTTATTTTCTAGACATTCATAGCAATATGATTCGTTATTGTTATTGTTATTTTTCAGATCGTAATAGAAAAAATTTTAATGTAAAGATTTTTTTTCCTTTATATTTGATATTTGAATGAAATAATTTTGTGCATATTTAATTATTAATAATAAAAATAATGATATTTGTTTGGCTAAACTTATAAATAAGATAGTACATCTTCTTTACCAAACATGCAAAACAATTAAGGATTTAACTTTTAATAAGAGAATGACTTCCGTTTTTCACTCCAAAATATCGAAATTGGCTCATCGTTGTGCTGCTCTTTCAATTCAATTACATTTAAGAGAGTTTAAATGATTACATGAAAGAAAACTCTTTATAACGAGTGGATTGTTTTGTGAAAAAATTCATATATGGAAGTGAGTATAATAAAAATGTGATATATATGTTTATTTTTATTCATCAACCCACTTTGTAAACAAAAAAAATACTCACTTTTAAATTGATTTTTTTGATGATAATATAATTATAAAAATCATATCCATCAAATTTTATAAAAGAATTTATCCGTTTAACTCTCAAAATAAAATTATTGAAAAAAATTAGAACAAAAGAATAATGCAGAAGAGCCAATTTTCAAAATATTTACCCCCTAAACCCAAATTCCAAATATATTTTTATCAATTTTTTTTGGAAACGAACTATATTTTTTATCATTAATCTGATTAAAAAAAATAACCTATTTTGAAATGAATATGAACCGTCCGATCAAGTCAAAAGAAGAATAAGGCTAAACCGTCAGATGAGGTCAAATTGTCTAAATAAGTAATCTCCAAGTCTCGTTTCTTCCCATTACCCTGTATATAAGGTACATGCAATAGACGTGCTTTTCTGCCCCTCACTGCAAATTTTGCCATTTTAGGGTTTCTCTTCTTTTCCTCTTCCTCTTCCTTCTCCATACAGACATATCTATTTTCTAGGGTTAGGGTTTCTAATAAGCCTTTTTGTTTTTTTACTCTCAGATACTGACACTGATCAACGACAACAATGGCGGTGAAACCATCAAGAACAGAAAAGAAGAGTTCCTACGATAAGAAGCTGTGTCATCTTCTCGACATTTACTCCCAAATACTAGTCGTCGGTGCAGATAATGTCGGTTCGAACCAACTCCAGAACATTCGCAAAGGATTGAGAGGAGATTCGATCGTTTTAATGGGAAAAAACACTATGATGAAGCGATCTATTAGGATTCATGCTGAGAAGACTGGTAACAATGCGTATCTCAGTCTTATTCCTCTTCTCTCTGTAAGTTTTCTGCTCAGATTTTCTGTTTTTCCTTTTGTGATTTTAACGCTGTTTTTTGTTTTTCTGTTTGGCGAGAGTATAGTTATTGTACAATATATTTCTATTTGACTCATGATAAGAAGATAGCTATTTCCGAATTTCAACTAATTTTGCAAATGTAAGACTCGAATCGTTATTTACTTGTTGAGTTGTTTCGATTTATATTTTGTTGATCTATGTGGAATTGTGAAATATGTTGTTCAAAATGTCTTAATCTATTTGATTCGGTGTTTGATGACTTTGATAAGTAGATTACTAACGTAAAGCGTTTATGTGAAGCGTTTTTTGGGCTTTCCAAGAGGATATTTTTATTGATTGTGGCTTCTGTTTTTCTTATAATAATATTAGTGACTTGTGTGAGAATATTGTTGCTTTGAAATCGTAGGAAATGTTTTGGTTTAATGAAATATTGTTTAAAAACAATAATATTTATTTAATTTTCGGAAAATCCTTTGATACAAAATCTAATGAATACCGTCCTTCCCCTTTTCCTTGAGCAGAACAGGGCAGTTACTATAGGGCTTTTATTATTTTTGTTTTATGGTGTGTTAATACTGTTATGTGGTGTTATCTTTCACAATTATTAGGGGATATTTATTAATTATTTTTTCCTTGTGAATAGGGAAATGTTGGGCTGATTTTTACTAAGGGTGATCTGAAGGAAGTAAGTGATGAGGTTGCGAAATATAAGGTATGGCAATCGATGATTTTATTATTGCTGTACTTGTGATATATGTCTCAGAATTAAATTGTTTAAAATTGTTGGCATATTTGTTTGATCTTGATCAAATTAAATTAAGGCCGTCCCCAGTTGAGTTAATATTTTTTTAAAAATATATATTTATATATATTTAGTAGAAATAAAATTTGGCATGACACAACGCTCTGTACATCTCAATCTTCATTTTGTCACTGTTTTGCCGCTATAAATTTCTTTTTTAAATTTACCAAATTGACCGTGATGAGTTCTCAATATGCCAGACAAAGGGAGCCCCCAGACTTTTATTTTAGCACCTACTGAATGGAATTTGTAGGGTCACGTCATCAACCTGTTCAGGCCTGGTCAAGACCTAGCGGGGCCTTTTTTTGTTCCTGTACCCAAGCTCATTGTTTTGTGTAGAACTACCATTGAGCTAATTTTGTAGTCATTGTACTTTTTACATGTTCATAAGCCCTATACACTCAGGCATAGCATTCTTCATGCATTCACAGAGCTCAAATTGTTCTTGTTTCCTAACCATTGCGAGGTGGTTGGTTCTGTTCATAGTGATCTAGTAAATTTGAACTTTAAGGAGCATTTTTTGCTGGATGAGTGCGATTTGGTACCTAATATTCATTATGAGATCTTATTGTTCTAATATTTTATTGAATAGGTTGGAGCACCTGCTCGTGTTGGCCTTGTTGCTCCCATTGATGTTGTTGTTCCCCCTGGGAACACAGGACTTGATCCTTCTCAGACTTCCTTCTTTCAGGTTAATACTAAATAAATAAATTTTTATCTGCTTTAATTTCATACCTTAGTGGCATATTCTCACAGATCCACAATTCAGGTTCTTAATATCCCAACCAAGATTAACAAAGGTACTGTGGAGATTGTCACCGCGGTTGAGCTTATTAAGAAAGGTGACAAGGTGGGCTCATCTGAGGCTGCCCTACTTTCCAAGCTGGGAATAAGGCCCTTCTCTTATGGTCTTATAGTGCAGTATGCATATGACAATGGGTCGGTCTTTAGGCCCGAGGTGCTCGATCTCACAGATGATGATCTTCTTGAGAAGTTTGCTTCTGGGTTATCCAATGTTGCTTCTCTCTCCATGGTTCTCTCATACCCGACGCTTGCTGCTGCACCTCACATGATTGTTAATGGCTACAAGAATGTTCTTGCACTCACTGTGGCAACAGAGTACTCGTTCCCAAAGGCTGATCAAGTCAAGCAATACTTGGAGGTTAACACTTTGTCCTTTTAGTGCGCGTTTGATTATTCTAAGGTGGCGTTTGATAAAACAACTGAAAATTAAATTGAAAAAATTGTTTGTTGTTTCGAAAACTGTATCTGAAAAAATGTTGTTTGTTTGAATATCGCATCTGAAAACTGATTTTTTTTAATATGACAATTTTGCCCTTATTAGGCATTTTGAAGAGGGTGTTTTAAGTTTTGAAGATTGTAAAATAGGTATTTTACAATAGGGTGTTTTAAGTTTTCAAATTTAAGTGGCTAATTTGCGACTTAAATTTTTTGATGCAAATTTTCAGTTTTAAGTAACAAACTACGTAATTTTTTTGGCAAACAAAGAACTTTGAAACCTTAAGTGTGCAAAACGAACAACACCTAAATGGATGATAAATGTTTTCCTTGAAATTGTTTTACTTTGAGAACAAAAAGTAAAGGGAGTTGGTTTTTGAACTTCACATTGAAAAAGGAGAAAATTAGGACCACCCATGTTGTTCCATGAAAGTTGATTCCATGGACTCCCTCTGTTTTGAAAAGATTGCACCCTTTACTTTTTTGGAATGTTTCAAATCGATATTTCCGGAAGTCAATAAGCCAAAACCTTACGGTGAAAAATAAGACATAATATTGACTATTGATTAGGTTGAAATTAGTGTTTATCTGAGTTGGAATTTGCTGACCCTTGCACCTTTTTATCTGAGTTGGACTATGTTTTAGACAGCGAGTAATATTTTTGCAAACTATTTCCAATATAAATTTTTTATTTGGTAGCCATTTGATAGTCTGAACAACATATGTGCAGGACCCCTCAAGATTTGCAGTTGCTGCGGCCCCTGTTGCAGCTGGTGGTGCTGCAGCAGCAGATGATCCAGTGGAGGAGCATGAAGAATCAAAAGATGAGGAGTCTGAGGATGAAGGAGGGCTTGGTGGTTTATTTGATTGAGTGTTGAACTATTATGTTAGATACGTACTTTGGTAATAGGAACTACTATATATATGGTTTGGTACTTTTAGGATCCTTCTGTGTTGGATGTTTGGCTATATTTTAAAATGTTGAGTTAGCTATATTCATCTTCTACGATCTACTCTAATGAACTTTCAGTGTCCTTTCTATTCTATTATTTTGGTTCAATTTTGTGCTGTTGGCTCAATACTGTGGCTAATGTTCTGTCAAAGTAGCCTCTTACAATATAACAAAAATAAATGATCTATGATCCATTCAATGTTCAATCTACCATATACTGGGCTCAATCTACGATATACTGGGCAACTGAATTGCTACGATGATCCATTCAATGTTCAATCTACGATGATCCATTTAATGTCCATTGTGGAATTGAGGTGCCATCTCGAATTTTGCATAATAATTCCTATTCCTTCTTAAGTTGATACTCCCGAAGTATATACTATAATATCATGCTAGTCAAGGTTTAGAATACTAACCTATTTTCTATATTGATTAAGCTGCAAAAATGAAAATAAAATTGATTCTTCATTTTGAGAAAATTTTAAATGGATATGGGATTATTAATTTGAGAAAGGAGGGGTAATGAGTTATGAGTCCATTGGGCGAAATTGAATGAAAAGAGTAATGGAGAAGGGCTGGATCTGCATTATTTTGGCTTATGCAAATAATTTGCAATTATTTGTAATATAATTAGGGATACATTTTTTTTAACAAGGATTATATTTGGAAGGAAAAATTCTATATTCGTTTTTATTAAGTTTTTCCCCAACCATTATTTTTGAATTTTATTAATTCTTGTTCAAAAGCGGCGTTATAAAAGTTGGGGCCTTAGATGATAATAGCATAATAGACGAAGAGTATTCATCAAGTTTAATTTTGAATAGATGCAATGTTAAGTTGGGTGATCACTCCCCGCTTGTTGCCGAAGTCCTTGGTATGAGAGAAGTTCTTAGCTGGCTCAAAGGTATTGATATTCATCATGTGATTCTTGAATCTGACTCCCAATTGCTTGTGTCAGCTTTGAAAAGTAATAAGCCTGATAGTTCTTACTTTGGTTTATTAGTTTCTGATTGCAAGTCTCTTATTGGAGACCTTGATCATTGTGAAGTTGTTTATGTCCGTAGATCAGCAAATGCTGTAGCTCATAGTTTGGCTAAGGTTGAGCATTTTATGTTTGGTCAGGAGAGTTGGGGGATGTCCCGCCTCCTTTTATTTTAGATGTTCTTGCTTCTGATTTGTGTTAATGCATTTCTTCTTCTCAAAAAAAAAAAAGTACGGAAATGAACATAATGCTAGAACAACCTAATATTTGTATAATTTATACTAGATGAGCTTCTAACTGAACTCATGGTAGGGTCACTTCTAAAATTTGTTGCTAAAATTAGACGATGTAGTCATGAACGGACTGGTCCATATTATACGCACACAAATATGTAGGCCGTCTTTAGGATAAGTAATGCATATACAAATAGTCGATAAACATGTGCAAATAAGCGTAGATAATTCTGAGAGTATATATATGTTTATTTATGTTTGTATTTCAATTTATGCAAGCTCTTTTTCGAATGAATCAGTCCATATTCACAATGAAAATTCATCGTTGAAAAATTATTTCTACGCATGCCGACATATCAGTCCATTCTTTGTGACAAAAAATCATCGGCAAAATTTGTATGTTTAGATTGGGATTGTTGTGGTGGCGTGCAGGATTTAATACTGTTTCGAATGGTTGCATTCAAGAAAGTTGGTGAAAACAAAATAAATATATTGCATGGTTGTGAAAGTAAAGTTGCAAATGCATGGCCCTAAATGGCTGGCCCTCAAGCTTTGCGGTCTTGAATCAAAGCAAACTCCTCAAACGTGGCCTACCTTCATAGAAAAATCATATCCTAAGCTCCAAAATGACTTACCAATTGCATGTTGAAGATGGCAGGGGATGTTGCTTGGATATTTCCTAATGCCCATATTTATATGCTAAAGCTTTTCTTCATAATAAAATATAAAATGATAATAAAAATAATTCATTTATGTAAAAAGTTTAAAATTTAGTTGAAGGATGTAGTGAAATGTTTTCTTACTTTTTCGCTTTTCTATAGAAAAATTTTCGCTTCGTGGTGTTGAAGAAAATTTTTTTTTCATAAAAAAAATAAAAAAAGATGGATGAGATTTACACAAAAATAATAATGAGATGAAGAGCATAACTCAACTCATTTTTACAATTTGAATTTATCATATAAATCAACGATATTTGATATCAATTTTTAATTTGTTATCAAACGGAACATAAAATGTCAATATTTTTGTGTTTTTAGCATAGTTAGGTTTAAATAATGAAGTTATTCTTTTCATATTTAATAAAAAACTTATACTATTTCAACAGGTAAGAGGATACACGACCATAGTTGTTGCTTGTGAGAGTTGTTTACCGCTGAAACGATAAACTCGCCGGACGCTCCTAAAGAAGCTATTTTTTGGTGTACTAAATGTGCTCTTACCGTAAAGACGCTTACGCAAATTATACGCCAAGGAAATGTCTGTAAAATCTAAAGGTCTCTCAAACTAATTACTTGTCAATGTGCCAGATAAAATTTGGCTATTAATATTATGCGGATAACTTGATAAATTTGACAACCACCACCACCATGCCAAATTAAAAGTTCAGTTTTAAGAATTCAACATTTGTTTAAAAAAATAAAAACTTTTTTTTAGAATCGTGAGATGCGTATATTGATTATTTTATAAAAAAAAAATAACTTTAATTTGAAATTCTCAAAAAATACGGAATCTTAATTTAGAACAATGTGAAAAGTTTTGAAAGGAAACTCCTTCGTATTTATTTTTTGCAATATTTTTCATCGCTCAAAACATCTCTTGAATATTTTAGTCATAAAAAAATATCGCAAAATACCGATTTGTACTAAATCCGGACTCTGCCAAAGATAAGGAGATTGCCGTGGCATTGGTCTCTGCACTTCCTTTTCCAACTTTGTGTGCTTTTTAGTCAAACGAAGTTAATAAGTCAAGATCCTACATGAAAGGCCACGTCGACAAGATAAAGAATCCTACCGCTAACTCAACAGGTTTGCGTAGGGGTCATACAGGGTTGAGATCTCACATGTGTGCTCCCCATACGTTCGCAAGACCAATCAAAGATTATCAAGCATAATGGAAGAGCTAACAGACCTCTCGGAGGTCTACAACAGAGCTTTGTGATAGAGCAGTTAGGCTTCGTTTGATAATAACATGAAAAATTAAAAGAAAAATAACTAATTTAAGTGAGAAGATGGAAAATAAGTTAAAGGATGTGGTGAGATTAACTCTTGCTTTTTGCTTTTTTCCATGACAAAATTTTCTTTGAGTGATGGTGGAAAAAAAATTTTCACAAAATATTAAAGGAGGATGGAGGACATATACTCACAAAAATGAGTATGAGATGGAGAGTATCTCACCACATGCCTCAACTTATTTTCCATCTTCTCACCCAAATTAGTTGTTTTTATTTTTATTTTCATTTTCCATGTTACTATCAAACGGAGCCTTAGCTGTTACAATTTATTTTGATGGAGAAGTACATTGTCTGCAAGTAAAACACTGCGCTGGCATTAAATGCACTTCAACCACTATGGTAAAATGGAAGGAGCAGAGATCAAGCAATATTCAAATATAAAACATGGGTCTTACCCACTAAGACAGAAAATTAGGTGTGCTATAGTCCTTATTTTGTGAGATTAAGCATATATGCTTGAACTTTATATATATATAGAGAGAGATTATTTACTTCTTACGACAAAGGATGAATTTTAGTTGAGCAATAGAGTAAGAGTGATAAAGAGGGTAAAATTATTTTAAAACATTTCGCAGAAGTTCTATTTTACGAATTTGTATCCTGCAAATGATTGGAACAAGATATTTGGTGCAGAAGATGAAACCTTAGTGAAGTCATTTTTTAATAGAGTGATCCACTTTTTCTGTATTTAAAAAATTTAGTTTGTTTTTTTCTTTTAACTTCTTTTACAAAATTAATTTTAATCTAATCAATAGTTATGAGTAATATTTATTTACTGTTGTGTGATCTAATACATTGATCATAAATTAAAAAAGAAATAAAAGCTTGAATTTTGGTAAGACATTTATCCAAATTCAAGAGATGTCATAAGTTTAGTCTCATCCGAGGAGGTAGAATTTTTATTATTATTGTAACAAATGAAGCATATTTATAACTTCTATTTTTAAAAAAATTTAAAAATGCAAGAAAAAAAAATACTTTTTTGTTTGCTCTCCTAGTAACGTCCACTGTCATTTAACACAAAACTACATACATATATATATATATATATATTCACCAAACGAATTAAGAAAGCAAATTTATTTATAAACAAAAGAGTCCATACAAAAGTTCCCACTAGTCTAGCCTCCCAACCACCAAACAGTGGTGATAAAGGAAAATATCTAACACAAAAGGAAGAGTTACAAAAGTTTTATACACAAACATCTTAGATTTCCCAAAAGTGGGAATCCGCAACTTCTTCAACTTACGGGTATTAAGGGTGTACAAAATAACCGAAAAACTGGCTCAAACTGACCCGAACCGGACCGAAACCGACGGTTTTATTAATTTGCGGTTCGTTTCTGTTTATTGCTTAAAGAACCGACTACCATCGGTTCGGTTGGCAGTTCTCGATCAAGAATACTAGCCAAAAACCTAACCGAACCGAGATATATAAATTACATGGAAGAACTCTAGGTTTTTATTTACATACCACCCCTTTTGTTATATCCTCCTATTTTTTTTCTTGAGTTAAATGGGTTTTGAAATTAAAATTATTCATCTCTATTACATCTTATGTTGTGATTTATGAAAATAAGGTTTCTATACCAAGTTAAATGAGATTTGAAAATAAAATTCTTCATCAAAAATCTTCTTACGCTAAAACAGAAACCGACACAACCGACCTTGCTCGAAACCGACTGGTTTCTTCCCTTTTTGGTTCTGTCTCGGTTCCTAATTTTAACAAACTGACTTAGTCGGTTCGGTTGCCTGTTAAGTAGCACGGTTCGGTTAACCGAACCGTGCACGCCCTTAACCTGTACCCAAAAGCGAACCAAATATTTCGAAAATCAGCCAGCAAACCCCGAATATCCGTCAGAAGAGCTTGATGCATCAAGTTATCCACTTCCATCTTAGGCAGCATTTGAAATGTAGTTTGGGAGTTAGTTGCCAAGTGTATGTCTTTGACCTCTAGAAACATATATATATGTCCACCTGTGAGAATCCGCAAATGCGACCCCTGGGTCTCATTCCAGTCCTTGGGCGTCTGAAACGTCGGAACGGATTCCGTCGTTCCATTTTGCTTTTATCGGTTGATAATTCATATCAAGTGTCCCTATGTTCTGTTTTTAGATGCGAGAGGGTTCGTTCAGAGTCGTCACGTTTGTCTTTTCTTTACACGTTTGTCTACGAAACCAGAATTCTATAGGGTTCAGAAACTATATTACGGTTTGGGAAGGTGTTAAGCACTCATTTCGCCCTTTCAGTCTCTAGTGGTCTTATATGTTTATTTTATGTTGAAAAATTTGGATGCTTTTACTGACAGTCTACTACTTTCCGAGTGAAAACCCTAATTTCTGGGAAAAAACGGGAAAGGGATAAAAACCTTTGTGTTCCGAGATCCAATGTTTTTTTATTTTGAAAGACGTATATATAGGTATTAAAAGGTTGTTTCACTTTAGAGAGAGTTTTCCGTTTTACTTCTCAGATAATGACGATTTTCTCGGGTTTTAACTTCTTTGGAAAAGTTCAGATCTTGTATCGGGACTAATTTAATATGGAATTAGAACTCTTGAGGGGAGTTCTACCAAGCATATCACAGTCTATGAAAAAGATAGGATATATCGGGCTTTTAATTCGTAAGTAAGTTTTACCGGTCCGGGTTTTGAAAACAGAATTTTATCCGAACGATAATATACTTACTCTTCTGGTTTTGCAAATGATTTTATCAGGGTCTTTTGTTTTGGAAACAGTAGACTATTTGTAACTTGTCAATAAGTTTATTCAAATAAAATGTGGACAGAGCAATGGAAGTAAAACGAGTACACAGATATCTAATGTTAAATACTAGAAGAGACTTTCTTTACCTTCCCGACGAGAATAATAATAAGAAAGAAAATATAATACGGCAGAGAGATCTCCGGTGATAATAATCTTTTCCTTCTTCAGATATTTTCGAAAATTCGATTCTAGAGACGGGACACGTCGAGTGTCGGGAATAGATTCGATAATTCTCTAGAAATAAGACGATAATAGAAAATGCTGGACGAAAGACTAGAAATCAGATATAAACCAATAATTCTTCAATCCCCAAATTGCTGCCTTGAACCCTTGGGGGGTGTTGGCCTATTTATACTGCTCAGGGAAGATTGTCGCGCGACATTTCTCCAAAAAGGGCAAGTGTCGCGCGACAATGTGTACCATGTCGCGCGACAAACGGCTGAAGTGATGTTTCTGACAGACTGATGTCTCAGAGAGTGGATGGTCTGGTGTCATGAGGGATTGTCGCGTGACATAAGGGGGATTGTCGCGAGACAAACCTATTTGTCGTGCGACAATTCCTCTTAAAAATAGTTTTGTTTGGCCAACAAACCCTTTTGGGGCAGTTTCGGGTGCTCGGGTGGGTTCCGGACTCCAAAAACAGTACTTATCGAAGGTCGTTAGGGTTCTTACGGGGGTCACGGATCGGGGTGTCTACAGACCCTCTCGATTTAAGCTCCTTGCTTGCAAGGAATTGAGGCGACTGGAAGAGACCGTGGTCCATGGCTCCCGCAAGAACTCTAAGGAAGTGTGTGTGCAAAAAGTGTTTGTGATTGCCTTTGGAGAGGACTTTGTGTTTCGTTTTGCCTCTGGAGAGGGCTTGTGTTACCTCATTGCCTCTTCCGAGGGCTTTTCATTTGCTTCACTTGCCTCAAATGGGAGGACTACCATTGTTCCATTCGCCTCAGATGGGAGGACTACCATTGCTCCACTGTGCCTCTCTGGGAGGGCTTTTGATCTTTTCGCCTCAGGTGGGAGGACTACCATTGCTACGCTGTGCCTCTTTGAGAGGGCTTTTGATCTTCTCGCCTCAGGTGGGAAGACTACCATTGCTCCACTGTGCCTCTCTGGGAGGGCTTCTGATCTTCTCGCCTCAGGTGGGAGGACTACCATTGCTACACTGTGCCTCTCTGGGAGGGCTTCTGATCTTCTCGCCTCATGTGGGAGGACTACCATTGCTACACTGTGCCTCTCTGGGAGGGCTTCTGATCTTCTCGCCTCAGGTGGGAGGACTACCATTGCTACACTGTGCCTCTCTGGGAGGGCTTTGTTCTGTAGAAAGAAAGAAAATTGCCTCTGGCGAGGGCTTCTTGTGAGTACTTTTGCCTCTGGCGAGGGCTTGTGCTCGTGATTTTCCTCGAGGAGGGCTTGTGTTGCACTCTGGTGAATTTGGTTTGTATCGCTCTTTAGACTGCTAGAGTGAGAGAGAGAAATTTTGCGAGGGTGAGAAGAGTTTTTCGGGAGTTTAATCCTTATCTGGATGTCCGTTTTCCTGTATTTTTTCGAACTTTACTCTCATGTTTTCCTCGAGTGAAGATACTTCTCTCAGAAGGCAGTTTTCGGATATCTTTTTGCTCTTCACAGCGTGATGATTCGAAGTTTTCCAAACCATCTCTTTTGTATCGTGCTGAAAAGAAAATTTGTTTGAAAGTTCAATCTCTGACCTCTGTTCTCTTTTTACTTTTCACTTTTGGTGGGCCTACATCGTATTCTGTTTTTCGATGCCCTTATTTCTTCCTCTTTTGGGAAAGACTTTTCCTGGCCTTCTCTCTTTTTAACCAGGAGTCTTTTTATCCCTTTGTCGTGACCAGGAGCCTTACTCACCCAAAACGAAGCCCTTAACCGGTTTTGGTCTAGCAGTCACTTTTGGTGTGACTCTCCCAGTCACTTTGCATTTCTGTTTCTCTCGCTCGCTCTGGGTGCTCATGCGGGTTCTTTCTCTTTTCTACTTTTTCAATTTTTTCCATTCCCGTCTTAATTGGACATTTTGCTTTTTCTTATTGATGGTCTTGGTCCTTTTTGGGAGATCAGAGACTACTTTAACCGTTTCTTTGTTCTCGCATTTTTGGAGAGATGATTTGGGAGTCTTTTCCTCGAAATCTTCATCATGGGTATGCGGTACTTAGAAAGTTTTTCGAAAACTGTTTCCCTGAAGCATTCCTGCAGGAGAAAAAATGAGACAAAGGTCAAAAAATCAGGGAAGGGGGCCAAATGTCGCGCGACAATTGGGTGGAAAGCTCTTTGTCGAGCGACAAAGAGCCCATTTGTCGCGCAACAAACTGACTTATTATATAAATCCCTTGATGAGCTCATTCCACCTCATTATCTCCTTTCTCTTTCTCTCTCTAGCTCTCTTTCTCTCTTCTCTCAAGCGCGGAAGCCCTGTCGCTTTTTCCATCTTTCCGACTTTCTCACTACTCTACTTATACATAGATGGACCCTGCATAGCCCGATAGGTTGGAAGGTGACCAGAAGGAGGTCACTTTTACCGATGCTCAGGGCGTTCTCTGGTGCAACCCTCATCATGACGACTGGGCGGACCTCGACTGGTATGGCGAGGATGGGGTAGACCGCAGTCGGGCAGTGGTCTACCGAGACGTCACCCGGGCTGCTCCAGTCCCTAATGTTCCGTGGCATTTGATGGAGCCCGTTTCTCATGAAATCCGTCGACGGTCTCTGGTATGTTTTCTTGAAATTCTTTCTTTGTTCGATTATTTCTGTCGTTTCCTGCATGTATTTTGAATAATGTTAGTATACATGTCTGCCAAGAAATAACGTCCGATTTAGTGAATACATACTTTTATTTGTGATACCCTTTAGGTTTTGGAAAATTACATAATTTACCCTCAAAATTCTATGACTCTCATAATTACACCAAAGTACCCTCAGGTTTTGGAAAATTACATAATTTACCCCTATAACCCCATAACTCTCATAATTACACCAAAGTACCCTCAGTTTTGGAAAATTACATAATTTACCCTTATAACCCTATAACTCTAATAATTACACCAAAGTACCCTCAGGTTTGGAAAATTACATAATTTATCCCTATAACCCCATAACTCTCATAATTACACCAAAGTACCCACAGGTTTTGGAAAATTACATAATTTACCCCAATAACCCCATAACTCTCATAATTACACTAAAGTACCCTCAAGTTTTGGAAAATTACATAATTTACCCCTATAACCCCATAACTCTCATAATTACACCAAAGTACCCTCAGGTTTTGGAAAATTACATAATTTACCCCTATAATTCCATAACTCTCATAATTACACCAAAGTACCCTCAGGTTTAGAAAATTACATAATTTACCCTTATAACCCTACATCTCTCATAATTACACCAAAGTACCCTCAGGTTTTAGAAAATTACATAATTTACCCCTATAACCCTATATCTCTCATAATTACACCAAAGTACCCTCAGGTTTTTGGAAAATTACATAATTTACCGCTATAACCCCATAACTCTCATAATTACACCAAAGTACCCTCAGGTTTGGAAAATTACATAATTTACCCTTATAACCCTATATTTCTCATAATTATACCAAAGTACCCTCAGGTTTGGAAAATTACATAATTTACCCTTATAACCCTACATCTCTCATAATTACACCAAAGTACCCTCAAGTTTTGAAAAATTACATAATTTACCCTTATAACCCTATATCTCTCATAATTACACCAAAGTACCCTTAGGTTTGGAAAATTACATAATTTACCCTTATAACCCTATACTTATCTTCATCTCCATTTTATTGCCTGTAGTGGATTGGCCGAGGTTGGGGTTCCCCCAACACTATTTCTTTAGAGTGGCGACAGGCACCGACCCTTGTTTAGGAGTTGCTCCTTGCGACTTCTTTCGATTCTCTCTTTGATGCCTTCTCGGAGCGGGTATTTAGGGCGGCGATTTTGGTGTCGGCGCTGGCCTTCCATTGGTGGGATACTACTCATACCTTCCATTGGAGCTGGGGTGAGATGACGATGACCCCCTTAGACTTGTTTGCTTTGACCGGAATTCCTTCAGGGGGTGTCCCTATTTAGATTGACGTCCCCTTGTGTCTGATGGCAGAGGGCATTGTCGGTGCACTAGGATAATTTTCGGAGTGACAGAGTTCTGGTGATACGATTCCTCGGGCTATTTTGGTCACTCGTCTGGCGACAGAGAGAGCTATATTGATTACTTCAGGAGCGCCGATGACCCACCAGGAGGCGCGTCAGTATGTCTGCGTCCTTCTCTTACTGACGCTCTATGATCTGTTCGAGGCCCGTGGGGGGGACACGGCCCATTTCTGGTGGCTGCCCTCTCTCCGAGATTTTAGTATTATGTTCGACTACGACTGGGGTGGCTTTATTCTTGCCGTCCTTTATGATGCTATAGACCAAGTTTCCCGTCATTTGGCCCTGAACCTCAAGGGCTTTTCTTTGCTGTGGGAGGTATATACTTTTGTTCATTTATCTTTGCTTCAGTCCTTTATATATTACCTGTTCATTGTTGCTGATGTTCTCTATTTTTCTTCTTCAGAGTTGGTTCGTGGCGTATACCCGCCTGGGTCGCGCCCAGGTGGACCTCCTCATTAAGAACGAGGATCAGTTTCCCATTTTTTGCCGATTCATTGCGGGAAACTATAGGGCTCCCTATGTATACCGGACTCGGGAGACCGGAGCTGCTGCGGTCCACGACCTGTTAGAGGAGCAGGTAAATGTCTTAGTATTCTTTTCTTAATAAATAAATGGAATATAAATAACTGAAATAAAATTTTCTTCTTTTGTTTTAGATTGAGTAGGCCCCCTGGGGTGATATAGGTCTCCATTTTGGATATGGTCGCGCTCTGACCGCCTCGAGGACCAGGCGGCTGATTAGGGACGAGTATGGCCTCTATTTTTATCTGGACGAGAGAGTTATCCGTCAGCACACACCGGCCCAGTGGCCCTAAGTTCTTTTATTTCCACCGGTTCTGATGAGGCGGACGGACGAGATTGACCTGGTGACAGTGCAGGCCTTGGTTGACGGGCTCGGCTTTCAGACATTCGTCGAGGAGGGTGACTACACTGCCTTTGCTACCCATTATTTGATGAGGGAGCCGAAGGGGACTCGGGGATGGGTCTTCTATGAGAGATATCGGGCATTGGGAGGTGTTTTCAACTATATACGGGGACAGACTCATTTGTCCAGGACAGTCCCCGGCCATCTGCCACCTATCCCTGATCAGAGGGACAACATTCTTGACTCTGATGATGATGACCCTGAGGGTGAGAGGGGTGTCCTTGCTGCTACTGAGGGAGGTGATGGCAGGCCTGAGGGTGGTGATGATTGACCTGAGGGCAGCGAGGGAGGTTGGACAGCGGCGGTTCCTGAGCAGACGTCTCAGACGACACCTATGGAGGAGCAGCGTGCTGAGGGTTTTGAGTTTATGTCGGTATCTCTAGGGGTCATTTTTGATGCTGCGGAGGCTACTGAGAGAGAGGGAGCAGCTTTTTCTGAGCGATCATGGGAGCCTGCGAATCTCGGGGTCGATTACGAACAGTTCGGGCGAACCCCTCTTGCTGCTGCTATTGCCACTCCTTCTAGTGGGGTCCCGCCTCTAAGAGCGACGGCTATTGCGAATCTTCTAGGCGTTCGTACTTATGCCACCTTGACTCCGCTTTCGTCAACCGCCATGGGCCCTCCGGCCCGTTCTTTTAGTATTGGTAGCTCATCTTCTCGACCTCTGCTATTTTTGATCCGCGAGGAGGGTGGGTCCACTTCTGCTGCTATACCGGTGGGTTCATCTATTCACCGATAGACCTACCGCCTCTTCCCCGGGATATCTCTTATGTTGGCGCCGGTCTACGTCGATATACGGTGCCTGAGTATCCTCTTCCTGAGGATACATTCGATTACGTGGGTGGTCGTCCTGATGACGAGGTATATGCCTTTTCTCTTCCCTCACTATTTCTTTATATCTGTGTTTATTTATTTTAACTGTGCTAATTCCCCCTTCTTTTCTTTTTCAGCGGGTGAGCGTGCGTGTAGTAGATCTAAGGGCTTGGCATTCCCAGTATCTCTATAGCTGGAACCTGCTCTAGTATGTTGGTCGAGACCCTACGATATACATGCATGACTATCAGAGGGCGATCGATGTTTCTCTGCGGGCGGACGACCCTCTGTCCTCTTCTCGTGCTCGAAGAAGTCCCGGAGGAGCACTAGTCGGACCTCTAAGCGATCTCGATCCTCGGTGATTCGCCCCATGGCACCAGTCCAATCGACAGGGCCTTCTCAGGCAGCAGTTCCTTCTCACCCGGATGTCCCAGCGGTCGATCCTACTCCGGAGGAGGGTTCTGGTGACAGTGGTAGCGTGTCAAAGCGTGCTATGATAGATTAGTTTTCTTTTCCTACATTTAGTTAGTTCAGACAAATATGTAGTTTTTATTTTTAGACATGTAGACAGAAATTTAGTTTTGAAAACTGTTCTTTTATTGGATTTATGAAAAATCTTTATTTGTGTCTGATGATATACTTTTATTCTCTATCTGTGAAAGATACATTTGTATGAATCAGTGATTTAGGTGCCATACCTTGTAGCGCGGTTTGTACTTAGGGTTCCTGCAAAAGAACAAAGTGAGAACAAGAATGCATTCAGAAGTGATTCTTTTGACAAAAATGACTCCTCTATGTGGGAAAGGCAAAAATAGGGGTACAGGAAAGAAGATTGTAACGCGACAATCCCTCCTGGATTTGGGTTTGTAGCGCGAAAAATAGGTACAGGACCCTCTTTTTTGCTATAAATACACCCATTTTCCTTCCTTCATCCCCACACCTTCTCAAAATGTCTTTTTATCGTACAAATTCTGATTTTTCTTATGTTAAAGCCCGGGATGCTCTGATATCTTCTGAAAATGGCTTGAATTTTGGTGCAGTCAGTTCTTTAGCGGGCTGGTGCCATCGTCCTGTAGATTTTTCCTTTTTGTTAGGCGCTTTGTATTTCTGGAGCCTTGCAGATCATCTTTTCTGCTTCAGGCTAGATGAGCTCTACCCGACTTATGAGGAGTTTCTTTGGCTACTGCGTTCTGACATTTGACTCCCGATGGCTGTTCCCATAGAAGAAATCGGTCCTCGAGATATGCTGATCGCTCTGTTAGTCATTCCCCAAGCGGCCTATGATGGATTTATTAACGACGGGCTTCTTGACCTCCATAAAATGGTGAGATTCTTTCATCGTTACGAAGAGAGGGCTTCTTATGGTGTGGGACGTACTGCGGCAGTCTTGATCTGTCTTGTTTTTGATATGTTACTGGTGACGGGCTCTTCCTGTGTTGATCCGACTATTCTGAGTTTGATTTACCATGCTAAGAATGGGGAGTCTATAGTGCCCATCGTTCTTGCAGAGACTCTGAACGGCCTAGATGATCTTCAAAGGGGAGCTTTCCCCTTCCTCAGGGAAAGCCCGCGTTTGCTATACATGTGGCTGTTGGAGCATTTTCGATCGGTGGGTTTCAACGGGGTTCGGCTTGACAACCTGACGCATTTTTTCTGTCGTCCCCTCTTTGCTGCTTTGACCATGTCTTCCTCTGATTGGATAGTGTGGTTTTTAGAGAATTTTTGGGCTATTCGGTGGAACATTCCTTGGTGGAAATTGAGGGCGATGGTGCTTAGTACCGGGGGCAGAATTACGTTCGGCTCCGTGGGCTCTAGTTCACCTCTTTTTATCTCCCAGGACGTCTTCTTTGGCAGTTCAATGTTTTTCAGGACATTCCCCTCGGCCTGAACAACTTCTTTTCCGAGTCTAAGTTTGTGACCCCTCATGTTTCTTTATCAGTGAAGAGAATGTGGCGTACTCGACGGACTCGTCAGTTCAACTATGCCCGTTTTGGTATTTCCAGGCCCCTCCGGGCTGACATCATCAGTTCTCATTGGGGGTCTCTGGAGGGGGAGCTGATTGATGATCCCTTCCAAATAAAGTGGTTCCGGTTTATGAACTCCGAGCTCACAGAGGAGAGCATTGTCTTTGCGTACCAGATCCTGGATGAGGCTTGAATTTGACTTGGCTACTGAGGACCCTGCTTGGCCAACCCCTAGGAATTAGGTTTTTTTGTATGCTGTATCTCATTTGTAACTTTCGGTGTTCTGAACCACCTTAATAATATACGAGGGACTGTTTTATGGGAAATAAATTTCTTTACAAAGTTTAAATTGGGCCTGAAGTCACTTCTCAGGTTGCTTACGTTCCCCGTTTGATTTTATAAAGAACAAAAGTTTTAGTTGGGGCTCAGGTTTACGTAGTTCTTATCTATACATGTTACATCTATTGGTAGTACTTCTTCAGTCGATCCATGTTAACTGGTGAATGCAGTAATTGTCCGTCTAAGTCAGCGAGTATAGCTTCACCCTCTGTATCAATTTCTTTGACGATGTATGGGCCTGTCCATTTCTGCCCGAACTTTCTCCTTGGGTCTCTGGCTGGCTCTCGAATAATTTTTAGCACGATGTCGTTCTCATTGATACCCCGAGTTTTTACTTTCTGGTTAAATACTCGAGCGATTCTCTTCTGATACTCTTGGTGGTGGTATGCGGCTTTCAATCTCCTTTCATCTAGTAGGGCCAGCTCGTTATAACGTGCCTGGACCCACTCCAGTTCATTGACTTGATTCTCTAGTTTACTCTGAAAGAGGGGACCTCTAACTCAACAGGGAGGATTGCTTCCATCCCGTATGTAAGTGAAAATGGGGTTGCGGTATCCCCACAATACATATGGTAATTTTTCTGGCCAGTCTCGACAGGTGTCGGTCATCTTGCTTAGGATATTCTTTAGATTCTTGTTTGCGGCCTCAACTGCCCCGCTGGTTTGTAGTCTATATGGCGAAGATCTGTGTTGGGTGATACCGTATTCCTCCATGACTGTATTAGCCTCTCCTTCAAAGTGAGTACCATTGTCCGAGATGATCTCATGTGGGACCCTATACCGGCAGATGATGTTCCGTCTGATGAATCGGGCAACTTTCCTAGCGTCAAGGGTTTGGAACGACTCGACTTCTACCCATTTTGTGAAGTAATCGATGGCCACTAGTATGAATTCATGGCCGTTGCTGGCTTTCGGCGAAATCTTTCCAATGATGTCGATTTCCCAGGTTGCGAAAGGCCAGGGAGCAGTCATGTTGTATAACTCTTGTGGAGGAAGTTTCTGAGATTTAGCATAAATTTGACACTTGTGACAACGGCGTACGTGGTTAACGCAGTCGTTTTGTAAGGTAGATCAGTAATAACCTTGTCTGATGATTTTGCGGGCAAGTGTATGGCCGCTTATATGAGGTCCACAATCGCCCCCATGTATCTGATCCATCATTTTGACAGATTTTTTTTCAGTGAGACATTGGAGATGGGTCCCGTCGTAATTCCTCTTATACAGCCTTCCTGCACAAAGTATAAACCTTGATGCTAATCTCCTGAGCGTGACCTGCGTTCTCTTGTTTGTTTGCTCGGGATACTGATGGTTTTTTAGCAGGTTTCAGATGTCGTAAAACCAAGTGGTGGAGTCCCTATTCTCTTCATTCTCTACTTCAAGGGCCATGCAGTGTGCTGGTTCTGATCTCTTTTGTACCGTAAGAGTTATTTCTTCCATCCCCTTCGGGATATCGATTATAGATGCTAGGGTTGCTAGTGCGTCAGCAAAACTATTTTGTGACCTGGGGACATAATAAAACTCCGAATGCTCAAATCTTCCTGCGACATTCTCTAGTCGGGCAAGGTAAGGGACTAATTTTTCATCTCTGATCTTCTATTCCTTCAGAACTTGGTGTACCACTAATGCCGAATCTCCGTACACTTGTATTCTCCTTATACCCTTTTGGAGCGCGATCTCTAATCCAATTATACAAGCTTCATACTCGGCCATGTTGTTGGTACAGAAGAAGTCTAGACGATACGATACCGATGAGTGAGTTTGGTCTGGAGAGACTAACATGATGCCTATCCTGTTCCCGTTTCAGTTGGCGGCCCCGTCAAAGTACAATTTCCAGTCTTCATCGATCTCAACATTCATGATAGTTTCGTTTGAGAATTCGGCTTCTTCTAGCATGTCCCCTAATATTGGATTGTGGGCCAGGTAATCAGCTATAATCTTGCCTTTGACTGCCTTTTGGGTCATGTAGGTGATGTCGAATTCAGAGAGTAAGAATAACCATTTTGTCATACGGTTCGAGAGAGCCGATTTTTCGAAGAGATACTTCAACGGATCAATTCGTGATGCTAGGATGACCGAGATGGCCAGCATGTAATGCCGTAATTTTTGTGTTACCCAGACGAGAGCAGTGCATGATTTATCCAATGGCGTGTAGTTTATCTCAAATGGGGACAACTTCTTGCTGATGTAGTAGATGGCCTGCTCTTTTAGTGTATCGGTCAGATGTTAGGCCAGCATGGCCCCTGCAGCCGAATCGATGACGGTCAAGTATAGAATTAGTGGCAGTCCGGTCTGCGGTGGGGCTAACACTGGGGATTTGGAGAGGTAGTCTTTTATTCTATCAAAAGCTTCCTGGCACTAATCGTCCCATTCTCCTGGTGAAGACTTCCTCAGGAGTTTGAAGATGGGTTCGCAAGTCTGAGTAAGTTGAGAGATGAACCTGCTGATGTACTGTAAATTACCCAAAAATCCTCGGATTTCTTTCTCGGTACGAGGCTCGGGCATGTCTCGGATAGCACGAACCTTGGTAGGGTCTACCTCGATTCCCTTTTTACTGACGACATAGCCCAAGAGTTTTCCCTTGATTACCCCGAACACACATTTTTGCGGATTGAGTCTCATCTGGTATTGACAGAGGCGGTCAAAAAAGGCTCGCAAGGCTGGTACATGGCCTTCCCTCTCCTTCGACTTGATTATCATGTCGTCCACATATACTTTTACTTCTTTGTGAATCATGTCGTGGAAGATAGCTGTAGCTGCCATCTGATATGTTTTTCCGGCATTCTTTAGCCCGAATGGCATAACGGTGTACAATATGTTCCCCATGGTATGATAAATGTTGTTTTCTTTTGGTGATCCGGGTACATCTTGATCTGATTATACCCAGCAAAACCATCTACGAATGACTTCAGGGCGTGGTTGGCGGTATTATCCACTATCAAATCAATGTTGGGCAATGGAAAATCGTCTTTTGGACAAGCTTTATTGAGATCTCGGTAATCTATACACATGCGGACCTTCCCATTTGCCTTTGGAACGGGCACAATGTTGGCTAGCTAGGAAGGGTACTCAATCACCCGTAAGAATCCTACACTTAGTTGTTTCATCATTTATTCTTTTACTTTCAGAGACCACTCAGGCGTAAGTTTTCTTAATTTCTGCTTGACGAGCCTAAACTCCGGCTTGGTGTGTATCTCGTGCATGACTATTTGGCTGTTCAAACATGGCATATCTGCATAGGACCAGGCAAAGATATCCACGTACTCATTCAGAGTTTGTGTGAATTCTTCTCTTTCTGGTTCACTTAGACCTGCCCCAATACGGACCTCTTTCCTTTCCCCTTCCGTTCCGAGGTTAATCACAAGGGTGTCTCCCTCCTCATTCTGTATACGCTGCTCCTCCCGTTCGGGGTGTTCATTTAGTCTTTTTATTTCCATATAAGTAATTACAGAATTAAAATTAACAGGATAACGCAAAATAGAGTCTTCTTCATTGATAATAGTGCTTACAGGTACAAATTTAAAAAGTAAATCTAGGAGTGACTCCTTCCTAGCTTTACCATTACTCTTATCTCTTACCCTTACAATTTCACTTTTCCCCCTTTTTTCCTGGTAATCTGGATCAGCGTGTATTAAGTGCACAGGGTCGTCTCTTGGCTCATCATCCCCTAGAGCCATGACGTCGAAGAGATCTCCAATCAGTTCTTCCTCTTCATCCTCCTTGTCTTTATTTTCTTCTTTTGGCCCGATCGTTAGCTTGGTAGAGAAGCTGTGTATAGTATTTTCCTTGATATAAAGGTCTTCTTCATAGAAGATTTCCCATCCTGGAAGGCTTTCTCCGTTGCTGTTTCTCCAAGGTTCCTGAAAGTCGCAAAAGGGGAAGTCCTCTCTTTCCTTGACAAAAAACCCATTAAGAGAGCAAAAACTTGGATATTGATGCCCTCGGCCCATTTTTTCTTGGTTGTCTTCTTTGGTATGTTGGTATCACAACCCTTCTCTTTCATGCTTTGTTAAAGGTTCTAAGGCCTGAAGTAATCCTGGCTGCCCCATTCCCAGACTGGCTCTAGGTAAATATTTCATCATTCTCAGCATATTGGTGATCTTGGAACTGAGACCGGGGATATTATTAGGGGAAAGATACTCGATTCTCTGGGTGGTGAGGACTTGCACTTGAGGCTCATAAAAAAAGCCTCCTAGCTGTATGCTTTGACTCCCGATGCCCAAGACAGGTAATTCTAGATCCGCCAAGGTCCTCACAGGATCTCATTGGATAATGATTATCCTCCCTTCAAACGGTATTTTGATTTTTTGATGTAAGGAGGAGGGGAGTGCTCCTATGTCGTGCAGTCATGCTCTTCTTAACAAGAGGTTAAAACTGGAGGGGATGTCTATGATTTGAAAGTCGGCTAAGAAATTTTCGGGACCGACCATAAGATCAAGCTTTAGAGAACCTATAACGGCCCCTCTAGTGTTGTCATAGGCCCTGACGGTTACAGCTGATGGAGAAAGCTCTGAATCTAGAATACTCAGACATCTGGCAATCTTCAAAAGGCAAACGTTTATAATCGACCCGTTGTCGATGAGGACCTGTGGTAGGATTTTTCTTCGGGTTCGGACAGTGATATGGAGGGCCAGGCTGTGTTTTTTTCTCAGTGAAGATAAGTCTTCATCTGAAAATGACAGACTTTTTTGGACTGCAAGTGACCCAATCATGTTTGGCAGTTGTTCTGGCGTGGAGTCTGGTGATATAACGGCCTCATCTAGGAGTTTGATGAAGGCGGTCCTGTGAGGTTTGGAGGCGACCAAGAGGCCCCAAATGGTGATGTGTGCCTGTGTTTTCTTCAACTGTTCCAGTACTCGATCCTCTCCTATTTCCTTAGGAGGCAGTGATTTCTCGGCTTCCATTGGTGGTGGCTGATATACCCTTTCTGAATGGGTAATTTGTTGTATTCAAAGGGATGCTGAGTCTGATCCCTCTGAGATTTCTGATGATTTTGGATCCGTAGACCAACTGAAAGTTTTGGGGGAGGTCTCTGTCATGCAAATTATCTCCTTGGGAAGGCCTCGAGGCATCCATGGTTGTTTCTTCTTCTCCTGGGTCCATCATATCCCAGATTTTTCAGAATTGATTTTGATTGCAAGTGGTTGTGAGATCCCCTGATTGGCTTTTCCTAAACCCTGCCCGGGTAAAAAGTTTATCTTGACCATCCATTAGTCGATTATCGGATTGAGGCCTGGGGCAACTTGAGCCTTTTTCGGCGGTACAGCGGGTGACTTGTAGGCTGGGTCGTCTCGGATGAGTCTCACAGGATCAAAACCTTCTTCATCGATGGTTAAGGCGTTAATTCCCGTAGGTGGAGCATGGTTAGGAAGGGGATTGTTGGTAACATTAGGTCCGCCGGGTGCGAGAATAGTACCAGCCTCGATTAGGTCTTGAATACGATGGCGAAGAGCCAAACAGCGTTCTGTGTCATGGTCTGCGGCTTAATGGTATGCACAATTCTCATTCATTCTCCAGGTGCTGGGAATAGGGTTTGGTGGGGGGCATGAGTTGAGTGGAATGATTAGTCCAGCCTTTCGGAGTAGCTCCAGGCTCTTGACCAAAGTAGTGGGAAGGGTGTAAAAGTTCCTTTTTTTCTTGACTTCGGTGTTTGAAGAGTCTCCTTGTGTTGGCCAACTCGTCGGAGGTGTTTGTTGTGGTTGCTGAAATGAGTTTTGTTGGTAGGGGTATGAGCTGAGTTGGTTTACGGCTGGGGTGGCCGTCTTCCTCCCGGTGTATGAGGCTTTCTTAGTATCGGTCTCTACCTTTTTGGCCAGTTCTTCCTCTACTTGTGACCCCATGCTTAATAGGGCTCTGAAGTGTGGGAATACATGTTTTCCCATACAACTTAATACAGCTGGAGTGAAATTCTTCTGTATGATCTTCAACTACTCTTCTTTATCGGGCCGTTTGGACATTTGGGAGGCCATCTCTCTCCAGCGTGTAACGAAATCGCTGAAACTTTCCTTCTCGCCTTGCTTGGCCATTTCCAGGTGTTTGTGGGTAATTTCCAAATCCTCGTTGGACCCGTATTTGGTCATGAACTCTTTGACGATATCTCCCCAAGTTTTTGTCTGGTATCTCTTTAAATCGAAAAATCATCTCAGGGCGGCCCCCGTGAGAGTCATGTGAAGGGCTTGAGCTAACTCTGACTCTCCACAATCGGACATTTGCATGGATATGATGTAAGATTGAAGATGGGTTTTAAGGGGTGTGGTTCCTGTGAATTTGGTGATGGAAGGGAGTTTGAATCCCTGGGGTAATCTTGCTTCCGGGTAGTGGGAGAAGGCATTCATATCTGTGATCTCGTCTGCTCCTTTTATTAGGGATACTCCTTTTTGCAGGACCCTTATCTGTTCCTTCAGCTTTTTAATTTCTTCACTCTCTCTTGACACCTCGTCGGGCTGTTCCCGAGCTATAACTGATTCTGCATACACTGCCCGAAGTCAGTTGATGTCCGGGTACTCATTAGGAGGGGCTACTGGGGCCAGTGGTGGAATAGGTCTTGTGGGGACTTGTGGCCATGGTTGGTATTGGGGATCAAGGCCTTATTGGGGTTGGGGCCAGACGATGGGTGGCTCTTGTTGTTGATAAGTGAGGCCTGAGTCCGGGGTCCATTGGTTCTGATTGTTGGGATCAGTCTGAACGGGACCGGTCATAATGGGGCCCGTTTGGGGTGGATTGGTTCCTTGAACTGGGGGAAGTACTTGTGATGACTGTCCTTGGTTCGGCTCTCGATTCGGTGGTAGTCGTTCAAACCCGGTGGTGCGGCTCGTTCGGCTGACAACTCTTCTATTCGAATCCTGGTACCATGTTGCTCGTTTGTGAGGTTTGCTAGATTCATACTGACGGTCATTAGCAAACGATGCATCTCGACTAAAGTTGGCTGTACTGCAGACGCCTCGGCTAGGCTCTGATCTATCTCTTGATTCTTGCGTCTATCGGCCATTACGGGTGTGCTTGGTCTTACTAGTCTTCTGGTATGATCTCGACCTGCCCAATCTTCCAGACTGTCGTTTGTTTTACGGCTGTAGACAAAATCACGTGACGAAAATGAAGGAAGACTGTGATGCGACTCGATTTTTGCCAAAAGAACCACTAAAAATTACTAAAAAAAGACTCGGGTTTTGAAAGGGTGTTGTAAAGTAAGCCGTAAGGTGGTACATCCCCTATGGCTGTTTTAACAAGTGTTTTAACCGACTCGATCTTATATGCAGTGTAGGTGTACGAACGGTTAAGGCTTCAGGCTCCCTCCTATTTAGCAAGACCTTGCGATATACCCCAGGGGCGGGTACGTGAGTGTTCTCGTCACTCGATATACCTCGGGGGCGTACTTGGCCAAGGTGAGTGGAAGTAAATGCTTTCAGTTTATGTTGGCCAAAGCAAGCCAACTCCCTACTCACTTATAATACTTCCGAGGGTTTGGGATAAATTCACACTCGTAGAACCAATGCATGATTTGTGAAAGTGTGTTCAAAGTTCAAAAGGTTGGGTTTACAAATATCATTATCTTTATTACGTATTTTTGAAAACTTTTATTTTTTAAAAAAAGTTTCTTCTTAATCAATTAACATAAGTAGGGAAAGCAGTAAAAGCAAGTATTCAAAAAAATAAACAAAAAGTCCACATATAAGAGTCTAGTTTTCTAAGTTCCTCAGCAAAGTCGCCACTGTGAGAATCCGCAAATGCGACCCCCAGGTTTCATTCCCGTCCTTGGGCGTCTGAAACGTCGGAACGGATTCCGTCGTTAAATTTTGCTTCTATCGGTTGATAATTCATATCACGTGTCTCTATGTTCTGTTTCTAGATGCAAGAGGGTTCGTTCAGAGTCACCAATACGTTTTACGAGAAAACGAACAAAACAGTTGTGTAAGAGAAACGGCTACAGATAAGCCTTTTCTTTACACGTTTGTCTACGAAACCAGAATTCTATAGGGTTCAGAAACTATATTACGGTTTGGGAAGGTGTTAAGCACCCATTCCGCCCTTTCGGTCTCTAGTGGTCTTATATGTTTATTTCATGTTGAAAAACTTGGATGCTTTTACTGACAGTCTACTACTTTCCGAGTGAAAACCCTAATTTCTGGAAAAAAAACGGGAAAGGGATAAAAACCTTTGTGTTCTGAGATCTAATGTTTTTTATTTTGAAAGACGTATATATAAGTGACAAAAGGTTGTTTCACTTTAGAGAGAGTTTTCCGTTTTACTTCTCAGATAATGACGGTTTTCTCGGGTTTTAACTTCTTTGGAAAAGTTCAGATCTTGTATTGGGACTAATTTAATATGGAATTAGAACTCTTGAGGAGAGTTCTACCAAGCATATCACAGTCTATGAAAGAGATAGGATATACCGGGTTTTTAATTCTTAAGTAAGTTTTACCAGTCCGAGTTTTGAAAACAGAATTTTATTCGGACGATAATATACTTACTCTTCTGGTTTTGCAAATGATTTTATCAGGGTCTTTTGTTTTGGAAACAATAGACTATTTGTAACTTGGCAATAAGTTTATTCAAATAAAATGCGGACAGAGCAATGGAAGTAAAACGAGTACACAGATATCTAATGTTAAATACTAAAAAAGACTTTCTTTACCTTCCCGACGAGAATAATAATAAGAAAGAAAATAAAATACGACAGAGAGATCTCCGACGATAATAATCTTTTTCTTCTTCAGATATTTTCGAAAATTCGATTCTAGAGACGGGACACGTCGAGTGTCGGAAATAAATTCGATAATTCTCCAGAAATAAGACGATAATAGAAAATGCTTGACGAAAGACTAGAAATCAGATATAAACCAATAATTCTTTAATCCCCAAATTGCTGCCTTGAACCTTTGGGGGGTGTTGGCCTATTTATACTGCTCGGGGAAGATTGTCGTGCGATATTTCCCCAAAAAGGGCAAGTGTCGCGCGACAATGTGTACCATGTCGCGCGACAAACGGCTGAAGTGATGTTTCTGACAGACTGATGTGTCAGATAGTGGATGGTCTGGTGTCAGGAGGGATTGTCGCGCGACATAAGGGGGATTGTCGCGCGACAAACCTATTTGTCGTGCGACAATTCCTCTTAAAAATAGGTTTGTTTGGCCAACAAACCCTTTCGGGGCAGTTTCGAGTACTCGGGTGGGTTTCAGACTCCAAAAACAGTATTTATCGAATGTCATTAGGGTTCTTGTGGGGGTCACAGATCGGGGTGTCTACACCACCATAAAAGGTCTAGCTGTGAAATGATTTTTCTTGGTTGCATGGAAAAAAAACACTAAAAAAATTACTAGGCTATAACAATGTGGGTGACTAAAAATTTATAGAAATAATAATGAGCCCGAACAATTAGTCGGCCCAAAGTTTAAGAGAGTTATAAAGGGACGAAGTATAACCATAGTTTGTCATTTTTGGCCATTTGCACTATTTATTTGTAACCCTAATTCTATACTTATAAATAGAATAGGGAAAGCTCATCCTAAGGAGGAGGGAGAGAGAAAACATAAGCTAGAGGAATTGTTTCTAGAGAGAGAAATTGGTAACTTGTATCCTCATTCCAATAGACTTTGAGCTAATAGATCAAAGACACGCCACAAACGGAGGATGTATTGCTAGAATAGTATAAGCACTACCAAAGGAACCTATTATCCCAAAAAATCTCTTGTCTCCACAACTATTTTCATCTATTACTCCACTAATTTTGCTAAGAACTTCATTTTGTAGTCGACCCAAATTTTTGGCCACTTACAAATAACAACATTATTAATTAAAGACAAATGAATTATTATTTACCATTAGATTTATAAGAGTGTTTATCGCGCAGGATTAAAAGCAAAATAAAATAAATTAATCAGATCATGTACTTAAGGTGTGTTTGATGCGTCGGATTAAAGAGTCAGATATGATAATTTAATTCCATCCTAACAGGATAAAAGAATCTCACCTCTTAGGTGGGATTCGTTAATCCCCTCTTGGTGGGATAAGAAGCTTTAATGGGATAAATAATCCGCTCGAATATCTGATCCCGATGAACACCAAACATGGGATAGGATAAAGTTATTCTATCCCGCCTTATTATCCTTCACGTCAAACGCAGCCTTATTGTATTAAAAAAAATAGGATAAGTAAATTATATCATGTATTTTTTGCAAGGGTGGCGAATAGGATATTTTTATTATATCCCGCGTTTGGTGCAACAATGTACATGATAGCATGCAAGATTAATTATTTCATTGCAAAGTATAATTTTGACCAAGATTCTAAGGATCTTTTTACTCAGACCATCGCATTTAACAAATTAGTAAATAGCTTACTTTTTAGGATTTAACCTAATTGTTTTGGTTTTAGTCCAAATTCAAACATTATTTTTTTCTTCCAATACTCTACCGTTTTTAAGATTAATCTAACTAAATTGTCCTTATTGAATGATAAGGTTGCTATCTCCTTCAATTTTAGGCATAATATAATAAAATTAATAATAGATATTTATTACCTTTAATAGTATTTATCATTAACTATAATATAATTATTAAGAGATATTTATAACAAATGCATATATATATATATATATATCTTCCAAGATTACTTTTTAAAATAAAAAATACCTAAGCAAAATTTCCTCCCTTGAAATCAAAATATAAAAACCAAAATTTTACCATTGTGCTTACTGGGGTTTCTAACTCCCTTAAAATTGCCTTTGATGAAATACAACTAGACACCAGATCTCTTTTATCTTTTATAAAATTAATTTCTCCTTTAGATTGAATTGCAGCATTAAAATACTGCGAGGTAGGAGTGTGCAGCAAAACCGAAAAACTGAAAAACCGAACCGAACCGACCCGGTCTGAAACAGTCGGTCTTTTTTAGTTGCGGTTCGATTTCGGTCTACTTGTTAAGGAACTGACTGATCTCAGTTCGGTTTGCAATTTCAACTAAGTAAACCGATCAAAAACCGAACCGAACATATAAATTCACCCAATAAAAAAATCCCTAAGCTTCAGTTTATACTTCATATGCTGCCCTCTTTTTCTCTCTTCTTATTTTTGTTTGAGTAGCCCTCATCTCTCCATATGCCCTTAAATCTCAATCTCTCAAAACATTATCACTCTTTTCATCTCCATCATCTAACTCTCTCACCACCATCATTTAATCATATCGTTGCCACCACCGAAAATCATGTTTTTTCTCCACCAAATACATTCAATGTCACATTTCCATGTAAGTTACATGTATATATCTAATTTTTAGTTAAATTTGTTTACGGTTTTAATATTCTATATTTAGAAATTGGGGTTTGATTGATTTCTAATTTATTGAAACTATGGTTGCTTCTTGCCTTCTTAGAAGTGAATTTTGAATTGAAATTCTTCATCTATAGATTATATCTTATGTTGTTATATGAAATTAAGGTTTCCTTAACAAATTAATTAAGTTTTGAAATTGAAATCCTCATCTCTAATCTCCCTCTGCTAAAACCGAAACCGAACCGCAACCAACTGCAATAGACTTTAACCGAAACCGATCGGTTTTTTTCCATGTCGGATTTTTTTTGGTTTTTGATGTTGAGAAACCGAGGTGGTATGTTCGGTTGTCGGTCAAGTCACTCGGTTTAGTTAACCGAACCATGAACACCCCTACTGCGAGGTATTGTTGGCCCTACTAAGATGTGACACTATGTTTAGTTGTTACAAAAGGGAATAAACAATAAAGTATTTAATTAGAAGATCATAATTTACATTAGTTGCAAGGTTCTTAAGGTACTTTCTTATTTTGTTTTTGTTTATACAAATGATAAGCATATGATTCTTTTAGAGTAACTTGAATATGTGTTTGACATCTTTCAACACAATTACATAGCTATATCACCGCCTTAAAAAAATACTTCATCATGTATTTTTTATTATTATGCAGTTGTCGATATTATTGTTATTAGTAATGAATTTACTTTGTCTATACAAATGATTAGACACCCATATTTTGGATAAAATATATCTACATTGTTACTCCGAAGATCAATTCAAAGATTGTACATTCATTTGCCAAGCATATTGTAAAGTGCATAACTTACACAATAATCACATTACAAGATACGTGACATTAACTTCTTAGTTTTTAAAAGACATCAAGCGCACTTAATAAAATGTCACATTTACTTTTTAAAAGGCAACAAATACTTAATATGTTTGTCACATAACATAATATGATTATTTTATACATTTCTTTCAGATCTAATATGTCTGCTTGTGACGCAACTACCCCGCAGGTTTCAAAAAAGAACGATAAACTGAATCAACTCCATTTTCATATATCAACATAATTTTCAAAATACAGATACATTTCAAATCTCAAAACAATGAAAATAAAAACATCTTTCTTCTAACAAAAGAATAATCAAAGTAAACTAGATCGCACCCAACTCTCTAATCCAAAACTGACTCCACCTCGAATGACATGTGCCAAAGAAATTAAAAAAAAGTTGAAAAATACATAACACACATGAATAAAAATATCGAATTGGAATATTTTTACAATAATAAAATAATCACAAAACACTAATCAACTCAACAAATTCAACTACCTGGCCTTATACACCAGTCCAGCTCAGTAACATGTTAAAAACTACTCACCTTTCTTTCACCACATAAAAGCTTCTCTCTATGAGCTTACACGATGTATTTATTAAATATTTTAGCGAGTAAACTTAACTATGTACCAATTAATCTCCCAACAATTTAGCCAACACAAATAATTAACATCAATACCAAGCAATTCTCACAATATCAACAAAAATACAATAAATTGGATAATAAATGAATACTCTAAAATTTAAATGCATATTAAATAGAGCTTTTTAGCTCAAAATATCCACCATAAGACACTGCGAAAATCAAACCAAAATTTACTGCCAGTTCCTAAAAAATTCTTATATATTAAGGTTAAAACTCAAAAAAGATAAACTAACAAAATTAATTGGGCCCACCAACTTGAATGCTAGCCGCGTTTATTCATAATAAGGCCTTGGTGGCCTCTAGTTAAAATTCAAGCTTACTGAAAAATTACAACCCATTAAAAATGGAGACTTGGCATGCCTTGAATAAAGCTTCATATAAAATTAATTTAATTTATTCGAATATAAAAATACAATATGTCACAATCTACTTTTTTAAAAAAACAAAATTTCCCAAAATTTAAAATCACACGTCGCATTTAAAGGCAAGTGTGCCACAACCTCACCTCTAATATCAAATTATAACGCTTTGACCTGGCGAGAATCAAAAATGAATTAAAACGATAAAATTGAACCAATTATATTTTTATAGCAAGATAATTTTGAAGATACAAATTATAATTTCAATTCTTAAAAATATAAAAACAAAAGCATCTCTCTTTTAGCAAAAGAGTAATTAAACTAGACCAGATCACACCTCGACTTTCTAATCCAAAATCAACTTTGCCTCAAGCACCTACGCCAAATAAATTAAAAGGGGGGTAATACAAAACACACACGAATGAAAATATCGAATTGGAATATTTTATCAACAATAAAACATTCACAAAACACCAATCAACTCAACAAATTCAACCAACCAACCTCATATACCGGCCCCGCTCAGTAAAATGTTAAAAATTAGTCGCCTAACCTTCGCTACATCGAAACTTTTTTCTCTAATTTTATACAATGGGCTTATTAAACAACTTGCCGAATAAACTTAACTATGTATGAATTAATTTCACGGTAATTTAACCAACACAACTATTCAACATTAATATTAAAAATCGAATGATTATCACAATATCAACACAAATATTATAAATTAAATAACAAACGAATACTCTAAAAATTTAAATACATATTAAATATAACCCCTTATCTTAAAATATCACCTTAAGACACTCCCAAAATCAAACCAATTTTTACAGCCACTTCCTATAGAACTCCGTAAATCTCGGGAAATTCTACTGTCTGCTTCCATGTTTCTCCACTCAAAATTATACGTCCCTTTCTTATATATTAAAGTTGAAACTCAAAAAGTATAAACTAACAAAATTAATTGGGCCCACCAACTCAAATGCTAGCCACGTTTGTTCATAGTAGGGCCTGGGTGGCTCTAGTTAAAATTTCAAGCTTACTCATCAATTACAACCCATCAAAAACGGACACTTGGCCTACCTAGAATAAAATTTCTTATAAAATTAACATAATTTTTCTCCATAAAAAATACAGTCTATCACCACAATCACCATCCTTTAACAAAAATTATCCCCAAAATTCAAAATCACACATTTTACCTAAAGGCAAGGTGTTGCCGCAACCTAATATATACCAAATTATGAAACTCCGACCCGATAAGGGTCAAAAATAAATTAAAAAGATAAAATTGAACAAATTATATTTTTATAGTAAGATAATTTTTAAAATACAAATTACAATTTCAAATCTCAAAAATGAAAATAAAAGCATATCTTTTCTAGCAAAAATAATAACTAAACTAGACCAAATAGCACCCGACTACTTCATCCAAAACTGACTCTGCCTCAAGTCACATGTGCCAAAGAAATTAAAAAGGAAGGCAGTACATAACACACATGAATTAAAGAATCGAATAAGAATATAATAAAATATTTACACAATACCAATCAACTTAACAAATTAAACCACCTGGCCTCATTTACCAGTCACACTCAGTAATATTGACCTTAAAGTCAATTAATCTTATTTTGATAATTACAATAAGTTAATATAGTGTTATTTAACTCGATTGTTCTAATGATGATAGCCATTAGTCGATATTTTTTCCAACCAAGTGTGACGTCAAACCGATATAGTCAAACTCTCACACAAAGCTCCACAAATGCTTTCACTCACAAGAGATGAACTCAAATGATCTCCATGTGCTTCACAAAGAATCAAAACCAAGAAAGAATCAAGATCATCAATCAAATGAAGATACGCACAAGACAATCAAGCATCACGGAGACTTGAATTATCATTAAATTGAGTGAGTGCTTAGATTTTATGTAAAGTTACTTTATTGATCAAATCCCTATAGCTCAAACATATTTTAAAGATTGATTCAAACTAGCTTGAAATTGAATTTATTTGAAAAACATCATTTTACAAAAACCGAGTTTCAAAATAAATTCATATTAATTTTAAATGATTATATTTTAAGTTCTAATAAAAATAGGTATCTTAGAAACATATCTTTGAAGTTCAAAAATCATTAGAATTTTATTTGAAACTAAATTATTAAATTGCAAAAACATTTTTATTTTAGGCTTAAAATTCGCTCAATTTTTGCCCAGTTTTGATCTAACGGTAAGATGGAGGCCTTCTCGATCTCCGATCATTTTGAAATTTTTACAGTAGTTAGACAACATCTTCTGAAACTTTTGACTAAAATTTGAGCATAACAGTCAAATTGAGAGAAATTAACAAAACAAATTTGAATTTTTTGTCAAAACTAGCTGTTGGAAAGTTTGAAAATGTATACCTTGGAGCCAAAACCTTTCTTAATCATCCCCAACGGCCATATGATTTTGCAAGCTATAAATATGAGTTTTAAGACTCATTTTTAACAACTTGAATGATCATACAAAACCATTTTTCATATATTCTTATTATTCAAGTATTCTAGCTAAAGTATTGATCAATCTCTTCATTCTTTGAGCATATATTCATTGATCAATATTGATATCTCTTAGTGTGAGCTTCATTTGTATTTTGTTATACACAAGAGAGATATTGTACATTGGTGTTAGCCATCAAAACTTATTCAAATCATATTTTTGAGAGGTGTATCTCATAGAATAGCAAGAGGAATTTCTTGTGAGAGTATTGAGGGTGTTTCAATACTTGTAAGAGTGTGTGAGAAAAATACACTTGTAGAGGTTTGATCTTCACCCGGAAGAAGATCGGTTATAGTGAAAATTCTCGGGGAACTAACCGAGCGCGGAGTAGGAGAACAAGCCGAACCGTGTGGACAAAAATTTTTGACTTCGATCGGTTCAATCTTTCTATCTCTTGTTCTATTATATTGTGCTATTTATTCATTATGTTTGGAATTAACTTTGTTCTTGATTGCTTGATAAATATAAATATCAAATATTTTTAAATCATTTTTAAAAATCCGATTAAGTTTTAAAAACTCTATTCACCCCCACTTTAGGGTATTTTTCGACCTACGAGTAACATATTAAAAGCTACCTTCCTCACCTTTCTCATGTCAAAACTTCTCTCTCTAACCTTACAAGATAAATTTATTAATTGGGCATTTTGGCAAATAAACTTAACTGTGTATCAATTAGTCTCACGACAATATAGCCAACACAAATAATTACATAAATATCAAAAGTCAATCAATTATCACGATATCAACAGAAATACAACAAATTGGATAACAAATTAACATTTTAGAAATTTAGATGCATGTTAAATATAACTCCTTACCTCAAAATATTACCATAAGAGACTCCCAAAATCAAACCACAATTTATTGCCACTTTTTATAAAACTCATTGAATCCCACAAAATTCTACTGTCCGCTTCCATATTTCTCCACTCATATACATATATATATATATATATATATAAATATAAATACACCCCCTTTCAATGGCCATCTCCACCCCCAAATCCATTAAGGCAAATCTAACTTAAATACCGCTCCAAATAAATCTAATGATATAGTGTAAAAGTTAAATTGAAGATAAAATTAATTGGAGACAAACTTTTACACTAGACGGCAGATGAAATATTGGAGCAACACTGACACACTTCCACATGTGACAATTTTTTTTAACTTTCACGACATACGATGTGTTGGACTATAGCATACAGTTGAATACTCCTTTTAAGTTTTGGGAAAAAAAATCAAAGACATTACCCCCAACACAATATGTCATATAGCATCCTGCTTAAGCTAACATATTATGTGATGTGCCACTCACTTTCTTTCCTCCCCACTTATAATTTGTCACAAGAGATATTTTTACCCTTCTTGCAATGCAATTTATACACATTAATAAATTAATTACTCACTATACTATCCCACTTTAAGATGGAGACAGCTTAATATAAAGGTTAAAACTCAGAAAAGAGAAACTAAAAAAATTAATTAGGCCCACCAACTCAAATGCTAGATTTTTATTCATAATGAGGCATATGGCCTTTGGTTAAAATTTCAAACTTACTCATCAATTACAACCATTGAAAATGGACACTTGGCATGCCCAGAATAAAGTTTCATATAAAATTAATATAATTTTTCTGAATAGAAAAGTACGGTATGTCACGTTGCAATAAGTTTGGGTGGTGATGTTGGCACCCCCAAAATCTCTTGAAAACACTCCCACTTTAATTCGGTCATTCGCAACCGAATAACGTATACGTTATTCGGTTGTGAAGGACCGAATACAAAATTGCAAAACTTTGAAAAAACTTGAAAATGCCTTACTCGTTGTCAAAAACCGATATAAAATTTAAAAAAACTTGAAATGCCTTATTCGGTGTTAAGAACCGAGTAATATAGACTTATATTCGTCCTCAACAACCGAATAATAGACACTTTACTCGGTTGCGAATCGAATTAAAGTGGGAGTGTTACCAAGTGTTTTTTGGGGTGCCAACATCACCACCCATAAGTTTAGCTATGTTATTTTTAATTTGGTAAACTTAAATTTTAATTTTAAATTTTAAAATTATTTGAATTTGAATTTTTAAATGGATTGTATCTTATAAATATTTTTTAAAAAATAATTTTAAATACATTCACAAAATTATTCTTTTTCACTCCTCTTACAACTCACCCTAGTAATTTTTTTCAATTCACTCCATTCTACTTTCAAAAGTTAGACAAATCCTTAAAACTCATCTCTTTTTTTTTTCCCTTGAAGCGTCTTGTACTCTATCTCATTCGCAAACTACCGTTCCTCTCTCGCCAAGTTTTCTTAGCTCCCACGGTCATTTCTAAATTCTAATGGAAGGAACTCCTTTCCATGTACTAATATGTTATCTCTATCTCGGTCAAAAAAAATATATTATAATTTCTAAATATAAGCCCAACAACAGAAAAAATGAAGCATACTATTTATGAAGAATCATGTGTTTAGGCTAAATAAATACAAAACAATACAAAATCTTTAAGCTAAAAACAAAAGGCTCCATTATTCCAATATAGGTTCCACAATCGTTATTCATTAATAACTAGACATAGCCTAACTAAAATTGCATAGTTTAAGATAAAACCATACCTTCCTAGAGGATCTCAAATAGCCTAACTAAAATTGCATAGTCAAAATATTTATTTAAAGAGTTGTTAAAATTAACAATATAGGTTCCACATTTGTTATTCATTAATAACTAGAAATTGCAAATAAACCTAAAAACTATGTCATTTATAACATCACAATTTATTTTAGCTAACCCTAGGTATAATCGCTGATCTGTTCAATAGCTACGGTCGTCGAAAATTACTAATAGATGGTGTTTACCGGTGGCTACACATGCAACCAAGAATCCAACCATTATACCTATATCTAATATAGGTGTTGAATGAATTGTGGGGATCGAAGAGGGAAAAACTACTAAATAAAAAATAAAGGTGGGTGCTATTGACACACACACCAAAACACTTATTAACACTCTGTCATATTTACTCGGCCCTTAAAGACCGAGTATATGTGTACATACTCGGTGCCTAGGGACCGAACCATTTTTGGGTAAAAAAAATTACATTGGCTCGGCTCCTAATAACCGAGTATATACACACATACTCGGTCCTTAAGGGCCGAGCCAATGTGCACATACTCGGTTCTTAAGGGCCGAACCAATTTAAAGTGTTAAAGAGTGTTTTGGTGTGTATCAATAGTAGCCCAAAATAAATGTCATTGATGAGTGCAGCAAGAGCAATTGATGGATTTGATTAAAGGAGAGAAAAAGGAAAGGCAGAAAAGATAAAGTTTGAAAGAGAATGAAATGTGAGGCCATAATTTGGTTATTGAGAAGAGACTGCTAATTTTGGTTATTTTTGTTTTTTTTCCAAATTTGATTACTCGTTAAGAACATATATTTTTAAGTTTGATTAGTCGATTTGGAGAAGGTTTTTCTGATAAAATAGCTAAATTTCTTTAGATTATTATATCTGATTAGTTCATTGGACATATTTTTAAGTGGTATTATTTTATACTATCATCGACAGATAACAAAACAAATACAAAAAAAAATTGTTTATTTATTTTTATCTCAATCTTTTTCTTTGCACTTTTTAAATGATTAAATTGATTAACGAAGATCTCCTATATACCATCCAAAACTATGGTTACTCAACTCATTAAATTCATTTTTTCCGTATGATAAACTATTTATATTTTTTCTTTTCTTAAATGAAACAATTTATAAGAAACATTACTCAATGCTTATAAATAAAATAAAAACAACATTAGAAAGTAATACTTATGTAAAGTCTTATCATATTTTTTATAATTTATATTTGATTGGTTCAGATTCTTATCTTATATAATATTTATCATAATCTATTTTATTTATTTATCCCACGCGTCAAATGCGATATGTGGCATGGACCATTTCCCCTTCACATCCAAACGTACTAGCTACCACATTCAAACATGCACTTGTGACCCACTGCACATTCAAAAAGCAAGAAAACTTCAATTTTAGTGCCATTCGCCATTTATATTTCTTAAATCACAACGTATATATATGATTTTAGTCAACATCAATTGCTATTACGTGCACGTGCAGTCCCGTAGGATTGAGTTTAGGTGGCGGATCAGACGGCTACAAATGCTTGATGTGTGTTATAACACATGGAAATCATGTGACGTTTGTACCCCTTTTAATACAACACCATCACAATGGCATCATCTTTATCATCTCCCGTGACGAAAAAGCTTTGTCCATTTTCTTGGCCATCTTTAGCCTAAGATAGGAACAAATTATTACCTCATTTAATAATTAACTAGCTATTATCGTACATATACAACTACGTATTAATTCATGCGATATACGAGATGTAAAAAATTATACAAAAGTATTTATTTTATCAATGCAAAATATTAAACAGACTTTCAAAGCTTTCAAAAAATAAATGAGTAAAAAAAAAGGCAAGGAAAACACGTAAAATGTGAAAATGATCGATTGAGATTATAATAAAAAAATAAAAAATGTGTTACTCATAAACAAAAGATTAATGCTTCTCTAAAGAGAACCACCATAAAATTGTCCTTTCCTTCAACATATTTTTATGAAAACACACACTCTTTGAACTTTTGTAGAGAAATCTTTTGATTAGCCAAATAACTCCTTCTATTAATTGAGTATGAAAATAAAAATGGCAATCGAGAATCAAAATTCGCCTAATTACCCTATATATAACAAAAGAAAGCTAACAAATTATGTTAATGCTGACATTAATAGAGCAGAGATATATAAAATAAGAGATGTTTAAACTAATTTTATATGATCAAGATAAAACGAAAACACTAACTTGTCAATACTCAAGACCAGCCCTATACAACTCATGCATATACATTAAGCAACCATGGACCAAATTAGTAAAGATAGCTTTTAGAAAATACGCTCAAAAAAGAACTAGTTAATGGCAGAAATAGGCCACTAGATTCGGCATGCCCGTCAAAATTTATCCCAATACTTGGCAATTTGTAGACCGGGGGATAATATACGCGCAAAAACGACTGAAGAAACCAACTAAATTAAGCTCTTTGATGCAGAGTTTTAACCTTTAAATTTGGCAAGTATAGCGGAAGCTTACTGAATAAATCAAGAAAAAGAAGTATTGAAGGGAAAGAGAATATTGTTGTTAAGGGAAAGAAATAACAGAATTAAGAGAGAACTATGGGGAAAAGAGAGAGAGAGAGAGAGAGAGAGAGAGTTAAAAGAGAAAAAGTTGGACAAGATTTTTGTTTTCAAGCGGTGATGGATCTAAGGGGCCTACGGGGGCGGTCGCTATCTTAAAATTTTTTAAAAATAGATTAGATTTAATAATGATTTTGTATTTATAAAAAATTTATAAAAGCTTGTCCCCCTAAATTATTTTAAAAAGATTAAGTATGGCTCCCTCAATTATTTATCTTTTAAAAAAGTTAAACACCCAGACTAATATATAAGATTTATATTTTTGCAACAAAATAAATAAAAATTGCATATCCTTTTATACATCAAAATTTACCTTGTGTTTTATTTTTAAAATAATAATAAAAGAGTTCTACTTGTACTGTTGACTACAATTGTTAAGACCTCACTTCTTAATAGGATGGAAGATGGTTTTTTAACAAGTTATTTGATCAGATATATTGAGAAAAATATTGCTTGTGATTTCGATATTAATGATATTATAGATGCATTTTATATCATGAAAGAGGGGCAAGCACAACTTCAAATGTCTAACTTTAATAGATAATTGTAAGAGGGTAATTGTAGTTATTATTTTTTATAAGTCAATGTGTTCAATATAACTTGCTCACGTGGGTAATCATATGTATATATATATGTATTTTTTTTAATTGTATATATATTGACATATTATATATATTATATTTTTGCGTTAACTTGCTTTATTATTTGATATTAAATTTAGTTTCAATAATTTTTGTGATAATTATTTCTTTCCGTCGATTCATTTATATTCTCGTCCCCCCAAATCTAAAATCCTGGCTCCGTCCCTATTTTCAAGTGCAATCTTCCATTTTTTAGGGTCTGAGCAACCAATATAAAATACGATGTGTTAAAAAATGTGTGAATATCCTTAATTAATATTATAGTACCCTTAGCACCTCCATTTTTTTTCTTTTTCGATCCACTTTTCATAAAATCTTATATTTTTAAGGATAGTTTCTTAAAATCTTTCAAATGAAAGTAGTGATCAATTAAAAAAAATTATCAAAAAAAATTATCCTCATATGCATATTACATATTATTAAAAATGGCGGTTATCTATACCACCAAAACTTCTTGGTAACACTATCACTATTATTACCACTTTTATTAATCACTTTTATACGTGGTAACACTCTCACACACCCCTTATACACCCCCACTTTAATACATTATAATTAAAAATAATGGGTTATAAGGTCTCGCTCCGTAATGTTTTATAACTCAAAGGACGGACTCATGTTTAATAAAGGAAAATAGTACTAATTTCATAATTTGGTTTTACAATAAGGTCACTTTTCATAATATTAATTTATTTTAAGGAAAATGATAAATGTTGATTGACAAAAATACCCTGCTATATCATTTATTTTAATTATACAAAAAATATATTATTCTCTCTTATATACACATAGTTTAGAGAGAAAATAAAGAACTAGGGAAAAGAGAAGTTGTCTCACCAATAATCTCACATCTTCCACCACCACCACCACCACTTGATTTTCCGATCGTATCGCCGAGAGGAGCGAGCGCCGTTTTCTTCCTCTTCTTCTTCTTCTTCTTCTTCTTCTTCTTCTTCTTCTTCTTCTTCTTCTTTTCTAGATGTGCAATCGTAAAACATATATAACTTTTGATCGAACCGTTGGATTTGACTGATTTTTGGATATATTGTTCAGAAGACAATGTTATTATAATCACGCAAAAAATTAAGACGATTAGAGGTCGTTTTGCTATTGAAATCTACCAATTTCAACAGCCCAGCGGGATTTGAAAAAAAAAAGAATAAATGACACCAAAGGCCCTCAAACTATATCATAAGTTTCAATTAAGCCCCTAAACTCAATTTTGTGTTAATTGAGCCCTTAAACTATTCAAATTGAACACTGGTGGCCCTTCCATCCAAATCCTCCGTTAAATCAAATGGATTGATAAGTTTTTTTGGCAATTAATAAAGTTAATTGGAAAAAAATGGAAGAAAATTAGAAGAAGAAAGACAAATAAGCAAAATAATTTAGAAAAATATATGGAACACTTGAGGATTGTTATTGAAGTGCTACAGTAACTTTAATTATTTTGTTAAAATATCAAGCCAATCCGTCCCGCCTCCGCCGTCTTACTTCTTCCATCTTTATTTTTGTTGTACAAATCACAAAAATCATAACTTAGAAAACCTAAAATAAGAAATTTATGTACATATTTACATAGATAAGTGTATCAATTAAATGAGTTTTATTTCAATGATACATATATATATATGGGTTCACATATATATACACACATATATATTAACCCCCACCCCAATAATCTGAATGGACAAGTCATCCGCACCAATTAATTTTGATCACTTATACATGTGTATATATATATATGTGAACCCATATATATATATATATTATTGAAATAGAACTCATTTAATTAATACACTTATTTATGAACCATCTATTTATATATATATATATATATGTATGTATTTATATATTTGTAATTTTGTACATAAATCTCTTATTTTGGGTTTTTTATGTTATGATTTTCTAAATTATTTTACTTCTTTCTCTTTCTTTTTCTATTTTTCATCCCTTTTTTCAATTAACTTTATTAATGACCAAAAAATCATGAATCCATTTGATTTAACGGATGATTTGGACGGAAGGGCCATTAGTATTCAATTTGAATAGTTTAAGGGTTCAATTGAT
This sequence comes from Lonicera japonica, assembly GCA_021464415.1. Classification (NCBI taxonomy): domain Eukaryota; kingdom Viridiplantae; phylum Streptophyta; class Magnoliopsida; order Dipsacales; family Caprifoliaceae; genus Lonicera; species Lonicera japonica. The sequence goes on from CM038463.1 coordinate 14,470,543, forward strand.
ACAAAATTGAGTTTAAGGGCTTAATTGAAACTTAAGACATAGTTTAAGGGCTTGTAGTGTCATTTATTCAAAAAAAATGATCGTAACTCTTTTTTTTATGAACCCTACGTCGATCCATATATATATAAATAAATTGAGTGGATGTTGATCTCATCAATTTTGTTGTTCTCTGTTTTGTAATGGTACTAAAATCATTTTAGCACATTCTCGTTTGTTATCTAAGTGGTGCTACCTTCTCGTTGTTGTTCAGAAAGTGCTAAATGCATTTAACATCTTCTGGTTGTTGTCCAGGTGGTTATAAATGCATTTAGTACCTTCTGGTCACTGTCCAGGGGGTGCTAAATGCATTTAGCACCTTTTGATTACTGTCCAGGGGGTGCTAAATGAATTTAGCACTTTTTAGGTGTGATGCTAAATGCATTTAGCACCTTCTGATTGTTCTTCAGGTGGTGCTAAATATATTTAACACCTTCTGGTTGTTCTCCAAGGGGTGCTAAATGCATTTAGCACCTTCTGGTTATGGTGCTAAATACATTTAGCACATTTTAATTGTTGTTCAGAAAGTGTTAAATGCATTTTGCACCTTCTGGTTGATGTCCAGGGGGTGCTAAATGCATTTAGCACATTCTGGTTGTGGTTTAGCACTTTCTGGTTACTGTTCAGGAGGTGCTAAATGCATTTAGTACCTTCTGATTGATGTCCAGGGGGTGCTAAATGCATTAAGCACCTTCTGATTGCTGTTTAGGGGTGCTAAATGCATTTAGCACCTTCAGGTTGTGGTTTAGCACCTTCTGGTTGCTGTCTAAGGGGTGCTAAATGCATTTAGCACCTTCTGGTTGTGGTTTAGCACCTTCTGGCTGGTGCTAAATGCATTTAGCACTTTTTTGTTATAGTTTATCACCTTTTGGTTGCTAAAACTTGTTCCTCTACCCTACTCCTTCCGCAAAACATTTATCTTATTCAAAACTAAACTGCTTGTATAAAAAAGATAATAATAAAAAAAGTGTACCATTATTACAGCAAATAACAATTCTAATCTTACAAATTTTCAACTTTGTAGCACTAGACTGGGGTGATCTAAATTATTAACTACGTCATTGTCCAATTATCATTTTTATTATATATATCAAAAATTGTCGCATGCATGCACCGTATGTAGGCACGTGTTGTTGAAACAAAAATGGAATTTAATCAAACAAATCACTTTGATAAAAGAGTTTCATGCTCATAATGTATTTGAATAAAGTATCCCTTAAGTTCACACGGTGCTCTTAATTTTTATTTTTTTTAATATAAGTGGTAAAATTAATCTCCTAACATAAATCATGCATTAATCGATTATGCGATAAATTAACTGATAACTGGACATCAACTCAATCAATATCATCACAATTCTTCCTCCCTTGTAAACTTCCCCCAAATTCATAAGAGTTATTAAGTTAATTGAATTTTCAAAAATTTTATTTATTACTGCCGTTGGCATGAATAGCTCCCACAATGAAAAGGGTGTGCTGCTTCAAAAGAAGCGGGAGTCCTTGACTTGTATCAAGTTTTTAATATCTTGATTTTATAAGAAAGGGGTATTATTGTCTTTTTTGTACAATATCCTTAATTTACATGGCTAATTTTGAAGTGTCCTTTATAATTATGTTATTATTATAATAAGCCCTTATGCCTAATTGCCTCTTATAATTAATAGTTAATTATAATTAATTTTTAAATTAATAATCATTAATAATAATAAACGGAAAAATCAAACTACTCCCCGCCTTCAACCACTCATCCGTCCCCATTATCCACTTTCAACTACTCGCACCATTGTTGTAACACCTTCATCAGCTACCAGATCTTAGTCTAATATGAGCCCTCTCCTCCACCATAATCATGGTTGAGAGATGGATGACATGGTGGTGTGCTGGCCATGTAGAGATGGTGTTGGTGGAAGTTGTGGTTTGGTGATTTAATGGTGGATATGCATGCATGTTGATAGTTGTAATGGTGGTTTTGTTATGGTAAAGTTTTGATGATGAAAATCATCATGTATGGAGAAGAATGAGGTTGGAGAAAATGGGCATTCGGCACATGTCAAGTGAGTAAGGGTAAAATTGGTCGGTCAATGTCAAGTGAGTAAATGTACACGTGCTCGCTTTGATATATATATATATATATATGTATATTTTGACCCAACATTGACTAGGGTTGTGTCAAGCGAGTAAGACAATAAGTTTAAAATCCATACACACTCGTTAGATGTGGCCCGAGTACATTTATACTTAATCGCTTAAGATGGGATAAGTAAGTGTAAACTTGCTAACTTGACATGGACCAAGTATATTATAATTATGATCGGTAACAACAATAAGTAGTGGGTGTGATATTGATAAAGCGGTTGGAACCAATAAATTTCGGAAATATTTCTCTCTCTCTCTCTAATTATTCGCCGTAAGAGGTAAGATCGAAGGCATCATATTAAATTCCTTTGTTATTGATCTCGGTTTGTGTGTGAAAGAGAAAAAAAGAGATCGCCGAAGTTGAGGTCGGCGAAGTTCATGTTGCTGATGGAGGTGGAGTGATTAATGTTAATGATGTTTAATTATATTTTGTTAATGGTTGAAATTTATTAGATAATAAGATTAATGTACGTACAATGGGTAAAAGAATGGGGGTTAGGTCTAAATAACCAAAAATGAGTCTTGTTTTATTTTTTGGTGGTGATTGAACCAAGAGAAAAATGGAGTGTATATAATAGCCACCTTATTAAATATTAGTCATGAGAGATAACCTATGCAATAATAAGTGAGTGGGATAATTTATTTGGTTAAAGCATCCACAAGAACCCAAGAGAATCTGAATTTGAGTCTTGCCTAGAGTTGAAGACGGATTTTTTTTATTATTATTATAATTAAATTGAAGAGATTTAATCTTTCTTAAATAAATAAATAGATAAGTAAATAAAACCTATGTAGTATGGTACTATGGTTTTAGCATAATATATAGCACAAAATACAGGCTGTGGCCATATGTTGTAGTTAAGGACAAGTGAAAGAGCGCCCACTATCTCTCTTCTAACGGCGTACAGTGATTGTCCCTTGGGGCAAAAGTGTCGACATCCATTGCCCAACTAAGTTGGCCGTAGTGGACGGACTATATCATTCTTGGTTAATTTTTCTTCAAAAATATTCAATTATGCAATTATACGTTAAATGAAATACAGATAGATTGTAAATGCCCTTCTACCACAGTGATAAATGATGAACATTTGAAAAAAGTGCAGAAGAGTTGCGAATTCCGATCTTACCTGATATAATCTCAAAAAAAGTTTTTTGAACGATAATTCTGCTTTAAGTTTTTGGATCTCTAACGTGGTGATTGAGAACGATAATTCAAGTTTCTGGGTCTCGCTTGATTTGTTTGATGATTGTTTCTAACATTTTGGAGTGCCGATTGGCTTCTTAAGTTTGGGGTACAACGCTGTCTTCATGCATGACTAAAGCTCAAACCACGTCTTTAACTTAACAACATTGAGATTTGAGATTATAAGAGTGAAGTCTTGACTCAAAATGTCTCGATACTTATTAGTAGGATTCAACATTCTTATTAATTTCATGTTAAATCACTACACTTCTAATGTGAGATTATTGATTTTAGTCAATTATTCTCAACAAATTGAACATGAAACTTTTTGAGTTACCTCATGTACTAATAACATTATCAAAGAAATTATTTATTTTTATAATCATTTAGAGTTACCCTTAATTTCATTTAGTTTTTAGGAGTGACTCAAAGAATTATGAAAATATGTGCTATCTCTAGTTATTCAATTAACATATAAGAGTTCATCTGCTTATGCACTTTGAAATACTCCTGTATTAATAGCATAATTAAAAATATTATTGTCATTTTCATAATCCTTTGAGTAATCCCATCTTAGAACTTAATGAAATTTGCCATCAGCTAAATTTTAAAAGATAAATCAAAAAATTATAAAACATGGATATTTTTAAATGTGCAGTTAATGTGGGATAATTCAAGAAAACCCATAAACATAATATTAATAATTACTTGAAATTAAACCCATATCTGTTATTGTCATAAATCTTTATAACACGTGTTAATTAAGATAGGTTCTCAATAGTGTGAGTATGTATATATCTACTCTCATGTATGCGTCCAAAACACGTGTTTAAGACGAATAAATAAATTTGGTACAATACAGTACAAACTAGCAATCAAAGAATGGATTTGACATATAATTAAGAACCCAAAAAATATTATAAATAGATTGTGTAGAGAATTAATATGAACCCTTAAAAAAAAAAATATGATATGTGAAAGGGATGATAGTGACCCTTTGATTTTAATGGAAGTTGTATTTTTAATTTAAGCATGGGGGTTGTCAGTTGTCAATCTCAATCACCATCTTCCCTTTGTATTTTGATGGGAAACATCGCCAAGTTGAATTCCATTCAAGAAAAAAAAAAATGTCTGTATCTTCACTCTCAACCGTAGGTTCCTCACCAGTCACCCCTTGGACTAGAGATATTTAGGTGGTGTTTGGTTAATATTTTTAGACAAGTTTTTTAAATAAGTTTTAAAAAATTTGGTGTTTGGTTGAATGTTTTGAATTAGAATTTTTATATTGAAAAGTTAATTTGGTTTTGTTTGACTTTTTTTCAACCAATGAAAAAAATGCATAAAAAATTTCAAAAAATAGCCACAATGGATCTTATTTTATAGATCTCGATAAGTAGGTTTCAAATATATATTTTTTATTATTTTTTGATTTTTGGATTTAAAGTTATGTCGTTTTAAAAAAAATTTAGAGAGAGAAAGTGTAGTGAAATAAATTTTGGAAAGTGTGAAAGTAGAGTTGATTTTAAATTGTGTTTTGAGAAAAAATTTTAAAATCTTGTTCAGAAATAGCAACCAAACACAACCTTACAAATTTTATTTTCCTCTTAAAATTTGAATTCCATTCAAGAAAAAAAAATGTCTAGTATTGTATACACTTTGGATACATTTGATAAAAAATTTAGAAAGTTTGAAAAGGCTATAATTTTTTATCATGAGAAGATAATATAAAAAAACAAAAATAATTTGATTAGATGCTTTATAACTTTTGATCGTTTGTTGTGAAATAAGAGTTTTTAGTATGAATAGGGTATTTTTTAAACTTATTTTGGTAAATAGGGTCTTTTTGATCTTATTTAGTCAAATAGGGTAGTTTTGACTAGGGACCGCGTGGACCACTTGTTTGGACCACTTGTCTTATTTGAGGGGACCACTTGTAATTACAAGTTCTCACCCTAGACTATCTTAATTTAACTCTGTCTATCCTTATTGTTCTAAAATAAGGAATCTAGTCCGACCAATCTATGTCGTCTATGTCTGTATTTCTGTTATCGTCTGTATAAAAATTATCAGATGGGTCTCTTGCTGGTGAATCACTATTTGGTTCACTTGGTGAACTTGGAGGAGGAGGAGGTCTAAGAATTTCACTCCAGTTCAATCCGTATGGGCACTGATGGAGTTGTGAGGCTGTCAGTGGTCTCCACGGAAAGTTTATTAGATCTAAGGCTTCTAGCCTAAAGTCTGGGATATTCCAATTTATATCGTATACAATATCTCTCACAGGGGTTAAGATATTGTTTTCTATATACGAGTCTAATTCTTGGTCTCCGTAATTGGATAATAACTGTCTGTAAGCACGTAGATTATATGTACTAGCTGTCTCTATAAATCTGAGACGTCTAATTCCACCGTTTTCACGTAGGAACTCTGTAGTCTCTGCAAGTCTTCTTCTCTGCACAAGCTAAAGTCTTCTTCTGCTCCGATGTGGTGAATCGGAATTGGTTGGTAGTCTGGATTTGTTCCAAAAATAGAGGCGTAGATGCGAGGGAATATTCCCAAGGGCATCTATGAAACAACGTCTATTGTTTGAAGTTTGTGAAGAAAGGAGTTTGGGATAACTCGCTACCTCTGATACCAAAATGGGGTTTTTCGTCTCTATCTAAAATCTGAGGGGTTACAAATTAATTTATAACCAAGTCTAAGGACTAAAGTCCAATTTTTAGATTTGTCTAATAAAGACAAAAAGTCTAAATCACCTTATTTATACAAATAAGTAGAAAAATACCTTATTTTTACAAATAAGTTACAAAACCACCTTAGTCATAAAAAGAACTCGTGAAATAAAATTCTTTAGTGGGTAAAAATTTTTATTCTATGAACCTAGGAAAAATGAATTGTCTTATCAAACACTAATTTAATTATTTTTAAATTCCTCATAAAATTTGATAGTGTTTTTAATTATTTTTTATTTTTTTATAAAACAAACCCTTAGGCCTCGTTTGGTTCACGGATTTTAGTACTCGGAAAAGGAAAGTCGTTTCTTTCCTTTGTTTGGTAAGCACAAATTCCGAAAACACTTTCCCGAGAGAGGGGAAAGTAGGGGGTAAAACCATTCCTCCCAAAACACATGTGATTGATTTTCTCATGTGATTTCCAAGTATTTATTACACAAATTTTAGACAATAATACTCTTACCTAAATACTTTCCATGGTTTACCAAACACAAGAAAGGAAATTTGACAGGAAATTTACTTTCCCACCTTCATGGGAAAGATAAGGGAATTGATTTCCTTTCCGTAAACCAAACGAGGCCTTAGTGTATGTATATAATCGAAACAAATGCCCAATGTCAATATAAGCAAGGGGACAATCTAGTATACCACATGAAGTATGTTGAATTTTTTTCCTAATGTATCTAACCCAAAGTCAATTGCTAGTAAAAATATCCTCAAACAACCTAATAACCTATCAAATATGGAGTAATTTTGCGCGGAACATGCAAAACAATATCCTAGATTAAATGGAGTATGTGTGGCAGTTAGTCTTTACGCCCGATCTAGCTTGTTTAAAGTAAAATAAATCATTTTAAAGTATAGTTGAAAATAATCACTTCCTTTAGGAATCATTTGATTGCATAAATTATTTTATTTATAATTATTCTATTGTATATTAAAAAATTGAAAAAAATATTCATTTAAACAAGAAAAAAATTGTGGTTTGATTTTTTCAGCATAAACTTGGATGATAGTAATAAGTTAATATAATCGAAATTATATCTCTACATTTTCTTATTTAATGTCTTATGTATTAATTTAAGTTTGTGACTTTATATATTAGTTTATTTTTACAATCAAACAGTCAAATTAAATAATTCTTGAATTAAGTAATTTTAAATTGTCTAATTCGTAAATTGAAAGATAATCAAATGGACTTTTAATTAAGCAAAAGTTTCTACTTTAATTTAAATTAATGATTTAGAATAAGTGATTTGTAGGTATTAAATAACCCATGTCCACATCTTTTCTCCCTCCTCAAACCATTAGGTTGTATTTATTATATTGTTATTATATTAATAGAAATATTAAAGGGCGAAAAAATATTAGTATGTACGTATTAAATAAACAAATAAATAAATTATGAAGATATTGTAAAATAGAAGACGCAAGGAAAGGGCCCATCACATTCACATCTTGGTTAGTGGCTAGTAGCGAATCAATTGGCAATTGATTACCTTTTTGAACTAAACTGGCACATGTCGTTTTGCCATTATCGAATTACACGAGTTGGAGCACACACCCTTCTTTCTGATTGGATAATCATATTCCCACTTAATTGATGAAAGGCTAAGAACATTAACAATAGACATAACAAAGGATAATTTTCCGTATTTTGTATAGTATAGTGTATATATATATAGGCTGAGCCATCCCTAAATCATATAAAAAACTAAAACAAAATATATATATATATATATATAACTAATAATATTAAATTGACTATTAAAAATAAATTTTGTTAGACATTCGTACATCTCACAAGTTACTAACCAGTTTAAAAATTGGATCAGTTTAAGAACTAGTCGAACATGTCAAAAGGATATATAGGTCCATTTTAGAATCAATCAAATGGACCAAAAATGTTTTTAGTTTTTAATTGACTAATTGTGCTAGTGGGCTGAGTAGCCGCCCGGGGCTAAAATGACTAAATATAAAGCTAGAAATAAAAGGATACAACTAATAAAAGATGTGAAGTTTTATACGAGTTAACTATCATTTTAATGTCAATTTTTCTTTTTCTTCTTTTTAATCTTCCCAAAATAACTATTGCACTTTGAACTAATGATCCCTTACGGCTCTCCTATTTTCTCTCTCTTCAACGGTTGTTAAATACGCATTAATTATTCTTCTTTCTTTTTTCCTTAAAAAAAAACCTTGTCTCTTATTTTTTTTTTTAAAATCTCTAATCTTTCACATTTATTATATTTTATTAATATCACCTCCCTTTCGCCCATTATATTTTTCTCTCTCCAATGTTTCTTCCTTTTTCTTTGGTCTAAGTGCTTATCTTGCTTTTCAACTTATTGTATTATATTTTTTTTCAAAGAAAGTGATATAAAAATTTTGATATAATTATTTACGTGATTATGTAAAAAGGGGTCTATTATAAGTTTTCGGAGTGCCTTGTCTAATTCCATAGATCTTTTAAGAGTGCAAAACCATTTCTTTTAGGGTTGTTTTATTGCTAATCTGACCTCTTTTGGTGATGATTTAAATGTGAAATCATGAGCTACTTTTTGTACTTTTTAGAAAATTGGTTGCCCAAAAAAATGTGCCCTGAAGATTGAAGTAATTTTTTGTCTTCAGAAATGTTTATAAGGGCTAGCATGTTTACACATGCCTGAGTATTTGGCAGGTCTTTAACAGAGTATAAGTGTGTTTTTGAGTTGTGCACTTATTAATCCAACATCTTTATGAGAAGATTTAGAGAAATGAAATAACACATGGGAGTTCTTTGAATAAAAATAGGCTTGTATTCAAAGTTGAATTCTTCAAATGAGCTCCAGCAAACAAAAAAAAGAAAGGTTATAAACATCCTGATTTTAGGGGTAGTACTTCTTGAGTTGTTCAATGTGGGTGTAACATCCCCGCCCTAATTCTTGGGATTACACCCGTAATTAAGGCCTGGAGTGTAATTAACCCACCTTAGATTGTCTAAAATGGGTTTAATATGAATAATGAATTATAATATAATACGTGTCAGACAACTATTATACTCATTCAGGATATAACAATATGAAGTAGAAGCATTTAGGTGAATCATATAACCCATATATATGCACATCCAAAGGTTATACAAGGTTGTATCAACATGTGTCCAAGAATGTACAGTAAACTAGGCTAGCCGTGGCTTGCCACATGAACATATGCATAATAAAATACGTTCGGATCAGAGCCACTAATTCTTTCTCGGTCCAGTCACTTCCTTATCCTTTTTGGACTCCTGAATACCTGTAGTGTTTTTAAAAAACGGGATAAGCTCACGGCTCAGTAGGGGGAAAAGGGTATCGTGTTTAAAAACATAATCAACAGTTTATTAACAATTCATGTTTTAACCAATCATTTAACTTAAAACCATCATCATATAAAATTATGTATGCAGGTTACCTCCCTTGTGTCAACACATTCCCAAACTTGATGATTCGAACCAATGCGATTCCAAGCCAAAATGATATCATATAACCCATCTGCTCTAAGAGAATATAACATAATCATAACTCTTGTAGACGAGAATTAGAGCGGAAATCACATCATAGAATCCGTTCGCCCCAAGATGACATCCCATTATTATGTATAAAAAGTGGAACAACTTATCCACAAATCCACAGAGAATATTTAACCCATGATACGTTGCCAATGCCTATGTTCCCAGACTGCTCACTGGGGACTTATAGTCGGCCAAACATTGCTCCCTTAGAGGTTTAGGGATTTTCAACCCAAGGGTAATGGGCCCCACTTATTTTCACCAGGCAATCACCATTCATATAGATTTCCGTGAAGGTTTCCCATTTTCATGGACACTCCATGAATGGATACCATTATCATCAAGAAATTTGATAATTGGGCATAGCCGAGAATGTATTCCACATAAATAATAATCTCTCGAAGATGAATTAATCAACATGATCCAAAAATGCTAATATGAGCATAGAAAACTCTCAATCTTCGTAAATATTAAATAGAAACTCCTCAAGAAGTAGACATTCATGCCATATGCCAGTAAAGTATTTCGAGCTTGCTAGACATCCCTCAAGATATCTGGTGGACACAATAATAGTGCATACATGCATCTCATGCTCTAAATGTAAACTAAACGCAATATATGTTCTACAAACTCGTTCATTCATCCACCCATGTCCCTTGGTGTATACAAAACCATCTACTAATTCATCGAATTAACACATATACGCCTAAGGACATCCCGTATAAATCAAATAATATGTGAAGATCGAGTTTATATGGCATATCTTATTTTAAATCACACACTTATGCCTTTGTAAATCATATAACATTATTTTATAGATCATGCTTTAGATAAATAAAACAAATAAGAATGAAATCAGGATGATATCCATGAAATAAAAGTATCTTTCAAGTTTTGAAAACCCATAAACCCCTACCTCAATTTGTAGACCTAAAGAAAGAAGAAAAGATGATAGCAGAGCCCGTCTGACGAAATCCTAAAATCCTTGCGTCACCACACTCTTAGAATAGCAAAACTCCTAAATTGATAAAGTATGAACTCCACTCCGCGCTGCCCTAGCTCACGCTCGAGCTTCCATGGCAAGTAACCAAGATATAAGATGATGAATAATGAAAGAGAATGAGGTTTGGATGATTTGGAGCTTTGATCTTTGGTGGAGGATGAAAGATGTGTGGGAATCCCTCTTTTTCTCTCTACAGAACTTCGTAGAACTCTCTATGGTTGTGTGGGTGTGTTTGGCTTGAAGTTAGGGCAAAAAGGTGTGTAAAGAACGCTTTAAAAAGCTAAAAAACAACTTAGGCCCGCTGCCAGACCGGTCAAGAAAAAAATCAAACTGGTCCGCAGTTTAGAAAACCTCCCATTTGTAAAGACCAGATCGATCTGCACTTTGTCTAAACCGGTTCGTAGGTAAGAACATTAACAATAGACATAAAAAAAGGGATAATTTTTAGTATTTTGTATAGTATATATATATAAGCAGAGCCATCCCTAAATCATATAATAAACTAAAACAAATATATATATATATATATAATATACTAATAATATTAAATTGACCATTAAAAATATATTTTGTTAGACGTCCGTGCATCTCACAAGTTACTAACCAGTTTAAAAATTGGAACAATTTAAGAACTAGCCGAACATGTCAAAAGGATATATAGATCCATTTTAGTATCGATCAAATGGACCAAAAATGTTTTTAGTTTTTAATTGACTAATTGTGCTGGTGGGCTGAGTAGCCGCCCCGGGCTAAAATGACTAAATATAAAGCTAGAAATAAAAGGGTACAACTAATAAAAGATGTGAAGTTTTATACGAGTTAACTATCATTTTAATGTCAATTTTTCTTTTTCTTTTTTTAATCTTCCCAAAATAACTATTACATTTTCAACTAGTGATTAATTCCCTTATGGCTCTCCTATTTTCTCTCTCTTCAACAGTTGTTAAATACGCATTAATTATTTTTCTTTCTTTTTTCCTTAAAAAAATACCTTGTCTCTTTTTAAAAAAATAAAATAAAAAAAATTCTCTCATCTTTCACATTTATTATATTTTATTAATAGCACCTCCCTTTCGCCCATTATATTTTTTTCTCTCTCTAATGTTTCTTCCTTTTTCTTTGGTCTAAGTGCTTATCTTGCTTTTCTCTTATTGTATTACATTATTTTTTTCAAAGAAAGTAATATAAAAATATTGATATAATTATTTATGTGATTATGTAAAAGGGGGTCTATTATAAGTTTTCGGAGTGCCTTGCCTAATTCCATAGGTTTTTTCAGAATGCAAAACCAAATCTTTCAGGGTTGTTTTATTGTTAATCTGACTTGTTTTGGTGACGTTTTAAATGTGAAATCATGAGCTATGCTTTGTACTTTTTAGAAAATTGGTTGACCAAAAAATTGTGCCCTGAAGATTGAAGTAATTTTTTGTCTTCAGAAATATTTGTAAGTGCTAGCATGTTTACACATGTTTGATTGCAAGTCTTTTCAGATATCAATAGGTTATGAAGGCCTGTTTATTGATGAAACTAACTTTTTTATAATAGGTTTTTATTTGAGCAAATTTTTATTAGAGATTTTTGTATTTTTGGCCAAGTCTTTTAAAGTTATGTCACCTATGACTTAGGCAAATCATCATCACAAACATTTTCTTAAATAGATACAAGTGTTCCGTGGATATTCCACTTGAGTATTTTGGCGATTTTGGTAGGTCTTTAGCAGAGTATAAGTGTGCTTTTGAGTTGTGCACTTATTAATCCGACATCTTTATGAGAGGATTTAAAGAAATGAAATAACACATGGGAGTTCTTTGAACAAAAATAGGCTCATATTCATAATTGAATTCTTCAAATGAGCTCTAGCAAAAAAAAAAGGCTATAAACATACTGATTTCAGGGGTAATACTTCTTGAGATGTTCAATGTTTCAGGGCCTCATGAGCTATATCTTCTTTCTGTAGTCTTCAAGTAATAAGTGCTAGGTCTACAAATTCTTGAGAACACATAGAGGACTTCCTATTTGATTACTAGTTTGCCATGCTTTGAAACTTTTGTAGCCAAGATTACCTTTCGAAACACTATGTCTCCCATATTTAAGCTTCTATGCTTAAAACCCTTTTGTCGTAACTTCTGACCATACTTCTTTCGTAAGGTTTTTCCTTGATGTGAGCTTGTTCTCTTATTTTTTTAAGGATGTCTAAATTAGCCAGTAGACCTGCCTTATTCAGTGCTGGATTATGATTAGTGATTCTATAAATAAGTACCCCCAGCTTAACAGGGATAAGTGTTTCAGTTCTATAGTTTAGAGAGAAAGGAGTTTCCTTTGTTAGAACTCTGATGGTGGTTCTATATGCCCAAAGAACTGAGGAAAGCTCTTCAGACCAATTACCCTTAGCATTGCTAAGTCTTTTTTTTAAAGCACTTAGCAGATTTCTGTTAGTTGCCTCTACTTGGCCATTGGATTGGGGGTGGAGTAGAGAGTTGTAATGATCATCCATAGAAGTCTCTAAGCAGGTCACAGTCAAATTGTATCCCATTATCAGTGATCATGACCTTAAGTATACTAAATTTGCACTTTATGTTCTTACATGCAAAGTTTTTAAATCTTCATGGTGGTGATGGTAGTAATGGCTTCTGCTTTAGCCCATTTTGTGAAATAAATCGATGACCACCACAATAAATTTGGTTTGACCTTTGCATTTTTAAAAAAGACCTATAATGTGAATTTCCCATTGCAAGAATGGCCAAGGGCTACCAATTGGGACCATCTACTCTGCTGGAAGATGTTGGACATTAGCAAACCTTTGACATTTTGCCGCATTTTTGAACTAATTCCTTAATATCTTTAAGGGTGGTAGGCCAGAAGTAACCTTGCCTTTCTACTTTCTGAGCTAAAGACCTCGCAGTCAGATGCCCTCTACAAAGCCCTTTTATGGATTTCTAGTAAAGCTGCTTAGGTCCATTTTATGGGGACAAAAACAAGTCATAAAATGAATAATATGTCCCCTTTCATATAAGGCTCCTTCAATTAACCTATTAAAAAAATTAAAATTGATAAAATGATACTTAACATCATAAATACCAACTCATAATCACATATATTAAAAAATTGAGTTATTACTCACACACTATACTATTTTAGAGTGCTATATACTTTAAGTCTTATTACAACTAAGTTGTTTAAGGTAAAATACAAGTCTTAATTATACAACCACACTATAATACTATAATTAAGAAAATAAGTTGAGAGGCACTGGCAAGAGGCAATCTAGGATTTGTCAGCCTTTCATTTTCCTTTCCCCTGTTCGGGCGCAAATGTACCTGTGGGATTAAAAACATGAGTCAACAGGGCTAGTGGGAACTATATGATAAAGAAAATGTGACTATAAAATCACATAGGTGTGCAATATAAATAAAATAGCAGTCTTTACATAACTAAGTAAAATTTAAACTTACCTCACTCGCATTCATGATTCCCATCCCGTATACCTATAGATCAATAATTGGCTAACATACAAGTTTGGTACTAACATTCAGTTTATGTTTCATGGACTTGCCAACCACGCGGTTGTACAGCCTCCCAATAATTCTTTGTTTTGTAGACTTACCAACCACATGGCTGTATAGCCACCCCATATTTATATATTTGGTGAACTTATCAAACACGCGGCTGTTATGCCTCCCCATATTTTCAACACTAACAATGACTAGGATATATCCATCATAAGAGAAAACATGGATAGTATAGTGTCAATACAATTTAGGGTCTCTAGCCAACACAATTACATTACAAGTATATTATGCATATTAAGAATTGTAAGTTATTTTTTTATTTTATTTTTTTGAAAAAAAAATGAGTCACAACTTTAATCAATATATACATAGTACCAAAATCAATCATAATTTGAACAAATTAGGGCCCAATTTTCTATGACCTTAAGCGTAAAACAACACAATGGAGAAGGAATTAAATAATGACACAAGTTTATAGAATAAATTAAGGCACAAAGTATTTGAGAAAGTAGTTTATTACCTGATGGAATGACACGGTGAAGACAGTGGTGGAGAAAAGAACTCATTGCAATATTGGAGTTACGGCACAATAGGGAAGGGCATGGTGGTGGAATTGCAGCGTGCTGTGAACGTGGTAAGGGAGAAGGGTGGCAGTAGGAGAATGGTAGAAGATGAAGGGGCTAGCATGCGGAGATGATCGAGAGAGGTTTGAGAAAGAGAGAGTCTATGTGTTGGAGATTTTAGGGGGAAATAAGAAAATGGCATCAAGTTCAATTAATTTTAACTATTTTCTTTATTATTATTATTATTATTATTATTATTATTATTATTATTATTATTATTATATTATTATTATTATAATACAATGAAATGCCTAGTATGTATGTTTTGATAATCCCTCTCTGTGTTCTTGTTAGTATTGTTTTAATCATTCTTTTAGTTTATCTTTGTCTATTTATTTACTTATGTTGGACTGACGATGATTGAGTTGTTTTTCCGGTATAAGATTCACTCGTAGCGATTTATATGTCTATAATAATAATAACATATAATGTAATGCCACTAAGTCCACACATTAATTTCATAGGCTTCACATAAACTCTAATGTGACGAATACGTAATTTTGTCACATATTATGACAAAAAATTGTGAACTTCTCGTCTATTAAAAATGACGAATTGAAAACTTATATGTGAGGAAATATTTTGGAAAAGGAAAACCTAACTAAATGTGACAACCTCTAAATGGGCTTCATATATGGTTTCATCACGAAAACCCATTTTTCTTGTAATGTTACCGACCATGCGATTGTAGATCATCCTCATATTTCTACATTTCGTAAACTTATCAACCATACTTCTGTAGTGTCTCCTCGCATTTTCAACGCTAATATTGATTAGGATATATCCATCACAAGAAAAAACATGGATGGTAAAGTGCCAACACAATTCAGGGTCTCTAGTCAACACAA
Organism: Lonicera japonica; assembly: GCA_021464415.1. Taxonomy (NCBI): domain Eukaryota; kingdom Viridiplantae; phylum Streptophyta; class Magnoliopsida; order Dipsacales; family Caprifoliaceae; genus Lonicera; species Lonicera japonica. The sequence continues at coordinate 14,486,138 of CM038463.1, forward strand.
TTACATTACATGTATATTATGCAATTTACGAAATAATTGTGTAGTGTACATAGACCTACTTATGAGGAAACAAATAAATAATTTATTATTAGTGCCTTTAATATTTTTATATAGTGGTATAATACTCAAATCCACCATAAAACCCACCACAAGTTCAGTTTATAAGTTGATAGGCTAAAATATCAATTTATTTCATTTTGATAAACAAAAAAGACACTTGATAGTCCACGCAAACAAAAACTGTAACATGGCATAAAACTTCAAACATGTTTGATGATCAGATCTATTTGAGGTCAGACCTCATTCGAATACATAAAATGGATATAAATTATTATGACGAGAAAGCCCCTTTAAGACCTGATCCTATAAACCTGTGTTGGAAGGCTAAAAATAACTCTGAACACGATTGTATCACGACCGACAGGCAAGACAAAATTCGGGGCACAGAACACCATCACAGCATTACATGTTTATTAACTGCATTTAATGATCCGGATTAATGGGAAAAGTAAGATCAGATATGGGCATGCTTCATCAACCACTGCAATGATAGAGGAGGGGCTCTGAGCTAACCACTCCAGCTTCGAAGACTTGCTCGCTCACTTAATATATATTGAAATAATTTACTCCGTGACAACCCTAAAAGTTTTGATCATTGAATACTCATACTCAAGCAAGAATAAAAGATATTTACTTAACTTAGATACTTTTCATTTATATCAAATAGGTCTAAGTGAGAATGGGTCATTAGTGAGGGGAAATACCCCAACATCTTATTATAATAGTCAGACTAGCTAGAAGGTGTTAAACGTTTATTGTGTTAATCGTTTGAGCTAGTTATTATATAGTTGACGTGTTATTCATATTATAGATTTGATCTCATTTGGGGTTCATTTCCATACAATTACAATGCAGTTGGGGACCTTGTCCAAAATAAAGAAATTTACCATTATGGTGACCTATTTTGGAGCGATTCCAAATGTTAGGGAGACTTGATATTCCTTAAGAACCTAGTCATTTTGCCCGAAAAACCAACCAAAATGGATGATGATAGAGCAAAGAGTTCTGTTTTAAGAATCACTGTTTTAAAAGCACTATAATACATAAAGTTAAAGGTGGCTATAGTGTCCACCGAGATTCTTTAGATATTATGATTGCTTATCAGGGCTGTAATGACCAAGGGATCATTATAAGGGAATTTCAGCCTATTTAGATCTTTGATCGGTGAAACTGAGGCCTGTTAAGTCAGACCTCTGTATCTTTATTACTCTAAAATGGAATATGTCAATTTTAAAGTTGTTGGTCTAGACACTTCTATCATGAGCCTTCTTAGTCCTATTACTTTGGCCTGAGATGGTGGATTTCCTTTTAGCATGATAACCTATTCAAAATGTTTTCTTTTTTATTTTCTTTGTTTTTTTTATATCTTTAGGAGGCAACTCAGCTTTTTGGTTGACATAATGATGAAGTTGGCATCTTTGGATAAGTTTGTCCACCTCATCTTTGAGCTTCCAACAATTGTTTGTCTCATGCCCATAATCCTTGTGGTATCGATAGTACTTGGACATATCCCTTCTTTTCAGGAGTCCTCTTTTTTTTCGGCTTAAGCAACTAACCTGGATCAAACTAAGCGTAGATTTTCCTTATTATTATTGTAAGTGAGGTAAACTGCTAGCGATCCCTCTCTCTAAAAGGGCCTACATAGTCTTTGTTCTTTTTCTTCCTATTCCCTTGGTCTTGGGTAAGTCTGTTCTACCCATGATGTTTGGAAAAAGGCAAGAGAGTTTAGAAACTAGACATGCTTTGGCCTTTCAAGGTCTCTTCCAAGCTTATCTACTTGTTAACCTTGTCCAACAGCTTTAACATGGTCTTAGGGGCTAGCTTGGCCAAAGTCATTAGGCAGTAGGCAGAGTTGACCCCCTTAATAAAAGTAGTAGAAGCAACCCTTTTTATTTAGGTTATTGATTATGATAATTTCTTGGTTGAATAGACAGTCATAATCTTTTAAACTTTATGTAAACCTCTGCTTAATGGTGAAAATATAGGTGGAAGGCTTAGAGTGTTTCTTGGTTCGAAGAAAATGAGATATGAACTTAGTCCCAAGGTTTTGGGAACTCTGGGCAGAGTTGTGAGAAAGACTATTACACCACAAGTGAGTTTCCCCTTAAGGGTTGTAATAAAAACTCTGCATATAATGTCATTAGTCATATTTTGGAGGCTAACCATGTTTTCATACGGCTGTAAGTGATCTTCAAGATATGTAGAGCCATCATATGAACCATTCTGAGACAGGACATGTTTGTTTATGCTCTACAAAGGCAAATTCTAAATATTTTACCAAGGCTGCTACAGAGTTGCTCCCTGAACGCCCATTAGCTTCAATATTTCAACTAGTTAAGCCTTCATTGAAGACTTAAGTCTTTTCTCCACTTCTTTAACATAGCTCTTTTTCAAAATCCTAACGAATTATATATTATCAAGGTTGGGCATTTGTTCCATTGTTTTAGTGGAGTGGAAGTCTACATGTCCACTTTCCAATCGTATCAACATAAATGTTTTAGAGCTTTCATTCTTTACAATGTTGACTTATGTGTTTCTGAAAGATGGCACAAGGGGAGCTTAACTGACTCCTGGTCGTCAGAAGACTCTTGTCCTTCACTGGATTGGTTGACAACAGTTCTGATATTGCTATTGTGGCTGTTGATGGCTAAAAGGTGTATACTATGAGAGGCTAGACAGAGATAGAAAATGAGGCAAATCTGTTGGTCGGATCTCAACCCTAGAGGGGGTGAATAGGGTTTTAAAATCTTAATGCGGAATTAAAAAAACTTTTGGAAAATTGTTTAAGCAAAACAATTAAGCTAAACAAGTATATCAAGGAATGCAAGCAATTCAATCAAGCAATCAATCCCAAGAGCAATCAATAAATATAAATGCAATAAAGAAGCTTGAATTAGAAAGATTAAACCAATTGGAAGTCCAAGGCTTTTTGTCCTCACAGTTTTGGTTTACAAAACCATAGTCCGCGCTCAGTTAGTTTCCCGAGAAGTTTCACTAATATTGTTTTTCTTTCGGGTGAAAAAATAACCTATACAAGTGTTGTTGTCTCACTACACTCTTACAAATATTGCTTTACCACAATATTCACACAAGAACCCCTCTTGTTAATCTATGAGATTTACCTCTCACAAATACTAAACAAGAATTTACCTTTTTATTTTTCTATGAGATTTACCTTCCACAATTTGAATATAAATTGTTTGGTAATTCACACCAATTAACAATAACTCTCAAGTGTTTAAAGAATACAATTGAAGTTTACACTAGAGTTACTTGGTTGATCAAGATTTATAGCTCAATACGAATGATTGATCAAAAACAATTTCTTGAATCTTTTGATATTGAAGATAGATGAAGAATATAGTATGAGAGTGATTAAAGGTGTTCAAAATGTGTCTTAGATAGTATATATATAGTTCCAAAAGTGATATATCCGTTTTTGAGGTTTGGTACCAAAAATTGTAAAAAATCAAAAATTCAACGGCTATATTATGGGCCATCAGTCGACTGAGAAAAGCTCATCAGTCGACTGAGTGGGCCTTAGTCGACTGATCACAAGCCATTAGTCGACTGATGGACTTGTGCATATAAGCTCAAAAATTAATTATAATGCTTTGGGGACCTTAAAAATAAGTTCCTAAGACACCTATTTTCGGAAAAACTCAAAATATGATCGTTTGAATTTAATATGAATTTATTTTAAAACCGATTTTTGCTAGAATGATGTTTTGAAATGATTTTTGATTTAAACTTGATTTTGATCAATTTAAGAATGTTGTATCAACGTATATGATCTATATAAATAATCAAATAAGAAACTTTATATATAATCCTAAGCACTCACTCAAATGTAGAATAGACGAGTCTTTGAATGCTTCAATTCGTTTCTTCAATTTAATCTTCACTTGAAGCTTTTGCCATGAAGCTTTTGCATGTGATCGATGATCTTGTTCTTCATGAATAGCATTGCGATGAGATTGATCTTCCTTGACTTATCCAACGCTTGTAGAGAAATGATCTCGGTTTGGATAGATCGGTTTTGGTCCATGTATGATGATTATTGAAATGTGGCTCTAATTACTTCAACACTGATGGTGTCAAAATCTAGAACAGATAATTGACGACCGACCAATCAATGAATAATGGTGAATTGGATCGTAACTGTGAATAGTGATTGTGAACAGTATAACCGTATATGTGAACAGTGGTTGTGAACAGTATCACTGTATATATGAACAGTAAATGTGAACAGTACCTCTGAACAGTATCTGTGAACAGTGACCGTGAACAGTACCACCGTATATGTGAACAGTGACTGTGAACAGTTCCGGCAGAAACTGATTAAAAATAAAGATGAACACGAGACGTTTTTTATTAAGGTAGGTTCCCCCGGTAGCGCTTATGCTAGTCCGGCAGTACGTCCTCCTTTTGTGTGTGCTTGCTTTGTATTAGCTCAAAGGCAATCAATTCAGATGATAATACAAGCTACAAATCTCTCTCTTTCTTTCTATAATTTCCTTAATTCTATTTATAAGTATAGAATTAGGATTACAACTATTTCAACAGAATAAATAATAAACTGTGTAGGAGAGAGAGTGTATAAGGATTGGTATTTTTTTTTTGGGTATGAAAAGAGAGAGTATAAGACCCTCAAAAATTGGCTTGTATTTAGGAAAGATGGATGGATATTAGGAGAGAAGGAAGAGATGTTTTTGGTGTGTTTTGAATGAATGAATGAGGGGGGTATTTATAGGTAAATGTAGAAGGCAAAAAGGTAAATTTGGTAATTTATATGATGTGTATGCTTAGGTCACATGTATTCTAGAATGTACATGATGTGTATGCTTATGTCACATAGGTAAAAATGGTATTTTACTGGAGGTAAAAATTGGTATTTTACTGGAGGTAAAAGTGTTGAATTACCTTTGTATGCCAATGATAAAATTAGTATTTAACCCCATCAAACACACATATTAAATTACACATGATCGATTCATTGTTATTATTAAAATAAGATTAAGACCTTCTAGGTCAACAATCTTTCCCTTTTTGATGATGACAATAAATTAATGTGTATTTATAATAACAAGCATAAATAGCATATTAGTAAATGATATATGCTCTCCCTTAATTTATGCATAGATAAAATAAATGATAATTAAAAGCATTGCAAATATTTGAGATAATTTTAAAATCAATAAAACATTTTTGATCTCAAATAAAGTTTTCAAAAGAAAACAACTATCAATGTTAAAGACATAAAGCAATTAAAGTCTTACCAACATTGATCACCACCAACATATATTTTCTCCTCCTATGGCAACATCAAAAAGGGATCAAGGCCACGGAGAGAAAATGGTAGCTGCCATGTGGGCTTCATCGATGAGTCAAAGATTTGTATGCCCTTCCATCTTTTGCCATAAGTCAAAGGTCGGCCGTTTCTTCATCACTTGACTCGATATCGGATTCGTCTTCTTCCGATTCGCTTGAATGTCCTTTGAGAATATCTTTCAATCTCTTGTACAATTCTTCCTTCTTTGCTTTCTTATCTTTTTTTATAATCGAACAATTTGACTTTTAATATCCCGGTTCATGACAATAGAAACACTTCCTTTCCTCATTATCAACTTTTGGATGACTTGATTTATCATTGAAGTTCTTTGAGGATGAGAGATAGTTGGTGATCTTCCTTTGAGATTATTTCTTCTTTGCTAGGAATTTCTTAAATTTTCTAGAGAGAAGTGCCATGTCTCCATCTCCTTTTATTCATTTTCCTTCATTTGGCTTTAAAGAAAATATTGTTAATGGATTTGCTTTCTCTCATCCTTCTTCTCTTTGCAATTCATTATCATGGGTTTTGTAAGAACCCAATAGCTCATCCATGCTAAGAGTTTTGAGGTTCTTAGCTTCTTGAATTGCCGTCACCTTAGGCCTCCAAATCTTTGGCAGAATCCTAAGCACTTTTCTAATCTTTTCTTCATTAGAATAAACCTTGCTAAGAAGGTCCAAAGCATTAATGAGAATATAATATTGACTATACATGGAAGTAAGTGATTCGTTAGGCTCCATCTTAAACAATTCATAATCATGGACAAGTATATTAATATTGTTTTCCTTGACTTGAGAAGTTCACTCATGAGCAACCTCAAGCTTGTCCCAAATCTCTTTTGCGGTTTTGTAACTTGAGATTTTATTGTATTCATCCATAAACAATGCACAATGTAATGAATTTAAAGCTTTAGCATCGAATTATATTTTTCTAATATCATGCTCATTGTATTCGGATATAGACTTGGGAATAACATTTCCCTTTTCTTCAGTTTTTATAATTTTATAAGGTCCAACAAGTGTAACCTTTCACTGTTTAAAATCATTAGCTTGTAAAAATGTACACATTATATTTTTCTAATAGTTATAATTTTTTCCATCAAACAATGATGGCCTATAAATAGAAGCACATTCGAAAATATCGGTTCCTTGATAATAAGACATGATCGAAGATTCTAAGATTGTGAAATCAAAACAAGAGTACACCTTCTGGTACCAATTGTTGGTTCAGATCTCAACCCTAGAGAGGGTGAATAGGGTTTTAAAATCTTAATGCGGAATTAAAAAACTTTTCGAAAATTGTTGAAGTAAAACAATTAAGCTAAACAAGTATATCAAGGAATGCAAGCAATTCAATCAAGCAATCAACCCCAAAAGTAATCAATAAATATAAACGCAATAAAGAAGCTTGAGTTAGAAAGATTAAACTAATTGAAAGTCCAAGGCTTTTTGTCCTCACGGTTTTGGTTTACAAAACCCTAGTTCGCACTCGGTTAATTCCCCGAGAAATTTCACTAATACCGTTTTTCTTTCGGGTGAAAAACTAACCTTTACAAATGTTGTTATCTCACTATACTCTTACAAATATTGCTTTTCCACAATATTCACACAAGAAACTTTCTTGTTAATTTATGAGATTTACCTCTCACAAATACTAAACAAGAATTTACCTTTTTGTTTTTCTATGAGATTTACCTCTCACAATTTGAATATAGATTGTTTGGTGATTCACACCAATTAACAATAACTCTCAAGTGTTTAAAGAATACAATTGAAGCTCACACTAGAGTTACTTGGTTGATTAAGATTTATAGCTCAATAAGAATGATTGATCAAAAACAATTTTCTTGAATCTTTTGATATTGAAGATAGATGAAGAATATAGTATGAAAGTGATTAAAGGTGTTCAAAATGTGTCTTAGATAGTGTATATATAGTCCCAAAAGTGATATAGCCGTTTTTGAGGTTTGGTACCAAAAATGGTAAAACATTAAAAATCCAACGGCTATATTCTGGGCCATCAGTCGACTGAGAAAAGCCCATCAGTCAACTAAGTCGGCCTTAGTCGACTGATCACAAGCCATCAGTCGATTGATGGACCCTGTTGTCCATCAGGCCAAAAGGCCAAAAATCTCAATTTTTGCATTTATGCATATAAGCTCCAAAATCATATCTAATGCTTTAGGGACCTTAAAAATAAGTTCCTAAAACGCCTATTTTCGGAAAAACTCAAAATATGATCGTTTGAATTTAATATGAATTTATTTTAAAACTGATTTTTGCTAGAATGATGTTTTTAAATGATTTTTGATTCAAACTTAATTTTGATCAATCTAAGAATGTTGTATCAATGTATATGATCTATATAAATAATAAAATAAGAAACTTTATATAATAATCCCAAGCACTCATTCAAATGTCGAATAGACGAGTCTTTGAATGCTTTGATTCGTTTCTTCAATTTCATCTTTACTTGAAACTCTTGTCATGAAGCTTTTGCATGTGATCGTTGATCTTGTTCTTCATCAATAGCATTGTGATGAGATTAATCTTCCTTGACTTGTCCAACGCTTGTAGAAAAATGATATTGATTTGGATAGATCTGTTTTGGTCCACGTATGATGATTATTGAAATATGGCTATAATTACTTGAACACACAGGTTAAATTACACATGATTGATTTATTGTTATTATCAAAATAAGATTACAACCTTCTAGGTTAACAAAACCCATTCCTCGTACTAAGTGGGGGTGTGGCCCTCTTAGCTACGAGCCTATCAATTTAGACTTATAAAGTAGCTTGGTGTGCTATCAGTCTTATTAGAGGATCGGTTTGACTATCGTTATAAGACATGTTGGATTTTAAAGCTTTACACTTGTATTTTTTAAAGGATAGACTATAGAAAATTAACGTTCCACAAACGGTGCCAAACTGTTTATGTAAAAATCTAGAAGAGATAATTAACCACTCAGTCAATGTTGATTGCTTTGATAACAAGAAATTATAAGTGATGAATTGGCAGTGTTTGTGACACGTCAACAAGGATATAAGGTAGTTATAAAACAAATGAACTTTGTAAAAAAGTTATATATGATGTTCAACCCTTAATGATAAGACTTACTCCACATTCGTGAATGACCTCGAGGTTCAAAAAACCTTTATAAAGTGATAATCATATAGAGCAGAGCTTTGATTATACGTGTTTTGTAATTCTCAACTAGTCTAATTATCATAAAGGACATTTGAGGTATTTCTCTTGACTAACTATTTATTACCAGCCAAGTCTGTAAATTTTATTACACTTAGTAGACCTATTGAAAGAACTTAAAAAATATTCTAAGTGTAAAAATCTCTATTGTTCTAACTTGATTAAGTTTATTCAATGCTTATAATTCTGTGCGTTATGTTGGAGTAAATGCTTCATATATAAAGTATGGGAGAAAGCGGGCCTGTAAAGCTAAAGTGGTTAGCTTTTAGGTATTCTTTCATCATTACAGTTGTTGATTAGGCTTGCCAATCAACTGATCTTGCTTATCCCTTTTATCTTGAGCATTAAATGCAGTTTGTGTGCATTTAATGCAATAGTGCTGGTCTGCCCACCAACTGATGTACCATTCGCCAGTCGTCCATAATTCTTATACTTGTTCTTATATATGCTCACTCAGGGCTGCAAGCTTTGTAGTGTAAGGCTAGAGGGGCCAGGTCTTAAGATAAAGCACCATATTTATGGATATGACCCATGTAAGCATCTAGATGAGGTCCGGTATGTTTAGATCTCTAATATTAGACCTAGTCTTAACTTTACATCAGTCATGGTGCTTGTCCATGTGGATGCCACATGTCTTGATCCCACTTGTTGTTACGTATAAATTGTTTAACTAATAAGGTAATTTACTATCTTACCCATCATTCACCAAATAAATTTTTTCCACGAAAAAGAGAAAAAAAATAAGAGAATATTTTATCCTATCTCTCAACTTAATTTTCAATTTTTTACAAAAGTATATTATTTTTTATATTATTTTTCTTCTTGTTATCAAATAACATGTTAATGTGTATTAAGTTCTAAACAGATAACTGAAAATATGATATTCATTAGATTTTAAATAAACAAGAGATAACAGAAGTCCCAAATAAATACATGATGTTCCTTCTAGACCTAAATGTTGGAATTTATTATATGGATACTTTTACAAATATATATATACATATACCATTAACATGGGAAAGGAACTGAAAAGAATCAAATAAATGTGGACTAACTATTTTAAGGGGGTAAACAGATAATTTTTTTAATGAAACTTAGTAGAGAAGATTTCCATGATTAAGATATCATGTTTTCCAAATTTAATTAAAAAATTCAACTAAAAAGTGAGTTGGTTAAAAAAAATTAACAGCAAAATATGCACACACACACACATATATCAATTTTTTTGTTAACTTATTTTTCAGTTGAATTTACCGAAAATGTTCTACATGGTTGACTAAATTTGATCAAAATATTTATTTATTTATTTATCTTGTCAAAATAATTAATTCGCATTTAAGGATTAAAAATTAAACTTTTTTAGATGTTTACCGCCACTAACATTAATGTTAAATACATAAGTAAAATAAATCTTATTTTGTACGTTAAAATACGGTAATACACACCAGACCAACGCCCATCAAACGGGAGGACGGTGATATCACGGCTTTTGGTGACAAACAAAAAAAAAAAAAAAAAAAGAAAGAAGAGGGCAATTAACTCAACGATGGTCGGTGTGAACACGTGGCACATGAGGAATAGCCCATACAGAGATCCAGATGTCCGTGAACTGAGCCGCGTTGGACTCAGTACTCATGTTGCCCGCTGACTCGGACACTTAATCACCTACTTCTACTCAAACAACCTACCACAAAATTATTTAACTTTTACACTTCTAATTTAAATAATGCACGTGCAAGTATATATATTTATTTAAAATTAGAAGATATTTCCGGTAAATGAAATTGTATTAAATTTTTTATTTTATCTTTGAATTTTTATTACAATATAAACAAAAGTATTCGCACTTAATAATTCTCCACTATTATTCTAAGTTATATTTATAGTTTATATATAACAAAATTACCTGATAAAAATTTAGAGAGAAAATACATATACATACGCTTTGAATCTTTATACCACTCGCTTGTACTGTTTTCAGATTTTAATTTTTTTATGAGTGAAAGAGGCGGTGGCCTATATATAAATGACCACAGGCTAGTCCTATGCTTTTCTGCTATGTGAAGCCGTACATTACTTCACATTTCCCAAAGTTCGCCGGAGAAATCGTCGATGCTTAACCTGAATTGACTGAAGTCCGGTTAAAATTTACAAGTACGTCTATCTAAATCTAAACCACTCTTTGTACAATTTTCTTGTGGAGTCGGTGTAATGATGAAAAGCAAAAGCTAATATATGTATTATAATATAATTGATTCGGTTACGTTGTTTTTTCATACAAATTCCTAGTTTTGGTTTCTGTAATTTTGTTGGAAAATTGTGATTCCATTTATAATAGGTTGACTAATTTGGTTTGCTTTATGGATTTGTGCAGGTTTTGAAAGTAAGAGAGTAGTGGCTTTTCGTGGATAGATTTTCAAAAAGTAGGCGTGATTTCTGTTTGAAGGAAAAGAAAATTTGTCTCACTTTTGATTCCTTGCTTCAAATCAATCTTTTGATTACACCTCTCTTTTCTCTCTTCTATCTATCAATTGAAAAAAAATGGAAGTGAAAGTTGCTTTCAATTGGTCACAGACTTCTATTCCTCACTCACCTTCTTCTCCTCAAACCTTAGCCTCTTCAATCTCTTCCCCTCCGTCGAAACGACGCAGTATAGACTCGGCTCTAGTGTGCCGGAATGTATACAGACTTGACCGCTCCTCTCTGTTTGGACCGCCCTCGATTAATCTCTACAGGTCTAGATCTTCCGCTCACAGAAAATCCAACGCCAGATCGATGAAACGAGCTTGCAGTGCAACCTTTGATTCATTTTCAGACGAAGAATTCACGAAGCAGCTTCAAGAGCTTGCTCTCAAATTCCAATTATATGAAGATGATGCCGGTGAAGTGGACGAAGATTCAAATTCTGCCAGTATTGAAGATTCGTCCAAGAATATTGTGCATGATAGTAATAGTGAGAACACTAATAGTATTTGTAAAAGCAATATCAACTTTCTCGAGAACCAAACGGATTTCCTCAGTTCGAAGCCGGATCTAGTAGAGCCACCGGATTGGCACGAGGTGATTCCGGCGAGCATAGAGCGGAAGGCGAACAGCGTGGAGCTTCCGTTCTCGCTTCGGATGATAAAGAAGAAGAAGCAATGGGAACAAGGCATCAAAGGAGCAGGGGAATCAGGTTACTCCTCTGTTAAACTGGCGTTTTCGTCGATGGTGTTCATAATTCAAGAACTCCAAAGCTATATATTACAGATGAGGGAGATTCTTTTCTACGAAGATTTACAAGGAATTCTAGCTCGAGTTCAAAAGGACATGAACGCCTCGTTTGTTTGGCTGTTCCAACAAGTATTTTCTCACACCCCGATTCTAATGGTGTACGTGATGATTCTGCTAGCTAATTACAGTGTTCATTCGATATCGAGTGAAGTTGCAATCGCCTCAATACAATCCCAAACACAAGTGATGGAGTCGAGTACTACAGTAATAGAGAATCAGAGATTTGATACTTCGGCAATTAAGACGTTTTCAGATTCGAAAACTGCCTCGACTGGCGGTAACAATGGCGGTGGAGGTAAGTTCCCGGTGATTGGTAGTGGCACGGATGGCGATGGATCTGTATTCTCGGAGTTTCATCGGACATTTGATCTGTCGAGAACTAGCGAAGAGATGTGGGTGAGTGGACACGTTGATAGAGAAGAAGAATCGAAACTGTGGAATGCGATAGTAGATGAAGCTTCGGGAATGGAGGCGGAGATGAGAGATGAAGCTTTGGATCACGAGACGATGCAGAGATTTGTTTCGCCGGTGAGTGCGGAAATTGAGGAAGATAAATGCGTTGATTATTTCAGGACGGAGCTTTTGTATCAAGCGAGATTGTCTGAAGATCCGAGTAGTTCTCTTTTGCTTGCGAATTATGCTCAGTTTCTCTTCCTCGTTGCGCAAGACTATGACAGGTAAAATCATTCATCTTATTTACTCTTTTCTTCCTTTTGGAACTTCAGATTTATGAAATTAAGATCTTGTTTCAATAATTAAGCACCAAATTTAAGAATCCTTAAGTTGATTTTGATTTGGACAATTTACATACGAAAATATTATGTTCCTTCAAAGTTTCTTATATAATATATCATATATGTAAATATATATAATATAATATGTAATATTTGGAGAACAATAATGAATACAAAATGAATCTAAGATGTCCCTTCTTCTTCTTTTTTGGGTTGGAGGGTTATTACGGGTGTTCGGATCAGTTTTTGCATACCTCGATTAATCTTTGCTTGTTCGTGGTGTGTGACTGTCGCTGGCCAAGTCAATTCCAAGATTATCCTATTGACAATCTTACACTATTTTAAGTGGTAAATAGGTGTAACTCAATTTGGAGAAATTTATTAAAAGTGTGTTTATGAGCTTCAATTGCAAGTTCTTTGATTTTGGAATTAAAGGGGCGATTAAAGAGATTAGCTACTTGGCTTGAGACTCATTCAGCTTTTTGGTAGTCCATGGAGATTCGAATCGTTGCGTCAGTATTCATCGGTTTCCTACTTTGCCATGAATCAGAAAGGGATAAAAAAAGGAAAGGAGAATTAAAACTGCTCGAACATTTCTGAAACCTTATGGCTTAGATTTTGATTCAATTCTTATTCCCTGGCTTAAATGGATCACAACATAGATCTGGGCATAAATAGATTTGTTTCACTAAATGGATCACAAATGAGTGCCAACCTTGTATTAAAAAATAAAAATAAAAAAATGGAACGCATCCTAGGTAGAATTGAGTTAATTTAGACCTTTGTTGTTAATCTAAACCTTCTCAATTATTCAAAGTTAACTTTAGACCTTTTCAATAGTGGGACAACCTTCGTACGCTGAAAATTGCTAGATTAGTGTCATACTGCGGTTAAGTTTTTTTGTTTTTAATCAAGTTCCACGATGTATATAAAATTATTTGTACGGTGGGGTAGTTGGTAGGATTTGTTTCACTAATCTATTTATGTTACTCTGTTTCTATACCTTAATGGACATTTGATATTGTCAATATAATAATGTACTCCCTCAAGTTTTTTTCCCCCCCTTGTGATTCCGTACATGTTATAATATTTGTCCAAAGAACAGATATGTTAGCCTTTTGGAATTTTTTTCCTGAAAACCCAAAGTATCGTTTTGCAACAACTTGGCAAGTGTTTTTTTATACGATTGAAAGTGAAATGTGTGGTATGGCTTCTTTTTTCTACTCTCTCCCCCACTTTTCTCCTTATTAATTTTTTAAAAAATTAATGCAAGTTGAAGCTTTTATTAAAATATTCATATTTAAAATTTATTAATCCCCAAATAAAATCCACACCTATTGACATAACTTTAAATACAAAAACTAAAAATGTTATTAAAATTTGATATTTTTACTTATAATATAGATAAGGAAAGGAAAGTCACATCACCAAATTATTTAATCAAGCTGAGGTTTTAAAAAATATACATAAACTACTTTGGATGTGAATAGTTTTCAAGAACATCACATCACCATATTAAGGGCGATTTATTTACAAACAACACAACAAATTTGAACCCTTAAATATAGTGATATCAAATCAAAAAATTCAACATTGAGTCTTTCTTAAAATAAAATCCACACCCAAGGACCCCGAGGCTTTTAGAATATACAACCTATCTATATTAAATAATTTTTTGGTCAATCTAACAAGTATGCCAGCTTCTTGCAATACCTGGCGAGCCAGGAACGACTTGTGGGCAGCCGAAGAGACCTACTTGGAGGCCATTTCGATTGAATCCACAATGTGTGGTACTCTTTTTTCACTATGCTGCCATATATGCCCATTTCCTTTGGAACACTGGCGAGCCAGGGTGGGCAGCCGAAGGCGAAGACACTTGTGCCATATTCCCCCTTGATTCTCCAGACACGGATGAGGTCTAATCTATCATGCCCAAAAAGGAAAGTAAAATAGAAAAGAAAATATAAGGGTTTTATATGCATATCTACAACAAAATTAATCTTGTTCACCATTGAAATAACATCCAAGCATGATAACAGTGAGATGGTATAGAAATATGGAACATGTATCAGCTAGGAGAGTCCAAAAACTGTTACGAATATACAATTTTCTAGAGCATTGGTCGATTGTAATGCGGATGGAGAGACACGTGTGATTGTTGTATTGAATTTCGTTTTTGACCGGCAGCACTATCTTCAGTATCTTGTTCATTCACCCTCTTCATTATTGTAATTTTGACAATATGTGTAAGGCGAAGAAGGGAAGAGAAAATTAAGCTTTTATTTATTTGGGAGTGGGGCTAAATGGGTGGTACGGTGATTGGGGAAGCAAGGATAAGGAGAGCGATTGCAAGTTGCAACAAAGTGCAGTCATTTTTGGCTCTTTCTCATGCTTTGATTGAGAGGTACTTAATTACTGGTGGGGGGAGGGGAGGTCTTACCATTTGGGTTATGCAATTTGCACTGTATATATAATTCAATTGTATATTCTCTCTGTAAAAAATTTACATGGCCAAAATTCAATAAAGCTTTCTTCATACTTGCACTCGGTCCCTCTTTAATTTCTTGCTTTGAATTGGGAAAAGAAGTTGCATCACTTCAATCCCATTTTTATGGGACTTGGCTCTTCTCTCTTACTCTTTTCAGTCTAATTCTGTTTAATGTGATCGAGTGTAAGTATTAAATAGATGAATTTTTTCATAAAATTTGGTGGTGATGATTTATATAATGAGTAAATCATCTTTACAAAATTTTATCAACAAATTCAAATTAGAAGTGGCTGTGATAAAAATTCGATAGATAAATTTATTTTTTACTATTAAATTTTATACGATGATTTGACTCACTTCTAAATTTAATCTTCTAATAAATTTTTTTGGAGATGATCCACTCTTCATAAACATCGTCTCTATCAAGTTTTATAAAGAAATTCATTTATTTCGCCCTCAAATTAGATTCCATTGAATGAAATTGGACGGAAAGATAATGGAGAGGAGGCAAGTTCATTTTTATGTTCCAAATTCTTTAATTTTGGTTGATTTTTGGGGGTTTCTATTTTAATTAAGTGCTCTTTTTTAATCGACTTTTGGTTCGTTTCTGAAGTCAAAGTAATAATTTAACATTCAAAATTTATTGTAATTAATATTAAGAGGTTGAATTGTGAAACTAAAACTTTTTATTTTAAATTTAAGGAATAGACAAAAATTCAAAGTAAATTGAGTAGTAGAAGTGTGTAAAACAATTCTAAATTTATTGAACCACTTCAAGAGGGGGTAACCATGACCGTCCACTTTAATTACATTAATGCATTAAAATAAGACGCACCTTCAATATTATTAATCATAATTATTTTGCCACCTTGTCAACAAGTAGGACTTGTGAAAAGCACTTTAGCTTTCATTGTCATAATTAATTTTTTAGCACTAGCATTTTAAATCATCCTTGATGATTGTGTAAAATTTTACGCGTAAAGAATATTTATACATAAATTATATATATTTTTATTTTGTATTCTAATAATTCTCATGTGTAAAATTTAAATTGATCAATAAAAATTATATAAATAGAATATATCATTATATATAATGTTTAATAGTTTTATATGATTTTTTTTATACATAATTTCATAGTCATAATGTATCTTATTTTGTAAATCTTGATTAATAGATTTCAAATATATAAATCATATTAAAAACTAATTTTAAGTTATGAAATTTTAAAGTTTTTATAAAAAATTAAGGAGAGAGAAAGATGACGTAGACGTGTAAATTGGATTTCTATTTTGTATAACTATTTTCTACAAACTCCAGGTGTCAATGTTTCTTAAAAGACCGCAGAAGATCATTTTTTTATAAAACATCTAAATTTTACACAAATCAAAATTTTACAAGACGTTAGAGATACTCAGAGCCAGTCCTGGCCAATTTTAGGTCCCGGGCGAAATTCTAGAATAATACCCCTCTTATAAATAAATATATTAAATTTTTTTATATTAAAAAAACTAAATAATTTTTGTATTCCACCAAAAATACATTCCAATTAAAAATTGAAAGTGCTTGTAAACTTCATATTAAAATTTACGAGTTTGCAGTCTTTAAAACCAATACAACATTTCAAGCACCTTTTATTTTACCTTCAATGCATTTTCATCTAAATTTTACAAAAGTAAGACTAAAGATTGAAAAAATAATAAAAGAATAGGTAAATCAAAATTTTACAAGACGTTACCTTATTAAATAAAGATTTTTGGAGATATTTTATTTATTTAATATATTTTTAACATATACTTATTACAATATATTTTATACATATACAAAAAAAATATCACGGTCGCCCTGCCTGTCCTGCCGATACTCTTACATTTTATAATTCGATGGTTTCTAAGGCAACTACAAAAATTACTCAACACAATATTTACTTTTTATGTAAACTCCCGTATTTAAATTTATTATTATTATTGTTATTATTATTATTATTATTATTATTTAAATTATTATTATTATTATTATTATTATTATTATTATTATTATTATTATATAAGATAAGAAAAATTAAAGAATTCAAATTTAGTTTATATTAGTATTAAATTGTGGTTGACATTGTTAATTATCTTTTATTTTTATTCCTTTAATTAATTATCCTGTATTTTGAATTTGAATTTGTATTATTATATATATTTAAAAATTCTAGAATGCTCCTCTTTATTATAAAGAGTCCATTTCAGTTACGGACCGATCTTTACGGATGAGTCCTTTTAAGACGGTTTTCCATAATAAAAATACTTGGGATGTGTTTTTTATGACGCAAAACAGTTATAAAAGGGACCAATTCGTACGAATTGGTCCGCACATGATATTTCCTTTTATTATAAATATCTATATATTTTGTTAATAGAGAGGACAGAAAAAAAAATTAGAAAAAAAGGAGGACATGGGTTACTGTGCCAAGAGAAATAAAGAGCTTGAGAGGAGAAAAAAAAGAAACAAGGGAGGGAGGAAAGAAAGAAGGAAAAAAAATGAAAAATTAAGGGTTGTTTGATAACAACATGGAAATGAAAAGTAAAAATAGTTGATTATTTTGAGAAGTTAAAAAATAAGTTGAGGCATGCGGTAAGATGCCTTATTACTTTGTGACTTTTTCCATAAAAAAATTTTCTTTGGTAGTTTAGAAAAAAAATTACAAAAAAATATTGAAAGATATATGACATCTACTCATAAAAATAAGTATATAATGAAAAGTATCTCATCACATTCTTCAACTTATTTTTCATTGATTTTCCTACTCAAATCAAGTGTATTTATTTTCTTTTTTTCATACTGTTATTAAACGGAGTCTAAGAAGATAGAAAAGTGGCTCACCAAGAAATAAAAAAAAAGTTAGAATCAAGAATTATGGAGGTTCATGGCCCATAATTATTCGAGGCAGGGGAGAATATTTTATTGAAGTCTTACTTAATTTTATTCTTATTTTATGTGTGCTTGTTATGCATGCGATGGAATATGATATGATCACTTGTGTGTTGTTTGTCATACATTGATGTCGATATTGCTTTCATACTTGTTATGAATAAATTGAGTAAAACTCAAGGACGAACCTACTAGATTTTGTATCTCACCCCCACTATACTCTATTTTGCAGGTTTGGTGACAATTGAAAGAAGTGATTGGCGTGGTTGATATGTAATAATCTAAATTATTAGATGTGGAATTCTTGTATGTTAATATTTATACAAGTTGTTTGATTGTATTTAGGGATAGAATTGTACAGATACTTTGGCCAATTTAATATTTTTTAATATCATATCTAGCTTTTCATTATTATTACAAACGGATTTTATTATTTAAAGGTAGATTTCGACAATTAAAATTAAGAATTATTTATTTTTTACTAAAAATTTCTCTTATTTTTTTTTACTTATAACCGGACAATCGGAGCGTGATATTTTAACTTTTTAAGTATTATATACAATTATTTTAGACATATATCTATGGTTTCTAATATTTTATGAGCAATAAAAAGGAGGTAAAGCTATCCATAAGCTAAAAATATGAAACAAGATTAAAAGTTCCATTTTCTTTTAAACTGAGATGTCTAATTATAAGTTTTAGTTTTAGCCGGTATAATCCATCTACCATATTTTGCTATATTAAACAAATTTTGTTTGTAACCGTCGATTAAAACATATATTACTTACGGATTTTAATTTGAGACAATGAAAATGATTTGTTTTGTTCATTTTCCCCACCATTTTCTTAGTAGGTACAATAGATTAGTTGGAAACAATACTGAGGTAGTATAATAAAAAAATATGGTGGGTGTTATTTGCATTCCACAAAACGTTTGGTAAGACTCCACTTTTCATTTGCCAAAAAATAAGGAAGTGCATGTTATTCACCCGATGACAAGTAAATAAAACTTCAACACCTTACTCGTTTGTCATCGAGCGAGTAATATACACTTACTCGCTTGTCATCATCGATCGAGTAATATATAGTTACTCACTTGTCAGCGAATGGATAAAATATAGATTAAAATCAAGTATTTAATAGTGTGCAAATAACAACTACAAAAAATATTACATATGAATGTGGTTATGCATTTTGCAGAAATGAGTTGCGATTACTTTTGGAACTTGGAAGCAAAATCCTCACGGTCCCATTAGATTGTTTTTCAGATTGGGGTATTTAATATTAGTTAATTCATAAATTATTTCATTATTAGCTTTTCTTGGTTGCAGGAATATTGATCAAATAAAAGAAAGAAAGAAAGTATGTATTTAAAATTAATTCTTAAGAAAACTTAAAATATAATTTCAAAATTTTTGAAATTAAATAACCCACTCATACTTAAGTAGAAAAATTTGGCTACTTAATTAAATATTAATTTTTTCCAAAACAACTTTTCTCATTGTTTTTAAAATTATACTTCAAAGTCACAATGATAATACTGGCTGTCAAATAAATTGGCAGCGAAAGGTTGTGGTTCAACATATTGAATGGGCTCTAGATAAGCCCATTAAGCAAAGTTACAGCCCATAAACAAGGCTAGCTATATGATTATTGTCCTGGGATATTTTCGCAATTCACCCCCACATGTTATCCCTAATTTATATATTGCATTCTATTGTTTTAAATTATTTGACTTTGCATTTCACCGTTAAGCAAATTAGTTAAGGCGAGATAAATTATAAAGCAATTGACCTAATTGCCCTTCAAGGGACCAAATTACCTTTTATTTCTTTTCAGTTTTCATTTCTACTTTTTCAGAATACTATTTTTCCACATATTAATGCTACAAATTTTATTGTTTGTTCAACATGCTTTATAAATTCTATAATACATTCTTTATTATCAATATTAATTAAGTCTCTTAATTTTTTTAACAAATTTGTTTGTACTTCTTCATACACCATATAGAGTTTTCATCATTATTTATGTTTATTAGATGTTGATGGTATTTTATCATAATTTTGGTATAAACTAATTATTTACCCTACACGTGATATGTGTAACACACGTGTATGTACACTAATTTTAAAACACATGCCAAGCACACGATTTATATCATTTTAATTTCAATTCACTAAAACATTTTAAATTAGTTTAAATAATTGGTAATAATAAATCTTTTCTTTAATAAATAATATAGATTTTAAACTAATAATTAAGGGTGTTCTTAATAATATTATCAAAAACTAACTGAAAATCTTAATATTGCATATAATAACTACATATATAATACTAAAGTAACAAATATACGATATTATCAAAAACAAAAATTATGATAAAATACTATCAGCATTATCTAGTAACTTAAATATTGATGAAAACTATATATGGTGCATGAATTAGAAGTGGTACATAACAAAAAATTAAAGACTTAATTAATATAGATAATAAAGAATGTGTAACAGTGTTTGTAAATTAAGCACGTTGAACAAACAATAAAATTTGCAGCATTAATAATTTGGTCCCTTGAAGGGTAATTTGGTCATTTTCTTTATAACTTAACATGGCGTAATGGTTTTGTCTAACGCTGGGGTCTCAAGTCAAAGTACTTGAAAAGTGGGGTGCATTTTCAAATTAGAAGTAACATGCGGGTGCATTGCCAAAATATCCCTATTGTCATTTATGTTACTTGAGGTTAGAACTGGCAAAATCACACATTACACAATAATATGACACGAAATTATAAGTTCGGGGGTGAACCCTTAACGAATTTGGGTGACTATTTAGACCTGTTAAACTTTTCAAATGCTTAAATAAAAGCAAAAACTTGTTAGATGTTTAATAAAGTTTCATGATTTATAAATAATTATCCTTATTTTTTTATTTTTTTAGTAATTTTATTTATTCATCCATCTTGTTTCTAGTACAATTTATTTTAGAGTTTTTTTACTTTATTTGTTTTTTCTAAACTTTATTACTTTAACGGGTAGAAACAAGTTGTGTTAAGTCACTCGATAACATAACGAATCATATATAAATTCCGAAAACATCACTCGATAGCTTAATGGATCTTGTTTAGGTGGAAGCAAAATTTACCCATATTCGTGAAGATCCGACACGAAATCAACTCAAACCGACCCCGATGCCAAGTTTACTTAGGGTGTGCCTTTTGGTTTACTCTGTAAAATGTGTAGTGCCATAGAACTAGCGGTTTGAACTAATTGAGGGAGATGAAAAAAAAGAAAGGATAAGGCTCTGTTTAGCAACACGGAAAATGAAAGGAAAAAAAAAAACTAATTTGAGTGATAAGATGGAAAATAAGTTGATAGACGTGTCGGTGCAAAAGGTTTTAATGGCATCTTCCTTTTAGGATACAACAACTATGGAGTTTATAAAGATGCACTCCTTAAATATTGAACCACAATGAACAGCTTTCTGGCACTAAAATATTATAATAGAAAATTAATTTTTAAGAAAATTAAAATATGGCAAGAATGAAAAGCAGCAAAAGCATTCAAGGTAATATTTTTAGGGTGCTCTTAAATATACCCACATAATTCGTCTTCTCACCCCATCAAAAGTTAATATTACGCTAATCTTAACCTAAAAAATAGCATAAGATTCTTTCTTCTCACCCCAGTTTTTGTACTTGGAAAAATTGCCACTAATTTATCTTCTCACCCATTTAAATTTTTTAAAATTAAAAAGGTCCTTTTTTTCCAACAAATAATTCTACAACTCTAGTTCCAAAATATTTTAATAAATGATTTATTTTTATAAAAACTATTTTATTTTTTCAATTTATTAGATACAGTCTGGTATAGGAAACAATAAACTTATTACAAAGATTTTTTGAAAACGGTCGGGGTAACTATCTTGCATTAACTAATTAATTTTTCACTTTGATCTAGGTGTTTTATTTTAAACAGTTGGTCGCCTAAAAGTCTAAAACTATTGTTGTTGCTATTTTTCATTTTCTGGAAAAAAAAAATGTTTACACTTTACTGTCTTTGAAAAAAATATTTTCACTTATGGGGCTTGACTCTATCTCTAATTAGGAATTTTGTGAGGTCAATAATGAATTTTGTGGATGTGCAATAAAAAATTAAATTTATTATTTGACTTATAAAAAAGATGTGGTATGTCGTTGGCGTGTTTAAAAAAGACGGGTTAGGTTGAATGTTTTCAATAAAATCTAATATTTTTCCCATGGATTTATATAAAATTTTGGCAAAATGGGGAATTTAGATTTTAGCAATGACGAAATTAATATCCCAATAGTGCATTCAGTAAACTCACCCCACCACTGGGGTGAATTAAAAGTATTTTTAAAAAATAAGTGGGGTGAGAAGAAAGTATTCTCTTACTGGATTGAGAAGACAGATTATGTGAGTTTATTTAAAAACTCCCTATTTTTATTCTTTCTCTCTAGCACACATACATAACAAAGCACTAAGTATTGCTATTTATAGATGTACCATAGTCAGTTAACAAAAAAAATGAACATTAATTCTATTAATTATTTTTCTTAGAGCTTGCACAAATTACTTGTCTATCCACACAATTTTCTTAAAGATTGCGCACTCAATTTTTAAAGTGATGAGTTGGATTTAAATGATACTTATCAAATGAATTTATGAGTTGGATTTAAATGATAATTATCAAATGAATTTTCATAAAAAATAAAATTCGGTAAAAACCGAAAATAATTAATTCATTATTTTGTATTTTAAAATATAAATAATAAAATAAAATATACAACAATCCCCCACTATTTTAAGATACAAAATTAACATTTAAAAATTATGCCAGAGAAATGCAAGAATACAATCCGTCAGAATTGGTGCTTTCGGTCTATGAACAAGTCTTAGGGTAACAAATCTTATTTTACATGAACTTGGTAGTGAAACTAAGTTTTTATTAGTCAATGAACCTTTGTGTGAAACAGAGGACTTGAGACTACTTGAGACTCATATTGTACCCACTATATATTGTTGATCCGCGATTTTGCGCATTTTGACCATGCGTTATCTTAGTTTTCATGAGTGCTCTAAAGGACCTACCGAAGCCTTCATTGAAACCCGTCCAATTAGATATTTCTATAGGTGGGTTTCCATTAAGTGCATATTGCAATTCTACACACTATACCATATAATTTTGGGTTATGAAATTCATTAAAAGCAAAAGCTCAACGTTCTTCACTACAGAAAGCAATATCTCAGCACAGGGAGGACTTCTCAAATAATAAAGTCAATAATGCTTATAGGACAACAAGTGACTTATTTTTACCCATATGCACCTACTTCATAGGATCTCCAATCACACAGGTGTGGTTACTTTCACTCTCGTCTTATGCTCTAGGCATCAGTCCTATCCCCCTCGACGTATCAACCACTTTTCACCTATTAAGTAGCTTTGTCGAAGGATCGGCTAAATTCAACTTTAACTTCACATAAACTAAAGATACAATTACAAATTCAAGTAATTACTTTATTATATTATGTCTCAGACGTATATGTCTACTTTTGTCATTGTGGCTTGAAAATCAAAATAAATATATATTGAAGTGGGCAGTTTAACATCAATGGGAAGACCTGCCAAGAGATTTCTAACCCACTCGGCCTCAAAACAGGCCTTCTCTAAAGAAATCAGCTTGGACTCCATGGTAGAATGAGCTATACAGGACATTGGAACTCCACCAAAAGTAAACACATACCACTAGTGGATTTCATATCCTCTGAATCGGATATCCAATTTGCAACGCATCACCATTCTAACACTTCGGGAGATCTGCCAAATTTTAATCCATAATCAATTGTGTCTTTTAAGTAATTGGTTACTCTGTCTAGTGCATTCCAGTGTTCCTTATTAGGGCACTGAGTATATCTACTTCATCTACATACAACATAAACAATGTCAAGTCTTGTACAATTCATTAAGTATATTAGGTTACTAATGATTTGGGCATATTCACAGTGGGAGACAATATGCTCTTTATTTTTCTTAAGTTAGCTATTGCCATCATAAGGTGTCGATATAAGTTTGCAATTAAAATACCCAAACTTTTTTAATATTTTCTCAACATAGTGATTTTGTGATAAAATGAGACTATCACATGTTTTGATCATTTTAATTCATAAAATCACATTAACTTCTCTTATATATTTCATATCAAAATTAAAAGATAGGATTTTATTGGTTTTATTAATCACATCCATGCTAGTACCCATGATAAACATATCATCACATATGTGTTAATATCAAATCATATACTATTATAGTATTACAGAGGAAGTAATACTATCTCTTTTATTAATTGCTATAATAATTACCGTAATAATAACACACTTAATACTCTCTCTTATTAATTGTCATATTAATTTCCCTAATAATTCATATTTTTTTTATTATAATAATAATAATAATTATTATTATTATAATCTCTACTATGATAATAAAATGGAAGAAGTAACTTTCTCCATTAATGATATCATTTATTATATTAATTAATTTATCTATTTATCTATACTATCTATCTATTACATTATATTATATTACATAATAGTATTATAGAGGAAGTTTCTCCGTTTAATATATCATTAATATGTATTAAATGTACTTATTTCATTAATATTTATTAATTGTATATATTTTATTAACTTATATATATATATATATATATTACATGTTTTTTTTCAAGAAATATATAATTTCAGTTTGTTAAATTTGTATTATATGATGCCCAAATTATTTATATTTTGATGTATTCCATACACCATCATCAATTGTTGCAAGGCCTTTATATATATATATATATATAATATGACCAATCAATATTCTTATTTTTTTTTCTATTTATATTTTCACTATTATTGTGTTTTTGGTACATTATTATTTTATTATTTTCAATAAAGAAGAATCCAAGCGGAAATTCAATAATAAAGTTAATAAATACAGACTAGCAAAAATCATAGCAAAGTGCCGTATAAAATTATATATCTTACTATGATTTTTAGATTCCTTGATATAGTAGCATTCGTTATATCAATCTTTGGCCCCCACATTTAATTCCATGCCAAATTGAAAGTTATAATGTAATTCATTTATCATTCAAGGTGTCATATGATTATCTTTATGCACACTAAATCTGGCAAGCAAAGAGTATGAAATCTTCTTGCATAAATAATTCATTGCATGGAATGTGTGTTTTATTTTTTTTCTTTCTTTTTTCTTTATCGTGTCATTTACATTTTTTTATCAAATATTCACACGGATCAAATTAGACAATTAAAGTAAAATTTTATTTTCCATATTATAAATAAATTTGCAAATGTAAATTGCCCGCCCCGTGCATCGCACGGGTTAAAATCTAGTAATTTATAATAAAGACCTTTATTTGCCTCATTAATTAAATAACCATTTGATATTAACACCTTATCAAATTTCTCATACTATTGTTTGGTGCATGTTTCAGCCCATATAAAGATTTAACTAGCTTACATACCTCGTGCTTATTGCCAAGAACTACACATCCTTCATGTTGGTTCATATAAATTTTCTCCGCTAATTCACCATTTAAAAATGTTGTTTTGAAATTTATTTGATGAATAATTAAATTATACAAAGCAACCAAAACAATTAAAGTTCTAAGTGAGGAAATTATAAACACAAGAACAAAGATGTCGAAATAATCTATATTTTTCTTTTGATAAAACCCTTTACAACAAATCTTGCTTTATATTTTTTCTATTGGCTTATCAAACCTTAACTTCCTTCTAAATACCCCTATACAACCAATAGGTTTTGCAACAGGAGGCAAGTTTACTAATTCCTATGTATAATTAGATAAGATGGATTCTAATTCATTTTTAATTGCCTCATTCTAGTGGGATGAATAAGGGGAAATTATTGCTTCAGTATTAGTTTGTAAGTCATTATCCATTAGAAAAGTATAAAAATCATCTCTAAAATTGGTTGTCTTTCGTAATTTTTTACTTCTCCTTAATTCACCTTTTGAGTTTTTAAGAGAATCCATATTAGGTTTATGATAAGATATAAATTTGCTAATTTTTATTTTAAAAGAAAAAATATTCTCGAAGAAATCAGCATTCTTAGTTTTCATGATGATATTAGAATCTAGCATATTATTCGGTAAAACTTAAAATCTGTAAGCAACACTATTATGGGCATACCTTATAAGCATATAATCAATTGTTTTAGGTCCCAATTTTCTTTTTTTAGTTTATGGGGTCAATACTTTGGCTAGACACACCCACATTTTGAGATAATTAAAGTTAGGACATGCATGACCTTTATATAATTAATATGGTGTCTTGTTGGTTTTCTTATAAGGTATTCTATTTTGTATATGACATGTGAAGAGAATAGTTTCCCCTGTAAGTTTAGCGGTGCCCTAGAATGGATTAACATTACATTTACTATTTTTTGTTGTTTTTTTTTCTTTTTCCAGCCTCATTTGATTCAGGTGAGTAGGGAGGTGTAGTCTCATGAATTTTGACATGTTCTTCACAAAAGGAACTGAAGAGGTTAGATTCATATTCACCTCCTCTATCAGATCTTAATCTTTTAATTTTCTTATTTAATTGATTTTCGACTTTTGATTATATTTTGCAAACATCTCACATGCCTCATCTTTAAGGCTCAAAAAATAAACTTTTGTGTATCTGGAGTAGTCATCTATGAATTTGACATAATAAAACTTACCTCCTCTAGTAATGGTCTGCTTTAAGTCACCTAGGTCGATGTGAATTAACTTAAGTAATTCAGTTTCTCCTTGTACTAGATTACATGTCTTTTTAATAAATTTTGATTTAGTACATATTTCACATTTATTAATTTATATGTCAGGAAAATATATAGTAAATCAAAACCTTTCATTTTCTCAATATAGGAGTAATTCATATGACTTAGTCTACCATACCATATATCAATTGAGTTAACCAAATAAGAAGAAGATGTAGTTTTATTAATAATATCTTGAACATTTAAAATAAATAGTCCTTGACTAGCATACCCATTTCCTACAAAAACATACTATTCTTAGTCAGGACTAATTTATCACATTCAAATGACATTTTGACACCAGTTTTTCCAAGAAAAGACATTGATACAAGATTGCTACAAATATTAGGAACATGGAGGACATCACTCAGTGAGAGAGTTTTTCCAGATATCAATTTGAGAAAAACGTTTCCTTTGCTAAGAACTGTGCTAGGTCTTGAGTCGCCCATATAGACTTGTTCTTCTTTTTTTCTTACTGATGTATAATTTGGGAATGATTCTAGTGTTTGCTTATCTGTTTAATTGCTTTATTAGTTACTGCATGTTGGAAAAATTAAATAGGATTTCCAGGAAATCCATAGAAATTTGGTTTACTTTCTGATTCGATTAAAATTGATTTTTGAGAATCCAATAGCTAAATAACAAACCTAGGGTTAACGTAGTAATTGCTTCTGCAAGCGCACCCTAGCCTTTTCATAATTGATGCTAGATGGCTTGTTACGGTTGTTGGTTTTGGATATCATGCTGAACCTTGTTGCGCTCAGGCGTAAGCATTGCGTCATTGAAGTGTAGTAGTAGGTCACGGGTGCTGTTGAGAGGCACCCCATGACATTTAGACACACACTCGCAATTGTGGTTTCTGGTGACCCGACTTGGTGTTTTAAATATACATTTGAGTAGACTACATTTCGATATATTTGGGTTGGTGTACGTAATTGACATAAATTAAATTTTAAAAAATAAATTAACATTAGAGTCAAATTATAAAAATAAAACAAAGTATGTTGCCTAACATATTTTACTTGAAAAGTAATATGCATATAATATGAGAGAATGTTATGCGTTATAGATATGCCTTTACATTTGTTATGGGGTTATACTTTTTTAGTGTGCGATCAATTGCCTATATGTTTAATTACTTTATTAATTGCCACATGTTGGAAAGATTAAATAGGATTTCTAGGAAATATATAGAATTTTGGTTTACTTTCTGATTCGATTAAAATTAGTTTTTGAGAATCCATCAACTAAATAATTAACCTAAGGTTAACGTAGTAATTGCTTCTGCATGCGCACCTTGGCCTTTTCATAATTGATGCTAGATAACTTGTTACGGTTGCTGGTTCTGGAAAACATGCTAAACCGTGCTCTGCTCAAGCGTGTGCATGGCGTCATTGAAGTGTAGTCGGTCACGAGTGTTGTTGGGAGGCACCCCGTGATACTTAGCCACACACTCGCAATTGTAGTGTCTGTTGACCCGACTTGGTGTTTCACATATACATTTGAATAAACTACATTTCGATATATTTGGGTTGGTATACGTAATTGACATAAATTAAATTTGAAAAAATAAATTAATATTGGAGTCAAATTATAAAAATAAAAAGAAGTATGTTGCCTAACATATTTTGCTTGAAAAATAATATGCATATAATATGAGAGAAAGTTATGCGTGATAGATATTCCTTTACACTTATTATGGGGTTATACTTTTTTGGTGTTCAATTGCTTATATGTTTAATTATTTTATTAATTGCCAAATGTTGGAAAGATTAAATAGGATTTCTAGGAAATATATAGAATTCTTGTTTATTTTCTGATTCGATTAAAATTAGTTTTTGAGAATCCAACAACTAAATAACAAACCTAGGGTTAACGTAGTGCGCACCATGGCCTTTTCATAATTGATGCTGGATAACTTGTTACGGTTGCTAGTTCTGAATAGCATGCTAAACCATGCTCTGCTCAGGCATGTGCATGGCGTCATTAAAGTGCAGTCGGTCACAAGTGTTATTGAGGCACCCCGGCCGCGACACTTAGCCACACACTCGCAATTGTGGTGTCTGGTGACTTGACTTAGTGTTTCAAATATACATTTGAATAGTCTACATTTTGATCTATTTAGGTTGGTGTACGTAATTGACATAAATTAAATTTTAAAAAATAAATTAATATTGGAGTCAAATTATAAAATTAAAAGAAAGTATGTTTCCTAACATATTTTGCTTGAATTTTTTTCCCATATAATATGAGAGAAAATTATGCGTGATAGATATTCCTTTACACTTGTTATGGTGTTATACTTTTGGAGATATTGATTATTACGCGTAAAGTGTGTTACACGTTTATCCCCACTTATTTCTGTTACTTTCATTTTATATATGCGTAGTTAGTCTCCTCACAGAGACATACAAAAAACGATTCTTCTTTTCTTATACCTTATTGATATGATTTTCTCTTGAATACTCTGAGATTTCCAATAGGGATTCTACAGTTGTTCATAGAACCTTAAATTGTTGTATTCCAGTAGTTGTGTGCTCACGTAGGCTGTCAGATTCAACACATCGGATAATTTCACCTTATGAGAATGTGTCATCATAAATCTCACTCGATAAGTTCATTTCAATTTCTATTTTCTGTAATTTTTCACAGTAAAACATTCCTTATTTTTCTAATATCATTATTATTCAAAATTTTATCAAAAAATCGACTTGATATAGTACGGTAAGGGTACATTACCAACATACTCCCCATCTACTCCCATTTAAAAAAAAAATCCAAAAATTCAATTTTTTACATTCCTTTGGTTGTGTTGTATGAGTAAATTTGTAGCCAATCAATTCACTGTTCACATTCCTACTTTAAAAAATTAAATTGTCCTTTTCACCTGTAAATCAATCCATGCTATAAAATTCACATCCGTGCGCATTGAAATTCACATACCAACCAGTTCATCACCACTACAAGTTTCATTACGAAAAATTTAAAATTCACATTACAATCCGTTCATCTCTCAAGGGGAGAACACCATCTTATGTGATTTATTTTTTGGGAATAGAACGTGCATATTAAATTCTTGGAATATTTTTCTCTTGGTATCTAGGATATATATCTTATCAATATTAATTTAGCTTGCACATGAATTTTTTTTTTCTTAAAATGTTGAATTACCTCTCTATTACATAGTTCAATCGAAAATATGAATAAAATACATGTGAATCACCAAAATATTTTTCATTTTATAAATTAAAAGACAAGTCCTAATAATTTTACAAAGGTAAAATTTAAGTTTTATTAATAAGAAGTGTGAAAAGTTGTTGTATGTAATTAATAATAATAATAATAAAATAAAATAATTATAATTATAATAATAAAAACAAAAAGTTTAATAACAATTTTTTTTAAAGAATACAAATGAAAAAAAAAAGTTATCTTGGTAAGTAAATGGGATATTTTAGTCTTACGAGAAAATCAAAAAGATAATACGTAAAGTAATCATCTATTTTCATCCATTTAAGATGGCGAACTTTGAATGAATTCTCCATTTCTGTAATGATGCATTTCTAACCCAAAAACCAAAACCAAAACCCAAATCAAATATCAAAATCTTTCTAAAATAAATGTATCATTTTGAGAATGATTTAAAATTCCAACCAACCAAACAAGCCCAAAGAGTGAATTAAGAGGAAAAGTGGAGGAGAACGACACTGAAGCGTGAAGACCTAACTGTTTTAAGTTTTTACTACTTTAGTATTATTTGAATTCTATGGTAATATTGGTGATCGGTATACCTAGTTACCACATGGCAACAATTAACCACTGACATTCTATTAAAAATTAAAAAAATTCGATACAGTATGGTATACTATTGATAATAAAAATTATTGTCGAACACTATACCATACACCATTAATACTGTACAATACCGTATAATTAACAATTAGTAACGAACTTGGTACAAATCGATAATAGTATAGTAAGATAAGACCCTTCTGGTACAAACTTCCACCCCCACATACATAAAGTTGAATTAAGTTATGTACACAAAGAATCACTTAATCACTCTTAATGAGAACCGTTACTTTTATGCTGATTTTTCTCACATCAGCATAAGCACTTGTACGTATATACAGGGTCGGAGCCAAGAGTCGGCTAGGGCGGGTTTCAGCCCGTCCCAAAAAAAAAAAAATTAATAATAAAATTATATGTATAATAGTATAGGGGTTTTTGTGCGAAAAATTAAAGTTTAAGGTTTATTAAAGTAATAAATTAAAATCTTTAGAAAGTAAGTGTAGGTTGAAAATGCTTGCTAAAGACATTGATTTGGATTTGCTCATAAATGATTTTGATTCACGAAAGGATTGTTAGGTTCAACTTCATTAGTTTATATAATGTATTTTTTTGTGTCACATGTGACTATATATAGCAAAAAATACGTTTGTCTATTTTAAATCTCTAATTATGATATGCTATTATATAAGTGTTTAGTATTTGCATTTGTTTCATTCAAATAAGTACTTATTTTTTATTGTTTTTAAGTCAATATTTGGTAAATACTTTAAAATAACCCCTAAATTTTTTTTTTGGCTACCGCCCCCAAACCCCCACATATTTCTTTTTAGCGTAGCCCGCCCCACGAAGAAATCCTGACTACGCCACTACGTATATACAATATTAAAAATATGTATTAATGATAATAAACATGTACTATAATAAATTTTCCAAATGAATTAAATTTTCCTAATGAACGACTTTGTTTTATCATTTTGCAGATGGCAAAACTCTCCTTTCTCCTACTATTTTGAAAATGCATAAAGTATATGACTAGAGACTATACAATATTACAAACCTTTACGTGCATAACTAAATGAATACAAAAAATATAAATACATATATTTTATATACAAAATAAACTAAATAATAATAAATGTAAGTAATATGCATGCATGTTAGTAGGATTTCTTTTTTTTTTCTTTTTGCCGGTCATAATAACTAAGCTTTAATTTCTAATGTGATAAAGTTGACTAATTTTAATTTGGTTTAAACCAAATATTCATGTAATATTATGAAGATGCTCAAATTTGGCCATTGCAATTGCAAGCTCTACTTATAATTGCACGGTCAATGTAATTATGTTTTGATGAGCATATATGGTAATCTATCTCACCCCAAAAGGTAGGTTAATTGGGTCAAAGCTTAAGTCATCTCTACAAATTAAACTATTAACAAAATATTGTTGTAAAGAATGTAAAGATAGAGTCTATTTGAAATAGTGAAGAATGTACTCTTTGATATATCATTTAATCTATTAACTTAATTATTTAAATTAGTATGCGTATGAGAAATTAGGGGCACACTAGTCAAATCAGCTCTCAAGGGGTAATTATTGTTATTAACCACTCACCCAAGCAATTAAATATTTAAACCTAGGGCAAATTGTCCCGAATTCTCTCCCTCCTAATAATTGTATAATTTGTATTTAAGACAAATAGTTACTTAATGTGATAAACCCTAATAACCCTTCATTTAAACAACATTAATTTTGTTCACATAGGGGTAATTTTGGCTTTTCCTCTCTGGGTGAGTGCCCAAAAAAACTCTTGTGAATTATTATATCATTCTAAATTAAAAGTTTACTACCCGCCTTTTAGCAATGACCCAAATTAAAAGTTTAATATTTTTTATGAGATGTTCTAAATTAAAATATATTTTCTTAGACTGAATTAATGTACTAAAGCTTATTATAGTAAACAATTTATATTTTCTATCGTAAAATATATTAAAATATTAATATAAGCTTTTAAAAATACGAAAATAATATTTAACTTTTAATTTGGCAGGTGGAGTATAACAGTAAACCAGCTTTCCATATATTAACATTTTCATTTAGTGAAAATGATTAATTAGTGAGGGATTAATGCCCCCACTAATCTCTCCACCTCTCTTTTTTACACCTTTTTGTCCTGAAGGAAGCTCAGGAGTTACAGCCACCTTAAATTCCCAGCCGTTGGATGAAGAATATATATCAACGGCAGTCAACACACCAAGCTCATCTCAAGGCTTGGTATAAGCTCTCATTTTGTCAACCAAAGTAAGCATTTGTTTTTGCTTAAAACAAGTACTTTCTCTTCTTGGAATTCTCTCTAGCCTCTCCTACAAGCCATGGAAGGTGGCAAAGGTGGTTTTGGGTATGTGAATTTACATAATTACCCTCTGTATAGGCCTAGTCCTCCATTGACAGCCATAGATAGGTTCTTATGGGGCCAAAAAGAAAAAAATTGGTTCCTGAAAATGGATTTTTTGATTTTTCTTCTTCTTGTTCTAATTATGATTCTTGTTCAAACGGGGGTGGGATCTTGTGGCCAAGTGGGACCAATGAGACTATCTTTGTAGATGGGCTTTTGTTAGATGGAGAGACTCAAAATTGGAGAAATGATGATGTAAACCCTAATTTGGGTTTGAAAGATAGTGAATCAAAATTATTAGTAGAGAAAAATTGTGGAGGTCTGGGGAAGAAAGTTAAAGGTGGGTATTCTACAAATTTAATCAAAGGGCAATGGACTGATGAAGAAGACAGGTTATATCTTACATCTCTCTCTCTTTCTCCATTTTCTTGTTAATTTTTCATTTGATTTTCATCTCAGTCTTCTCTTGTCATCTTGTTTTCTTTCTTTCTTTTCACTTACACATGAAAAATGAGTTGATCGTCGAGTAATGGTGATATCATGTTCTTAGAGTACCGTGTGTTTATGATAAAACAAAACAAAAAACGAAACTGATAAAATCGATCTTAGCTGTACGTTTTGTGCTCTGAAAATAAAAATCATAAGTTTCACACTATTTTTGTGTCTTTATATCTGTTGATATCATACATGAGGTATCCTCAAAGCATAATATTCCTTTTTCCCTGATCATCACTAATATTATCTATATAATAACAGAAAACATTCTATAGATTTTGATTGCAATTTTCTTTTAATTCATATTTATATGCTTTGTTTTTTAAGTGTTAATAAATGATTTTGAAGGAAACTAGTTAAGTTGGTGAAGCAACATGGAGTAAGAAAATGGGCACAAATAGCTGAGAAAATGGAGGGTAGAGCCGGAAAGCAATGTCGAGAGAGATGGAATAATCATTTGCGCCCTGATATCAAGGTCCCTCTTCTATTTCTATTTATTTTATTTTTAATTCATATAATATAATTATATATATAACTTTATTAGTTCTTATATATATATATATACTAATTAATACTAGAGAATATTTCTAAAACTTCTTTCTTTTTTTCTTTTGAAAAAAGGGAAATTAGATGTTTAGATCTTCCTAGCATGTGATTGTTGGATTTCAAGTGGCCGGATGTAATGAAATCTAAGAACTGAAATTTAATTGTAGATTTTGCGTGATAATCTAATTTTTATTTTTTTTCTTACTTCCTAGCCCAAACCCTAGAAACATGAAGATCGAGGGAATGTAGGGAAGTATATTTAGATAATCGAGATCTGTGAACATATGTGTGTGTTTTGCAAATATATATATATAATGTTCCTCCAGATTCGGGTGGGTTTTAATTTTAAACTATTGGGAAAATCCACGCACCCAAATTTGGGTGTTCATCATTAAAACAGTCTACGATTTTATTTTTGTTTCTTCTTTTCAAATAATGGAATTTTTACATGCAAACCTTGACATACACAATACACAGAAGTTTCTTGTAAGGAAAAATCTCTTACTTTAAGAACAATAAGAACCGCTCATTTTGAGGGGTAATTGAACGAATTTTTTCCTGAAACTTGTGGAGATCGATGCATGATATTTATAATGAGTAGATTATCTCCCCAAAATTTTATCCAAAAATTCAATTAAGTGTTTCGGTGGATGTAAAGAAAATGTGATATATATATGTGTGTGTGTTTATTTTCGTCCATTAAAATTTTATATGCTCATACATATTACCGAGTTCTAAATTGAATTTTTTGATAAAATTTGGTAGAGATGATTTACTCATTACTAACACCATCTCTATCAAGTTTCATAAAAAAAAAAAATCACCCATTTACTTCTGGGACTAAACAGTTAGTTAATTTGAGAAGAGAGCTCTATATATATGTTATAAATTGCACATCGATAATTTCCCAATGTTTCCAAAATTTGCTTATTTGAAGGATGTGTCTAGGTAGCTAGGTTTTTGCCTTCAATTCACATTCCCTCTTCCATGTGATACTTCAGACCCCTTAAAAAAACTTTTCAAATTGATATCATTTGGATACACAACTTTTAACATCAAAACTTGTAAAACCAATGTGTTTATCGATCATGAATTTGTAACAAAGGTTTGTACGAAAAAGATTTTACTTAAGTAAAAAAAGTGCAGAAAAATTTGTTTCGAAAACCCCCTTCTTTGTTTCTCTAAATAGCATAAAAATGATTTAAAAAGATATATATATATATATATTGTCAATTATTTTGAATACATTTTTTGTTTGTCTAAAGTTCTGAATATAAAAAGGAGCTATAATTTTGAATTGTTAACCAAAAGTACAAAACAAAGTTCAGTGCCAGATAAATGAAAATACGTCTTTTTATCATATACGTTTTCTCTTGATGAAAATAGTTTCACGTCGAATCAAACGAGCCCTTATACAAATAATTGTAATAATTTCCCTTTCGGTTTTTTTATTAGAATTTTTTTGGATATTATAAGCTATTTTTATTAACTATGCACATTGTTGTTTGCAGAAGGACTCTTGGAGTGAAGAAGAAGAGCGAATGCTAGTTGAAACTCACAAGAAGGTTGGCAACAAGTGGGCCGAAATTGCGAAAAGAATCCCCGGAAGAACCGAAAATTCAATAAAGAACCACTGGAACGCCACAAAGCGAAGGCAAAACTCGCGAAGAAAGACCAAGAAAAATCAGGGGCAAAATGGGAAAAACCGTCAACCTTCTCTCCTACAAGATTACATCAAAACCAAGATTTTTAATGACAATCATTCTACAATCACAACCACAACAACCACCTCCTCAATCTCCGATGACCTGTTATCGGACCCAAATTTCCCCGGACTGCCCTTAGACGAATCCCAGCCATTGATCAGTAATACGTACGATGAGGAGCTGGAATTCATGCTAAGCTTGTTTGCGAACAAGCCCAATGAGACATTGGTTGGTCCCATTATGAAGCCAAAGGCAACGACCAATAATGACAATGATCATGATAAGATTAGTTGTGTTAATGAAGAGTTACCAAAAATCTATATGTATTCTGACCTTTATGTTTCTTGTTTGTTGGATGGGGGTAATGGTTTAGGTACAAGTGGTTATTGCACATATGAGGACATGAACATGGAGGTGGAGATGAATGAAGAAGGTGATTCAAGTGGAAAAAAAGAGATGGATTTGATAGAGATGGTTTCATCTTCTCAATTCTCTCAAGGTAGTGTTGACTAATAAGTATTTGGTAGTATACCCCTAGCTAGTCCTTAATTTGCTAAGTTAGGGTTTGTTTGCGGTGAAATTGATGAAGTACTTTATGGTGTTCAAATGAACCATCGATGTTTTATAGTAATATGCAACCATTGGGATATATTGAAAATAAAATAAAATAATAATCAAACATAAAAGTGAGTATATTGAAAACTTGATATATATATATATTTCATGTCGTTGAAATTTTTGATAATCATCCCACCTTCTACTAGATTAAATTTTTTTATGAAAGTTGGTGAAAGTGGTTTATTCATTATATTAATCGATCATTTATACAAAATTTCATTAAAAAACTTAATCTGTTTATCCATCTAGATGGACATTTCATCTTTTTATTAAAGTAGGAAAATCCCTCTTTAATTTATAGCCTACGTATGGTTCTTTTTGGTTCCTTAGTTTTATGTGATGGATCGGAACGTTCATGTTCACATGAGTTTTCTCTAGTAAGTACTAAGCAACGTCGTCAAAGACACATGCTCGTAAAGTTTGTACAAAAAAGGACATGTTGATCAATGCATGTAGGGATATTATTATATCATCAATCACATATATGTTTGGTCATCAAATTAAATTAAAAAATGATATACAGGGTGGAAATGGAACTAAAAGAAAGAAAAGGATAGTTCTAAGAGGTTTATGTTAGGATTACAAATTAACTCGATCATTGGACCATCATCAAGCTTTGCAAAGAAGACTTATGCCTTCATTCGAGCCAAGTTCAATATATATAACTTAGATAGATATAATGGCATGGAGGTGAAATTCTAGCTGATAAAAGGGTTTTATCAAGTGAAATATAATTTTCAGTTTACTAAATTATATTTATGTGCCTACGCAAATTAAAATTTAATTAACTAATAGCCTTTGTTTAGGAACTATATCTACTATTTTAAAAATAAGTCACAAGTCCTTTAGGTGGTAATTGTCAAAGTTGTAACAGATCTTTTAGTTTTCAATTTTACACTTGCCCACGCTCTTTTATTTCACAAAAGGGATTTATTTTGTTACGTAAACAACCATATTCAAACCATTGCTAACAATGAGGATAATAAATCTTGCAACGACTATACCACTTAATTATTACAATTTTAACTATTTTTTTTCTTTAAATTAGATACATATATCTGGTACAAACGTCTACTATTAACTAAGATCCAACAATTTTATTAGAAAAGATATTAAAGTGAAAGAATATAGAATATTTTCGTTTAATTTAGACAATCGATACAAAGGAGTTTTGAGTTCTATCCAAGTGTGAACGGTAACAGTTTAGTTATTGACACGTGGAGTGTTAGTTTTGATATACTTCTTCTTTTTTTAAATTTGAAATGCTATATATTTTTAGTATTAATTAATTAATTTATATTCCCTTTTCTCCATAGTTTGCTCTTGTACTCTTGTTTCACTTTTTCAACTGCTTTTGTTCTTTTTTGGCAGGCTTTTTAAAATTTGTTTGTTGGTTTCTTTCTTGGTAATGGTAGAAAAATTAAGTTAAACATAGCAAAATGTACAACATTCCGTGCATTACGCAACCATGGTGATTTAATAACGGAAATGATTTAAATAAATGTTCAGTTGAAATTACCAAATAACACTCGGGACATGAAATTTAGCACATCTTCATTACTCTTCCGTCTAATTCTATTCAATGGGTTTAGTTTGAGGACAAAACTTTTTTCATAAAACTTGATGGAGATAATCAACTAAACCACATTCAACATAATTAGACCAAAACAATAATATAGTAGAGCCAAGTCTCGGGACATGAATTTGCCCTTGTCAAGAGAATATAATAAGGCCATCAATGATGATTTGCATGTGATCATACAGAATGGTTAGAGTTGGTAGAATAGATATGATATATTCATACTAGGTATAAGTACACGCAACGCTTATAGTAAGTAAGATAAAATATTTGTTGGTCGGAAAACAACCCTAGAAGGGGGGTGATTAGGGTTTTAAAAACTTAATGTGGAATTAAAACGTTTTTAAAATGTTTAAGCAAAGCAATTTAAATAATCAACAATATTAGGGAAATAATCAATTTCAAGTAATCAATCCCAAGACAAGTAAATAAGCAATCTCAAAATACAAGTAATAATATAGCAATAAAAAGAGAGCTTGAGTTTAGAAAGATTAAACCAATTTGAAGCTCAAGACTTTTTGTCCTCACGGTTCGGTTTCCTAAACCATACGTCCGCGCTTGGTTAGTTCTCCAAGAACTTCCACTAGTCAATCTTCTTCGGATAAAGATCAAACCTCAATCCAAATGTTTGTTCTGCACACAACACTCATAATGTAGCTATACTCACTACACTTCTTACAAGATATGCTATTTTGCTCTACAAAGAAACAAACTCTTTTTTGAAATGAAGAGTAATTTGTTTGTGGTGATACACACCAATACAATAACTCTCAAGTGTTTACAAGATATGAAAATTATCTCACACTAGAAGTTATCAAGTTTTGATAAAAAAATATATAGCTCAAAAGATGAAAGATAGATCAAAATATATTCTTGAATCTTTGTATATTTGAATATATGAATAATAGATTATTAAAATGATTCAAGGTGTGTTAAAACATGTCTATGACCTCATATATATAGCTTGTAAAAGTATATGGCCGTTGAGGGTGATTAAGAAAGGTTTTAGGTCAAAGGTATACATTTTCAAACTTTCCAACAGCTAGGTTTTAGTCAAAAGTGCTAAGAGATGTTGTATAATTACTGTAAAAATTTCAAAATGATCGGAGTCCGAGAAGGCCTCCATCAAACCGTTAGATCAAAGCTGTGCAAAAACTGACCGAATTTTAAATATAAAATAAAAATATTTTTACAATTTAGTAATTTAGTTCCAAATATAATTCTAATGATTTGTGAACCTCAAAGATATGTTTCTATGATACCTATTTTTATGAGAGCTTAAAATATGATCATTTAAAATTAATATGAATTTATTTTGAAACTCGGTCTTTGTAAAATGATGTTTTTCAAATAAATTCAATTTCAAGCTTGTTTGAATCAATCTTTAAAAGATGCATGAATACGTTTCAGCTATAAGGATTTGATCAATAAAGTAACTTTACATAAATCTTAAGCACTCACTCAATTACTGAATTAACGAATTTTCGAATGCTTTGATTTGTTTCTTCGAATTGATCTTCACTTTAAACTTTTTTCTAGAAGCTTTTCATATAGTCTTTTGATCATTTGTGCTTTATGATTTGCATTGAGAGATTTGATCTTCCTTGTCTTGTCCAATGATCGAATGGTGAAAGAGTGATCCTTGTCATGTTTTTCTTAAATTTTTCAAGTAAATAAACTATATACTTATATCAAGAATCAAAATAAGATTAAGACCTTCGGTCAACAATATTGTCTTGTAGTAACGAGGTATGAAAAAATTGAGACCAAGTTCACTAATATACACTGGACTGATTGGCGTTAGGTGGGCCACGCTAAAAGACATTAGCGTTTAAGGTAATGGGGGATTCAAAATTTCTGTGAGGGATAGGCTATGTACACTAAAAAAAATCAATTTTTTTCATGAAAATTTCAAGATTAATAACATAAACGTTTAAATCTTAGCAATAATTAATCATGATTGGTATTTAAAGTTAGTCAGAAATTTAATTTCAATTAGTATTTAAAATTGATCATAGATAACTAAAAGAGCAAATGATAGAGGGTTAAAAAAATTATACAGAAAGGGCATGAGATAGGGACAGAGGGAGAGATAAAAAAAACTAAAATTGTTGAATTTTAGTTAATAGTAGATGTTTGTGAACTCACAACCTCTCCCTTAATATAAAATATATTTACCAATGAAATTGCCAGATAATTTTGAATGATTGGCCTTTTTGTTAATAATGAACTATAATATTATGTAATTAAGCTGAGTTAAACTTATATTAATATTATAATTAGCACTGAGAAAAAAATTAATTAAGGTGGGTTACAACCCACATCGACCCTCCCTAAAGCCATCTATGCTTTGAAGCCACATGCCAAAGTAATTTGTGGGGCCAACCCTCATACCAAATTGGTTGGCGGGAGCCCACTAAGTCATAAATTGCATTTACAATAATAACCAAAATGCTCTTCTTAAGCATATAATTGTTGATGGTATTTAGGGTTATTTTACCATTATGGATAAGGGTTTTTTCTCGTAAAAGAATGATATTTTCAAGATTTTTATGGAAATATGATATTTATACACAATATGTACTTTATCTTTGAAATAGCGATTTTTTTGTCGCAAGATATGAGCACCTCATTTTGCAACCCTCGTAAGAATCCCGACCTCTAGAGAAATGAATATGCATGTATGCATGAGCATTCATAAATGCGTACATACTATATACATGTGATACAGGTCATAGAAGGAAATAGAAAGGACTCCCGGACGAGAAGTTACGAGAATTACCGAAAGCTGCCAGGATTTGAAGCCATCAATCTCGTGAAAACTTGTAAAATGAGCGTTCCTGAGTTTTTATTATCATTAAATTTTGTCAGTTGTTAGATAGTACAATAATGAGTAACATATTCAAAAATCAGCTCAGTACGACGGCCGAATCTTCGGGAATTGAGAAAACTAAGAGTTCAGTTTGGGTAATCGAATGGAGGCCTTTTTGAAGTCCAAATGATATCTAATTTTGTTAGTAAATAGGTTTTATCACGGAGGAGAACATACTAAAAAATCAAATCAATCTGATACTCTTAAGCTAGGATAGCAAAAATTGTTTCGGATGAATAACATCTGTTTGCCAGACAAATACCCCAACTGTCTGCCAGATAAATGCCCTAGGGCATTTGTCCACATGACACAAAAGGTTTGGGTTATATGGAAAAATGGTCCTAGACCATTTGTCTACCAGACAAATACTCCTAACCCAGGCCATAAATATTTTTCAGATATAAATACACATGCACTAACCCCATATGAAGCATTAGTCAGCTCTGGGACTTCGAAAACAGTCCTCTAAAATAATATTCTACTATTTTCAAAGGTTTCAGGTATTTTTTATCTGTCTTTATTTTATCATATATTTTCGATCAATCGCATTTAAAAATTGATGTTTATCTCAAATCAGTCCATATTTCATATTTAAACCCCGTTTTCAAAACTAAAGGCGTGGAACGAGCTGTAACCATTTTTAAACATATTTTTATCAATTAATTTTATAAATTCTCGGTTCATGAAGGATTAATCCATAAATCGCAGTGCTTACCTAAATATCCGATATGAGAGTACTGAATTCGTCAATGCCGATTTAAGTAATTAAACTATGGTATACTATTGACGAATGAATCTCGAAGATTGTCACTTATCCTGTAATGACCCGGTCCCACCTCAGTACGATATTGTCCGCTTTGGGTAGCATCCAGCCAGGCCTCAGCCCAGGAACATCTACCTTCACGGCTTTGTTTCTGGGAGCTCACGACCAGCTTCCCAGGGGGTCACCCATCCTGGGATTGCTCTGATCCTCTACTCGCTTAACTTCGGAGTTATGATGGGATCCGAAGCCAATAAGCTCCCAAAAGGCCTCGTACTTAATTAGTGACCATATCTTACTTATATGGGTCTCCAAGGATCCCCCATCTTCCGATGTGGGATGCCCCTTTGAGCTACAATTCCTCCTCCCAATGGAGTACTTCTCACTCGTAGGGTGTAACATATCCGATTCTAAATCGAATCAGCTTTCAAAAAGCCCTAAATTTTACCAAAAACACCTGTTTCACTATATATCATTATAAAATCACTGTTTTATAATCTCTAACTACCCTAAAATCCCTTTTTTCCTAAAATTATGAAGTGATATGCGATTACACCAATAAGTATGCGAATGTTTGATTATAATACAAGCATATCCTACGTAAAAACTGAAAGGGCAAATTAGGTGCTTAGCACCTTCCCGGTTCGTAACTTAATCCCCGAACCTTTGAATCAACTAGTTTCACATTAATTGTGCTTACGATATCGTTTAATCCATAAATGTTCCTCTTTCACACAGACTTTTGTTTGTTTAGTAAAATAAAATGGTGACTCTGATTTTCCTTATAAATCATCATATTTTTTTATAATAAAACGAACTATTTTTCATACGAATCGAAAAACCAGAGGAATCGCCACCAAGGGTAGCCAGCGTCGAAAGCGCGGGTTCTCACACAAGAAAATCGCTAATTTAAAAACCTTTATTTTACTATACTGCATTAATAACGTTACTAGTAGAAGTAAGGGATCGAATACACAAGGAACTAAAGCTTAAAATGTATATCAATCTAATTCACTTATTACAATAAAAAAGAAAGTTAAATTAGATTAAAAAATTAAATTTCAAACTAATCTAATAAAAGTTAAAAACTATATCTCTAAAATTGTTGAACAAAATCCCACATACTCATCTGCTTCGAATTGCATTTGTTACAGAGAATCTCTCACATATTCGAACGTGAAAACTTATTCCCTTCCTAACCTTCATAATACAACTTCAATGACGAGATATACTTGTTCTTACAAAAACACAAATAACCTCACCACCTAATATTGTACCACGAAAATCAAGGTTTGACATTTTCACTGTGTTCTTTCATTGTAAAGATTCATTTGCTCTTTCAAAAACAAAAATAGCATAAACGCAGAGTTGCATAACAAAAATTAGGAGTTTCTAAAACTCTCACCATGTTTCTCTTAAGGTAAGATACATCTGCTAAAATCGCAAATGGCCTCTCGAAAAAGAGTTCTACAATGGAAGTTGGGAATTAAAGTTTAAAATTGAAAGATTGTAAAAAAATTCTTTGATATGAATGCTTTAAGATATAGAAGAAGTGATAAGGTTTAATGAGGAATAAGGAGCAAGAAATTAAGTAAGACTAGGGTTTAATTTAGGGGCTTACTAAGGTGCACAGCTAGAAGGAGTGGTTTGGTGGATGGGTTAAGATTTAATTTATGTAACTGGTGGGCTTAGGTGTGTGCTTAGGAAAAATATGGGCCAATGGCTAAGGAAAGGAGTTGATGTGGGCTGCATTATACTTAATTAAAGTTTAGGTTCAATGCATGGTCAATGGATCAAAGGTGATGCCCATAGGTGAGAAACACATCATAATTCTTTTCATTACGCACTGGCAGTAATTCCATTACTATTTTCAGCAAAGTAAACCTCTAAATTAGATAAAACTCAAAACACGAAAATTGTAGGTCTTCAAATCTTCTTTTCATCTATATAAAGAACTCCAAAATTAGAGTTCTGAGCGAGAAGATATGATCAAAATATTGAACTGCTGTGCAACTTCCTCAAATTAGATCTTTGTTTTGAGATTGATTCGATTCACTTCTTCTTTACTTCAATGCATTAATTACTTAATTCAAACTTTTTTAATGTTTTATTCACCAACTCTATACTTATTACAAAATACTAAAAATAAATAAAGTAGCCAACTTTTACAACCTAAAACGGACAAATAAAGGTTAATAGGCGATCTAGAATATACAAAATCGTGCAAATCAATCTCTCAATTTATCATACCACTATGTCAATGCGCAATTAAATAGGATAAGTATATCCTACTTACCATACAATTAAAATTTTCATCTTGACTGTTCTAAGAACATTTCAAAACCAATATTCAATACACATTTTTGCATTAAAATTCAATGAAAAAAAATTTTAAAGGGAAGAAAAAGCACCTACGCATGAGTTTTTTAAAACTGCCTTTCAATTTGATTTGTATACGGCAAATTATTTTTAAAATTTTACAAAAAATATATTTTTTATTCATTTCTTAATGTTTTTCTAAAATACAAAAGAAAAAATAAATTTTTTTTTATACTTGAGTGAAGTTTTTAAATGGGTGCGTTTTATTATGAAGAAAATGTGATGGTTTGTAAAAGGAATCAGAGTCTCCAGTTTGTTTTACTAAACAAATAAAAGTCTGTGTAAAAGAAGAACATT
This sequence comes from Lonicera japonica, assembly GCA_021464415.1. Classification (NCBI taxonomy): domain Eukaryota; kingdom Viridiplantae; phylum Streptophyta; class Magnoliopsida; order Dipsacales; family Caprifoliaceae; genus Lonicera; species Lonicera japonica. The sequence continues at coordinate 14,530,428 of CM038463.1, forward strand.
TATGAATTAAAGGATCTCTTAAACACGATGATTGTGAAACCAGTTGATTCGAAGGTTCGGGAATTAAGTTGCGAATCGGAAGGGTGTTAGGCACCCAATTCTCCCTTCGGTCTCTGAGTAGGATACGCATGTTTATTGATCTTATCGCGTATCAGCCTGTAATATTAGGAAAACGAGATCTTGGGGTGGGAATGGAAAACATGTGCTTTGCGTTTCGCCCTTTGATTTTAGAATTCAGTGCATGTGTGTGTGATTTAAAAAAATATTTTGATAATGATATTTAGCAAAACAAGTGTTTTTGGAAAGATTTAGGACCTTTCGGAAGCTAATTTGATTTGGAATCGAGTATTTGACAATCCTTGAGATTCGTTCGTCAATAGTGTATCTCAGTTTAATAATTTAAAATGGCATTGAAAAATCCAATACTCTTATATTGGATATTTAGGTACGCACCGTGATTTATGGATTAAACCAGGTACAAACGCATATTGATTCCTTCGTGAACCGATACTGATAAAATCAGGATTTTGTAAAATAACTACTAAAAATATGTTTAAAAATGGTTACAGCTTGTTTTCTGCCTTTGGTTTTGAAAACAGGGTTTAAATATAAAATCTGGACTGATTTTGAGATAAATAGCAATTTCTACATACGATTGATAAATTATAACTGATAAAATAAAGACAGATAAAAAATTAAAGCCGGACTGTTACAAAAAATACCTGAGAGCCTTAAAAATAATATAATACTATTTTAGAGCACTGTTCCCGAAGTCCCAGAGTTGACTGATGTTTCAAATGGGGTCTGTGTAGGTGTATTTATATATGTGTAGATTTAATGGGCTGGGCCTGGAATTGTTTGTCCGCGAACACAAATCCAAGGATTTATGTCTACATGACACATACTGTGTGTCATGTGGACACAAATTTAGGTATTTGTGTCTGCAGGCAAACATCTCAGTTTTGTCTGCGGACAAACCCTATTTAACGTACGGCGGTTTTTAAAATTTCGGCCAAAAAAATATTGGATAGATCTTATTTTTTAACATGTTATTACCCATATTAAGACCGACCTACTATCCAAATTTCAGAATTTTTGGACATCGGGAAGGCCCCCGTTTGATTTTTCGAGTTGAATTTTTATTTTTTTGAATTCTCGAAGATCCGGCCGATGGATCGATCTGATTTTTAGCTATGTTATTCCCTGTACCATTTCCTAGATCTTAATAAAATTTCATGATTTTAGGAGGTTGAAAAGTATCAATACATAAAAAAAACAATATCGACTGGGAAAGGTTTGTCCGCTGGCACAAATCCCTAGAAGTGTGTCGCACCTTTAAGGGTGTTTGTCTGTGGGCGGTTTTCTTCAATTCCCGTTAAATAGATTATTGAATTGATCTAATTTTTTAGTATGTTATTCCCCATTATATAACCTGTATACTGAACAAATTTGAGCTCATTTGAATTTCGAAAAGGTCTCATTTTGATTACCCAAAATAAACTCTTGATTTTTCAAATTTTCGGAGATCCGGCCGTCGGATCGAGCTGATTTTCGAATATGTTGGTCTTTATGGCAATGTTTAACAACTCTCAAAGTTTAAGAATGATCAGAAATGAATAAATCTCCTTTCACAAGTTTTCAGGAGTTTTAACGGTTTTCGGTTTCGACAGTTTCTTGTAATTCTAGTAACTTCTCGTCCGAACATTCTTTCAACTTTCTTCTTTGATATGTATCCATGTACATAGTATGTGTGCATTTATGAATGCTCATGCATGCATTGGTGCTCATCTTCCCAGAGTTCGGAATTCTTGCAGGGGTCGCAAAATGAGGTGTTCACAGTGAACAAAAAAGGATTATGTTTTATTTAAAAACCAAAACCACAATATTTTTTAAACGCTCAACCAAATTAAACAACGCCATAATGTAGACAAGTCATCATGGCCGGCCTTGAGATTCAAGGGGCCCTAAGTGAACTTTTCTATCTATGGCCCTTTTCCATACGGTGCCTTTTAATTGTTAGGAAAGTTATGTAGGAAAGTTATTTCCAAATTAAAAGTGTGGTAAAGTGAAATAAAATTAAAATAACCTTATTTAATGTATGCATTTGGTTGGTAACAAAATAGGAAATTATATTTCTCAAATTAAGCTTTATAAGATTTTTCACTTTAAACGTAGTTTTAAAAGTAATTTCTTTTCATGGAAAAGGATTTTTGTAATAAATAAGCTAGCATTTTTATTTAGGTAATTGAGGTTCATAAATTTCTACTTTAACTTAGTTTTAAAAAGTAACTAAGGAATAAGTAAAGTTGGTCTTAAAGAAAAAAGAAGTAACAAAGAAAATAAGTTGTCTTAAATAAAACAAAAAAAAACAATCATTGACAAGAAGGTTTTAATTCTCCGACTAACCGCACAAGAATTTAGTAAATGTGCTGATAACCACTAAAGAAAGATAGCAACTTCAATATGGTCTCAAACACTTTACAATATAATACAAAAGTATATTATTAAAAATTCCAAAATAATTGGTCAAAATAAGGGGTTCGCTATACTGAGGGCCTTAGGCAACCGTGTGGGTCGCCTAGGCCCAAGATCGGCTCTGCAAGTCATTAATTACATATAGCTTAAGTTTGAATTCATCTTTTCGTAACTTTGCTTAGGTTTCAAAATATCTCTATATATAAGAGCAGAGCCACGAATGTAATTAAGGGGGCAAAAAACATAACGTGCATAATTTTTTTTGACAATGAATTATATTTTACTGCATTCTAATATAATGTAATATTTTCATACATAAGTATCGCATGATAAAGTACCAAATTCAAGTACCTATGCACTACACAAATATCCAACTTAAATTGTACTCAAATTAGGATTACCTCTGCCTTTTTAAAAGAATAATAATTTTAACATAATAATTAAATACTTAAATTTAACTCTTAATTTTGAATATCCAAATAAGATGCACTCTTAATTAAAGATAGATATAATATGGGTAATGATATTAGAACTTCACAAAAAGTAATGGGGAATTTGGTATTTACACCCTGCATTTTACCCCCTAATTAGACTTTGTACCCCACTTTTTAAAACCTTTCAATTTGCACTCTGCCATCCCAATTTTTTGTTAGCTTCTGTTAGTGAAAGATCGTTAAGACCATTTTTTCCCCCTTAACCTAATGGTTGAGATGGAATTCAATAAATTTTAACATTTGACTTCTTTTTTTTTCGATTTAATAATCAAAATATCTTAAGAATTTTAAAATTTTGATGTGTGAATAATATTTTTGCTTCATTTATTCTGGCAACACATCTTAGTTTCTTTTAATACTTATTATTTGTAGTAGAAAATGGAATATATTAGTAAATAATTAGTCATAAATAACTAATTTTGATTGTCAAGTGCACTAAATATTATTAAAAATTTAGTTGAGTTTATTTAAATTACCTTGAATGTATGAAAGTGTATATATATAATTTTAATCAGATCCCTTTTACAAAAAAAAAAATATTCCCCTTCATTTAAGGAATAATATTTTATTACAGTAATATGTAGGTGTAATGAATCTAACTTACAACTTGAACCAGTCACTTTGGATGAGACCCGAGTGGTTACAAGGTAGGATAGGTAGTTCTCCTGTTTTTGCCTTATATAGAAAGGGTACGCTATGGTAGTTTCATTAAGAAAAATGAAAACAAAATGGTGTATGTATTAAGTAAAGAATATCAAGAACCAATTTGAAAAAATAAGGGCATTCTTGTAATTCACATCCCCATATAAGGTATTTTTGTAACTTTGTTTTGCAACTAGCGCAGAGGTAATAGAAAATAGGGACAATGGGGTGCACGCCTAAAGATTTTAAAAAGTGGGGTGCAAAGTCAAATTACAAAGTAATGTGGGGTGCAAATGCAAATGCAAAATTTCCCAAAAGTAATCTAACATTTTAAAATCACTTTAAGATTATTTTAGAAAGTGCAAGAGTACTTTTGGTAGAGCACTAATATCAGTACCCAATAATGATATTTATTTGAGCGTGCAATAGTAACTTTTTAATTTTCCAAAAGTTGAGGGCCGGCAAAATGAGGACCAAACATTTTTTTCCTTTATTTAAGTAAATTTTTTAGTAGTATATACCATTAGAAAAAAATCGAAGTGCGGCAATTGCCCACTTTACATCAAAGGTGTCTCCACCCACCCCGATCTATATGTATATATATATATATTATAAAAACAAAAGGTTTGCATCCTTTTATTTAAATACAAACAATGAAATTTTTTTAAATGTACTCTCTTTGATGAAACTCAAATCTAAAATTTCTCTCAATTAAATTTGAGTCGGTACTTCTCCCAAAATCAATATGTTTATGCGAGGGAAGAAATTGAAAAGACTAAAAGAAACATCGTGCACCCAGGCATGCACATACCTTTTTTAAGAAACTAAGGTGATTACTGATTAAAGCCCAAATTGAAAATGTATTTGAAGGATTAATTCACTATATTCTACAGGTGCAAAAACTTCTAGAGGCATTGTTATTTCGTCTTTTAATACCGAATGAAGCCTCTCACAAAAGTATGTGTTTTTCTTTTCAGACGAAAAAGAATTAATCGTTCAGGGTTCAGACAAGGACTATCTCCTTCAACACTTCGCTCCTGGTTGGTAGAAAATTAAAAAAAAATCAGTTTTTTAGTTTTTAATTAAAAAGTCAACTTTACTTTTATATTTTTCAAAATTTACTTTACTTTACTTTTTCTATCATTAAAATTTTAAAATACCATAACTTTAAATCCAAAATTGGAATTAGAAAAAAAAATATTTAAAACTTACTCATCGAAATCTATAAAATAAAATCCATCAGAGACGGATATAGGATTCTTCCAAGGGGTGGGCTAATAGTGACTGATAAAAAAAATTATATAAAAAATAAAATCAAAAGTATAAACATAATGTGAAAAGAAAATTTAATAACATAATTTAAATATTTGAGTTTATACAGAACAAAAAGTATTTAACAAAGTTGAGCTCGATGAGTTTTTAATGATTCAAATTCATTTATTACAGACTCTAAATCAATTTTCAAACCGAGGTCTCGCTCGATATTCAACAACATGCAATCAGCAAAAAATACATTACTAGTAGCCAACATATTCTCAACCTCAATTCTTTGTGCTGACTTTAACTCACCGACACGTTTTGGGGAAGATGTAATTAGATTGACAACACAATTCAAATGAGAAAAAAATTGCCAAACATTAGGCTTATCTTTTGCTAGTGCGACTAGGGGTGTTCAAAAACCGAACTGAACCGTTAAACCGAATGAACCGGATCGATTTGGACTGGACCATTTGAATTCGGTCCAGTCCGGTCTAAATTTTGGTGGACCGATTTGAATCGGTCTGGTCTTCGGTCCTTCATAATAAAGATGCAAAAAAACTGGACCGGACCGGTTATATTTATGTATATAATTTTTTCTTTTAAATATATTTGCCTTTTTTTATCAAACCCTCCTCACACCAGCAACCCCCATTCCCCTGCCCCTCTCTTTCTCCAACGTTCCTTGCTCTCTCTCTCTCCCTCACTCCTCCGCCGTTCTCCTCACTCCCCGACGATATCTCTCTGCCCCACTCCTCTGCCGATCTCTCACACCTCCGCTGATGTTTCTCCTCCACTGCTATCTCTCCTCCGCCGCTCTCCTTCGCACCATTGGTACCTCTCTTTCTCTCTCCTCCGATTTGAACTGTTATCTAGGGTTTGAAATGAACACCCCTGTTTTAATTTTTCCGATTTGTTCCTCTATTTTTGTTGTCATAATTTATGCACTTTTTTCTTCTTAGTTAAAGCTATGTGTTTATTTGTAGGCATAAATTTGTGTGTTTTACAATAAATGCCTTTGTGTAAATTTTTGTAGGAGTGTAAAGGTGTACTACTTGTTTAGGCATTGATAGATTTACTTACTTGTATATAAACAAACACTATATATTGGAGAACATTTAAATGGGAAGTGTTTATTATGTCTTAAATCAGTAGTTTTAATGAGTTCAATATTATTGAATGGCTTCTTTTTGGACTTTATATGGGGTATTATAAGACTAGTTTTAGTTTCCCATCCCAAATGATATTCAGAATTCTACATGTGCATTTAGGAACTCGTGGGATTGAACATTAGTTGATGATTAATTCTGCCTGCCCATTTTATACCATCAGAATTCTGCCTGCCCATTTCGAAGGTAATTAATTGAACATTGGTTTTTTTAAGAACTCGTGGAAATTTTCCTTTATCAAGGCCTTGTTGATGATTCCTTCAATTCTTGAGATTTGTTTCCTTGATGGTATGAAATGAGCCAAAAAATCAGTTTGTGGGATCTATATATATAAATGTGTGTGTGGTTGGAGCAAAGCTTTGAAGTCCAAAATATTTCCAAGTTAAATGAAGTCCAATATCCATAGGATGAATTTGCTCTAAATATAATAGTAAACTTAGGATTCAAATTACTAATTGTAACTGATTTTTGTCTTCTTTTGTTATACATTATTGTCTTGAATGTAAACCAAGAAAAATCAAATTACTAATTTTCTTTTGCTCACCAAGATTTTCACATTGAGATAATCAAACTAGAAGTTGCTTTGATCCAATTCTTTGACCTAAGAGTGCTTTGATCCAACTCTTGGGCCCAAAAGAAAAGCCCAGACCGAATGGACCGACCGAAACCGAACCGGTTAAGTCTGGTCCGGTTTGGTCCAGTCTTAACATTAATTTCGGTCCGATCCGGTCTTCGAATTATTAGGACCGAAACATCCGGTCCGGTCCTCTGCAGTTCGGTTCGGTCAACCGGACCGCGCACACCGCTAGCTGCGACTAATGCTAGTTGAAGTCGATGAGCGAAACAATGTACATAATAGGCAAATGGATACTCCTTACCACAACCACTCATGTAATCATGTCACATTTCTATCAATCCATCATTTAAATATTTATTTTATTTTAATAAAAAAATACATAACCTTTTCTTTGTTCTCTTGGTTCTCTTTGCATTCTCACTTTCTTGGGCTCTCGACTCTCAGTAGCTCTCACATTTCTTCATTCTTTTTAGCTCCTCCATTGGTGATTGTTTGGCCATTGTTTATTGAAAAAAAAATTAATCAAAGCTTCACTTCTATTTAATTAGAGAATTGTGTCCTTATTCTCTAACAAGTAAGCTCATGGGAACCATTGACACTGTTCTAATTCTTGCTTTTGAAGGACTTAGTTTTAGAGGGCACGATGAAAGTTCGACTTTAAGAAATTCAGGAAACTTTATTGAATTATTGAAGTACAAAGCAAAAGGGACAGAACTTGAAAGTATTATATTAGAGAAGGTTCCACAAAATGCCCAATATAGCTCTCCGAAGATACAAAAATAGATTTTGCACATTATTGCTAACAGAGTTAGAAAGATGATTTGTGATGAAATTGGTGGGGGCAATTTTTGTATTCTCGTTGATGAATCTAAAATGGAACAAATGGAACTTGTGTTAAGATATGTCATGCAAGATGGTTCTTTAAAGGAGCGTCGTAATGGGGGTGTTGAAGACTTTGGGGCATGTTGAACATTGAGCCACGTAATCTGCAAAGCACAGATTTTTTTCTTTCTTTTTTATTTATTTATAATATATATTTAAGAGAGTTATATAAATTAGTGGGCTTATAATATTTGAGCTGGACTAAGGGGCGGGTTACAATTTAACAAAGAGGTGGGCTTATATTATTATTTTTTTTACTAGTGATAGTAGGTTTTTCAAAATTTTGCCCTGTGTTGTAACCTGCCCTGTCCCCCTAGTTCCGCCCCTGAGATCCATAATGACTATTTTTTGAGTTTTTTTGAATTGATTGAAAAAAAACACTCCAACAAAAACTAAATTCAACTTTCCAACCTACTTTCACACTTCTCACAAAAAAAACTCAAAAATTCAGCTAAAAAACTCCATTAAACAGGACTCCTCCTTGTACATGCTCATAAAAGAATACTTCATTTTTCTCACATGGGATGAGTAAAAGGTCTTTGTTTATAACCACCTAGGTTCTCTTACAAAATGGCACATTCTTATTACATTATTGATGTGAGATATTTTGAGTCGTTACAATCTTCCCTCGTTAAATTCTTGACGTCCTCGTCAAGCCGGGGCCACACACAAATAATCTCAACTCTTATTAGCCGTATCCAACGATTCTGGCTCGCCATCAGCCTCACAGACCCAACTCACAATATTTACACCTCACGTGATAGTAGTCCTGGGTTCGCTTTGATGCATATGTAACCACCCGAGTTCTCCCCCAAAATATTTAGTCCAAATGGTAAATTATAGTCATTGCACCCACATATATATTAAGAAACTTCTCATTACACTACCGATGTGGAATATTTTGGGTCATTATATCGTCCCATGTGAAACAGGCACCTGGTCCCCGTCTAGTTCCAATTTTGCCATATTCGTGTGCTCCATCTATCCATTTACCACTTCCATATATATGGCAAATAGTAAAATGATTTTCTTACTTAAACATCTTAACACATATTCTTATTGGGTACAATATATATGTTGTACTTTTATTGTACTTTAAGAAAGTGCAATTTATATAATACATGCCAGTTAAAATATGAGGAAAGAATACTCGACAAATGTAACACAAGTATATCATGAGTTTGTGTGAGTGGGTAGCCTAGTAGGGACATGCACTCACCTGAACCCGGAGAGGTCTCAGGTTGAGTCACACCAAGGAAAATGAGGGATTTTTTATTATCTACTAAAACTAAATAGAAACAGAGCCCCATATTACCAAAGAAATTGCCACATGTCACCTTCTCAATTACCAAGCATTTATATTCTCTTACTCTTAATTACTCTCTTTAATGCTGTTAATTACTCTATTTAATTTAACATATTGCTAGGGTTTACTTCCGTTGTCCTTCTTTTCGTCTTCAACGTACCCAGATCCCTTCATCTTCTCTTCGTCTTCTCTTCTTCCCAATTCATTAGTAGATAACCATAGCTTTTCCCCTATTCTTCTCCCCACCATCCGTTCACAATAAAACCTTAGGGTTTACTATGTTGACTTATCTAAATTCATTGTACACAACTCTTCGGCTTCGATCCATTCCAACACTGTAGGATTCTTCCTCTCCCATTTCTTTCACCGAGGTCCTATATATGTGTGAAGCCATGCTCCTTATTATGTTTCAAGTTTCTCTCTAATACACATTTCTTTTCATCTATTTTCGTAGTAATTCCAGCAAAACATATATAAGATGCTTAATTGATGTGTTAAGTTAAAATTTGTTGTTTAACCCTTTTTTCACCTTTCTTATTTTCGGAAAAACAGATCCTCTTCGGCGGCGATACTTTTCACCTATTTTCAGACAATTTCAAGGTAATCATATATAAGACACGTAATTGATGTGTTAAGTTAAAATTTGTTGTTTATCCTTTTTTCCCCTTTCTTATTTTCTGAGAAATATATCCTTTTGCTTCCAAAATCAATATTATGATTACTAAATTCATGTGATTCAATGAACTACAAATATTACGAATTTAACTAACTTTTGAATTCTATTAGCTTTTGAATTCTATTTGTTTATAGTAATTACAAATATTACTCAATTAATATCATCCTCTTTTGTATTCAATTGAAAATATTTTTGTTAAGCTCGTCCGTGTATCGCACGGGTAGTAATCTAGTTGTAATAAAAAGGGAGAGACATAGAGATTTTTTTGAAAAAAGAAAAAAATAATTTATGACAAATATAACATCTATCCATTTACCACTCCCAGTATGTGGGACATGTAAGACTATCAGTTTAGCAAGTTAGAATCCAACTTTTGATAACTATAGTGAGCCCATTTGTTGACGGGCCTGACTAAAATAGAATGTTGCATGAAGAAAGTCTGTTTTACCCTAATCAAATTTATTTGACAATATTTACCATTGTCCAAAAATGGAAAAAAAAGAAAGACCTATCTGCTAGTAAAGGTGGAGAAGATTCACGTCAAAGCAATTAATATATTATGTTATTGTGTGGTATACTTTAATAATAATAATAAATTAGTTTTTAACCCTGTACGATATACAGGTGTTATGAAACTATTATATTAATATTTAATATTTTGTGCAATATTTTGGGTGAATTTTGTTTTGCAAGAAATCACTTATATAAGTTTTAGTACAATATAAATTATAAATTTGTACTTGATTTGTTAGAAACTCAATCTAAGAAAACTCATACAAAAGATAAATTAATAATATTGAGCATTTGGTTTAGATAAAATATGAAAATAATGTAATAGTAAATTAAAAAATTTTCATTAGATTTGAATAAAATATTTTGTTTAAATAACTGGACACATGGAAGAATTGATAATTGATGGGGGTAATATATAACGAAGAAAGAGGTCATGAGTAGAGATGAGTCATAAAGGCGATGCAAATAACAGATTATGAAAAGAGTGATCGAATGGGCACATAACGGTAAAAGTAAAAAAAAAAATTAAGAAAAAAATAAAAAATATTAAGTATATGAGTAAAATGAGTGTATTTAATAAAGGGATACATGACAACACATAAAAAAATAATAAATAAATTACTTCCTCCATTTTATATATATACTATTTAATATATTAGATACTTTGATATAAGTCATCTATACATGCCTTTTGAAATCCTGGTAAAGACTGTGGATTAGTTACTAACAATCTTTTAAGAAAGTAAAAGTGAAATTTCAATCCATTATCATATTCTTTTGTGTCATCTTATTTTTTGTTATGCTAAACATGATATTTTGTTATTCAAAAATACGAGCACAATTTTACTATTCATACTTAAAATGGTTTAACTTTTGCGTAATCTTGAATATGGACAAAAGAAACTAAAGAAGAGTTACTTTAATAAGTATATACACATGAAGTTACTAAATTTGTCGGAAAAATAAAAGCTAGTACTAATTTTTATCTCTTATATTACTGTTCTAATGCCACTTTTATCGTATATATAATGCTAGTTCAGCAAGGAGTTAGAGCGAGAGGAATAACATACCAAAATGACCTAAAATAAAATTTTGTAACCGGAATATGATGTTTATCTCAATAAAACTATGTGTGCGATACAATATGTACCAACTATTTATATTATTATAAGATCCTAATAAAAAGTAAAAATGTCACAACAATTTATCAAGTTTATAAAACTTTTGATTATATTAAAATCAATACATTTTTAAATATGTGTAAAAATCAAACCAAGCATAATTTCTGACGGGCGATTTCACATTCCAGTAAGGTGGAAAATAATAATTAATTATATTTAATAGATTACAGAGATAACATATTAACACTTTTTAAAGAAAAAACGAAAAAGGGAAACAAAATCTTTCTAGTGACCGAAATTGACTTGGATAAAATCATAAAACCAGGACTTCACTCAATTCGACTGTGGCACTAGTCACCACCACCACACCACAATTCCCATGGACCACACCGCACAAGATCCCAATCACACACTGTACACGATCACAAAGCAAGGAAGCACAGCCCTCGGATTAAAAACCAACAACTCATCCTCTCCGTCCAACCTGGCAGCATGGACCCCACCAGCCCGACCTGCCAACGAATCATACCCGGAATCATCCTTATCCACAACATTCGGATCACACCCGACCCGACCAGCTATAACCCGGCAAACTAGCATAGCCCGCTTCAATTGCATGAACCCGAACTCCTCCTCTAGCCCATCAGGGATCGCCACGTGTGCCCTCCAGCTGGTGGATAGCGTGGAAATTCCGTCCATTTTGGGTGAGAACCCACTCCTAATGATCCCACACACACTACAGTACGGGCTGCTGCATAAGGTGGAATTACCATTTTGCCCCAGGTCACACAAAAACGTGGCACAGTGAAACCTCATCAGCTCGTTCCCGTCGGCGATACACCTCTCGTCCGGCAACCGCAGAGCGCAGTTTGGGGCGGCGCGTGACTTCACGCGCTCCCTGTACTCTTCGAACCGGGTCAGTATCTTGGAGCTGTTGTGGACCTTTAGGATCCGGATAATGTTGGGCGCTTTTTTGGGCCAACCCGTATTGAATATGATCCCGACAATGTTTTTACCTGATACGAAGCAAAATGTCACACGTCTGCATATTTCGGTGTTTACATAAAATTATTAAATATCATTATATATTTTTATTATAAAATATTTCACTGCACATAACATAAAATAATAATAATAATAATTAAAGAAAATCCTTTTTTATTGGGAAACAAAACCAGATCACACTAACAACATAAATATATTTATTTTAATTTTTGTTCAAATATTTCCTGGTACCACATGTGTTTGGCCACTGAGAACATAAATCACTCTTGTAATATTTAAAACATCTATACCAGTTGCGTTTGTCACTTATAATGGTATTGGTGCAGTCAAGTTTTAGTGCTTTACATAAGAGTTTACAAGTGCACCAATTAAAAATGTGTATAAAATTTATACTTAAAACCATTTTGTACGTATTATTACCCGAATCGAGATCCGTGAGCTCCGAAACAGCGTGTTTGATGGACTGATGGTGTTCGAGGAGGTTGGATTTGGGGAATATTTCGCCGCAAAGTGGGCACGGGTGGATATCGTTTCGGAGCGGGTAAAATGGTTGACCCGGTGAGAGATCGGTTTCTGAGACTGAGTAAGAACCGGAGCCGGTTTTTCTCCTACGGTGAAGATGGGAGTGGCGGGTGGAAGGTGGTGGGATTAGAGAGACGATATCGGAGGATTGGCGGAAGGATCGAGTTGAAGAGGAAGGGGAGAGGATACTGGATTCGGGTCTGGTATCTGGGTGGGTGGATTTGGATGAGAAGATTCTTTTGAGGAAGGACCAAGAAACAGAAAGCTTTTTTCGTTTTTTCGAGTGATTTCGATTTCGATTTTGATTGTCATTGTGATTGTGATTGTGATTATTGGTATTGGAGGTGAAAATGAAGCAAGCAAGGTGGAGAAGAGAGATGAAAGTGGTGAAGATTGGTGGTAAGGTCGCCATTGATGTATGTATGTATGTTTATTTTAAGGGAGTTTAATTAAGCAAGCTCTGTTTATGGTCATGAATATGTTTTTAGAGAGAGCTAAGAGGGGGAGATGGGTTGAATGATGGAAGAAGAAAAGAGGAATAGGAAAGGAAGAATTAAAGCAGGGGGGGCTGGCTTAGTAATTAGTAGGAAGAATGAAAGCTTGAAGTTGGGTGGAAAACAACTTGACCCTTTTTATGTTCCATTTGTTCCAATATTATAGAAAGAAAAAGAAAAGTAAAGTTATATGTTTGGGATACGCATAATAATAATCAAAATAAAAGATTTGTATGTAAAATAATTTGGGTAGAAATACGCTAAAAAATAAGTTGAAAAATGTATTAAAATAATTTCTTATTTATTTAATTGATATCTCTTCACATCACTTAGTTTAATTATTTTTTACACAAATATTATGAAATTCTCTTCCATGTTTTATGGTGGTTATTCAAATTGAGTTACGAAGACTGCAATAGCAAATTCTTAACCAAAAGCACTGAATTTTTGATAGCGAGTGCATAAAATGATAATAGAGCATATGTTAATGTTAAAGCATCTCTAATAAACTTTGGCTCTTTAAATATGTACTTTGTTTGTTAACTTATTGAAGAGCACTTTTAAATGATTCTAACAATTAACAAAGCTGATATCTTATGTGACTAATATATACAAATTTCAATCAAATAGAATATTCAAAAAACAATTTGAAGAGTCCTTTTCACTAGCCAAATTTAAAGAGAAAGAATGACTCTTTAAAATAGAGAGCCAATTTTTTATTTTTATTTTTTTTGGGAACCATTTTTACATATCTAATTTTTCAAAAAAAAAAAAATACACTTTAACCTTTTAAATAGGTTAAATACACAATAACACATGCATGATCATATTATCCATTTGTGCAGTTAAAATCATATATATATATATATATATATATTCATAGAGAGAGAGATTATAAAAAATAAAATAAAATACTTCTGTATACATTTATTAAACAAAATAAGTGTGTTGCGTAATTATATGGCATTGTGCATGTGGATTCTTATTAATTAACTCCTCCTCTTGTCCACTTATATAAATCCATCCGCTCTTGGTGAATAAACAAGCCTCTCGTGGTTTTTGAGTGTCCAATTCCCAAAATGGATACTTTGTTCGGGATCAAATTAACAGTTGTATTTTGAATCTTATATATATATTTTTTAAAAAATATATTAATTTTTATTTAATCAATCGTTAAAAATACACAATTAAATGTTTATTATGAAATTTTCTACATTAAATATAATCCAAAAGATAAAATACAACTATGTCACTTAGGGGTTGTTTGGTGAATGTTTTGAGTTGAGTTTTTAAGTTGAGTTTTTAAAATATGGTATTTGGTAGAATTCAGAAGTATGTTGAAAGTGAATTTGGTTTTTGTTTGAGTTTTTTTCAACCAACTAAAAAATCTCATAAAAAAATTTCAAAAAATAATCACAATGGATCTTATTTTATAGATCTCGACGAGTATGTTTTAAATATATTTTTTTTATTTAATTTTGATTTTTGAATTTAAAGTTATGGTGTTTTAAAAGTTTTTTTAGAGAAAGAAAGTAAAGTGAAATAAATTTTGGGAAATGTAAAAGTAGAGTTGATTTTGAGTTGAGTTTTTAAAATTTGGGAAAAAAAATAAAAATAGTGAGATACCAAACAGGGGCTAAATATCTCTATTAATGGCCTACATTTGTTGGTATATTAGCTTCCGCTTATGTGACATATTAATGTTAAATACACATGCGATGCACGCTTGAATTTTGTATAAGCATTTTAAAATGAAAAAATAAAATGAAGTAAAATAAAAGGTGATCTAATGCTAAGGAATCATCAAATTCTTTACTTGGGCAAGGGTTTGATCTTTATCATATACACTTTTGTACTCTTTTCAACATGAATTAAGATTCTGATTGAATTTCTCAATTTTGTAAAGATACAATAGTTTTAACATAATGAATAGTTAAGAACAAAACTTATTTATTATCATAAAATTCTGAAGGAGAGAAATACGATAACATTAAAATAGAAATTACTAAATTGTAAATAGCCTCCATTGCTTTAGAAAATCAATTTTTTTCCCTTTGAAGAGGATTACTATGGCCTCAGACTAATTATGACCCACCAGCTGTGGCAACCCTAGCACGATAGACTTGCCCCCAAGCTGCCGAACATTTAAATCAGGATTCAAATGGCGATGAGGTTTCGATTAACTGACCTCCAGGACATTTAACTGGAACGCCCCAGAGCAATCCCCTTGTCCAACTCGACTACACTCCGGGGGCAAGAAAATCAAATTTACCAAAAATAAGAACTTTGCCACTTGCTCAAACAGTCAAACACCGTTAAAAATTATCAAATATAATATTACACACCACTAAAATATTGTTATAGATGGTGGGCACTGGCCATTATTCAAAGTGGGCCATAGAATATATACCTTTCTTCTCTGGACAGACCAAAGAGATATTGCCTTGGGCCAGTGAAATTCTTCTCCTCTCTCTCTGTCTCCCCCATTTGTAATAACAAGGCCCACTGCATAAATATATATATATATATATATATGTGTGTGTGTGTATTAGAAAGGAGAAAATTTAGCTATACTCTAAAAAAAATTATTTTAGAATTATTATAAAATTACAAATCAGTATCCACATCTATTCCTTTTCTCAACAAGAAGCATAGGTACACATATATTGCTTTTATATGATATTAAAATTTTTAAATATGGCATAAAATTTCTCAAAAATAGATTAGGACATTGTCCCAATAGTTAATAATGTGATAATTTACACGAAATACCACAATTTAGTCCTCCTCTATTATATACTCTGCCAAGAACTATCATTACTTGTATTTAAAAAAAATTAAGTAGAAGAGAAAGATTTTATGTTTATGTGAAAAATCATAGTCAATGATCAAAACAACCCCAAGGAAAAGAAAAGATGGTTCCATTGAGAAACCTAGTCAATTGAATGAGAGTATTATACTATAACAAAACAATAGGTGATTGGCCAATAGAGGAGTAGAAAAAAAAGTAAAAATAGAAGCTTTGATTTCTTTATCAATCATCCTTTTGAGAGCTTTTTTATAATTCTGTTTTTATCATATTTTTTTCCTTTTTGTCGCCCACATTTTAGCATGAAGCTGCATACCCACATTGTTTTAAATGAATCAATATTCATTAAAGATGGTGCAGCAATACTCATTTGGTTTGTGGGGGCCCATGCTAAAAATTATAAAATTAATATTCTATTTAGAAAAAAAGTACAATAAATATTCTATTCTGAAATGGTTGATAAAGGGCATAATAGTAATTATATTGCACTAAATGAGCAAAGAAGGATGAGTGGATGACAATGAAGTGTTTCATGCTCGTTGGTTGTTGAAGCCTTCTAAAGAACATATAAAAATGAACTTATCAATAACACCCTGTTGTAATCATAGAGCTCGTGTATAAAGTAAGAGATGATAATATAAATTAGATTTTTCTCTTTTATTTAAATTAAGAGTATGATTGTTTCTTTTGGAAGTATTTTCATTCTTTTTTTAATATATAACTAATAATTAACTTCACAACATTAAACAAGTTTTATCATCACTTCACTCGCATTGATTATATATTGAAATAAAGGATGGAGCCAAAACAAATTTAAAAGAGGGCAAGTTTAATAAGTAGTGTAACTTTTTTGTAAATTAAAAAAAAAAAATTAGTAATAATATTATTTTTATTCAAAATTAATATTAGTAGTAAATATTTAAAAGTTGGGGGGGGGGGGGGGGGGGGGGGGGCGGTGTTGGCCTGATTGAAATTAATGTATTTTTTTAAGAATTTTAAAGTCAAACTAGACATTTAAATTGAAACTTATAATTCTATACCGAAATTTAACCACTAAGTTAATCTGAATTCTTTCTCTTTTTTACCAATTTATCTAAATAGGGCTAGCGGCGCAAACTAACCAAATTGTGACACGTGAATTAAGTGTAGAGACAATTAGGGTCCGTTCGGTAGCGTTTTTAGAGACTCATTTTTGTTTTTTGAGTTCAAAAACGGATAAAAAATGTGTTCGGTGGTATATTGGCAAAAACACGAAAAACGTTTTCGGAAAATGAATTCAAGTTTCAAGTGTAAAATGCAAAAACGTCAAAATGATGTTTTCACCATTTTCAGTCTTGCAATCTTTGTTTTCACTGTTTTCGTTCTTGGAAAATGTTTTCGCTATTTTCGTTCTTGAATAATTCATTTTCTCATTTTCATTTTCTAAAATTATTCTTAGAAAACATTCTCCGAAAACGTTACCGAACAGGCCCTTAGTTATCCAGAGCCGTTCTTGACTATTTTGAGACTTTAGACGAAATCTTAAAATAGCCCTCTTATAAATATATTAATTTTTTATATTAAAAAAATTTAATTTTGTTTCAATATTGATAATAGTTCACATACCACCAAAAACACATTACAATTACAAAGAACCTTGCGAAAACAATACGATTAAATATTTAATTCTCTCTTATTGTTTTGAAATCAATATAAGTGAAAGAAAAAATGTTGGTGCCCTTCTAATTATCTCTTATAGCATAAGATGATTGAGATTGGATTTGGATAGAAAGAATAAGAGAAGTGCACGCGGAGGAGTGCACGCGGAAGATGCTGTTTCTTTATACACCATTAGAATTTTGGAAACTTAAGTTATTTTCTTGGAAATTTGCATTATATGTTGTTTTCTTTTTTAATATATATACATAGAGATAAAATATTAATGCCTTTCTTAATTTTTAGACATTGGTCGGTCGCCTTGCCAACCTTACCCCAGAGCCAGCTCTACAAGTATCGGTACCTAGTCAAAGTGAGGTATATTGCTAAACCACCATTTATGTCGGTGTTCTTTTGCTTCTCTTTTTTGGTTTGATGCTTTTTTGATATTTGTCTTGTTTCTTAAATTATAAATTTCTTTGCACAAAATTCTCCCCAGGCATTATCATTTTAGCACCAAAATTTTGAATGCTCCAAAGAGAGGGAGACTGAACTACGTTTATTATGGGTTGGTGAGTTTTATGAAAGAGTTCATTTATGTTTGTCTTTGTTTGTATTTTAGTTTATTTTTAATATTTAAATTGGTAAATTTATATAAAAAAATTTAAACCTCATCAAAATTTGATTCAACTTTTTAAAATGAACTATAAATATTCATTATAAGTGAATTCTAACATAAATTTTTTAATTTAAAATTTTAAAAACCAACAAAAATTCAAATAACACTAAAATCAGATGTTTTCACGAATAACAAATGACTAGCCTGTAGAGTGGTCTCACTTTCCAGTCTAACGGAATATTTTTATTTTTTTTTGAAATACGGCCAAAAGATAAAGGGTAAGAAAGGTACTACAATTCTAATTTAGCGGACAGAATAACAAATTAGAGTTAAGACGTGTGATATTTTTGTTGGATTCAAATTTATTGACTTCTTTTTTTTTGTTGATATCGACAACGTGCTAAATTTGGCAATAATTAAATAAATTTCTGTATTTTATTGTTTGTATATAAACATCGATATTAGCCTACTTTTAAGGAATTTAGACCCTTTGCATCTCACTAATTAATCTTCTATTACTATATAAATATAATAAAATAGAAGAAGTAAAACAGTTACTTCAATTTTTATTAACTTTTATAAGTATTAATATATACTATAGTTAGAGCTATGCGTTCTTTGTCTGGTCAGCAAGAGTGGGTTGATATTTGTCCAGCTTTAATTTTGGATGTTATCTCTAGCGATTTGCGTTAATATATTTCTTCTTTGCTTGTCAATATATATATATATATATATATTTCATTCCATCTAGATTGTTCTTATGTTTTGGGTCTTCTTTTCTCTCTATTATTATAACATTACTCATTAATAATAGTAATGATAATGTATATATATTTACCTTCTGCCTTTTATAATACCATTATTTTGCTCTTGATTTAGTATATGAGTTTTTTTTTCCGGTATTCAAAAGTCTATTTGTTCACAACAATTTGTATTTGTATTTGTATTTTATATAATTAGGTTGTTACCTTGTTCTTATTTGTATTTTTGTTTAGCTTTATATATTTAATTCATTCTCTATTCTTCAAGTGAACATATTTACATGATGAACTTTGTATTAGAATTAATGTGTTTGCAATTAAATTACTAGGTCTATCTATTACTTCTCTAATTTTCAATTGAACAAACGGTAAGTTTTGCATTAAAATTTTTGTCTCAAATTTTCGTTCATTTTCCTCACTTTTAAGTTTTGATTGAAAGTACCTCTATTTTATGAATGACATAATGTATATATTTATAAAGGGCTATGCAAAAATTTATTTTATGATCCTTTTAAAGTTTTTACTTGATTCTTATGAATATTTTTAAATATTGTTGATTTTGATCAACACTATCTTTTATTGTAATGCATATTAATTTTTTTAATTTTTTTTGTAAAGAAGATAATCAATCATTCAATAACAGCTGAAGTAATTATAATTTTGAATATCTTTTTTGACAGGTACAATTTCAATATCTTAATTTGACAAAGTTTGTGAGAAAAATTGTTACGAAAGTTATTGAGTTCATTATTTTCTAGGTAATATCAGACATATATAATAATTTTTTAAAATAGACTATAACAACAAAATATTGATATATTACGTTAATTAAATCACCCACGCATGATGTGGATTATACACTTGTACGTGTTATGGTAAAACTCTTGACCTCTCACTAAATTTTGTTATAGACTATTAATTATATGAAAACTAGAATTGTTTTAAAAATATCTATATAATAAAGTAAAAGGGAAAAATGTAGAGTAAATATCACATTTGGTCACCGAATTTTTAAGAAACTTTAAAAATAGTCACCCAACTAAGATTGGTATAATCTGACCCATTAATACAATCGTTTGGTTCCAATTTGGCCACTCTGTTAAAACTCCCGTTAAAACATAATGGGAGTTGGTCATGTGACACTCATATGACTAACTCTAGGGACATTTTCGTCCATTTAACTTCACTTCTCCCTTCCCTCCATAAAACACTAGTTACTCCAACCTCTCCCAGTAATCCAACGTAGAACACATAGAGAGAAAGAGAGATAGAGCTTTCCTTCCTTTAATGTGAAGTAGTTGGTTTAATCAACAAAGACGATCGACGATGGATTGGGCACTAAGGCTCTATGAAGATCCTTGAATTTCAATCGATGATATGTACTGTGAGTTTTTTTTTCTTACTTCATCTTAGAAGTTTTATTATTGCATGTAGTTAGGGTTTCAATGGTTTTATTCCGTTTTGATAATCTGTTTGTATAACTTTTTTTGTTTTCTGCAATTTATGTGTGCAAGTTTTGGTGACTAAAATAGCATTCCGTTTAATAATTTTCTTATACTCTGTTTTTTAATACCTAAAAATTAGGGCTTTGTTTGATTTGCTTGTTTATTTGGTGTTCAATTTACCAAATAACTCATCAAAATTCACAATCACACTACAACAAAGTAGAAAATTTGATTACGAGCAGAATAATTTGTTGGTGTACTCTGGTGGTAGTGTTGATTTTGCGGATTATATGGACCCTGATTTTCTGTCTATCCATGAAATAATCCTCATTGCTAAAGAATTATGGGCAGAGGAAGTTATTGGTTGTTGGTACAAAAACCCTGAACAACTGTTACATTAAGGATTAACTGAATTAACAACTGATAGGGATATAGTTTTAATGACCAAATGGGTACCAAGGTATATGGTCATTGATGTATATGTTACCCATTTCCAATTTCCAGAAGATGCTAAACCATTATCTGCAGAGTACTCAGAAGATAAGACGAAAACATATCTTAATATCAGTGATGTTGAAGATGATGGTGCACATGATGGTGAAGATAATACTTTAAATAATGGTGAACAAGATAGTGAAGATTATAAGAATCAACCAGTCAGTGATATAGAAGAGGCTGAGTTAGATGATTCGGATGAGTTAAGAAGCTTGGAATCATTTGATGGAGAGGAGGATAATAAAGTTGAAAATACGAAGAAGAAAAGGAAATATTTAAAGTTTTTAGAAGAGAAACACATGGAGAATCCATAATTTGAGTCAGGGCATTTGTTTGGCACAGCTGACCAATTTAAGAGGGCCTTGGAGCAGTACTCTATAATCCACAAAAAGAACATATATTTCACTACAAATGAGAAGTGGATGGTGAGAGCAAAGTATAAAGCTCCATGTAAATGGATGATTTATGCTTCGAAAGAGTGCAAGTCTTCTAATAATTTGCAGGTGAAGAACTTCAATCACAAATACACACATTGTAAGCATGCTACAAAGAACAAAAATGTGAATCCAGATTGGATGGCACACACATATCAATATTTATTTGTGTCTAATCTAGATATGCCATGGCAGTCATTGAGGGAGATAGTGAAAAAGGAACACCAAGTTATAATTTCAAAAGGACAGTTTTTTAGAACAAAAAGAGAGTCTTTAGAGTTAATTGAAGGCACTCACAGGGAATAGTACGACTGAATTTGGTCTTATTGTGAAGAAATAAAAAGGATAATGCATAATTCAACAGTTATAGTGAACAAAGATGAAGAGGGTGAAGGTGAAGATGAATAGGGTGAAGGTGAAGGTGTTTATAAATTCAAAAGGATGTACTGTTGTCTTGGGCCTCTAAAGGATGGGTTTAAAAAGGGTTGTAGGCCTTCATTGGAGTCGATGACTGCTTTTTGAAAGAGCCTTTTCCAGGTCAATTATTCAGTGCAGTGGGTATTGATGCCAACAATGGCATGTACCCATTTGCATATGCCGTGGTTGAGAAAGAAACAAAGAGTTCTTGACTGTGGTTTCTAAAGTTAGTATGTCAAGACGTTGGAATTGGTGAAAAAAAATCAACAAATGTGGACCTTCATGAGTGATCAGCAAAAGGTATTGCATCAGTTTCCTATAATTTTATCTATTATAGTATTTACATTAATTTTATTTATTGTATTTTTGGCCTTTACATTATATATATGCATGCATGTTAGGGATTGGAAGTGGCTTTAAGGGAAGTGGTCCCTCATGCTGAGCACAGATTCTGTGTTAGTTATCATAGTAACTTTATGAAGAAATATAGTGGAAAAGTGTGGAAAGAACTGTTTTGGAAATGTGCAAGAGCAAATACTATTCAATACTTTGAATACTGCATGAAAGCTATAAGGACAAAGAAAGAGGCTGCTTGGAATTGGTTAACAAATGGGGCTTCTCCATAGCATTGGAGCAGATTACACTTTCAATCACACTCAAAATGTGATATTTTAATTAATAACCGTTGTGAAATATTTAATAGTTTTATTCTTGAAGTTAGGGTCAAGCCAATTGCTTCCATGTTTAAGGGTATTAGAACAATGCTAATGGTGAGGATAAGAAAGAATGGAGATAAAATGAGAAAACATCCGACCAATGTGTGCCCTAGAATAGAAGATAAATTAGGTGTCTTTAAAACATTAGCACATGATTATATATGTATGCATTCATGAGGAGAGTAGTCCAGATGTTCAATTTGTTATAAATTTAAGGGAAAGAACATGTGCATGTTGGATGTGGGAATTAAGTGGATTACCTTGTGTTCATGGTGTTTGTGCAATATTGAGTCAAGGAGAACAAGTTACAGATTATGTTCATCTATATTTCACCAAGGCCAAGTACTTGGAGGCTTATGACAATGTCATTCTACCCATTAATGGCCATAGCATGTGGCCAAAATCTACATTGCTTAAATTAGTACCATTAGAAGTATTATCACAACTTGGAAGAAGGAAAAAGGCAAAGAATACAAAGAACGATGAACATAGAAGACAAGTTAGGGGGATGTTAGGTAAAAATAGATTAATCTTAAGTTGTAGAAAATGTGGGAATAGTGGACACAATGTAAGAACCTGCAAGGATCAAGGTGGGACTGCTGGGGTTAGAAGAGGCAGTGGCAGTGGCAGTGGCAGTGCTGGCCGGAAGGGGGAGGGGCAGTGCTGGAGTTGAAGCAAGTACTTTAAGGCCAAAACTGAAGGTAAATTGTGCATATTTTTATTCTTTTATTTTGTTTAACATCACAACAATGTATGCTTACTTATATACAATTTATATAGGTAAGAAGAACAGGACAAGGTGAGGTGGATCACAAGCACATAATGAAAGTGGATTACCAGCTGTTTGGTGATATGTTGCAGTTGCTACTATTTTTTTTTAGATAATGGTTGTGAATGATTGATTTTTTGGGGATGTAAGTACGAGGTATATAAACACACAGTTCTTATTGCTTCTATTTTGGAATATGAAGATATCCCATATTTAATAATAATGTCTAATTACACATTTCATTCAACAAAAAGCATAACATTTCATAATAATGTGTTACATAGCTTCATCAAGCACAAAACACTACATTGAACACTTGCACAAGCCTTTTGCATTTTCTTCTTCTTCACTTGACTTGAAAAAAACCCAATTATTGCAACATAAATAATAATCCCCAGCCACACTTTCATTTTGTTCCATTTCTTACGTCTTTTTTCTTTAGTAACCCACAAATACATGCCCTCCCATACAAAAAACCAACAACCAATCTGCACAGAAACACACATATAATATATTATGCTTCAGTACGTGCTTTGTATTTAACTTCGTCAAATGTAACATTTCTGAACTCATTACCTATTTTGGGCATTAGATGAACATTTTTCTAGGATTTTGTGGAGTTCTTGAGGTATAGTGTCCAGCCACTTTTCCACATAAACAATATATAGTCATGGTAAATTCGTCTTTCTCTTTCAGCCACTTTTCTTTTCCTGTCTTCATCTCTTTCTTCTTTCTTCTTGGTGTTTTATACATTTTTCCAATGCTCTGTTTATATATAGAACTTTGGGTGTGTTTTTTGGAATAAAATTATGGAGGGAAGAAACTTCTCTTTTGTTAGAAAGCAGATGGACGAAAATACCCCTGGAGTTGGTCATGTGACCAACTTCGATTATGTTTTAACAAGAGGTTTTAACAGAATGGCCAAATTGAAACCAAACTATTGTATTAATGGGCTAGATAGTGCCAATCTTAGTTGGGTGACTATTTTTAAAGTTTCTTAAAACTCTGGTGACCAAATATGATATTTACTCAAAAATGTATAAGGGATAAAACTTTGTAGGGTTCAAATCGAATACTTTAATTTGAACAATAAATATGTGGTCTAAAGTTTAAATTAACTCTTATTCTCTCTCTACTATAGGTAAATATATATTTCTCTTATCACTTTCATTACTTATCTTTTTCTTAAACCTTCTCACTTCTCTTTCACACACTATCTTAAATATCGGACCACTCAATTACATCGAAGTATCATAGGCACAGGTTACTCTAAGTACAAAAATAAAATATAAGCTAAACCATGTTGCGTCAAAAATTTGTTTTATTTACTCGCAAGCGCACGAATCGGTATATAGTATAGTTTATGCAAGTGCGAGGTCGAACCCAAAGGACTTGATATTTTTACCACTTACTAATTTTGATTAATTCCTAATCTAGTTTAGAAATTGGGAGATTGTGAATTATCAACTAAAAACACGAATAAAATATTTAATTTATAAAATACTAACTAAATAATCAATTAATAAAATATTAGAAAAATAATCAATTTATAAAATACTAGGGTGGAGAAATCATATATTTGATATCATGTTCCTAATATTCATGCCGAATAAATTCTACTATTTGTCTCACATTAATTTAGTCTCTCGACTCTATTAGATGTGAAAAATAAAATCATTTAAGCCCAATTAATTTTTAAAGTTTGATTATTAATTCTTCCATAACCAAACTTATATATAAAATTAATACACTCACTATATCTGTCAAAACACAATTCATATCAGCTTTCAACAAATCATAAACTGAATCCAACAAATTATAATGAGAATCCAATATTATTTTTATATCAATTAAAATAGGCATTCAATAGGAAGAATTATTTTTAACATTAAAGCATTAAATGGGTAGAATTAATTGGCATGAATATGTGCAAGGGAATCAATCAAATATAATCATCCTCTACCCTAGATAATAATCTAGCCTAGCATGCTTGCAATTAAAACACAAAACATAATTAAATAATACACAAATAAATAAATTAAATACTTACTTGAGTACGTGCAAATAAATTGAGGAAGAAGAAAATAATTCTGAATTAATTGCAATAGTCTACAAGCATCTAAGCAACAATAAAAATAAAGGCTCTGGCAAAAATTGAAGACATAAAGGAAAATAACAGAAGAAAGGAAAAAGAATGAGATGAGTGCTCGGCTGCTGTTCTCTCTGTCCCCCTTTGATTACCTCAGGTGATTCTATTTATAATGAAGACAATGGCTTAGGGTTTTGGATGGTTGGTGGCTTAGGGTTTTCTTAAGTTGTGCGCTTGGTTTTAATTAGGTAAGTCTTCTGGGCTTGTGTAATGAGTGGACTGCTGCAAGTGAGACTTGGTCCATTTATTTGGTTGCACTGGGCTGACTTGCAGATGGGCTTACGAGCTGGGTAACAGGCTGGGCGAGTGGGCTTTGATGGATTGCAAGTGGGCCAATTCTCTAATTAATTAGATGGGCTCGCTGGAATTAATATTTTGGCGCATTGATCGTATTTCAGCCATAACTTTCTTCTTCGAATTCCAATTGATGCAAGGTTTTCGCCCACGCGTAGCTAACTCAAAGATCTTAAACTTTTGTCTCTGGAGTTTTCTTCAAATTCCATACGGATTAGCACAAGAATTTTCTTGAATACAGGTGATGTGCGCAGCCAATCTCTTCTTGTTTCGAAATCTTCCAATTTAATTTTAAACACCTGAAAAACACTAAAAATACAACAAATATAAAAATATAAAAATATATGCTCTCCAAAGTATAAATTAGTGGGTTATAATGTACTAATTTCTTGGCACATCAAACCACAATTGTAGTTGGTTCCAACAGCCTCGTGCATTGCTTAGTCCAGGTAATTACTAAAGTGCCTTGCGCCTAATCACATGAATTTTTGTTCAAATGATTAATTTATCATATTTTTATTAAATTTGCAATGGAATGTCATCCTTATAACTTGTGTATTAAAGATTTCCTCAAAACTTAGAAAAATGATATAGGAACCACATGGCATGGCACAAGTGATAATCAGCATTTCAAGAGAGCGAACTCTTACTGCACTACAGAAACCTGCAAATGAGTTCTTGTTAGAAGAACTTATGGTTATGCATAACTAGTTTCTTATGCGAAAATTAATTTCATCTTATTGTGGGTGAAGGGTGATAATGAAACCAAAAAAAAAAGCGTTCATATGGGCAAGCCTTCACCTTGCGTCTGTGGACTAGGCTTGAATTTCCTAATTTTCACTTGGCTCACGAGCCGACCCATGAAAGCTATACTTCATATATGGCTTGGGTTAGATTTCTAGGCTTGATAAGTTTTAACTTTGCTCCACTTGTGTTACTTTTATTCCAGTCCAAATAGAGTTTTTGAACAAAGAATACATGTATTTGTATGGCATTTCTAGTCCAAACAAAAACACTGTTACTTAAATAATAAAAATCCTTATATTATATTTTGAAACGATATGAAAATATAATAAAAAGATTTATGAAATATAATCGAATTTTAAATAGTAGTTGATGGGGGTTAAATACTAATTTTACCATTGACCTACAAAGGTAATTCAACACTTTTGCTTCCAGTAAAATACCATTTTTACCTATGTGACCTAAGCATACACATCATGTACATTCTAGAATACATGTGACCTAAGCATACACATCATCTACATTCTAGAATACATGTGACCTAAGCATACATATCATATACATTACACAAATTTACCTTTTTGCCCTTCATTTTTTACCTATAAATACCCCCTCATTCATTCATTCAACACACACCAAAAAAATATATCTTCTTTCTTTCTCAATATCCATCCATCTCTTCTAAGAGATATAAAGCCATTGGCAATATAAATATAAGCTAATTTTCGAGGGTCTTATACTCTCTCTTTTCATACCCCAAAAAATACCAATCCTTATACGCTCTCTCTCCTACACAGTTTATTATTTATTCTGTTGAAATATTTGTAATCCTATTTCTATACTTATAAATAGAATTAAGGAAATTATAGAAAGAGAGAGAGAGATAGATTGATAGCTTGTATTATCATTCAAATTGATTGCCTTTGAGCTAATATAAAGCAAGCACACACAAAAGGAGGACGTACTGCCGGACTAGCATAAGCGCTACCGGGGGAACTTACCTTAATAAAAAATGTCTCGTGTTCATATTCGTTTTTAATCAGTTTCTGTCGGTACTGTTCACAGTCACTGTTCACATATACGGTGGTATTGTTCACAATCACTATTCACAGTTACAATCCGTTATTAAACATCTAATCCACCATTATTCATTGATTGATCGGTCGTTAACTATCTGTTCTAGATTTTGACACCATCAGTAGTTATAAGAAATGAGCATTTTAAAAATTACAATAAAATAATACTCGAAGGAAAATTTAAACTTTTAATCTTCTCAAGTATAATAAACAAAAATCATACAATAACATGTAGTATATAGAATTTTGTCACCTACCACCCGAGTTTCGTATCTGTAACCTCTCAAACAGTATTTTCAAAGGCGCTAGGATGCGTGCATTGAGACGCGCCTTACTGCGCCCGCATCGATGCTTTTAGAGAACAGCGGAATACATATTAGGCGTACGCCTTTTTGTCAAGGCTTACGCATTTTTAGAAGAGCGTACGCCTTTCAAGCATTTTTAGCAAGACTCACACCTTTTGTGCTTCTTTTTTTTTTAAAAGATTGGTCCAAAACTATGCTATTTTAGCCTTAAAAAAAAGGCATAAAATGTGTAAACTTAAGAGTAAACAATGTACACGAGAAAGGGGTGGAACTTGGAACAGGGGGGGGGGGGGGGAGAACACGAGAGAGGGGCAGAACAAATGAGAGGAAGATTGTGGTTTTAAGGAAATTAAATAGGCTCGAGAGAAAGGGGACCTCAAAAATGAGGTACGACAAAGGGGAACAGAAAAAGGACAGAGAGAGGGGAGGAACATTGTGGCTTTAAGGAAATTAAATAGGCTAGGGTTTTTGTAGAGGTATGATTGAAAGGACTCTTTTGTCCTTGGTTTGGGTTCAAAAGCCCCAAAAATCTAATCTCCATTGTTTCACGGACCTTTGATCCAAAAGTGAAAAGTTGGAAGAAGCTTTAATTTTAATAAATTACAACATACCTCTTAAGTTATTTTTATTTCTCACATTACTCCTTAAACTAAAAAAATATGATAATAAAATGCCAAAAAAAGACTGTTTTTATACCTATATTAATTATTTCTTAATTTTTTTAAAATAAAAACATTTTACTCGAAAAGCTTATATCTCGCCGCATCAAGATTTACGCATCACTTTTGAATACATAAACGCCTAAACTTATACTTTTGCTTTTTAAAACACTACTCTCAAATATAAAATAAGAGAATGCTACCATTAACAACTAAATATAATATTTAAATGTAAATAATTACTATAAATTACAACTGTTAAACTTGTAACGTCCACTAAAAACGACCTCGCCTGTGACTTTCCATTATCCACCAGAGGAACACGTGTCAAACGCATAACCAATCCTAATAAATATCAGTTGCTCGACCCTCCATAGAAATCTTTTAAAAAAAAAAAAAAACTTTCCCCCAAAAACAAAGAAATACAGAGAGCCTCTCACTGTAGAGCCTCTCTTAAGCAGCTCTGACGCCATGAACGCCAGAGCTTTCCTCACCTCTTTCTACTCTCCGCCAAAACAAAACCACCCTCCCCCCGATATTTCCCTCTCTAGAAAGCTTCTCTCCTCCTCCTCCTCCTCCTCCGATTCCAATTCCAACTCCAAAATTCAATTTCGCCTTCACTTTCTCTCTCTAGAGCGTACCAGCTCTCGTATCTGTGCTTCGCGGATTACTACGAGTATTTTGAATGGTTTGGTTAGGAGAAAAATTGGGAAAGTTTGGGCGGATGTGAAGTCGGAGCAAGACGAGATCGCCGACTCTGCTCAGACTCCGAAAGCGGTTAAATTTGAGGATGGATTGAGTGAAGTGGTAGGGAGAGAGGATGAAAAAGAGAATTTGGAGAGTGCGGCCCCTTGGTTTGAAGAGTTTCCCAAGCGTTGGATTATTGTCATTCTTTGTTTCTCGGCTTTTCTTCTTTGCAATATGGATAGAGTAAGTTTCTTTTCTTCTTTCAATTGTTGCTCTTACTCTGATTCTGCAATTTTTATACTGTAACTATTATATCTGATTAATGCAGAATGCATAAAAAAATCATTTTGTTGAAGTAAATTACTCTGGTGGACCGTAACCTAATGCGCTGTATCCATTAAACCCCTTAAACCATCAAACAAGAACCACTACAGCCCTTTGGTGTTTCTGTTAGATTATCACGGAAAGAGTCACGTGCCTCTATTAAGGGCATAAATGGAAAACTCTTAAATTGATGGTGTACTTGTAAATTTTGTTGCCCGTGGGCTAAGATGTTTTTCTTTTCCCCCCTTCAAAGTATAACTAACTTGTATTTTTATTGAGTTGGACTAGAGCCTACTATGCCATTCCCTGTTCCGCCCCCAATTCATTAAGTGTTGGCCTTCTGTGGCACAATGGCACTTTAGTAATCGCGTGTGCTTTGTATCATTATCCTGCAATCAGCTTATCCTCCTATGTAATTGCGTTGTGATTTGATCATGAATAGGAGTTTTAGCATTATCATGAATAGGAGGCATACATAGCCATCAAGCAACTAAAGTTTAAGGGCATGGACATATTGTTATGGTCTTAGGTTTCGATGGTTGCTGTTTTGGGGCTTCTTTAGGGTGATCATAATGAAACATTGAAACTGGAACTATGTTCTGCCTATAAAACTTTTTAGGATATTTGAAAACTAATCTAGGAAGTAGATTGCATTAGTTAATACTAATAGATTATATGATTAAGCCCAATTAACATTATTTGCGGTGTTCCCTTTTCTCTATAATTACATCTCTCATAAGTCATAACAGGAGCAAAATGACCAAAATAAGTACGTAAATAGCGCATTGGTTGTGTATTGAGTTCTCAGTTAGAAAATTGATGCAGATTTTGTTTGGCAGGTAAACATGAGCATAGCTATACTCCCGATGTCATCAGAGTTCAACTGGAGTCCAACAACTGTTGGTTTGATACAATCTTCATTTTTCTGGGGCTACCTTCTCACTCAGGTAATAATAAAAACATTTTCACACTTTATGGTTGCCTCAAATTTTATCTTCTAAGACATTTAAATTTCTGAATTCGTTCATTAGAAAAGATATTAAAATGGACGAATTGACTTTGTAATCATTTTCATGTTTCTTTGACTTTAGTTTGTTTTTAGTTGGATGTTATGTCCACTGTTTTAACTTTATGCTCAAAATATAATATAATTCCGATGCATTAAGCTCAGATTGCAGGAGGTATCTGGGCAGACACTGTTGGTGGGAAGCTAGTATTGACATTTGGTGTAGTTTGGTGGTCTATAGCTACAATTCTTACACCAGTCGCTGCTAAACTTGGATTGCCATTCTTACTTGTTGTTCGTGCTTTCATGGGTATTGGTGAGGTATGTACTTTTTTTCAATAATTTTATTTTAGGTGTAATGATATATATACCAACTTGAATGACAAAGTTAACAGAGCAAGTGATGCTTCAGAAAGTGCATTGGTTATTGCGAGCGATCTGTTTACAACGTTGACTAGTGCACTTTCTGACTTATCGCTTGGTCTATTAGTTTGGTATTTTAAGTCGGTACATGTATCATTACTCTTATTTTGTTCCTTCTTGGATGTTGTGGAAAGGTTGAAAGCGGCTAATACCTGAAATCTATTTCTTCATTAATTGCAATATTCAAATACTTCATGACTTGAAGTCATTTTCAAGGTTGCTTCTGTTTTCTCCCTTACAGGGTGTGGCTATGCCTGCTATGAACAATCTTCTTTCGAAATGGGTTCCTGTGGCAGAGAGAAGTAGATCGTTGGCACTTGTATACAGTGGAATGTATCTCGGATCTGTAACTGGCCTCGCATTTTCACCATTTTTAATCCATACTTATGGCTGGCCATCTGTCTTTTACTCTTTTGGTTCTTTGGGAACAGTTTGGGTTGCACTATGGCTAAGTAAGGTACTATTTGTAATTGGCACTCCCTCCATCCTTGAGTAAAAGTCCATTTTGACTTTCACATTTTCAAGAATGCATTAACTTCATGACAATCAATACTTCATAACAAAAACTTGTATCGTTTTGTGAGTTTTGGTGCATTGATTATCTTCTGCAAAGGAAAGTTGACTCATAATTTGGGACATCCCAAAAAGGAAAAGTAGATTATTTGTGACTGAAGGAAATTATTATGTCCTTTTGGAGCTAATATATGTATAGTCATTCTTATCATTTCCAGAATGAGTTTTTTTTCCCCCTTAATTTTGTGTCCCCTTTCTGTCTCGTGGGAAATTTTTTTTGTTGTAGGCACACAGTTCACCTATTGATGATCCTGAACTGAGGCCTGAAGAAAAGAAACTGATTCTTAAAAACAGCGTATCCAAAGAACCTGTGAAATCCATTCCTTGGAAGTTAATATTGTCAAAAGCGCCTGTTTGGGCCTTAATAGTGTGTCACTTTTGCCACAATTGGGGTACATTCATTCTTCTCACATGGATGCCTACCTACTATAACCAGGTAATTCTGGAAACGAAAAATAAAATTGTCATCAAGCACATCAATTTCTCAGAGGAAAATAAATATTAAATATGTAATTATTGGAGCCTCTAAATAGTAAACAGGATTTTTCCTGAGGGAATATTTAACTTCTTTTTGTACGGTTTCTTACAATTGTCACTATCACTTTGCATTAAGCCCGACATTCTTCATATAGGTTGTTTTATTTGTGCACTGATCATGTCTTCTGACGAGAATTTAGACTACATTTGTTATTAAAATTTATTACAGTCTCTTCCATGCGGAGCTTGTTTTTCAAAAGCCCAAAATTGCTTTGGAGACAATATTAATGTTTATATTTATTATTTTTGTACTAAGTCTCATTTTAGCCTCTATTTTCCTAAGAAATGGTGAGGTGCCATGCCACCTCTGAGTACCTGAAAAATTTTCCTTGATGAGATACAATTATGTAGGAGGATTCTTCAAATATCAAGAATTTCCTAGTCTTTGGAATGAATAATTTGCCACTCTATTTCATGATCTCATTCTGTAGTTGAACAGTAATGCTGTTAAAACTATGATTTTCCTCTTATCAAGGTTTCACGTCAATTATGTTGAATCTAAGGGTCCGTTTGATTAAAAAAAAGGGGGAAAATGATTGGAAAAACAATTTAGTTTTATAAGAAGTTGGAAAAAATTAAAAAAAGATGAGTGATTTGGTGAGATATCCTTTTTGCTCTTTTTCCATTCAAAAATCTTCCAAATCACTCATCCCTTTGTCCAACTTTTCATTAAAATTAGTAATCTTTTCAATCATTTTCTAACTTTTTTTTTACCAAACACACCCTAATGTAATCAATATCACCACACATTTATTCATGCCCATGCTATAGGTTTCTTTGATATGTTTCTATTAGTCCTCTTGACATCTGGCAAAAGAAAAATGGATAATAAATCTTCTTTTGTTACTGAATTCTGCCATATATAGGTCCTAAAATTCAACCTCACAGAATCTGGGCTCTTTTGTGTGTTGCCTTGGCTTACAATGGCGTTTTCTGCAAATCTTGGAGGCTGGATTGCTGACACGCTTGTGAGCAAAGGTTATTCTGTGACAACAGTTAGAAAGGTACTCTCTGTTCTCTGTAAAGTTCCGCACATATCTAAATATTATGATGTTGGGCATATTTGAAGTATCTAGATACTGAAGTGTTTTAAAATTATCTTTGTTGCAGATTATGCAAACAATTGGGTTTCTTGGGCCTGCTTTTTTCCTAACTCAGTTGAGCCATATAAATTCTCCTCCAATGGCAGTTTTGTGCATGGCCTGCAGCCAGGTTTGCTCTTTATAATATATGGAGAAAATAAATGGCTGAACTAATTTATAATCCTTATGTTATTTGATGACTTCTATATTAGATTGTAGCTTGTAGAGTTTCAAGCCGTTATCTTAATCTTAGTAACAAGCCGTTATCTTAATTTTATTGTATATTCCCATTTTTACATATTCTTTGTTTCTTAAATTGGCAATCAAATGATGTTTGATTATGTTTATATTGTGCCCCCCTGAGCCTATAGATATATATATATATATATTTTTTTTTTGTTTCCTGAGGAAAATTGTTACATTAAGGGGGAGTGTATATGCTCTTGTAGCTGGTGTCATGGTGAGACTTAACCTGTTACCTCCATCTTTAAGTGGGAGTCATTTACCACTGGGACACACCTACTCGTTCTTAAGGCTATATACATTTCCCAGCTCTTTTGCAATCAACATTTTGCTGAGAATAGAGATTTATGCTGATAGCAATTTAGCATCTTTAAACCCTTCCCTTTTTTCTAAAACAAACAAATATTGCATTCTACTATACTGAAATTTTGTTGAGAAGTTATGAGGAATTTTTTATTCTGATCATTCATTACGTTCATAGTTCATATGCACTAGTTTAAAGTCAAGTTGACCTTATCTCCTAAAACAGGGAACCGACGCATTCTCACAATCTGGTTTATACTCAAATCACCAAGATATTGCTCCTCGATATTCTGTAAGTAAATTTGATGTTCTATTTCTGCCATTACTAACCCGTATTTTTCCTTAAGGGGAGAAAAACAATTTGTTAGAAATTCTTCTGTATTTATTTTGGTAGGGGGTATTGCTTGGTCTATCCAATACCGCTGGAGTGTTGGCTGGTGTATTTGGAACAGCTGCAACTGGTTACATCTTGCAACATGGTACTCCTCATTTCTCACTATTGTTTTCTTTTTTAATCTGCCTTTGAGTATCCAATATATTTATGACAGTGTCTCAAAGACTTGCTTTAAGTTTATATTGCTTGTTATAGAGTTTCATAATATGATATTATATTGATAGTTGTTGTCCAACATTACAATGAGAGGGCCTCTATATATGCATTACATAAAAGATAAATAAGGTAAGAACTATCTAATAAGGTAAAATAGGAAAAACAAGGAGGGTAGAGAGAATTAGGAATGTGTAGAGAATAAGGTATTAATTATAAATGTTAACATATATTCTAACACCCCCCGCCCTCAAACTCGAAGTGGTATGGAGGCCAACTTGAGTTTGGAAATCGTCTTGAAAGTGGTCGAGTGGACACGCGTTCAACAACGCGCCTCACCAACTTGAGCTGGTCTTCAAATCGTGTTCATTTTGTTAGTCTGAATTTGTGGTCTGGCTCTCGATTGCCAGTTTGAATTTGTTGTCCAGCTCTAGATGGCCGATCTGAATTTGTGGCCTGGCCTGAAGACCGGTTTGAGATTTGTCCGGCCCTAGATGTCCACTTTGAATTTGTAGTTTGGGGTAAGGCCCAGCAATTTGTGTTCCGGCTGGAAGGCTGATTTGAATTCTGGCACAAAGTCTAGTTTGTGGTCCCGACACGAAGGCCAGTTTGAATTTGTTATACTTTTTCTTTTCTCTTTTCTCCCAGTTTCCAGGGTGAGGTTTCTTTTCTCCTCCGGTCTCTTTTATTCCGACCCGAAGACCGGTTTGAGATTTGTCCGGCTCTAGATGTCGGATTTGAATTTGAGGTCCGGGGCAAGGCCCCGCAATTTGTGTCCAGCTAGAAGGCCGATTTGAGGTCTGTCACGAAGGCCAATTTGTAGTCCCAGCACGAAGGCTAGCTTGTGGTCCTGGCATGAAGACCGGTTTGAATTTGTTGTACTTTCTCTTTTCTTCTAGTTTCTGGGGCATGGTTTCTTTTATCTTCTAGTCTGTTTCCTTCCGGCTTCTTTTCTCTTCTTCATGAAATAGTTTCTTCTTCTTCCTCTTTCCTTTCTTCTGTTTCTTCTTCCTCCTCTTTTCTTTTCTTCCTTCTTCCTTTTTTTTCTATTTCTTTTTCTTTCTCCTCTCTTTTGTCTCCAACACCGGCGAGGTAGGGAGAGTGACATGAGATCATGATTTTGGCAGCGGTTTATTTATGCAGTAGTCGTTTTGTTATGAGATGGTTTGTTACCCAGCGGACGACGACGGCGATATACATCACCCGCCGGTGAGCAGGAGGGCGAGAGGATCTCATCCCTCTGATACCATATAGAATTTCATAATATGATATTATATTGGTAGTTTTTGTCCAACATTACAATGATAAGGCCTTTATATAAGCTTTGCGTAAAATAGAAATAAGGTAAGAACTATCTAATAAGGTAAAGTAGAAAAACATGGAAGGTAGAGAGAATTAGGAATGTGTAGAGAATAACGTATCAATTATGCGTGTTAACATATATTATAACACCTGTTTTGGAACATAATTCAGAGCATTACGAGTCAAATCTCTTATAGAGATAGAGAATGGAGAGAAAGAGAGAATATAACTCTAGAGAGATGAAGAGATTATTATTATTTCTTATGTCTTTGAAGAATCAGGAACATACATATATATACACCAATACAATGTTAGAAGTCTAACTTCCTACCAAAAATATATTGACATTAATACAAAATCTAACCTAACATATCTTGACTTGAAGAAAATGAATAAGCTTGCATATCTTGACTTGGAAGAGATGAGAGTTGCATATCCATGACTTGGAATAAATGAGAGTTGCATATCTTTGACATTCTATAACACTCCCCCTCAAGTTGGGGCATACACATCAACCATGCCCAACTTGCCTAGTGAATCGTAGAATGCCTTTCTCGAAACCCCTTTTGTGAGGATATCTGCAAGCTGCTCTTCGGTGGAGACGAAAGGAAAGCTAATTAGGTTGGCATCTAGCTTTTCCTTTATGAAATGACGATCAACTTCCACATGCTTAGTACGATCATGCTGGACTGGATTCTGCGAGATATCAATGGCTGCTCGGTTGTCACAATACAGCTGCATAGTGTTTTTGGGTTCGAAACCTAGATCACATAATAGAGTTCGCAACCACAGTAATTCGCATACTCCATGAGCCATCCCCCTGTACTCAGCTTCAGCACTTGATCTAGCCACAACTTTCTGCTTCTTGCTCTTCCACGTAACAAGATTACCTCCTACAAAGGTAAAATACCCGGAAGTCGACCTTCTGTCAGTAACACTCCCGGCCCAATCTGCATCAGTAAAACCACAAACTTCGAGACAATCACTGTGTTTAGAAAACAGCACCCCTCTTCCTGGAGATGACTTCAAGTATCTCAAAATTCTGTTAACAGCATCCATGTGACTCTCACTTGGATTATGCATGAATTGACTCACCACGCTCATGGCATAAGCTACATCTGGTCTAGTATGAGCCAAGTAAATTAAGCGCCCAACTAGTCTCTGATAGCGAGCTCTATCAGTCGGTATTTGATCTGGATACTCTGCTAAGCAATGATTTTGTTCAATAGGGGTGTCAACAGGTTTGGAGTCTAACATACCAGTTTCAGCCAACAGATCAAGAATGTACTTCCTTTGACACAAATAGATTCCTTCACTCCCCCTTGCTACTTCAATCCCTAAGAAATACTTAAGTTCACCCAAGTCCTTCATTTCAAACTCTGAGGCCAACCCCCTTTTAAGTCTATCAATCTCAACTGTATCATCACCAGTGATTACCATATCATCAACATAAATGATTAAAGCAGTTACCTTCCCTTGTTGGTGCTTGAGAAACAAAGTATGGTCTGAGTTACTTTGTCTATAACCCACCTTCTTCATGAACTGGGAGAAACGTCCAAACCATGCACGAGGTGACTGTTTGAGCCCGTATAATGATTTTTTCAATTTACAGATAAAATTACCAGGAGAAGCTGCCACATACCCAGGTGGGAGAGCCATGTAAACTTCCTCTGCTAACTCTCCATGAAGAAATGCATTTTTGACATCAAACTGTTGTAGAGGCCAATTCAAACTCGCCGCAAGTGATAGTAGGACCCGAATAGTATTCATTTTTGCAACCGGTGCAAATGTCTCATCGTAGTCTATTCCATACGTTTGAGTAAATCCTTGAGCTACTAGACGTGCTTTATACCGATTCACAGATCCATCTGTATTATGTTTCACAGCAAAAACCCAGCGACAACCTACAGCCTTTTTGCCTTGTGGTGGAGAAACAAGTTGCCAAGTATTATTTTTCTGCAACGCCTCCATCTCTTCATCCATTGCCTTTTTCCACTTAGGATCTTTTAAGGCATCCTGCACTTTGTTAGGAACTGATACAGTAGATATTTGATTCACAAATGACTCATATGACTTAGATAATCTGTCAGTGGAGATATAATTTGCAACTGGATATCTTGATTTTGCATGGAGGGTAGGTTCATATCTTTTTGGTGGCTGACCCCTGGTTGACCGATGAGGTAATACATTAGGCTCATTATTATTAGGGGAACATACCTCAAATGAGTGATCTTCAGTGCCAGGGAGTTGTGGATCTGGGGTATGATCGATAGTGGAGGGGACAGATATGATTCGAACTTCCTGTGAAACTGTCTGTGTATCATCTTCATGTGGATTTTCATCATCTTCACTACGAGACGACTCTTCAAAATATAAATGCTCTCCCTGAAGAGTAGAGGATGGTGAGGAGAAATAACTCATGTCTTCGAAGAAAGTGACATCCATGGTGACATAATACTTTCTTGTAGGTGGATGGTAACACTTGTACCCTTTTTGAGATCCCCCATAACCAACAAAAACACACTTAATTGCTCGAGCATCTAACTTGGACCGTTGGTTTTTAGGAACATGGACAAATACAACGCAGCCAAAGACACGAGCTGGGAGATTATGAAGTGAAGGTAATGGCATATGAGATGCAAGTATCTCAAGTGGAAGTTTTCCCTGGAGTACACTGGAAGGAAGACGATTAATGAGGTAAGAGGAAGCTTGTACAGCATCACCCCAAAGGTATTTAGGCATATGAGAGCCAAAAAGAAGTGCACGGGCCATATCAAGTAGGTGACGATTTTTTCTTTCAGAAACTCCATTTTGTTCGGGTGTTTGTGGACACGTAGTTTGATGAACAATGCCATGTATTTGGAGGAATTCACTGAAGGCATTATTGATATACTCCCCCCCATTATCAGACCGAAGGATTTTTATGGTGCTATTATACTGTGTGTGAATTAGATTGCAAAAAGCTTGAAAAGTTGGAAATACTTCATCTTTAGTTTTAAGAAGAATTACCCATGACAGTCTTGTACAATCATCAATAAATAACACAAAATACCGCATACCAGAAATAGTGGACTCTTTAGAGGGACCCCAGACATCGGAATGAATCAACTCAAAAGGGATAGTACTTTTATTAGAAATACTGGGAGAATAGGTAGCACGATGACTTTTAGCAATAACACAAGTTTCACACCGCAACACAGATTCATCAATACCAATAAACAAAGTAGGCATAGTTTTTCTCATAACATTGAAAGACGGATGTCCTAGACGGCGATGCCATAACCAAACCTCACTCAATTTTTCAGAATTCGAAGTCAAAGCGGTGCGGGACGGCGCTCCTGGTCTCTCCCCAGCATACATTCGATCTAGGTGAAACAATCTGCCCCTCAGATACCCCCTTCCAATTACCTCCCTGGTTAGAAGATCCTGAAAAAGGACATACATGGGATAAAAAATCACAAAACATTTGGAGTCAGTATTTAATTGGGAAACAGACAATAAGTGATGGGATAATGCAGGAACATATAGAACATGGTGAAGTTCTAAAGTTGGGGTAATACGAACTGATCCTATTCCTAATACAGGAAAAGCTTCACCATTTGCATTAGTAACACAGGATACTGGTGGGGAAGATAATCCAGTAAAAAAAGATTTATCATAAGTCATATGATCAGATGCACCAGAATCAATAATCCAAGTATCAGAATTAACAAAATGAGAAACTTTTAATGTCATACCCATTTTACCTCGACCAGCTATAGATGCATTGGGAGTAGTTCCTGTTGGCGTATGATGGTCTTGTCCAGTTATTCCATAGAAATCTGGTTCTGGAACCAAGTGAACAACAGCTGCTTCCCCTTTGTTGTGATAACTTTGCAATCTGGGTCTAAGATGTGGATTCAGCTTCCAACAAGTTTTTCGAACATGTCCCAATTCATTGCAGTAGGTACACTTTGGACGATTTGAACCTGATGGTGGGCGTTGCTGATGAAGCACATTTGAACCTTGTTGTTGACGGTAAGGTACTGGTGGCTTAGATTGGATAGCCAGGCTAGAGACTTCAACATGTGCCCGTTGGAGACTGTCTTGCTGGGATTCATCCTTGCGAATATATGCAAACACTGCAGTTAGACTAGGAGGTTCGGACATGCGAAGCAACTCTCCTTTAGCACTTCCATGTTTAGCATCCAGTCCTCCCAGGAAGGCATGAACCCTCTCAAGTTCCTTTTCCTTTTGATACCACGCAATGCACTCAGAATGCTTGAGCGTACAAGGACGTTTCTGATCAATTTCTGCCCAAACGTTCTTCAGTTTAGTAAAGAACACTGATACTGGTTGCCCATTCTGTCGCATCCCAGCAGCTTTGCACATTAATTCGTGAACCTGTATGAAGTCAGATTCATTGGTGTACAGATCCCCCAACGTATTCCATATGGCTTCAGAGGTTTCACACTCCTCTACCATTTGTAATACATCGTCAGTCATTGCTTTGAACAAAACTGACATTACGTACCCATCATCATCTTCCCATTTTGTAAATTCCTCAATATCTGTGTTACTGGGAGCCTTGGTTGCTCCAGTTACATGCCCCATCTTATGTATTCCTCGAAGAAAAACCGACATTATTTTCTTCCAGGTACGAAAATTAGTACCATTGAGTCTCGTACCTCCAAAGGACCCCCCTTCCGAACTTCGAACCGACACCTCAAGCTTTTGAATCTGTGTTTCACTCATGATAACTTAATATTTTAGGATTAATTTTACAAAAGGTAGGAATATTTGGGGCTAAACAGGAACTTCTGGGACCAAATTGTAAAAAATAGGAATTATGTGGACCAAATTTCGAATAACAGAAACTTCAGGGGGTCAAAAAGCAAAGACAGGAACTTATCTGGCAAAGACAGGAACTTATCTAGACCAAACTGTAAAAACAGAAACTAGCGTGGACCAAATTGAGAATAACAGAAACTTTAGGGGGTCAAAATGCAAAGACAGGAACTTATCTGGACCAAACTGTAAAAACAGAAACTTCAGGGGGTCAAAAGATAAATACCGAAACTTTTGATTCTATGGACAACGGGACAGCGGAGGCGCGTGAGACAGTGTGGATATTTGTTTGGTGATTTTTGGATATCGTTCGAATAAGATCAACGAACGAACAAAACTCTTTAAATGACAAAAAAGAGGGTACGAAGGTGACGATCGTTTGAAGATGAGGTCAGTAAAACCCAAATAACGGATCTAATACCTCTGATACCAAGTCAAATCTCTTATAGAGATAGAGAATGGAGAGAAAGAGAGAATATAACTCTAGAGAGATGAAGAGATTATTATTATTTCTTATGTCTTTGAAGAATCAGGAACATACATATATATACACCAATACAATGTTAGAAGTCTAACTTCCTACCAAAAATATATTGACATTAATACAAAATCTAACCTAACATATCTTGACTTGAAGAAAATGAATAAGCTTGCATATCTTGACTTGGAAGAGATGAGAGTTGCATATCCATGACTTGGAATAAATGAGAGTTGCATATCTTTGACATTCTATAAGACTTTTTGATGTCCAGTTGAAGTTCGTTTGGAATTATAAAGAATGACACTCAGCACTCTGCACTCTGTGATTAGACTCAAATTATTCAATCCATGCTATGGCGTGATAGTTGCAGAATCGAGTATTATGTGATCAATAGAAACTTTCACAATAAAAAAGAGAAATGTACAATAGCCTCTTCACCTCAACTCCCCAAATGCATCTCTGCAAAGAAGTACACAAAATAAGAAGGCATTATCATTCAAAAGTTTTTATGTTCTTGGTTGGCCTATTAACCTCCAAATCTGGGCTAGACTTTTGGACTCAACAAATAGTCAAATTGTGAAAGTCAAGTAGAATTAAGGCCAATTGTCTGGATTAAAGTTATAGCTTTACGAATATTTATAATAACGTACTAATGTGTAAACCTATGTTTACTGTTTAATTATCAGGTTCTTGGGACGACGTCTTCAAGGTCTCGGTTGGGCTCTATTTGGTTGGAACAGTGGTGTGGAATCTCTTTTCAACTGGTGAGAAAATTATTGATTAGATCCCTAGCATAACTCCGCCATTGCTTTGCGGAAACTGAACTCTCCTCCCACTTAAGAGCAAGAAATGAAAAGAGTACGTAGCTACTGAAGAAATGCAGAGGAAAAAGAGGCTGGCTTTCAAAAATGGTGAATATTTTTTACACCTAGAAGAATGCCTGCAGGGAGATGTAGCTACTCAGATTTGTTAGAAATGGAAGTTTCAGTCATTGAGATGGAAGGAGGATGATAAGTACAGAAAGAAACAAAAAACTTTGACACAGCTTGTATATGTTACACTACATATTAACACATCATTTTTGTATTTAGTGAAATTTCTTTTGTATATTATCTAAAGGTGCAATGAGGCTCCAGCGCTATTTCCAAAGTTTTACTCCAAGTAGACTTAACAATGGGTTGCGCCGAATTAAGTTTCATATCGGAATTCAACAAACAAAGACTTAAAATGGTTCAAACCAAGTCTGTTTTGTACTGGGAGAGAAGGTACGACTTGAACTTACCGTCCGTTTAGATTGAACAGGATGGATGGAAAGGAAATAGTTAATTAAGAGGGGAAATAAAGTAATAGAATGAAAAGAAATGAATTTAATTTATTGTTGTTTGGATAGTTAAGGATTAAAAAGAATAGAAGGAACATAAATCTTGTTTGGATAGAAAAAAAAAGGAAAAGAATGTGATTTAATATATTATTAGTAAATTAAGATTAAATTTGGAATAACGTAAAAAAATCATTAAAAATCTTTTCTTTCCCTCCCAATCCTCCTAATATTGGAAGGGAACAAAATAAATGAATAGAAGGAATTGGTGTTCCCTCCCAATCTCTCCGTTTCCTTTCCACTCCTTATAAATCTATCCAAATGAGTAAAATGCAATCATTTCTCTTCTTTTCCTTTCATTTCTTTCCCATTCCCTCAATCCAAACAGATTGTTAGTGTTTTAATTGTTAAAAAGCATTATAAACATTGATGGGTTTAGTAAGGTCCTGATTCAAATTCGCCCATTTGCTTTAGTTTCTCCCTTAATGTTTATGTTAGTTTGATTTTCCTCTCCACATGTAAGTGGGAGTGTTAAAAGAGCATGATATACTTTGTTAGCTCACTATCTAACAAATACAAGCGTTTGGGTGTACACTCCTCCATAGAAT
Source organism: Lonicera japonica (assembly GCA_021464415.1). Taxonomy (NCBI): domain Eukaryota; kingdom Viridiplantae; phylum Streptophyta; class Magnoliopsida; order Dipsacales; family Caprifoliaceae; genus Lonicera; species Lonicera japonica. The sequence continues at coordinate 14,573,149 of CM038463.1, forward strand.
TCAAGAACCACGCCAGAATTGTGCATCGGTCGTCTTATATGGATCCTCTCAAGACTTAATAGCCACTCGGTTTTACCTTTGCCACCAATGTAAAGGTTCATAGAACAATTCCCGAGAGGTAAAATTGCGTCCATCCAAGAGAATACTAATAATTCGTTGGGCTAGTGAATGATTTGGATTTGAGACGCTGTGCTTTGAATCACCCATGATGGATAAAAGCAGTGATTAAACAAAAATCAGCAAATATGTAAGTGAAGGAACAACTACCGGAAGAATACTCGGCTAGCCGGAAAAAATGGATCTCGCCAGAACAATAATCGGTCGCGCCAAAAAACGGCACAATCCTCCAAACCTAAGCGGAAAAAATGGATAAGAGTAATAAAGATGCTAAAGGAACACCCCAAGAAGTGGGATGAAAGATAGACCAATAGCGGGAACAAGGTTTACAGTGAAGGTTACGGTTTGAGCTGTGGAGTAGTCCCTCTTATAGCAAAGAGGAATTTTGTAAATGGCTTACTCAACTTGAGTGCCAAGCAGGGGCGGAGCCATGCAGGGTTCAGGAGGGGCCATTGCCTACATGAATTTTTGGTAAATTTTTATCGAGTGTAGAGACTTGTGTGTGATAGTACAAAGATGAGAGGATTTTTTTTAATTAAAATGTTTAGTGAGTGATAGGTTGATGGTTCTTTGTGCGATAAACTGTATAATTTTGGAGGCCATGTTATTATGAAAAGTCTAGTGGGTGATGGGGTTTTGTGTGACGAAATGTATAAATTTGGGGGCCGGGATTTGTAATTTGTCGTAGGAATGGTGTATAAATAGAAAGAATAGCATGTGATCTAATTTATTTTAGTCAACCCTTTTATTTGTTTAAAGGGCAGCCATAGCACTAGCACTACTGCACCATCGGACTCCGCTTCCTTCTTCTTTTTTTGCGGCTCTTAACTTCTTAGATTAGATTTCTTTTTTATAATCTTATACTCCCTCCGTCCCAATGTAATTGTCCATTATTCCATTTATAGATTCTCCAAATAGTTGTCCACTTTCCATATTTAGTATGTCATTAATTATAACAATATTTTTATTTTCAATATTACAATTTAAGCTCCCTACGTTTTTTTTTATTTTGGGTCCCGACGCCTTTTTTATAAGAAGAAAAGTAAAGGACATTTTTAGAAATAAGTATTATTTCTTGGAGTAATCATTATGTCTCCTTAATTTTTAGTTTTTCAAAGTGTGACAATTAAATTGGGACTGATGGAGTACTATTTAAAAAAAAATATTAAAATTTAGGTATTTTAATGTTGATTTGCTTCTTATATTGATTTATTAATATATTTGTTTGTTGGTTATAGTGTGTTGAATATTGAGTTGATAACGATATTTCACAATATATAATTAATTTTAGTATATCATTTTCAACTTTTCCGAAATATTGAAACAGAATGAAGAAATATTTTAGTAAAAAATTGGCCTATAAACATAATTATTGAGTTTGATTTGGCTTAAAAATTTTTTTGACCCCCCCTGAAAATTATTCCTAGCTTCGCCACTGGTGCCAAGCACTATATATATATATGCATAATTAAGGCTACAACTATGATAAAAAAAAAAGGATAAAACATGACACAATCCCGTAAAAGAAATCTTGTAGTTCGGATGTAAAAAAGAGAAAATAAATAAATACAAAAATATTATAGGGTGCTAGTAAAAGCACCATGATATTTTAATTTAAACACCATTTTTATATAAAAAAGGGGGGTAATTCATATAGTTAAGATATATGTTTTGAATGCACCATAATATATCAATTCCACCCACAACTTTCTTTCTTTGCTTCATTGACATCTTCTTGCATTTCTTTTTCGTCGATTCAATACGACTTCAAGGTAAGGCAAGACATTCTTCTTTACTTCTTTACATTATATATATGTGTGTGTGTGTGTTGTCTTGTATTCATAGTGCTTTGTGATGTATATGTGTTTAATTTTGATGTTGGGTTAATTTAAGTATGCATTGGAGTAGAATATTTAGAAACTATTTAAGTGTATGATAATATAGTATACATGAGTATATAAACAATGCATATAAAGTGTTTGATCAATTGCCCCAACCAACTTAAATGTATGTGTTTGTGTTTGATTTTGCAAGCCTTACTTTTTGATAATCATATATTACTTAGAAAAATAATACCACACGAATGTATGTTTCTTCTATGGCTCAATACCACTATTGTTGCCAATTATATTTAAACTCTTGATTTTAAAACACGCATGAAAGTTTGTGATCAAAATATTGTTTTCACCGATGGCCATCCCTTGAATTACGTATTTTCATATATCACCAAGGCACATTACTTAAGACTTTGGCTGGTTAATTTTCTATAGGCGGCAAACGTACATATGCACACATATATATATTTACTGGTAATAATTTCTAAGAATATGAGAAACGGGCAAACTGGTTGGGGCTTTAAGCTTAGTAAATGGTTGTGTTTGCCGTGAGAGTGCTGTGCCCTTTTGTTTTGTGAGAGTTTTCGGTCTCATGTGTTTTTGCGTTCAACTTTAATTTTAGAAAAAGATTAATTTTTAGTGACATAATTTAATGATCAAATATTTGTCGTAAATATAATGTTTTGTTTTAAACGTGTATTTATTATTAAGGTGCCTAAATTGTATGAATGCTCTTACGAATTTAAAATTAAAATATAGGTGCCTAAAAAATAAGTGTTTAAATTGAATTCTTACCCGCACCCAATATTATAACATCCAACACTAATTTCAAGTTATCCTTGTACCCAAGTTTATAATGTTATATTTGCTTCAACAGTAAAAAGATTATAATAAGTGAAAAAAGGCGAGCTCGAATCTGGACAATTTTAAAATTAACTTTTATTAATCTTTGTGATAATCCACTCACTCTACCTAACATGTCATTTCTTGTTGTATTAAAGCATAATATCAATAACAAAATAAAAAAAACTTTTATGCACAACAAAAAAAGACATCTTTCAATTGTATTTTCGTATTCTTATTTATTATCAAATAGAGTAGTTCTGCCTTTAAAATTCACTTCAATTATGAGGGACATTTTATAATTTATGTTATTTTGCAAAGTTAAATAACCTTTACTATTAACATTTGTCTTTTGTGAAAAAAAAAAAAAGAAAAAGAAAGAGTAAAAAATGTAAAGTGATCTGTCCCAGCTGTTCAAATTTTTTTTTCTTGGGGTTGCAATCAATATACAAGTGTGCTAACATGTTTGCATGCTTCCACGTGTCGGAACGGTAGCCATACTCTTGTTGAGGATGAGCTTTCATCTAATCATCTTCCTCCTTTTTCCTCCTTGTAAAATGAAAAAAAAAAAAACTAGCTTAAAAATACATAAAATAAAAAGAAAGAAGATAATACACTCGTGGAGAGCTTGTGCTACAAACATGTCCATGTAATTCTTAATCACAAATCTTTACCAATCCAACGGTCCATATTCACCAAAACCAATATATTATCCCCACTCAAATCCCTCCCCACTTAAAGAAAGACCAGATCAAAACAGAAGGAAAAACAAAATGTCTTCTTTGAACTTTTTCTGTACTCCGGCGTTGGTCACCACACGCGGCAGAAGAGTTCAGACGGCAGCCACAGCGACCAAAAGCTCCGGCGGTGGCGGTGAGGAGAAAAGCCTTTTGGACTTTGTTCTCGGGGCATTACAAAAGCAAGAACAGCTCTATGAGAAGGATCCAATCTTGAAGAAGGTTGAGGAGAAGACCAGCACCACTGGCACTACCGGAAAGAAGAACTCTGTGGTCGTGCCACCCAAGAAGAAGGATGGTCCTTTTTTTGGAGGGCTATTTGCTAAGAAAGATTAAAAATCTGTCAGTTAAAAATTTTTTTTTATATATTTTTAAAAATTTGGGTTAATATTATGTTGAATATTTTGATGATTCTCGCACAGTAATATTTGGGAAATTGTCTTATGTTTATCTTTAAATTTAATTCCAATTTGTGATGTGATTTGAAAGCATGGGGGTGGCTATTTGCACTTTCCACGAATACTCTAGTCCTTCAAAATCCCTTGGAATAATTTTTGTCATTAGCTATAGGAATCCGCAATTCCTTAACAATGGTGAGACAACAAACAATACAGTTCTTTTAAAGAAATTGTTTTATCACTTGGGGATCACATTTGTTGTGCTCAATTGGACTGAACATTGTTTATAGTTTCATGAAGAAGTTTTTCAGGCACACATAAATATGGAACCTCTGGGTATGGGTTCGAATGAATCATGTGACTGTTAGGTTTGTGTCCGAATATACAGTAGTGTGAAATTCGAAAGTACAGCTAAGGTTCGGACTATTTCGAATGTACCTTGTAAAACTCGAACGTGAAAACTCCAAATTTGAGTTCGGGTTGTGTGTTGATGCCAAAGTTATTTTATAAATTTATATAGTTTAGTAACTAGTATTTATATATATAGAGAGAGCGCGAGAGAGAGTGATCCAATTGTATATTACAATTTGCAATGGAATTTGTAGTGTGTGAAAGATATATATTTTCCATGGAAAGCAAATGAAAAAACTTGATGAAAATCAATTCCATTATGCTCTTTCCAATCAAATCAAAAGTATTCTTCTCAATTGCAATCTGTAAATAAATCTATCTACACAAATAAATTCATCTCAATCAAAACTCGTCATCGTCATCATCTAGGGAATTAAAGCACCTATTAGAACCTTGCTTCTTATCTTTGCTTTTTCCTTTTCCCTTGCCCTTAACCTCCCCTTTCCCCTTCTTCTTCTTCTTCTTCTTCTCTTTCTCCATCTTCTTCTCTATCCTCATCTGTACAGTAACACTGCTCGTCCTCGGCACCAGTGTCCCCGCCGTCGGTGGCGGATCGTAAACTCCGTCCTCAAACTTCACTCTCCGCTCCACCGGCTCCGGAATCCCCTCTTTCTCTCTGCTACCTTTCATCGCCGATCTCAAATTTTGAGCCAACGGTAACGGAGTCGGTAGATTCGGTGGATCCGATTTTGGATCCGATTTGAAGTATCCGCTTTGTGCCAATATTGCTTCAGTTAGGTCATCTTCTTCTTCTTCATCTTCAGAGTCTTCTAATTCTTCATCTTCATCATAATTGTGTTTGTTTGGATCGTCGTTGATTTGTAGAGAGTCGGCTAGGTTTTTGTGGAGATTGGTTGATTGGTCCATTGATGAAAGCTAAGGGCTAGGGTTTGAGGAAGAGAATTGAATTATAGAAACCCTATCTTCGTGCAGAGATGCAACAATGTCGATAGGAATTGATTTGGGATTTGCTTGACTGGAGTTACTTGGTGGTGAGAATGGATCGATTCAGAATCAGAAGAGGAATCAAAACCCTAAAAAAATAAGGAACCAAATCATCGGTAAAACTTAAAACGCTATTAAATCCAAAACCTAAATCGTGTAGGAAAAGAAAACCATTTTCTTTCTAAAAACGTTAACGTGAGCGCTAAGAGGCATTTTTAGTAATATTTTATATTTATATTTTATGTAAATTTTATAAAATTTGTAGAAAATTTAGTTTTCAACAAATATTTAAAAATGAGTTTTGTATAAATTTATTGTGTAAAATATACTCCCACTTTATATTGCTATGTCAATTTTTTTTTTCTTCATTTTTTTTTTACTAAAATTTAAAAATGTAATAATTTTTAATAAAAAATATATATTTAAAGTCTACTCATCAAAAGTTATAAATCTATAAATCAAAATTCATTGTGAGTATATGATTCTGTATCAAAAAATAATATTTAACATGTATTAATATTTTATTGGTTATTTCAAAATTTACACAAGAATTTACAAAAGTACTATTAGAGCATATTTTTTTCAAACTTCAAGTTTTATGCAAAAGTTAATGACACATAAGATTTATATTTAAATTTTTACATAACTATTGGAGATGCTCTAAGGTGTTTTTGGTATGCGAAATTATATAAGAGGAGGGGAAAGAAAATTGAAATCGTGTTTATAACATATTAAAATTCTGGGCTTTTTTTCGGTGGTCAAGAGTTTAAAAAATTCACATGGAGCATCACGATACAATCTCCTCTTAAAAATCACCAAGATTTTTTTTAAAAAAAAAATTTGACTTATTATATAAAGACTTTCACAAATTGAATTTAAAAAAATGAAAGAAAGCATATGTTTGCTATAACAAAAATGGAGAAAATAGCTCCTTTTAATTGCCAACTATAAAAAAATGAGAATTTTTAACTCTAATCTGCCTCTCAAAAGAAATTAAGGGTGCGTTTGATTGCAAGCATGGAATTTGCATGGAAAGAAAATAAGTTACAAGTAATTGAATTGCCTATAATTGAGTTGCATGAAAAATGTAGTGTAGTTTAGTGTGTTTGATTGTCTTAATTTTCTACCCGAAAAATATTGATTGTATTATGGCATTTTTAATGTAGAAAAAATTATTGGTATTTTTTTACATAATTATATAGTCATAATGGATCTTGTTTAATTAATCTTGATTAGTAGATTTTAAATATTAAATTTTTATATTATTTTGAATTTTATATTTTAAGTTATGGCATTTTTAATGTAGAAAATGGTAAAAACCTTGTCTCGTGAACCGTGCCCAAGCATGGAAAACAAAAAACCACCTCCCCCCAAAGAAAATATTTTCCTCAATTGCTTTAAAAATGCACATGTATGAGCCAAAAGTGGGAATTGAATTGCTTAAAAAAAGCCAATCAAACACCTTAAGTTGTCAAATCAAGTGAAAAATGCTCATTTTCCATAGAAAATGTTGTCAATCAAACACACCCTAAGTTTCTTGGAACTTGTGATGCGAAGAGCTTTTCTTGGAAAAATAGAAGCAACATGCATTACGTGGATAGTGACGGATTTAGTGAAAAAAATAGATTTGTAGTACTTGCACCAGAATTCTGGTGGCGGAGGATAGTGGCGATGTCCATTGGTAATTAAATTATTATTTTTTAGGGAAAAAAAAAGTATTTTAGTTAAAAAGAAAAATTAGTATCTTTATTTTAAAATAAAAATATAAGGTATCTTTCTATTTAACATAATTCTGAAAGGAGTCATTTTACTCCATTGCCTTTTTCTAGGGAAGTTTAGTTAAAATTAAACACGAGTTTGAACAAAATTTTGAGTTAGAATGAAAATTCAGGACAGAGCTCGAGCTTTAAGCAACTCGGTCCACTTACATTAGCCTAAATTAGAGCCCAAAGCCCGTAACAAAATGCGAGCAGAGTTTAAACATATAAAGAATTTTTTAGTTTGAGTTTGACCTAAAATTAATATGGGTTAAATTTAGACAAACCTAAGTTCGATTCATATATATCCCAATAAACACATCTAATTATTAAGGGCAGGGAAAAGGCCTTTAATCCGAACTATTGAGGTATTTATCATAAAGATCCAAAATATTTAAATAATTGTATGAACGGAGCACACATTTCAACTGTCAAATGAAGCTGAGCTGTATTATAAAAATATTTTTAATTTTTCCCTTGTAATGTTATATTTTATAAAAAAAAAAAAAAACAAGCACCTATAACATGAATCAAATCCTTGTAACTGATCAGTGTAGACTCATGCTTAATTGATTTGCTACCTATCATTTTTGTAAAATATATATGTGCAAATCATGTATGTTTCTCTCGTGTGTAAGATAATAATATAGTGTTAACATATGCAAATGAATAAATCCACTCAAAGCAGAAGATGAAAAATGATAAAGTTATTAGTATGAAAGAGGTAGGGAGAGAGGTGGGTTATTTATTTATTTTTTTGAATGGTCAACCATATAAGAAGGAGAAAAGAAAACGAGATTCCGATTAAACTTGAACGTTATATGGGAAAATCCACTCCTAGTTTTACTTTGTTAGCACCCTAGGGGTGTGGTTTCGAAATTTTGATATTTGAAAAATTGTTGTTAGTTTTAATTATTGAATAGAAGTTGTTTAAACAAATTTTAAATTTTGATTATTTCACGGAGATGCTATAAAGATCGTTTTTGTATATGGGCCAAAGGGTTACAAGGTTTCGAAAAGCAATCACAACTTATGGGACAAACGGTAGCTTCAAGGAACTGAAAGGCCCAATCCTTACCTTAGAATTAGAATTTTTTTTTTATTTTTTTTTAAGATGCGTTGTAGAGTGCTTATTAAGTTTCTTATCTTTTCCTTTTCATAACTATATATATATATATATAAATTATGATTTAGTTTTAAATTTTCTTTCTATGATTAATTAATCGCTATTACCTCTAAATGTTTAATGCGAAAATAATTTAATTTTTGTTTGAACCTTATTTTATTTTATAGACATAATAGTCATTTTTAGTTAAAAAGCTAATAATCATTTTAGGTAAAGTTCAAGTTATCTAAAATGATAGAAATCATTTTAAAGTAGAATAATAACAATTTGAACCAATTCATTTAAAAGCGAATGCGAGAGAACAAATAACAAGTGCTCAATGTTTCACCCTAATACAAAGCAAACAAAATTTTCAAAATCTCTTTCTGCTATAATAATAATAATAATAATAAAATGTGAAAGAGAAACTATCCCGTGATGAAAGAGACGTGACTCTGTTACTTGGTCTATTGTTACCTCAAGATGACTGTTGGGTGGGTGACAATTTATCACATAAGAGGACATATGTTGTTTATGATGTTTTTTACTGTTTCATCACCAAGTAAATGTATATAGAACAAAGGACCAATTACTGATGCAGTGGCAGAGGCAGACATTTTCAGCCCTACATAGTACAAGCCAACAATGCACATTCCTCCTATTTGGTAACAGGAGCATGTGAGAAAATTACTATTGCCATATATCCAACTTCTTTTGGTGACCTTGCAAATTTGCACCAAACCCCCAATTCAAGATGAGAAGGTCCGTTGCTTTAAATAGGAGGGTGTTACTATTATCAAAATAATTATATTTATTATTAAAGTATATATAGAGTACAATTTTTTAAAATAATATTAAACTCTAGTAAAAATATAATTGTTTTGACACTATAAGTAGTCAAATAGAATGATTCTATGTTCGCCAAAAGTATTAATATTGGCAGAACAATGTACAATTGTATAAATAAAAAAATTAAAATTGTATTGTAAAATGTCTACAAATATTGTTATAATCTTAAGAAACCATAATTGCCTTGTAAGTGTAGCCTTTTGGTATGCACCAATACAGGGTGCAGGATTTTTGTGACTAATCCGTAGCTGGTATGGAAAATACTATTTCATATTCCAAAGTGCGCGAAAGCATGGCTTAATTATTCAAACAATTGTAACTTTCGTCTAAATAATGTTGACACTGAAAAAACCAATTTTCATAGCAATATTTTACTCGGACAAAAGAGACGAGTACGTTCACTATATACATATAACATAAACTCAGCATGAAACATGTTGAAAGGTTTATTTTTACACAAAACACATCAACAATAACAATATTTGCATAAATTTTCTGGGGCAACAATAATGTTTAAAGAAAATTCTAACAAGAAACAGAGTTCGATCTTTGCAAGGAAGAAGTGGTGTTGATGAACTTGATGCAATCGTCTATAGCTTCAGCCCTGTGAGAATCGACTGGAGCTACGAACGGCTTCGCTCTTCCTGAGGAAGAAATGTCCTTTGGTGAAGCGCCAATAGACACCAAACGAAGAACTGCAGCCACCTTGTCGCTAATATGTTTGAAATATTTCAACGGCGATAATTCTGACCTTTTGGGTGGCCATAATCTGCAAGTTCCTGAGAATCTTGTTCCACAACTACCATCCGCTCTCTTTCGAGAGTTTTGTTTGTAAAACGTTTTTGTGGTTCTGTCATCAGTTTCCCGTTTGAAACCAACGCGAGCAGACATCAAAAATAGTTGTGCGTTTGTGTTTGTGTGTGTGTGGGGGAGAGAGAGAGAGGATGGTATGGTATGGTATGGTATGCTTTAATAGGAGGCAGGAGAATGAAGATAAATAACAATACAAATACAGAAGAAAGTGTAAGTTGCATTGCATTCGACTTTTTAAATAATGGGTGCAAACCACATGAACTTACTTTGGCTAAATGCATCAAAAATTCAAAATATATTACTAAAGTAAATATACAGGAAGCAATGATAATTAACACTTGGACCAACTTATCTGACTATTTTTTCTAGACCAATTGATGACACAACGTACGAGGGATTAGTTTTTTTGTGAGGACCCCTCGCTTCTTCTGCTTGGGAGATAGTGGCATTGGCCTTCACCTTCCAGGAAATTGTAGGTCAATCCCCTCCCTTCCTTTCACTTGTAATCTAAGATAAAAAGACTTGTACCTTATTTTTTTTATCCTTATAATATAGAACATCGCTTCACAATTTTTTACCCCATAAATAGTTATTTTGGAACTGGTTTCTTCAATATTTTAAAGCAGCTTTACATGCTTTAAATGTATCCGTGTGAGAGACAGAAAAGGGGGGGTTTCTTAACCATCTACAGGTTACATTCCAGTTAAAAATTGAGATTTTTAACGTAATTTAGCATATCTATAACACAAGGAATTAGTCCGTACTATGCCGCTAACGTTAAGAAGACTGCATGAGTATCAATGCCTTGTATGGTGCATTTGAAACCTTGTTGTTTCTAATTATAAATGCTTAACCTATGCACTTAGGACACTTTTTAACGTGACCATATAGACAAATTCTTTTATTATTGTTCTTTAACTTCCCACCCAGAAAAGAATATATAAGAATAGATGTAATGCACAACACCTAGTGGCCAAAGGGCCAATAATTAAACACTACTAGCAACAAAACTTAAAGCTATATGAAAACAATGCCAAACTTTCTGCTCTCAGTTTAGTGAGATACTATAAAACCTTAATTAACCCAAGTCTTCCTACATAAAATATGACAAAAATAATATGAATATGCGCACCCCCTGCATTAACAAAAGACTAAACATAGACCACTTTTATCAAAATAATATGTAGTGGAAGTGAAATTGAGTGTTAAGTTCTACTCAAGTACTGAATAATTTAAATACATGGACCTACAACATATATACAGAATTGTAAACGAAATTATAATACAATACAAACAGCCACCGAGAATGAACTTTTAGCATATATGAAAGAAACAATCAATTGTAGGAGGTGGCGCAATAGGGCCATGTAACCAAAAAAGGAAGGAATTTTGGAAAGACATGGAAAATGGAAAACTTTGAAGGAATCAATCTGCTTAGTTAATTAACCAAAAGGGATTCAAGTGATCAAACTTTCGGTAATCTATCTTACTTTTCTCATAAGAAAGTGACGAAAGTTAGTAGAAATTAGGAAAAAGAGTTGTTAAGTTAGGGTTTATTTGAATAAAAATTATGAAGTGTCAAACTTTCACGGATGTGCATACCTGATACCCCTTGTAGTTTGTTAAGTGATTCAGCTCCTTTAAAATCACTTTAGAGTAGAGTAGTAAATCTGGACCATTCATTAATTTAAAATTAGATTGCATAGATTTTGACAGAGTCTTTGCACCTTGCAAGGACAGACTTAGAAACTAAATGTCTCACTTAGACAGAGCTACCCATCAAATCCTGAACCGTCTAAATTTAAACTAAAGGTCCACATATCTCCAAATAACATCGTAGAAGAGCCTGAGATGTTGATACGAGGATTTGTGTTGGGATTTTTGGATCAAATACATCACATGGGGAAGTACTCGGCGCTTGGTGGATTCTACTCGACGCTTGGTCGATTCACCGACTAACACCGAGGTCTTTCAAGTTAGAAACCTTAAACCTGTTGCCTCACTAGGTAGTTTAGTTGGGGACAATATCGGCGCCCTTTAGATCCCGTGCACATAATAGTTTGCAAACGCCCTTGGGGAATAGTGTTCACATAGAGACCTGAACATGCCAAATCATTACATGGTAATATTACTTAGGACGTACACGTGTAATACATTTAGAAGAGTAGTGAAAAATTTGTGTTACCCCTAAACTTGCTCTAGTATGAAAGAGGGACCAAAAGGAAAGAAGAAACAGAAGTGAGAAATCAATGCAAAGTCATCAGCTAGCATTCACATCTAAAAAAGAAACACCACACTTTATAGACAAAATCTTCATGAAATATTCCAAAAGAAAAGCCATTACATTAGTTTACATAGAGGGCTACAAAGGAAACTAGATACGTAGTCTTAGAGTTGATGCTGGGTGTAATTTGTTTAAGTTTTCACTTTTCGGTAAAATACATAAAGTCGTTGTGGACTCCGTACATTTTCCATGTATTACTAAGGAGGGCAATCTATGATGACCCGAGCTTACATTGTAAAAAGTTAGATTTTATGTCTTAACAAGCAGTTGATGGTTTGTGTATATGTGTTGCAATCATAGACTACAAGCTCAAAGTCCAGTTTCGCTAATCACCCACAAACAAGAGGAAAATTTTCTTCCCAAATCTCCCTTTCAAAGTTATAGCCGAGTTCAAAACACTCATATTTGGAATTTCAACTGCTGCCCACAATTCGAATAAAAGAAAACTCATTGTTCATCGTTCATCACAAGCAGTACCTCTGCACCTTCATGAATGACACTATCCAAGAATTCTCTAACTTCTCCCACATCGTTAAAAGTATAAGGACCAGAAAAATCACTATCCAAATTGTACCAAACACTCTCAATCCTTCTCAAGGTAACCCAATGTCTACTGCTCCAAATGCCACCATACTTTCTCACTGGAACATTAAGCACAATACCCATTAACTTATCATCAGGACCATCAAGCGCAATTGAAGAAACTCCATTACGGCGATCGTGCCAAATTACCCTCTTCCCCTTTCCTTCAACGGCTGCAATTAAAACATTGACATCATAATTCCCAGTGAATGCATTATGATGAGGCTTGAAGATAACAGAAAGCGGAGTCCAAGTTCCCTTGGTTGGATCATCATGAACAAGTTTTTCGGCAATAACATCCAAATTCGCTCGAGTAAATGCATCCTTCTCCTGAATAGTAACATAGACGTGATTTGTGTTATCATAAAAAAGCATTTACCTAAATTTAATGTACATAAACAAAGTACATATGCCTAAGGCACTACCAGTGTATATTTGTGACATTATTTATATCTAGAAATGCATGGACACGGTGAACTACCTTTGAGGCTTTGACTATAATGAATTATTCGAAGAAATTGATTCTTTTCAAAATGCATATATTGTTTAGTAGCTTACTGAATATTATGTACAGCACCTATGAACCAAGTGCCCTGATCATTCTATATGGGGTGACCCATTTGCAACCGCACTTACTGGTTAAAACTCTTAGCGATGAATATTTTACGTATTTTGCCAGTCCCCCACTCACTCTCCCACATCCAAAGTCAATAGACGAACAAGTCACTTAGTCCAGGAGGTGGGTAACATAAATCCTTGTAAATATATGCAAAACAAATATGTACACAGCATACTTCCAGCCACCCAAATTAAGAGTGAAGTTTGACTTAACACTTTTGAGGATATACTAGTTGAAGTTCAACCTCATCAATGGTTGAAATTTATTTGTTATTGTAAAGCGGACTCTTTATTTGAGACACCCCAAAACGGAACATAAGGAGCTCAATTCAATTCAAAAAAAAAAATCATGAACCTCAAAATTAGTCATTCAAAATGTTTTCCCCCATTTGTTGGCTTTATGCCTTATTCCTGTAATTATTGTGTTGACTTGATCTAATCTAATAATATTATTCGAATTTTACGAAAAGAAAAGAAAATGCCGTTGACAATTACAAGAAAAGAAAGGGTTTTAAGTCGATTAAGCTACCAAATCCAATAAGATACAGTTATATATAATTCGCAAAGTTTTGAATCAGCAACCAATCAAAGAAAGCATGAGTAATACGAGACAGATAAGCGCAAATAAAGCTAAGAAAAAGAAACGGTGGATACCTGGAAGAGATTGTTGAGGGAGTGTAAAAGGCAGAACTGTAATCTTTGTCTCTCGTGATATACCATCTTCTTCTTCTGTTGTTCAATCTTTAATTCCTCATCATCAGAAATTCATTCAATTAATCAGTGAAGAACTTTACGAATGAAGATCTAGGGCTTTGAGAGTCAAGGGAAGTGGATGCTAATCAGTCCCCAAATTTACGTACGGATCGAACCTCGGGAAAGGAAATGAACATTTGTTTCTCTAAAAGAAAAAGGGCAATAAATGTAACTTTATTTTTTGTCCCAAACGCCCTCTACGCGACTGTGTCATAAATATTTTATTTTTTAAAATTTTATCACAAACACAGCATTCTACTGTCTTTTAGATTAAGAATCATAATTAAAATAATATTCTTTTATCATTGGAATAGTATCTTCACCTCTACTTTCTTAATATTAAGCATATGGAACTTCCGCAATTACTTAATTACAACCCAAATTTTTATATATATTATTTCGTATTAAAGAGAGTAAATTTGGTAGTATTCTCCTTTCATTAGGAGAGTACGTTTATTGGTACTCGCTCGATAACGAGCATCTGAAATTTCAACAACAATATTTTTTTCATAAGCAGCACATACTCAGTCAATATGGAGAGAGTAATTGATGGGTTTAAAACCCACAGCTCTGTTTTAGCTCTGTTTTGTTTTAACAAACTTTTTTATTATAATTTTGCAACATTCATCAAATAAAGGTTAAAATGCACAAAGATAAGGTAACAATGAAACAACTATACCTCTTTTGAATATATATATATATATGTGTGTGTGTATGTATGTTTTGAAGAAAGAGGATGAGGAAGAAAAATCCTTATGAAATTTTTGATGAGAGTATTTAGATGGAGGTTGAATTTTAGCTTAAATGTAGAATCCTTGATTACTTGAATTTGGATTCGAATTCGTTCACTTTTTCAACAAGAAGAGGAGGAGGAGGAAAAGAAGAAGGTGGTGACGACCCAATTTTTTAGATATACTCTCCTATCATTGGGAGAGTAAATGTGGTAATACTCTTCCGTCATTGGGAGATTATCTTCATTGTTACTCACTCGACATTGAGCATTTGAAACTTAAACAAATATGTGGCATTTTTTTAGAAGAGATTTGTGTGTATATATATGCATTTTTTCGTTATTTTTTTATTGTTTTCTTTCATTTTAGAATATATATATATGTGTGTGTGTATGTATGTATATATGTATATTTTGAATATATATATATATAGACCCTTTCACCCACGCACCAGTCCCACGCACAATTCCCGCAAGCGCGTGTTTCAGCTCTCACTCTCTCAAAAATATATCACCTGCAACTCTCACTCTCTCAAAATAGAGCACCACCAAACCTAAACCCCCTTCTTGTTGTTCAAATAGCTCTCTCTGTAAAATGCTTATGACGATTGCTATCTCTCTCTCCGACGAGCTTTCTCTCTCTCCAATCGACGAGCTCTGTCTCTCTCTCATGGCATCCCGAAGCTAGCTCTCTCCCTCTGTCCGACCGACGAGCTCTTGCTCTCTCTCTCTCCGACAAACGAGCTCTCTCCCTCTCTCCGTTATTCCCCCTCTCTATCTCTCATGGCGTGGTCAAACCAGCTCTCTCTGTCTCTTTGGTGTTCCCCCCTCTCTATCTCTCACGGCGTGGTCAAACTAAGCCTCTCTCCCTCTCTCACGGCATCAACTACCTCTGAAATTGGTAAGTGAGATCTCTATGTCTTCAAATTTGTGTTTCACTTGTGTCAACCAAAATTTGGGTTGATTTATTGATTTGTGATTTATTGATTTATTGAAGACATAGAGATCTCACTAATCAACACAAAGGAATTAACCACTCAATAAATCAACCAAACCAGCTCTCTCTGTTGGTTTATTGAGATGTCTCTCACATTGGTTCCTTTGTGTTGATTTATTGAGATGAAATTTTGCCTTCAAATTTGGGTTTGGTTTAGCTAATACAAAATGTGAAAATTAAATAAGAAAATTCTCACAATTTAGACTTTAGTTTGCTTGTTACTGCTGTTGTTTTACTTTTGATCGTGTGGTAATTTTGGGCGTGGTTTGGCTATATTATTTACACCCCCGCCTTAATTAGTAGGATAACACCTGTAATTAAGACATGGAGCGTTACTAACCCACTTTAGACGAGCTAAAGTAGGTTTGAAATAAATAATGAAACAATCAATCCAAAAAAATCACATAACCTGGAATAAACAACCCTGACTCATGCTACGGGCGATAATATAAAACATGAGTACAATATACATCTATACACAGGCATGAAACCCAAAAGACATACACACTATGTTCACATGTATTACAGAGTAAACAACAACTAAGGCTAGCCGTGGATTGCCATGTACACCCCTATACAACAAAAATAAATCGGTATCAGAGGTTCTCTATTTCGTTCCCGACCTAGTTGCTCCTTCCGTCGTATCCGTCTCTTGGATATCTGAATTTGTTTACATAAAAAGGGGTGAGTTCACAGCTCAGTGGGGGGGATATAACAGGCAATATTACGTACAAAACGTAATTAATTATTTAATCATAAATCATGGCCCAACCAATAAAATAATGCATGCATGTGCATATGCAGGTTACTTCTCTTATGTCAACCATTATACCGAAAGAATACCGAGGCCGAACCAAATCATAATAATGATAATAATAATAATAATTGGCTTGACCGCCCCCAAGAGATACCGAAACTGGACCGAATCATAATCATAAGAAGAAGAACGGGCCTGACCACCCCAGAGAATAAGTTAAACATAATCATAATATAATATCATCCAGTCCATAAAGATCATCATATCATAATAGAATTGGACAACATGTCCATCCATATCATATCACAGAATCACAGTGCTTTGCCGATGCCTAGATTTTCGGGCTACTCATCGCTAGCTCTAGACAGCCGACCTCATTGCTGTCCCCCAGGGGTTTAGGAATTTTCAACCCAAGAGAACCAAGCCCTACTTATTTTCACATCAGCAATCACTAGTCAATACATATCCCCTTCATCATCGAAGGGCCACAATAACAATCATATCAAACCCATCACATAACCATATCACGTCCTAGAATAATTCAACAGATATAAGAAGCTTTCAGCACCATAAATGCAAGATATATGCTTATATGATAAGCCACAAAAATAATTCGAGCTTGCCGAAAGGTCTCCAAGAATCCGGTTGACACAATAACGATACACAATATGCATAATATGCTAATAAATGAATATTTGAAACAACTTATGCCATATAACTACAACAAATCTCTATACATGTCCACTGATGTATATAATTTATCAATTAATTAATTTTATAAATATATAATATTTATACATCCAATGGATATCTCATGTACATCAAATAACACAATTATATCAAGTATAATGGCATATCTTGCTTCAAATCACATGCTCATGGCTTAATAAATAATAAAACATCATCATTCTCATCATATAATAATTTTTAAAATAAAGACAATTAAAATATGATGATTCATATATAATAAAATCATACTATCGAATTTTAAAAATAATTAAACCCCAACCTCGAAATATTTAGCCCCAAATAATAAAATTTGAGTTGATACCCAAACCCCGACCAGCACAACTCTAAAATTCTTATACCGTTGTGTAGCCCTCAACGTATAGAATAACTTTCCCTTAAGGCTCGACTCGATTCGACGGAGTTTTGATGACCAATTGTTAAGACGTAACCTTCGTACCTGTTTTATTTTTTCTTACTAACGCTCGGCAAAAATGAAAGCAAAAAGGAATGAAAATGGAGAATTATGCAGGTGATGGAGTCGGTGGACTTAAAGAAAGGAAAACAAAAAAAATCTAACTTTTGTCTAATTACGATAATTAACCCTAAAGTTTCATAACTTTATTATTTTAACCCTGAACTTTTGCAACTTGACAATTTAATCCATACTCAACCAAGAAATATGTGTCTAATTTATACTAATTATATTACGGGGTATTACATTATTATTATTAAATTTAAAGAAATGCAAAGTATTTTATTTTTGGCAGAATGTGAGTTGGATATTTCTGCTGTTGGTTTTCTATATTGTTGCTGCTGTTTTTGTCTTAAAGGGTAGAATGTGAGTAGAATGTGTATGTATTTTGCTTGGGTTGGCTAGATTATTTAAGGAAAATTAAGAAAATGCTAAGTATGTTTGTAATGGTAGAATATGTTGATGTTGTTATTTTTGTCTTAAAATTTGGTTTTCTCTTAAAATTGAAATGAATGGAAATTATGTGTATGTATTTTGCTTGGATTGTTGCCTGTTCGATTTGATTGCCCGGATCCCACTGGTGTGTATGCACCATTTTGTTGCCTGTTACAGTTGCTTTTAATGATGATTCCCTTGTTCATTTTTAAGATGCAGTTAATACTTTATCAACTTAGAATGAAGCAGCAGATAAACCCTCTTGCTCCATTTTCATGTTCTTGGAGACCTATCAACCCCATCTTTACTTTCCCTAATCTTTTTCCCACTTCCGAAACAGAATCAAGAAGATGAAGAAAAACAGATTTCTAATGTATATTGCTAAGAAATGGAGGTTTTTATTGTTCCTGCCTAGCTTTAGAGTTTTACCTACTGTCCCAGATTTCTCTTATGGATGGATAATGTTATCATTGGCAGTCTTTTCATTGGAAGCTACTAAATAAATAAACTATGAAATTAATGCCTTGATTTGTGGGTTTGATTTTATACACACTTTATTTGTGAATTTAATTTGCTCATTTCGTCGTTAACTTGATTTTTGCAGATTCAAATGGTTTATACTTCATCAACATCATAAGGTAACTCAAGAAATAAAGTGGATGTTAGATTTATTTTGAAACAATGGGAGTGCGGAGAATTAGCGGATGTAAAAATAACAAAATCAAATAAGAATAATAATAATAATCATGGTAGAATATACTACTCGTGCAAAAGGCAAAGATGAGGTACTTTCTTGGGTATGTGCAAAATCTCCTCAATTCACCAAGTATCAAATCATGTTGGCACACTAAAAGAATGTTGTACATCGCGTGCCTCGATTGTTGATGAACCTAACACAAACCTTGATCTAAAAGTCCAATGGAAGTTTTTAATAATTATATCTTTCATGTTGTTTTATTATTTTGATGTAAAAGTTATGAAAATATAATGTAATTTGGTATTGTTATAATTAATTTTTATAATGGATTCGGAATCTCCTTATGACTTTCTTATATTAAATGGAAGCATTTGTTGTTGTAATATTTACTTATTTGTAATGGAATATAATCATTTCATTGAAAGATCCACATAGTTTTATTCAATGAGTCAATGTTAAATACTGAAGTAAAGATCACAAGGTTCACACAACTGGAGCCTTTTCACCAAAGCATAAACTACAAGCCTTTTAAACAACAAGTAATACAAGAACCATTTAATTCAAAGATCCACACAAGCCTTTTATACAAAAAAAACTACAAGCCATTAAATTCAAAGATTCACACAAGACTTTTAAGCCTTTTATACAAAAAAACTACAAGCCATTAAATTCAAAGATCCACACAAGACTTTTAAACAAAAAAAAAATACAGGAACCATTAAATTCAAAGATCCACACATGACTTTTATACAAAAAAAAACTATGAGCCTATATCATCCCCTTCTTCTGTTGACGACCCATTTCCCTCTTCCAAATTTGCTTCCTCGCATGTAAACATCCTAAATTCAAAAGAAACATACATAATAATCAAGATTCATACAATGTAAACAAGAAGAGAACATAAATAGAAAATGAATAATTACTTACAGATTTATAAGTGCCGGACAATTTTGTTTATCATGTGGTTGGCTTACTTTTCCACACCTATGGCAACGTCTAATTTTGCGATTTGTTGCCCTTAGTAGTGCCTTCTCTTTTTCTCCTTTTAGCCGTTTTCCATAGCCCTTTGCTTTCACTTAATCTGGTTTATTATAACTATTTTCAAAATTACAAGAAACATGGGCACTACTAGCATTTGGTATAGTATTACTACCAATTGGATTACTACTCCCAACTGGATTACTAGTACCAATTGTGCCAGAAGAACCGATTGGATTAGTTATCTCGAAAGACGCCTTTACACCTACGCGGCTACTCAAAAAATGGTTAATCTGCTCATTAATGCTACGCAATCCATCAGAAAATATCTTTCTTGTTTCTTCATATACTAGGGCCTTGTCAACTAAATCCAAAAACGACTGAATAAATTGACTTCGCATCAAGACATACAATTTTTCATCTGCTATATCCATGCCTTATCATCCACCACTGTCACCGATTTTGCAGACTTAGTCCACTTCTTCAAAATGTATTTATTTGGCAAGCTTTCAATATCATCAAATACGCCAAAATGTGCCTACATGGGATTACCCCCGCTTTCAAACTTTTTGCAACCACAAGAAACAAAATCCAAGTTCTTGTCATAAACAAGGTCACGGACTTTACTTAATTAGACTTTCTTTCTTTGAATCTAATAAACCCACTGATTGTCAGTTTCCCTTAAAAATTGGATCCTATAATTAAGGCATTCACATATTTCACTCTCAAACTTGTAATACATTTTATTTGTGTAAATATTAGCCATTTGCACAAATAAGTCTTGATTTATTCTAACTTTTGGTTTCTCAATTATATCTTTGTGATTGGCCATCAACTCTTCATGCCATTGGCGTAAAAGTTTTCTTCCAAACTGTATCATAAAATTCACTAATGAATTGCCTTTTGAAACAAATTTCTTGAAAAATGTATGCCCACTTTCTACTCGTTGACTACTTGACATGTTAGCTAAGAAAATATGATTAACATATGCGAGAATCCATCTCGAACGAATTTTATATATGTCTTCCAACTACTTGTGATGTGATTCTGCTTAGCCCTTCTTAGCTAAGAAATCAGAAGAAGTGTTTGCCTAAAGCATGGGCACGCCAAAACTGGGAATTGTGACCAAAAGGCAGAAGTGTTGTTTTGATAAGGCGCGGGCACGCCTTAAAGTCCGAAATTCAGCCTTATTTTTCTGGTGTGTTCTCATGACCAGCTAGCAAAGATTGTAATTAGTTTTATTATTATTTTGGCAGCTTCTTTATTTCTTTAATAGGTCTTTTATTTTAATTAGGAGATAATATTTAGTTTGTTTCCTTTTATTAGGATTCCTATTTTTAATAGGAAATAGTTTCCTTATTGTTTTAGGATTCTATTGTTTTATTTCCTCCTATTTAAAGGAGGCACAATATTGTTTTATTAATGAAGTTATGAAGACAATTATGAATAATTAAATTAAGAGTTTTCTCTTTGTGTTCTCTAAGAATATGTTGAGCATGTTGAATTGATTAATTCACGTGTTTCTTGACATATCAATCTAGCATCCACACTAGATTGTGGCGTCATTCATTATACTAAGGTTCGAGCTTCTTTAAGCGTTGGGTTTAGGTTCCATTATCCATCTATTCGCCCTATTCCAAGGTTTTAGTCTCAATATAGACTACGGGTCAAGAATTCACAAATGACCTGGTTAGGAGTACGATCCAGGATCGCGTCAACTTGTTTCCCCCTAACCTACTTTTCGTAATCACTACTTTTCAGTATAAGTCAAATTCTTTAGGAGTCTCTGATTTTCAAATGCAATCTGAGAACTCATTCTTGTAAATATTATACTTGACTGCATTAATTTTCTCTGAAAATTTCATTAAAATATGCCAACTACAATACCTGTGAAATAAATTCAAAAAAAATGATGTTTTATTAATGAAAATGCTATATATAAACATAATTTAAAAACTTTAATAATATCTAAAAACTATATAATACCTATGAAATGTATTTGAAAGAATAAAAAGGAATACCGTAGTCCTTGCTGGGTCTTGATCGGTAATGATCATCTTCGGAGCTATGAGAATCCCGATTAGAACCTTCCGATACCGTTCTGCACTTGGCCTAATTTGTGGGCAGATTTTAGAGTCGCCAGTACGTTTTTCGAGAAAACAGACAAAAATGTAGTTTTGTACCCTTTTTGGGGTATAACGCAGTCTGCGCAATCAGATTGGGTTCGAGAACTATGTTACGACGCGGGAAGGTGTTAGGCACCCGCATCGCCCTCTCGGCTTCTAAATTTACATGCTCGTTTAATCATTATTTTATCTTTCCCTATCGTTTTAAGGCCTAAAGTGTGTATATAATTGTTTTATTAGTATGCAAGAATGATGGCACGAATTTCAAGGCAAAAATGGCAAAAATATACAAAGATCGATCGGTCATCCTGCACAGTGTGGCAACTTTTATGTTTTGAAGTCCAGAATGCATGCTAGGATGATTTAAAACCAGATTCAAGAAATATTAATGTATTTACAGTTCAATCACGGTCCAGAATTAGTTTACTTGTCATACGAGCCTTCTAGATCCGATTTCGGTTTATTAGCATGCTTGCAGTGCTTGTATTATATACAGTATCTAGAACAATTTATGTACACAAACTCCTAGCAAATCAATTGATAAATAAAATATCCATTAAAGCAGTTTATATATGCGTGCGAGACAGTTTTTATGATTGAAACAATGTTTAAGAGATTAATTGAATACCATAATTCCGAAGGCAAAGCGTTTGATTCGATTGATACTTAAAGAGTATTACAAACTAGTCTAGGAATTTTGGATACAATAAGTTCCTATCTTTAGATCTAATTTTTATATATCTATCTATCTATGATTTTCGAGCCTTTGCTCCCCTCCTCGGGTATCTCTTCTTTCTCTCTGCCATTCATTCGACTATTTTTTCTCTGTCCGGAGGTCCCTCCTTCCTGTTCTGTGTCTTGGATCATATAGGGTGAGTTTTGGCTTGCCCCCATGGATGACCAATCCAAGTGGCCAGATGTCCAATTCGGGTAACCTGATGATCGATCCGTATGTCCGGATGATCGATCCGGTATATATTAAGACCGATCGGTCCTTATCTAAATATTTGAGCAATCCAGTAAAGACCGATTGAGAGAGCCTGATGACCGATCGAGTTGCTTGAAGACCGATCGGTCTTCTCTCCCCTTAAAACTTCTTCGGACTCTTAGTAATTTTCCTTGGCCAAATATTTTCCTTTTTGTTCAAAAGGTTGTAAAATGGGGTGTCTATAGGAGCATCACGGGGCATACTTTCTAAAAATTGCTAAAATAGCCATATGAAATCATCAATACTTTCGTGATTCAAAAATTCACAAGCAAAAACAATTGTTTAACTATGATTATTAACCCCCATTATTGGTGCAAAAATAAAGCCATATCGATTGGTGTTATAAGTAGTATCAAAGATTACAACATCACCAAAAAACTTGTAAGCCCACCTTGAAGTTGTATCAGACCAAAAACAACGAGTAATCTTTTGTTCCTCGTCGGTCTCAATTTTAAAAGTAAATGATGGATTTTTCGATTATTCAAATGTTAAATACTCATAAAACATCTGACCATCATGCCCCTTCGTATCCGCACATATATCCCTTTCATGATTATATAAGTCTCTTTGCGTGCATCCAATATTTTCTAATCCTCCAGATTGCACTCCAAGAAAACTAAATTATTGATGTGGTGGTACATTTACCATAAACAACTGTTTAGTTAGAGATTTTGTTGCAGCTGAAACATTACGATGTGACCTTAAAATGTGGACCTTACTTGGTGTCGATAATGGGTGGCTATGCCCCTCGTTGAAAACAGTAACAATATATTTATTGGAGTTTGATTTTAAAACTGCGAGTTTGGCCGTACAATCCTCACCTAAGCTTCCCCGGCATATTTTATTTCCAACTTCAACAATTCTTAAAGATTTTCCTTGTTTATAACAAACATACTCCTTTCTCCTTATTTCGTCACTTTTGTCTCTTTCTTGGTAGTCCAAGTGCGTACACTAAACCCGGCTGCTTTAGCATAAGCATTATAGAATATAACAACATCATCAATTGTCTCAAATTGTTGCCTTTTTTTTTGCCTCAGTTCATCTGATACTTGAGGAGTGTATGTCAAATTATCTTCATTTGAGTCTAGCTCTAAATTATTTTCATTATCCAAATTTTCACTCCTCCCTACTTCAGTGTCCAAATTTTCCATTGTTTTCACAGACAATTGCCGTGAACCTATACAAACAAAATACATACACATAATTATCAGTACTAATCCACATAAAAAAGATGGTGCATACACACCAGTGGGATCCGGGCAATCAAATCGAACAGGCAACAATCCAAGGAAAATACATACACTTAATTTCCCATTCATTTCAATTTTAAGAGAAACCCAAATTTTAAGACAAAAACAACAGCAGCAACAAATTCTACCATTACAAAAATACTTAGCATTTCCTTAAGTTTTCTTAAATAACCTAGCCAAACCAAGCAAAATACATACATATTCCACTCATATTATACCCTTTAAGACAAAAACAGTAGAAACAACAGAGAAAATGAACAGCAGAAATATCCAACTCACATTCTGCCAAAAATAAAATACTTTGCATTTCCTTAAATTTAATAATAATAATCTAGCCAAACCAAGCCCAAAATTCCCACACGATCAAAAGCATAACAGCAACAGCAACAGGCAAACTAAAGTCTAAATTGTGAGAATTTCCTTATTTAATTTTCACATTTTGTATTAGCCAAACCAAACCCAAATTTGAAGGCAAAATTCCATCTCAATAAATCAACACAAAAGAACCAACACAAAGAAACCAACAGCAAAAATTAAAAGAAGACAAAGAGATCTCATTTACCAATTTCGGAGGTAGTTGATGTCGTGAGAGAGGGAGAGAGGCTTGGTTTGACCACACCGTGAGAGATAGAGAAGGGGGACAGCGGAGAGACAGAAAGAGAGAGCTGGTTTGACCACGTTGTGAGAGATAGAGATGGGGGAACAATGGAGAGAGGGAACGAGCTCGTCGGTCGGAGAGAGAGTGAGAGCTTGTCGGTAAGAGAGACAGTGAGAGCTCATCGGTCGAATAGAAGGAGAGAGCTAGCTTCGGGATGCCATGAGAGAGAGACGGAGCTCGTCAGTCAGAGAGAGAGAGCAATCAGCATAAGCATTTTAGAGATAGAGCTATTTGAACAACGAGAAGGGGGTTTGGGTTTAGTGGTGCTTTATTTTGAGAGAGTGAGAGTTGCAGGTGATTTATTTTTGAGAGAGTGAGAGTTCTTGTTGACTAAAATTACTGAATAGCTGAAAAGGAGGAGGAGGAGGAGGAGGAGGAGAAGAAGGAAGAGGAGAAGAAGAGGGTGGTGAGAGAGTATATATGATTAATGGTTAATTATTAAATTAATTAATAATTAATCTTTGATAAAATGAGAGGAGTGTAAGAATAAAGTTTAGTATAATATTAATAAATTTTTTAGAGAGCATTTGTGATAAAAAAAAATGGGGGTGCATTTATCACCCCCAAGAAAAATATATTTTTACCGGTATTTATACTATCATATTGAGTATTGATGATAAGTTATAAAATTGGAAAATAAATTATTCATTATTAATTTATTATACATCTTGCATAAATAATTGGGTTGATAAAATGTAAAATCATTAAAAAAAATATTTGCAATGTTAAAATTATGACAAACAAAAAAAAAAGATATATTAATTAAGATAAGATTTATATTTTTTTAAAAATATAAAAAAAATCATATAATTACCAATAAGGGTAGTTCTTATGGCATATTATTATCTACAGTTTACTTAATCTTTCATCTTTTAAATGATTTTTTTTTCCTTTTTTTTTGGGAGGGGTGGATTTCAACTATAAGACCATCTCTATTGGTATGCCAATAATATAAAATTTCCCCTATTTAGTCTACAACAATTGCTTTAAAATGGAAAAATGGAAAATTAAATGGTAAATGAATGCTAAAGATAACATACGATAAGCATTTACTATAGCTGCCGATGTTGAGAAAATTGTTTGACTATGGATGATATTCTCAACATCGACTATATTTTTTTTTCTTTTTTTTCTAAATATGGCCAGAATCGATATTCATTAAATCAGCCAAGCCATTCTCTCCATTTCAAAAAATTGCCACTGTCAAATCGCTATTTTGACTTTCTCTATATATAACTTACAGCTTTATTTTTCAAATTTTTGATTTTCTCTCATTTACATAATTTAAAATTTTTTTTTTATTTGTCAAAATAATTTGTCTATTATTTACTTTATATATTTATATATATATATATATATATATATTAATCAGTGTATATTGAAAGATGTAAAATCCACGACTGATATTTAGAAAATCAGCTATGATATTTTTTCCTTTTTCCTCTCCCTTTTTGGTGCAATGTCCGACAAATTAATATACTTAATTTACCATATTTAGCATACCAATTCCAACTTCCAATGGAAATGGTCCAAGAATATGGACACTAATTATAATGAGCAACAATTTTAAATATATTTAAACATATGATCCATAATCTAACGTAATTAACGAATAATCGACACACTTACTTATATATATATCAATGTTTTATATGAAATATTTATGTGTAAAGTATTTTATGGTTTGTGTGAAAATCTACAGTAACCCAATCCGCAAAATCTTCAGTTCCGATAGACTGACTACTACTCCTCCTGCGAGTGTGAGGAGAAGCAGATAACATTGATTTCTCCTCCCTCACTTCAATCTTTCAGAGACAAAAATGGCGACATCTCTAACACTCCCTTCTTCAATCTCTCTCTTCTCATCAACTTTCCTTACTTCCCCCCATTCCGCTAAACTCTTCTCCTCCTTCAAACCCTTAAAGAAACCAATTACTACTACTTCCCTAACCGTTCACTCTCAACTTGCAACTCTCCCTATCCTCTCCTTCGAAGGCCAAAAGGTCGGCGAAACAACCCTCAACGTCAAATCCGCCCCTCCCGACACCGCACGCGCCGTCGTCCACCGCGGCATCACCACAGACCTCCAGAACAAGCGCCGCGGAACCGCCTCCACCCTTACCCGCGCTGAGGTCCGCGGCGGTGGCCGCAAACCCTACCCCCAGAAAAAGACCGGCCGGGCTCGCCGGGGTTCGAATCGTACCCCCCTCCGGCCAGGTGGTGGCGTGGTAATTATACTTGCCCCTCAAATTGGTCCATTTGGATAGTAATTATCTAGGATTATTATTATTATTGTTTAAATCTAAGGTTACTGAAATCTGAATGCTGAAGTCTTAACGCTAAACAGAGGCTTTGAGAAATATATTTGATTTTATTCGGCTCTGAAATCTGAATATTGAATAGATGACAATTTTACTCGTGTGAGATATATCAATAACTAATGAATGAAAATTATAGGAGTGCCATTGGAATAAAATTTCATTAAAATTATATTAAGCATATGGCTTGCTTCTTAGAACGGAGTGTTAAATTTTGGTGGCTGCTATTTGCACACCATTAAATACTTGGTTTTACTTCATGTTTCATTCACCTTACTCGCTTGTCATCGGACGAATGAAAAGTGAAGTGTTATCAAATGTTTTGTGGAGTGCAAATAGCACCCACCTTTATCTAATTCAACATTATTAAGAGGTAATAAAACATACAACATTTTCCACCTTGTAGTGCTAAATGATCTTCTATTCAGATTTCAGCATTAAGAGGTAAAAACAAGCATCCCTTTAGTTTGTTAGGATAAATGTAGTAGTTTATTTTATAATTTGAATTAGTGATAATGCTTGTTATTAGGAAGAATAAATAGGGTACCTTAGTTAGACGTTGGGGGAGATTCAGTGGATTTTCCCTCAAGAGTACGGAGACATCTTTAATTTGTTAATAATGATTGTTATAATTGTTTTGGTTCGTATCAGATTTTTGGACCCAAACCCCGAGACTGGACCATCAAAATCAACAAGAAAGAGAAGAGATTAGCGATTTCAACAGCATTGGCAAGTGCTGCTGTTAATGGTATTGTGGTTGAGGATTTTGGAGGTAAGTTTGAGAAGCCCAAGACCAAGGAATTTATTGCGGCGTTGAATAGGTGGGGGATTGATCCGAAGGAGAAATCAATGTTTTTGGTTACTGAGGTTGATGATAATGTAATTCTTTCAAGTAGGAATATTGGGACATTGAAGATGTTGACGCCTAGGACTTTGAATCTGTTTGATATATTGAACGCAGATAAGTTGGTGTTTACAAAGCCTGCTTTGGATTACTTGAATGAGGTTTATGGGGAGGGTTATTTTGATGGGGAGAGTGAAGAGGAGGAGGGTGAAATTGAAGAAGAAGATGATGAAGGTTAGTTCTGTTTGATTCATTTTGCATTTATAGCTTTCTTTGTGTTTTTTGGAACGCTTTTCTTTAGATTTTGATTCTACTTCCATTATTGTCATACTGTTGGGAGGAAATGTACTTCCTTTTCCTTTGATGTTGAATTTGTGAGCTTTAAAGCTCATAGCGATTAACCTTATCCATTAGCTGCACTTGCTTAAGATAGAAACTTTAGGAGTAAAAAATTAATTTTATAGTCAAAATGTGAATACAATTGCGAATGCAATGGATTGAGCTTATGCTATTTCTTATAGGGTCATGTTAATGTGTGCCCTAAGGGCACAAGTTAAGTACCCATTTTTGGAAATAATTAACTCTCAACATGCATTAAATATGGCTCAGATTCTCATACAAGATTTCATTATTTCCATTTATAGCAGCTTTAACATGTGCCCTAAGGGCACATGTTATCATTTTCCTTTCTTATATAACTGCCAAGTATGATAAAGATATAAATTGCTATACCCTGTATGGGTTTGGGCCAAAGCAGACAAATATCTTGCTGTCTGAGCTGGACCAGGATGTGACATGGTTCATCTTCAATTGTTCCTAGGGAATCTCCACTCCCTCAAACTCTTGGCCATCTAAATTTCGAGAACATTGACTTGGAAGGCTGCAAGCAGTCCTGAGCCTTCCCTAAATTGAGGAATCTCCAAAACATTTTTCCAAAGCTAGTTGGGAGTTTAGGGGTCCCAAAATGGTCTACCTAAAGCTCAATAATCTTATTTTCTAGGGTAAGTGACAATTAAGCTCTGTGAACTATCGCCGTTTGACACTTTACTCCTCTTCAATGGCATAACAAAATTTCAAAAATTATGAAGTTGTCATTGTTGACAAACTTGTTTTGTCGCCCTTTTGACCACCAGCTTAGTCTTGGCTCTAGTGCGTCCTCCTCATCCATCAATAATTGCATTTGACTTTCAAATCTCTCAACGGGTAAACTACCCAAGTCTGCATTTGCTGTGTTTGTGGCTTCAATATTTTTGTACTGAATATCAAATCCTTCAAACCGGATGTTCGAAGAATGCAGAGAGAGAACACCAGACAAAGTAGCGAAATCATGCGCAGACTATCAGGAGGAGGTGTAGAGGCCTCGTCGCACTTTGTAAGGCCATGGGAGAGGTGTTTGTATGATAATTGTAATGTTCATGCTCAATAAACCATATGAATTACACACATTAGCTTTGTAGAATCATGAGAATAAAAATAGGTGCAGCCTTGCATTCCGTCAAATGAGCTGATACTATTTTGTTTTGCAGTGTTTTAGAACTTATTTTTGAGATGCAAAACATGCTTATTTAACTTTAGCCTAATTGGTTTTGAATTGTTCCTAATTTTTGTCAATTTGGAATACAGGAACCGAAGAAGGTGAGAATGCTGAAGTAACAGAGTGACGGAGAAAACCTGTTTTAGGCCCAGTGCATCTCAATCCAGATATTTCTGATGCATGTATCACCTGTTGTTACAATTTACCTCTCATATTCATGAACATTGCTTTAACCCGATTTTTGTAGTGTATCTATATTATTACTAGACTCTATTGTAAGTATTTTGCTCTGTTATAGTTTTAACATTGTTTCATGCATCCGAAGATTTGCTATATAACCTCTATGCTTTTAGGGTTTTTTCAGGTCGTACTGATTAACTTTACCCTCATGTGTCTCAAATAATAGTTTCATTTTATAAGTTTACTAAGAAACATGGTAAACTTTCAGAATCACCGTTCATCAAAAGGAAGGGATTGAGAGTGGACAACATTATTTTAGTATTAATCTGTGTAGTATGCCAAATTTTTTGAAATGGAAGTGTTAATTTGACACGAGGCGAGGGAGGAGTACATAGTGATACTTGTCTGGGAACTCTTGCTTGAACTTTTCTCAAGTTTTAGCACATGTTTTGTGCATTTATACACTGTCACGCATATCAGGTGCCTAAAATGCAGTTACTGGTTAGGTTTTATCCTCAGAGGAGGGAGTAAGAGACTTTGTGTTTTAGTACTAAATTGCTTATAAAAAATTACGAATTAAACAATATACGCATGAACCTATTTTTGCCTCAATTTTGCGTAATTGTCGTGGGAAGGCCATCGGCAGTTTGAAGCTCTTGCTATTCGAGAGGATTGCCAAGTATAGCTGACTAGAAGCTATTTCAATGTGGTTTTCGAGAGTGGTTGCTGCCCAGTCAATTGTTCTATGCTGTGGGGGGAAGACGGCCCCCCAGTGGGAGATAGTGAGTATTGTTGGCGACATCAGATCAATAGCAGCTGCCTTGAACTACTCTTTCGATGTTGCTAAGCATTCGGCTAATCGAGCTGCCAACTGGCTCGCCTTATAAAGCTGAGGATTTTTGGTTTTTGTGGGAGATTGGGTGGTTGTCCCTATTCCTAAGCTGTTTAGCATCCTTTGTAGTGATTTTGTGTTTTGATAGTTTTTCTTTGTCTCTTTGAATGTTCAAAAGAAAAAGTAAAATTCTGGGTTACTCTGTTGGAGTGGGAGAAGCCTTGTTTATCGTTATAAGTGGAACACTTCAAATGACAAATTCCCTTCCGTATTGGTTTGGCAACCAGAGAGCACGAGCAAGGAGCCAACGAGTCACAACTTTTTAGTGTTTTTACTTAATTACTTAAATGTCTTGCATATAATACTCTTTTATTTTGTTTTTAGTGTTTTTATTTAATTACTTGTATGTTCCTCACATAATACTCTCCCCTTTTGTTATTTAAAGGGTATCTTTTTTTTCTGTAAGTTACAAGTTATTTTCTTGAGAAATGTCGATAATAGCCTACACATACTAATTCTAAAAAAGTACTTGCATATCATAATGCAAACTCTCGAGTGTGCCACCGATTCTAGTTATGTATTACCTACATATGGGAGAAGCTACCAAAAATAATTTTAATTGGTATTTGCTTCCATATTGTAATATTATTAACTCTTTATGGACGACAAATAGTGTGATAAGAATATGATCACACTTACATGAAAAGTTTAAGATGAAATATTTTAATACAATGCGAATATTGTTTAATTCCATAATTAATGATAACACGATAGAGTTATTTGTATGAGATTTGACATATATACTCATATTAAAAACAAAGTCCGTTTACGTTTGGGTGGGGAGATTTGTGATTCTTTGGGGCCGCTCCTCTTTGCTGGATGCAAGTTTAAGGAGTATACTTTCGATATTCAGCAGCAGGAACCGGATTATATTGAAATCTGATGCCTTTTAATAATATTGAATTTTTGAACTCTAACGATGGTGGAATTTGTAGTGATTTTGGGCCTCAAATTGAAGACATCCGTTCCTTCGCTTTTTAGAAGCGGGTTATTTTTCAATTTATCCCTAGAATAGCGAATAACATGTTTGCCTCTCATTGCATTTTTGCATAGATTGGCTTATTTAGCTTTGTTTTTATCTACTTCAGAGATTTGGGACTCCTTATTCTCGGAATGGTTGGTTGAAGATGTTTTATTAGATATATGCTATGTGGGGTGCAAACCCTCAAATTTTTTTTTAAAAAAGTAACATATATATTGAAAATACAAATTGTTTCTTACAATAAATTTTATTCTAATTTGCTAATTACATTCCTTATGTCAATTATTTCCTAATTTGTAATTTTGTTTATCTTTATTAGATTCATTTAGCAATACCAATTTTTTGTACAAAATTATGATTTTTTTTTGTCAGGTTCATGAGTCGTTCACGATTTAGGATAAAATAGGAGTCTACATGCAACAGTTTAGGGTAGTTATTTTTAAATGATAACACAATGTTATTAATAATAAAATCATAATATTCCAATGAATAAGAGTATATTAAGGACCTTATAATGCACTAAAGCATGTTCAAAAAATTTAAATGACGCTAATAATTTGAGATATCCCAAAATATAACTTTAAAACTATTTATTTGAGACGGGGGTACTAAAACTTTAATTTAAAGTATGACTAAATGACCATTTTTCAATATTTTCAATAAATATGCAATAACACTTACATTTTGTGATGAGTTGACTAATATTCCATCTTTAGCTAAAAACTAATTAATTAAAAGATGTTTAGCAGCTCAATGATAATCATGGTTCAAAGTATCAACGATATCGATTCGATATGGCTGATACCGAGTTAGAATGGAGGTAATCCGTAGCCGTGACATGATATGTGTAAATATCAGTATTTTATTGAATTGGTGCCGCACTGAGTCATCGATATTTTACGATATTTCACTGAGTTGACTTGGTACTACTAAAAAAAATGTTGATTTGTTCTAAAATAATTTATTAATCTTTACTTAATTAAATTAGCAACTATTGAAAAAAAATGTTGATTTGTTTCAAAATAATTTGTTAATTTTTACTTAATTAAATTGGCAACGATTAAAAAAAATGTTGATTTGTTCCTAAGTAATTTGTTAATATTTACTTAATTAAATTGGCAACTAGTAAAAAAAATGTTGATTTGTTCTAAAGTAATTTATTTATAAATCTTGATGCTGAGTATAATTCATATCATTATTTTAAGCCTAAATGACTTATATTTGAGATATTTATACCTCTAAGATTGTATTGTTATCTATTTATTGAACTATAATTTTAAATTATATTACTAAGTGCGACAAATCGATTTTGGTATTTTAATATAGACTATATAATTCATACTAGATAATAGTGTTATGCTTATCTAATTGATCCACTTATTAATCTCATACTTTAGAATTTTAATATATTTTTTTTGTAATTTTTTTAGACCTTTTAAATATCGAATCGGTGTGTATCGCCGAGACCGATACCCAAGTTAAAAATTGAGTGGCCGAGTCAACCTCCGAAACCGCAATTTTGAACCATGATGATAATGCATCTTCTATTTTAGGTTCATTTTATTTAACAAAAATTATAAGCCCATATTTGAAAACATATAAAAAAAATTAATGGAAAATGAATTTTTTTTTTACTAATCTACCGGATCCTAACTAGGTTGGTGTAAAGTGAAAGGCGGTAATAATACAAGAAAAGTTAAGTGTCGAATAAAATAATTTAGAGGACCAATCTTTTAACCCAACATACTACAAGGGGGTTTTAATATATAACACCCCCCCCCCCCCTCTTCTCTCCTTTTTAAATTTGGTTACAAAACTTTAAGTTTCAATGCAAACTTAAAACTCAATTTACAAGTTTCACTACAAATTTGGAAGAAAATTTCCTGTAAAAACATTACAAACTCCACTACAAATTTGCCAAAAAAAAGAAGATGAATTATGTCAAAATTTATAAGTTTAATGCAAAAATATGAATTGTAATGAAATTTACAAATATAATGGCAAAATTATGAATATATGAAAAGTATTGCAGCCAATTGTTTCTTAATTGGCATTTCTATTTATCTTTATTGTAAATTTACTAATTTACAAGTATTATATATATATAAAAAAATGTGTGTAAAATTCTAATTAAGTTTTTATATTTTATTGGGAAGAAGGGATGGATCTGGCATGAAAAGAATTTTGATTGAAAAAGTTTGTGTCATGTCCTTCTCATCTAATATAGACATACTAAAGATTTATCATCGAAAAAAACCCTATATTTTAATTAGTTATTCATGAAAGAATTAATTCTTGTATTTACTCTCTCTCTTTTTTGCCGTAATTGTAATCTTAGTATCCCTTCTCATGTGGAGGTTCATTCAGAGTACCACCACCTGCAACCATTATGGCTATTGAAGCAAATTTGGAGCACAAGGAAACTGCAATTGAAGCAGATCTAGAGAACATGGAGACAAAAAATGGAGACTAAATCCACTAATGAAGTTACCACCATTGGAACTCCTGCACATGATGTGAGTGATTTAGAGAATGGAGTTCCTGAGAAGAAGTATAAAACATAGCAAATCGTAAGTTCAGAAATCGTAATCAGTGGCTGGAAGTTAGTCATATTATTCTCTCCAATTCTCTCTATTCTTACACAAGAAAAATTTATAAGATCAGATCTATTTCAAGCCTATCAAAAATTGAGGGCTATTTTGAAAATGTGATTCAAAAAACTGAAGATTACATGAGTATTTCCCAAATCAAGGCATACTGTACATATGATAAAAAAAAATTGCATTTGGAATACTGTGATGGCAAAGGAATTGTTGCAGCCTACAGTTGGCAAAGGTGTTGCAGAATTGCCTAAGAAGCTGGTGGTTCCAAATATCATAAATAAAAAGTTCATCGTATTAGAGTTAGACTATGCTATTGATCCAGATTTGAGAGTAGCATTTGGCGTATACATCATCAAGGAATTGTTTGACCAACTGAACCCCAGATTTGAGCTTGATCCAAACTATGTTCTCTTGTTAATGAATGTTAGTCCAACAAGCTACCGAATAATGCAAATAATGCAAATAATGCAGTGGAAGGTTGTGATTGGATTTTTTTTGCCAAGGGTGTTTGATCGGGTGGGGGGAACAACCTATTGTTGGAAGTTTCTACCGCATCTAAATATACATACCCTTAAAAGTGCCCTAATGTCACAACAACTCCAGCTGCATGCCCAATCTTTTTTAAGGACCTTCAATCCTCAAGGACAAGGAATTTTGAAGCTGAGGGGAATATCAATTGGGATTAGGGGTTTACTTGAGGGTAGAATGTGATGTTTATTGTTATCGCAACTAAGTGTAGTGAGGTCATCCATATGAATGTGGTGAGGAATGGTGTGACTGTGTGAATGAGTATCCTATATAATGGGGCTGGAATTGTACTGCTAAGATCATCAATGAAATTTATCAGATTTGATTTCTCTCTAAATTCGAATTCTCTCTATTTCTTCGTTGATCTTCTTCTTTCTATTTTCTATCTAAATTATTTACAAATCAGTCACTCTAATTCCTAAATTCTAATCTATATTTTCTCCCTCCCCTTTTGCGAATCTAAGTAAGGAATTAATTTCAAGCGTTTGGATCTGGAATTATCTAGATCCTTTCTACAGATCTCCACCATCAATTTTACTGCAGATCGTCATTATCACCATAATCCCCTCCTAAAATCTCCTCCGTCAATTTCAATGTCACCTTCTCCATCACCAAATGACTTGATTTCAGTACAGTTCTCTACAAGTTCGACTCAGTTCCCCTTTTCTACCACCACAAATTTCTCTCTGGCACGATGCTAGTTCCCCTTTTTCAAGGCCTATTTTTCTATAGGACCCCAGCATGGACAAGCCGGTGGTTAATGCCATAGTAGCAGATATATGGCAGAGCGGAGTTGGGGGGGGGGGGGGGGGGGGGGGGTTTGAAGCGTGGGTCAAGATTGGGCCTCATTCGGACTAGGATTGGCCAGTGAAGTGCCTATTGGCAAGGGTGACGAGATAAGGTTGTCTCCTCATCAAATTCTTCTCTTTTTTGGGGACTCTTTTAAAGGGCCCAAGGATTGCAAGATCGAATTTTTTCCATTGATTTTATTCCCTCCTTTTTTTCCTTTCCAATTTTCTAGATTATTTTTTGATCTTTTTTTTTCAGATTGGATTCTACTGTTTATGAATTCCTGTTGTCTATGGGATGATATTTTAAGCTTAATATTCAGTTGGATTAATATCTTAGATAATGGTATTCGCATGCAGTATGAATCAATCTAACATCATTTCCTTTTTCTTCACTTTTTTCCGCCAAGATACCTTCCCAAGTGGTAAAACTTTACTAATTCTGGTTTTTATCCTGTCTCGTACGTGCCATTTAGGATGCTCTTTACCCGTTTGTTAGTTTTTCAAAATAATCATTGAATATCTAAAGGCATACATTACTAAACAAAAACAGTGTAAATACGTACAACCATCATTCTTGCCAATTACACAAGTACACAACCGCAGGGGGGGGGGGGGGGGGGGGGGGCGTCACCAATACCATCCACCACCACCACTTCCCAATTGAAAACAACCTTTTTTTTACATGGGAACCAACCACAACAATTGGCATGATACAGAGTAAAGGAAATTTTCGATTTTGGAATTAAGAATTAATGAAATTTCCAAGTAGAAAAAAGCCACCCTCTATTAAGCTTTTGGTTTACTTCAAATATAATTCTTGGATTACATTACATTATGTGCTGGAACTGTTCTTAGTACAACTTGGATGGCCCAAACAATTTAAACAATATATAGGTGATTATGTATTTCATAAAGAATAGAGAGGAATGGCCGAATGGTGTATCTTTGCTTACCCCACCCACCTCCACCGCCACCACATCCCAATTGAAAACAACCTTTTTTTACATAGGAACCAACCACAACAATTGGCATGATACAGAGTAAAGGAAATTTTCGATTTTGGAATTAAGAATGAAATTTCCAAGTAGAAAAAAGCAACCCTCTATTAAGCTTTTGGTTTACTTCAAATATAATTCTTGGATTACACTATTATGTGGTGGAACTTTTCTTAGTACAACTTGGATGGCCCAAATAATTTAAAGAATATATAGGTGATGATGTATTTCATAAGGAAAAGAGAGGAATGGCCGAATGGGGCATCTTTTAAAGCGGTCGTATATCCTCATTGTTAAAAAATCTAAAATGTTGCTTAATTTACTTCTCCAAAACTTAATGGGGAAACTATTCAAAAAGGATTTCCTAAGAAATATAAGTAATCCTTTATCTCATTAAAACTTACGTTTAAAGGCACGAGCGGGAAAATAGTGGAATTTAATTACTTGCTGGCCATACGAGAGATTAGCCCGAATAGTGGAATTTAGTTACTTGCCGAAGATATGAGAGATAAGCCCGGCTGACTATTTGTTGAAACTGCCCCCACATAGATCAGCAATAGTTGAAAACCATGAACGAAATCTCTATCCCTGTGCAAAAGCATAGAAAAAGAAATAGGAAAAGAAAAGGCACACTCCCTCCGCAGGCATTATCCTGTTCAGGTTCGAAGGGACTTTCTCAGCCTGACCTGCCTGCATTTTGGCCAAAATAGCCAAGTGCTGAGGCAGATAAGACACCCCCGGTGCGTTTCTTATGTCAATAATGAAACAAAGAAAGATTTAAAACAAACATCAACTAGAT
This sequence comes from Lonicera japonica, assembly GCA_021464415.1. Classification (NCBI taxonomy): domain Eukaryota; kingdom Viridiplantae; phylum Streptophyta; class Magnoliopsida; order Dipsacales; family Caprifoliaceae; genus Lonicera; species Lonicera japonica. Next base: position 14,610,479 of record CM038463.1, read on the forward strand.
AGAACAATCCAAGAAAGTTGTTTATTATTGACGACAGAAACATTATACGACAGAAATATAAAAAAAAATTGTCCCCAGTTTTATTCCAGACAAACTGAAACTAAGTACTCACCTAAGGATGCAAATGAAAAAAGTGAACTGCAATTCTGGGCTAGCATATCACATGCGAATGCCCTAAGAAGTTGGAAACCAGTCCTCCATATACCATTATCCTGCAGAATTTAGTAAAATAATAAATGAATTACCTATGTGGGAAGAAAATGCTATGGTTCTACTTCCATATTAATGTAGTTAGAATCATGTGCAACACTTCGCCTCAGATATGCAGCCCCTAGCATTTTTTTGGATGGGTTATTAAAATGGAATCTCTATGCAGGAAGAACAGTGGTGCTACAAAAGCCTTTAATTTCAGTCACTTTAAACCACCCCTTTTCCTAACATATATTACTCTCTCAAATTAAAAGTTCCACCTTCAAAAAGAGAGAAAAAAATGATGGGTAATCAATGTAAGAAATCTTGCAAAAGCAAATAAGTTTTATTCTGAATCATTGATTATGTTGAAGTTAGTGTTTATCTTAAGAAGTTGAAAAGTCGAAAAGGGACTCTTTATTTGAGATGGAGGGAGTACTATATATTAAGCCAAAGAAAGGCTTGGCTCTTGGTTTGATTTTAAAACCTAACATGTCCAAGCTATTGATACTTTCTTAAATTGAAAAGGAAGAATGAAATATGGGTTAGCCACAATGCAAAAATTATATACCATCTCAAGTTCAGTGGAGTACCACTTTATATTTGGGACGTCACATATTAAAAGTGCATTTCTAAAATACATGTAGCTGTAGAGAGTATAAAATCCCACGTTGGGAAATTAAATCCTATCAATATAACATATAAGGTCATTGGGGCTACTGCACCCATTGCAATAAGTTGTATCCTTGACCATTGATTAGGTTAAGTACTTAAAATACTTGTGTATTCTGCATCAACATGTCCTAGCATTTTAAGCATGAAAAACTCAAGGACAACTGCCAGTGTTTGAAATTAATCAATTGCCATGTAGGATGCCCTAAGGATTAGTTTTTAAGTTAGTCAAATATATGTCATAAGACACACACAAGAGAATCCTTTTACATATGCAATTTAGAATACTGACCTTCAATTCTTTGATGAGTTGATATAGCTCGCTGGCAAGTAAATCTCTCCACCAGTCTCACCATGTTGTTCCCCACTCACAGTTTTCTTAGCAGCCAGGAACTCGGCACTCATAGCATCCATCCCTTGCCTTACAGCTTCTTCAGCACTCCCATACCCATGCTCCTCAGCGTACTTCCTCACATCCTCTGTGATCTTCATTGAACAGAATTTAGGCCCACACATGGAGCAAAAATGTGCCACCTTGGCACCATCTGAAGGCAGCGTTTCGTCATGGAATGACGTGGCGGTCATCGGGTCCAGCGACAAAGCAAACTGGTCCAGCCACCTGAACTCGAACCTAGCCTTGCTAAGTGCATCATCCCAGGCTTGGGCTTGTGGGTGGCCTTTGGCTAAATCGGCTGCATGGGCAGCTATCTTATATGAAATAACCCCAGTTTTTACGTCATCACGGTTAGGTAAACCGAGGTGTTCTTTTGGAGTAACATAACAGAGGAGGGCGGTGCCGAGGGCACCAATGTTGGCAGCACCAATAGCGGAGGTTATGTGATCGTAACCGGGGGCAATATCGGTGGTCAAAGGTCCAAGGGTGTAGAAGGGGGCTTCATTACACCACTCTAGCTGTTTTTGCATGTTTTCAGGGATCTTGTGCATGGGAATATGTCCGGGTCCTTCATTCATAACCTGAAAAGTGAGCAATGGTATGCTGTAGATTGCAATAATTACGAGAATGATGCAACAATTATTGCAGATTGGAACCATAAACTCAAAAAGATCACAAGTTCCTGACTCTCTTCTTTTTTTTTTCAAAATCTCATTGTGCAAGATTTTGTGTCCTCTTACAAAAAAATGAATATAATTTCAAGTTTATGACAGTTTAAGCTACTGCATTAAACCTGTTGTATCTGAGTCAGCAATCATACCATTAATATATACTCAGCAATAAGCCAGAGGGAGTATACATTGATTGATGATTCCACCAAATGTGCACGAAAAAAAATTGAGGAGCGATGAAGTTATGGAATAATCGATTGTTAATTTCCTATATCACGTATATATGTACTCTAGTATACTGTGTATTGTCTTACCTGTACATCCTTCTCCCAAGCTCTGCGGGTCAGTTCTCCTTGAGTTAAGAGCTCTGCAAACTGAGCAGTATCATTTGCATCATAAATAGAACCAGGTCTCAATCCGTCACCTATCGACAACGATATATCATACTGGTTACAGATATCAAGAATGTCATCCCAATGTTCATAAGCAAAGTTCTCCCTGTGATAAGCTAAGCACCACTTAGCATGAATGGAACCCCCTCGGGAAACGATCCCAGTCATTCGCTTAGCCGTTAAGGGGATGTACCGAAGCAAAACTCCAGCATGGATTGTGAAGTAATCCACACCTTGCTCAGCCTGTTCGATCAAGGTCTCTTTGAAAACTTCCCAGTTTAGATCCTCTGCGATTCCATTTACTTTTTCAAGTGCTTGATAGATAGGTACGGTACCAACTGGTACGGCAGAGTTACGTAGGATCCACTCACGGGTTTCGTGGATGTGACGGCCCGTAGAGAGGTCCATGATAGTATCAGCGCCCCACATTGTTGCCCATTGAAGTTTGTGAACTTCTTCCTCGATGGAGCTTACAACAGCAGAATTTCCGATATTTGCGTTGACTTTGACCAAGAAATTTCTTCCAACTATCATGGGCTCCAACTCCAAGTGCTTCTTGTTGGATGGAATGATAGCACGGCCACGAGCAACCTCTGATCTCACAAATTCTGGGTCGAGGTTCTCACGAGCAGCACAGTACAACATTTCCTCTGTGATAATTCCCTGCTTAGCATAGAACATCTGAGTGTATCTTGGTAAACCTAATTTCTCTCGCGTGTCAATCCACTCCTTGCGCAACTTAGGGAGCCCTGTGTATCAACCATATGGTTAGGTCAGCTGAATGGCAGCCAAAATAGAAATGCAATCCCAAGAACAAGAGAATAATAGAGTGGAATATCCAATGCCACTCTATCATTGACAAAAATTATTGTTGCCATATATCATAATTGTATTCATACAAAACACAATTGAAAGGTGACAAAAGAAACCAGCTTGATGGAATATATATGCATAGAAAGAAAGAAAAAAAAAAGATGATGATGATGTTGTTGTTGTTGTTGTAAGCAACCAACTCGATGAAATATAAATGCACCACCATCTCATGACAAGAGAAAACCTATCTATTATAGGGAGTAGAACGTGGAATGGCATAGTTTAAACAAAGTGGAGCACAAATCATGATCCTTGGCAATAATTAATAACCGAGTCAACCAAACTAAAAATCTATTTCTGAGAAAAGAACAAGCAACTTGTTTCTTGTATGTATAAACATGGATGGCATAGAACCAAAAAAAACATCACAAAGAGACTAGACACTTACGCCCACAGAAGAAAGAACTTCAGACTTTAGAGATGAGGAATAATATTAAGCAAAAGTAAGCGTGCATACCAATGGTTGGGCTTATGTTTTGGGGGCCACTGGTGTCATAGGTGTCAAAATGTGGTTCATCCCCTGCTAGGTGTACACGTCGAAACGGAACTTTAAGCACATGACCAGATTCTTCATGAACAACTTCTCTGTAAAGCATATCAATTGGTTAGCATAAGAACAAGAGGGTTTTTTTGGTTGGAGAGAGGAGAGCATGAACATATGATTGAAAGCAATAGTGCGAAAAAAGGGCAAACTAGCATACATTCAAACAAAACCATTGGTCATATTCAGGAAAAGAGGAAGGAACAAAAGGCGCACCTGTGTTCTTTAGTGCTCCTTGGGAAACATTGTTCAAAGGATGGAAGGGGAAGAAAATCTGGGGAGGCAGGATCAACAGTGTGCTTCCTTTGTTTAGTCTTCTCTGAATTTGTTGACGGGGGATCAAATGTTAATGTGGCTCTAGGTCCCGAAAAGGAATGTGGACAAATCTCCTTCTTCCGTGTACTAGCAGAATTTCCAGTCACATCAAAGCCGGGCAAGAAGGAAGTACTTGGCAACTTCGACGTAGCAGAATGGTGTGCATTCTTACACACAAATGATGTCAACGTAGTGTGCACTGATGCCATATTTGGGACAGTCTGATGAAAAAATGACATAGTATCAAGCTTGCATCTAGTTAACAACCAATTAAACCACATGCATAAAATGTACAACTAATAGACATTTGAAATTGGGTATTTTACAAGAGAATATTAACATATATTGTTAGAGATAATGCTGTTTATAAAGCAAGGAGGATGTCGACCTCATGGAGCAGTTAGGTTTTTAGGCTAACAAGCAGGTAACAACATTATTTTTAGGTGGCCTATAATTCACCATAAATCCGTTGTATCTGAATTCTGAATGTTAGTTACAAATTGCAGCATTATATGCTCCACAATTTTCCTTTAACGCTGTGTGGATATTAGAGGATGTAGTAAGTTTGTCGCTCCACAACTCTTTCAGAACACTATTCTGGTTCACATATCTTCATAATTTCGTAATTAGGCAAATCCTGAAAGAAAATTTCAGCAGCTCCAAGTGGAAAACCAAGGGAAGGGAACAAAAACCAAAAATTCAAAGGAAGAAAGATCAAGAATTTACAAAAGTTTCTTGTTATGGCCTCCTCTAATCCATTCGGGACAGTTCTAGGAGGCATTGTTATTAATATTGAAGTTGTAAGCACATGCAAAGCCATATGCATTAGCCATTGTGTGAACGTATAACGCCAAGTTCCACAATATCGTGCTTCAAGTTCAGTTAAACCCCAAAATTGACGATCATAGTGACAAATTCATTATTCATGAATTATTCAGTATAAATCCTTTGTACTTTTGGGGGAACTCAGGAAATTCACAAATAATTCTGCGTAAAAGTTTTAGAAGATTTCTAAGGGACAAAAGTAGTAAATGATAGGAAAATTAACACTAAAAGGTCTTGTTCAATTTTCATATGTCAAAGAAATTTACACCTTTAGTAGAACCAGCTGAGAAATTATTTGTAATATTTCTAAAATTAATTCAGAAATTCTAAATGTATGGAATAGGAGAATTGTACTTTCAAACAAAGTAATAGAGTATCTTAATTAAATCGCAATCCTTAAAAATAATCAGAAAATTTTGCTACCGTGCACATTACTGGTACCAAGTGGAAACTACTAGCAACGTAAAGATGGCGAAGGTAAAAACCTTACAATTAAGTCAAATCTGACTGAAATCTAAACATGCACGCGGTCGATTGACATAACCTGATGATAATCACTATCCAAAGCAAAATTCAAACTCATAATAAATACAAAATCAGATCTAACATCAAACAAAGAATGAATTAATGTATCAAGCCTAAATTATCCAAACCAGAGAAAAAAAATAAGTCCCTAACGATCTCAGTCACACAAATCACTTCGATCGACTCTTGAACTCAAATGATTTCACAACAAAAACCTGAATTAGGAATTGGAAGGGTCACCACACAATCTAACAAAATTCTGGAGAAAATGACGAACAATCCACACAGTCGGAAGCGATTTAGCTATAAAAACACTTCAATTGTATGGATAATTCATGCACACACACTACATCTATATCTAATTATCTATATCCATACATGTGTCTATGAATAGATGATTTTAGAATGAAATTAGGAAGATAAGATTAAAGGAGATGAGAGAGATAGAGAACATGTACCTCTAGTCTGCCCTTATCTGTAGACTCAATTCACAAGGAATGAATGAACACTATCACATTTTTGTAGGTTTTGAGCAATTTAAAGGTGCCGAGGCTATTTTGGTCATCTACATTTATACAAATTTCTATTATAAAAATTCTTCATATCATTTTGATATATTATCATTGAATATTATGTAATGTACTAATTTTCTACTTTTAAATAAATGTCAAATAAAAAATAAATAAAATATTATTGAAGACTAATTTTTTTTATCTATATAAAAAATATTGTCAATTAAATATAAAAATATTATAAAATGATATTAACACTTAAAATTGAAATGGAAAAAATAAAAATACTTCCAATGGCATAATGTCGGTAGTTGACGAGATAGATATTTGTAGAATTCTACGGACTGTGGTTGATGAGATGGATATCAAAGTTGCATGCACCGTTAGAAAAAAATTGTTGCACTTATTTTACCTTTTTCCAAAATTTGTATACAAATGATTATAAAACTAATTAAACTAAAGTCAAGCCAGAAAATCATATAGATTTATTTAAATACTGTCGCCTTAATTTATACAAAAATTAAATAAGAACAATTAGATATAACTTATGGTGTCAACTAGATGAAAAAAGAGTTTAATTCAACAAACGTGAAATATACTCACAAGTCACAAAACTTGATAATTAATGTTTTATTTGATTTGAGTTTTGGGAATGTAATGTCATCCTAGATTCCTATAATGCTTTTCTACTTACATTTATGATATATTGCAAATATTTGGTTCGGATATAAATTCTTCTTTTATAGAACTTTAAATTACATCTCTATACTTAATTCAAACAAGAATATAAATGAAATACATGTAAATTGTCAAAATGGTTTTCATTTTATAAATTTAAAAGATAAGTCCTAACAATTTTACAAAAGTAAAATTTAAGTTTTTATTGTTAAGAAGTGTAAAAAGTTGTTGTAGCTAATTAATAATAATAATAATAATAATAAGTTTAATAACAAAAAAATATCTCTTAAAAAGAATATAAATAAATAAAATTGTCTTGGTAAATAAAATGGATATTTTGTCTTGAGAGAAAATCAATAAGAGAATACTCGTATTCATTTAAGAAGGAAAATTTTGAATGATTAACACTGCACATGCCAGTCTTGAGTTTTGAAACAAATTTTTTGTTTAAGGGCACTTTTGTATTTTTATATGCTTATGTAATATAACTGCACTAATAAATTATAACAAAAAAAGTTATATAACAATGAGATTTGAAAAGTTACAATATAACCTAATTAGCTAAAGCAAGTGGCGAAGTAATTACAAATATGCAATGGCCAAGCAATTGCAACTTGATCTTTACAAATTTTAGCAAATTAGTATTTGACCCACTATTTTAAGGGTCTCTTTACTCAGACCCATTACGTTTGTCAAATTAGTATATAACCCAAAATTTTGTTTTTATCCCAAGGACAAATAATACATTTATTCTAATTTAATATAATAAGTATATGGCTAAATGACTTAATTGATTTTAATAATTTATTGAATTTGTTCCATATTTAATTATAGATATTTATCGACTTTAAATAAAGAAGAGATAATAATGAATCATTTCTAAGCTAATAAATATATTCAAAACAAAATAAATACAACAATGGAGAGCTATTAAAAGGTTGGATTGGTTATGGCTCAATAGGGATAATGTGATGAAACTATTGCAGGTAAGGAGTTTAGTGGATCTTATTTAAGACAAAGAAGATTTCATTACGAAGAGGAACATAGTAGTCAAAAATGATATGTTCATAGTATGAATCAGCAACTTCAAAGTATAGTGAGAAGACATACGATTCCAAATTGCAAACCAATATACGTTATGTCTTCATCCATGGCGAAATATTAGAACTATAAATTTTTTATTGTGTTGCGATCATTTAATATATGATCCAAGTGATACTAATAATCTTTTATTTAGTGCACGAATAATGATCGTTAGAATGTTCATTCTAAGGTTAGTAAATTCTTGATTCCTACTCTTTTGAACCCATCTCTCTACATTTCTTTATATTTAACATTGTTATCTTCTTGCGTTTAATATGACTGCATTTTTAGTTTTACTTGTATAATGTGTTTTTCAATATGACTGTGTTTTTAGTTTTATTTGCATAATGTATTTTAATACGATTGTGTTTTTATTTTTATTCATGCAACATTTTTTTTAATATGATTGTGTTTTTAGTTTTATTTATGTGTAATATATACTACTAATATGTCTTTTAAATCTCCCAAATTTTAATATTTAATATTTTTAATATGACTATGTCTTTAGTTTTACTTGTACAATCTCTTTTTTTTAATATGACTATATTTTTAGTTTTATTTATGTGTAATATTTACGTTTAAAATGTCTTCTAGACGCCCTAAGTCTAATGTTTGATATTTTATATTTACTACAAGTTGATTTCTTAATTATTCTATTATGTATTTATCCTACGGAAATTAATAATTATCAAAAGTTATCACTAATAATTTACATTTACGAATTTTTAAATTTGAAAATTAAAAATTGAATCTAAAATTATAAAAATCCCTAAAAGATATCCCTATATTCTAGCAATAACTAAATTTGAGGTAAATGATAAATTTAAATTCAAAAAGTCAAGAAAAGATAAAATGGAAAAACATAAAAGAAACATAATACAATAAAAAAAATTATAATATATATAGTAATTATCCACTCTTTTGGGCCAATTACTAATTTCTTAAAAAGAGTGGGTTAAAAGCAAGACAATATAAATTCTAAGGGCTAAAAAGAAAAGGCCCAGCAAATTAGGATTTGCTCCAAAATATTAATGGTCTCTTTACTCAAGCCCATTACATTTAAAAAATTAGTGAATCGCCCAATTTTTAGGATTTAACCCAATTATTTTTATTTAGCCAAAATTCAGAAATAATTTTCTTTTCCAATATTCTAGCTTTTTTAAGATTAATCTAATTAAATTATCCTTATTAAATGATAACGTTATTATCACCTTTATTTTTAAACAATATATAATATAATTAATAATAAATATTTGTCACCTCTATAGTATTTATCATTACGTCTAATACAATTAATAATAGATATTTATGACAAATGCATATATATCTCTACCAAGATTCTTTTCTAATTAATTAAATAATACAAATGAATTAAAGTCTACATTTTTCTTTATAAACTGTTATTCGTTTATTTATGGAGGATTTGAAGATTGACTCCCTAATTATGGTGGCGCATATCCTCTATTACGAAGATGAACATTGCATTAAAAAAAATATCTTTATGAGATCAATCAGCAACGTCAAAGTCTAATGTCCGTGACGAAATATGAGTATACAAAAATTTCATTGTGAATTTGTGTGTTATTGTGATCATGCAATATATGGTCTAAGGGACCACCAGTGTGAGAATCCGCAAATGCGACCCCCGGGTCTCGTTCCCGTACTTGGGCTTCTGAAACGTCGGAAGGGATTCCGTCCTTTTATTTGCTTCTATCGATGCTGATGATTCATATCAGGAGTCCCTCTATCCTATTTTTAGATGCAAGAGGGTTCGTTCAGAGTTGCTAGTACGTTTTACGAGAAAACGGACAAAATAGATGTGTAAGAGGAAAGGCTACAGATAAGCCTTTTTTACATGTTTAAGCCTTTCCTCTTACACGTTTGTCTACGAAACCAGATTTCTATAGGGTTCGAAAACTATGTTACCGATTGGGAAGGTATTAAGCACCCGTTCTGCTCTTTCGGTCTCTAGTGATCTTATATGTTTATTTTATGTTGAAAAATTTGGATGCTTTTACTGACAGTCTACTACTTTCCTAGTGAAAACCTTAATTTCTGAGGAAAACGGGAAAAATGATGAAAACCTTTGTGTTTTGAGATCCGATATTTTATTTTCAAAATAAGTAAATACAAGTGACAAAAGCCTTTTATTTAAGAGAGGGTTTCCCATTTTATTTTCTCAGATAAATGATAGTTTTCCCGGGTTTTAAGTCCTTTTTGGAAAAGTTCAGATTTTGTATCGGGACTAATTTAATATAGAATTAGAACTCCTGAGGGGAGTTCTACTAGACGTATCACAGTCTATGGAAGAGACATGATATACCGGATTTTTAATTCCTAAGTAAGTTTTACCGGTCCGGATTTTGAAAATATGATTTTATCCGGATGATAATGTACTTAGACGATGCTCCTTGGCGTGCTCGACTAACTCGTTAGGGGTCTCTGGAAGGGAAGTTGATTGATGATCCTTTCCAAATAGAGTGGTTCCGGTTCATGAATTCTGAGCCTTCAGAAGAGAACATTGTCTTCGCGTACCAGATCCTAGACGATGCTCGAATTGATTTGGCTACTGAGGACCCTACTTGGCTAACCCCTAGGGATTAGGTTTTTTTGTATACTGTACCTCCCTTGTAATTTTCGGTGTTCTGAACCACCTTAATAATGTACGAGGGACTGTTTATGGAAAATAAATTTCTTTACAATGTTTAAACCATGCATGAAGTCACTTCTCAGGTTACCTACATTCCCCTTTTGATTTTTCAAAGAACGAAAGTTTGAGTTGGTGCTCAGGTTTACGTAGTTCTTAGCTATACATGTTACATCTATTGGTAATACTTCTTCAAACGATCTATGTTGACAGGTGAATGCAGTAATTGTCCGTCCAAGTCAGCGAGTATGGCGGCACCCCCTGTATCAATCTCTTTGACGATGTATGGCCCTGTCCACTTCTGCCCGAACTTTTTTCTTGGGTCTGTGGCTCGCTCTCGAATTTCTTTCAACATGATGTCGTTCTCATTGATACCCAAAGTCTTTACTTTCTGGTTAAATGCTCGAGCGATTCTTTTCTGATACCCTTGGTGGTGGTATGCGGCTTTCAACCTCTTCTCATCTAGCAAGGCCAGCTCGTTATAACGTGCCTGGACCCACTCCCGCACATTAACTTGGTTCTCGAGCATTACCCTGAGGGAGGGAACCTTTAACTCAACAGGGAAGACTGCTTCCATTCTGTATGTAAGGGAAAATAGGGTTGCTCAGTATAAACTCTCTCGGTGGTGCGGTATCCCCACAATGTATATGGTAATTTTTTGGGCCAGTCTCGGCAGGTGTCTGTCATCTTGCTTAGGATATTTTTCGGGTTCTTGTTATCAGCCTCAACTGCCCCATTGGTTTGTGGTCTGTACGGCGAAGATCTGTGTCTGGTAATACCATATTCTTCATGACTGTGTTAGCCTCTCCTTCGAAGTAGGTGCCGTTGTCCGAGATGATCTCGTGTGGGACCCCATACCGGCAGATGACATTCCGTCTGATGAATTGAGCAACTTTTCTGGCGTCAAAGGTCTGGAAAGACTCGGCCTCTACCCATTTGGTGAAGTAGTCGATGGCTACCAATATGAATTCATGGCCGTTGTTAGTTTTGGGTGAAATTTTCCCAATGATGTCGATTCCCCAAGTGGCGAAAGGCCAGGGGGCGGTCATGTTGTACAACTCTTTCGGAGGAAGCTTTTGAGATTTGGCATAAATTTAACATTTATGACAACGGCATTCATGGTTAACGCAATCGTTCTGCAGGGTAGACCAGTAATAACCCTGATTTTGCAGGCAAGGGTATGACCGCTCGTATATGGTCCACAATCCCCCCTATGTATCTGGTCCATCATTTTGACAGATTCCTCTTCAGTGAGACATTGGAGATGAGTCCCATCGTAGTTCCTTTTATACAGCCTCCCGGCGCAAAATATGAATCTTGATGCTAATTTTATGAGCATAACCTGTGTTCTTTTGTCTGTTTGCTCGGGATATTGATGATTTTTCAACAGATTTTAGATGTCGTAAAATCAAGTGGTTGAGTCCCCGTTCTCTTCATTCTCTACCTCAAGGGCCATGCAATGTGCTGGTCCTGATCTTCTTTGTACTGTAAGAGTTATTTCTTCCATCCCCTCCGCGATATCGATCATGGATGCCAGGGTTGCTAGTGCGTCAGCAAAATTGTTTTGTGACCTGTGGACATAGTAAAACTCCGAATGCTCAAATCTTCCTGCGACATACTCCAACCGGGCAAGGTAAGGGACTAACTTTTCATCTCTGATCTTCCATTCCTTCAGAACTTGGTGGACCACTAATGCCGAATCTCCGTACACTTGTATTCTCTTTATACCCCTTTGGAGCACAATCTCCAATCCGATTATACAGGCTTCATACTCGGCCATATTGTTAGTGCAGAAGAAGTCTAGACGATATGATACTGGGGAGTGAGTTTGGTCGGGGAGACTAACAAGATGCCTATCCCGTTCTCGTTTCGGTTGGCAGCCCCGTCAAAGTATAATTTCCAGTCTTCCACGATCTCAACATTCATGATAGTTTCATCTGAGAACTCAGCTTCTTCTAACATGTCCCCCAATATTTGATTGTGGGCTAGATAGTCAGTTATGATCTTGCCTTTTACCGCCTTCTGGGTCATGTATGTGATATCAAACTCGGAGAGTAAGAATAACCATTTTGTCATACGGTTCGAGAGAGCCGGTTTCTCGAAGAGGTATTTCAATAGATATGTTCGTGATGTCAGAATGACCGAAAAAACTAGCATGTAATGCCGTAATTTTTGCGTTACCCAGACAAGGGCGGTGCACAATTTTTCCAATGGCGTGTAGTTTATCTACGAAGGGGATAGTTTCTTACTAATGTAGTAGATGGCCTGTTCTTTTCGCATATCGGTCAGATGTTGGGCTAGCATGGCTCCTGCAGTCGAATCGATGACTGTTAGGTATAGGATTAGTGACAGCCCGGCCTGTGGTGGGGCTAATACTAGGGGGTTGGAAAGGTAGTCTTTGATCCTATCAAAAGCCTCTTGGCATTGATCATCCTATTTTCTTGGTAAAGACTTTCTCAGGAGCTTGAAGATGGGTTCGCAAGTCTGAGTGAGTTGAGAGATGAACCTGTTGATGTACTGCAAATTTTCCAAAAATTCCCGGACTTCTTTCTTGGTACGAGGCTCGGGCATATCTCGGATAGCTCGAACCTTGGCAGGGTCTATCTCTATTCCTTTCTTACTGACAACATAGCCCAGGAGTTTCTCTTTGGTTACCCCGAACACACACTTCTGCGGATTGAGTCTCATATGATACTGGGAGAGTCGGTCAAAAAAGGCTCATAAGGCCGGTACATGGCATTCCTTCTCTTTTGATTTGATGATTATATCGTCCATATATACTTCTACTTCTTTGTGGATCATGTTGTGAAAGATAGCTGTAGCTGCCCTTTGATATGTTACCCCGGCATTCTTCAGCCCAAATGGCATGACGGTGTAGCAATATGTTCCCCATAGCGTGATAAACGCTGTTTTCTCTTGGTGGTCTGGGTGCATCTTGATCTGATTATACCCGGCGAATCCATCCACGAACGACTTCAAAGCATGGTTGGCGGTATTATCCACTATCAAATCAATGTTGGGTAATGAAAAATCGTCTTTTGGGTAAGCTTTATTGAGATCTCGATAGTCTATACACATGCGGACTTTTCCATTTACCTTCGAAACGGGCACAATGTTGGCTAACCATGAAGGGTACTGATCACTCTTAAGAATCCCACACTTAATTGCTTCACCACTTCTTCTTTTACCTTCAGGGACCATTTCGGCGTAAATTTTCTCAATTTTTGGTTGACGGGCCTGGACTCTGACTTAGTGTATATCTCGTGCATAACTATCTGGCTGTTTAATCTCGGCATATCAGCATAGGACTAGGCAAAGACATCCACGTACTCATTCAGAGTTTGTGTGAATTCCTATTTTTCAGTCTCGTTTAGATTTGCCCTAATACGAACCTCTTTTCTTTCCTCTTCTGTCCCAAGATTAATCACAAGAGTGTCTCCTTCCTCGCTCTGTATACGTTATTCCTCCCGTTCAGGGTGTTCGTTTAGTCTTTCTATTTTTATATAGGCAATTACAGAATTAAAACTAACAAGATACCGCAAAATAAAATCTTCTTCATTGATAACAGTGCTTACAGGTACAAGTTTAAAAAGTAAATTCAGGAGTGACTCCTCCTTAGCCCTACCCTTGCTCTTATCTCTTACCCTTACAATTTCACTATTTTCTCCCTTTTCCTAGTAATCTAGATCGGCGTGTATAAAGTATACAGGGTCGTCTCTTAGTTCATCATTTTCTAGAGCCATGACGTCAAAGAGATCTTCGATCATTTCTTCCTCTTCATCTTCCCCGTCTTTATTTTCTTTTCTCGGCCCGATCATTAACTTGGTAGAGAAGTTGTGTATAACATTTTGCTTGAGGTAAAGGTCCTCTTCATAGAAGATTTTCCATCTTGGAAGGTTATCTCCGTCGCTATTTCTCCAAGGCTCTTGAAAGCCACAAAATGGAAAATCCTCTCATTCTTTGACAAAAAACCCATTAAGTGAGCTAAAATTCGGATATTGATACCCGCGGCCCATTTTCTCTTGATTGTCTTCTTCGGTGTGTTGGTACCCCACTCCAATATTCTAGCTTTTTTAAGATTAATCTAATTAAATTATCCTTATTAAATGATAACGTTATTATCACCTTTATTTTTAAGCAATATATAATATAATTAATAATAAATATTTGTCACCTCTATAGTATTTATCATTACGTCTAATACAATTAATAATAGATATTCATGACAAATACATATATATCTCTATCAAGATTATTTTTTAAATTAATTAAATAATACAAATGAATTAAAGTCTACATTTTTCTTTATAGACAGTTATTCGTTTATTTATGGAGGATTTGAAGATTGACTCCCTAATTATGGTGGCCATAAACGAAGATGAACATTGCATTAAAAAAAATATCTTTACGAGATCAATCAACAACGTCAAAGTTTAATGTCCGTGACGAAATATGAGTATACAAAAATTTCATTGTGAATTTGTGTGTTATTGTGATTATGCAATATATGGTCTAAGGGACCACCAGTGTGAGAATCCGCAAATGCGACCCCCGGGTCTCGTTTCCGTACTTGGGCGTATGAAACGTTGGAAGGGATTCTGTCGTTCTATTTGCTTTTATTGATGCTGATGATTCATATCGGGAGTCCCTCTATCCTATTTCTAGATGCAAGAGGGTTCGTTCAGAGTCGCCAGTACGTTTTATGAGAAAACAGACAAAATAGTTGTGTAAGAGAAAATGCTACAGATAAGCCTTTCTTTACACGTTTGTCTACGAAACCAGATTTCTATAGGGTTCGAAAACTATGTTACGGATTGGAAAGGTATTAAGCACCCGTTCCGCCCTTTCGGTCTCTAGTGGTCTTATATGTTTATTTTATGTTGAAAAACTTGGATGCTTTTACTGACAGTCTACTACTTTCTCAGTGAAAACCCTAATTTCTGGGGAAAACAAAAAAAATGATGAAATTTTTTGTGTTCCGAGATCCGATATTTTGTTTTCAAAAGAGGTAAATACAAGTGACAAAAGCCTTTTATTTAAGAGAGGGTTTCCCGTTTCATTTTCTCAAATAAATGATGTTTTTCCGAGTTTTAATTCTTTTTTGGAAAAGTTCATATCTTGTATCAGGACTAATTTAATAGGGAATTAGAACTCTTGAAGGGAGTTCTACCAGACGTATCACAGTCTATGAAAGAGACAAGATATACCGGGTTTTTAATTCCTAAGTAAGTTTTACCGGTCCGGGTTTTGAAAATAGGATTTTATCTGGATGATAATGTACTTACTCTTCTGATTTTGCAAATGGTTTTATCAGGGTCTTTTGTTTTGAAAACAATAAACTATTTATAACTTGGCAATAAGTTTATTCAAATAAAACGTGGACAGAACAGCGGAAGTAAAACAAGTACACAAATATCTAATTTTAAATACTATAAGAGACTTTCTTTACCTTCCCGACGAGAATAATAATAAGTAAGAAAATATAATACGGTAGAGAGATCTCCGGCGATAATGATCTTTTCCTTCTTCAGATATTTCTGAGAATTTGATTCCAGAAACGGAATACGTCGAGTGTCGAAAATAGATTTGATAATTCTTCCGAAATAAGATGATAATAGAAAACACTTGACGAAAGACTAAAAAATCAGATATAAGCTAATAATTCTTCAAATCCAAATTGCTATCCCTGAACCCTTGGGGGTGTTGGCCTATTTATAGTGCTCGGGGAGGATTGTCGCGCAATATTTTCCCAAAAAGGGCAAGTGTTGCGCGACATGTTGAGTAATATCGCGCGACAAACGGCTGAATTGACCCTTCTGACAGACTGATTTGTCAGGAAGTGGTTGGTCTGGGTCAGAGGGGTCTGTCGTGCGACATAAGGAAGATTGTCGCGCGACATTTGGATTTGTCGCGCGATAATCCCCCTTAAAAACATGTTTGTTTGGCCAATAAACCCTTTCGGGACAGTTTCAGGTGTTCGGGTGGGTTCCGTACTCCAAAAACTATACTTCTCGAAGGTTGTTAGGGTTCTTGCGGGGGTCACGGATCGGGGTGTCTACAACCAGTAATGCTCTATTTAGTGTCGAATAATGATTATTTAAACATTCATTATATGGTCAGTAAATTCTTTCTTCCGACTCTTTTGAACCCTTATCTCTTTATATTTTTTTCATATTTAACATTCTTGATCTTAATGTATTTAATACGACTCTTTTTTTAATTTTACTTGTGTCATGTCTTTTTAATATGTCTGTGTTAGTTTAACTTGTGTAATATCTTTTTTAATATGACTGTATTTTTATTTTTAATTGTGTAATTTTTTAATATGACTGTATTTTTAGTTATAGTTATATATAATATTTACTATTAAGATGTCTTCTAAGTGTCCCAAGTTTTAATATTTGATATTTTTAATATGGCTATATTTTTAGTTTTACTTGTGTGATCTCTTTTTTAATGTGAGTGTATTTTATAGTACATTGTGTATAATATTTATGTTTAATATGTCCTCCAAATTTAATTTTTGATATTTTGTATTTTCTGCAAGTCAACTTCATAATTTTTCTAGTATATATTTATCATATGACAATTAAAAGTTACAAAAAGTTATCACTTGCAGTCATATTTACAAATTTTAAAATTGAATCTTTTAAAATTTGAATTTAAAAGCATATAAATCCCTGAAAGATATATATTCTAGCAACAAATAAATATAATTTTAAGTGAATCATAAATTTAAATTTGAAAATTTTAAAAAAGGATAAGATGGGAAAAATATAAAAGAAAACAAATAAAATCTTTTATAAAATGCATATTTAGTAATTATCCACTCATTTGAGCCAATTACCAATTTCCCGAATGTAGTGGGTTAAAAGCAAAACAATTTGAATTTTTTGGGCTAGAAACATAAAGGCCCTAAATTTTATTGATACACCATACGTAAAGAGAAAAAAAAAACTTAACACTTGAAGATTGCGAATAATCGTGAAGTATATTGCTGTGGCAGCGGGCGAAGCGAGGTCGTTAATTATCACCATGAACTATACTACCAAAGAGAACTAAAAGATAACAGAAAGTGAAAGTATTGTGCGTAAAATACGAATCATCACGCTAAAACCTAAAGATACGAAGACTTGAAAAAAAAAAAATTAAATCCCATTGAAATAGTTTTTTTAATTAATTTAATTGATGGGCTGATGGCTGCCGACCTATCTATCTATTGCATAATAGTAAAATGAAGTTCTTTCATAATGGCACATTTATTACGGCATTAAATAATTTTAATATTATGCTAATTATTATGGCTATATTCTTAACAACTTTACATACATTATACATGCAACCTTTACAAACATTGTTCATTTAATATCCATTATGACATTAAAGGTTTATGCATTTATATTTATGTCAGTTTTTTCGCATTCCTAGAAGTCTCAGTTTACGCCGTCTCCTCATCTTCATTTCTTCCACCTATTTATAAGCCTCCTCCTTTGTTAAGACTAATACAAATTTAATTGATTGGATTGTTCTCCCCTTTTTTTGTCGTATTTGTACAATTCTTTTGTACATATCCCTATACACATATATTTCATTGTTTAACAAAAGCAAAATATTGTAGAATATGTACTATTAGTTGCTTATTGTTGTTGGTTTTTTTTTTTCAATTTGTACAAGTATCTTTTACACATACAAAGTGGTGATTTCAGCTTTGTATTATTGGAGGGGTGTTGATAACTATTCTGAATGATTGAGAAAGTTAGTTTTGAAAATGTTTTAAAGTGTTTATATAGTCTTTAGTATTTTGAAGTGAAACAAATTTGTAGGTTGAATTATGAGAATACTGAAAAGAAGAAGGTTATATTTTCTAATTTACTATATATCTTTTGTAGAACCCTATTTTTTTTAATCTTATATTTTGATTTGTGCTTTTATTGCACGTGTAACACTGCCCACATTTCTTTTATGGCAATAATGTTTGAAAGGTGGTGATGAAACTCTATTACAACGATTTAAAAAAGCAACCTAATTAAACGACTTAGAATTATATCAATGTCATCCTATCATGTAATATTTTAAATTATACATATAATAGTTTACAATATTTTAAATGCGTAGGCTGAAAACTAGTTTTAATTATAATGAGATATGCTATCATGCTACCTATTAGGGTTTTTTTTGCTTATTTTAAGTTTTCTCGATTACTTACTTAAATTAGGTAACGGCTGCTGCTTATTAAAATTGAAAACAGAAATACGAGAGTAAGTCTCAAACTCAGGATGCTTGTCACCTGTGTAACAACAATGGGCCTTTCCATCGCTGGACCAAGAACCAACTTGTTAAATAGTATTCACTCGTAAAATCTTTTTCATTATAACATGTTTATATATGTATATATAAGCCCCAACAAATCGGGGGCCCAAGGCGATGGCCTTGGCTGTCTATGCCCAGGGTTAGCCCTGACACTGCATTCCTAGAATGATTTATTCGAAACCCAAAACCCAAATTAAATATGGGAATATTTCTAAAATAAAATGTAACTTTATTAAAATGATTTAAAACTCGAACCAAATGAGCTTTAAAAATGATTTCAAGTGTATTAGAGTTCTTATATTTCTCTTTCCAAAAACCTTATGTACTAAAAGCATCTCCAATAGGCATGTGTAATCCATGCCACATAGGATTTGTGTAAAATTTACATATTGTGTATAATTTTTTGTGCTCCAATAATATTGTATAAAATACGCGGCATCATCTTTTGTGTAAAATGGGTGTATATTTTACACATTCACCTCATCATTTTCTCTTTCCAACTTTTTACAAAAACTTCAAAATAGTACAGTTAAAAATTAAAAATATATTTTGTAATAAAACTTTCATATTTGAATTATACTCATCAAAATCTTTAAATCAATACCCACTTTGACTATTTAATTATAAATAAAAAATATTTATAAAAAATGTTGAATATTATATATTCCATGTGTTTCCATATAATTAGTGCATCATAATTTTACGCAAGATTATAAGTATGAACTATTTGAGCAAAAATAAGAATGTGTATAATATGTGTAAAACAACTTTTTATCAACCAAATGTCAATTATTTATTAATTCACATGTTTTTGCACATCAATTTTACACATTACTATTGCAGATGTTCTAAGAAGAGCTCATACTTCAACTAAGCAACCAATTCTTTAAATAAAAAAATCTCGTCTCTCTCTAAAAAATTTATTCCTTCTACATTCGTGTAACTCTTAAATTTAAAAACATTTTTATCCCATCTCAATAATTTCATAACATATATAATCATGTCATGATTTTACAAAAAAAAAAAATTTAAAAAATTTGAATCACTTTATCCCTCCAATCTTTCATTCATTCCAGTATTCCACAATCTTCTAGACCTTCAAATTCAAAAGGCATCATCTTTAATTTTGGATGGAGCTATTGACACACTCTATATCTCTATGTAACACTCCCTGCATTGACTCGTTGCAAAATGGTTGAATATTGAATCATTTACTCGATACAATAAGATCGAATTATTGTTAAAAACAAAAAAAATACACTGACTCGGCTTTATTATACCGAGTAATGTGTACATATTCGTTCATATTGCGCTGAATCAATACACACATACTCGGTTTTATTACATCGAGTTAATGTAAGAGTGTTACAGAGAATTTTAAGGTGCATCAGTAACCCCGACCTTAATTTTTATATAGATTTGTATAAATAGACAACAAATCAATAAGACAACGCAATTGTGGTCCACAAAAAAGTGTTGTGTCCTTTTGTTTGCTTCCCATGGCTCGGCACTTAAAGGCGAAAGGGGGAGTGGTCACTTGTAGAAAACAACATTGATATTTTTTGATGTATCACTTCTGAAAATATCAGTCTGTTAAATCTCCAACACTATTATTGCCATCCATTTGAGCCATTTGGATTTAGACTTTGAATTCAATTAAATTGAAGGAGTTTCTAGTAAAATATCTCCTCCTCCCTAGTAAGAACTCTAAACAAAGTCTTAGAAATTTGATTGAAATCGTAGTACTTGTGTAAAAATTCTTATTATAGAAAGTGTAGTGCTTAATTTATAAGTGCGTTTGACACATTAAATTAGAGAGTCAGATATAATTATTTAATTTCATCCGGACAAGATAAAACAATCACATTTTTAATAGACTCGCTAATCTCTTTCAGTGAATAAAAAGTTTTAGTGAGATAAATAATACGCTCAAATAATTAATTCTGACGAACACCAGATATAGAATAGAATAAAGTTATTATATCATATTCTTTTATTCTGCGCTTCAAATGTAGCTCAATAATTAATGAGAGTAACCAAACGGTTAATATTACATGGAATAAAAACGCATTAACTTATGTCTATAAATCAAGTTAAGAAACATAAAGACTGTTAACAAGAGGTAGTTTTGTTGATAAAGATTCGAGAAATTAAATTCAAATTATAATCGACGTTAGTGTTCTGTTGAGTCTTGTAGGCTTTAAACTGGATACTTTTTTCCTGAAAATTTTTATTTAAAAAGACAAAGAAAAGAATGTGGGTGCTGGAATGGGTTGGAGTGGGCGGGCTAAAGACTTAACTGTATTGGTCTACTGGATCAGTGTAATAGTCTAGCATTAAAATATTTCTTGGGCTGGGGTCTACCTTTGAATAAGCCTATGGTGACTTGGTTCTCGGCCCTTTTATTAAAATATTTTTCAACTAGTGACATTAACATTTACATTGGAAAGCACCACAAATGAAATACAAATGTGTTAGCTAAATTGTACATTTGTATATGTGGGTCTTTTTATTTCTTCTTCATCTTCTTTTTTTTCCCTTTTTTTTAATAGTTTTGTACATATTTAACGTTTGTATAAGATGGATTTCAACTCCCACATTCATATACGTAGACTTGTATGTACTTCCAAGTTCACATATGTAGACTTGTATTTTAAAAATCAAATATATATTAACTACAAGTGAAACATTGTCATATACGTATACTTGTATGTACTCTCATAGGTTTTAATTTTGTTTGAATAGTTTAAAATTTTAGATATGAGCATTGATTTTACCTCTTAAAAAATATTCTCTTAAGTGTGTAGTTTTAATTTTTAAAGAGTTAAGATACATCTTTTGCCTTTATCCTTTTAAATATAGTAACTTTTATAAAATAAGTGGATAACAGCAAATTCGTCTGAATAATATTTATTTAGCGTTTATATGTAATACATTCAAACAAACAACACTTATTCAATTATAACATTCAGAAGTAAAACAAACTTGCGCGTAGAGCTTCCTTCTCTTTTGTTACCGTATGTATATTGGCCAATCAAGTTGCCAATTGGATGAGACATACATTTTTCTCGGGTTTTTGAAGTGTACATTTGGATTGTGTCCCTTCAAAACTTTATGCTTTAGCTTTTAATGATCTTTGTCTGTTAACTTGTGTTTGCCTGTTTATTGTAGTTCTACTTTTGTTAAAATTAGGAGAAACGAAAAAAAGAAAAGAAAAAGAGCGCAATGTTAACATAATCAATATAATAAAAGAAAATACAACTTAATTTTTTATAATAATTTATTTGATATATTAATTATGTCAGATTCAGTTTTGAGACTTGAATCTTGGGAGTTGTTTGTTTTGCCCACTTAAATATGAAAACTTTAATTTTCAGATTTAAGTGATGTGAAAGTTATTTGTTTGGCAAAAAAAATAAGTGATTTACTACTTAAATCTGAAAATTTGCATCTAAAATTTTAAGTGGCAAGTTTGCCACTTAAATCTTAAAACACCCAATTACAAAAATACCTATTTTACTCTCATTAAAGTCATAAAAACACACTCCACGTTGCTTTTCTCCCCTTCGCCGATGCTCCTTTTAGCATCACCTATCGCCTCTACGGTGCCTTCATCTTCACTTTCAAATTCTGGGATTTTCCTAAGTGAATTCCTTCTTTTCTTGTTCTTGCTCTTCAACAATGATTGTGTTTTCTTTTTGAGTAGCAACGAAGGCGAGGAGAAAGCGGAGAAAGAAAGTTGAAGTTTGATGGGTTTTGTTGGTGAAGAGGGATGGACGTAAGATAAGACAAGTATTATAATTAAAAATTAACCCCCATCTTCTTCAAAATTTTACAATCGAATATAAATCATATATATTCTTGATTAGAAATTGTGTTGAATTCAGTACTCTTAGAAAATATTAAAATTTAAATTATATGGTCTTTTTTTATTTTCATTTAGAGTAATTTGATCTAAATACATTAATAAGTGCAAAATTATCATATTAAAAAAAAAATTATTTCAAGATGTGTTATATTCAAATAAATAATATTTTTTCGGATACAATTTTTAAAAATAAATAAATAATTTTTTCAGTTTTAACTTTTAATTTTCAGTTTAACTTTTAGTTTTTAGTTTCAATTTTCGGTTAAAGATGTTTTGTGAAAGGCACCTTGGTATGCAGAGCACGAAACAAACACACCGTTAGAAAGAAACAGAGGGAAAAGAAGAAAACCAAACAATAACTTTTACCCGCATTCTAAGATAACCATATCATATTTTGTCCATTTGTCTTTCTCATTGAGCTTCTCAGGAAAATAGCAAAGAAGCCCTGAATTAGAGGATCTATCAAAACGATGAACCAAACAAAGATTTCCATAATTAGCTAATCAATCTCCTCTTCATTTCTACGTACGTGTTTGACCACCTCTTTCATCAATCTCACAATGAGGGTTTCTTCCTTTTCTCTCTTTACTCTTGTTTCCTAACATAATTTTATCATATCAATCAACCCCACTTCGAGTTTGGATTTGTTTATCCTTTTGTTAATCTTAATTTTGTTTTCTTTTATTGAATGGGTTTTAGTTTAACATAGATAGATACTTGTAGTTTTTCAATTCAAAGTATTTCAGAGCCAGGTTAGGTTGTTCACAATTTATTCCCATCAATTTGATTCCATGATATTATTTATTTCCTCTTGACAAGTAAATATTATTAAGTAGAGATGGGTTTTATATCTTGTGTAAAGAATTATCCATTTGTATTATGCTTTTTGTTAGCCTCTTCCCTTGTGTATATTTTCCTTCCTGATTATCTGAATCTTCTGATTTACTCTTCACCTGTTATTGCTTTCATTACTATTGTTTATAGAGTTTTCATTAATACTCGCCGTATAAGCGTAAAAAGTACAAAAGGAGAGGAGGAGAGGAACAATGGGGAGCCCAGACTTGTTGAAAATGAGAAAAATATTGAAAAAGAAGTCATCGTGGATAAAAATGGCCGTTCGTCAAATCAAATACAGACGACTAGACGAAGAAATGTCAAAGAACACAATAAAGATGATTATGCGCAGGTGGAAAAAAGCACAGTTTTCTCGTCAAGGGTTAATGATGATTTAGTTGATAAGAGTGCCTTGGATGAGGAAATCCCGAAAGAGATTAGGGAGGTGAAAGTGGATTCTGTAAAGGAAAATGTTGCCGAATCTTCCACTTCTTACCCTTCGCAATCTTTACGGTCTGAAATGCATGATGAAATGGAAAGAGGAAGTTCGGAAGATACAGACGAGGATGAAGAGGGGCAAAGAGAAATAGATACGGCCGTAGAATGGACGGAAGATGATGAGAAGAACGTAATGGATCTTGGCCTTTCGGAGATAGAAAGGAACAAAAGGTTGGAGAGTCTAATTGCGAGGCGAAGATCGAGGAGGTTTCAAAGCCTTCAAGCGAGGAAATCACAGATGAAAGTAGGAAATGATTCAACAACTCAAATTGCTTCTATTCTGGTACCAAAAAACAACCCTTTTCTAGCCAATAGTTCCCTGGGCCAGACCTCGCCCACGCCCGGTTCGGCCCCTTCGGTTCTATTGCCAATGCGCAATCCTTTTGATCTTCCTTATGACCCACAAGAGGAAAAGCCGAATTTAACTGGGGATGACTTCCATCAAGAGTTCATGGCGGCTCACCAGAAGGATATTATGTTCTGCAGGCATGAGAGCTTTACTATGGGCCCTTTTGATAGACCTGATAACAGAAGAAATGCCTTAGGTAAATAAGTTCTAAATCCCCTCTCTCCCCAAGAAGATATTCGGTACTCATGAAGTACCATGTGGCCGTAGCATGTCCATTAGTGACGCTCCAGGTAGGATATACCATGCATGCCGGGGGGGGGGAATACATATATATATGTGTGTGTATAAAGAATGATTGTGTGCTTATTTGGCACCCACGTTGTACTCCAGGTTTACTGAATATTTTCTGCCCTTGACCCTCAAATTATTTTCCCACAAGTACGAGTCTAAGTAGCATGGATACTTAAAAAGTTCAGAAAAGGGGTATCAGATATGGATACAACGCGGATATTGCACAGATATGGCCTATGACAACTGCTATTAGCACTAGATTCTCCCTGTTAAATTCATCAAAAAGTTCAATCTAAAAGCGGGTGTATTGACAATCAAAATTTTCAAAGGTCGAAGATGTCCGTGTATCACTTTTTCATTACACTCACTTCTAGATTGAACTTTTTGATGAAATTCTGTGGGGTTAATCTACTCGTCAGAATGATCATCTCCATCAAATTTTGTACAAAAATTTACTAATTTACCCTTTCAAACAAACAGTCCTTACTTTGATTAAAGAGAGGACTGTTTCCTTTAGAGTGGGGCCGGCTATACTTGTATAAAGCTACCAATTTTTACCATACTTTATATCATGAAACACACACATATATAACATAATCATCATATTTCCTCACTGTATCCATGTTGTATCTGAACCGTTTGTTGTATCTCCATATACGTACGCCATAGGTATGGGTACTGCGGTGGTGATCTCTATTAGAAATTTTGTACAAAAATTTACTAATTTACCCTTTCAAACAAACGGTCCTTACTTTGATTAAAGAGAGGACTGTTTCCTTTAGAGTGCGGCCGGCTATACTTGTATAAAGCTACCAATTTTTACCATACTTTATACATGAAACACACACATATAACATAATCATCATATTTCCTCACTGTATCCATGTTGTATCTGAACCGTTTGTTGTATCTCCATATACGTACGCCATAGGTATGGGTACTGCAGTGGTGATCTCTATTAGAAATTTGAACTAATATAGTTCATTTCCCTGGCAGATAGAATACATACGAAACACGTACATGAAGATTTCGGGGGTGGGTCAAGCCCATCAGGGAAAACTTTCAAGGCAAAAAGAGATTCAATATTAAAATCCCCTAAAATCGCCACTTGGAAGAGAATGGCAAAAGAGAGAAGGGATAACGGTCGAATGAATGAATTTTTATTTGATTCTGGTCCGTCCATTTTCGGTAAGATAACAATGAGGGAACGCCGTTATCATCCCGATAATGAAACTCAACATACTCCTACGAATTCCTTTGCTTCAGATATGCAGGTCGAGGTGTCAGAATCTAGTTCACCTCCACTTACAGTTGACGGAGATGAAGAATCTTTGATAAATGATAGGGATATGGACAAAAAGATTAATTCTGGGATTGATGAAACGTGGGGTGAATCGAGCCATTTGGCTGAAGTGGACAAAAATGAATCAAGCTCGAGAGAAGTACATGAGGTGAGTGAGCTAGATCTTATACAAGTTGGATTCTCGAGAATCAAGCACAAGTCGGCTCCTGTTTCATTGCACTTGTCGCCAGTGAAAGAAGCAGAGCGAGATCGTGTTAATCCGTTTTCAGTTTCACATTCAAAGATTGAATTAATGGAGAAGTTGGTGGCTCGCCCATCCAATAATGGTGATTCTGAAAAGGCAGAGGTCCGTCGGTTTCTATTATATTATATATATATATATATCATATAAACAATTACATAATGACAGGACCGATTTCAACTGCTTTTGAGGCTCTGTCATACTTTTGCTTTAATATATCTTCCTTTACTACAATACTATACTTTTGAGGCTGTCATACTTTTGGTTTAGTAGATCATCTTTACTACAATACTACTATATAAATCCAAGAAAGATTTCAACCGCTTTTGAAGCTACATCATACTTTTTATTTCCAGTTTCAGGATTTGAACCCTTGCTACTAAGGAATTTAAACATGCATCTAACAACTGGGCCAATTATCAATTATGTTAATTATTTGTTCAAATTAATTAAATGAATACGAGTCGCAAATGCATCGTGCGTGCATAGTGATGTACGTATAAAAATCTATTAATATGAGTTAAAAGCACAAGTTGGCGTTGAGCATTTCAAGCATCTTAACCATCTTCTTTTTACGCAAATATATTTAAGATTTTTGCATTATTTGTTTTGGGAATTCAAGATTGACTGAGAACAATATCATTTGGCGACACCAGATTCAAGACAGAGAAAGTGAACAAGGTAATACAAAAATAGTTGCATCAGCTGTTCTTCCAGAATTGGAAGCCGGACAAATTTCAACCATCTCAAGTTTGTCTACAGCTCCAAATTCTGTCCTACCGAATAAATATACAACAGCTCAAGCCTCTTCATCAACCATAAATGTAGGGCCCCACCAAGCATTGGGTATGGTGCAGAATAATTCTTCGGTTAAGTTACCCTCTGAAAAAATAACACCAGCTGCGCCTCATAATACACCAGTTTTGGCACGGGACTCAACGGATAAACAGTCTAACAATAGAGATTTTGAAAATGTTCAGGTCAGCCAACACTTCTGCTGTAAATTATTATGTAGTTGATTTTTGTGTCAACTATGATGCAAATCATTTTATGCAGATTGGTAATGTCAAACACAATTTTATAACAACATTTTGTTTTCCTTTGTATTTAAGATATTGCTATGTTTTCTCATGCACAAGTAATTCAAATTGTTTGTACTCCCACAGCTCCAAGTTAGAGTCCATGTTTGACTTTTACATTTATTAAGAACACATTAATTTGATCACATTCAATAGTTTAGAATATAACTTGTTTCTTATTATGAGTTTTGGTATGTTAATTATGTTCTAAAAACGAAAGTGGACTCTTAATTTGGGACATCCCAAAAAGGAATAGTGGACTCTTCATTAGAGACGGAGGGAGTAATAGTTCTCTCTCTCTCACACACACACACGCACGCATGCACATATACAGCATTACTACAATGGGTAATGTATTAGCAAACAGGATCTATGATTAGAAGTCAATCAATCATTTAAGCTTGAGAAAGTAATCATAGCCGTGTTTCTTCACAAAGATCGGAATCGAACCCTAGACCCCTACCCTCCAATTTATAATGCTGGTGAGTGCTACCACATGCTGCTACAAGGCTACTAGCAATTGTAGTTGTAATTAGCAAAGTACAAACAGTGCTGATAAAATTTTGTTCTTATTTGTTCATCTTCCCATGTTTTTATTTGTTAACATTGTCTCAATTCTCAACTAATTAATTATGCTTGTATCTTCTTTTTTTTTCATTTGTTTGTAGCTAATTCAATTAATAAGTCATCTTTTTGTTCGCTGCTGAATAAAATTGCTTAAATTGATTATTGGACTTACCATTGCACTAATTGTGATTATCAAACAGGAAATCTCTAAATCTCCTGAGAAGGACAAGGAGGAGTTAAATTCAACTTATGATGGCAATAACTCCGAAATCCCAAGGAGTGCTGACATCAAGAACTTAAAAATGACTAAGGACAATCAAGAAATTGGAAAGGAACAATCAAAAGCGGCTGAGGAAAAAGATTCGAAATCTACCGATAATATTGTGGGCCAATTTGATAAACCCCTTGAGGAAAATGATAACTCTGAAGATGAGAAAAAAGACGACGGAAATCTACCCAAACGCGAGGAAAATACAGAGAATTCAACACCGGTTGAGAGGAATGAAATTCAGGAATCATCTGAAAACAGAGTAGAAGAACAAAGTATTCAAGAAGCTGAATCCTCTGCGGTCAGCCAGAGTCTAAATGAATCTATTGAACATTCTATTTCCACAAATTCGGTCTTATCTCCCAAGTCTGTATTAAACCCAAAATTCTCGATAGATCACAGTTCATCATCAAGTCTTGGTCAGGACCATGTGGATGAAGAGCAACCTCACACTGATACAGTGGGAAACAATTCCCTGAACGAAATTTTGGGTGAAAATTTAGGTCCTGTTGCACCTCAAAATGAACTGCGTTGGACTGCGGATTCGACAGCTCAGCCGTCTAAAAATACAGATTTTGAAACATTACAGGTTGGTTAGTATTTTTCTTGGGATAGCTAAGTATGTGAAAGTATAATATGAAGGTAGACAACTAATGTAGTATGCTTGAGAAGTAGAAGTGCGTTCATATTTCTAAAAGAGGTAATTGTTATATATATATATATATATTATTATTATTATTATTATTATTCTAATGCTCAAATCCCTTAAATTTGTATAATTAGTTGACTTTTATACGAGGGGTGGATTACAAAATACAAAAAGCGGGAAATTATTCACCCTTCTAGTTTTGAGAAGAATATCGATATTTTAAGAATTACATATTATTTTCAAGAAGCATAAAATCTGTATTATTTGCCATCATTTATTGATGAATCTCGGTAGAAACCACAGCCTTGTATGTTTTTTTTCTGCCTATGCTAGTATGCTTCACGTGTATATATATGTAATTTTTTTCCTGATGCCTTGTTAATATAATGCATTTGAAAAGAAACATTATAAATCCCAGATCAAATTAGTAAATCACAATTTTGTGGTTATTCCTTTACATCTTTCTTAATTGGACTTATAATGGTCTTTTAATGGTCGTCATACTGAGTAGGAACCCATTAATCCTTCAATAACGTCTCGTGAGGAAGCTAACAATGTTGATGAATCTTCAAAACATGAAAAGAAAGGCCAGGATAAAATGAAGTCTAATGAAGGGGACTTGCAAATATTGAGCAGTCTTGAGGCTACTGCAGAACTGTTAAAACCATTCGAAGAACCGGATTCAACAACTATTAAACAAACGGAGGCCATGCTCGACAAAATTGCTCAAGATATATCTTCAGCTGGCAGTTCTAAACCGGCTGAACAAAGTGAGAACTCAGTAACTCCCTTGGCTAAAGGCAAGGTAAAAGATTATCTTGAATAGTAAATTTGCTTAATTAGCTAATGCTTTTTTATTCTTCGCCTAAATGCTGCTTCATCTAATAAGATATTATCACTATAATTTATTTATTTTTTAATAAGGAAAAACGTAAACAATTTTTTTTTTAATTAGAGATGTTTGACTAACAATGAACAGGATTAATCAAATATCTTTATTATGAATGAAAGCCAACATGTATTAGTTACAAAAACCTGTGAAGGATACGAAGGCAAGCCCCAATTACTCCGTCTCAAATTGAGAGCTTATATTTAAGCGTGGCAACTTTGAAAGAAGATGTTGATTTCAATGCAATCAATAGTCAAGAATAAAACTTCGTTATTATTGTGAGATTTTGTATGTCATGGGAAGGAAAGTAGATTCTTAATTTATGACATTCCTCGTGGAAAGGTGGACTTATGTCAAAAATAGTTTCAAGTCAACTGTCAACTTAGGGAATTTAGTTGTTCCAAAAAGTTTAGGGTCCGTTCGGTAGCGTTTTTAGAGACCCGTTTTTGCTTTTTGAGTTAAAAAACGGATAAAAAATGCGTTCGGTGGGATATTGACAAAAACACGAAAAACGTTTTCGAAAAATGAATTCAAGTTTAAAGCATAAAACGCAAAAACGCCAAAATGATGTTTTCACCATTTTCACTCTTGCAATCTTCATTTTCGCTGTTTTCGTTCTCGGAAAATGTTTTCACTATTTTCGTTCTCGGAAAATTCTTTTTCTCATTTTCATTTTCTAAAAATATTCTCAGAAAACATTTTCTGAAAATGTTACCGAACGGGCCCTTAATGATTTTGTATCTTTCCAATTTTTCTTTTGAGTATGCACCATGTTTATATGTATTTGTTTTGGGGCTTTAATGAAATTTACAGATTTGAATTGTCATTCAATAATTTTTCCTGCATAATTGCAACTAGGATAGTAGACTCTTCTTATACTTGCAATCTTTGTATGAATTGAACAGGAACAACCATCCAGTCCTCCACAAAGATCAGTTGAAGAAGCCGATAAAAGTTCCAACACGAATGAATCATCAATAGCCAATAACACGGTCACCAAGGATTTGCAATCTACCGAAGAAAGTGGAGATCGAAATCGTGCCCAAGCTGACTTGACTCGACAATGGTGGCTGACGATTGACTAAGAGAGAAGAAGATTTTATTGAATCAAAAAAAAGAGAGAAAAGAAGAAAAAACTTGATGGAAAGGAGAACAAAAACTGTAGTATCATTATCCAAAATAGCTTTATCCTTGTACAAGTAGTTATTCATAATAGAAATTGTTATATGTGTTTCCAAACAATAAAGCATCTAACAGCTTAACTAATGTCATCATTTGTTTGGGAGTACGAGGTGGCAGTATCTTAAGATTATAGTATATTTTATCTCCATCGATTGATACTACCCAAGGTCGACTTGAAATTTACTTTTGTTCTCTCAAAAACTTAACGTATTGGCTGGCATGCATAAAAATTTGAATTTGTCAAATAGTTCTGGTCCATTGTGATGAAACAATGGGAGGAATTATACCACATGGCGTTAAATTTGCTCTAATGATCATGTGATATTAAAACTTAGGCAAAGTGTGTCTCCTCTAAAGAGAAACAAATAGGATTAAAAGGTCCGACATAAGATAAATTGAGTTTCATAAAAGTGTTGTTTAAAGTCTACCTCAAGTTATCGAATTTACTGCCATATTGTGATAACTGTACATGACTTTCAACTATAGCAATTTTTACAGTTGATTAAAAAATAAAATTTTAATGTGTTATGGTTAATTTTTTCTTCAAACAAAACTACATTAATGATCTTTGGATAAATCATAATAAACCTTATAAAAAGAGATAACATAGTTAATTAAGAGTAATAAGAATACTTATTAACCACAAACACAGAATTTTATTGTTCTCTGCTTAGTTTGGCCACGGGCCTACGTAAATTAATTGTAGACTATAAATTCGTTGGACCCAAATATCCCGGTTGTTACCATGGAATTTGGCAGATTCAAATTACCTTTATAAAAGGCAAGTATGTGGTTACGGTTCCAGCGTGAGCGTGAAGTTTAAGCATTGAGACTCATCTTTATTCAACAAAGATAGGGGAAGTTTGAAGTTCTATTTTGTAGTCAACGTACGCTTTGGTCTTGGTCCGAATCTTGGTCCGAGTCATGCAGATAACATCAAATTTTGGAACGTCGTTATTATCATTTTATTTTTTAATAAAAAGTTTAAGTAAGTAATTATTGTGGGTTGAACGCGTAACCTTTTAGTATATTTTTAATAAAAAGTGTATATAATTATTGTGGAACGTCATTATTATCATTTCATTTTTTAATAAAACGTTTAAGTATGTAATTGTTGTGGGTTGAACGCGTAACCTTTTAGGCTTCGTTTGATTCGGGTATTAAAAAGTGAGATGAGATTATTAATACTATTATAATACTTTGTTTGGTTCGCACAAATGTGCTGGGATTACTAATACCGAGACTAACTTAATACCACTTTTTGTGGTATAATTTAATACCGGGGGTATTGTTTATCCGAGATTAAGAAAAATGAATTCATATATTTTCAAAAATGCCATTACTACTCTATTATTATTATTATTATTATTATTTTTTTTTTGTTATTCCAAATTATAATCCCGTATACGAGTTACAGAACCAAACATGGTATTAACATCAGCATGGAATATCCTAGTATTAATACTGCATGAATCAAACATAGTATTAGTATTAAATTAATACCAGAATTAATAGTTCAATACTATTAATACTGGTATTATTAATCCCACTGACTTTAATACATGAATCAAACGAGGCCTTAATATATTTTTAATAGAAAGCGTATATAATTATTGTGCATTGGACTCATAGCCTTGGAATAATAATAATATATTCTACTACTAAAACAATACTGCTTTGATTTTATATTATTAATTTTAAATTTTAGAATATATAAATATACGAAGAAAAAAAAAAATACACATGCATCTGTTTCGAATCTAGTTGCAAAGAAAACTTCAGCGATTTTACACCGCTAAAAAAATGAAGAACAGACAAAAGAAGAGAAAAAAATTGCCTAACTTTTAGGTAGCTAACGCAGGCCACATAATTGAAAATAGTAAAGAAAAACACATAAACATAAATAAAAGATGGAGTAGACCAATGGTTCACATCAAGCAGGTCAATGGTTCAAATCAAGTAAAGGAAATGTCTAGAACAAGAAAAAAAAAAAAAAAAAAAAGTAAAGAAAATATGGGGAGTAGAATAGCGTGTGAGACCGACTGGTGCAAATAATTTGATGGACGACTGTTTTGGGATCTTTACATGTCTTTCTCACCATTTTTTAGCTGACCTCACCAACGACTTAATAATGTTACTTATTTATGTATAATATTTTTGTGGAGGATAAATTCATTTAACATGAAATTTCGTGGAATTTTTCAAGTGCAGATTCTTTTGGTTCAGTAGTAGGTTTATTTTCGCGAGTAGAGATTAATACCATGTTTAATATAGTGTGTAAATATCTCGTAGAATAAAATAAAAGAGTTATTTATTTATAATTAAAGAGAATAATTTTTAGTTCACTCGCCCTTGGCCTAATATACCATATAAAATAAAAAGATTGATGATATTGGAAGAGCTTAGATGAAAGATGCCATCTTAAAAATTAAAATAAAATATTTATAAGATTTAAATTAGATTAGTGTCCTTGATTTAACAGGATTACTATTAATTTAGGGCGGTGTTATTTACACCTCTTATTTTTGTCATAAACACCATCTTTGTTACAAGCACCACCTAAAGGTAAATTTCTAATCACTAATACCCCATAAGACTCGCCTAATGAGAAGTGAGTGCAGATACACATACTTGTCTCACTTGGGAAGAGTTTGTTTGTAATAACTCGCTTAATATCAAGTAATGAATTACTGGAGCATTTTTCAAATAAGACTTACCTAATAAGAGGTTAGTACACTTATATAAACTCAACTTACATAAGGAGAATGTGTAACTAAGCACTCACCTAACATTAGGCAATATACGGGAGTGTTTGTAACAAATAAAGTGGTGTTAAAATGTGTTTTTGGTTAAATTTTGAAAGGAGGTGTTTGTAACAAATTTGTGGGATGTAAATAACACCATTCTTAATTTATTATTAAGTCTTCTTCGAAAAACAATTTTTTTTAATAAGATGATTAGTCAATAGCTTTAAGGCCTCGTTTGGTTTACGGAAGGGGAATCAATTCCCTTATATTTTTTATGGAGGTGGAAAACTAAATTTTCTGTCAAGTTTCCTTTCTTGTGTTTGGTAAAGTATGGAAAATATTTAGGTAAGGGTATTATTGTCCAAAATTTTTGTAATAAATGCTTAGAAATCACATGGGAAAATCAATTCCATGTGTTTTGAGAGGAATGGTTTTACCCTCTACTTTCCCCTCTTTCGGGAAGGTGTTTCCGGAACTTGTGCTTACCAAACAAAGGAAAAGAATGACTTTCCTTTCCCGAGTATTAAAATTCTGTGAACCAAACGAGGCCTAATAGTACATCAATTTTACATGCCAACCTAAAGCTCAGAGCTCAATGATATTCCACATTAATTAAGCAATATTTTATTTGAATTTACTAATGATTAATATATTTTTAAATACATCATTTGATTTGAGTTATTAACTTTATCATTCAAAATTAAGATATAATAACATATATAAGATAAAAAGATATAAATAATAATTAAAATATTTTTTAAATAATTAATACTATTTTTAATACGATGTAATCTTCAAAATGGTACTAGCAATAAAAAAAAATAAGTTTAAAAAGGGTGGTGATGTTGGCACCCCCAAAAAACACTTGGTAACACTCATACTCTTATTAATACTCCCACTTTTACATTTTTATTTTAATAACACTCTCACATTATACCTACCACTCCCACCATTCTTTCTTATTTTTGGGAATAATTAACTCTCCAACTTAATTAATTAACAACATCATTAAGTACATAATAACATAAAACAAATTACCCCAAACAAAGGCCTCCATCTCTCATTCAGTCGCTCTCAACCGAGTATGAAATCCCATAAAATGTCAAATTGATATATTATCGAGACCTTCATTTGGTTAAGAGTAGACGAGTGTTGTTATATCATGCTCGGCTGTGAGCAACCGAGTGATACTAAATACACTCGGTTTCTCGCAGCCGAATAAAGGTTCTGTGAGCTCATTAAATTAATATCAACATAGTGTTTTTAGTGTTACTCGGTAGATCAATACCGAGTAAGGTTTAATCTATTGAGGACCAAAAATATTAAATAATAATTAACACTTATCAATTATATATCCACTAAATTATATACTTTGTTAGAAGAAATTGTCATTCATATACAAAAAGTTACATCCTTAATAATTTGTAAACAACAAAAAGTTACATATAATGACAAACAAACATTAATTATGCGACAAATTTTGTATATTTGCGCATATAAATAAACAAAAAGATTTCACAATAGGCATACTAATCAATCAAGTGTAATTAGTAAGTCTATTGTTGTTAAATCATTTATCGGCCTAATTTGCAAATAATAAGCAAACCTATTA
Source organism: Lonicera japonica (assembly GCA_021464415.1). Taxonomy (NCBI): domain Eukaryota; kingdom Viridiplantae; phylum Streptophyta; class Magnoliopsida; order Dipsacales; family Caprifoliaceae; genus Lonicera; species Lonicera japonica. Next base: position 14,645,483 of record CM038463.1, read on the forward strand.
ATATCATTTTCCATCTAAGGTATTGCTTCATCGGTACAAAATATTTCCCACCACGAAGCAACAGGAGAAAGTGGTGCACCTTCCTTCAACGTTACTCTGATGAAATGACAATCTCGGACGTGTGATCTAAGACCTCATTTGTTGTTTCATTACTCCTAAACCAATAAATATAATGGATGCGCTAGGGGAACTTTCAACAATTGTTGCATCGCACTCTTCCCTTCCAAAGCAAGTATACTCATATCAGCCTTGACTTTGGCACCAATCCACTAATATATATCGAGAAGAAAATGCTTACAAAATACGAATGTTAATGAAAATTAACTCAATCAATAACTTATTTAAATCGTACCAAATATATATTAAATTATACTTACTTTGCCATACTATATACTCAAGAGAACATACATCCTAAAAATAAGATATTATAACATTTATGATTGGAAAACCAGTGCAATCGGTCCTTGAGGACCGAGAGTTGTAGCACGTACTCAGCCATTAATAACCGAATAATATCATATGTACTCGGTCGCTGACAACTGAATAAGTTTTTTTCAACCGTGCACAAAAATGATTATACTCAGTTGAGAGCAGCCGAGTGTACATGCTTGCAACTCGATTACAGGAAACCGAATAAAGTTTCTTCGTGTTTTAAACAAGAAATCGTGTTGTTTGTATATATATATATATGATGTGTATGCTATGAAAATACTATAAACAATGAAATATAATAAAAACATGTATACATTTCTTTGTTAACTCTTTCTTCCTTGTTTTTCTTCTCTCGCTCTTGTTAGCGAAAACGGGGAATTAACAATTAAAAAAGAATGCAAAACCGAGTCTCGTGTGAAACACGATCTCCTTAAAACAATTACGCCTCCTCCCACGGTGCTTTGAGGTTTGTTAAGGCGTTTGTCTCCCAGGATGAAACGGTATATAGAGTGTCTACCTTAGCACTTTTGGTGTCACTCACGGAACAAACTTTTTGTGTATTTAAACTTGATCACCACCAAACAAAACTAGTCTAGAGAGAAGGAGAGAGACCCTGCGCGGCTGGCCATTTTCAGAGCGACATTCGTGTCCGCAGATGCGGGCGCACACAAGCCAACCCTGTGTCAAGCCAAATTCGGTCAGTGATTTGCACCCCCCTTGCGCCTGGGTGCGCGAGAGAGAGCCTTATATTTCTTAGAATCTTATGAGCTAGTGAAAGGTTATCCTTTATAAACTCATAAATGTTTTTCCAAAGTTTCAATGTGGGACTAACATTTCCCATTTTATTTTTCATCTCAAGTAGCTCACTTTGGATGACAATTTCTCATTCACCCCAAATCCGTTTTGAGCAAACAAATACACGATCTCGATGTACTCACGGAGGAGAACACGAATATGTAATTTTCTTTCACAACTGAGTGTGAAACCCCATTTAAAATTACCCTCAAAATGGCTAAAAAAGTTACTTAAAACCATTCTTTTTTCGATAATTCCCCACATGAATGAAAATTGGAGACCAAATAAACGATAGACAAGGTGATAAAGTTCGGCGGTTAAAACATGTATAGGATAGGTAGGTTTTACCCCTTGAACCTTCCCTTATGAAGATATGTTTACTCTACTAACGAAACAGTAGAGCGATGTCCTTAAACTGTTCTGCCATTTGTGCAAACGGCGACATATTTCATACAAGAGTCTTCCTAACACATTTTAGTTTTTACTGTTATGTTCTTTATGTCCATGAACATACGCCTGGTTCTGTAAGAGTTCTCTAAAATTGTGCCCTAAGCAATTCTCTTAGAAACGGTCATTCTTCCCTCTTACATAGGTGATTTCTTAATTAAAAGTAACTCGCATTACTCCGTCCGATTTTATCGACACATAAGAATCATTAAAAGCTTAGCTTATCCTTTTCCTTACGGGTATCACTCTTTTCATCATAGGAATGAATATGGAAAAAATCCCCACAGTGATCAAACGTAGCCTTTACAATTTAGTTGTCCCTTTTGAACCTAGATCTTGGGATCTCCAGTCACGTAGGTTGGGTATCCATTGTATCAACTTATTTATTCATGGGCTTTAGTCCCATTCCTATTGATGACTTGTTAACTAACTCTCTATTCAACCATTTGGTTAACGGATTCGCAATATTATCTTTTGACTTTACAAAGTCGAGTGAGATAACTCCAGTTGAGAGTAGTTGTCTAATGGTATTATGTCTTCGACGAATATGTCTAGACTTACCATTATACATATTGCTTTGTGCTCTATCAATAGCTGATTGATTATCAGAGTGTATGCAAATTGGAGGCACATGTTTTGACCATCTCGAAATATCCTCTAGAAAGTGGTGTAACCATTCAGCCTCTTCCCCATATTTGTCTAATGCAATAAATTCAGATTCCATAGTGGACCTAGCAATCACAGTTTGTTTCGAGGATTTTCACGAAATCGCTCCACCCCCTTAGCATAAATACATAACCGCTAGTAGATTTGGAGTCCTTATCATTAGATATCCAATTTGCATCACTATATCCTTCAAGTACAGCTGGATATCTAGCATACTGCAGTCCATAATTACGAGTAAATCGTAAGTATTTTAGTACTTTAACAATAGCTCGCCTAATGCTCGACTCCAAGATTACTCGTATATCTACTCAATTTGCTAACTACATATGCTATATCTGGCCTTGTACAGCTCATTAAGTACATTAGACTGCATATCACTCTCGAGTATTCTACTTGAGAAACACTCTCTCCTTTATTCTTGGATAAATGTAAAATTAAGTCTAGAGGTGTTATTGCCACTCCAGAATTATCTTTATCAAATTTTCCAAGAATATTATCTATATAATGAGACTGACTCAATATGAGCTCTTCTGATGTTCTTATGATTTTAATTCCCAAAATAACATCGGCTAGTCCCATATCTTTCATGTCAAACCTTGAATTCAACATGTCCTTTGTAGATTTAATCATCTTATCATTACTTTCAACAATAAGCATGTCATCTACATATAGGCATACAATGACATATCCATTCGCAGTATCTTTGACATAAACGCATTTATCACATTCATTAATTTTAAATCCACTTCGCAATTATAGCGTTGTCAAATTTCTCATGCCATTGCTTTAGTGCTTGCTTTAAACCATACAAAGACTTCACCAATTTACAAACTTTTTTTTCTTGACTAGGAGAGGAAAAACCCTCAGGTTGTTCCATATAGATTTCTTCTTCTAAGTCTCCATTAAGGAAAGCTGTTTTCACGTCCATTTGATGTACTTCAAGATTACGCAGAGCGGCAATTGCAAGTACCAGTCTAATGGAATTTATTCTTGTTACAGGAGAATATGTATCAAAGTAATCAATGCCTTCTTTTTGTCTATAACATTTGATCACAAGCCTTGCTTTATATTTATCAATTGACCCATCTGCTTTCATTTTCTTTTTGAATATCCACTTGGAACCTAGAGGTTTACTACCAGGTGGAAGATCTATTAGTTCCCAAGTATGATTTTGCAAAATAGAATCAATTTCACTCTTGATAGCCTCTTTCCATAAAAGTCCATCATTCGAATTCACAGCTTGTTCATAAGTTTGGGGTTCACCTTCTAGCATATACGTCAAAAAATTTGGACCAAAATTTTTTTCCGTTCTTGCCCTTTTACTACGTCTAGGCTCAACCTCAACTTCCTTATGAATATCGATACTATTTTCATGTATGCGTTTAGAAGAACTCGTTTCTTCTTCCTTACATGGAAACACATTTTCAAAAAATGATGCATTTCTCGACTCCATGATTGTATTCGTGTGTATATTAGGTATATTAGATTCATACACAAAAAATCGATAGGCGTTACTATTTTGTGCATATCCAATGAAAATGCAGTCAACCGTTTTTGGTCTTATTTTCACCGTTTTAGGTGGAGGTACTACCACTTTAGCAAGATATCCCCACACACGTGAATAATTGTAAGATGGCTTCCTCCCTTTCCATAACTCATATGGAGTTTTCTCCTCTTTCTTTTTGGGCACCTTATTTAAAAGGTAGTTAGCCGAAAGAATGGCTTCTCCCCACATGTTGGGTGACAAACCTGAACTAATCAACATTGCATTCATCATTTCTTTCAGTGTTCGATTCTTTCGTCCAGCTACTCCATTTGATTGAGGTGAATAAGGTGCAGTCATTTCATGAATAATTCCATGTTGAGCACAGACCTCAGCAAATGAAAATTCATATTCACCACCTCGGTCACTTCTAAGTACTTTGATTTTCTTATTAAGTTGATTTTCAACTTCATTTTTATAGAGAAAAAATTTCTCTATAGCTTCATCCTTACTTTTGAGTAGATACATATAACAATATTTTGTGATATCATATACAAAAGTAATAAAATATTTATTACCACCTCTTGTTTGTGTTATTTTTAAATCACATATATCGCTATGGATTAAATCAAGGGGTCCAGTGTTTCTTTCAACATTAGGAAATGATGATCTCGTTTGTTTTGCCTCAACATAAGTTTCACATTTGTGTTTTGAATCAATTTGAAAAGAAGGTATATGATTTAAGTTAATTAATTTTTGTAAAGAATCATAATTAACATGACCTAGTCTACCATGCCACAAATTTGAAGACTCAAGCATATAAGCAGAAGAAGTAACTTTATTATCATTTTTAATAATAGTCATTACATTCATTTTAAATAAACCACCATACATATACCCTTTCCCCACATACATTCCACCTTTAGACAAAACAAACTTATCCGACTCAAACACTAGTCGAAAACCATGAGTATTTAGCAATGAACCCGACACTAAGTTCTTGCTGACTTCAGGTACGTAGATCACATCGTTCAAAGTTAACTCCTTCCCGGACGTCATCTTTAAAACCACTTTCCCTTCTCCCTTGATTTCAGAGGTAGCCGAATTTTCCATGTACATTTTCTCCCCATTTTCAATAGGTTAAAACGTAGAGAACAAGCTTCTATCAAAGCACACATGACGAGTAGCACCCGTGTCTATCCACCATTCTTTTGGGTTTGAACCCACCAAGTTCACCTCAGTTACCATTGCCGAAAGATTAATATCAGAAACTTCTTTAGCAATGCCTTCGATCATATTTGCTTCCTTATTTAGGTTTCTTTTGGGTAGCCTACAGTCGGAGGATTTGTGATCCAATTTGTCACAGTTGAAACACTTGCCTTAAAATTTTGGCTTTTTGGAGATTCCTCCTTTTGGCCCTAACACCTTCCCTTTGCCTTTGTTGTTATTGTTGTTATTGTTCTTCCTTGAACTTTGACCATGTTCCACCACATTTGCCTTGGCAACAAACGAAGTGGTATTGGCCCCCCTTTTTTCAGAACCTTTATTATCTTCTTCAATTCGAAGTCTTAATACAAGGTCCTCAACTCCCATCTCCTTTCGTTTGTGCTTTAAGTAGTTCTTAAAGTCTTTCCATGCGGAAGTAGTTTTTCGATTATGCATGCTACTTAAAAACTCTAGCTCAAAGTCATCCCTTCGGCGTGAATTTCATGCAAAATCAGTTGAAGATCTTGTACTTGGCTTATTACAGTCTTGGAATTAACCATTTTAAAATCAAGAAACCGGCCAACAATAAACTTTTTGGCACCGGCATCCTCGATTTTATATTTATGACCCAATGCCTCCCACAGTTCCTTAGCCGTTTTTTTTCAATGTACACATTGTATAAAGAATCGGCCGAGCCATTCATTATAGTATTTCTAGCCAAGTAGTCGGCATGGTTCCAAGCATCCACAGCACTAACGGCTTGGACATCTTGCTCACCCTCCTTGAGCTTAGGCCTCTCCTCGGTTAAAAATCGAGCAAGATTAAGAGTGGTAAGATAGAACATCATTTTTTGTTGCCACCTCTTAAAATCTTGGCCGTTAAATTTTTCAGGTTTCTCCCCTTTCACTACATTAGCAGTCATAGGAGCAGAAGTGGGAGCAGTTCTAAAAACAGCAATGGTAGGATTCAATGGTGCAGTCGCAACAACAGGATCAACGGGATTACTCTCAATGGTCATTGTACCTTAGCACATAAAACCACAATGTCAAATTCTAGAAACTCAAAGTTCCAACAAAACTAGAATCATAAACTGATATATATATATATATATATATTTCTCAAAACAGTTTTTACATAAACTGTTTTTTTTTCTCTAAAAAAAACAGTTTTTCAACAAAACCAGTTTTTATGAAACTGTTTTTCCAGAAAACCTTTTTTTTTTTTTTTCTGCTTGTCCAGAAATTTCCAAAAACTATTTTTTTTTCTACTTTTCCAGAAAATTTCCACAGTTTTTACAAAAAAACATTTTTTCCCCAAAAACATTTTTTCCAGAAAACCCTTTTTTTTTTAGAAATATATTCCAAACTGTTTTTCCAAAAACTTTTTTTCCCAAATTTGTTTTTCAAAAACTGTAAACCAAAACAATTTTCCAAAAATAATCTTTCAAAACTGTTTTTTTCTTCTGAAATTGTAAACCAAATTTTTTTTTCTTGAAATTGTAAACAAAAACAGTTTTTAGAAATAGAAGAAATTCCGAAACATGGACAATCCTTTTCTCAAATCTGTTTAACTAAAAAACAGAAATTGTTAATTCCGAAATAAACCAAATAATTGTTTTAAGATTGTTAGCAAAAATGGGGAATTAACAATTAAAAAAGAATGCAAAACCGAGTCTCGTGTGAAACACGATCTCCTTAAAACAATTACGCCTCCTCCCACGGTGCTTTGAGGTTTGTTAAGGCGTTTGTCTCCCAGGATGAAACGGTATATAGAGTGTCTACCTTAGCACTTTTGGTGTCACTCACGGAACGAACTTTTTGTGTGTTTTAACTTGATCACCACCAAACAAAACTAGTCTAGAGAGAAGGAAAGAGGATTTCGTGAAAGAGATGTGTGTGTTGAGATGTGTAGAATGAGGTCTCCAAGGCCTCCAATTTATACAAGGGGGAGGAGCATTTGAATTAATTCGTACATCAATACAAAACCATTTTTTAGTGTTTAATTGCAACAATTAAACAAAAAACGTTTCTAGGATTAAAAAGAATTAATTCAAACCTTTTTTTTAAACAATTTGAATTCGAATTAAATCTCTTAATAAAGAATAATTCAAAATTTAAAATGGGAGACATTAAGAAAAATAAATGAATTGGAAAACTCTAAGTGCAAAACATGACCCCGCGCGGCTGGCCATTTTCGGAGCGACATTCGTGTCCGCAGGTGCGGGCGCACACAAGCCAACCCTGTGTCAAGCCAAATTGGGTCCGTGATTTGCACCCCCCTACACCTGGGTGCGCGAGAGAGAGCCTTATATTTCTTAGAATCTTATGAGCTAATGAAAGGTTATCCTTTATAAACTCATAATTTTTTTTTCCAAAGTTTCAATGTGGGATTAACATTTTCCATTTTATTTTTCATCTCAAGTAGCTCATTTTGGGTGACAATTTCTCATTCACTCCAAATCCGTTTTGAGCAAACAAATACATGATCTCGATGTACTCACGGAGGAGAACACGAATTTATAATTTTCTTTCACAACCGAGTGAGAAACTCCATTTAAAATTACCCTCAAAATGGCTAAAAAAGTTACTTAAAACCATTTTTTTTTCAAAAGTTCTAAAGTTTTTTTTTTTTTTTTTTCTACCGTTCTTCTTCTTAAGCTTAGCATTTGCATCAAGGGTGAAAGTTTTCTTGCATCAATAGCAAAAGTTTCGTTGGCTGTTTTAATTAAGATTAATTAACTTTTGTATTAAATTAAAATAAGTAGAATGGAAAACTAATTAAGAGTTAATTAACTTTTGTATTAAATTAAATCAAGTGAAGTGAAAATAATAATTTAATTACTTTTTTTTTAATAAAAATATTAACAAGTGATTTTAGGGTGCCGTCCTTTAAAATGTATATATTGAAATTGTCGATTATCGTTTTTTTTGTAATTTAATTTTCCAGGTAAAGCGGAGGAAGATTATTAGGTAAGAGCTCCGGGGCCACGAATAGGACAAGGGGGTCCCATCAACATTTTATTATTCCCGCTATTATAAATTATCATTCCTATTGCACATACACTTCACTGTGCTTCTTATTGAATTGGCAAATGATCTGAAAATCAAACACACTCTCTCGATAAGAAAATCAGATTGAGCTAAGAAGAAGGAAGCAAAAATGGCAGATATCAATTGCATTTACAAGAACCCAAATGCACCCATTGAAGAAAGAATCAAAGACCTCCTCTCCCGAATGACCCTGGAAGAGAAGATCGGCCAAATGACCCAGATCGAAAGAAGTGTCGCCACTCCTTCCGCCATTAAAAACCTCTTCATTGGTACCCTCCTTTTCTCTATCTCCCTATACATTTTATATTATAGAAAGGAAAATGCTAAGGAACCCAAAAATATGTAAAATTTGTAGCTCAAATGAATTTGAACCATATATCTGCGGTGAAATCTGGACGAATGGTTGAAATGCATTTATACTTACTTTTAGATTATATTTTTGGAATTTCTTTTTCTTTTTGAGATAGTAACGTTGCTCAAATAAATGGACGACCCCTTTCTGCCTTTTACTTTTTATTTCCTATTTTGACCTTGTAGTTTTTATTTCATAAAAAATATAATAACAACAGGATTTGAAGTTTTGCTACTAATCAGTGTAGATTCTAGTTAACCACTGGGTGATTTATGGATTTGGTTCTTGTTGATTACCCCATTTCTCTTGATTTCTGTTAATGGAGTCCATTTTGATTGCTAAACGGTTCAATTGTTTCATAAAATTTGGTAAAAATGATCTCTATAATGAGCATATCGTTTTCACAAAATTTCATCAGAAGACTAAATTTAGAAGTGAGTGAGATTATTATATAAAATTTCTATGGTTGAAAATGAACATATATATCAAATTTTTATTATACACACTTTCGGTTTGAATTTATCATTGAAATTTTATCCCCCAAATTTCATAAAAAAATTCATCCATTTATCCCTCGAAACGGACCGAGGAAAATTGGGGGAATGGGGCAATGGAAAGGAGCCAAATCCGCAGTCCATCATTGTATGAAGGTGTATGAAGAGTATCTAGTGCGTATATATATGTGTGTGTGTGTGTGTGTTTATTGTTTATTGATTTTGATTTGATAATTTCGGGATTTTTGTTTGCTTACAGGAAGTGTACTGAGTGGTGGGGGAAGTAAACCATTCGTGGGAGCAAATTCAGCCGATTGGGCAGATTTTGTGGACGGATTGCAGAAGGGGGCACTTGAATCGAGGCTGGGCATTCCGATTTTCTATGGGATTGATGCTGTTCATGGCAATAGTATTGCTTATGGTGCCACTATTTTTCCTCATCATGTTGGCCTTGGAGCCACTAGGTACTTGTAGTCATCCACTCACCATTAGATTTTTTTGTGCATTTAAACACAAATTAGCATATGCATTTAGGATTTATATGTTAAAAATGTGCATCACTACCCTCTATATCAAATTGACAGTCTCACTTTTCTTTTGGGGGGACATAATCAATGTATCAAATCCCGTGGTAGAAAATAAGTTGTATTCTTAACCATTAATTATGTTGAAATTAGTGTTTTCTCCAAAGTACCAAAGTCATAGTGGGACTATCTATTTGAGAATGGAGGGATTATGTATTGTGGACACTTGTTATAGTAGAATTTAAGGCCCTCTAGTGCCCAATATCTAGGCAGATTTTCATTATCAGGTGTTTTGTTTACATTTTTTAGATATGTTTGAGCTTAATGCTTGAGTATATGGTAAATCCTTCATTATGGTGGATCAGATGGTCCCACTGTTTCTTGAATAGAGTTTTGCTTGCTTACATTGCACGGATTTAGAGTTAAAAAGTTGGTTTATGGAACAAAGGAAGTATGCTTGGACATTTGCGCGATCTTTCTAGAATTAAGAAAACAAAAAGGATGCCATGTACCTTAATTATTGGCGTGAATATATGTTAGAAATAGGAGCCTTTGGTCATGCCCGATTCACAACTTCGTGTGAAAGAGGAAAGCCTCATTAGCTGCAGAAGGATCCAAAATCACTGATGACCCCATAGCAGTAATGAATTGTCGTTTTACGTAATAGTTAGAAGTAGAATTTATGGTCCACAATATTAATTACATGAGATATGTTTTAGAGATGCAGATTTGGCACGAAGGATTGGTGTTGTAACAGCTCTAGAAGTAAGGGCCAGCGGTATCCAATACGATTTCACTCCATGTGTTGCTGTAAGTCACAAATTTTTCAAGAAGACAAAATTTTCATAACTTTTGGGGGTTGTGATTTTATTATTTGTTTGGCATTGGAGAATTTACTATAAATCATAAAGTCACATACAAATGTTATGCATAAAACATGTAATCTTAGCTTGACCTAAGGAAAGATGCATGTGTGGTTATTAGAAATTTTAGAACTGAAGACTATCTGCACTTTTTTACTAGCTGCGATCCCCAAGGTTATATGCAGTTCAGCTTGATTCTTTAGTTCTTTCGAACCATTGGGTGTAATATCCTATTTCCACTCAATTTCAAACTTCAAACTCAGCTGATTTTGTACTTTACTGAAGAGGAGTTGGAAATTATGTTTTGGCCAACGCTATCGAATGGTAGAACTTCATTTAGGAGCATGTATTTTGCATATACTCATTCATCCGTCAAGAATAGTGTATTAGATTCTACATCTAAAGTATTATAGAAAGTCAAGACTAAATTCCAACCACCACGTGAAGCTGTATCATACTTTTGTGATGTCTATTTTACCCCTGCAAAGTTCTTGTGTATATTTATATAAATTATAGCATAATTTGAACTATGGACCTCACACTTTTATAATATGGGCTCGCAGGTTTACCAACAAACCATCCATCATTTTTGTTAAAAGTTTTTCCTTCAAAATTTATACGTAGGTCACACGCATCGCTTGTGCAAGGTAATCTAATAGATGTAAATTGAAGGACAAGAATTGCTGGACTAAACAAGGCCATAATCAAGAGATCATTTCTTATTCTTTTTTTTCTTTTGCTTTTTGTCCTTTCTTTTGGTCTTAAATCTTTCATCTTGAAAGATAAGAGTTTAAAGTTAATCATTTAAATCGGCATTGGCAGGTATGCAGAGATCCTAGGTGGGGAAGATGTTACGAGAGTTTCAGTGAGGACACTGAAGTGGTCAGAAAGATGACTTCCATGGTAGTAGGCTTGCAAGGGCAACCACCCGAAGGACACCCAAAGGGATACCCTTTTTTAGCTGGAAGGTTGACTGAAATAATCCCATCTCTAAACCTAGTACAATCTTTTGGGATTTATATATTGATGGTTAAATTGCTTACGTTTGCTCTATGAGGGTTATCTTTTATTGATTCCTTTCATGTGATTATAGAAACAATGTTATTGCATGTGCCAAGCATTTTGTTGGCGATGGGGGTACCCACCAAGGAAAAAATGAGGGCGATACTTTAGTATCATATGAAGAATTGGAGAGGATCCATATGGCGCCTTATCTCGACTGCATTTCTCAGGGAGTTTGCACTGTTATGGCATCCTACTCTAGTTGGAACGGAAGAAAATTGCATGCTGACGAATTTCTCTTAACACAAATTTTGAAAAACAAGCTTGGATTCAAGGTAAAACTAAATAGGTTCAAGTGTTCAATCCCCATCCAACCCTCCTAAAAAGAATAACAAATAAATAGAGAAAAGAAAATAAGAAGTAAACGGATGCTATTTCAGTTCAGCGTATACTTTCTTATTTATATGTTATTTGTTGTAGTTTATAAATACATATTAATAGCCCTGCTCTAAAGAAGATGGTCCTCTGTTTAAGAAAAAGAAGTACTGTCCATTTCGAGGGTAAATTGTTATATGAAATTTGGTGGGATGATCTCCATGTTGGGTACTTTGGTAGATTATCTCCACCAAAATTTAATTTCAAAATGGGTGAGATGATCGTCTAATATTTCAATAGTCTAGAATGAACATATATATTATTTTTTTGTTACACCACTTCCAGATTGATTTTTTTGATGAAATTTGGTGGAAACAATCTACTCATCATGAAGGTCATCTCTATCAAGTTTCACAAACTCACCCATTTCCCCCTCGAAATGGACAATCCTTCTTTTTCTTAAACAGAGGACTGTCCTCTTTAGAGCGGGACTGTACAGATTAAATATATGAAATGTAAACAAGTGATTCCATCCCATAATTGCTCCAGTAAATAAAAAATTGTTCTGATGCAGGGTATGCTGATTTCGGACTGGGAAGCACTTGATCGACTTTCACATCCTCGTGGTTCAGAATATCGAAAGTGTGTTTTGTCTACCGTGAATGCAGGAATCGATATGGTACATCTTAAACTTCAAACCCGTAACCCAAAATAAGGGTTCTTTCACACAGTTTGTATATATATATTTACCTTACCGAAAATTTGCAGGTGATGGTACCTTTTAGATATCAATTATTTCTGGAGGATTTGATGCATCTGGTGAAGTCAGGGGAGATACCAATGGCTAGAATTGATGATGCCGTTGAGCGGATCTTGAGAGTCAAATTTGTTGCTGGACTTTTTGAATATCCTCTCAGTGATAGATCTTTGCTAGATAAAGTTGGTTGCAAGGTAAATTTTCAAAATTTCTTTTTTGTGCTTTATTTACTCACTTAAAAAACTTTCTATGCTTTCTTAAAATTGTTGACATATATATCATTTACTTCAATTCATCTGTAATCTTCCTTAATATAGATTTTTGCATTTCTTACAGATGCATAGAGACCTAGCACGAGAAGCAGTTCGCAAGTCTTTGGTACTCTTAAAGAATGGAAAGGATCCAAAGAAACCATTTCTTCCACTAGAGAAGAATGCTAAAAAAATTCTTGTTGCTGGAATACACGCTGATGATCTCGGATATCAATGTGGAGGGTGGACATCCAAATGGGATGGCACCAGTGGAAGATTTACTATTGGTAAGCGTTTACTTGTCCTTACCCCTGACATAAACTAGCAATACTTTCAGTTAATTGAACGAGAATTAACTTCACACACAAGTTCGGTTACTGGAGGGGTGATAATGAAAATTAGTTCCGTGTAGTTCCTTTTGAATAAAATTGTTCAATTGGTGAACAAATTGGACAATTTTATTACCAGAGACAACACTAGTACAATAATTATGGTACAATTTTCAACACATAAATGTTGCATTCATTCTATTAAAGAAGCAGTGGTAAATTCTCAACATGGATTCATTTAGTGGGGGCGCCATAATGAAAATTAGTTCCATGTGGTTCATGTTCAATAAAATTGCTAAACCTGGCAAACAAAATGAGCAATTTTATCACCGCAGACAACACTTGCACAATATTTTAATACAAGTTTTGAAACACAAATGTGGCACTCACTCTCTATTAAAGAAGCTATTGTAAATTCTCAACAGTTCGATGAATTGTACAGAATGCTTTATTTTCTTATAATGAACCCGGTGCGTGCGAGAATTATTCTTACACAATCATTTCCACGTTTCAGGCACAACCATTTTAGACGCCGTTAAAGAAGCAGTGGGAGACAAAACAGAAGTAGTATATGAGAAAAACCCACCACCAGAAGCCTTTGCTGGACAAGATTTTGCGTATGCGATTGTAGCCGTGGGCGAGGCTCCATATGTAGAAACCGGTGGTGATAATATGGAGCTCACAATCCCATTCAACGGAGCCGAACTAATAAGCTCAATAGCTGATAAAGTTCCTACGCTAGCCATTCTCATCTCTGGTAGGCCCCTGGTTATAGAGCCGTGGCTCTTGGACAAAATGGATGCGTTTATTGCGGCTTGGTTGCCCGGCACTGAAGGAGGCGGGATTGCGGATGTCATATTCGGCGATCATGAGTTCCAAGGACGACTACCTGTTACATGGTTTAAAAATGTTGACCAATTGCCTATGCATGCTGAACAAAACTCGTTTGACCCGTTATTTCACATCGGCTATGGGCTAACAAGCGGAAATAAGGCAGTTCGGGACTAGTGTGTGTGTGTGTGTGTGTGAGAGAGAGAGAGAGAGAGAGAGAGAGAGAGAGAGAGAGAGAGAGAGAGATGGCTGCTGGTGATTATTATTGAAGTTCTGAGTTGGTATTGAAACTTCAACCTTTGTAGTTCTTATTATGTATTGAGGTTCTGCCAGCATTATGCAGCTACTATTTTCTAGTTATAGCTAGTTCTAATGAGCAAATTATGGTGGGTTTGTAACTTTGTATGTTAGGGTGAGTTTTTTAATGGATCTTTGAATAAGGATTTATAATAATTTGGTGATTACCATGCTTAATTGGCTAGAACTATCAAGTCTAAATTGTCTAATATGTGTTAATGAAAGGGTAGCTCTATTTCCAAAGTACCAAGGGCTATTATGAGAGCAACATAACAACTTAAGCACAATGTACAATCACGTGATAATTGTTTTGGCAATAACATTTCTCTTAATGAAAATGCATTGCATTGGAATTGCTAGTGTGACAAGCAAATTTGTGTTTTTATTAAATAATGATAAACACACATCATTTATATTCAAACTTCTTACAAAAACTAAAGTAGCACCAACTTGATATAATATAAAATGGACAAAACATTGTAAGCACGTATATACAAGTTATCTTGATTGGAATCATAGCAGTTTGTAGAAAAATTAATACAAAATGGAGTAAGAGTCAAATTTCCCAATTCTAATTTAAGTATTGTTAATTTTAATTTAATTTTGTGTGCTCCTCGCTTTCATGAATTGGTATTGTAATGGTAAATTATGTAGTTAAATATATTTCTAAAGTTAGCGTTATTTAAGTAAATTTAAAATTTGTAACTTTTCGTTTTTGTTAAATTTTGGTAACCAAAAAGTAATAATAAGATAATTGCGAATTTTCTACTCATACCAACAACAAAAAGGACTCAAGATAAATATCATATTAAATATTTTTAAGGGCAAAAAGGTTCTAAATTTAATTTGTTAAAAAGAATTCTACATAACTTTGGACCGACCGTGCGCAGAACCCTTAGCAGAATTTAATTTCCACTAAATATTCACTTTGAGCAATGGATTAAAGAGCATCATTTGAGAAAACTGTCTTTGAGTTTGATTCATTGTAATCTAGTATTTTACCAATTGATAAGAATCAGAATATTTTGTTATGGTTCTGGTTGTAATGTAACTATATATATATAGTTAATTAAAGCTAATAAGAGTTAGTTGATAAACAAAAAAAGAAAAGAAAAGAACAAGTAGAATAAAGTGAAGAAATTGCTTTATTGCTTTTTCTGTGCAACTTGCATGAAATATAATGCTGTTGCTTTTTGGAAAAGAAAGTGGTTAAGTTTTCTTATTTTTGTCATTTAACATAGAAAAAAAAGGGAAATGTAGCTAGTGGTCTTATTGCTCATATTATGTTGCCTTGTAATTCTTTGGTTAGTGAGTAGAATTGAATATATACTCAATGCAAATTAAATGATATATTTCTTGGGAATTATATTAAACCCTAATTTGATTTCTTGATTATGTACATTGCACAAAATATATTTAGTTTGCTTTGGCCAAAAATTTGCACAAAATATATGAAAATCACAAATTACAAGTTACCTAGTTTTTATATTTTGATTTATTTTTTAATAAAAAAAAATATGTTAGCAAGTGCACAAGCTTTTTACAAAAGTACAGTTTCAAAAAACATAAAACAAATTGTTTTTGTGTCCCATAAACAAAAGAAGTGAAATAAAAATGTAAAACAACAAATACCTGTTTGAAAACAAAACTCAACAAAAAAATAAATAGAGATTACCGGTGGATTTTCTCCAACATAAAAAACTCAATGATAAGATATGAAAATGTTTCAATTTTATGAAGACACCCAAAAATACATCGCATCGCATCCAAACATAAACAATAATGTAATAAGTGTGAAGAGTTTAGAGTGTATATTCAATCATAGCGAGCACAATGTCGATTTGAAAAATTATAATCTAATCAAGTGTCAGTTTTGTCTTAAGAAACAAAATCACAACAAACAAACCTTTATCAGAGAGAGAATTCATTTTTAGTTCAAAAAGCGGGCTTAGACTTGAGGCCAAAATATTTATCATAACAAATATATTATTAATTATTAGAGGGTGTAATCAGATCTCCTCTGAATCTTAACTTTGTTCTATAAATCCATTTAATTTAAACATTGATTAGTGTTCCTACATATAGGATCTTCTCTCTTCTTTTCACAATGATTATTAGAGAAAGATTTCAAAAAAGAAAGATTTATTAGCAGAAAAAGGCACGAGCGGCAAATATATATATATGATGCTTCGCTTCAAGTTAGTGGAATTTATATTCAGCTTCTACTAAGGTCTTTTGCAAGTCAATCAAAGGTCAACTGACCATATTTTAGTGAAAAAATGAGTCCTCTCTTCTTAGTGCTGTCGCGTCAAGAGTTCATTGTTTTTTTCTAGACGTATTCTGAATTAAGGATATGTGTGATTATTTGTTAATATTGCTTAAAAAATTTATTTACAAAAAAATATAAAATAATGTATTTGGTTGCCCTTGTAAATAAAAAGTCAAAGACTTTTACACTGTTTTCTAAATTTTGATAAAACTAACTGCACAATAACCAAACACATGCATTTGGTGTTATAATTTCTACCCCTAGCCAAAACACGTATAAACATTTCGTTTGTGTGAGACGTTTTATGTTGAAAGCTAGCATTTCATTGCAATTAATTTTTTGTGAATTAAACACAGCATAAGAGTGCAATTTTTTTTCTTCCATATAATCAATGAACCATATAGATCAAGTTCCACTTTTAACCTTTATAATGTGGAAGTAGTGTATCCAAGAGAATTACTATGGAGTAAGGATACAGATCTTAAGAGACACGTGCTAAAGCTCGATGCTCAAGGACCAAGCTCGTAGAGTTTCTTGGGGGTCAACCTAGGCTAAAGTTGACATAGGTGCACCGGGACGTATCCCTCCACAGGTGTGAAGTATTTAGTTAAGGATACGTGATTATATTGTTTTACAAGGGTGGGGTAGGGTGGGTGGAGTGGTGGAAACACTCTTGTGATTGCACGGTGCATACGCATGTGATAATCAAGGGCAGAAGCGAATCGAGAACTTTAAGTCTTGTGACAGGTGAAGTGGACTAAATAATTCAATTTTTGTTTGATGTGTAATTATTAGTGTATATTTGTTTTGTTGAGTTGGGCTGGAACTTACTATGTCATGTTAGAGTTCCATGCGCGGCCAAAGATGGCTCCCTTGGCAAGTGGCACCTCGGACACTCTTTGTCCGCGGAGTTCACAAATGTAAAAGATGCCTCGTGAATGTTGATTTGTATATTGCATGATTGTAACATCCATTTATACATGGGCCCGTGGTACTGTATGACAAATTGTAATGTAACTTAAAAGTATTCAACAATAAAGTTGGGAAAAGAAAATGCGATTGAGATGCACAAAACTAAAAGCATTAACTATTAACATGGAAACTCCAACAGCCACATGCAATTAAAAAAATGCCCACAAATCTTAAAATCCCTCCTCATTCAGTCTTTCTGCATTTATAATTAATCTTCTTCAACTTTGTCCTTCCACATTTTCAAAATTTGAAGTTCCTAGTACACCAAATGATCCAATCTTTCCCAAAACTACTAACTCAAACGACCAAAACAACATATTCACACAAACACAAGCAAAGAAAGAGGAAAAAGAAGCACCACAGACACAACTAGGCCAATAATCTCAAAAAGAAGATCTATAACACGTTAACGAAGAATCATCCAGAGTTTTTAAGACAGACCCTTATCATAAATGATGATACTGCAACCCCGAATGCATCTGAAAACCCATACTCTGAGGTCCACCGTAAGATTCGTGTACACCATTAGCCCCTCTCTGCAGATTCTGGCCCTGCATTTTAAGCCCATACGCGTCTACCCCATAAGGTGAAACAAACATATTCCCTTGTGTTTGATTGAAGCACATAGCTCCATTGTTAGGTTGGTTCCACTGAAAAGGCACTCGTACAGAATTAGGCTGCTGAGGGTGCGTGTTAGCGTTACACTGGTCCGGTGAAGGGGTTCTCTTCTCATCTGGCGAATGAGTTTGGTTCTCGTTGAGGTTCACTGTAGTTATATCATGTATGCTTGCTCTTCTCTTGTCTTTTCCACCCGAAAGCTGCCTTATGAAGTACTTTTGAGCATGGCTAGCCACTTGTGTGGGCGTTCTGGTAGTCACGAAATTACGAGAAATGTTTCTCCAGTCGCCTTTTCCATACTTTTTAAGCCCCAAAAGAAACAGCCTGCAAACGAATTACCGGAATTTCATGTCAAAAATTAGGTGAATGTGCAAGTAAAGAAACAAAACAAAAAAATGGCCCAAACTGGAAAGAAAATAACCAGAACAACTATACACAACAGAAAGTCAGCACTCAGTACTATTCTTGTTGGGGGTGCATCAAGTATATCTATTCTGTGTTCGTGTTTCATTCTATGTAAATACTGTAGCACTGGTCGGTTTGTAAGGAAAATCTGTGTTTTAAATTGGCACCATCCATGAAAAACACTAATTTACTTCACACAATTTTTGCATTTTAATGTAAACCAACTGCACACCAGAAAACATTGCAGTTGCTTCTTCATCTTTTCCAATACCAACCAAACAGACGCAGACATTCATTTATATGAAAACTTCTTCACTGAAAACAATTTTTTCTGCATTAAGTTCTCAATAAATCAAACACAACTTTAATTATAAAAAACATTATTTGTGAGTCAAATAGGCATAAAAATGCATCCGGCTTGTGTTTTCATGATTTTTTCTCTCCTGTATAGCACATTTTTCATTTCAAGAACTGGCTTTTCCAAATCTAGTCGAACCAATATGCAACACTGCAAAGAACTTTTGGGCGTAAATTTAATTCAAACATCACTTAAAAAAATTCACACATTTTACATAAAATACTTGACTTCCCAAATTCATTGTCCTTTCAATAAATTCCCATTTTAAAGGATTCTCGATAAATTGAAAAAATGGAATGAATTTAAAGAATTAAGAGAAACTCACTTGTGCTCTTCTTCTGTCCATGGAACACCCTTCTTCCTCTCTTGCTCCGAGGGCCGACCGGTAGACGACGATCTCTTTCCTCCACCACCACCGCCGTACGGCGGCTTGAACCCATCAAATCCATGGCTATTCCCCCACTCCAAAGTAAAAGTAGATGTACTATATCCTGGAATTGGAATTAACCCAGCTTCAATACTACTAACATCATCCTCCAATTCCTTGTATTGCTTCATCACATCAGCCACTGATTTTCCCGGCACCATAGCCGCCACTTTTTGCCACCGGTCCGGCGTGTCTTTATCAAACTTTGCCAGAGCATTTTCAAAGAGCTTGTTCTCTGCTGGAGTCCATTTTATGCTTCTACTCTCTTCAATTAACCAGCTCGAATTGCTCGAATTCGAAAGGTAAGAGGCTGGTGATAGAATCTCCATACCCCACCTCAACAAATCCCAATTATTCTTCTATAAAATTAAAATCAAGAATTGCTATAATTTTCAATTCTGCATCTTCTTGAAACAGAGGATAACAGAGGAGGTGGAGTTTTAACAATGGCAATACTAGATTGTTAAATCAATGAAGCGTTTATTGAAAGAATCAGAATAGATTTTTTGAGGAATCTAAAAAATACCCAACTTTTAAAAATCAAGAAAATCCCAAAATTATGATGAAAACCCTAGAAACACTCACTGAGATCTGAACCCATTGAACTTTCTAGGAAAACGATAGGGGAGAAAGAATTGAGACCCATAAACAAATTTCCAAGAAAATGGAAGGGAAAATCTTGATAATTGAAGTGAGGAGAGCTTTTGTACGTGAAAACAAGCACTAGTTTCTTCAGCTTCAAGCTCTGGATTCTCTCAATTACAGGAGAGAATAGAGATAGAGACAGAAGTGGAATCAATGTGTGAAAGAGTAAAGAGAGAGAGTATATGAAGAACCTGTAGAAAGAAAGTGGAAACAGAAGCCCAAGGGAGAAAACAAATAGGGGGAGAAGGGGGATTCTGAATTCTGAGCAACTTGGGATTTTGTGAGGAAAAGTGGGAAAGGTTTTCTTGCTTTCTTTTCTTTTTCCTTGAGGAAGGAAAAAGAAGAAAGAAAAGGGGAGAAAGATGATGACAATGGAGGAGAAAAAGCAAATTCACAGGCTTCAAGAAATGAATCTAAATTCTCTTTTTATTATTATTTTTATTTTTTGAAGAGAAGAAAGGATGTAATAGCAGAGCAACAAACTGAGGGAAGAGGAGGGGAGGGCGTTGAAGGTGGTGGGCTGTGATTGGATGAGATAGTGTTTGCGGATACTGCAAAACTGAAAAAAATTCTTCCTCACTATTATGCTAGGTGGTAACTTTGGCCAGAGTATTATTGATCATTTAAAATGTAACCGCATAATTCTTTATTTTTTATATATTTTTTAATATTAAAAAACTATGACGCGTTGCTCTATACCGTAGCGTTTGTGTATACATAATAAGTGTGCAGTTTAATTATAATTAATTTTAAAAAATTGTATAAAAATTAATATGTAGTATTGTGGTTCCGACTTTATATGATAATAGATTACTCTTATATGAGGTTTTCAAATTTTATTTTCCTTTTTCTTTTATAATTATTCTGTTTTAAAAAATAAATGGTCAATGAGAGAGAAGTCTTCAAATTCAAAATTAAATTGAAGAACAATCAACTTGGGATAATTCAGTTATTGTCATTCAATTAGTTGAAGGATATAGGTTCTATTCTCACCCAAAGCAAGTTTTGAATGAGTTTATTATAGTGTCTTATAAGAGACTGAATTGTGATGCAAGTATGTATCCCCACTTGGCAAATTTGGCACTCAGCAGTAATAATCAATAACTATGATAGTGGCCGGTGAAACTTAATGACCAATATAAGTGAAAAGAAAATAAAGCTTTTTTAACAATAGTATAATTAACTTCTAAAAAAGATAAAAACATAGTTGTCGTGCACATGAACTAACATGACGCATTTTTTATTATAGTAATAATTTATTTGTATCAAATAAAAAACCTAATAACTAACTTATTTATTGCAAATTAACATTCTATACATGATTTTCACAATTGTCCAAAACTAGGGCCGGCTAATATCACAGCAGTGTTTTACGGGTATTACATCACATTCTATACCTTTGCATCACTGATGAATGATGATGCTTACCACATATATTCACAGCACGAAGGTTTTAATCAAATTGCATAATTTTAAATCAACCAACTACTCCTCTGAAAATAAAATTGAACATTACCATGTACTATGCTCTAGTAGTTATAGGTTCCTTTTTTCCAAAAGGGGAAACTCCCCAAACATTTTATTAATCAAACCTTTTTTTTTCTTGACACACATGATATACAAGAATTCCATTAATTAGAAAAAGATTTTACATCAAAAAGTTTGAGACCTCTATCTTCCATCCAAGCTAAGTACAGTAATTATCAAAATGTAAAGCATATTTAATTAGATAATGGACAACCGAATTTCTTAATTTCACAACTCAAAAATAAAATGTCACTTTCCAATGGCAACAAAAATCAATATTTCTGCGAACGTCTACTAACAAGCTATTAGAATAAGATAAGGTTTCTAAGGAACTCTCTAATAATTGACAAACAATCGAAATCCTGCATCTAATGATAATTGCACAGCAACACACGCTGCAATCACAATGGATATCTAAGAGTAAGAGGCGTGAATAGAAAAACCCACTAGAAATTCGCTAATATTGTTCTGAATTACAATACCCACACCCATCAATGTCATGCTCCCAACGAGAGAATTTGATCAATTAAAAGAGATTTTGAAATCCAAATGACAGGAAAAAAATTATTTACAATATAACAAGAGAGTGATACATAAGTCTTTTAAATATATATATATATATATTATTGATTGGAGGATCCATATGTCCCAACTATTCTATAATCAAAAAATAATTACAAGTAAATAATACACAAATCTTCGAAAAAAATAAATAAACGTAACTGTTACAAATCCCACAGTTCTAAACACAAATTCAATAATACCAAGCATAAAAAGAATAATATAGATACCAACATATCCCAAATAACAACAAGTTATGATATCCAATTTTGTCGTAAGAACATTGAACATATAACAATAAATTCACACAAATAAATAAGAGTAAACAACAATTTTGGCCATTAAACTATTGCATAATTTCATTTTTTCCACTAAACTTTTTTTTTTTGTTTCATTTCACCCACTAAACTTTCAAATTGTTTCAATCCGCGCATTCCGTCCACTTCCGTCCATAAATGCGCTGTTAGTGGGGGTATTTTCGTCATTTCACCGCAAAGTAAACAACAATTTTGGCCACTAAACTATCTCTCAATTTCATTTTACCCATTAAACTTTTATTTATTTTATTTTACCCACTAAACTTTAAATTTGTTTCATTCCGCCCACTCCGTCCACTTCCGTCCATAAATGTTCTGTCAGTGGGGGGTATTTTCGTCATTTCAGGTGCAAAAACCTTCCCTCCCTTTCTCCCAACCAATTTGGCACTTAAATACACCTATATACAACTATTCCAAATGCCATTTTACAACTTATTTTGCACCAACTGAAGAGGAAAAGAAGATTAGAAAGAAGAGGACAGAAGAGAATGAGTAAACATATAACTATTGCAGGTCCAAATTGAAGGTATTTGTATATATATATTCCATTAAATTATTGCAATATTTTTTAGAAGATGGAAAGTGGACATGTTTGTTTTCGTAGTTCCTTTGCGAAGTTTCAAACATCATGGACAAATTTATAGTTACATATATTATTCCATCTAATTCCTGCATATGTTGCAATTTCTTTTGTCGTCATTTCAAGCAAGGAGGCCTAGTCAAAGATTTAATCCACCAAGGACAGTAAATGCACCATAGATGCATTCAAGTCAAAATAGCCAATCCACTCCAATAATTACAACACAAAGCCAATCAAGCCAAAGGAGTTCAGTAATCAATCCTAACTAAATTGAAATGCAAGATAGGGATCCTTTTTGTGGATTATATAGCTGTGTAGTTTATCGCGTGAAATCACTCAAATACCCCCACTAACAACACATTTATGGACATAAGTGGGGAAGTGGGTGAAATAAAACAAATTTAAAGTTTAGTAGGTGAAATAAAACAAATAAAAATTTAGTGGGCAAAACAAAATTGAGAGATAGTTTAGTGGCTAAAATTGTTGTTTACTTATGAAATAACGAAAATACCACCACTAACGGCGCATTTATAGATGGAAGTGGACAGAATGGGCAGATTGAAACAATTTGAAAGTTTAGTGGATAAAATAAAAAAAAAATTTAATGAGCAAAATGAAATTAGACTATAGTTTAATGGGCAAAAGGGTTGTTTATTCAATAAATAAATAGGTGGAGCACAATAAAATTAAAAAAAAAATCGATTCAATATTTCTCTCACTTATATCGAAGTACGCAGTACTTTTTATTATGTTCTCTTCTTCGGTTTTCTTTACTTTCTCTTTCTCTCTCTCTTTTAATCCTTCCCTTTTTCTTTTCTTTTTTTCTCTCTTATTTCTCCTCTCTTGGCAATAAGCCTATTCCTTCCTTTTCTACCTTTATCATCCTCTACCAGTTCTCTTGATAAGCTCTAAAGAAAAAGAACACACATGCATATAGAGTTCATTTATGGTATAAATTAATTTGCACATAAAATTTCCCCCCCACACACACACATACACACACATATAGATATATATATATATATATATATAATAAGATAAAATATTCTAGATCTAGGGTTACCACCACCTTATATGTAATTACTTCAAATTCAAATAAAAAGATAATCAATAAAAAAAAATGGTAATAAAAGAGAACCAAGGAAAGGTCAACCACACATTAAAACAAATACAATTCAAATTGCAATCCACTTTCTTTATATAATTTATCTATTTTCCTCTAAATAAAACATTTTTTTTAAATTCGAGATTTTACAATCAAATTCTAGTTGGCAAAGACCATCCTTTTCTTTTAATGTGAGTGTGAGAGAGAGGGGGTCTTAATCTTTCCCTTTAACTACAAAGAACGGAAAATCTCCCACATCTTAGTGAAATTTGAACATGGGAGTTTTCACAGATTTAAGTAGGTGCCTCCCCAACAATACTTGCCCACTTGCACTCACAAAGGCCATCCTTGTCAAGCTTAACTATACGAGTTTAGATAAAGTCACTGTCTCAAATTAATAATCTTTATTAATATTTTTGAGATGTCTTAAATTAGTAGTTATATTTTACTTTCAATGCACAATCAACAAAACAAACTTCACAATAAAAATAAATTGTATTATTAACCATGAATTATATTAAAGGTAGTACACGAAGTAAAGTTAAATTGTTTTTATTTTCCTTGTCAAAAGACTCAAACTTTAACATACTCCCTCTCGAATTCAAACTTCAAATTTTCTTTATTTTTTTTTAAAAAAAAAGGTATAAGTCTTTTCCCTTTTACTACATAACAACGGAAAAACTCTCACCCCACCCCAGGTGTGACTCAAACATGAGATCTCTCAGTTCTGGGTGGGCGCCCATACTCTAGGCTAACTTACTCCTATAAATTAAGACTTTAATTTGACTTTTACATGTTTTGAAAGATACACCAATTTCAATTCAAATTTTGATGATCAAATAAATTTAGCTTTAACATTGGAGAATCGAAGGGAAACGGTTTGCTAATTTTCAACTAAAGTTTAAAAGGGTACGAAGAGTAGAGTTTAGGAGTTTGAATCATTAGATTAAATTTGACAATTTAGATTTTGAGTCGTCTGTTATATTTAAATTTTTAATGAATCAAAATTAGAATTGTTAAGTTCAAATCTATTGACTCGAATTCTCCAAGTCTATTGTAGAGGAGCTGAATCCATAGTAAGCAACGCAATGCCTAGGAATTAACGATACAAAATCTTTGCACTTTTTTTTTTGGTTTCAAATACCCATATTATTATTATTATTATTATTGAGGCAATCCAGAGATTTTAAGGGGGTACTAAAAAGTATAACTCGCTTACTCTTCATATAGATATATCTGTAACTCGTATAAAAACAATTATTGAAAAGAAAAAAAAAAGCAATTAAAGGAATGTTAAGTTCTTAAACACAATTTAATATTGTTCAAACTAAATATTTTTAATATTAATATCTTTTAAACAAAAAGATTACAAAAGTAAATTTCAAGGGTTAAAAATGTGAAAGTATCTATAACTAATTGAAATTAATAATTAATAATTAAATTTATCTATATTACATATCAAGCGTAGGCAGAAAAAATTAATACCCCTCTCACATATTAAATTATTATAAGAAATATTTAAAATCATAACTTTTAATATAAAAATACATTTAATTATCTCTATACCAAACGTGCACATACACTAGTATAAATTAAAGGGTCATTTGTAATTTGGCACCTTAAGTTTATAGTGAAATTAAGTTTAATGTCCATTATTTTTAAAAATTAAAATTTCACACTCATTTTTAACTATACTACCTGTCCAACTTGTTTGACCGTTAAATCAATGAAATAAATATGCAAACGGCCTTTTTTACTCCTGACATGTGGCATTTTCACCCAAGTATATATCTAACCCTCCATTATACTTGATCGCCTGATTAGTTTTCTTCTGTTTCCACCATTGCTATATCTTTCTTCTCTCTCTCGAACAATTGATGGTTGTAATTGTTGATGGTTAAAATATTGAAGTAGTCTGGCTGTAAAATTATCCTAATTACGCCGATTTATACGGTAGATAGATAAATTAAGTTAATTACTTCTTCTTATGACCGTTAGTCAACTACTAGCCGCCAAATTGACGGTGCAGATCAAATGTCAATTTCAGCTTTCAACTCAATCGTGGGGCCCACAATGCCAATAACAACTCTTCTCATTGGACACTGCCCGCGTAATTGTGGCGTTCACGTTCCTATGCGTGGCTCCCTATGGAGGACAATGTATCCAACCCTTGTTTGTCTATATGCCATTGGTGAAAATGTGGTCCCGTATAGAGATGGTCAATAAAATATCTTATTGTCCAATTATCATCGGCCACGTCAAACAGAATCTCTTGTCTAACAAGCGATTTCATGAGACCAACTGCACAGAATCACAGCTCATCAACTGCACGCCAGCCAACCACCGCCCTCTCACTTTTTTACGTTGTTGGTTAGTGAAAGTGAGTTGGAGAATATTCCTTGCCCCACGTGCACTTAGGGGAGCGTGTACATCACTTAAAAGAGTTGGGATGTGTTACCACAACTTTTTAATACTATTTCTTTCTCTTTTTTTTCATTATGTTATAATTATAATCAAAGCAATTACAGCATCTCCCATGCTAAATATATATGGGTCAATGAAAAATACGGATCTTATTAATTGTCAAGTTCCAAAATATATCATATATTGTATTGTATTATCCATGAAATTGCTATTGGCATTAGTCCTCAACTTTTTTAATGAAAAATTATTAAAAAAATATATGGATATTTTTTGATAGATTGTGGCAAAAAAAATTAACAAGATAAATTTTATTGAAAATAAAATTATAAATTAAATTTTTTTTTTTAAAAATAAAATATTAAAGTAAAAATGATGACATGCCACTTCGACATTATTTAGGAAACCCTTTAAATGTGGGACACCCTCACAACGTCTCTCATCTTTTTGCTACATCACCTTTATGGTAATTCTCCGTATTTGCATTCTTTTTGCTACATCACCTTTATGGTAATTCTCCGTATTTGCATTAGAGATAGCTTATTCATCTCATTATATATCCTATATTCTTATGCGACACTTTATTTTTCTCCATTTCATAGTTGAATTGGAGATACTCTTGTAGCTTTGACATAGTATTACTTATTGTATTATATATTTCTAAAATTATACGCTACTCTAATAATATATATATATATATATATATGTATATATATAATTGTTTTAACAATAGTACCAGTATTTAACTACTATTAGGAACACTATATTTTTAAAAAATAATAATAATAAATTAAAAGAGCAAAATAGTTATTACAAAGTTAGGGTGTAAGCGGATGAGATATGGATCGAATATTACACTATCCATTATTCTTATAAGTCCTTAAATATGTTATCAAAATCCTTATACGTATACCTTCAAATAAGACACTAAACTATTCTTATCCTACCGGATTTCCAGAATTCGGGTAATATCCAAATCCATTTGTTTATATAGCTATATATACGTTTTTCTACGTTTTGTTAGTCTAAAATCAGTTCAATTTTAAAAATATATTTAATTATTTTATTTATTAATTAAGAAGGAATATTTTACAAATTATAACTCGAGAAGTAAAACACAACATTGCATAATTTGTCAAAATAGAGACAAACATTTTATGGAAAATTTTGAAATCAAATAATGAATTTCTTTTATTTATCATGTATAACCTAATAACATTCACGTTAAATTATAAGATAGCCACCACATAAATCCAAATCACAAGTAAAAGCTGAAAAACATTATCATTTTCATTTGATATAGTATTCAACATTTTATGCTAGTAGATCACATATGTTATAAATATGACTTAAGGCTTTCATTTTCTTTTTCATTTTTATACTTTTCTAAAACCTTTTTTTCTGTCTAATTTATAAGATTTTGTTAAATTGAGTTAGATTGTGAATACTAGACTAAGCCAACCTGATTTTTTTAACGGTCAGAGAATCTTTATGTATATATACATTACATAAATATGGATTATTTAAGTTGAATACTATCATTATCTATATTTATTTTACCGGATATTAAAAACACTTTCAAATTCTAAATCCTCTTTTCAAATATTCATTTGGATAAATATGCACAAAATTTGGATTCGACGGAACATATTCAAATTTTCGAACATTCATTTACAGATATACAAATCCAATATTATTTGTGAAAATAATTTAACACCTAAAAACAAAATTATTATGTAATTGAATTACCCTCTCTATACACAAATGTACACTCCATTCTCAAAATTTCATTTTTTCCAGCTATTTCAGAAGCATAAGGTGTTCTATCTAGTGATTCTTGTAAATAATTATGACC
This sequence comes from Lonicera japonica, assembly GCA_021464415.1. Classification (NCBI taxonomy): domain Eukaryota; kingdom Viridiplantae; phylum Streptophyta; class Magnoliopsida; order Dipsacales; family Caprifoliaceae; genus Lonicera; species Lonicera japonica. The sequence continues at coordinate 14,673,697 of CM038463.1, forward strand.
TATGTACCCCTTCAATATTGATCCTGCCCCGTACTTTTTTAAAAAAAATTAATTTTAGTATGAACAAGCACTTTGTTACCCGAAAGCACTACACTAACTAGTCGAACTTGTGTGTGTGTGTGTGTGTTTTGGGGGGGGGGGGAGGGGCCTACCTGGAGATATATTGAAAATTATGCCTTTCAAATCGAACATAATGCTGGTACAGTTTAACATAATTTATAAGCGAACTTGTATACACATCATATTAGATATGAGTTTTATATTTAACTTAATTCCTTTATAAGCATTGAAATTTAGAAGGAAAAAACAGCCCCATGAGAATAAATATCACCAAAGTATAAACCTTTATGCTCACTTAAAATGCCACTAGTTAAATTACTTTTACATCTCAAATTAATAATTTAAGTTGCAAATTCAGACATGTTGATTGCAGTAATGAGAACAAGCACTTGCTAGGCGCGTGCATATCATTTGGCGCGTGAGTTCACTGACCCTTTCCAGCAAATACAACAAAAGTGTCCCCTTCTGATGTGACCAACTGCTCCACCTTTTTTGTCCTGTCCTATTTTTTTTCATCTCGCTCTCTCTCTCTCTCTCTCCAAACATATTTACTTCTATATTTTCCCCAACTACTATTTTGCCCTTGATCACATATCCACATCATTTCTTCTACAAGGGGCCTCCTTGTGAATTCATCTCTTCCTGCCCCAATTGCAAGCTCCGTCCCAGTTAAATAGTCTAATGTACTTTTCTTAAAACGTTCGAATGCCGAGTGTTTGAGTCTATCACTACTGTGGTAGAGACTAGAGAAGGTCGGTTTAACGCTTGGTTTCAAGTGCTTGATGGTACATTGGTACTAAAACTTAATCAACATTTGCACAGTTATGAATAACATTATTTTATTTCGAGATGTTATTTTTATTGAGTTTATGGAATTTGCGTTTTCATTAGGTTTAAAAAGAGATTAATCTTTTGTATTGGGTAAGGATTTAATGATCTTTAGTGGTTTTGTAGGGTGTCACTTGTATTTTTCTACTATTAACTTGAGAATTTAGGGGGTCTGAAGTGAAATTTATCAATGAGGCCTTTTGTCTTCAAATTTTTAGATCTTTTTTTCTCTAAGCATCCAAATTCAAAGAAAATAAATAAAATTAAATTAATCTACATAAATGATCACTACTTATTTTTTTATCAATGATAACATAAAAGATTTTTTAATCAATGAATTTCCCCAACTTCAAACTTTAAAAATTTATGGGACCCTAAAAAATTTGAAGTCTAAGGCAATAAGGCAAAAGCCTGTTGCGGCTCACCTCACGTTCAGCTCTGATCTTGAGTGTAAATGATAAGAGACAGAGAGAGAGAGCATGGCCGATTCTATGATTTGAAAGGCTATGTGCGAAAATTTAACATAATACTTCTTTTGACTTAATCATGTAATTAATTATATCAAAATTATTTATCACTTTTTTTTTACAGATCAACAAAATGTAACACAAAAAATATATAAAATATAATAAACCCAAAAGAAAGAAGAGAGAGAATGAATAATTTTTTTTTCTTTTGAAAAAAAGGAATTAACGGGTACTTAATAATAGTTGGAGAGAGAAAGTGGGAGGGCGTAAATGAGTTAATTAATAGTGGATTAGTGAGAAATGTTATAGTTATTTTGAAAAATAAAAAAAATAGACATAAAAAAGAAAGTGCTGATTTAAAACTTGACATCTTTTATCAGTAAGCCCTTACTTTAAATTTGGCCTCTTTCATTGTCAACAACTAAGGTATATGCTGGAATATAGTATTTTAATTTTGTAAAGGTTGGTCACTAATTAGGCCTTAAGTCCTGTGTGGTTGCCTAGACCAAGAGAATCAGGTTTTCTTCGAAAAATAGTCAACGTATTAACTCTTACTATAATAAATAAATTTCATTATTAAACATTGACTGTGTAAAAATCAATATCAATGCGTATATATTTATTTTTTTAAGTATAAGCGATGAATAAATCCAAATAGTTTTAAGGTGAAGAGGGCCAAGACAAAAATCGAACCGAGAAACTCTTGCGTGAATAACCACAATTTTAACCAGTTGTGGTAGTGCTATACTTAAAAGTACCATGCATAAACACGGATTCACATAGCTATGTGTAATTAATAAAGGTAACAAATGGAGTCCAGTAGTTTTAGTAGTTTGGGCTGGCTATGGTGGGCCCAAAACCAGGCCCATTTTTACTAATACGGGTAAAACATCTTTAATTAAAGAAGCTAATGATGTTAACAACATGGACAATCTGGCTTTAATTGCCTTCAATTATGATATTAAAAAGCTTTTTGGTACATTTTTGTCTACACCTGGTTGTGCGGTTAAGTGGACGGCTATGCTTAAAATGATAAATTGAGGCCACCAAAATTAGAAAAACAGACTGTGGGCCTCACTTGACTTTTTTTTGTTAAAAACAAAAGATTTGTTATATGGTTTGGTTTGTAATTAACCATTTTAAAGATTTTTCTTTCTTTCTTTCTTTCTTTTTTTTGGTGTTTGTGGTGTGTTGTTGTGGGTGGGGGTGGGGGTGGGGGGGTTGTGGGTGGGCGATGGAACATAGAGGTCTCGAATTTTGGTTGAAGTCAAAGTGATTAAAAAGAAATTAATTAAATTCTAGGTGGTGTGGTTGGAAGGTGCATGGAATATAGTTCTTGAATTTTTGTAGATGCAAATGGCCAAAAAGAAATTAATAATTCATAGATTTCGTAAAAAAATGTAAGCATTTAAAATAAATGGTAAATGTCGATAATAAGAGGAGAAGACAACTATGGAAGGAACAAAAATTAATATAACCCAACTTTGTGTATATATGACTTAAATATTACTAATTCTAGCTATAAGATATTCCACAAATCACGAATATAATTATTGGAAAGAGCAATTTCAGTGTTAGATATATTAAAAATTCTTGTTCAATCTAACATGGTTTAGGGGGAGAAAAGAAACATTTAAATTGTTAGCCATATGGCACTATGGCAGTATGCTACATTATGGAAAGGAATTTATATATATATATATATATATATTTTAAGTTAGAGTCACATTTTTTTAAAAAATTCTTTTGTATATTCGACATTCTAATGGGCACTCGAGGTATCATTGCAACAAAATTTCTCAAAAAATGACATCATATTTTATGCTTTTACAGCCATTGGAAAATATGTGATGAAAATCTGGATAACAATAGCAATAAAAACTCATACAAAATTTAAACGGAAGCTGCAAAAAAAGCAAGCCAATTATTCTTTAGCAGAATATGATATTTTCATAAAAATATGTAAGAGTTAAAGTTTAAACAAATAACAAGACATTGATCTCTCTCTACACTCAAAAAAACTCTAGCCGTATATATATGACCCTTCTTCTACATTCTCTTTCCCCCTCGATCTCCTTCCATACTAAAACATTATATTAAATATAATAATAATATTTCTAAATTTGAACATCTTTGGACATTTTGTCAGATCTACAAGATTTTTTCCTCCTTACTTTGAGATATGGAAGTCTGTCTCGAGTAGTACGATCTGGACCAGAGATGAGCATATCTGCTCTTTTGCGTGGAGATCTAGCTATCTCACATTTACAATGATTTGTATTTACTCTTTTTTTTTCAGTTTGCGTTTTGCTGAGGATGAAGGCGCTTTTTAGATGACTTCTCTTCGCCGTATTCTAATGTTTTCAGACATACTTTATGTATATTTATCTTTAATATTCTCTCACTTTTTGAAAGTTGTTTATTGTTTTGTAATACTCCATTTGATGTGGTCTATTTCTTGATAACTTTTGTAAACGTACTCTTTGAAACTTTTTTCTGTCTCCATTGTAATATTTGTATTCTATTATTAATGATACTATATTTTCTTCTTTTTCAAAAAATAAAAATCTAAGTAAAATATGTGGTATGATTTCTATTAGAACAAATTAAATTAATGAATACGAAATGTTTAAGGATTTGAATTTGTTGTTGGTCACATGTAACACGTTGTATAGTTGACTGTTCGATCACTCCATATCACCCGTCTTTATTGGGTTACCACGTACCTCGGTAGTCGTACCACCCTATATATTAATCAGAACAAAGTTTCATTGAACATGAATGATAAAACTACCCCCTAGCTAGTTGGATGGTCCTTGCTCCATATGGTCCATAAACCACAGGTGTCCTTTCATGGCAAGAATTACTCTTAGTAAAAGACAATGTTCCCGTAACCCAAAAAAAAAGAAAATTCCACTTGCTCCATTATTGAGGACCAATCACATTCTAGGTCTACCTAGTTTACAGTACTCCATTATTTAAGTGAATTATCACAATCACATATATTATTATTTAAATATGATGTACAATTACTATAATACATGCATGTATGCATGTGTTTGCGACGCTATACTTTAATTAAGGATGCTTTTATCATTACATCGATAAAATTTGAATTTGAACGCTCTAAGTTTACATACATGTTTTTGATAACTAAAGTAACAGACTAGTTTTGTTTCAAATATAAAATAAATGAATTATGTGGTTTGAACCTTGGATGTTAAAATTTTCAAAGTTAACGAATTGAACATATAAATTTTTGACAAAATCACATATAATCATGTCATTGAGATAATAGAACACTAAAAAAATTGGGCCAATATATATATAATATTAATTCAAGCTTTAGTTGTACTGATATACGTAGAGATTGAGGTAACTTAATTGTGATGTTGAATTTGCTGTTTATATCCTGAATTTGTGTATTTCATACATATTGAGATAACACCGTATCAATGACTACTTTAATATATGTTGTGTTTTCATTAATGGATAATTAAAGTTCTAAACATCTTCTTGTGCGTCATATATGCGAGTTTTCTATCTGTGAATTCATATATATGATTTAATAATTATGAGATTGAGATCATACATACTAAGCCAAGTGTATTTAGATAACTTGTATTAGGTCTGCAAGAAATACATCACTATTTTATGGTAATGATATTAATTAAGACTTAGTTGTTTGTCGTCTGACTCAAATAAAATAAGAAAAAGACATAATATAATCAGTTATATATATAGCCTCAATTAGAATGTTACGGGCTCTAATTAGAAGGATTTACGCTTAAGATTTCCAAATAAAGTGGATGTAATAATTTTTAATTAAAATTGAAAATAAGAAGGTTCATCATATATTGTACTTTTAATAGACAGGTTGATGCCTTAATGGTACTATTAAGGAGGTATTAAGAGCTTAATCCAATAAGAAGTGAAAACATAATTAAAAATATATAAATAACTCTAGTGTTGTTCAATTGTGATCTCACATTGGGAATGTGTATTTGTTGCGTGCAGATTTATATATTTATTTTTCCATTTATTTAATTAATTTTAAAGCATGCTAATTTGAGTTGGTGGTGTTGTCTTTTATATTCTCTCACATTAATTTATTGATTCAGAAAATATGAAATTAAGTATAGTATATATGGGAAACATAAGAACAAATAAAACAACTCTCTGTTAGCTGCCAATATATAAATTTTTTAATACGACAAGAGTAGTTGCCTCCACCAATCAAAATGGGATGCACCTAGTGGTTGGCTCTTCAACTTTGACAAAAACAAATTTAAAAATAGTAAATTAGAATAAAATAAGGATTATTGTACCCTTGAAGAATTAAACTATGTTATAGTCACATCAATACCAATTTTTAATGGTTGAATATATCTTGTACGTGCTTTTGTATTTATGTGTGTGTACGAAACAACTTAACACGCAAAGGTTGAAAGTGGATAAGCAAAAAAATTTATGGCACGGAATAAGAGAAATTAAGAAATTGAATAACAAATTGATTAATAATATAAAATTTAAATTATAATAATAAGATTTGAACCTTTAATTCATCTACTCTTTAATGACATTGGTCATTGTTTACTCTCTGGTGCGACCAGATCAAGAAAAATAGGTGGAGGGCTTATGCGGCTATATAAGATATGCGGATATGTTAAAAGCAAAACTTTGGAAAATTAGACACGCTATAAACCTTTGCAAAGAAAGAAATTGGAGAAATAATGTTGTCGAATTGGATTGATCGGTGGCGGTCAATTTCATTAAGGATGACGATGATGAGGAAAACCACCCAAACAGAATTTTAATTGATGATTGCAAAGAATTGGTGGCCGAGATGGATATTCAACTAGTTCATATTCTTAGAAAAGCTAATCGGTGTGGTGATGTCTTTGCTTGTATGGGAAGGGAACAAATGGAGCAAGAAGTTCTAATGTTAATCCCCCTAAACGAAGTCATTGAGAAAATGATGTGCGACATGAGAGGAGTGGCCTATAACTATGGGACTTAGTCCTGATTCTTAATATTAAAGATCAAAGTTTTAAAACTAATAAATTTAGTGTAAAACACGTACAACATGCACAATAATTAAGTAAAAACCAAAGTTGATGAAATCAGGATGAGAAGAACATTACTATGACAATTAGAATATGTGAAGATTAATTTCTCGTTTGGAATAAATTTTGATACCCCTAAAGACTTGACCCTTAAGGCCTACCAAGCCATAGTAAATTACGTATGTTTTTGTTCTTACTGTACGAATATGTAAAAAGTTAATTTTGTCGTAGATCCACCTCAAACTAAATAGACCAAATTTAATTTTCCTAATATTATTTTTGTAATATTATTCTGCGAGGAGCTGAAGAAAACAAAAATAGCAACGAATGTTTGAAGAAGAAAAATATAGCAACGAATGTTTACTGAATATAATAATAATATAGGAAAATAATAGGGCACATGTGATGAAATATTGTATGATAATCTGTGCCATATTTAATTCATATTAAGAGTTAATTATTTCTAAAAATAAGTACTTAACATGTACCCTTAAAGCACGCGTTAACATGACCCTATACTAAATTATCAATAAGACATGCAATTGTAGAAAGTAAAGAACTAAGATAATAAAATCAGCACTAAAATTTGTATATTAATAAAAGACTTTGTCTTTGATCAAACATAATGTATATTAACGTGTATTTTGTTTTAAATACATACATTATAAACTCATTCATAATATACATACATAATACATCACATAAATATAAATTAATACTCCATATGTCTAGTCTCATTCTTTTTACTCATACTATCTTTAATGTCAGCTTTGAGATACCAATTTTTCATTGGTTAACGTGTATTTTATTGTTTATTGGGTGATTGACCTTTGATGAAATAAAGAGGTTAGTAAGTGTTGTTGGAAATGATGGGGACTTGCATAGGAGCGAATTAAATAAATAATAATGTGTGGGTTTGTCATAATAATATTAGTAATAATTATTGCAATAAGAATGGAGGGTTGGCACCACCACAACACATTTATTTCTATTAAGGGAAAGATTCTTCTGTCTTCCAAAAAGTTAAAAAGTCCGACCACCATGTGATTGTGATTTGAGTGTGCATCGACTTCTATGTGCCATGCGTACAACTTGCAATTGCTTCCCCTCAGGAGCTCCCCGTTTAAACACTTCTCTCGTTTCAATTTATTTATTTTACTCTTTTTTTTTACATCATATTTATTTTACTTGATATTTTCATGCTTATTCTTATCAAGTTAAACGTATTAAATCTTCACAATGTATAATTTATTTAATGTATACTAATAAAAATATTTAATAAGATTATTTGATATGTCTAATAATACCCGTTCCATTTTTTTGATTAAATTAAGAACTAATTATGTTTTTTTGTGGTTTAATTAATGTATCTAAGCTATTGATATTGTTGATAAAAATATTTTTCACCATATGTTCAACCGATAATATATTTTCATTTGAGACGTCAAAAGTACAAAATACTTGTATTAATTAGCATACTAAAAAATATTCGATTATCATATATATATATATATATGTTAAGAATACATGTGAATATAAAATTTTGAAGATACATATATAAACTTAAATTAATGACAAAGTAAAAAAAAATAAAAACGTGCTAGAAAATAAATTGATCACTGTTTGATGTTTGTTTAAAACCCTAAACAATATTACGCGTCTTTTGGTACCTTGTCATTTAAATTTGTCCATAATTTACTACTCTTAATTATACAAGATTTTTCTAAAAATTTACCATAGGAGGTGGTGAATACAATTATCCTAATGTCAAAATCAACCAGGCAACGTCTCTAACCACTTGAAAGATTTGAATAAGAATATTAGATAATGCACTCAATCCATCACGCATATTTTGCAATCTTAGCTTAGTTTTTGTTTCCTTCTTAATTTTAACTATTTTCATCTCAAATAAATAGTCTATTTTTCTCTTTTTTAATATTTTAAATTAATAGTCACATTTTTTTAAGAACAAAATTAATGTTCTAAAATGACCATTGAATAAGTTATAATTAGTGTCACCTTAAAATGTACCGAAGTGAAAAATTGAGATGGATAGAGTAACAATTCTAGTATTATGGGAACCAAAATAATTTTAATATTTCTCTAATTTTATTCCCTTTTAACTTTTCAATATTGAGGTGATATATATATTCTTCTTAAGTTATAAATCTAAAAATCTTGAATTTGATACTACTAAATAATTTATTTTGTAACATCCACCACACACATATATATATTTTTTATCAAGATGCCTGTAGAATGTGGCCAAATTGAAGAAGACAAATGATGAATTGGAAGCATTCGCCATAAAAAAACTACAAGAATGTTTTTCTTAAAACTCTAATGAGAAAATTCTATATTAATTGTTCTTGTTCATAGCATCATATTTTTATTAAAATTTGAAGAAACGACGAATTAGTCCAGCAGTCAAAAAGATTAGAGAGAAAAAAAAAGTATCGAGACTAATACCACGAACTTATATTACATGTTTCAGATATATGGTTTAAAATAATAATTGGAACTAGAGATTTATCAATCTTATAAACTTATGAGCACATTTAAGCTAATCAATAAATGCGTAATTTTGTTTTGTTTTTTTTTTAAACAAATCTAAATACATAATGGACATTTATATGTATAGAAAGTATTCAAGAGTAAAGCGGTTGAACCCGTGAATTGGGCCCAGCGAATGTATGGTGGGCCTATAGGCTCATTACATTCCAAACTTGTATCATGGTACGTTTAACATAGTATCCGTATTTTTATTACTTTTGATAGGGGAAGTCCACGTTTTTACTTATATATGTGACATAAAAAGAATATATAAAAAGTTGATATGCAAAATATTAATATTGGTACTACTTGAAAATGGTTAAAAGTAATAATTTGTTGACTAGTCAAACAACTCACACATAATTTTGTGTACCATATGTCTAGCATTATGATGTTAAGATAGTATATAGTAACTAATACAGATCATCCTTTCAAAGAAGGAAAGAAAGAACCTAATTTTTTTTTCTTTTGATCTCAACGTAAGAATCTATTTTAGTATTTGTAGTTTTAAAGAAAAATACTAAAATTAAGTATTATATCATAAAGACCAAAAAGAAAGTGAGACCCTTAATTTAGGTTAGTTATATTGCTAAAGAAATATTCTCTTTCCCAAATCATAATACTACTATAAGAGGTTATACTGTATACTTTCAAAAATGTATATTACTTTGACAATAATAATACCCTTAATTTAATACATGGGTCATTTGAGTTTTTTGGTCTAATTTTGACAGTCTTGAATTATGGGTTCACAGTTTTCATTTCTTGTGTTCCGGAGTTCAATTTTGACAGAACTAATAGTCAAAGGCAAAAATTGTTAGTCAATGAAAATAAGTGGAGAAACTACCTATTTTGCCCCTTATTCATTAACACCTGCCTTAAGACACTTGGTGAAAAATTCATGCAACTCAATAACTCCCCCACATGCTTCCGTTGTAAAAAATACATAGATAATAAACACATAATTTTTTTTATTCAACTAGTCAAAGTCAACGAAAATAAATGTTCCAACCATACACAATCAACTACAATAAATTCCATACATATTCAGTACAAATATAAGGTCATTTACATTCAAAATGACTCACAATTTCTGAAAAAGAAAAAAATAAGTGGGGGAAAAAGTGGTGAATGCTAAATGTGCTTATTAAAAGAGCACTTATGTATAGAATGTCCATGGGTATATAGCCCATGCTTTGTACCTAAATAAACCCTAAGCAAAACATGGCTTCAGAACACAATAATCCATTAATTAGATACCTGTATCTACCAATTTCTTCTACGTCCTCATCGTAAAAGCCCTAATTAGATGTCTCCTTGTTCATCATTTTTGAATCCTTCTCTCACTCTCTTTGTCTACCAATTTGGTTTTAATCGTAAACTATTTTACTATTTGGGGTCCGTTCTGTTGTTTATATTTTGTGCCTTTGACTGATAGTTCTGTCAAAATTGAACCCTAAAGTCTAAGAAATAAAAGCTATAGACCCTTAAATCAAGATCGACAAAATTATAGACATTAAAACCTAAAAGAGTAAAATAATATGTAAATGAAGGCTTAACTATGGATAGATCCATTAGTCCACCAACGGTTCTATCTGAAAATACTCGAATTTACTTTCAATTTCAACGGACTGGATTTGAAAGGAGAGGCCCACATAAACAAACCCCTTATTCATGGGCCAATTTTTTATTTTTTTGAGATTCGAAGAGATGGAGTAGACACGTTCGAACTGAGACACTTATGTAAATACTTATATTTTTCCCTATTTTAATTTAAGCCCGGATCATGGGCCAAATTTATTGGAATCTGAAACTTATAATTGAGATGAAAAATTCATTTAAATAAAAATTATTTTGATCTCGGATAATATTAACATTTTTTTTCCATTGGAGCAATGGTAGGGAAGGGAGATAAGAATTGTGGCAAAATATCTAGGTGAGTTAGTTTCATATAACCTCTCTACCTGACGTCATTAATGTTTTAATTTTTTTACTTTCAATTAATATTTTGTTTTCAGTTTTAAATTAAACTTGGCACTTCTTCAAATGAAATTTAACTCGATACAAGATATATTCTTATATTTGGTGAAAGTTTATGATTTTTTCAATTTTTTTAGTACAAAAGTTTTTTATTTAAATAATATCATTTATAAATTTGTACAAGTGATCAAACCCGATTAAACATCACTCAACCCCCTTATACATGTAGACCAAAAAAAATGAAAAAAAATTCCCTTATACATCATTCATCCAAGGTCATTAACTCGATATGATACATCCCGAACTCTAAAACACAAATAAGTTCAGATAAATGTACAATAGAAAATATGTTTGGGATATGTTTGTAGCTCCGAAAAGAAATTTCAATACTCTTGAGTGAGTGAATGGTTATAGTAATAAAATACTCCTACCTGAACTTAAAAGGTCTTAGGTTCGATTGAATCCTACCAACTGCTTTCGAGCAAGGATTGCAATATATATCCCCTTCACCAAGGTCGACTCTAGAGATTTTGGAACTTCAAGCAAAATTTAATATTGACGAAAATTGGGGCTCCATATCATTATTTTCTCCTTCAACAAAATAATCTTAAAATCATATTATTTAATAATTTGAAGCCAAGTAACTCCAAAAAATAGACCATATCAATTACCAAATTTTAAAAAAATAATAATAATTAAGGCAACAATTAACATAAGATTAATAGATAAAATCTTCGAATTTGTAACAAAAATATGTAAAACCGTCACATCTACTATCTAATAGACTATTCTTTGTGCTTTTTAAAATGCGAAATTAGTAATTACATCACTACAATCAATAGTAGCTAACACTCTTTTTTCAATCGATAACATAACCAACCCACTTAACTTATCTTTTCTAAATTTTTCTATTTTTACTGTCAGAGTTTTGTATCCGTTTGCTTGACATTGTTAGAATTAATAAAAAAAATTACAACAACCAACAAATAAGTAAGACTAATACAAGTATACAAAATTACAAATAATCAATTAATCAATAAATACATTTAATATTATACAACTAATCAAGAATAAAACAAATATTTAACAACTAAATAGCAAAATCTAATAATATAAAATTAGGGCTTTTGTCTTTTGACTTAAATCACCAAATATATTCAACAAATCAACATTCCACAAGATAAACAACTCATCAATATTTGAAGAAATATACTTCATATCATGCTATTAATCATTAATCATGAAATAAGCAAGAAATATACTCCATAAGTTTATAACTAATAAAAAATTAGGGCTTAAGATTTAAGTAGTTAACCACTTAACCTTGATCAATAGTTGGAGGTGAGGAGTGAGGACAGTGGAGCCGTGGTCGGCTAGAGGCCTGGAGTGCTCGCTGGGAGGAGAGGTGGAGGGGAAAAGAAATTAAAGTAAGAAAGAGGCAAAGTGCACTCTTAGGTTCTCTCTCCTCACTTTAATTTCAATGTGTTTGTTCCAATTTTTAAAATATCTCCCAACTTTTCTTTCATACAATCAGATATTTTTAATTATAATTTTTTTTTGTACCCTCTCTCAAAGTAGGGTCCTAGGCAAATGTTTAGGTTGCCTCTCCTGTAACTGGATCTGCCCTTCACTTTTAATGTAAGAACAATGTTATATGTACTGATTTTCTTTTTACAAATTTTTTATACAATACAAATAATAAAGTGCATTATATGATTGTACTCAAGGGTATAAATATTTAATGTTTGATACTCAGTTTTTACGATCGGTAAATATACTTTTTCCGTTGATTAATGTAGGTTTGTTGAAAAGGGAAAAGAAAACCAGCGATGCGTTAAACTGGACGCATGAAGAGAATCATCATCTTCTAAATCACTGTGCTAAACAGCGGATCAATTTATTTCAGTTAACAACCTACTAACTCAGAAACAACAACAACAAAACAAAAAAAAAAAAAAAAGCCTTATTATTTGAGAAGAAAATGAAACCAATGATTTTGACTTTGTTATCTAAAATTTGGACTTTATATTTGGATTCCAAGCCGATTGTCACTTAAGTCTATATTCTTTGTTACTGTCTGCCGTCTATGCCACTAATTTTTCTCTGTTTGGTAATGTTTATCCCTTCCCTTATAAGTTTGATAGGGGTATTTCCTTTTTTTTTTCCCCTATTACTAGGATATACACGTACCATCCAGTATGGTAAAATAATAGGATAAAAAGAATAACGTGCTCTAAACTTAAATAGACAAATATCATTAATTTATTTTAACAAACATCAACCGAAATGTATTCAATCTATTAATCATATATATATTTTTTAAACTCGATAAAATATTTTTTTAATAAAATCAACTCAACGGAAAATATAAAAATAATTCAACAATGTGTGAATTCTTAAATGTTACTCAATAATTTTTCTTGATTTTTTACATAATTTTATAGTCATGATGGATCTTGTTTAATTGATATTGATTAGTAGATTTTAAAAATTAATTTTTTATTAAATTTTGAATTTTTTAGTATAGACAAAATTATTAGCTTGTGAGAGTTTATTGTGTGTATATTATTGGTATGAGTGTTTTAACTTTAATGTGACATCTTGATGTGTGTATAAAACTCATCCAAGGGAGTAGAACTAATACACACCATAAGATGTGTATTTTTAACCATTAAATTCTTATATTTTTTAGATAAAATTTTGGTCAAACTTGATGTTTTATAATATAGATTATTTTTATTTATTTTTTTAAATAATCGAACTTCAAATTCACATCTCTCAATTCCTAATGTCAGCCAAAACTAGTATCATTGTACGAAGAATATTTTTTTTGTTTCGATTAACATGGCTATATTGCACAATCATAAAACAAATGATAATATGTATAAATATGAAATTGTAAAAGTCCTCCTCTAATCACTAAATCAAGGAGGAGGTTCTTTACAAAATATTAAGGAGATGCTTATACGCTATTTATATTGTTAAAATAATTATCTCTTTGTTAAAGTTTAATAGTGTTTTGAAAAGCTGTATTGTAAATTTTGTAAAGTTATTCATTGTTTTAGTAATAGTTCCACCTTACTTATAAGGTGAGAATAATGTTAATAAGGTAAAATTGTACATTAAACAAAAGTAGTTAATAAAGAAAAGAAAAGAAACACAAGTAGTGCCCTTTTAACTAAAATACGAGAAAATGTTTAGTACGCCTAATCTAAGTTAATGATAAAGCTTAGTGTGAAAAAAAAACCATATATGCAGTGGAACAATAGACATGGGGTGGTACTATTGTCAAATTAAGCAATTATGCATTATGTGAAAATAATGTACAACTTTAAAAGTATATAATACAACTTTAATTTTGAAAGCAATACTATTATCTGTAAAGAGATAGTTGTTTTGGTAATATAAATAACTTATACGTGTGATGAACTTACTAGGCAATTTAGTATTGGCTTTGGCAATATAAGTGTATCCAATATTTTTCCCAGTAACTGAAAAATGTATTTGAAGGTGACAGTTGAGATTTACGTCTAATTTGGTGCATTACAATAATATTGTATATAAGCCCCATGCCGTACGTATTTTCTTGATGCAGTAGTTCCAGCCCATTCATAATTTACTTTATCTCAAATAATATCCACACACCAAAAGAGAAATATTCAATACTGGAATTTCATCAAACTACACATATCATATCTTGAAGAAGCCATGGAAGGAGAAGATGATATTTACACTAAAGATGGGACAGTAGATTACCAAAATAACCCTGCTAACAAGAAGAAAACAGGAACATGGAAGGCCTGCCCCTATATCCTAGGTACTTTAATTTTCATATACAATTCTACCATGCTATCAGAGTCTGATTAATTATGGTCTTGTTTATGTCTGTTCTTCACGTGCAAGTATGCGGTTAAACTTATAATTGACATTTGATGTTAATTTATTGGTAGGGAATGAATGCTGTGAGAGATTGGCATATTATGGGATGAGCTCCAATTTGTTGCTCTATTTCAAGTATCATCTCAACCAGCACAGCGCTACTGCTTCGCAGAATCTGTCAAATTGGTCTGGAACTTGCTATATTACGCCCCTTATTGGCGCTTTTGTTGCTGATTCCTATCTCGGACGATACTGGACTATTGCCAGCTTCTCAATCATCTATGTTATTGTAAGTTGTAATCCCAAAAGTTTATCTTGACTTGCTTTAAACCTGTTAGTATTGTTGTTACAACTAGTACAAGAAGTTGGCGCGTGCAATTTTTTTTTTCCACATACAACTATCGCGACAGCTACAAAAAAGTAAATGAATTTCATCACAAACTTTATCAAATTGATAATCAAGAACTAATGGACTCTCTAACTCTACATGGAAACACTCAAAAGCATTCACAATAGTGTTCATTCTATATTGGTTGAGCATAAGAATATAACTTAAAACGGAAAAGATCTATCCAGCTGAATTGAAAGGGATAGGTGTCTGGTTGATCACAAAACAGATAAGATGTGTCGATCATATTACACACAATTAATGTTCGCACTAGTTGTCCTTATGATAAAGAACCTAGTCAGACTTAATTTTATTCTTCGTTTAATATACATTGCAGTGTTATAAGATAGATTTATCTTACTTATGTGTCTGTACCCAATAGATGCTCTAATAAGTTTTTGATTTGATTCAGGGCATGACACTGTTGACACTATCAGCATCAGTCCCAGGCCTAAAGCCAACCTGTACCCAAAAAGACAATTGCCAAGCAACCGATGCTCAAAGTGCAGTTTGCTTTACAGCACTCTACTTAGTAGCACTAGGAACCGGTGGGATCAAGCCATGTGTCTCATCCTATGGCGCGGATCAATTCGACGATGCCGATGAAGCCGAGAAGAAGCACAAGAGCTCTTTCTTCAACTGGTTCTATTTCTCAATCAATATCGGTGCGCTTATTGCCGGTTCTGTTCTTGTTTGGATACAGGATAATGTTGGCTGGGGTTTGGGATTTGGCATTCCTGCCGTGACTATGGCAATTGCCGTAGTTTCTTTCTTTTCGGGTACTAAATTGTATCGAAATCAGAAACCTGGAGGCAGCCCATTGACGAGAATTTGTCGAGTGGTGGTTGCTTCTTTGAGGAAGAAGAATGTTGAAGTACCAAATGATAAGTCTCTGTTGTATGAGACTGCAGTGAATGCAGAGTCTGCAATTGTAGGAAGCCGGAAGCTAGAGCACACTAAAGATTTCAGGTAACTAGACACTAAAGCACACGCAATCTGTAGCCCCTCCCTCTCTCCCCCCTTCAACAAGTTCAAAATTTGAAAATCCACAAATTGCAGCATAACTGCTGTCCTCCTCTTCGATTATATACCTTATAGATGTATTAACCCCTCATACTTATTTGCGGAACTAAAAGGTTTTGTTTGTAATTCAATACTCAATAGCTTAGTTTGCTGATTTGCAAACTCAAAATATTGTGGTATATCAGCCAACTTTATCAATTGGTCATTCTTATCGGCTGTATTAATGGTTTGTGCACTCAAGAATGTATAATCCGTTAATGCACTTGGTATAAATAACAGTCAGATAACACAGTACAACTATCATTTTTTTTCTATTCTTAGCTAAATATCTGACATTTGCGCGTCTATGTATGAATGTTTCATTAGCTTCTTTGACAAGGCGGCAGTGGAGGTACTATCAGACCACAACAAGGGCGATATAAACCCATGGAGACTCTGCACCATAACACAAGTCGAGGAGCTAAAATCAATCATAAGGCTTCTCCCTATATACGCAACCGGCATCATCTTCAGCACAGTGTACAGCCAAATGGGCAACTTATTCGTCCTCCAAGGTTCCGCCATGGAAAATAGTGTAGCCAATTCCAGCTTCAGAGTCTCACCGGCCTCACTAAGCATATTTGACACCCTCAGTGTCATTTTCTGGGTCCCAGTCTATGACAAAATCATCGTCCCATTGGCAAGAAAATACACAGCCCACAAGAACGGCCTAACCACACTCCAAAGAATAGGCACCGGCCTAGTCATATCGATATTCGCGATGCTATTTTCGGGCACTTTAGAGGTCATTAGGCTCAAAATTGTGTATAGGCACAATTATTATGACCTAAAGCAAATGCCAATGTCGATTTTTTGGCAAGTACCGCAGTATTTTATTATTGGTTGTGCTGAGGTTTTTACAAATATTGGGCAGTTGGAGTTCTTTTACGAGCAAGCGCCCGATTCTATGAGGAGTTTGTGTGCGGCTTTGTCGCTAGCTACGGGTGCACTAGGGAGTTATTTGAGTTCTGTGTTGGTTATTATTGTGACTGATGTTAGTACCAGGGGTGGGAAATTGGGGTGGATACCTGATAATGTGAATTATGGCCATCTTGACTACTTTTTTTGGCTGTTGGCTGGGTTGAGTGTTGTGAATTTAGGGGCTTTTATCCTTGTGGCTAAGTGGTATACTTATAAAAGGCCAGTGGGGAGTCTGGGCTAATGGCTTCAAGCAGAAGAATTTGTTTTCTTGGCTTTTGGTTCATTTGTTTGTAAATTCAGTGTGTGCCTCCTCGACACTAAGGATTTTCCATTTTCAGTTGAATCAAGTATTCTAATATTGTGCTGTAAAACATCAACAAAAATATAAAAACTGCACGGACTTTTGTGAACGTTAACAAATCTCAGCACCAGATCAAAAGAGAGATTAGATTGGTGTGAACATGTCATCCTATTGGACCAAATATTTATATATATATATATATATTTTCTCATACAAGATCGAGATATATCCTACTGGACCCAATTTATTTGATTTTTTAATAAGCGATAAATGGTACCTATGCGGAGGGAAGAAAGAGTCTTCAAATGCACTTCGATCAATAATTGTCACCATTATTAATAAATTGGGTCAGTAACCTCCTCGGATTAATGATCAATGAAGAAGAAATATATATATATATATATATATCAATAGAACACAAGGTTGTTGCTTTTTTGTGGTATTTCCTTTTGACATCCAAAGTTTACAAATTGATTGTAAAGTGTAAAAACTATATATATATATATGTCCACGGTCAATTTTGGTTACGAAACAACAAATTCTTATTTTTAATTATTAAATTATTATCATGCAATTTTGTAACGAAAATTCCGTAAGAATTTAAATGGCAGAGCTTTATGAAGAGTCAGATTTCTTCAACCATCATATGTACAAGAATTTTCATGATTATGAAACCACCGTTTTAGAGAAACTCGATACAAAAAAAATTCACGATTAAGATGGCAAGTTTAGGCCATCAAACAATTCGTAAATCAAAGCTATAACATAAGTGCAACTATTCAGCTCCAATATAATATCCTATCATTTTAAAAATATAATAATTATTAAAAAAGGTATTTTAAAAAAAATGTAGAGTTACACTTACGGTAAGAATATGAGGTAAGATATTTTTATTTAAAAAAAATAAAAATTTACAAAGATAATATTAGAACATCGCCAATCATATCCCTATATTTTTCTTGTATTTGAAGAAAAATTTGAACAAAAAGTCAGAAGCTCTCCAATTATTTATTGACTCCATTTTCATACAGTGGGACAAAGCTTTATGGAAAATTGTTCTTCAGTCATGTTTTTCCTTAAATATGGAGATAAAATAAAGTCATTTTAAAATAAAATTATAAAAAATTACTTTAAAAGAATATTTGGGGAGGTTTATAGAGACTCTAAAAAATGGGGAGAGGCTAGGGAAGGATTGGAGCGTGTTCTTATAAGATTGATTTCCAAATTTATCTTTTAATAAAACACAAAAAAGGGCTAAATTTGTTTATCTACACAATTGATGGTTATGATTTGTCTTTAATTGTTTATCTTTTAATCTAACAGCTTATAAATGTGGTTGCTCGCTACAAATTTAAAGCATAATTATGGTTACTTATATATCGCAATAAATTTGAAAATATTTCTAAGGATATCTGTTTATAGTTGTTTCCATATTGCATCAAAATTCTAAATTCTTTTCATATTAATTAAGTATTAACTATCTATCAATAAATCATAAATAATTTTAATATCTTGTCAATTAATGATGAATAAGTAGTAAATATGAATAATTCCAAAATATGCAAAATTAATAATATTTAATTTCTTAGTTTCAAAAATTGAATTAAATATTTATGTTTTTATTACCAAAATTCAATTTAAATTAGCTTATATGTCCGATGAAGGATATTAAATATGAGCAATCGTAAAATTATGATTATTTAATTCTTATTTTAAAAAAAAGATATTTATTAGTACAAAAAAATCTCATAAATTAGTTTTTATTATTAAAATATGTGTCAATAACTTAAAAAGTTATTATAATATAGCATGTACCAATTAATTTTTTCAATTGTTATCTAGATGGATTTTTTTTTAAATCTACAAGAATGCATGTTTGAACAATCCTAACCAAATTTGAATATAATAATTTTTCTTTAAATATGGTTATGAAATTATATAATTAAAACATGTCGATTTGGTTGGGGCGGGATAAATTGAGTTCAGGGCAAATAAAGGTTCCAAAACCAAAGCATGGTACATACCCGACTCGGGTTCAAATTTGTATAAATTAAACCTATGTGACTAATCCCGGCCTAAATGTAATAATTTATTGTGAAATACCTTTATAGTATTTTATAACTGTAACAAGACGCCCAGGGGGGGGTGTAGGATCTAGCATGTTGAGTTCGGACTTTTGTATATTAAAACAGAAAGTGTTTAGGTTTATTAAAACAAATTAAAATTAGCTCCAGTTGGGTCAAGTTTCTTTTGGACTAACTGCTTATATTGAATTTTCGTATAGATAACCAACGGCTAAAATATATGTCTTCTTAATGAGTTCTGTTTGAGACAGGTTTTTAGGTATGAGTTTCATAACAAAAACCCGATATGGGTTGAAATTAGTAGCGCCGTATACATGTGCATGTTTAAATAACTTAGATAATTGAGAAAATTGTAATATTTATTGTTTATTTAAAAAAATTTATTACATTAACCAGTTTGATCCATTCAACTAGTTTAAATATAATAATTTTTTTTTTCAAATACAATTATAATACCATATAATTATAATGTGTCAGATGGATCGAGGCAAGATGTATCGAGTTTGAACATATGCATATAATAAATGGTCAGGGTTTATATTTTCAAAACAAAACAGGTAACTATTGAGTTAGATTCTTCTATAATTATTGGCTCATATTTTTAGTGAGTTTGTGATGAGTTTTTCTTAAATATAGGTGAAAATGAGTTTGACAACAAATATGAGATACAAGTTTAGGTCGGATTCAAGTTCACATAAATTTGACATTTTTGACCCAGCTTAAAATTAAAATTTTCTTTTGAGTATACATTTAGTATCTTATAACATAATACCGCAGTGCATGCCAAAAATCGAGCATTGAGTTTGAGTATGTATATTTGTTGGTCGAATAATGACCCTAGAGGGGGGGTGAATAGGGTTTAAAAACTTTAATGCGGAATTCAAAACCTTTTTAAAATGTTTAAGTAAAACAATTTAACTAAATAAGTTTATCAAGGAAAACAATCAATCAAACAATCAATCCCAAGAATAAGAAACATCAACAATGAATTTAACAAATAAATAAAGAGATTGAGCAAGAAAGATTGAACCAATTTGAAGTCCAAGGCTTTTTATCCACACGGTTTTAGTTTACCAAACCATAGTCCGCGCTCCGCTAGTTCCCCGAGAATTTTCACTATTCAATCTTCTTCGGGTGAAGATCAAACCTCAATACAAATATTGCTATGCACACAACATTCACAATGTAGCTATACCCACTACACTTTTCATAAGATATACTCTCTTGCTCTACAAAGAGACAAACTCTCTTTTGAAATGAAGAATTAATTGTTTGTGGTGATACACACCAATACAATAACTCTTAAGTGTATTTGAAGATTACAAACAAAGCTCACACTAGAGTTATCAAGATTGATCAAAATATATAGCTCAAAAGATGAAAGATTGATCAAAATGTGTTCTTGAATCTTTGTATATTTGAATATATGAATAATAGAGTATTAGAATGATTCAAGGTGTGTTAAAACATGTCTAGGACCTCATATATATAGCTTGCAAAACCATATGGCCGTTGGGGATGATTAAGAAAGGTTTTGGGTCAAATGTATACATTTTTAAACTTTTCAACAGCTAGTTTTGACAAAAAAAAATCAAATTTGTTTTAATAATTTATCCCAATTTGACCGTTGGATTATGCTCAAATTTTAGTCAAAAGTGCTACGTGATGTTTTCTAACTACTGTAAAAATTTCAAAATGATCGGAGTCTGAAAAAGCCTCCATCATACCTTTAGATCAAAACTGTGCGAAAATTGGGCGAATTTTAAATGTAAAATAAAAATATTTTTGCAATTTAACAATTTAATTCCAAATATAATTCTAATGATTTGTGAACTTCAAATATATGTTTTTTTCTAAGATACCTAGTTTTATTAGAACTTAAAATATGATCATTTAAAATTAATATGAATTTATTTTGAAACTCGGTCTTTGTAAAATGATGTTTTTCAAATAAATTCAATTTCAAGCTTGTTTGAATCAATCTTTAAAAGATGCATAAATACGTTTGAGCTATAAGGATTTGATCAATAATGTAACTTTACATAAATCTTAAACACTCACTCAATTACTGAATTAACGAGTCTTCGAATTGATCTTCACTTGAAACTTTTTCTTAGAAGCTTTTCATATAGTCTTTTGATCATTTGTACTTCATGATTTGCATTGAGAGATTTGATCTTCCTTGTCTTGTCCAATTATTGAATAGTGAAAAAGTGACCATTGTCTTGTCCAATGATCGAATAGTGAAAGAGTAATCCTTGTTATGTTTTTCTTGAATTTTTCAAGTAAATGAACTATATACTTATATCAAGAAATATGTTAAATTACACATGATTGATTTATTATTATTATTATCAAAATAAGATTAAGACCTTAGGTCAACAATATTGAAACGAAATGGGTTCGGGTTTTTTAAAACGAAACTTGCACAGGTTGAAGGTTAAAAAGGGGTGCTTATATTCAATTTTAGTATATATATTCAATAGTTTAAGATATCTTTCTATGAATTAGATTTTTGGGTATGAGTTTTGTAACGAAAACCTAATAGCGATGGACTTGGCTCCTCTCTATTACCTTTCGATTGGAAGTAAATTTTCTTCTTCTTCTTCAATCTCTCAAAAAATGGAAAATACCTTTTATTATGTTTCTAATTTCCCAATTCTATTTCATCTTCCTGAAGCCCAAATAGCAAGAACAATTTCATATCATGCTTATCAAAGGAAATACATCTAAAAGGTTCTACTTTAATTTCTTAAGAAATAAAAAATACCTTTTATTTTGTTTCTAATTTCTCAATTCTACTTCATCTTCTTTAAACCCAAATAGCAAGAACCCTATTTATTAAAACCCTCTGCCATTGAATTACATACTTCAATGTTGATGGTGTCAAAATCTAGAAATAGATAATTAACCAATCAATAAGCGAATATCGGTGAATAAAAAATAAATGCGGCGCAATAATGAACATATGACTTTTTTTTTTAAGGTAGGTTCCCCCGGTAGCGCTTATGCTATTCCAGTGGTACGTCTTCCTTTTGTGTGTGCTTGTTTTGTATTAGCTCAAAGGCGATCAATTTGAAAAATAATACAAACTACCAACTTCTCTCTCTCTCTATCTCTCTATAATTTCCTTAATTCTATTTACAAGTATAGAATTAGGATTACAAATATTTCAACATAATAAATAATAAACTGTGTAGGAGAGAGAGTGTATAAGGGTTGTTGGTATTTTTTGGAGTATGAAAATAGAGAGTATATGACTCTTCTATTTTTTGGGGGTATGAAAAGAGAGGGTATAAGACCCTTTCTATTTTTTGGAGTATGAAAAGAGAGAGTATATGACTCTTCTATTTCTTCTTGAATTGGCTTGTATTTATATTGCCAATGACTTTATATCTCTTTGATGAGATGTATGAATCTTAGATAAGAAGAATTGTGTATTTTTGTTGTCTTTTTTGTGTTTTTGGTGTGTGTTGAATGAATGAATGGTGGGAGGTATTTATAGGTAAATGGGAAATGGCAAAAATGTAAATTTTTTGTGGAGGATAATTATTTAAAGGAAATTAAATAATTATCTAAAGGAAAGTGTGGAATATAATGGAGTGGGATAATTATTTAAAGGAAATTAAATAATTATCTAAAGGAAAGTGTGGAATATAATGGAGTGGGATAATTATTTAAAGGAAATTAAATAATTATCTAAAAGAAAGTGGAGAATATTATTTTTGTAGGCCAAAAATAAAAATTATTTTTTATTTTTGTAGGCCAATGGTAAATTAATATTTACCCCATCAAATGTATTTATAATACAATGTGTTTGCTTCAGCATTGTTTCCCCTATCTTTATTCATCAAGCTTAATTGATGAATTTATTCTTCAATTTGTGTGATCTAGGGTTTTAAATTACTTTCTTATTAATGTAGTTATGTTTTGTGATTTATATAAAAATTGATAAAGATGGAAGTGATGAATATTTCCCAGATGATCGAAGTTGAAATTACTAAGCGCTCTTTTTATTTTTCTCTTCATTGAGAAAATCCAAGCCTAAAATCTGACCCATCTCTGTTTGCTACATTTTTTTCTTTTTCTTTTTCTTTTTATATATCTGTTTCTACTTGTTTACTTTTACTTATAATTTAGATTTAGATTATTATAACTTCTTCCGTAGAAAGCTCGAAACCCTAGCCCTAATTTTATTTTTTTGACAAGAACCCTATCCCTAATTCATTGTAGTCTATGAATTTAATATTGAAAAGAGATGGATTTGATGATTATTTCACTAAATGATTGAAGTTGAAATTACTGAGCGCTATTATTATTTTTCTCTCATTTGAGAAAATCCAAGCCAAGAATCTAATCCAATCTACATTAAATACTATCTTCTTATGATTAAATTTTTTATTTGTAAGATTATTTAAGATTTCATTTAGGAGAGAAGATTTCGAAAAAGAACGGATTGTTAACGAAATGGACATTTAAAACTACTTTTTAAAGTTTGAAGTGTGAGGTAGAACAAATTAAAGTTTGCGATGCAACTTAAAATCGGATATAAAGTTCGGGGTGCAAATGGGTTATTTACTCAATATAAATTTATTAAGCCGTGTGTTTTGTGTCTAAGGCCATCTCTAATGGTCATTTATATCCATACAAATTTTTATGATAGAAAAGCAAAATAAAAAAACATGCTCTAATGATGTTTTCTATAACTATTTCTATGTAAGGTGAAAGTTGAGTTACATGGGGAATGAAACTTTCATTGTGACATGTCACATCCTCATTGGATATAAAAAATTCCACTAATTCTATCTCATACTTAAATAAATGACAAGTAAGATAGAAATGGCACCATCGAAGAAATTTTGTTTAAAACCTTTCTATTTATATAATTATATTGTCAAATAAATATAAAAATGTATTAAAAGTACTGTAACATATAAGATAAAAATAAATTTATAGAAAATACTATCGGAGATGGCCAAACCAAATTTATAGAAAATACTGGAGGATTAACAATCCGTTTGGATCGAAGGAGAGGGACGGAAATAAAATAGTTAATTAGGAGGGAAATGAATGGAATAAAATGAAAAAGAATAAGTTTAATTTTATTGTTGTTTAGATAGTTAAGTATGAAAAAGAATGGAATGAAAATAAATCTTATTTATTTGAATACAAAGAAAAAAAAGAAAGAAAATATTATGATTTAATATATTATTAATGACACTTAGTTAATGGTAGAATATATTTTCAAATGCTAATATTCATACCAAAAATATTACAGTCTTCTCATAACTCAATTTGGAACTGAATTGTCCTTTTCTTCGTATAATTCAACATCTTGAATCTCTCTAAATATCAATTACGTGTGGGATTCCAAGTACAGATAGGAATCGTAATTTGGATTCATCTTCAGTGGGGTTGACTTTTATCCTACACTAGAGCCTGTATTTCACCTACGCCTATGTTGTTCATCTGATTCATCAATGGCCCAACATTCTCATTCCAGTATGTTAATCTCTCTTTCAAATTAATTAACTTCATTCATCATCACTCTTTTATCTCACGCTTTTCCGCTACTTTTTCTGCTCCCAAGTTGAACTTGCTGAGATACTGGAATTTTCTTGCAAATTCTATGAATTCCTACTCGGCGCAGTTGTTAAAATCAATCTTGTCCCATTATTGCTAATGTTAATTCAAACCCTGATCATTGTTTGTGAAGAATCTGTATCTAGAGAGTTTCAGATGCTATTTGAGATGATGAGTTTGTACTTTGTAACTACAGATTCTGTTTTTTAGGAGAACATTTAACTAAAGAACATACTCACCCTTTTGAGGTAAATGGGTGAATTATTTTGATGAAATTGGTTGGACATGATCTATTCGTCATAGAAACCATCTCCACCAAATTTCATGGAAAAATTCATTTGAAAAGTGGGTGAGATGGTTGTTGGACATCAATAAATTCAATGGCTGAAAAAAGCATATATATATATATATATATCAATTTTTTCATCTCACCGACTTTCAGATGAAATGAATACACATTTAGGGGAGTCTGTTCTTTAGTTAAAAAGAGGGTGCCCTTCTGGTAGACTGTCTTGTTTAGGTGCATACGGTTGCAATTTTGTGCCCTAGTATAATTTTGAAGCCCTAAGACTATATTGTGTTTGGTTTTTGTGTGCTTCTAAGTTATCATTGCTAGGGTAATAAAAGAAGCACCCTTGGGGTTAGGTCAGGGCAAAGTTGGATTGGCGTCACCTAAAGCGTAGGTCAAGTTTCCGAATTAATCTATCAGTATGCTGCGATTGATGTAATATAAGTATTATTAGCTTCCATTGTTGTGATATAAAACTATATACAACCATATATTAAAACGTTAAACTACTTTAGCAAAATAACAACACAATATAAAAGAATCTTGTCAGGTTGGTGATTGGATTCTTGAAAAACTTTGATTTAGAGTTCATAAAGGTGATATCCCTTGGATTCAAAGTTGAAGTTTAGATAGTTATTTATTTGATGCAATTCTTGTGCATTTTTGAGTTCCAGGCTCGAGTAAATCCCGAAAAGAAGATGATACCGAATCAAGCATATATCCTTTGCTAGAAACTGTGGAAGATGATGATCTCTATACTAAAGATGGGACGGTAGATTACTGTAATAATCCTGCTAATAAGAAGGAAACAGGAACCTGGAAAGCCTGCCCTTATATCCTTGGTACTTGCTTTATCCAAACCTTATTAATGTACCTGAACTTGCTCATGGTGACACAACCATTGTAATGATGACATGGTACAACCGATCGATAACCTGTGGATAACAAAATGAAAGGTCAAGATCTTGCCAACAGCTTTGTTGTAACTATATATAACCCCTACATGCAAGGGGCATCTGGACAGTTGCTTAAAAAAATCAAACGCTTCGCACTAAGTTGGTTACACCATGTCAATGTTACAACGGTTGTATTAGATTTATTCTTGACAAATGTATTAAATATTGAAAGGAAATGAATGCTGCGAAAGATTGGCATATTATGGGATGGCCTCAAATCTTTTGCTTTATTTCAAGAATCACCTCAATGAGCACAGTACAACCGCATCCAAAAACCTTTCGACTTGGGCTGGAACGTGCTACCTAACGCCACTAATCGGAGCATTTGTTGCTGATACCTATCTAGGAAGATACTGGACTATTGCTAGCTTCTCAGTCATTTATGCTTTGGTAAATTTGATCCGGTGACATTACCCAGTTTTCAATTGATTTTTAGAACTCCAGGCTCATAAATATCTATATATATGAAGTAGAATTATAAATCAATATTCTCTTTTTTATGTGGTAGTAAAATTAAATGGCAATATCAGTTATTCTGCTTCTTTGAAAACAGAACAGTTCTTTTCCAGTGTCTTACCAATTTTTCTTAGGGTGTCTAATGGCACTAAGTTTCCATGGAAAATGCAGTTTCTATGTTTTCCATCCTTCTGGTCTTTAATTGCACTAATTTCCTACAAATCGATTCCCATTTTCTTTTTTAAAAGGGAGGCCTAACCTCTTCCTTTTTACAACCTACTAATAACCTGAAAGGGTGGAAGGATTGAATTCATGATCTCCCTAGGAATCAATTTCCATGGTACAACTTGTTTTTGCCCCAGTTTATCTTGTCCGAGGAATCTAAAAACCACCTCCCACTAAGTTTTTGTTTTCCACACTTACATTCTCCATGTAAAACGCTTACAAGGAATTAAATTATATGGTCGTCCAGGCCCGTATAACACTCGGAAATACTTGATTTGATTAGGGAATGGCACTATTGACACTATCGGCAACGGTCCCTGGCCTGAAACCAACATGTTATGAAAAAGATGTTTGTTATGCAACAGCTGCTCAAAGCGCATTGTGCTTCACAGCACTTTACCTCGTAGCTCTGGGAACTGGTGGGATCAAGCCATGTGTCTCATCCTATGGAGCAGATCAATTCGATGATGCCGATGAGGGTGAAAAGAAGTCCAAGAGTTCTTTCTTCAATTGGTTCTATTTCTCAATCAACATCGGTGCACTCGTAGCTCATTCCTTGCTGGTTTGGATACAAGATAACATTGGCTGGGGATGGGGATTTGGTATTCCTACTGTGGCAATGGCTGTTGCTGTAGTTTTCTTCTTTTCAGGTACTCCATTATATCGAAACCAGAGGCCTGGAGGTAGCCCTTTTACTCGACTCTGCCAAGTGGTGGTGGCTTCATTCAGGAAAAAAGGAGTTGAACTGCCAGTCGACAATTCTCTCTTGTACGAGAGCACATATGAAGAAGAGTCTGCTTTTATTAAAAGTCGCAAACTTGATCACACGGATGAGTTTAGGTATGTTTGAACCTTTAAAACTTTTGATGAGAAAATGTTGTCTGAATGTTGAACACTGATTCTTAATGCTGAACGGGAACCTCCAACGGCTTTGTTTACCCCAGCTTGGCGAATTGCATCTCTGCGCTGAATGTTGAACACTGAATGCTTAATGCTGAATGGAACCTCTAAAAATGTTCTCTGAATGTTGAACACTGAATTCTTAATGCTGAATGGAACTTAAAATGTTCTCTCTAAATGAATAACGCTGAATGCAATGCTGAACAGAACCTCTGAAAATGTTCTCTCTCTGAATGTTTAACGCTGAACAGAACCTTTGAAATGTCCTCTCTCCAGTTTCTTCGACAGGGCAGCAGTGGAGATAAAATCAGATCATGAAAAAGGCTCGATAAACCCATGGAGACTTTGCACTGTTACCCAAGTCGAGGAACTAAAAGCAATTTTGCGATTACTTCCTATATGGGCCACTGGTATTATCTTCAACACCGTGTATAGCCAAATGAGCAACTTATTCGTACTACAAGGCTCCGCCATGGATCTTCGTGTAGGAAACTCGAACTTCGAGATCCCACCAGCCTCGCTTGGGCTATTTGACACCATAAGCGTCATTTTTTGGGTCCCGGTCTACGACATAATCATCGTACCACTTGCTAGAAAACTCACCGGCCACAAGAACGGCTTGACTCAACTTCAACGAATAGGCACTGGCCTTTTCATATCAATCTTTGCCATGGTTGCGGCTGGCATATTAGAGGTCATTAGGCTTGAAATTGTGAGAAAGAACAATTACTATGAACTTAAGCATGTGCCGGTCTCGATATTTTGGCAGGTCCCGCAGTATTTTATAATAGGTTGTGCTGAAGTTTTCACAAATATTGGACAGTTGGAGTTTTTTTACGATCAAGCCCCTGATTCGATGAGGAGCTTGTGTACCGCACTATCGCTCACCACTACTGCGCTCGGGAGCTACTTGAGTGCACTTTTAGTGACCGTTGTTTCAAAAGTTAGTACTATGGATGGCGGGGCGGGGTGGATACCGGATAATTTGAACTACGGTCACGTCCATTACTTCTTTGGGCTTTTGGGCGTGTTGAGCGTGTTAAATTTGGGAGTTTTTCTCTTTGTTTCGAAGTGGTACACGTATAAAAGACCGGTGGAGAATCGCAATTAATGGCTAGTAGGGATGTGACGGAAAATAATATGATTGTGTGAGGCTCATTATCATATGTTTCAACTATGAGACGATATGATGAATTGTCTTCGATGCATAATGTGCGACAAATTGTGCATCATTTGCTTCGGCAAAAGTCAATATTGCTAGGCAATAGCATTTTCATTTGTAATATACGAAAAGTTTGGTGAACTTCTTGTATTCGTGTAAACACTGAAATGTAGGGATATGCATCAGTTAGAAACCAACCATAGAATCTGATTTCATGTTGTTTCAAAATAGCCAACTTAGGCATATTCTCAAATATGTATGTATAGCTTTATTTTACCAAATATATTTGTTACAAATGTGTATGTGTGTATGTATAGCTTTATTATCGTAAATATATTTGTTCGGATGTGGATAATTGTGAACTTTCTTAGAGTAGAATTCAACAAAGATAACAGAGATTGTGAGTAGTGAATTAGTAACGCATTATACCCATTTGTACACAACCAGGTTGTATAATCTTTTTATTTTTTCAATTATAATTTTCAATCTTTAATAAATTTAACAAAGTTTAAGCATGCTTAAGTTTGGTTTATTGATTAGGATGAAAATTGTACTTCAGTAAGAGATTGAACGCTTTGACACAACATACTGCATGCTTTGAGCAAAAGATGCACGAATGTGAAACTCGCTAATGAATATATCTAGTCTTGTTATAGATATTTAATCTAGTTTTGTTATAGGTAATTTATCAAATTAAAGCGCACTTGAGACTGCATAATTCAAGAGAAACTGGATTACGCAAACGTCAACTCAACATCATATGATGCAAAGCCTCGGCAAATTTAGAGAAAAATATCCATCCAAGGAATTTCATTTCTCATTCGCGTTTATCAACTGTGGTTAACTAATGTACTATATATATGGGATTGCTTTTTGGCCATTTATTATTTTAATGCGTTGACCAACAAAATGGAGGCCGGAGGGTTATGTTAAGCCTTACTTGAAGAGGTTTCGTAAATCTGGACTATTGTTTTGAGTATGATTTTAGGCTTTTTGGTGAGTCCAAAGAAAGAACACAATATTTGGGCTAATTATAGTAACCCTAATTATTTTCATTGCATAACTAAAGAGAACTGGAGAGATAAGAGACAAGCATGAGTGAAAGGAAAAGGAAAAGATCGAGAAAGGTAAGGACTTTTTTTGTTTGAATTTTAAATCATTCCCGAAATACTACATTCCATTCCAAAAGTATTCTATAGTTTAGTTTGGGTTTTGGGACAGGAATGCGCCATTCCAGGAATAGAGTATTCTTTTAAAATTCTCAATTTTCAATGGATGGGAATAGAGGGTTACTCTAGGTATTATCTTTCACATTTTCTATTAAGATTTCCTCTTAAAACCAAAATATCCCTTTTACTTATCGAGACGTTTTTTTTTTAAAGAATTTTTTTTGTTATTAAACCTT
Organism: Lonicera japonica; assembly: GCA_021464415.1. Taxonomy (NCBI): domain Eukaryota; kingdom Viridiplantae; phylum Streptophyta; class Magnoliopsida; order Dipsacales; family Caprifoliaceae; genus Lonicera; species Lonicera japonica. Next base: position 14,704,262 of record CM038463.1, read on the forward strand.
TTCTTTTCTTTTTACTATTTTTTTTCTTTTTATTAGTAAATACATACGACGACTTTTAACAATTCTTAACAATAAAAACTTATATTTTACCTTTATAAAATTGTTAAGACTTGTCTTTCAATTTTATAAAATGAAGAACATTTTGTTAATTCACACACATTTAATTCATATTCTCATTTGAACCAAATATAGAGAGGTAATTCAATGTTCTAAGAAAGAAAAATGTATATCCTAACTAAATATTGGCAAGGCATCCTAGATACCAAGATAAAAGCTTTCTATGAATTTAAGATGCCCGTTCCAAAACTTGAACCAAATGAGCCCTAAGTCTTCAAATGGTTAGAATTGATCAATAGGAATCATGTTTCCCATTAGATCTATGCTGATGGTAAAGCAATCATTATATTAATGAAATCTTTATCTTTGTGTATATATACTAATTATTAATTGTTATTGATTATACGAATATAGAAAAATGATGACGATCTCTAATTTGTTTCGAAATTTCTATTCGAATCAATTTGTTTTGAGATGCCTGTTGTTGTCAAGTGATCTGATTGAATTGATCGAGTCATGTAAAATCAACAAGGTTCAAGTCTATCGGTCTGTTAGGATGCCTCAGTTGCATACATCACTGCACTTCCGCTTGACACCTATCTAATAATAAACAGCTTGTCTCGCCCTTTCAAAGGGCCTAAAAGGGTAATTAAAGAGCTTATAGCGATAGTTAGCACACTCTCATGTATTCCCCTTTGTTAGGTATGCTCTTTCCCCCCTGAAGAGAGCTTTGACTCTCAACCTAGTGGTAGGGTGAGGACAAGCCAGTTCAAAGGAATAAATCATCTAAATCATTGGTGATTAAGAAATCGGGTTAGCTTAAAATAGAGATTCTACCACAAAACATTCGTTAGGATTTATGACATTAAAAGAGATCAATAATGAAAGCTCACCTATCAACCCTTTGCTTCTCTCAAACAAATTTATTATTCTACTTAAGTTTCAGCAGCATGAGAGAAACTTGCATTAGAAGATAGGAGTTAGACCGGTCAATGGGTAAGTTCGACTCGCGTTCGTGTCTTATCATGTTTTGGATTTAAATGGGTTACTTTTTTAATGGGTACAAATATCATATTCGAACCTGGTTCGTTATCTTAATGAAAGACCCGACACGACCTGTTATTACATGTTAAGTCAAATTATGTCTTAACTATATTAACATACCTATGTATACATATATATTTATATAAATATATAAATGAGTATCTATATATTATTAACAGATCCTAACGGGCGTTATCATTTTAACGAATATTAATTGGATCGATTTGTTAACTTATCGTGTTTTTTTGGGTCAACACCAATGTGACCTGAAATTGTTAAGACTTCATCCATTAACTTATAACTTCGTGTCAATTTGTGTCATGTTATCGTACCATATCTTTTTTTGACAATTCTAATAGGATTCTACTATATTTTTATTAGAGGGGTGAACTACTGAACTAAACCAAACCAAAATGATCAAATTGATGAGGCTTTGGTCTTCTTTATGACATAAACCCCACCATCGGGTATCAAAGGCTTTGCACAATAGTACATATACTAAAAATTGGTTTTGGGTTGGACAATCCGAGTCTAGTATGATTATTTCAATTTAGGCAAAGAAAAGTACTCTCTATAGTCATCTAAGGTAATTGATCTCTATTTTGCATCCTTAAGCAAGTAACTAAAGTTCTATATGATGATTATTTCCAATTAATTGTTACCGTTTTATTAGATACATGTTAAGGAAATTTAAAACAAATCATGAACATAGATACATGACCGCAACGGAAGATCTTACGTAACCTTCTATATACTGAAAACTCCTCATTTGTCATAAGGGACGGAGGGATGTGAGGACCAAGGGAGCCACGGCCCCACCTGGAATTTTGGACCTCCTTGTTAAATATGAAAAGTTTGGGAGGCTGGAGGTGACGTTTGCAGAAATGCAGGGGCAGGATTTGTAATTTATGGAGCAGACCATTCTGCAAAAGGCAAGGTCACACAAGGGGCGCATGTGCAACATAATATAAAAGTTTAGAGGTGAAATATGTATTTATAGATTAGTTATCAATTTGAAAGATAAAAATACATTATTTATTTACGACGGCGGTTCTGTTTTATTATTTGGTATGGTTTTTTTGTTATATGGTCTTTATCTGTGGCTTTTTATTTTTATTTTTTATTTTTTATTTACGGCTCTCAATCATCAAATTACTCCCATCTCTAAAATTAGTTAGGAGACTATCTCATGAATAATTCATTTGTTACATATATTAAGAAAAATGTTTTTAAAGTTATTGACAATGAAAATATGATTTAGTGTTTTCAAAATACAAGTCTCGAATGAAAATATTGTAACTAAATATGTGACTTTGATTTTTAACGTATATGATATTAAAAAATTTAATATAATATTTTGATTTTGGCCTTAGTATAGTATATGCAAAAAAAATTTAAAAACCTATTAATTTTGGCCCCTCCTGAATAAAATTTCTGCCTCCGCCACTGTTTGTCATTGCCATGTCCAATTCATCCACGTGTTATAATGGTGTCAAAATCTAAAAATAGATAACTAGCCAATCAATAATCGAATATTGTTGGATAAAAAGTAAATACGGTGTAATGAAGAATACATGACTTTTTTGATAAGGTAGGTTCCTCCGGCAGCGCTTATGCTATTCCGGTAGTACGTCCTCGTTTTGTGTATGCTTGCTTTGTATTAGCTCAAAGGCAATCAACTTGGATGAAAATAAAAACTACCGACCTTTCTCTCTACAACTTCACTAATTCTATTTATAAATATAGAATTAGGATTTCAAATATTTCAATATGATAAATAATAAACTGTGTAGGAGAGGGAGTGTACAAAGGTTGTTGGTATTTTTTTGGGGTATGAAAAGAGAGAGTGTATAAGAAAGTATATTGCCGATGGCTTTGTATTTCTTGGGTGAGATTTCTTGGTGTCTTGAATGAATGAATGAGAGGAGGTATTTATAAGTAAATAGAGAATGATAAAAAGGTAAATTTGGTGAAGATGAGGGGTAAAAAGGTAATTTAGCAAAGGTTGGTGGAGATGACTGGAGTTTGAGTGGAGATAAGTAGAATTTGAGTGGAGGTAAAAATGAGATTTTACTGGAGGTAAAAGTACACTGACAACGATCACCACCATGAAGATTCATAATTTTGTGTGGAGAAACATCATCTGTCGTTTTGGTTTCCCAAAAGTCCTGGTCACTGATAACGGAAAGCAGTTTGACAGCGACCTCTTTAGAGATTTCTGCGAAGGGCATGTAATTGAGAACCATTATAGCTAACATATCCACCCTCAAGCCAATGGCCAAGCGGAAGTCACCAACAGAACCTTACTGAGCTCATTGAAGAAGAGACTTGATGATGCCAAAGGAAACTGGTCTGAAGAGCTCTCATCGGTGCTGTGGGCCTATAGAACCACCGTCAGGGGCCCAACCTGTGAAACTCTTTTCTCCCTGACCTATGGAACAGAGCAGTTATTCTAATGGAGATAGGAGTGCAAATTTACAGAGTCAACCATCATGACCCAGCTCGTAACGATAAAAACCTACTTGCTAACTTAGATCTCTTCGAAAAAAAAAGAGAGCAAGCTCGAATAAAAAAAAGGCATATAAAAGAAGCATGATCAAGAGTTACAACAAATGGGTCAAGCACAGAAGTCTGAATGTTGGTGACTTAATACTTCGAAAAGTCACTATAGTAATAAAGATTTCTGAAAATGACAAACTCGCTGCCAAGTGGGAAGGTCCCTATGTGGTCGCCAAGGTTAGTCGACCTGGAACTTACTATTTGAGGACCGTGGATGGCATGGAGCTCATGCGACCATGGAACATAAAACACGTCAAGAGATACTATCATTGAGCTAGAACATGTTATATCTTTGTAATAGTTGCTCTTTTGTAAAAGTGTAAACGAAATATTTTGTGTGCCACTTCATTTCTTGTAAATTATGCTATGTTAAAACGCCCCTCACAAAGAGGTTGGTTTGCTAACTAAAGATGCCTGGTAACAAATGAGAAAATTGTCAGAATTTGCCTAAGTCAGAAAAGAGCATGACTCTACTTAAGACTTAGCCAAAAAGAACAAATTTTTCTTTTAAAACACCAAGGACTTCGAAAAATTCCTATCACCATATAGGTCAGTCACCAAGCGTAAAAGGACCACAATGCAGGCCTGCTGAGAACTGAATAATTCCTCTACCAAAGAGGTCGATGTAATAACCAACTTGAGCAAGTTTACACATCAAGGAGTCCAAGTGACATCTGAGATCTCTTGAGCACACTTTGTTTAAAGTTCAGGGGGCATAACTCTTCTAAACTTAATCAAAATGCCTAGAGCTCAGTTCGTACTAAGAGACCTATTAACAAACAATTGTATGAGCTTCAAACAAATCGATAACCTCTTGAGAATTTGGTTAAGACCTTTTTTAGGACATATTTGTTATTTTGTTTAGTTCTGTTTTAATTTTTTCTCTGTTGTGGGGGCATTAGAGTGTCAACAGAGCTCATTACATCTCACATGAGAACTTAGACAAAAGAAAAAGACAAGAACTAAAAAAAAAGAAAAAGCATGCTTTAAACATTCACAAATGGAATATCTCCAGAACATTTGTACAAAACCCTCACTAGAGGTGCACACATTATCTAGTCATTCAAAAAAGGCTGAATAATCCAAAGTTCATCAGCGCTAAAATTCAAAAGATCATCAAGATCAAAAGAAGGATGATCAGAAAAATTGTGTCATAAATCTACTAAAGTTGTCCAATCAGGACTCGACGATTCGACAACCTCTGTAATAAAACCGACTTGAGGAGGTTGCGATGAAAAATCATCCAAAACAACTTGGTAATCTGACAGAGTCAGATATGTCGGCAAATCCAAAAGAGCCACATGTTCTAAAATATTCAATGTAGTCGGAGGGATATCAAGTGCACCCTCTTCTACCGACGTGAGGAGTCTTAAAAAACCTCCAGAGTAAGGGTATGCCAACAAATCCGCTTCGCTCGAAAGTACCTCATGTCTTGGAACATTCGCGGCAGTCGGAACAATATCAGGTGCAACATTTTCTGCCGACGATAGGAGCGTTGAAGAACTTCCGAAAGGAGCAAAGGAACATAATGGGTTAACGCAGGAAAACTCTCCTTCTAGCCGAGCCTCTAACGCCGTCACCCGTATTTATAACTCTTCCACCTTCTGTTCAAGAGAAGCAAGGAGAGTAGTACAGCTTTTAGTGGAATTTTTTACTCTCGCTGTAGCTTTAAGAAGATATGAATCGAGAGTCCCAAGATATTGGTCTTCGGGAACATTTTGCAAAAAAGATGCAATGTTCCTTACCCCAAAAACAGTGAAGATTATGTGATAATCTTGACGATCAATCACATTTCAAAAAATTTTAGCATATTCACAAGATGGAGGACATCTCATGTGGCTATAAGCGCAAGCTGCGCATGGAGGACCTATAAAACAGTGAGTGCTCCACATTATTTCGGTTTACTAGCGTAAGAGAAACTGTATTACAAAAGAGTGATGGTGCGAGGTACGGTTGGTCTAATTGTGGATATCCCTTTGAAAACTTGAATAAAAGAATGGGATCTTGAGGAAGATGAAGAGGGAGAAGGGACAAAAGCCCTGGACGAATTTCGAAGTCGAAAAAGAAGGGAAAATTGTAGCAAAAAATAAAAATAAAATAAAATATATATATATATATATATATTTATATATGTATATATATATAAAATGAAGAGTTGGAAAAGGCTCGAGTATAATCAAACTATTTATGACCAAAAGTATAGCGAACTTTACACATTAATATTCCAAGCTCTACGACTTGCATCCAATGTCTAACGAACTCTACACACTGATGTTTTAAGCTCAATGACTAGCATCCGAGATCTAGCTTCCTTGAACTACAACTCGAGATCAACGTCTAGCCAGTCTTACACAATGATGTTCTAAAAAGACTAAAGATCAAAGTTTAGTCAGCTTTACACATTAATGTTCCAAACTCCATAAACTTACGGTCAAGGGTTAAAGAAAACTTTCACGTCGATTACTCGAGCTCTCCCCATGATTATCTTCTTCGAAAAATACCTACTATCACGCCTTAGCTTTGAGCTGGACCACTTATCCGGCAAAGACATTTATCCTTCACATTCAACTTTCAGTATAAAAATAAAGGATAGGGGGCAATTGATGGGGTTAAATACTAATTTTATCATTGGCCTACAAAGGTAATTCAATACTTTTACCTCTAGTAAAATCTCATTTTTACCTTCACTCAAATTCCACTAACATTTGCCAAATTACCTTTTTACCCCTCATCTTCACCAAATTTACCTTTTTACCATTCTCTATTTACCTATAAATACCTCCTCTCATTCATTCATTCATTCATTCAAGACACCAAGAAACCTCACCCAAGAAATATAAAGCCATTGACAGTATATTCTTTTATACACTCTCTCTTTTCATATCCCCAAAAAATACCAACAACCTTTGTACACTCTCTCACATACTCAGTTTATTATTTATCATATTGAAATATTTGTAATCATAATTCTATACTTATAAATATCATTACTGAAGTTTTAGAGAGAAAGGTCGGTAGTTTGTATTCTCATCCAAGTTGATTACCTTTGAGTTAATACAAAGCAAGCACATACAAAAGGAGGACGTATTGCCGGAATAGCATAAGCGCTACCGGAGGAACCTACCTTATCAAAAAATGTCATGTGTTCTTCATTACACCGTATTTACTTTTTATCCACCAATATCTAATTATTGATTGGTTAATTATCTATTTTTAGATTTTGACACCATTATGTTATAAACAGTATGTAGTATCAACTTTGACTTAAAGAGCTCAGTAACTTCTTCATTTTATAAAAACATTTGAAAAAAAATAAAGACTCCAAAGAAACTTGGGTGCTGTTGACATGAAAATCACAAATGCAAGTGAAATTGTCAAACAAAATTCAGTAGGTATAAGGATGAAAAATAATGGTCGGATATGCTTGATCACCTTTTTAGCAAATTGCTAAAGATATTAGGCAGTTGTGGGGCAACCAGGCATATCAAGCTAAAAAAATAATCACAAAGCCCTAAAAAATTTGGACAGAGAAGGCAGCTACCATAAACGAAGTAAAGAATAAATAAGGGGAATGTAAATAAGAAGTTATGCAATTTTTTTGTACTAAGCAAACAGTTAATAATGGGATTGTACGTATCGTAATAAAGGCGGCTAGCCGACTACCATCACATCCTTGGTGATTACTGCACATTTAATTAAATTCCTCCGCGAGTATTTGTAGCAAGCTCCGCATGAGGGGGCGTAGGACTTAAAAGCTCCTCACAAATTTTGATCAGTTGGAAATCAAGAACATGAACGCTACGTTCAAATATTATAAGTGAAACATTTGAGAAAGGTAATAAAATCCACTAACTTGAATTGACTAATGCAAAAGCACGGTGATATAGCGTGTGCTTTTGTCCAACGTGGCACGTTATAGCGTGTGCTAAACATGTAATGCCTTCTAAAGCGTACATTATTTGAGCAAAAATTAATTACATACATACTTTAGAGGAAATGGAAAGGTACGAGCTCTTTAGCAGGAGTATTAGCCTGAGGCCGAGCTTACTACTTTTCTAATTAAACTCAATAACAAGATACCCTCTCTGGCCTAAACTACTATTTATGAGAATGACAGAGAAATACGACATCAAAGTTAAATTGTGGTTAATCATCTCCAAAAATACAATAAACTTGGCATAAATAGAAACAATGAAAACCTTAAAACATCAAAGGTACACACTAACCATAAGAAATTTCAGTTCGTAAAAATAGTCAAATAAAATGCAATGAACATCTTAAATCCTAGAAAGGCACAAATTTGGGACAAAAGAAGAAAATGAAAAGGCTGGTACGCAAATAAAAAGAAGCACACAAGTGATGATAATCCAAATTAAAGGAAATAACTGAGTAATTAATGTGCGTAAGTGAGACGGAGCACCATTAACATATTGTAACGGATGGCGGAAGGAAGTAAAAGAATACAAGTCATCAAGAGGGGAGAGGCGGACACTTCCTCCGAATTACATAGATAGATATGATATGATTGTGACTATGGTTATGGTTATTAATAATTTGAAAATTTTCTAATAATATAAAATGGTTTTTAATATTCAAAAAAATATTAAAAAAAAGTTTAAAAAATACATGTGAAAAATAACTAAAATGTGTTCCAAAAATTAGAGATTTGAGTTTATGATATTAAGTAGGTCTTTTTTTGAGTTACCCCTATCCTTAATTCATAACTAGACATACTCCTTATTAAACTAATCATTTCATTTAACCCTCTTAAAAATAAATGCCGTCAATTTCCCTTTAATTAATTCTTCATTTTGACCAATATACCATTTTATTATCTTCTTCATTCTACACAAGGGGAGAGAGAGACATGATTTTCTTCAACTCCATTTCTACCTTCTCTCTTTATATATATATATATAATAAACCGCCAATCTCTATATATAAATTTTCATAGCTTGATTCAATTTATCGCCACCCCTTTTTATATATATGAACCCTCAATTTATAATTATATATATATAAACCCACATGTCCTGATTCAACTTCACTCTCTACCTCTTTATATATATATATATATATATATTTGTACAGTTCATTTTTAAGACAAACAAATGCGTAAGCATTTGTGGAAAAGGAGGGCTGGCCCATTTTAAAAGTAACGAGCATCTACTTTGCTTAATAGAGCTCTCTTGTTTGCATTTTAATTAAAAAAACAAAAGCAATAAAGCTATTTCTCTCTCTGCGCTTTCACAATTGTTCTCTCTCTCTCTTTCTTTATCTCTCTATAGGTTTCTCTTTCTCTGCAGACCTCCATTATCATCCACTTTGTCTCTCTCTATAGATCATCCACTATATTTGTAAGTGGCTCTTGTTTATCCTTTTATTTTTTTCAAATATTTGAGTTTTTAAGTTGCGAAAAACCTTATTCAAAATTATTATCCATTGTAAAATCGAAATTGGCATATATTATCATCCATTGCAAAATCAAAACTATAACAAGTATTGATGGTGCAAATTAGTAATCCAATGCACCCCGCCAACCACGAGCTGACACGTAGCCGTCCACGTATCAGCTATCAGGTTTGCCCCAACGAGAGGAGCTCGAAGGAGCCCTGTTTGGTTGCCACAGGAAGCGTACAAACCTCCTTATAAGTTGGGCTCCCGCTCGAGAGTTAATTATGCACAGCAAATTATGAAGTCGGACTCCAGAGCTCTTTTGACGAGTTCTGGAGCTCCCTCTTGCCTAACCACTCTGCTAGAGTGATTGGCAGAGGCATGGGCGACTACCACTTGTTCTGCAGAACGCACAGAACCTCCCTCACCCTCATTAAATGCACACCAATTGCATTTAATGCACCGAAATTCATGAAGAAGTAAGGTCAGAGTTGGTGATGATTGAAGCATGGCTCCAAACCTGCTCTGAGAGTTCTGGCCATATGTTTTCTCTCAGTCATATATATAGAAGAAGTATTTATTGCTAGCAACCAACTCAAAAAGAGAGAATTATTACTAAACAACCAAGAACAACGGGGAGAACGACCAATAGCTTGAAGAGAGATAAAGACATAGAGCACACGATAGAGCTCTTGAAACAGAGAAACTAGAATTTGTGTAGCTAAAAGCATATTCTTATCGTAATATTGTGAGGATAGACTACTTAGAGAGATCACTGCAGGTTTGTAATAGCCACTTAGTTACATTAGTAATAAGGCAAAACTGAGCTCCTAACTTTATTCTACAGAAGAAGACTAACCCATATTTTCATACAAAGCCAACCTCCTCTATACATCTCTGACTCTATTTGCTAGTTGTACTTATTATTACAATCATTTGACCCGATCACTTAACTGTGTGGTCTAAAATACACTTCTAGTTTTTAGCACCAACAAGTATCAAACCCAAATTCAAATTTAGGTTTTTTCTAGCATAGATCCTCAAATCACAAAAAATAATAATCAAACCCATTTAGAAACCCACATTCGAAATACCTCAAACCTTAGATTTCTATAATAAGAAACTAAAATCTATTGCAAAATAGAAATAAGATTAAGCATCAAAGCCAGTTAAAAACCCATTTTTTAAAAACCCAAATTTGAATAAGGTTTTTCGCAACTTAAAAACTTAAATATTCAATAAAATTGATAAGAGAAACAAAATCCACTTACAAATCTAATGGAGGATCTGTAAAGAAAGACAAAGTGGATGACAATGGAGGTCTGTAGAGAGAGATAGAGAAACCCATATAAATAGTATTATTTTGAAAGCAACTGTGTAGAGAGAAAAATAGTTTTGTTATGCCGTAAGACAAAGTGGATGATAATGGAGGTTTGTAAAAAAAGAATAACCGTAGAGATAGAGAACAATTGTTAAGGCAAATCCATAGAGAGAGAAATAGCTATGTTGCTTTTGTTTATTTTATTTGTTTCAATTAAAATGCAAACAAGAGAGCTTTGTTAAGCAGAGCAAAATGAATGCCTGTTACTTTCAAAGTGGGCTAGCCCTCATTTTCCATAAATGTGTATGCATTTGTGTGGAACTGTATAAATGTATATGTATAAAAGCTCTCAATCCTTTGCAAAATTTAAAACCCAAAATTTTACAGCCAAAACTATCAAAACCTTAATTCTCAACTAAATTTAACTAAAATTATTAAAACCCATAACCCGTTTCACCCATAACGGTGGTGGTGGCTTCCAGCCACTCCGCCCATTTATTCCACTTTCAACAATGCTGCTTTCTATTTTCGGCTTTAGGTTTTTTCAACTAAAATTTGGATTTAGGTTTAATCTGGAACTCTATTCATCCCAAATTAAAGGGCTGGATATGTGGACTTGTATTTGTCAATCTTGATTCTTGCTAACACGCTTCGTATTTGAAAATCGCACTCTTAATACCATTGTGCTTGTAAAAAAAAACAATTTGTGAATAAAGTGAGGAATCATTAGTGTTAAGAGGTTGATTTTTATTGGTCGGGCTGGTGTTTCATAAAGAAAGAGAAAAAATAACTAAAGAGAAAGATAAAGAACCAAGAAAAAAAGAGATAGAACAATTCGTATAATGAGAGAAGAATTGAGAGACTGGGAAAAAGATAAATTTTTAGCTTTAGTTAATTTTAGAGAGATAAAGATGAGATTAGGATGGAATTAGATGAAATTCTACCATGAATTTAGAGAGAGAAAGTTGTTTTTTTGTTTAAAGAGAGAAATGAAATTAGGGTTCTTAGAATGGCCATTAATTAAGAAGATGGGGGTATTCTTGTCAACTTAACAAAAAAAATCACAATATTAACACTCTGTCAAATTTTGGGGGGTTAAGTTTAAGGATTAACAAAGCAGGGGGTATTTCCAATTATGGATTAAAAATATGGGGCTAACTCAAAAGAGCCCTATTAAGGACGATAAGAACATTCATTTACTATTTGAATAAATAAAATTATATATTTTGAAAACGTTTTAAAATTCTATATAATTATTATCATATACAATATTAAACACACGATATGTAAGAAAAATAATTAGTGTAGTGGTTAGGCAAGTGTTCATCTCTGTTAGTATATCACAATAATACAAAAAAATCTAAAAAATATCACAAAGTTTTAAAATATTGATTTTTTTTATTTTTTGTTAGTGTAACTATTTCATACAATTAATCGAGCAAATAAAATTGTAAACTTTCTGCCAGCATATTCGTAATTCTTGTCAGTCATCTCTATTACGGATATTCCAATTATTATTTATGAAGATAATGCAGTATGTAAAGCACAAGTTCAAGAATTTTCCATCAAAAATGATATGACTAAACATATTTCACATAAGTTCTTCTTCACTCAGGACCTTCAGAAGAATAAAGAGTCTAAAGTCAAACAAATCCGTTCCAGTAACAACTTAGTTGATCTATTCACAAAATCATTGCCGAAACCGATATTCCAGAAGTTAGTTTATGCATTAGCATGTGTCAACTTCATCATTAAACTGTATAAATGTTGTCATTAAAGGGAGTAAATAATCCAGAGGAATGTCCTGAAGTATGCTACCTAAGATTTTCCTACTGCATTCTTTATCATTTATTTAGGTTTTATTCCACTGAGTTTTCCCAATAAAAGTTTAAATGAGGCTGCATATTATGTATTTAATACCAGTTCAACGATTCAAAAGAATGTTACTCTTTTACCTTCGCTTTGATCTATTCCCACTTGCTTTTTCCTTAAGAATGTTTTAATAAGGGAATTCTCACTGAATGATGAATGATAGCATATTGAACATACACAAGGGAGTGTTATAAGATATTGATAGGTATATCAATATGTAATGTTAATAAATTTAATTTGGTCCACATCAATATTATGTATGAACGTGATTAGTTCATATTATATATATATATGTCCCACATCGATTTTGTATAGAAGTAGGCCTCGCAATGAGTCGTGTACGGGTCAGTTTCATATCAGGTAAAAAGTGCCTTTATTCATACATAACTCGTTTAATAAACAGGTGAAAAATTCAAATTCATACACCACCCATTTAATTAACGAATGTCACGACTCAATTCGTTTTATCCCATTTAATATAAACTTATTAAATGGTTCAATTTGGGTGGTATACGAAAAACATTTAGTAACCTGCTAATAATTCAATTAAGTAATTAACCATTAAAATATAAACATTTAATAATTTATATATATGCAACAACAATAACTAAAAACTATCGTATATAGTGTAAATGTGTTGGAATTTAAGAATTTGGAAAGTGAAAAATTTGAAAACTGAAATCGGTGTGGAGAAAAGAAAAGGTCATAATATAAGGCAAAAAATTCAATACAAAATTTTAATTTTTTTTAAAAGTCTTTGGTAAATATTTGTTTATCATATATGGGTTACTAACGGTTTACATGACTCGAAATCGATTAGTATTTTTATCGAGTTAAACGGGTTTTATTTGAATCTTGCGAATTTACATGAAATCAACTCGTTTAATAAACGGGTTTGACAGGTCAACCCGATTATAAACCGCACCCATTAAGGGTTCACCCAAACCCAATAAATTCTTGTCCATTTCTTGTCGTATTGTAAATTGCCGGGCCTTAATAGAAGTACTGATTTTAGCTGTTTACCTAGACCCATATTTCAATAAGAAGATCTAATTTATTCTTTTCTTTTTTGTCTCTATTATTTTAACACCTAAAAATTTCTATGTATTTTTGTGAGTAAAAGAGTTAATATAAAAAAATCTTTGAAAAAAAGAAGAGAAAACTCATTTATCCTCTTTATTCATTGTTATTTAGCTTCATCGTGTTTAAAGTTAGTTTTTAGTTTAATCTAAAAGAAAATATAAATTAAAACTTTAATATTCAAACAACGTTGTCACATTTCTTGCACTGCTCTAGAAAGCTGTTATTTACAAGCAACATTCTATTTTTGTGTAGAGTAATGGTACAAGGCCACTATGGTAGCACACATTCACTAGCATTTTATGAGTTGATTTAAAGACAATTATTCACTTAAGAACATATCTCCCATTATTATGTATATATAATTTTTGTACAAAATAAAAACTGTGTGTTCAATTATTTATGAGTTCATTTATAAGTTCATCTAATTTAAAAAAAAGGTAGTTGTTATTGTCACTTCACAATTTGCATAATTTTACTTCCAGCGTAAAAACCGATTCATTTACGATGTAGCAAATAAAAGAATATCTCTCAGCTAAATTATGATTTCTTTGAATTTTGTTGGCAACAACTTTCTTGTCTCCAAGGGTCCCATAAAACTGTAAAAGTTTTCATCTCCAGTAATCTTTTAAAAATGGATTTCATGTAAAATAAAAATGTAAAATATATCATTAATTTATAATGTCACGCCAGCTTTCTCAATCCTCAATTTTTTTTAAACATTTCAAATGTAATAAATTTTAGAGGCAATTAGGTATAAGGCCTTACTACAATAATAACACAATAACAAAAGCCAATTATAAATTAGCATTACAAATTAAGGACACTACATTAAAAAGACATTAATGCCCATTCCTTATTTAAGTAATAATACACTAAACCTAATATATATATAACTTCAAACGTATTCAATGATCGATCAAAACAGTTGCAACCAAATTCCAATCAAAAAATATCAAAGTACACAACGATCGATCATCACAACCACAGACATGAATCAAGAGATCATTCCAATAATCAATTTCGATTCATTATCCAGGTATTTTTTCAAAAAAAATGCATATATATATTGCTTTCATTCATCATTAATATATTTGTTCCATCGTGAAATACACATATATATATTGCTTCCATTAATCATATTTCTTAATCTGAATCAATTAAAAACATTCATACCAGCTACTAATTTGTTTTATCACCGTCACATTACTTTTTCAATGTCTAGCAGTTTCTGCTGCTGCTAAATAGCTTTTAGAAATATAAAATCGCTTGTTATTGTGTTAAAATCTGGTACTAAATCGCTTTTACATCTTCTAGTGAACTTAACCTAATTTTTTTTTATTTTTAGTAATGTGAACTCACAGAGGGTGCTAAATGCATTTAGCACCTATTCTGGTATGTTGCCAAATGTGTTGAATAGGGGTGTTAAATGCATTTAGTACCTTTTGGAAATGTTGCCAAATGTGATAACAGCTGGTGCTAAATGTCATTTCGCACCTTCTGGTTTTTGTTGCAAAATGTGCTGTTCAGGGGGTGCTAAATGCATTTAGCACCTTCTATTTTATTATCAAATGTGATAAGAGGTGGAGCTAAATGGCATTTAGCACCTCCATGTTTGTAGTCAAGTGTACTAATGCATTTAGCAACTTATGATTTGTTGTCAAATGTGATGATAGGGGGTGCTAAATGTATTTAGCACCTTCTGGTTTTATTATCAAATATGATGACAGGGGGTGCTAAATGCATTTAGCACTTTCTAGTTTGTTGTCAAATGTGATAACAGGTGGTGCTAAATCGCATTTAGCACCTTCTGGTTGCTGTCCAGGGGGTGCTAAATCGCATTTAGCACCTTCTGGTTGCTGTCCAGGGGGTGCTAAATGGCATTTAACACCTCCATGTTTTTAGTCAAGTGTACTAATGCATTTAGCAACTTATAGTTTGTTGCCAAATGATAACAGGGGGTGCTAAATACATTTAGTACCTTCTAGTTTTATTATCAAATGTGATGACAGAGGGTGCTAAATGCATTTAGCACTTTCTGGTTTGTTGTGAAATGTGATAACAGGTGGTGCTAAATCGCATTTAGCACCTACTAGTTGCTGTCCAGGGGTGCTAAATGCATTTAGCACCTTCTATTTTGTTGTCAATTGTGCTGAATGGGGGTGCTAAATGCATTTAGCACTTTCTGATTTTTAGTGAAATCTGTTATTATCAGTGCTAACTGACTTTTAGAACCATTATATTACTTCTCACTATGTTTATAAGAGGTGTTAAATGACTTTTGCAGAAATATTGACAGAGAAATTTTGGGCAAAGTGCATTACAATGATTATACTTTTGGATTCCAAGTGACTCTAAGTTTATCAATAGATGTATTGAAGAGGTCAATCTGCCAAAGGTGGTTTAATATTAATCCACTAAATTTGGAACTAGTCATCTCTCGTGATGAAAGGAGTATGTTCTGGATAGTGATGAATCTATACAATACATGGTTTGCTTTACAGTTGTTCAAAATATAGATATCATAGATATAGTTGCAAGGAGAAGTAATGGTCCTAGATCCTTGGTTTTAGACAATAACTCTACTACTAGCTCCTCCAATTGTTGGAGTTTAGAAAGCGAGGCTGAATTTCATACTCAGCTACGTCAATCTAATGCTTGGGAAAATTATATTATTGGTGTTGGACAGAGATTCTCAGGTGGTGCTGATGAGTTCCGAACAAGTTTAAAAAAATATGCCATTCACAAAGGGGTTCAAGTTTGAATATAAGAAAAATTCTAGTGATCGGATTACGGTTGTTTGTAGTAGGAAAAAGGATAAGGGGTGTACGTGGAGAATACATGCTTCTCCAAAGTTTAAGCTTGCTAAGTTCTTTGAAATAAGAAAAATGGTGGACGAGCATACGTGTGGAATTACTTTCAAGGATTTAAGGAACCCATAAATGACAAGCCAGGTTGTTAAGTCAACTGTTTTAGATTTGATTCGGGACAAACCTCTCACAAAACCATCCTACATTATAGATTACTTTAGACGCGAGTTTGGTGTTACCTTGAGCTACTACTTCGCTTACACCAGTAAGAGCCATGCGATCAAGGAAGTCCATAGTGACGATTATGCATCATATCAACAACTAGCCTCCTACACTAATAGTATAAGGGAATCAAATCCGGAAGTTACGTAATTCTCGAAGTTGATGAAGACACTAAAAAGTTTCAAAGAGTTTTCATAGCATATGAAGCTTGTATATACGGATTCAACTTTTGTCGAGCTTTAATAGCTTTGGATGGTTGCCATCTTAAGGCAAAATATAAAGGTTGCATGCTCTCTGCAACTACAACTAATGATGATGGAGGTAAGTTCACCAATTATTTTTTTTCATTTTTTGTTGATCTAGTAACTGTCTCATTGCAGCATAGTTGGTGCTAAAAAATTGTGTAACACCATAGTTATGTACCAACAATGCTTCTAAAAAGCGTTTAGCACCCCAGTACGTGGAAAGTAGTTGGGTGCTGAATAGATTTAGCACCTTTTGGTTTGCTGTAAAATGTGCCGACAAGGGGTGCTAAGTGAACTTGGCACCTCCTGGGTGATGTCTGCTGACAGGGGGTGCTAAATGCATTTAGCACCTTCTGGTTTTCTATAAAATGTGTCGACAGGGGGTGCTAAATGAACTTAGCACCTCATGGGTGATGTGTGCTGACAGGGGGTGCTAAATGCATTTAGCACCTTCTGGTTTGCTGTAAACTGTGCTGACAGGGGGTGCTAAATGCATTTAGCACCTTCTGTAAAATTGTGCTGACAGGGGATGCTAAATGCATTTAGCACCTTTTAGTACCCTATGTGTGTTGACCACAATGATCGTGAAAATGTTTAGCACGACTATTGTTTCTTACTTGATTGTATTATTTATAGGTATGTTCCCGTTGGTGATGGCTGTTGTTGACTCAGAAAATGTTGCTAATTGGGAATGGTTCTTAAACCATCTGAAGGTTATTGTCGGAACGTTTAGACAAATAACATTTATTTTTTACTGACATGTTGGCTTGAAAAATGGAATTCCTAAAGTATTCAATGATTCATTCCATGCTTATTGCCTTTTCCACTTGAAAAAGAACTTCATATCAGCACTTCCCAAAAGCTTTAGGAAAAAGAAATTAGCAAGTGCAATTGTTCTCGAGTTGTGTAAATGCTCGTACGGTTGATGAGTATATGGAGCATTATCGAGACCTTGGCATCCTTGCAGGGGAAACAATGAATAAATTCTTAAAAAATGCACCCGTTGAACGTTGGGTAAATGCATTCTTCCCGGGGAGAAGGTATGGTGTTATGACTTCAAATATGGCTGAAAGCTATAACTCCTAGATTATAAATGAACGTAATCTGCCAATTACAACAATACTAGACCAAATTTGGGTGAAGGCAATGAAACAAATGTCAGATAGGCGAGAGGCGTCAAGGAGTTAGAAAAATGAATTGTGTCCTTCTGTCGAAAACAAGTTGAAAGACAAGGTCACCGAGACTTTCTCATGGACGGTGATTAAATCTAACGATACGTTGTATGAAGTTAGAGAGCAAAAGACCTACCGCATAGATCTTCAAAGATGGCACTGCGGCTGCAATTCCTGGTACATTAATGGTTTCCCGTGTTCCCATGCTGTTTTGAGCATACTCGCGGAAAATAAAAATATTTACGAGTACATTGATCCGTGTTTCTTAGCAGTAAACTATAAGAGCTCCTACTCGAAACCAATTTATCCAGTGCCAACTTCTGGTTCGAGTGCTAATGTATTGGCAAATGTAATTGAGATATTAGCTCCAGATTGTAACACACAGCCTGGTCGACCGAAAAAGAATCGATTCGACACAAACACTTCAAGTACGAGGAAGAAACAAAAGTGTGGAAAGTGCAACAAGTATGTTTATCACAACAAGAAATCGTGCACCAAGCCAATTGCTTAGAAATAGTGCGAAACGTACATATAGAGACATTTGATCTTTTATTCATACAGATACCTTACAAAAAAATTATTCATTGCAACTAGTCATGTTCTAACAAGTTCTTACAATTTATGTTTTCTCTTATAAGATGTCCTCAAATTGTTTAAACACCTTTTGATTGATAGAGAATATTTTGTGAACATGGTTTAACGTGTTATCTTATATTCAGAAAATGTTGTTAAAATATCTTTTGGCACCATCAGAATACCTATTCCTCTGTGTTCATGGTTTTTTTTGTGATGTGTGTTGACAAGGGGTGCTAAATTCATTTAGCACCCCCCGAATTTTTGTAATGTGTGTTGACAAGAGGTGCTAAATGCATCAATTTTTGTGATGTGTATTGAGAAGTGGTGCTAAATGCATTTAGCACTTCTTGGATTTTTGTAATGTGTTATCACATGGGTTGCTAAATGCATTTAGCACCCCTGGATTTTTGCAATGTGTGTTGACAAGAGGTGTTACATGCACTTTTAAGTAACTACTGGATTTTTTGTGATGTGTGTTGACAAGAGGTACTAAATGCATTTTTAGCAACTACTACATTTTTGTGATGTGTGCTCACATGGGATTCAACATATTAAACAAGTGGTACTAAAAAAAGACTTTTAATGTGAAGAAAATCTAACAACAACACTTACAAAAATCACTACTCATCAAATTTCTTCACATTTTTCAGTATATAAATATATTGACATTCACATCTATGTATAGGATTTTGTAATGTACTATGACAGGGGGTGCTAAAATGCATTTAACACCTCTCGGATAAATCACTACTCATCAAATTCCTTCACATTTTTCAGTATATAAATATATTGACATTCACATCTATGTACATGATTTTGTAATGTGCATTTAGCACCTTCCTGGATTGGGGTGCTAAATGAATTTAGCACCTACTGAATTTTTATGATGTGTGCTCACATAGAGGATTCAACATATTAAACAAGTGGTCCTGTAAAAGAAAATTTCACAACAATGGTTAGAAAAAACACTAGTCATCAAAATTCTTTCACATTTTCCAATATACAAATATATCAAATATTCACAGCTATCATTACAACAATACTTACAAAAATAACTATTCATCAAATTCATTAAATTCTTCTGCATTTTCAACTACAAATGTTATAGCATCATCAATAATCGAATAACTCTATCACCGCAACCGATTTATCATCAACTCCCTCGTCAGCAAGTTCCTTGGGAACTCATTCTACTTAAGGTTCCTAGCTATGATCCTTATCAGTCAACAACATATGAGTAATTTTTACTGAGTAATTTTTGCTCGCTTCATCTTCATCAATTTTATGTCCAAAGCTTTCGGAATTTCTTCACCGCGAAGAAGTCTTTCAATAAATTCACACATAAATAATGCACAATCAGAACTGCAAACGACATAAAAACAAAAGAACAATCATCTTCAAGTTTTCAAAAATCAAAGATACTAGACCAACAAAAAATATATAAGTCCAAAGAGTAAACAAATGTTATAGCACCATTTATCAAAAAAGGGTGCTAAATGCATTTAGCACCTTATTGTTTGTTGTCAAAATGTGATGACATGGGGTACTAAATGCATTTAGCACCTTCTGGTTTGCTGTCAAATGTGATGACAGGGGGTGCTAAATGCATTTAGCACCTTCTGGTATTGTTGTCAAATGTGATGACAGGGGGTGTTAAATGCCTTTAGCACCCATGTACACTTTGATACTACATATTTTAAAGGTGCTAAATTGATTTAGTACCTAATTGTACACCACAAAAACAAAAAAAGTGATTTTTTTGACATTGGAAAAGTACTTACTCTTCTCCTTGCTGCACACACTCTGCCCTAATCACCTTTGTGTCCTTGAGTTTCAAATCACCCCGATCATTCAAACGCTTCATTACAACTTTCTTCTACATGTATCAAATAAAAACAAAATATTAGAATCATTACTGTTAACACCAGAGTATTGAAAAGTCAAAAAAATACCATATGTACGGCCTCCTCGTAATAATGATCCTCCGATTTCTTTGATTGTTTTGTTTTTCTTCGTGGCAGCATTGTGTTATAATGAATTCAGCGTAAACTGGGTAAATTAAAAATAAGAAGTGTCCAATGATACCCACCACTATCGCCAAGAGGCCTGCCGTGGTTCATAGAAAACATAAGATATTTCGTTTCCACGAGCATTTTAATTATCATGTCCTCAAGAGAATCCTTAATAAAGATTGGAATCCCATCCTGTACACCTTGCTACATATTAAAAAAAATTATATATTTAGCATCCAACACAACAGAAAAAACCATTCAAAATTACATAATATAAAAGAGAAAGTATTACCCAAGCAGAAAAAGAAAAAATGACACTATCTCTTTGTTGCATATCCTTTAATATGTACTGGACATACCAATCAATGATCTGCATTCATAGAGAGCACGGTTAGTAAAAATATTCTTAGATTTATACAATTCTATCACTTTATAAAAGAGACAAACCATAACTTTAAAGTTATTATAACAATACCTGCCCATCAACAAAATGATTGCACATCAGATCTTGAAGAAGGTAACCCGATATGAAAATTGACAGATTGTAACTTGTCCAAGCCATGGTACTATCCCAGTAAAAGTACAAATAAAAAATTCAGCACAACAGTGCAAATGCTGAAATGAGGTGCTAAATGCAATTAGCACCTCCTGGTTTGTTGTTGATGTGTGCTCAAATGGAGTGCTAAATGCTTTTAGCACCTTCTGGTATTGTTGTTAAAATGTGCTGGTATTGTTGTCAAAATGTGCTGACAGGGGGTGCTAAATGCATTTAGCACCTTATGGTTTGTTGTCAAATGTGATGACAGGTGGGTGCTAAATCCATTTAACACCTTCTAGTATTGTTGTCAAAATGTGCTGACAGGTGGTGCTAAATGCATTTAGCACATTCTGATTTGTTGTCAAATGTGATCACAGGGGGTGCTAAATGCATTTAGCACCAACTTCCCTTCTTTTATAACAAGTAGAAAATAAAATACAATGAAATTAAAAATAATACATACGATTTATTTCCATTCTTGAAAAACCTCTCAACAACATCCCTTTCATTATCATCTAGAAAAACCAATCTATCTTTCCTTTTAGATAGTAGTAGCAATTTTCCCGCAACTTCATCATCTGGACTTGCCAAGTCATCAACATCGATGACTTCTTCTTCAATCGCTACGGGTGCATCTTGTTCAGCTATCTTTCCCAAATTTTCCTTTCAGAGAATCGTCTTCCTTTGCTGATTCCCGACTCAAGTCAATGTTCAAATCAAAACTTAGGAGGTCACCCTCCTTCTTTTCTTCACCTTTAACCTCTGGCCTCTTCTTCACCATCTCTTTCTCAGCATCAACCCCAACATCTTTTGGAAAATCCTTTAGAGAATCCTTCTCCACTAACACATCCTACTTTGGTTCACCTCATTTCTTCTTCTTCATCATCCTCTTATTCTTGTTTCTTTCATCCTTCTTTCCTCCCTCCTCCACATTCTCTTGCTTCCTCTTTAAATAGTAATATTCATAATTACTATTCAACTTAACCTTCCTCGATTTTGCTTCTCAGTCTTATTTTAATCGATCTCACCTTTTTTTCTTCACCTTTATCCTCTTCCCTTATATTTTGTTCTTTCGATGGCGTCTGAAATTGTAAGTCTCCCCGTACACCAGAACAAACAAGGTCAACATATGAATCTGGGTCGTCTTCTTCTGGTTTATCACAAAAAATAAACTCTGGATCAATAAGATCTTTGCGTTTGCTCAGTTTGAGCATTCAATTCGAGCTCCACGACCCTCTTTTTTAGATCTTTTATTTCATTGTCATTGTCGTCACCTTGCCCACCAGCTTCCTTCACCACTTCTGCTTCTAGTGTGTGCCACTTTATGGCTTTCACGTCCTTACCTGCCTTATCCGCATAATGCGGACTCAACAACACTTCCTCCTTCCGCAGAAATGTTACATATTTCTTTGGATACCTGGATTATAAAAGAAAAACGATGTTAAAAAAAATAAAAATTAATCATAAGACCACATAAAAATTTTGTTTTCATTACCTTTAATGCATCCAAATGTGCTAGCTTCGATTCATAAAACATACGCCTCAAGATGTTTATGTTCCATCGAACAAACCTTGGCGTATCATCAATGTGCCCATCATACAGTTGAACACCTTTGTAGTGTTCACAAAACCAATACTGCAATTATAGAAAATCATGACTTTAAAAACAAAAATGCAAACAATGATTTAGCGCCATTTTGTGCATGAAAGAATAACTAAATAACATAGTGCTAAAACCTCTTTATCACAACATTATATCAACCTCGCACTTTCGTGAATGCAAATAGTGGTAAAAGAATTCAGTACAGCAACTGGCTGCTAAACACCTTTTAGCACCCTAGATGCAATTTAGCACCCCAGTATGTGCACACTGGCTGGGTGCTAAATGCATTTAGCACCCCATGTGCACACACATCACAACAAAATAGGAGGTCCTAAATGCATTTAGCACCTCATATGAGCACACATCACAACAAACCAGGAGGTGCTAAATGCATTTAGCACCCCCTGTCAGCACATTTGATAAAAAAAATGTGCTAAATCAATTTAGGACTCCATGTGAACACACATCACAACAAAACAGGAGGTGCTAAATGCATTTAGCACCTTATGTGAGCACACATCACAACAAACCAGGAGGTGCTAAATGCATTTAGCACCCCCTGTCAGCACATTTGACAAAAAAAATGTGCTAAATCAATTTAGCACCCCATGTGAACACACATCACAACAAAACAGGATGTGCTAAATGCATTTAGCACCCAATGTGAGCACACATCACAACAAACCAGGAGGTGTTCAATGCATTTAGCACCCCCTTTCAGCAGTTACACTGTTGTGCTGAATTTTTTATTAATATTTTATTGGGACAGCACCATTGCTTGGAGAAGTTACAATATGTCAATTTCATAAGGTGCAACTATATCATAAACATTGAATAATTAATCACAAAAATTAATTAATAAAATATAATTAAAAACAAGAAATAAAATTTAAGGAACTTACAAGCAATTGAATAACACACCCAGGAGTCCGGATGGGATCTTTGTAATTTTTCTTAACCATTCTCATTAAATGATCGTGTATAATGGTAGCCCACTGGAAATCAGCTATCTTCTCCAAATCTTCAACACAGGGCACAAAACTTAAAGCAAGTGCCCTATTTGAGTTAGCAAAAAAAATAGTTGATAACATGTAGAGTATAAGGCACTGTGCAAAATCCTCCTCGGCGCCGTCTTCCAAAACCGTGCTCCGTACAGCAGATAGAACACTTGAAACTTTCAACGACGACTCGCCTTTGAATCGCCTCTGCATAAATTCTGAATCACACACGGATTCAGACGACCGTGAGATAATCTTACTGCCATGCTTCGGCAGTCCAAAAGTAATGGAAACGACATTGGGAGTCAAATTAACTACCTCCCCGACAATCAAAAAAGCAGCATCCTTCTCCAAATAGGCAGAAATAATTTTCTTGCCTACTTGACCTATCATTCCGATATGATCTGGAATGATTTTATCATCAAAAATTACCTTAAACATAGAACCAAAAGGGTGTCTTCATCATAGCTTCAATGTGACAATTTTTAATCTCACCACGACCCTTCAAACTACTAATTTCCTCAACAACAACTACGAGGTTGCATCTAAACACAGTTGGTCTAGATACTTCTTTTACTACAGATTTTCCAACCTCCCCTGATTTATTTCCACCTTTCTTCACAAGTCTACATTGTTTCTTCTTACTTATAGATACATTCTCTTTCATTTTTCTCTTCGAAGAAAAACCCTTTTACTCATAAACTCTTCCTGAAGTACTCGTATTCATTGTCCTTTCAACACAATTGATATAAACCTTCATTACCACTGTTATCTAGTGGCATTATAAAAATAAATATACACATATATCTAGTTAGCAAATTTAAAATAATACACATCAAAGTCCTAAATATGTTTTGCTGTCAACTTTGCTCACAAGAGGTGCTTAATGCATTTAGCACCTCCTGGTTTACTGTCAACTTTGCTGACAGAGGGTGCTAAATGCATTTAGCACCTCCTGTGAGTTAATGACAGGGGGTGCTAAATGAATTTAGCACCTCCTTTGCTTTCAACTTTGCTCATAAGGGGTGCTAAATGCATTATGAACCTCCTGATTTGATGTCAACTTTGCTCACATGGGGGTGCTAAATGCATTTAGCACCTCCTGTGAGTTAATGACATGGGGTGCAAAATGAATTTAGCATCTCCTGATTTGCTTTCAACTTTGCTCACAGGGGGTGCTAAATGCATTTAGCACCTCCTAGTTTACTGTCAACTTTGCTGACATGGGGTGCTAAATGCATTTAGCACCTTCTGTGAGTTAATGACAGGGGGTGCTAAATGAATTTAACACCTCCTATGCTTTTAACTTTGCTCACAGGAGGTACTAAATGCATTATGAACCTCCTGGTTTGATGTTAACTTTGCTCATATAGGGGGTGCTAAATGCATTTAGCACCTCCTGTGAGTTAATGACAGGGGGTGCTAAATGAATTTAGCACCTCCTGGTTTGCTTTCAACTTTGCTCACAGGGGGTGCTAAATGCATTTAGCAACCATCCATTCCTTCAGATAAAATGCTATAAAACAAAAATGTTCCACAAAATCTACGTACAAATTTAAAGAGATTAACAAAATTCAATAAATGAACACAAAACTAAGAACAAAAAAAATTCCAAAATACATATAGCACCAATTGTGTCACACCCCGATTTTTGGACCTCGAGTACTCATTAATCACACACGTACTCGACCATCCAACTACCGGGTGTGAAAATTTTAAAACTATATTAACTTCTAATCTAATGCTCGAAAATCAAAATATAAACTTAATAAACAAAAACTTTTATTTTTAAATAAATATTTTGTAGAATAAATAAAATTAAAATGTCCAACCATATATATACAAAAGTTCAATTACATTTGCTTTACAAAAACTATTTGGCCAGAGTACATCTAAATCGCCCCCACTCTACATCAAACAAAAATAAATATACAAAATAAGCATACTTCAAGTACATGACTTAGCACGATCAAGAAGCACGTAAATTCCTACAAACCTCTTAGCTACGTTCATAAAGAGAACGTACCCAAGAAGCATGGAGACAATTTGGGTCAGTATATAAATACTGGTATGAGTTGATTCTGTATCACCCAATATGTCCATGATGCAAACACATAATTCATATGTACATATCTTATACAATTAACTCAAATCTCATTACGTGGCAAGACGAATAGTTCCACATACTTTTCGAGACAAAAAGAGTAGTTTCTCGACAAAGTAGTAGCAAGTAGTTTCTTACCCCGTACACTTACCAAAACTATTAATAACATATCATTATAATACGGTAGGCCAAGACCTGCAAAAATATTAGTACGACCTACCATCCTGCGTTAGAAATGTTAAACTTAAATTACTCGAAAATAAATAAGAAAAACACAACAACATAAATATCCCTTTTGTGTTCAAACCATTTAGAATCTCAGAAAACTCAAAGAACGAAAAATATTCAGAATGTCGTTTCCAATAAAATATCGCAAAAAATCGCTAAATTCTACCATTCAATATTCCATAACAGTGTCTAAGATTTCAAATGCAAATTAACATGACGATACAAACTGTCTATTGTCCAAGCGAAGCATTACATAATTTAAAGTACGTCATCCTGAAAACACTAGACTTGAAACCACTAGACACTTAAGTTAGCGTGTGCACCTTAATTACATGCCACCTCGCCATACTCTCCCATGGCCTACACAGATCATCTTGCCATGTGTCTCCCCATATAACTAGCGGCCACTCCGAACCGGAACCCGCACGGGCATATCGTCTAAAGTTTCGACCTTCTTCGAAAGGCTAGTTATACGTTTGCGCGCTAAAACACTCGCCCTTCTGCGAGTAAAATCACAAATAATCCACTCGTCTATTCAACAATAGAACGAGTACAACAACATCACAAGCCACCATCTGGCTTACAATCAAGATCATAAAATTCCATTGGCTTTCACCAAAGTTTTCTTTTCACAAAAATCATGGAAAATCCACCCAAGTGTTGAATCAAAACCAATATAAAATCATAACAAGGGAGCAGTGGCGTAATTAAGGAATTTTCCTATGACTTCTCTAGTCAATTTTAATAAAAACAACTCATAGTCGATACAACTCTAATACTTAATATATAAAGAAACTTTACTATCAACCTCAACAAGAATGTAGATTTGTCCCAAAAACAAAATCATACTCACACATTTACTAAATATCACTTCTAGAAGCTTAAGATAAATAATTTCACCAATTATGAATTGTTCATAGTATTCCAAATGTCCATCAAGTAAACAATTTCACAAACTAAATACAATCATACCACAAATCCTTTTAGAACATCATAATCCCAATTTTAAAGGCTATTAATAAAATTATTTTAAAACATAAGTTATATTGCACAAAAAAATAAGGCAAGAGCACAATCAATATCTTAAATCGGCACAATCATCAATTTCACAGACATTCTGGGGATAAACGAACAATATAAAAATTCCAGAAAAATTACACAATATAGACAGCCATGTCTAGTTTCATATGCAATTGGATTCAACTAAAAATCATTTATATTCTAGGAGTTATGAATGTTTTGCTAACAGGTATACAATCTGTCCAGCATCAGATTTTGCTGCACACTGTTTTTGTAACTTCAATAACTCTCAACATAAAAATCATATTCGATCAATTCCAAAGCCCAGATTCTCCTAACACACGATATTAACTTGCCAAATATTTCCAGGATTTTACAGAAAAGTTTAGTACCCTAACCGAACTCAAAACTACAGATGTGTGACAGCAATCTGATCAACATTAAGTATTTTAACACTCTGTTTTTTGTAAAATTGATATCTCCCAAATTAAAAATCATATTACTCCAATTCCAAAGCCACAATACTTGTAACTCATAATATTAGTCTATGTATTTTTCTGAGATTTTAATAAAGACATATAATTGAGGTTTGTCTTTAAGAAACTTATAATCAATTGAATAAAAATACAACAAACCACTTTCCCAAAAATTAGGTCAACAGAAAATCAAAACAATATATACGAATAGAAATCACAAGAGAGGGTAAGAATCACTCACTATAAATAGTAAAACCTAAATTGATCAACCAAAAGAAATCTAAAAGAACCGCCAATATAAATTCACTCAGAACAAATAGGTTATATATATATGCATGTATCGAAATCCACATAATAAAGGTGAGAAACACTCACTAGATAATCGAAAAGGGAAGAACCAAAAGTATTCTGCGCTTACTCTGGCTCTCTCTTGCGTCTCTTCTTCTTCTCTACAAGCGGTCATATGACAATACGTAGTTTTCTCCTCTCCTTAAGACCTTACTTGTGTTGATAACCTACTTATATTCATACTAGGGTTTTCCTCATCTCAATTAGGCCAACTAAAATAACTCTTATAATAAATAAAAGAATACATATAAATTAACCCATTAAATTAACCTAGTGGCCCATCTAATTATAATTACTCAAGACCTCAAATAAATTTTCTTTTTCTCTAATACCCGCAGGTCAAACTCACAGCATGGTTAAGTCAACTTTCAAAAATCATAACTAATTCATTAAAAGTCTAAATGTAGTGAAATTTGTGCTCAAACTGAAGCTCATCAAATCTAGTTTAAAACAAAATTGGTTTCACACAAAAATTCTCAACATAATAAAAGATATGACTTTTTAAATGAGAACATATCAAAACTTTAGGTTTCAAAACTAATCATATATATTTTAAATTATAATTTTTAACGCACTATAATAAATTGGCCACAAAATAAATGCACCACAAAACAAATAAGAGAACAAATATTAATTTACAATATATGCATATATTAATTTGGAGTAAATAAGTATTTTAGAAAATTCAGGTCGTTACAAATTGTCCATAAGTTCAATGGTAACAAAAATCATTTAACACCAAAAGCGAACAAAAGATAATCAAAAAGGAGGTGCTAAATACATTTAGCACCTCCTGGTTTGCTGTCAACTTTGCTCACAGTGGGTGCTAAATCCATTTAGCACCCATCCATTGCTACAGATAAAATGATACAAAACTAAAATGTTCAACAAATGAACACAAAACTCATAAATGTGTTTTCAACTTCAAAATCAACACAAAACTCATAAATCGATTAACAACAGAACAAACGCGTACCTTAACTAAAAATTGAAGCGGTGAAAAACAAATGAGCAACAACGACAACAGGAACAATAATGAAGAACGAACGTGCAGAGAAAATATAAAGAGAGAAAATTTTGATCGTCTAGATAGAGAAGAAATTTTGATCGTGGTAGTTGAATAAGAGACAGGGGAGGATCATGGTAGCATATGAAGACCGAAGGTTTAGTAGAGGTTTTATCAGGGGCATTTTTGTCCATTAATATTTCTCATAATCCTTAATATAAAAGGATATTATCAAAAATGTCCTTAATTTATAATTAGATAATGAAATTAGTCCTTTTCATTTTTATTAGATATGAATCTGTCCTTATAATCATGAAACATTATAGAGTGAGGTCTTATAACCCATTTTCTCTAAAATTTAATACAAACATGAATTTAATAGAAATTATATATTTGAAATCTAATAATCAAGATTTACAAATCAAGATTCATTATGATTATAATATTATATATATATATTTCAAGAAAAAAAATAAATAAATTATATAAAATAACATGTAACATTTTCGCGTATTTTATTGGTTCTTTTCAATTTTACACTAAATTCTTTAAAATTTTCATTAGAACATATTTTTTTAAACTTTAAATTTTGTATAAAAATTGGTTGACATATAGAATATAACATCAATTTTTACACAACAATTAAAAATGCTCTAAATCATCATCACGTTTTTTTTCTTCTCCTCCATCAATAATAATAATAATAATAATAATTTCTCTTCACAGTGAGAAATGGAGTGAAAGAAAGTAAATAGTAGCAGTTAGCATTGTACCTAGAAAAATTGATAAATTGGTGCACGTATCAATGGAAGATTGGGGCATTCTGGTAATTAAAATAGGGCGTGCGACTATAATTTCAACTAGAAACGACTGCCGTCGGCGGCGGCACTACACTCACCCAGTGGTCCTAACATTTTCTACTACTCTCAACAATGAATTTACCAACCCCTCTTGATCGATCAATCCGCACTCGTTCACTTCTCCTCTGTCCAAACCCTAGAAATTTCCTAACCAAAACATTTTCAAACAACAAACTCCTCTCAACGCTCACAGAATCATCAAACACAAAACGCTTGAAAACAATTTCACTCACCAGTTCTTCTACAATTAAACTCTTACATGGACCAATTAGCACTCCAATTCTTAGAGTTAGGGTTAGGGTTTCTTCGAACGATGCTCAGTCAATCGGAGGAGAGGAAGAAGAGATTCGAGGCCCGAGTTTTTTTGAGTTCATAACTTCGGAGAGAGTTAAAGTTGTGGCAATGGTCGCTTTGGCCTTGGCTCTTTGTAATGCGGACCGAGTTGTGATGTCGGTGGCCATTGTTCCTTTGTCACTTTCTTTTGGTTGGCGTCAATCTTTTGCTGGTGTTGTTCAGGTAATAATTCTTTTCAATTATATGTGTTTTGTGTAATTGGAGTAGACTGCTTGTTCTTGTATGTATATATATAATTGTTTCTTTTGGTATTACTTGGACAACCTTCATATTAACGATATGGTGATTTGTGCTTTGTGCTTTGTGCTTTGAGGTTTTTGATATTATTGTTTTGGAACCTGTTGTTAAGGATACTAATCTTGACCAAGGAAGAATCTGAACTTAGAAATGTATATATAATTTGTTGTTAACCAATGAAATGAACATTTGAGGATTGGTTTGCTTCAAGTTTTTAAGAAAGGAATTGGCATTCAGGGTTCCAGGAAAGCCCATTTCCTGGAATCTGAGATTTCTTTCCATTGTTTGGTTAACACCGGAATTCTCCTGCCATTGAGATTTATGGTAATTGTTTTTGATATAATATATAATAGTATTATTTAGTAGAAAAGGTTTATTTTTTATGGAATTCTTCAAACCTATGAATCCTAGATTCCCTTGCAAAGCTCCGACCAAAATGTTGGAATCCAGGAGGAAAGGAGATCTAGTATTCATCAAAAGCTCAAAAGGATGAAACAAATGGACACTATAGATTACAGTTTTGCTTTAACTATTGAATTTGCCATGAAGTTTGCTATTTTGTTAAGATCTTGAAGTGTTTGACAAAATTCCAAAGTGGGCATTAATACAATTTTTACTTTTTTATTAGGCTGGGGGTTTAATTTTATTGCTGTTGTTCTTAATACTAGTCACTTTTCTATCTGTTGTTGGGTAAAAACAAAGAGCAATTGTTTTTGTTAAAGCTGCAGTATTTGTTATTTATTGCATCTGATCAATAAATAGCCACTAATGGGCAGTCATCATTTCTATGGGGATACATGATATCACCAATAGCCGGAGGGACTCTCGTGGACTATTATGGTGGCAAAGTAGTCATGGCATGGGGCGTGGCCTTGTGGTCAATGGCCACCTTTCTAACTCCTTGGGCCGCTGAAACTTCTCTATGGGCATTACTTCTTATGCGAGTTTTGCTCGGCATTGCAGAAGGTGTGGCTCTTCCTTGCATGAACAACATGATATCAAGGTATCAAAGTCTTTTTTATCTGTCCTCTGTGATACTAATTTGGATCAGTTATTCTCTTTGTGATCTTCGTAGGTTAAAAGCTTAAGAAGACGAAAATTTATACTCCATTTGTTCCTAATTAAGAATCCATGTTTGACTTTCACCTTGTTTAAGAATGCACTAATATATTCACAATCCATTGTTTAGAACAAAACTAGTTTTCTATCACAAATTTTGGTACATTGATTATGTCCTCAAAAGGGAAGTGGACACTTAATTTGGGACGTTCCAAAAAGGTATAGTGAACTCTTAGTTTGGGACGAAGGGAGTGTTCTTATTGTGATCTTCATATGTTTTATACTAGAGAAGATGAAAATTTGTTTCAACTTTTGCTATTAGATGGTTTCCTCAAACAGAACGAGCCAGGGCTGTTGGTCTTGCAATGGCTGGATTTCAGCTTGGAAGTGCTATCGGACTTACGCTCTCTCCAATCCTCATGTCACAGGGTGGTGTTTTTGGACCATTTATAATATTCGGATTATCTGGATTTCTATGGGTTTTGGTCTGGGTATCTGCAACCTCAAGCACTCCGGACCGGAGTCGTCAAATATCAAAATATGAGTTGGATTACATACAGAACAAGAAGCAGAAATCCTTCACATTTGAGAATAAACCCAAGAAAACAAAAGTGATCCCTCCATTTAGGCGTTTGCTTTCCAAGCTACCAACCTGGTCTATAATTGTTGCAAACTCCATGCATAGCTGGGTAGTGCATACATATCTCCCTCTATCTTAAAGTCATTTCTATATATGTTTTGAACTAAGGGTGTTTGATAAAAAAGTTGGAAATAATTGAAAACACTACTAAATTTATGGGAAGCTTGAAAAAGAGATGATTGATTTGGTGGTATGTTCTATTACTCTTTCAGTTTTTCCATGGAATCCAATTCCTTGGGCGATGGAAAGACAATTTTTCCACGAAAAAAGTGAAAAAGATGGAGAACATCTCACCTAATCACATTTCTCTTTTTCCAACTTCTCATAAAACTTAATTGTTTTTCCGATCATTTTCCAAATTGTTTATCAACATACCCTAAGTGTGTTATAATGTTTTGACTTTGGAATCATTGCATGTGAGGGTTTATATATGTGATGCATTTATTGTAAATACACGTCTACACCCACTGAAGATCATTATATGCCACATTGTAAACGTATTCTGGATTCACTAGTCATTACTAATCTTTCTCCTTTTTGCACAGGGATTTTTCGTTATTCTATCATGGATGCCCATTTACTTTAAGACGGTAAGGGTACCATAAACTCTGCTTAATTATAGTATAACTTAGAGAATGTATACATGTTTTGCGAAATAATGAGTGGATGCTTCTTTTCTTATAGATATATCATGTTGACCTCAGACAAGCAGCATGGTTTAGTGCTGTTCCATGGAGTATGATGGCTGTAATGGGCTACTTTGCTGGTGTTTGGTCAGACATGCTGATTCAAAATGGCACAAGTGTCACTTTGACTCGCAAACTCATGCAGGTGTGGCATTTTTATATGTAGCACAAGATAACTGCTAATTCATACTTGCCCTTTTTTCTAGAATAAATCTTACTTTGTTCACTTTTTAGAGGGGGAAATTTATGAACCCTCCTCTTAAATGTTAAAGAAGCTTAAACATAAAGGATGATTCATTGATATTATTAGCTGCCTCTTTTTCATCGCGAACTATTGGTTTATGTATTACAATTATAGCATCTGATTTATTCTTTCTCTGCAGTCAATTGGTTTTATCGGCCCTGGGATTGCTCTCATTGGTTTAACTATGGCAAAAACTCCAATGGCAGCATCTGCTTGGCTTACTTTAGCAGTTGGGCTGAAATCTTTTAGTCATTGTGGCTTCCTTGTTAACCTTCAGGTTGGTTATTTTTCAAAAATAATTCGAGAAGGCAAAAGTTCACAACTTGTATTTGACAAATCGTACTTTTTTTGAGCAGGAAATCGCTCCACAGTATTCTGGTGTTCTACACGGTACATTATCCATCTCTATTTAGATTTACTGAATCTTATTTCCAGTTTTCTTGCATCTTGATAGCGTCACTTCTGGTGCTACCCGATAGTATACAAGGGATATATGCAAATGAGAAATACAGCTTGTAAATATCAAGTATAAATCATAGACCTACTGGTTTTGGGTGGTTGGTTTCGGCTTACTAATGAGTAATGAGTAGAATTCTAATACCCACCTCAACCCCTTAGTTTAGTGGCCCTCAACAAGTTTGGGTTACATAGATAATAATGGGGGTCTCCAGTTTTTTGTTCTTGTAATTGCTACTACTACCCCACCATCTAGTGATGACAATGGGTTGTGTTTGGCAAGCCCGAACCCAATCTGCCTATAAATATGTCCGACCCGAACCCCAAACCCTCTGAAACTACACACAAGCTTGTACCCGATCTAACCTGTTTTAGTTATGTTATATTATAAGGTGGCAAGGGTATTTAAAGGAAAAAAATATATTACGTTCGAGATGGTTCGGGTTGGGTCAAATGTGTTTCATTCTAAAACCATACCCGTCCGGTCATAAAAAACCTGCCCATCAAGGTCGGGTAACCCCCCCACCCAAAACCCCAAAAAAAAAAAAAAAAAACTGAAATATTTATACGAGAGATAGTCACGGGTACAACAATTGTGGAAGTAGAAAACGAAATGCTGCATAGGTGAAACAAAAATATTAGCGGCACAGGACTTGGCCATACTGATTCAAAGTAATTGATTTTGTCGGCCTAATGGAGTAATTGTTTCCATCTTTAATTCTATTTTAGGTTTATCAAATACTGCTGGGACATTTGCTGCTATTCTAGGAACAGTTGGAGCTGGCTTCTTTGTTGAATTAGTGGGTTCTTTCAAGGGCTTTTTATTGCTTACCTCTTTTCTTTATTTTTCTGCTGCACTGTTTTGGAACATCTTTGCCACTGGAGAAAGGGTTAACTTTGATGAAACTGATTAGATCATGTACAGGTTCTCTTTTCGTGGAAAAGAAAATTCTGCTACTGGGTTGTATAGATAAGCTAACAAAAATGATAAAATGCCTAATGAGGCCGATGAGGTTAACCATGAGCAAAATCTTCACTCGAAGTACATTATTTGGATTACCAAATATGATTTGTATGTGGAATCATTAATCATACATGTGGTCAACTATATCATTCTGTAGTTATTCTATACTCGTTACATCTTAAATTAAGAGTCTCATTAATTGAAACGATTGACATAGGGAGTGTGTTTTTAGAATCAATGTAGATGAAATGTACCTAGAGGGAGTATTTCCTACTTTAAAGCGCATGATATTGTTGATTTTCAATTATAAAAAAGCCCTTTTACTCTTTTTAAAATTTTTATTTTTATTTTTTTGGAAAAAGGAAGCCCTTTTACTAGTTTCCCTAAAAAATAATTTATTTATTGGGCAACTTCTCATTTACTTGTCCACGTTGTATAAACAAAGAACTGCACTTCATTGTTTAACAAGTTTTCTGGTGGTGTTGCACCAATCACTCAACTTTTGGATTATTAAATTCACAAAAAAAAAAAAAAAAAAAAATTAATAATGTTCTTCGGGGACAACTGTCCCTACTTGAAGACAGAAAGATGACTATATTTTTTATTTTATTTTTTCTGAATCAAACTAAAACTTATAGCTTTGAAATCAGCATAGAATTTTTTTAAAAAATATTGCCGAGGATGTGGAATTCAATGTCTATTTTAAGGAATCTAAAATAAAATGTCAGCAATAGAGATTCGATTTGAGCTCATTATAATTTAAATGAATCATTCAATTTGTAGAAGTTTTAAGTTTCAAAATATCAGTTATTATAGGAAAATATACAAAATCCCAATTATTAGAAAAAAGTTGGGAGCTGGGACATCGCCTTCTATTACAGCATCCCTATTAAGTAAGGTAAATTGATAAATTTACCGTACACTTCTTTACAGTGGAAGAAGAAAATGGATAAAAATTAGGAAAGTAGGGTACAGAACGGGTAAAATTACCATTTTCTTAAATTTTAGTCATACGAGTAAACCATACTCGTATGGCTCATACGAGTAAAGGACATTCGTATCAAAAAAAAAAATATATGAAACTGGCTCATTCGTATGAATTATTTCTTTTCTTTCTTCTTTTTTTCCTAAAAAAAAAGGACCCCATACGAGGCTAGGACGCTAGTATGGGAATTTTCCTATAAAGCTTTTTGACATATAAAAACTACCCATACGAGATTGCCACCCTTGAATGGTTATTTAATTTTTATTTTTATTTTGAAACTTATATGATTGACAAAGTTTCGAATGGCATTTAAAAAAAAATGAAAAAATCCATACGAGCGTAGGATGCTCTTATGGGTATATTTTTACCATTTTCGCTATAAAAAACTTTGAAACTTAGTAATCAAAAAGTAAATTTATTTTAACAAATTGTTTGTCGAGTAGAAAACCAGATCATAACCGTTATCAAATATAATAGATTGATAATGCCTCGAAAGAATATATCTATTAATTTAAACAAATAAAATATTTTTTTTGTTACTAACTTAAAATTATATTTGCCACCAGTTTCATAATTTATTGCCCAGCTCATTGTCGTCGTAACAAGATCACTCCTTAATAATCAAATTAAAACCTGTTTTATATAATTAAAAACATAATTATTTCTTGAATACTTTTTCAATTCCACCTTGCTTTAAAATTTTAATCGGATTAGTTTCTAGCCCATCAAAATAGCATGCCTTACCATTTTAGTTATCTAGAAAAAATAATGAGTCGAAATATATCATTGTTAACTTTGCCAATTTGTTAATTGGATAATGCTCTTTTAATTATTCAATTTTATGTATTTCATGGTTTTTGCTGTTAGTTGTAAAATTATCAGTCGTATTTAAAAATAAAAAATTATATTTAAGAACGAACAAAAACAAATAGAGAAAATGGGTTATAAGACCCCCACTCTGTAATGTTTTACAACTCTAAGGACGAACTCATATTTAATAAAAATAAGTAGGACTAATTTCATTATTTGATTCTAAATTAAGGTCACTTTTTAATAATATTGATAGATTTTAAGGATAATGAGAAATATTGATGTACAAAAATACTCTTGACAAAAACCTATGTTAAACCTTCCCTCTTCCTAAAGCACAATCATCATTTTCGTCATCTCTCTTACACAACTAACATGATCAAAGTTTCATCTCTATTTACATGATCAAAATTTTCTCTCTTTATATTTTCTCTACACGTTCGTTGTTTATATCCACAATCTCAGTTTATTCTTCATTTCGTTCTATTTTTCGTTGCTGATTTGTTATATACCTTCACTTCAGTTTTTAGTTAAGGTACGCCTTCATTCTTTTGTTCATTCATTATTTATTGTTCATTGTTCATTCATTTTTGCTCATGCATTGAATCGAGTATTCGTTGAGTTATTTTGTATTTATGTTTTTGTGTTGATTTTGAAGTTAAAAACATATTTCTGCATATGGTTAGTTTTGAACTTTTTTTATTATGAGTTTTTGTGTTCATGTTCAAATGTGTTCATCTATTCAAATTTGTACATAGATTTTGTTGAACATTATAGCTTTGTAGCATTTTGTGTAGCATTGGATGGGTGCTAAACTGGTTTAGCACCTTCCTGTTTAGTTCCCATGCGGTGTTAAAACAGTTTAGCACCATCTGATGTGTGTCATTGTATAGGTGCTAAACTGTTTTAGCACCTTCAGTTTAGTTTTCCTGTGATGCTAAACAGTTTAGCACTATTCTAGTTTTGGACATTTTGGTGCTAAACTGTTTTAATACCATCTAATTGTTTTCCTTTGGACAAAAATTGTGCTAAATCTATTTTAGCACAATATAAATAATTATTATTTTCTATAGAAATTGTGCTAAACCAAATTTAGCACTTTGATGTGTATCATTGTATGGGTGTTAAACTGTTTTAACAACTTCAATTTAGTTCCCCTGTGGTGCTAAAATGGTTTAGCACCATTTTAGTTTTGGACATTTTGGTGCTAAACTATTTTTTTAGCAGCATCTGATTGTTTACTTTTGCTCAAAAATTATGCTAAATTTGTTTTAGAACTGTGTAAGTAGTTACTATTTTATATCAAAATGGTAGTAAAACAGATTTAGTACCTTGATATGTTCATGTGTTGAATCGAGTATTTGTTGAGTTATTTTGTATTTATGTTTTTGTTATGAGTTTTTGAATTTATGTGTTCAAATGTGTTTTTCTATTTAAATTTGTACATAGATTTTGTTGAACATTCTAGTTTTGTAGCATTTATGTGTAGAATTGGATGGCTGCTAAACGGTTTTAGTACCTTCCTGTTTAGTTCTCATGTGGTGCTAAAACGGTTTAGTACCATTCTAGTTTTTGACATTTTAATGCTAAACTATTTTAACACCATCTGATGTGTGTCATTATATGGGTGCTAAATTGTTTTAGCACATTTGGTTTAATTCCCCTGTGGTGTTAAAATGGTTTAGCACAAAAAATGGTGCTAAATATGTTTTAGCACCATGTAAAAAGTTACTGTTTTTTTATAAAAATGGTGCTAAAACAGATTAGCACCTTGATGTGTATGATTGTATTGGTGTGTAACATTGTATGTGTGCTAATTAGATATATGTGTATATTTGTTTTATAATGCCACTAGATAACAGTGGTAATGAAGATTTATAAAAGTGTAGACATACTGGAGTGCTAATAGCGTTTAGCACCCAGTTAGTGTCCACATATTGGGGTGCTAAACGCTTTTAACACCTTTGTAGTGACCACACCTAGAGTGCTAAAAAGCGTTTAGCACCTAGTCAATGTCCACCTACTGAAGTGCTAAACGCTTTTAGTACCATTGTAGCCATCACTGTGTAACAATGTAGACATACTAGGGTGTTAAGAGCGTTTAGCACCCAGCTATTGTCCACATACTGGAATGCTAAAAACTTTTAGCACCTTTGTAGTGACCACACCTAAGGTACTAAAAAACATTTATTACGCAGTCAGTATCCACCTACTAAGGCACTAAACGCTTTTATCACCATTGCAATCACCACTGTGTAAAAGTGTAGATATACTAGGGTGCTAAAAACATTTAACACTAACTATACTGCAAACAAACAGTTACTAAATTAGCCAAAAAAAATTGGTAAATGTGCCTCCATCACCATTAGTTCCAGTTGCAAAAAGCATGCAACCTTTAAATTTTGCCGTAAGATGGTATCCATCCAAAGTTATTAAAACTCGACAAAAGTTGAATCCATATATACAAGCTTCATATGCTATGAATACTCTTTAAAACTTTATAATCTCTTCATCAACTTCAAGAACAACATAACTCTACCGATTTGATTCCCTTATACTATTACTGTACGAGGCTAGTTGTTGATAGGATGCATAATTGTCACCATGGATTTCCTTGATCGCGTGGCTCTTACCGGCGTAAGCAAAGTAATAGCTCAATTTAACACCAAACTCGCGTCTAAAGTAATCGATAATGTAGAATGGTTTTGTCCCGAATCAAATTTAGAACAGTTGACTTAACAACCTGACTTGTCATTTGTGGGTTCCTTAAATCCTGGAAAGTAATTCCACATGTATACTCGCCCTCCAATTTTCTTATTTCAAAGAACTTAGCAAGTTTGAACCTTGGAGAGGCATGTATTCTTCACATGCACCCCTTATCCTTGTACATACTACAAACAACTGTAATCATATCACTAGAATTTTTCTTATATTTAAACTTGAACCCCTTATGAATCGCATATTTTTTAAACTAGTCCAGAACTCATCTGCACCACCGAAAAATCTATGTCTGACACTCATAATACAATTTTTCAAAGCATTAGATTAAAGTGGTTCATTATGAGATCCAACTTCACTTTCTAAACTCCCACAATTGGAGGAGCTATTAGTAGAATTATTTCCTAACACCAAGGACCTAGAAGCATCACTTCACCTTGCAACTATATCTTTGCTGTCAATATGTTGAACTGCTGCAAAGCAAACTATGTATTGTATAACTTCGTCACTATCTAGAACATATTCTTTGGCATCACGAGAGATGAATAGCTCCAAATACAATAGATTTATGTCAAACCGCCTTTGACATATTGACCTCTTCAATATATCTATTGATAAACTTATAGTGACTTGGAATCTAAAACTGAAATTATTATAATGCATTTTGCCTAAAATTCCTCTATTAATATTCCTGCAAAAGCCATTTAGCACCTCCTATAAACACAGTGACAAGTAATCTAATGGTGCTAAAAATCAATCAGCACCACATATCAACACAAATGACAAAAATCAAAAGGTGCTAAAAGCCATTTAGCACCACCTTTCAACAAACAAAATAATACCATAAGGTGTTAAAAGCAATTTAGCACCACCTTTCAACAAGTAATATGATGGTGCTAAAAGCCATTTAGCACCATCTGTAAACATATGTGACAATAAACAGAAAGTGCTAAAAACCATTTAGCACCAACTGTCAACAACCAGTTACACGGAATCTAACGGTGCTAAAAGTCATTTAGCATTATCTTTCAAACATAAAAAAGTTATGTTGATGGTGCTAAAAATCATTTAACACCACCTTTTGATGGTACTAAAAACCATTTAGCACCACTTTTCACACATTTAAAATAATTTGAAGGTGCTAAAAGCAATTTAGCATCACCTTTCAACATAATAACAAGTAATTTGATGGTGCTAAAATTCATTTAGCACCACCATCAACACAAATGACAAAAACTAGAAGGTGCTAAAAGTCATTTAGCACCACCTTTCGCACATGAAAACTAGTTTGAATGTGCTAAAAGCCATTCAACACCACCTTTTGCACATAAAAACTAGTTTGAATGTGCTAAAAGCTATTTATTACCAGCTTTTAACACAATAACAAGCAATCTGATAGTGCTAAAAGCCATTTAGCACCACTTTTTGCACATCATGTACTATTATAGTATTACAAAGGAAGTCATACTATCTCTCTTATTAATTACTATAATAATTGCCGTAATAATTATTACTGCAATTATTAGGGCAATTAATATTATAATTAATAAGAGAAAGAGTACTAAGTGTGTTATTACTAACACATAATAATTGTATTTCAATTTACTAGATGATGTAATAAAATTTGTTTATTCAATGTATACTATTATTTGTCATTTATGTAAACTCATGTTTATTACTTGATTTGATAAATTTTATATTTGAAAAAACTTGACTATAATTATATAAGTATATATATGTAAAGAGCATTTCTGGTACGGACCAATCCGTACGGACTGGTCCCTTTTACCACACTTTTGTGTCATAAAAACACTTGGGGTGTGTTTTTATGACACGGAAGCGTCGTAAAAGGGACCAGTCTGTACGGACTGGTCCTTACTTGAAATTTTATGTATATATGTATACACAAAAATAAATATAATATATATACTTATAAAAAATAATTTATACAATGTCCGTGCA
The DNA here is from genome assembly GCA_021464415.1 of Lonicera japonica. NCBI lineage: Eukaryota > Viridiplantae > Streptophyta > Magnoliopsida > Dipsacales > Caprifoliaceae > Lonicera > Lonicera japonica. Next base: position 14,744,922 of record CM038463.1, read on the forward strand.
TCGCACGGGTAATATGCTAATTTAAAGTAGTTTGAAGGTACTAAAAGCGATTTAACACCACCTTTTAATACAATAACAAGCAATTTGATGGTGCTAAAATTCATTTAGCACCACTATCAACACAAATGACAAAAACTAGAAGGTGCTAAAAGCTATTTAGCACCACCTTTCGCACATGAAAACTAGTTTGAAATTGCTAAATGTCATTTAGCACCACCTTTCGGACATAAAAACTAGTTTGAAGGTGCTAAAAGCTATTTACTACCAGCTTTCAACACAATAACAAGCAATCTGATAGTGCTAAAAGCTATTTAGCACTACCTGTCAATATACATGACAAAAATCAGAAGGTGATACACAATGACAAGTAATCTTATGGTGCTAAAATAAATTAGGATTTGGTATCAATGTTTTTAATTGATTCAGATGAAAAAATATGATCAATAAAAGTAATATATATGTAAATTTCACGGTCGAACAAATATATTAATCATGATCGGATGTAGTTTTTTTGAATCACTGCCTGGATAATGAATCGAAATTGATTATTGGAATGATTTCTTGCGTCATCTCTGTGACTCTGATGATCGACCGTTGTGGAATTTAAAATTTTTTGATTATGATTTAGTTGCAACTGATTTTTGGAGACGATATGTGTGAAGTTATATATTAGATTTAGTATGTTATTAGTTAAATAAGAAAAAAAAATTAATGTCTTTTTTATATAATATCCTTAACTTACAATACTAATTCATAATCAACTTCTGTAATCATATTATTATTAAATAAAATATACCCTTGTTCCCGATTGCCTCCAAAAAATAGCTCCCTCCCTTGGCCTTTCCTTCTTTTGTTGAATCACACAATAATAATAATAATAATATATTTCTGTTGAACGATTCTCTCTGTTCACGGGAAAATTCTGCCATTAAATTTTGGTAGAATTGCCAGATGAAAGATAAACACTTTATTGAAAATAGATATATTTAAGCCCCTTTGTCCCCCAATCTTCTTCCCCAAAATTACCCAATAAACCCTAGAACAATCTCACATCTTTTTTCACCATAATTGTTTCAATTATACACCAAATTAGGAGATCAATTTGTTTCCGGCAAACTATTTATATGTACACATGAAGAGCCTAAACCCTAATATTCATCATCAACAGAAGACTAAACCTGCTCCTAATTTCTTCAAATCTTTAGCCATTAAATTAGCTTCAATCCTCATCTGTTCCTCCACAAGAAGTAAATCAGCTGCTAAAGATATAAACGGTAAGTTTACTGATCTCAATTTGCTAAGATCTGAGAGAAGAAGAATGATTCAACAAATTAGTTTGGTTCATATAGTTCAAGTGAGTAATTAGACTATTTATATGTGCTTGAAATGATATAGATATATAGTTCAATTGAGTTGGAGATGATTAATTTCCCTGTTTGGGATTATGGGTTTGTGGTTCAATTTGGAATGTTGAATTCATCTTAAATGTTTATTGGAAAATCACATTTGTTTGTCTCTAGCAGGGCAATGATTGTATTTCAAGAGTTGGACGTTCTTTTCTGATCTTTAATTATGAGTTCAACTGTTTGTTTTGAGGGACAATGTCATTTTGGTGTAGTGGGAGAATAGACAGTTATAAAACAAGGAAATAAGTTAAAAAGTGTCGCTAAATGTTGCTCTAATCAGTAAACACCTTTTGGCATAGTCACACTTTTTGTGAACACTTTCTTAATGCTATTTTTATAAATATCTTCATTCGATGCGCGTCCCCAATTTTTATTTTTATTTTTGTAAATTATGTTTATAGAAGCTCCAGAAAGATGTCTAGCGTATGTGGAAGACAAATGAGAAAAATACAATTTTTGGCCTTTAGAAATTTACTTGTACTAGTGATTAATGCGGACAAACTTAATTTTGCCTGTGATATGCAGTTTCAGTAAATAATTCTTCGGGGAGCAACAGTAAATTCAAGTATCCTGGTTCGGGTGGATCTTATACGGCTTCAGTTGGACAGGTTGGAACAATTAATTTTTCCCTTGAAGATATTTATAGGGCAACTGGGAATTTCTCCCTAGAAAATAAAATTGGAGAAGGAGGGTTTGGTACTGTATACAAGGCCAAGCTAAAAGATGGGACTCTTATTGCTGTTAAGCGCGCTAAAAAGGTAAAAGATTTGTGGAGAATGATAAATAAATTGATATACTATACTATAATGCTATCATCTGTTTATAAAGTTGAGTAATAATGATACAAATTCTTACCCAAACATAATCATTTGAATCAATCACTCAAGGGGTGAGTTGAAGGAATGTGGACTATTAGTTTAATATTTAGATGGTTTAGATTTTGACAGGTAGTTTATGACTGAATGAGTCCTTGCTGGAGGTAGATATTATCTGTCAAAATCTAAGCCATCCAATTTTAAACAAAGGGTCCAGATTTACTACTCTACTTTGGAGCATCTGGATCCATCAATTAATATGCACAGGAACTTGAAATTCTTTGGCAGGAATTGTATGACAAGCGGATGTTAGAGGTGTTTAAAAATGAAGTCCTTACCTTATCACAGATTGAGCATCTGAATTTGGTAAGGTTTTTTGGATACCTGGAGCATAAAGATGAACAGATTATTCTAGTTGAATATGTTGGGAATGGAACGCTTCGGGAACATTTGGATGGTAAGTGAAGAAAAATGTTTCCAAAATTCTAGGTCTTGATGCATTTGTTAATAAAAACAAGTAGTTCTTTCTTTTCTTTTTTTTTTCTGATCGTAATTTAGACAAAATAAAAATAGAAACAGTCAATTAGTAAAGAATATGCTGAATAGATTCAACAATGAATGAAAATATTATCATTTTAGCAATCTCAGATTTGTTACTGCCTATATGGCTCACCGGCGGGGCATTATAGGTGGTTTAGCTATAAAAAAAGACCTCTCTCATTTTAGAAGCTAAATTTTCTTGCAGTAAAAAATAAATCTTCTTCGTAATCAATGTTAACAGGAGATTGATGGATTACATAACTGAGTGAAAATATTATTGTCTTTTTATACAGGTGTTCATGGAAATGCGCTTGAGATTGCGGAACGTCTAGACATTGCAATTGATGTAGCTCATGCAGTTACCTATCTGCACATGTATACGGGTATGCTATGGCATTCTTAAGTTAAAAATGGTCAATATCATATTTTTCTTTTATAGGCTTTACGAAAGAGTACTCTACAGAGACACGATGGGGACAAGGTGATGTGTTTTCAATACATTGATAAGTTAACCGGGTCATCACCAGTGGAGTCTACACAAAATCTACTAATGACAGACCAATGAACAACTGATGCATCACTATGTCCTCGAAACATATCCCCCAAGAATTATCTAGTTCGAATTCCCGTTAGCTAAATCCAAGGAAGATAATGCTCAGGTTCTTCTAGTTATACCATGGAAGATAAACAATCCGTTTATCGCATTAAAAAAGGAAAAAAAAATATAAAGAAAAACAATAATTCTTAGGAGACACAATTTGAGGACACTGCGATATGTCACTTGTGCTTTGGTGAGAAGTAAACTCTGTGTAGATTTTGCTCATGATAGACCTAGTTCAATAACCAATGTATTGGCAACACGTTACCATGTCCCCTGCATGTGTCCCCATGTTTGTGCAGACGTACTCTAAAAAAAGTAATCCCTATTGTTAAAACAACCGGCATGATTCTTTTTTCCTCACATTATACAGATCCTCCTATAATCCATAGAGACATAAAAGCATCAAACATCCTCATCACTGAGAAGCTCCGCGCAAAAGTCGCTGACTTTGGATTTGCACGTTTAGCTGCTGAAGATCCAGGAGCAACTCACATATCTACACAAGTCAAAGGAACCGCAGGATACTTGGACCCTGAATACCTTAAGACGTACCAACTTACTGAAAAGAGCGATGTATACTCCTTTGGGGTATTGCTCGTAGAGCTGATGACAGGAAGACAGCCGATCGAGCCAGATAAGCCCCTGAAGGAAAGAGTAACTATAAAATGGGTAAGTATGTTGAGCATCCAGATTAACTAAATTCATGCTTATACATCCCTAGCAGAAAATATTTAGTGCTCCTATAGTAACAGGCGGCCGTACTGCAGAACCAATAGTTGAGCGCCGATAAGCGCACATTCATTCTTTATAAATACCCACCCACCCCTTTCTCTTTCCTTGCATGCATGGTGAATCCCTTATGGAGTATCGCCATTAGATTGGAGCAAGGCCACATGATACCCCAAAAGTACTGAATGTCTTCTCTCTTGCTTGCGGTAAAAGTTAGTAACTTGCGTAGCTAATCAAGCATAGGCATATCTGTATTTGGTGAAGGGAAAAGTTAGACAATTTAACTTGCACTAACCGTAGCTACTCCCTTCATCAAATTGAAGCACTTTCCTTTTCGGGTTATTTATAGGCATATCTGTAAAAAAAATTTGGATTTTCACACTGAAGGGCCTATTTTTTATTTTAGAATATGATGTGCCTTTTTTTTTTTCATTATGACATCCCAACCCTTAAAATAAACTAAAAAATACAATTTAAAAGGCTAATGTCCACATTTCACTAACCGATATTTTTTGCAAAGTTATTGACATACTCCCTTCATCTCAAATTGATAGCCGCACTTTCCATAAAAAGGGGTAATTTTTTCGGGTTATTTACTAAAAATAGGCCCTTTTCAAAAAAATATTATTCTTTTTGTAAAAATCAATGTATAATAAGCCCTTCTACATAATTACAATATACCAAATCTGACAAAACAAAATAAGTTGTATCATTTACCATTAATTAGGTTGAAATTAGTATTTCCTTAAAAAAAGTGGGACTATCAATTTGAGACGCCGGGAGTATTGCCCACACAATTCAAGGAAATATGGGAATTGATGATAGTTACAACTTAAAAGTTAAATCTTTAAAGGACTTTTTAGCTCCTAGCCTCCTAGTGATGCAGGGGTGCTATGAAGAGATCTAGCCTGACATTGAATTGATTCAAAAATCAGAATTGATGGGATTTGCTCATAAAAAAAAGATCAAAGAATTCCAAAGGAGCGGATTTGAGAGGAAAATATATAAAAGAAGTGATTCACTGATATTGTTGCAACAAATCTTAATATTCAATTCATCCAAGTCTAGTCTCCTAAAGCATTGCATAGCACAAAGTATTTACAAGACAAATAGAAACTCTAATCCTACTCTGATCAAGAACATACTAATACTATTAACCAAAATAACTTGATAACGTAGTTTAGCTATCCCCAATTTTCCTAAGACAAGTATAGGTTTGCTTTCATGGCAATGGCTGTCAGTGGTTGGGATGATTGGTCACATATATGTTCATCTTCAAAAAGACTATTTAGGAGGCAACTATTGTGGATGATGTTGGGATTCACGCGACAATGTCCTCTTGTCAATCACAAAAACACATGCAAATATGTTCAACACGTGGGGATATATATAAAAAGCAATAAGGGGAACACATGAGCTGACCTGCAAGGCTGCGGCTTCTAGTTTGGGACTTAACTCACTGTAACAAATTACATAGGCATACACGCCATTGGGGTTCGACCACTTGACTTATGATCATGTGGCTCGCTTAAAAACAGCCTAAAATTATCAAACTACCCCGCCTACAAAAAATAACACATGCCTTTGGCAAGGACTCGTTGAATTGAATATAAAGGGTAAAAAATGGAATATTAAATAAAATTTTACATTTTTACTCCCTCTTATGTAACGAATAGCATTTGAATTGTGTGCAGATTAAAAGATTACAGTTTTAGTCCCTTAAGCATGTATGTCGTTATTTATTGATTTAAATTGCATCAAAATCTATTACAATTGACATTAAGTGCCTGCGTCAAACCACCTTACCAACCTAAAGATAAACTATGTACGCAGGCCATGCAGAAACTAAAAGAAGGAGAAGTAGTAATGGCTATGGATCCAAGACTCCGAAGGAGTCCAGCATCCATACCCGTTGTGGAAAAAGTCCTAAAACTTGCTCGACAATGCATTTTGCCTTCAAGACCAACAAGACCCTCCATGAAGAAATGCGCAGAGGTATTGTGGGCAATTAGAAAAGATTTCAGCGAGAAATCCCTCTCTGGTGCTGCTTCTTCGTCAACTCTTTCTGCAAATATGTTCGAGGGAGATGTTAGAAAGAATCGCCAAAACTTTTTCGGGATTGAAGACAGTGAAAACTATAGATTTCGCTCTGCGTAAAATGTGTTACGACCCAATTGTTGTATATCATATCTTTGTACGTTTGATTGTATGTTTGTATACTGAAAATTCATTTATGGCTTTTTTCTTTTTGTCATTCTTTTTCAGTGGACCGACTCGGATGTAGTTGGTTCTACAAGAAATAATGCTGCGAAATAAGATGTGAAAAAGCGGTTTCCCACAAGTAGTTTTTTAAAGTGATCTGTTAATTGTATGTTTGTATACCGAAAATACATGAGTTTTTTTTGGTTTGTCGACTTGGATATAGTTGGTTAGAATAATGTTGCTAAAGAAGATATAAAAAATTGGTTTAACTTGCTTCTTTCAACTTATCTTGATTAGTGGAAAATGAGTCATCTTATCTGGTTAAGAATTCCTTTGTGTTTAAATGAAGAAAAAAAGCTTGGGATTTGAACAAAAGTTGGGATTTGGAGCGCAAAAAAATAAAAGTTGATCGTTTAATAAAATTAGCGAATAATTCAAAATTTTCTCCATGGTAAATTTGCTAGATTTTGACTTTTAAAAAATTCAACCTAAAAATTTGTGGTAGGAGAGTTATTCTTTAAATTCTAACTTAAAATAAATAATATTGTATTCATTTTATTTTTAAAATTCTACATACAAGAGTACAAGACCTCTAAACATGGGAAATTACAATTGAAAGAATTTTAAATGATGAAATTTTAAGTTCTATCATTTATAATTCCTATAAATTTTAGAATTACTTGGATCCAAATTTAAAAGGCATATGAACCCAATGAACACCCGAATGCACATAAACAAACACAAGGCCAAAAGGCTATTCAAAAGATTAAGGTCATCTCCAATAGTAATTTCTATTTTTTTTTTCATTTATATCCTATGTGAATGTCTTTTTACAATACTTATATATCTAGTTGACAAGTTTTTATATGAGTAGAAAAGTATACAAAAATTCTTATCCAATGGTGTTTCATTTCTTTCTTACTTGGCATTTTTATTTAAGAAGAGAGAATTGGTGGATTTCATAATATATCTAATGAGAATGTTTCAAATCATAAAGGAATTTCTATCGCCATTTCTATAATAGAAAATTTCCTATATGATTTACTTCCACTTCACATAAAAATAGTTGTAGAAATAACAATCGGAGATAACCATAATGCAAATTTTTTATAGTCACATTTCTTTTTTTGCTTCAAGAGCCTTTTCAAAACCACTCTACAAATTGAAAAACAACTTTTGACTCTTCAACTTATTGGGAAATGACACTTTAGTACTAGCAAAGTTGGTAAGGGTGGTCAATTTTCCCATCCTCCGCAACGACTTGAACCACGGGAATCTCGTTTTTCTTCCCCTTCCCCCATGGTCGAACATGTATACTTATATATTGATTGTATCAAAAAAATTAAAAACACCTTGTGAAAACTAATATATATATTTATATATATGAATAGGCTAATGAGTTAACGCGTGCGAAAGTAAATAAACAAATTAACCCTAAGTTTGTTATTTGATGATTTAATTTTCAAAAACTAATTTTAATCGAATTAAAAAGTAAACGTCGAATTCTATGGATTTTAATTCAGGAAAACTTGTTTAATCTTTTCTAACATGCAACAATTATTAATAACACAATTAAACAGATAAGTAAACATCAGAATTAAAGATGTATCGTTGCAGTGCAGGACTAATCATCAGCAATCCACTATATACACAAAAGTTTACATGCTCGATTAATCACAAATCACATAGATTTACAAAACTTGAATGGCACAAGCCGCCTGCAAAAATCTCCACCTTCTATGCGTATAGTCCTCCTATCTGAATTGTACGAACAGATTCACAACGAATCACTTGCTACGGTTTCACACCTTTCTTTAATACCATTTGTGAATCACACACACTTTGGGATCTGATTTGTTTTTAAATAAAAAAAACGCTTACTTTGGCATGAATTAAAAACACTAAGGTGATTTTATGTTTTGAGATTTTTAAATCTCTCTAAGATGTGAAAAACTCTCTCAAAACATGTGTAAAAATATGTGTATTAAAGTCCTTACCCTATGAGTCTTTTTATATAAAAGTATAGACACCAACTCCCTTTAAAAAAAAGTTTTATTTATAGTTAAAAGCATAAGTTAAAATCCTTTTTGAAATAGGAAACTTGCTTTAAAAATGAATTTTTGCTATAAAAAAATTCTCAGCGCATGAATTGGTGCCGGACCTGTCCACATTAACAAAATGTGTACCAGTCCACCATTATATGCCAAACCGGTCCAGAAATACAAATGTGTACCAATCCGAATAGATGGAAACCAATTTCTTGAAAAATCTTTAAACACTGGATCGGTCCAATAATCAAAGCATGTACCGGTTCAAATTGGGCTTTTTCAAAAACTCTTTGAAAACTTAAGAACTTGATTTGATTTGAAAACTTTTATTTCAACTTTTATGAAATCTCTACCTTAGGAATGAATCAAATTCAAGTCCCAATGCTCACTGAATCTCTCTTGATGTAATCTTCAATGTATCGTTTTAGTAGCTTGGCTTACTTATAGTTCTTCATATGTAATCTCAAATGACTCAAACAACTTACAAAGAAAGGTGTTTTTATTAAAGAAATAAAGCCAACAAAATTTTAGACTTTACAATATATATATATATATATTCACACAACAATCAACAATCTTGTCCCCAAAAAAACTATCAATAATCTTTTGTCTTCCAACTTTTGAAATTAAAATAATCTATACTATATATAAAAGTATGAATAATCTAATTGTTTTTGTCTTTTTTTTTAGATAGACAAATATACCCTTTTAAAGTCTACATTAAACTAGATTTCGAGTATTTATTAAAAATTCAATGGTAGATTTTGAGTCTTAATTAAAAAATTCAATTGTAGAAGTCCACTAAATTTGATTAAAAATCCAATTGCAAGAGTACATAATAAATAAATTATATTTGCAATAAAGTTCACATTAAACTAGATTTCGAGTTAATTAATAGTCCAATCGTAAGAATCTATTTAAGATTCAACTAGTTAGAATTCAAATATTAGTAGAAGTTGATGACAATTGCAATAACTCTAACCCTCCTATTCCTCCTCTTCCTCTTACTCAAGATATTCTTTTATATTTATATAATGTTATATTTATCTTCTATAATTATGTTTGTTAATTAGTATTGATTTTGGTTTCGAATTATTTGATTGGTGGGTGAAATTTTCTTCTCTTTCAGCTTTCTTAACATTATATTAAACAACAATGATAAGCTAATTTGGTCGCATGAATTTTAATGTTGACTAATCTCTTTGATCCTTGAAAATTTTGATTAGCTTAAGCATTATCATACAGTTTAATTAGATTAAAATTACCACTTTTGATCACGTGCTTCTTAAATAGTAAAATATAAAATTTTAAAGAGTTTCTTAGAATTACAATTATACATATAGCAAAAAATACTTTTCAAATTACCACATATTCTACGTAGTACAATTTTGAAGAGAAATTTTTGAAGTACAATATGGATCTCAGGCAATTTGGCTACAAGAAAAAGTACCCTCTAAAAATTGTATATACTTCCTCAAACACCCACACTCACCCAAGAAAAGAGTGCTTGATTTTATGTAAATATGTAATTATGATTATGAATATATTGAAAAATATTTTTTTGACCTTTAACCAAATTTCTCCCATGTCCTTGCAAAAACATAGCGTTTCATCACAAAATTGGCTCACTTTTTTTAAAACACAGCCTTTCATCATAAAATTAGCTGGCTTACTCTGTATATCTATTTTTTTAATCCTTTAATGTTTATTAAGGAGAACAAGTTACATATTATTCTTGGAACAAACCACCCAAATGATCAGTGAACCACAAAACTTTCAATCTTTAAAACGGATTAATTAGATCAAAAACAAACCATTTTTGTCATCCAACTTAAAAGAATATCACTTTAATCATTCCACTCAATTTGGTATCTAAATTTGATGCAATCATATTGCAACAATTCCATTCAATTTAACAATTAAATCGACAGGAATGAGCAAAGTAGAATTCCTTCTAAAGTTAAATCCCCAAAATAATTTTACTTAAATTTGATGAATATTAAGTGATACAAGATTAAAAAATTTAGTGACCATTTGGAATGTTTACCCTTATTGTTAATATGCAAATGTTCTTCTGTATCCCTTTGTTCATACTACGAAGTTGTTAATTAAATACAACTCAAACAGCTAATCAAGTCCGTTTAAGCTTAAAATATGTTCACCGGGTATATTTTCCATCTTTATTTTTCATGAAAATTTCGTCCAATAAACCTAATACCTCCTCCCATCACATCACTCAGCTCTCATAGAAACTAATTATTTTTCGAATAATTTAGCCCAAATTCCCAATTTACATGATTCCCAAATTAACGCCCTAACCAGGGCTCCAAATCACAACAAAATTGGAATCCATCCATAAAGCCTATCACCAGGCAATATATTATATATATATACCCGGAGCAATGTCACATAAAGTGCAGAGCAAATAGCAAACAATTAAAAGTTAAACATAACCTTCACAATATAACCATACTTCAACTACCACAGAAGTCGCTGAAAGTTTTGAAAACCATAACCACCCGCCAAAACATCTATGTTGAAGGTGAAACTGACCTAGAAGAAACAGACCTTGACGGAGATCTATATGAAGCACTAGCACTGCGGCTCCTCGAATAATAATGGCGCCCATAATGGTTCCTTGGCCTTGGAGAAATGCTCCGAGAGTAGCTGAATCCCCTCAAGCTCCGCTTTGGAGTTATGCTTCGCGAGTATGGTCTCCTTGATCGCCTTGGGGTTATGCTTCGCGAGTATGATCTCTTTGATCGCCGTGGAGTTATGCTCCGCGAGTATCTCCTATATCGCACTGGAGAGATGCTTCGTGAGTAGCTCCTCCTTGAACGCCTCGGGGACATGCTTCGAGAAACGGAGCGATATCTTCTAGCCCGTCTGTAGTACCGGTCGTCTGGAGAGTAGCCACGTCGACTGTGACTGAAGTACCGGTCATCAGGCGAGTAGTCACGTCGACCGCGGCTATAGTACCGGTCATCAGGCGAGTAGTCGCGTCGACCTCGACTATAGTACCGATCATCAGGCGAGTAGTCCCTATAGTAGGGTGAGTAGGACCGGTCACGCCTGATTGGGGACCTGCTGTATGGTGAGCTAGAGCGGGAGTACGACCGTCTGTGCCTGTAGGAAGGAGAATATGACCGGCCCCTACTCCTATCACGTTCGGACGAGTAGCGAGCAGAATGGCTCCCATAAGGAGAGGAACTTGAAGATCGGCGACGCACTATCAGAAAAGGCGAGAATGTTACGCAAATCAATTAGAAAGAAGCAGTATATGTTCTATGGAGACATACATTGGGGATACAAAGAGGACATGGTAATTTGTCGCAAATACATTGGTCGCCGATATGGGTCCATAACCGAGTAGACTACACACATTCTATGAGGACACAAATTAGGGACACATAGGATACAATGCGTCAACAATACATTGGTCATGAAATGAACCCATCACCAGTCAACAATACACAAACTCCAGTATTGACCAATGGACAGGAAATGCATCATTGTGTCCTCAAAACGTATCCATGAATTGTCTCTGAAGAATTATTTATGCAATATTTAAGTAACTAGCCACAAATAACCAAATCTTACCACGAACAGTTCTCAACCCAAGGTACCTTCCAGGTGTAGGTGTTCTACCTCTCCGCCTTCTGGCCTGCAAAAACATAAAGATAAAATGTGAGTGGAATGATAAAAAGTATGAAAAGGAGAGAAAGAAGAGAAAGAAGAGAGAAATAATATATATATGGTCGAAATATGATTGAAAGATGGAGAGTATGTAATAAAAACATGTAAAGAGAGCATGGCAAGTGAATGGACACAAGGTTAACATTGCAAGAGATAAAAGAGAGGAATGCAGGGCATACAACCCTCTGGTGTTAATAGTCTGATATTTGCTTGATGTGTTTGATTTGATTTGTTAATTTGGTGGACTTTGGTGAAGAGCTGGTACCCTGTTGCCAAAAAGAAACTTCACGCGAAAACAAGCAAATGACTTTCAAATTCAAGTATCAACTATGTATCACAATAAATAAAGAGCTCGGTGAGAAATCAAGGACAAATGAAACAGCAAAAAGCTGTACGAATCAGAGGATGCGAAAATACTTTACCTTCTCCACCATGATGACTCTGCCTTCAAGTACCGAACGGTCCAAATACTTGATGCAGCAATCAGCTTCCTTGACTGAGGACATTGTCACAAAACCAAATCCACGAGATTCCCGTGTCCATGGATCAACCACAAGGTGAACATCCTCTACCTAAAAAAATAATCCTTTATTATATGAGAACAAGTTGCTTATTGCAATAAAAGAAACAATTGGTTTTGTTAGTTCAAGGTTTCACGGTTTAATTTAAAGAGTGACGTTGGAATTGGGCCATCAAACTGAGTTGCGTGAATAGAATCCAAGGATAGGGATTCACAAATAAATCCAACTCTTAAGATGGTGTTCGTTTTTACTTCTTAATCCTGAATAGAAGTATAATTGGTGTTTGTTTTCCCACATCATTATGTTAAATTGGATTTAAAATTCAGCATTCAACATCTGAAAGCTTAAAGGAAATTTTATTCCAATAATATGGGGAAACATTAATGTCATTTATTGAACATTCAGAGCCAAAAACCCAACAAATTTTCAGAGGCTCCCTTCGGCAATAACCATTCAATGTTTAGCAATCAGAGGTTAAAAAACCAATCGAGCTCCAAATAGAGGAGGAATGGGGGCTCTAAATCAAAGTAAGTGAGATCTGTGCAAGTAGGGGTGTGCAAGGCCGCAAATGAATCGAAGTCTCAAAAGGATGGATCTCTATCCAAGTCTAAAAAGAAGGAACTCAAAATCAAATGGAAGTTCACTGTATTGGGATGAAGGTATGAGTGAATGGTATATATTTTAATAATATATGTATATACATCTTATGCTCCAAATTTGATCTGTGTCTAGACTTCGTTTTCCTTGTTCTTGAATCTATGGCTTTTAACTTGGTCCAAGTAAGATGCTGCTTGATTTCATTGATTATATGCTTGGTTCTTTGAAATTTTATGCCTTTGTTCTTTAATTTCTGCATCCATCTTCATCTAAAAACTATGAAAATAGAAAACCAAAAACCGATTCCAACCGAACCGAAACCGACGGCTTCATTACTCAGCATGTCTGTCTCGGTTTACAATTTCTCAAAACCAACAAGGTCAGTTCGGTCGCCAAAAAACTCAAACGGTTCGGTTAACCAAACCGTGCACACCCCTAAATTTAAGTTTTCAAATTTATTCAACTTATAGTTATTGATCTGTAAGTACTAGACTTAGAAACATCAAACTCAATTCAAATTGCATGATCAAACAAACCCTTAAAAACTTCATAGTTCAGCAACTGATTCGTGTCTTGAAATATATAACAATATTTTTACCCAAAAAGGGAGGAGGCATAATTCCCAATCCCATACAAACAAAAGAGCTACCATGCAGATACACAAGTTAACAATGAAACAATAGTTTTTAAAGTCATGGACATACCGTCCCCTCTGCTGAGAAATGCTTCTCAAGGTCTCTCTTGGTGATCCGAGGTGATAATCCCGTCACATACAGGTTGTTTCCAGGATTCTCAATATCACTTGAATCATAGCTCCTACAAGCCATTTCAATAGAGAGAGATATTAGTTACACTACACTATCAAGTAACCAAAACTAAAAGAAGATTGATTTTAGTCCAAAATAGTTGTGACCCAATACCTTGAACGGCTCCTCGACATTGACCTAGACCTTGAGACGGATCCCCTGTAGCTATCGTACGGCGAAGGGGATCGCGAATACCTAAACAAGAAAGGTAAGCCATATTACATTCCACAATGGAAAAAATCAAATCATGAATGGAATCAACAATTAAGGAGATCAAAATTCAAGAGATGCAAACCTTGATCTTTTTGAGTACGACATCTGCTAAACACAAAAGAATAGCAAATTAGGCTTGAGAAGAACCGGGAAAAGATCATTAAAGATTGTAAAAAAGAAATATGAACAGCAATGCATATTTCCCTCTGCTAATCATGCAATGACCAATTCATATTACCAACTATAGCAGGACATAGGTCACTAATTACCATTGAAAACTCCAACATGGATCACAATGAGAAGAAGGTTACATCAACTAAATATATATTCATACACACCCATGCCAATGCCAAAGAGACCATTGTCTAAAACAAATTAGACCTCATCCATCTTTTATCTAAAACCCATCTAAAGTCTATACTGTCCAATCTTTTATTCCCTATACATAACCTTAAAATAAAATTTGCTATCTTAGAAGATTTATCTCAAAGACGAGCCAGCCCGGGGGCAGGCTACCAGGCCATCCGCAATTTAAGAGAGGGGCACCAATATTTGTTTAATTATGTACATAAATATATATTAAAAAATTAAATTAAATTAAAATTTAAAAGGTTTTAACTAACAACGCAAATTTCTAAGAAATAAACTCAGGTTTCCAAAAGACTCAACATCGCGTATGAAAATCCCTCTTCAGCTCTTCACTTATTCTTTCTTCCCATATTTAATCTCAATCTTCTCATGCTATAGAGAGAATTATGGAGGAACCGATATTTTTAACTTGTTTTTCGTGGTATTTGAACTCTTATCATTGAAATAAAATTAATTTATTTTTTTAATTCAAAAAATTATTATATTTATTTATAAGACAGCGCCTTTTGAAATTTCGCCCAGGGCTTCAAAATGGCAGCGGCTCTGGACAATAAAGAACAGTAGAAAACTACAACAAACGTTTGACAAAATTTTGACTTTAAGGCTCCGGGTGTGATCCGATGGAAAAAATTTCTTCCAGCAGTAAGGGAGGAACAAAAAAGGTAAAAAAGGGGAAGCCACCGTGCCTCAATTTATTTTCCAACTTCTTACATAAAATAAGTTTTTTTCCTTCCATGCTATCAAACGGGGCATAACAAACATAAACAACAAAAAATAAAGCAAAAGCCTTGTAGAATAGATCAAGTGCAACACTTTTAAAAGGAAAAGATATAAATAGGGCACGTAATTCTGGTTAAGAAAAACTTGTCGATTCGTAAACAAATAAAGTTGAATTAAAAACATCCAAAAGAACGTAACGTAAATCAAACAAAAAGATATGATAATCACGCGGAAAACCTTCCAAGTAATTTGCTATGAAAAAAGAAAGATTAATTTACTCACAGTTGCAGCACAACGTTGAAAACAAAGTGATCGACTTTCCTCGCGGCCTTTTTTTTCCCTCTTCTCTGTTGGAAATTGCTCTGTGTCCCTATCTTTTTTTTCTCCTCCACAAATAGAGTAGAAAAGGATATAAACGTGGAGAGAAATTTGTTTTCTGTGGTCATAATTGATGGAGAGAAGCTTCTGGACCAGCGGACGCGAAAATATTGTTAAACTTCGTTAAATTTTTATTTTTATTTTTATTTTTATTTTTTTGGGTAGTAGTAATACGAGGTGTTCGGGCGATGTGGGCTGGAGTCCAACCGTTGTTGGTTGAATTTTTCTAATACCTAAGACCATTTCCATTGGGATGGTTAAATGGGCATAATTAGTTTTTTCGTTGTTTTATTGGGTAAGGCAAAAAGTCAAAGAAAACAGTAAAAGTGTAAAGCAAAGTCAAATATGGCGAGAGACAAAATTTTAGCTCGGACGATAAAAGAAGCATCGGGGCAGGGTAGAAGGCTCTCACGACACATGATGTGCCGTGAGAATGAGCAATGTTTGCCACGATGAATAATGTGTCGTGCGACACATCATTGACTTTCCCTTGGCCGATACATGATAAATCGTGGCATGCATAGTTATCCTTGGCACGATGGATGATGTGTCGTGAGACACATCATTCCAATTTGCTCCTCCCCGTATTTATAACCCAGCTCCGGTGCGAGAAAATTTTATAGCAGCAAACTTTCTTCAGTATTCTTTCTTTAGTTTTCTTTTTCAATACTATTTCGAAATTTAACCAAGTTTTGAACGAGTATTCTTTCAAATATCCAATTATGTATTTTCTACTGCATTATCCTATTATTATTTTTATTATGTAGTTTATAAAAAAAAAACTTTCATCTTTCATTTTACGTATCGTAAGATTTTTATTTTCAAATATTTTATCTCTATAATTTTTATAATGTCTAAATCTCGTGGAACAAATATGACACCATTTGAAGATGAAGCTCTTTGTCGAGCTTATATTCACATCAGTCTTGATTCGGTAAATGGTGCTAATCAAACTATTGAAAAATTATGGAAATCGATTGCATTAATTTACCATGAGCAGCCAGGTATCATATTTAAAAGAACTCCATGCTCTCTCCAATCGCGATATTCTACAATTCATAAATGTCTAATCAAGTATTTAGCAAAGTTATCACATGCAATGAGTAATCAAGGAAGCGGTACAAATGAAATGGACTGGGTAAAGTTACATTCTATCAAAGCTATTATTTTTGGTAATTGTATTTTTTTTGTAATTATTTTATAATATTCGTTTTTATTTTTTAATGCAGGTTAGAGAAGCTCGGGAGAGTTTCCAAATAGAAATGCAAAAACCTTTCGTTTTTTATAGATGTTATGAAATTTTAAAAGCACACAGAAAGTATGACTTACAGACAACATCATTAAATACACAACGGTCTCGTTTTAACCCAACAGATAGCGCTGGTGGATCTTCTTCGGTTAATCTAGGCAATACTTCCTCCCCCATTGATATCGAAGGTCCAGATGAGAATCGGCCTACGGGAAGAAATGAAGCAAAATTACAAAAAAAAATGAAGGACAAAGAGAAAAGTCTAACTATTCAAAATGCTTCACTTGAAAGAGCTCAAAAATTTTCAGAGCTATACAAAAGTAATTTGGCTTTACAAAATGCTGAGCAAAAAAGTATGCATGAAAAAATGGAACGTCTAGTATTTTGCAGGGAAGAAGAACGAGAAAGGAATAATCGTGAAGAAGATAGGAGGAATCGCGAAGAACAAAGACGCATTCGAGAAGAAGAAAGGCGAATTCGAGAAGACCAAAGACTTGAACGAGAAGAGCAAATAAGAGATGCCGCTGAGGAAGCAACATTAATGGGAATGGATTTAAGTCGCATGACTGATCAACAACGTGAGCTTTATGATTATCGGATTCAAGAGTTGCTAAACCGAAGACGTCAACAAAGTCAAGCGTCGCAAAACTTTTCTCGCCATTTTCCAAATTATTAGGGAAAATAATTATCTTATAATGCAATGTTTTATTTTGTAAGTTAGTTGCTTCTTGTTGGACTATTTTATTTTAAGTAATGTCTTTTTATTGATGTATTTTATTTTAAGTATTGTATTGTTTTTACTTTTTTTGTAATGTTTAACTGTTTTCTATTAAGGAAATATTTTTTCGCTTTATTATTTCACATTTATTAATATAGTAAATATTTCTAATATATATAACATTGAAATTATGACTTTTATAATCAACATAAAGTAACATATGAATTCAAACAATTAATGAGAAAAAATGACATACCTTAACATTTAAATATATTAATACAACTTAACATTTAAATATACTGGCATAACATAACATTTAAATATATTAATATAATAAATAACATAGATGATTTATGCATCAGATTGTGCATGTAGTTGCCAAATGTGTTCAACTAAATCTGCGCGTAAACGGTTATGAATGTTAGCATTTGTCATTTCGGCCCGACGATTAATATAAGTGTTGAATACTAATATTGGATCTCGTTGCATTTCAGGCAGCTCTTCAATTTGATCGTACACACAATCCCAATTTGTACGACGTTCATCTTCAACAATCATGTTGTGTAATATTATACATGCTTGAATCACAATGGTTAGCGCGTCCTGATTCCATAACCTGCCAGGCTGACGGACTATGGCAAACCTTGCTTGTAGAATGCCAAAAGCACGTTCCACATCCTTTCTCACACTTTCTTGTGCTTGTGAAAAAATTTTCTCTTTTTGTGTGTTAGGCCTCTTCATACTTTTTACAATAGTTGTGTAACATAGATAAATACCATCTGCTAAATAATATCCCATGTTGTATTGATTGCCATTTATTTCAAAAAGAATTGGCGGAGTTCTACCATGTAAAAGATCTTCAAAAACATGTGATCGGGCTAAGACATTTAAATCATTATTAGCACCTGGCATACCAAAATATGTCGACCAAATCCATGTATCGTAAGATGCAACTGCTTCAAGAATAAGTGTTGGACATCCTTTATGCCCTCGGTATGCACCCTGCCATGCAACTGGACAATTTTTCCATTGCCAATGCATACAATCAATACTTCCGAGCATTCCCGGGAATCCTCTTGCTGCATTTTCTGAGGATAATCGTTCTACATCTGCCGAGGTGGGGGCTCGAAGGTACTCTGCACCAAATATATTAACAATAGCAGAACAAAATCGCTTCAATGACTTAATTGCCGTGGACTCACCTATTGCCAAGTACTCCCCCCATATGTCAGCGCAAGCCCCATAGCACATGTGGCGTAGCGCTGCTATTATTTTCTGATGAGGAGTTAACCCTTTTCGCCCTAGAGCATCTGCGTTTTGCACAAAGTAGTTGTCGTAATTAACCACAGCCTCTAAAATTCAATTGAATAGAGGTCTTCGCATGCGAAATCTCCAACGAAAATCACTTTCTGGATATACTGGATTTTCACAGAAGTAGTCATTCCACAGCCTTTCGTGAGCAGCTTCCCTTTGGCGGTGCTTTGTTCTTCTCAATGTAACTTCTGTATTTTCAAGAGTACGAATATTTGCAATAGCGTTATATGTTTCTTCCTGATTATACGCAATCGCATAAGCATCTTGCATTCTGTTTAAATTCGCCATCATTTGGGTCAAGAGCGTCATTTCTTCTTCGTTGCCATCTTGCCCGAAATATTCATCATATGAACTGGACATCTTCTATATTTATTTTTGGTAATTTATGGTGGGAGAAATGAATTATGTATCTGATGTTATGCATTTGTCAATATATATAGATAGTAGCGAGTAGCTAAATTATGTAGAATGCACAGGGGAATTATAATGACAAAGAAAAGTGGGTGGTGGGTGGGAAATGAATTAAAATTGTGGGGACTAAACATTAATTTTAACTTTATGGTACATGTCTTTTGTTGGTACATGTCTTTTGGTGGTATTTAACTTTTGTTGTCGGGTGATAAAGACTTTGCCATCTCCATTTGCTTTATTATTTCTTTGGTGGGCCATGAGGAATCAACATTATTTGCCATAGATATTTTATAATGCACACCAAATTGTATATAATTTCGTACACATAATTTATAATAATAGTAATTGGCATTATTTATTTATAATATATTTTTTACAATATCAACAGTACATGTACTAATAAATTTTACAAAATTATATATCTGACAAATATTAGTTATCATCTAAACCGGGCCATTGAGAATACGTTTCATTTGCATCCTGATGAAAAATTGTACTTGGTCGATAACCTCCGGTCCCTCGCAAAAATTCAATCTCAGCTTCCTTATCTCTTAATTGGCGAGACAGAAATGAACTATTAGATAATAATATAGAACGCAACTGGTTAGAAATTGTCATTGCATCGATGTACATTTCTCTCCAATTTTCTCGGCTAAATGACATTGCAGGTGGGACATTGAGATTAATTGCTTCACGTTCGAAAGGCAAAGTAATTGTTTCACCATTTGGAGTACAAATCTGGTATGTCCAATCAACTTGGGATGGCTGCGATGATGTAGAAGCACCTTGTGTATCATATACGTGCCCTTGTAACTTATATGGGGTACATGGCAATTGTACTTCATTTCCTACTAATTTATGAAGCCCAATTTGATCGGTGTTTACCCACGACTAAGTGCTGCTAATAATGGACCATGTGATACAGCAGCCCAATACTCGGTGTACTGCTCTATTGTAGCTTCATTTATATATTGCGTAGATGGTATCCATTCACCTTGAGATAAAGCAATATAGAGTTCACGAGAAACAGTTCCAAGTTTTTCTGGAGGATCATTAGGGATTGCAAAAACTCCATATATTTGTTTATTGCACCGATCACCCAAATACCATGTTCCGCCAAGTTGTGGGTTCATTAAAACAAACCGAAATCTAGACATATTGTACGACATGACATTAGTTCCACTTTCTAAAGCTGCTGAATTCAAGTACGGTTGCCAAATAATTGACTGCATAGAGCGTATATCCAATTGTTGATTTGCGATATCGTAGTTGAACCGCACAACATTTTTAGATCTTTCATTGTAATTTATCTTTGACCATCTATGAATTCTGGGCCACGTGTCGACAAGAGGTTCTTTTAATATTGGACAAGTTGTGCCGAAGTGTTCGTAATAGAAGTACTGAAATTAAAATCAAATACATAAATAACACACATTAAAATATATATATATATATATAAATTAATATGTTGAATAATAAATAATACCTCTATCACCTGCCAAAAGCAATTAACGCTTTTCATTTTTCTCCGGCACACAGCATCAAGGCAATGATATATTCTAGCTAAAATTACTGACCCCCAGTCATAGTTGCCAATATTTTCCATATCTATTAAATAATTTAACCAGCCAATTTGGCAAGTATTACTTGCATTTGGAAAGAAGATATATCCGAGAACGTAAAAACAAAATGCCCTAGCAATAATGACTGGTTCAATAACTTCTGTTATTCCATCAGCTAATAGATAATAGGCTAAATCTGAACCTTTAATGCAACCTGAATCAATAGTGGCATTAATCATTGGGAAAAATCTCTCCAATGTATTCCTTGTGTCAACTAATAGTTCTCCATCAGTATACGGCGGAAGATCTAATTTTACTCCAATTGAAATTCCTATATTAAATTGAGAAAGCAGTAAAAATGTATTAGATAGTAAAATTTTGCGTTTAAAAAAGTAACATGTAAATAATTCTAATAATAAAAATCGAACCTGTTATCATTGTGAAATCAAACGGTGTAAGGCCAATCTCACATGTAGGTAGGTGGAATGTATGTGTAGTATCCCACCAACGTCGAATACAAGCTTCGATAACACCACGATCTGATTTTGGCATGTGAAGCGAAAAAATTGTTGACCACCCGGCATTATCAATTAAACGTTTTACTTCATCATTATGTGATAACGTAACATATAATTCATTAGCTGTGTGCCACGTCAATCGTATTGCGAAATAATTTCCAGATTTTAATTTTTGAACTTCAGGGTTTGAAACGTGGTATTCGTTATCAACAACGCGTTTGTAATTACCTAATGAAATTGAACGTGATTCGGGTTCATTTTGTCGTTGTGTCGACCTACGTCTTGCGTTGCTAGGTCTTACGCTGCTAGGTCTTGGTGGATCATTACTAGACCCACTTTCATCTGGCTTCCTTGTTGATTGTTTGGCAAACATTCTCTTGATTGATTTCATTCTACAAAAAATATATTTAAAATACATAAAATATCTAAAGATATAATTATTGAGAAATGAAGATCAATGACAAATAAAATAAAATATGTAAAATAATTTATACCTTGAAAGAGAAAGTTTACGGATGAAATTGAAATTTATAATACGGAGAGTGATATAAATGAGATAATTGCAATTATGATAACCTTGATGAGAAAAAAGAATGATGAATATATATATAGAATGATAAAGTATATATAGATGGAAATTTATTAAAAGACAAAAAGCATTTTCAAAGCACCCGTGAAAGTGCATACTTTTAAGTTTGAAAAGAAGAGAAAGCATGCAAGTGAGATAAATTATGCATGCAAATAATGGAGTGAGGACAAAGCATGTACATTCTCGGAAATGGAAGGAGGAGGGGAAAAAAAAAGTGAAACTGGCTTCCACGACACATGATGTGTCGTGGTAAGTTTGATGCACTCAGCCGACAGATGATAAATCGGGGGTAGCTTGGCTGCTCTCAGACGACATATGATAAATCGTGGGGTAGCTTGGTGTCCTCCCCCGATATTTTATATATCGTGCGAGGTATATTTACCTTCCCTCCCGCTGCGACTCTACAATTTTGAATAGTGTAAATATACATTTTTAACTTACCATTTTACCTTACCCACTAAAGATGGTCTAAGTGGGGTATTAACCCAAGATTTTAAGGAATCCTATACTCAAACCTACTATGTTTAATAAATTAAGATTTAATCCAATAATTAGCATTTGAAAAGTTAATTTAGATTCCAAGTAATTTATACACCCATTCTAAAAAATTTATTTATATTTCAAGTAATTTATATATTTCTATGTTAAACGATTTCGTTGCCCTTAACTGATGAGTAGAGATATTTCGTATATTCTCCAATTAATTATATTAGTTATGTGAAGATATGGGTTATTATATATTTTTTATGTATCATTATTAGGTCACTATCAGTAACTTTAAGTTTTTGAATGATAAACTCGTATTATGTTCCAAAACTTTCATCTCTACCTAACTTCAAACACCTTTCAAGATCTAATGATAAGAATATATATATCAAACAACAACAATGGAAGGCGTGTTCCAATGGCAATTAACCTCGTTTTTTATATATTTATAGTCCTTAATATTTTTACTCGACTTAGATCAATTATAAATTTGTTGGAAAAGCGCACAACTTTTATTATGTAAGGTAATTGAATATGATGCATTATCATTTTCTACAGTTTTTAAACTTTAAAAAAAAATTATTGTATGGAACCACATCGTACTCTAAATATCCAAAACTTTTTATACTTTTTTTTTAGATAAGCGATCATTATTTGTGCAATACGACATCCGATACCATAGAAAATATAAATTTTAACCATCAATTTGATTTTCAAGTGTATATTGACATGAAGACATTATAACCTGATTAATGTATATTTGTAATATGGCTATAATAAATTAGGGTGTGTTTGTCGTGCATGATTTAGAAGAAGGATTAGATTAATTAATCATATCCGGTATTTGTTGTCGAAAATAATAGGATAAATAAATACTATCACGTGTTTGGTGCAAGGGTGGATAGAATATTATATTCCTATCCTGCGTCTAGTGCAACACGGGATTGGATTGCATTTTGAATTAATTATCATTTTATCCCTTTAAAACCAAATAAATATATATCACCCCTATGGGTGGTATTATTTTATCCTATGGTTGCCAGATAATTTATTTTGATCTTTTTCTTTACGCTTTTTAAATAATCAAATTTATTAATAAAAATTTTCAACCCCCAAAATTACAGTAACTCAAATAATAAAATTCATTTCTTGTATAATATGGTATTTTTATTTATATTTTATTAAATGAAAGTATTTATAAAAAACTTTAATTTTAGAAAAAATGGTAACATTATAATTTGAAACTATACTTAATACCTAGTTCATAAATATTGTATGTAATATAGAACTTTTCTCCCGAAATTTTTTTTTTACAAAACTTATTTATAAATAGGAGAATTGCATTAGTTAAAAAAAATTTGTGGACAACAATTAAAATTGCACGTACTTTTAAAAGAAAAGTGAGTTGTATTATATAATATCTAGACTTGTAATCCGGAACTCCATCAAATGCAAAGTTTATTAAATCTTTATCCGACTAATCCTTATCATGTCTGATCCCGCTTACTCCTTATCCGACTGATTCTTTTTCTATCATATCTCACATAATTTCTATCCGACCAATTCCGACTCATATCTCATCCTATCCTACCTCTTTATCCGGCACGCCAAACGCATCCTTAGGGTATTATGTCTTTCTTAAACATCATTTAGTTATGGATATGCCACCAGCACATAAAAAAATAAACATATTAGGCAAACAATAGATCGATTCATAAATCGATAGTTTGTAAACCAATGCATGCATATGCATGTGCAGATTACATCTCGTGTGTCAACCATTATACCATACCGCCAAGAGAATACCGAGACCGAGCCGAGCCGAGCCGAATCATAATCATAAGAATAAGAATGGGCCTGACCGCCCCACAGAGTTATCCGAACATGATAACAATATAATTATCATCATATCATAGTAGAATTGGACTACATGTCCATCAATATAATTTCAATATAACATAAGTGGCTTTAAACAACAGACGCTTTGCTGCCCTCTAGAGGTTTAGAGATTTTTAACTCAAGGGCACCAAGCCTCACTTATTTTCACACCAACAAGCACCAAATCAATACTCATTTCCTTCATCATCAAAGGGCCATAACAATCATAATTAGATTCACCACGTGATCATATCACATCACATAATGATAAAACCAAAATAAGAAGCTTCCGGTATCATAGATACAAGACATGTGCCATAAGAACATTCCGAACTTACTAAAAGATCTTTAAGAATTTGGTTGACATAATAATAATGCACAATATGCATAAATACTAATAAATGAACAGTTGAAATAACTTATGCCATATAATTATAACACGTCTCTATATATGTCCCTTGATGTTTATAATTCATCATTTAATCAATTTCATCAATATACAACATCCATACATCCAAGTGATATCTCATGTATATCAAATAACACACGTATATCAAGTATAAATGGCACATCTTACTTCAAATCATATACTCATGGTTTTATAAATCATAAAACATCGTCATTTTTATCATGTAATAATTCTTGAAACAATTACCAATTAAAACATGATGATTATTATACAATAAATCGTATTATCGAGTTTTTAAAACAATTAAACCCCAACCTCAGATCAATAAAATAAAAGGAAGAAAAGAAGATGAAGACTGAAACCCCATTCGGTGAAATCCTAAAATTCCTATGTCACTGCAATTCTCACGTCGCGTAAAACAATTTCTTCTAAAACCATCGAATTCCATGCAGTGAATATATAGAGAGAGTATGGAGAAGCTTTCCCCTATTTTTTGTTGTAAAAATGGTAGATAAATGGGTAGAAGAATGCTCACGATGCCTTAAAAAATATGCAACATACTCAACAGTCATATGTTGACCTCAACAAGCACCTGCTAAGTTTACAACAGGCGTATCTCTAACAGTGAGGCAAATCTAATCCAAGACCATCCCGAACAGTCGCTTGTCCATAACAACAAGTGCATGTTACACCCACAACTGCAAAATTTAATTTGAAGTATACTAAAATAATTTAATAACCATTTTCACACTAAACACAATGAACCAAACATAATTTACATTAATACAAATACAGGGCGTCACACATACAAGCTGACTCAGTCACTAAGACGAAATTACGATGGGAGATCTACACCTCGTAAAGAGAGTACCCAATAGTAGTGCTACTACTTCCCGGGATATACAACCCATTAATAGAGCCACGTGAAATTATTCACCGGAGATAGTTCACAAGCTCTAGACTCTTTGATTATTACTTATGGGATGGCAAAATAACTCGAGTGGCCCCTTCTTTATGGAATTTCAAATACCAGGTGAAGTTATCTATTATTTTTTCATGCATGGTTTTAGGACTTTCACCCAAGGACCACAATCATGTATAGCCATGCATGTGTATCTGTGTATGCATACTCATATTATGTCCTATAATCTACCTAACGAGCTAGATTTGGGATAGATTTTTTTCTAAAACCAAAGCGAGTATAGACGAATATTAAATGTGAATAATTGTAAATCAAGAATATATATTTAAATTTCATAATTTACAAAAGATATTGAATATTAGTAACAAAAAAATTTCCGTGAATTAATTTTTGCACACTAATCCTAAAAAGCTCAAAGATAATATAACATGCATCAAAATTAATGTCCAATAAAAAAAATGTGTGCCAACTAAGTCAGATTCGTTATAATTAATTGTTTATACATATGAATTTTGCTATAGATATCATATTTCCTATAATCTCCCAAATTAGTTGGGTTTTAGAATGATTTTTTTTAAGATCGAGGAAGGTAAGGTCATTTTGAGTTACCCCCGAAAAATAGTCATAATTAGAGTTAACCCCTGAAACGATAATCCTTTGGTTACCCCCCGTCGTTGACAGGGTTAACCATCCGTTAATTTTTTTGCTCCGTTTGACCAAAATACCCCTATCTTCAACCTTTAACTTATTTCCTCCATGACCCTAGTCCTAATTTATTGTCTTTCTCTCTCTAAACACAAATTTTAACAAGATTATCTCTCTAAATACAAAATACCCAATCAAGGTTTCTCTCTAACAAGATTCTATCATAAATTCTAAAAGAAAAACCATAACCACACCAAATCAAATATTCCATCAATGGAGTCTACACCCGTCGGCATCAATGGAGTCTACACTTCTCAATGTCGAAACAAATTTTTCATCTTCTAACTCTATACATACATATACCCATATTCATGGATATATATATATAAAAATACCCATTTTTCATTACCCCTCTCTACACATATCCATACCCAAATTTCATATATATACACATACAAGCTTCATTTTCTCTCTCTATTAATGCATACTTAGATTTTAATTGAACAATACACAAAAAAATTAGCACAATCGATCTATATATATACCCAATTCGTTTTCTCTTTATACATACATATACACTTACCCATATTCATAGATCTATATATACAAATACCCATTTTCCATTCTCTTTATATATACACATCTTAGATTTCAATTGAACAATACATAAAAAAAATAAGTAATCGATATATATACACACATACCCAAATCTCATTTTCTCTCTCTATACATACACATACCAAATTTTTGCATATAAACATACAAAAACTTTAATTTATGTATCTATATACACATACCCACATTTTAATTAAAGAATACACCAAATAATTTAAAGAGATTAATCTATATGTATACAATATATATACACAGATCCCATTTTCTTTCTCTACATATGCATTTCTTTTGAGTAGGCTTTGAGATAAAGGAAAAAATAGAGCACTAAGAGATATTTTATGGAGATGAAGAATTTTTTATTTGGTTTGATTTGTGGTTTTTTTTTTATTTTGGATTTGTGAATGAACATTAAAGATGAATTGGGTATTTTATGTTTAGAGAAAGAATCTTGTTGGATTTTTTATTTGGATAGAGAAAGATATTAAATTAGGGTTAGGGTTTATGGAGGAGAAATGTTGAGGGTTGAAGATAAGAGTACTTTCGTCAAAACTTGCAAAAAAACTAGCGAATGGATAACCTAGTGATTAAGCCCAGAAATTACATTTTTAATATCTTAAATAAGGCTCAATTAGCTTCTAGTTACGGTATAAAATCGAAAATTGCATGTGAATTTAGTTTAAGCATGAAAAGAAGGCACTGCATTGTATTTCTGTGTGACTAAACCATTTTGCAGCCCTAAAGTGGTTAAACAACTAAGGTTGGTGCAAGAAATAAAGTTTAATGCGAAAAAGTGCAAGAAGAAGGTCCAAAGAATAAGTTAATATTCATTCCAAGACCCAATGTGAGAAAAACTCTGCAATCTATCCCGAAAGCGCTACCAAGAAAAGAATAGTAAGTCCCCAAGCATGAACGAAGTAAATGCAATTGTCCAAGAAGAAAGAAGCTAAATTGAATAAATTCCAGAAGTTTCTGAGTAAAACCGAGAATTGTCGTAAAAAGCCAAAAATTGTAACTGATCAAAGTTTTTTTACATTGAGAATTTGAATAAATCTCAAAAAATAAAAGTTATAAAGCTTTAAATTACCTATGTGTAAGCGAAAACGGTGCATCAATCAAAATTCAGAGCAAAAAGTAATGAGCAACAAAAAGAAAAAAAATATTGAGGATCGATCCACATGGTGAGGATAGATCCCCGCCTCAATTTTTGGCCCGTTTTCGGTTTTTAACTCTTTTCGCCCCGTTTCTTCAAAGATTATCCAACCCACGACCAGAGGCACTTGTGTACCATATAAAATGTCATATATTTCATATTTTAGGGTATGCACAACTTAAAAAAGATTAACAGAGAGGCTGAGAGCACTGCGACTTTCTTGGGAGCTTTTGCGCTTATTTGATGATCGAATTATGAGTGATTTCTTCTTTATTTCTTCAAAGTTATTGTTAGGTTGGTTTATTTATGAGATTTTGAAGATGTAACATCAATGTAATCAACATTAATTCATCGTTCAATTCAGTTTCAATTCAAGTTTCAATCGTGTACCTGGTAAACCCTAGTTTTTCGTTTTCTTTCAATTTAATTGCTATTGATTGTTCGTTTTCTTTGCTATTCATAGATTGGTTAATTTAGATCATATATATTTTGGAATCACTATTAAACCCTTATTTTTTAGGCTGATTCTAGGGTTTATAGGTCTGTTTTATCAATTTTTCGATTTTTTTATCGATTAATGCTTGATTATCGCTTTATATTCAAATAATTTTTAGTTTTTTCACGCTATTCTGCGTGATTCATTATTCATCATTAGTAATCTAATTGTCCAGAATTTTTAGGGTTTAAGTCGATTTTACTTAGTTTTGTCGGTTTTGAGTTTGTTTACTATTTTTTCCGTAAAATTTTCGTTTTAAATCGGAATTGAGAAATTTCAAAGTCAAAAATTTTCAAATATGATTTTATACATTAGTAAGTATGTGTTTACTATTTTTCATAATTTCTAAGCTTATTTGCATGTTTGTTTTGATTATATCTAGCTAAATCCTTTGTTAGGGGTCTAATGTACCAAGAAATTGGTATGTTTTATTATGTTAATTTATAATTTAAATAGCATATATTATTATTTATATTTATATTTTTAATGTTTTTCAGGTGTTAGTAAATAATTGAAGAAGATGGAGAAAAATAGAGAAATCAAAACTTGTGAGACACCTAAAAGTGCGCAATACTTCTGGATGCATAACTTTTTACTCGGAACTACAAATAATGCGATTCTTGAGCTTTAATTAAAGAGAATTTTGAGAGTTACAACTTTTCAGTTCAACACTTTTTCAAATTCAACCATCTCAAGATCTAAAATTGCGACACAAATGCAGAAGTCAAAAAGGGACGAAAACTTAATATATTTAACTCTGGGCCCAAGCCTAATTGTAAGACACCAAATTTAATTAATGAGCAGCCCACGAGCCCAAAGAATATAAAGCCTCATGGCCATTACTCTAAGCCAATTGTCCATTAAAGAAAAGGTCGAACAAAGCCCATGCTATCTAGCACCTAAATTAATCTCCAATGGCCCATCCATTAAAGCCCATCAGAATTATGGAGACCTAGCGAGTATAAAAATACCAAACTAGTAGCCAACCTCCAGCATGACGTGCACCTCTCCTCTCCTCTCTTTTCCTTTTTTTTTCTTTTATTTCCTTTTGCTTTATTGAAGATTTGGATTTTTATTTACTCTTTAGTTTAATTAATGCCAAGTAAGTTTTCTTTCAATTTTATTTGCTATTTAATTTTTATTATACTAGCGTAAATTTGTACTAGAGTTAGGATGCGTATATTTAATTGATTTCCTTACACGTATTCATGCAAATTGACTATACCAATTTAATACTTTAATGTTAAATATAATTTTTTCTATTGGATGCCTATTTTAATTGATAAAAAATAAAGTTGGATTCTCATTATTTTTTGTTGAATTCACCTTATGATTTGTTAAGAGCGGATATAGGGTGTGTTTTGACGGATATAGTGAGTGTTTTGATTCAATACATTAGTTTGGTTGGGGAAGAATTACAACTGAATTTTATTAATTAATTGAACTTTAATAATTTTATTTTTCGCATCTAATAGAGTATAGAGACTAAATTAGTGCGAGATAAGAGTAGAATTTATATGCATGAATACTTAGAAAGATGATATTAAATATATGACTCTGAAACCCTAGTCAATTAATTCATTAATTTTATTATCTTACTTCGTATTATTTAATTTAGTTCCATTAATTTAATTTATTTGCTTTACTTTATTTTATTTGATTTGTTTTATTAGTTTGATTATCACTAATTATTCTTGGCTAGATTATGGATTATTGAAAGATTAATAAGATAATTATAAACATACTGTTTGAGTTTCTGTGGGATCGACCTACTTATACGCTATATTATAAATTGATTCGTGCGCTTGCGAGTATTAAAATTTATGACAACAGTGTTCGTAGTGAAAGATGCGTAATTAACCCTTGAATATATTATAATCTAGGTTTGAATTTAATTTTTTTTCATTCGTTATAGATCACCTACTGAATGTATGAGTATTTTTTTATCTTTGTATGCATTAAAAACATGTTTCCATAAATTAGCTCAGAAGTTCCATTTAATTAAGAACTGTAAAACATCGATTCACGGATTTTTGCACCAAAATCCTAACGTGACTGATTTGAGGACAGTCTTTATCCTTTAATTAGTTGGGTTAATTTCTTAAGTGAATTAGCTAATTTGGCGCTGTTTTAGTATTTATTCACGTAAGTGCCAAAAAAGTACTAGTTTTAACTTTCGGCATTCTTTTTAAGACGGATTTGCTTTAAATCACGTTCAAACATATTCAAACCTTATAAGAGTGCTAAGCTATTGATTTTTAAGAAGTTTAATTAACTTGAATTGTTTTTGTCATGCACTAGTAATATTAGGTTATAAATTATACTTTTTTAAAGTCAAAAAGTTTCACTGCTGAATTATATTGCTCAAAGTTAGTCTATATAGTCTTTGTCACGTATGAACTATCATATACTTGTAGTAGCAATATAATTGGATGGTTGGAGAGTCTAGGAGCTGAACTTAGAGAAAAATATTGTTTAAACTTAGATTTGGATTACTCGATTGGACTAGTTTTGTGATCCCTAATGTTTGTTTCTCATTAATTTAATTTCACTTGATATTATAATTTATCTAATTAGTGCACTGTTTTAATTAATTAATTTATTTTTAGTTTACTTGCATATTCCCTTAGTGCATTTAAAAAGCTTTTTAGGTAGATAAATTGCGCTTGTGGATTCTTTTTAGTTTTAGTTTAGTTATTTAGTAGTTTTTAATTTAGTTTCATTTTCTTCCTTATTCTCCGTTTCTATTATCTTTTATTTTCTTTTCCCTTCTTCCCTCTGAGAGAGATCTAGAAGAAATAAATTCCTTACATTTCATGTGGTTCGATCTTGGACTTTCTCAAGTATACTATAACTTGACCACGTGCATTTTGGTGTAATAACTTGCTCTTTTTGTGTGTTGTTATCCTATCAAACGAACCGGGGGGGTTAACTCAAGGGATAATCGTTTCGGGGAGAGGTAATTCTAATTATGACCATTTTTTAGGGGGGTAACTCAAAATGTCCCAGGAGGAATAGGCTTTATAAAAAAATTGGCACAAATTGGGATCGGGATTATGTTCGTATAAAATTTAACCCATATGACCCATTCTAACTGCATATAATATTTTTTTCTTTAAATGCCCTTAAAATATCATATAATTACAACATGTTGGCACAGTTTGGGGATGGCACGTAAAGTTTGGGTTTATGCATATAAAAAATATGTGAACTCAAAATTTTCAAACATAAAATATACATAGGTTGGATCGGGCTCGTTTAACTAATTGCTTGTATGGAATTTTGATTTAGATATCTCATGGCCTAAGATATATCTCTAACAAGTTAGGTTTAGGACCAATTTTTAAATATATATTCCAAAAAAAAAACTCGATATGAGTTTGAGTAGGTAGTGCAGTAGGTATGAACATAATTAGTATATTAATAAAATACAAAAAAAATGCCAAATTTACCAACATTTTCAGCTGGTAGGTCAAAATCCTTCTAAGTTGTTTTTCTTTTAATCTAATAATTATATATATCGTGGCATGATGGTAATTTAAATCATAATTATGACTACTTAAACAAGCCGTTAAATTTAAAAATATTTCAATAATATCTAAATTATTTTTTTTCTCTAAATTAATTTACTATCGTGTATTAATAAAAATTGCTTATCTTTCCAACTAGTGGCTCATATTGACAAAATTATTCTTAGTTTTTTAATTTTCTAATCTAACGGCTTATATGTGTCGTGGCATGTTAGTAATTTAAATCATAATTATGGCTATTTATATAACCTATTAAATATAAAAGTATTTCAAGAATATCCAATTCTTATTTCTTTTCAAATTAATTTACGATCATCTCTTAATATATAAATAACCAAATATAAATAATTTATAAAATTATGAATATTTAATTTCTTAGTTTTCTTGAATTATTACCACAAAATATGTTTTATATAAGTATATTTATTAGAACAAAATATGTTTACTTGACTTAACTTTCTATTACTAAATTATTAATAGTTTTGATAATTTATTTATTTAAAAAATATATATATAATGTATCAAAATTGATTTTTTTTTTTTCAATTTTTATCTATATGAATTTAGATTCATTGGGACAATTGTAATGCTTATTTTTTATGTAACATTCTTTTTTAACTTCATCTGTTGGTCCATTTCGACTTGATTTAAATATGATATTGTTTTTCATCAAATACTATTCTAGTATCATATAATTACAATGTGATTGCTAGGTCGGAATTCAAGTTTTCATAACAAAATCTTCACATATTGGCTCAGATACTTTCTAATAAGTGGCTCATACAATTCAATTTTATCATAGATTTCATATGGACTATGATCTATTTAATAGTTTAGGGATGAAATTATTTTTTTGAGACCGAGGTGAATTTTTCGGGTATGAGTAAAACGTTAACGAGTAATTATAAATGGGTCCTAAATGAATATTATAAGTCTTATTGTATCTTATAACTGCGACGTTACTGGGTGTGTCTAGTTTGAATATTGAGTTTGAGTTATGCATATTGAAAATAAGTGACATATATTCTTTTTTAAAAATAAAATGTAAAGATTGGGCTGGGTTATTTATAACATGTGTTATATTGAATTTTGGTGTCACTATTCAATGAATCATGATATTCCCCTAATAAAACAGATTTGAGACGAATTTTTTGAAAATTCTCCGTAATAAGTCGTAGTTGAATTAGTTTTTTTAATATATGAGTTTCACAACAAATACTTAAAATAAGCTTAGATCAGGTTTAGGTTCACAAAAATTTAACCTTACACCTCCCGATAACACAACACAAAATCAACACGAATTTTTTGAGTATGGGTAAAACCTTAACGGGTAGTTATAAATGGGTTATAAACGGATATTATACGACTTATGATATATTATAACTACAATACCGTTTAGTGGGTGAACTTAAAGTATTAAGTTCAGGTTGTACATATTAAAAATAAGTTGGTGCAGTTATTGTTCAAAACAAAAACAGCAGCAATAGGTCGGTTCTTTATAATATGGCTTATAATAAATTTTATTATAAATATCTAATGGTGTATGATGCATCTTTAATGAATAAGATTTATGATAGATTTTTATTAACTCGACACAACTTCAAGTCAGTGGTGTTATAGAAATGAGCAAATCTAGTATATTAATAAAATAATAATATTTATCATATTACAGATTACGAAAATATGATAATATTGTGTTACCGTATGTTATTACATTAACTCAGTAAAAATATAAAACTAATATCGTGAATAGTATAGCATAATTTAAAAAGCAAATTAATTTTTATAATAATTAGAGGCAATTAAGCATAAGGGCCAATTCCAATAATAAATAATTGCAAACTCCCATTATAAATTAGTAATGTAAATTAAGGACACCATAGAAAAAAGACATTATATCCCTTTCTTATTAAACTAATAACATAATAACCATAAATATAACATCTCACGTCTCCAAAAAAAATTAACACCAATCCTGATAAAAACAATTCAAAATCTACAAGACTACAACGGTCAATCATCAGAACCAATTCTCTAGAATATACTAATTATTTATAAGGTGTTAAAACATATTTAACACCATATGTGTCTAAAGTAACTAATCACATGATGTTAAAACAGTTTTAGTACTAATTGTCCAACACTAGAATGGTGCTAAAAGGTTTTAGTACCACAAGTGAACATATATAACTAAACTAAAGGTGTTAAACAGTTTTAACACCCCATTCAATTCTACATATCAAGGTACTAAAATATATTTAGCACCATTTTTGTCCAAGGTTGAGGAAACCAACTTGGGGATCGTATTGCATAAGTCAATTTTAGGGTTTTTATAAAAAATAATTTGAGATTTGATAAGCGGAATTAAAATCCTAGGTCTACTCAATTTTACTGTCAAAACATGTCTTGTTTTGTCTAGCAAATAAATCAATCAAGCAATTATAAAAATCAATCACACAACACCAAGAATTTATGACGTATCCCTACTTGCGTAGGAATAATTCTCGAGACTAACCAACAGTGCTTCACTATGATCAAAACGGAATTATAGACTTGATGACTTACAAAAATTACTTTCTCACAATTTACACAATAGTCCCGTCAATTTCTTGAAAATAGAATCCAACCGCAACTGGCTTGGCGTAGTACTTCCTGCTTTTTCGGCTTATTTGTCACCTCCTTCTATGCACTTGATCACAATCCTTCGCCCCCGTATACGATCTTCCTTATCACGCGTTAGCCACTTCGCTCACCCGTCTCCAATCACAACCGAAGACACCCTGCAGAACAGTAAACGTTTAGAACTCTAGTTCTTAAAATTGAAGAACAATAGGATCTCATATGGCATGTGAACAAAACCTAGATTGTATTTTAAAACTCTCAAAAATTGATTTTAGCGTTTATATATTTTTTCTCTCAAAAAACTCTCTAGAATCATGTTTTTTTTAACCCAAACCAATAGTTATATTTATAGAAAAAATATATAGTCAAAATTCTTTTTAAAATAAGTTAAAAATAATAAAAAAAGAATTTTTTTGATAAAAATATGTGCCCAGAAAACTACACGCCAGATCGGTAAAGATATCGATAAATTGAACGGATCCGAAATTAAAATTTCAAATTCTTGGCTCTTTTGCGCCGGACCGGTCCAAGTTATAAAAAATTATACCGGTCCATCGCTAAATTTTTTTTATTAGCCCATTTAAAAATTAAAGACCTTAACAAATGAAACAACACGTGGACTTTTTAAAAGTGAAAGAATCTTTCGACTTTTCAACCTTTTCCATTCTTTCTTTATTTTATAAAATTATTTATTTTAATTAAAATAAATCTTTTTTTACTATTTTATTTCGTCATATTAAATTTATTTGGATTCAGATTAGAATTAAATTTCAAATGCAACTTTACGAAACATGAAAAAAATATTTTTTTTAATAATTTGTGTCGATGGGCCTTATCGAATTTTGGCAAAACTCGATAAAAATATTTAAAAATAAATTTGACTTAAAAGATTTTTTATTTTTTATTATAAGTTCAACACCACCTATATTTTTGAATCAAACCATATTATCAATTTACTTTAAGTTCAGAATTATATGCGATGAATTCGATAAATTCGGCGAGATTCTGTTAATTGTTGGATCTTCAAATCTTCAATTCGATTCAAACAATTACGACGGAAAGTATTTTTACCATCGGAATTAAGCAAATTAAAAATATAAACCTAACAAAGGTAACTAATCACATAGTGCTAAAATAATTTTAGCACATATTATCCAACACTAAAATGGTGCTAAAAAGGTTTTAGCACCACAGGTGAATGCATATAACTAAATTGAAAGTGCTAAACAGTTTTAACACCATATTCAATTCTACACATCAAAGTGTTAAAATAGAGTAATAATCATTTTTGTCAAAAAGTAACTAATCACATGGTGTTAAAACAGTTTTAACACCAATTGTCCAACCTTATAATAATGCTAAAAAGGTTTTAACACTACAAGTGAACACATATAACTAAACAGAATGTGTTAAACAGTTTTACCACCAAATTTAATTATACACATCAAGGTGCTAAAACAAATTTATCATCATTTTTGTCCAAAGTAACTAATCACATGGTGCTAAAACAGTTTTAGTACCAATTGCCCAATATTAGAATGGTGCTAAAAAGCAGGTGAACACATATAACTAAACTGAATGCGCTAAACAATTTTAGTACCACATCCAATTCTACACATCAAGGTACTAAAACATATTTAACACAATTTTTGTCCAAAGTAAATAATCAAATGGTGCTAAAACAGTTTTAGTGCCAATTGTCCAATATTAAAATGGTGCTAAAAATATTTTAGCAACACAGGTAAACACATATAATTAATTGAATATGCTAAACAATTTTAGCATCTCATTTAATTCTATACATCAAGGTGCTAAAACATTTTTAGCACCATTTTTGTCTAGCGTAACTAATCACATAGTGTTAAGACAGTTTTAGCACTAATTGTCCAACGCTAGAATGACGTCATATCTTTAATTTAGGGTTTGTCAAAAAAAAAAGAGTTGCGATCAGATTTTTTTTTTTCAAATCTCGCTAGGCTATCAAAATTGGTCGATTGAGATAGCAAAACGTCATTTGATCGTCTTGATTTTTCGCTTAATTTAGTAACTTTGTTTTTCGAATAACATATCCAAAACTCAGCTCAATCCAACAATTCGATCAAAAGTTATATCTATTTTACGATTGCACTTGCAGAAAAAAAGAAGAAGATGAGAACGGTACTCCTCTGGATGATACATTTGGAGAATCGGGTGATGGTGGTGGTAGAAGAGGTGAAATCGTTGGTGAGGAAGTCGAAGAAAGAAGTGGAAGATAGATTTAACACAAATAGAATTAAAATCAATATACTACAACAATTTAGGAGCTGAGAGAGAAACATGAGTAAATGAGCAAAAGAGAAGGAGGCCTTGTTTAAAATATTTTTGTTCATTTACATTTATCATTTTTTTTAAATAAATTAATATTATAAAAAATATTCTATTCAAATTATAAAATTAATATCACGTTTTTTTATTAAACAGAAATCTATTCTTAGAACTATAAAATATAAGGAGTTACACCCTAAATCCATTATCTCTTGTAGTTACTTGATAATCTCAATAAAATTTTTATCATCACTCCCTACCGAATGGTTTTCCGTGCCTACGCCGGCGACACCTGTCCGTACACCGGTGACAAATGTCCGACAACATGCAAGACTATCTGTATCTGAATTGACTTCAGAGGAGGCCAGCCATGGTAAGCGGTTACATATTTTAAATAATTAGTTTGTTACAAACAAACCACATTTACTTCTTCCCTCATCCCTAAATTAAACATTTACTTCCCTCTTTGTAATTTATCAAATTTGTAACTTAAACCATTTTTATTATATATATCTATCTATCTATCTATCTATCTATCTATCTATCTTTAATCCCCATTCTCTTCAGGATCATAGAGAGAATTCCATAGCAACGGTTACCAGCCATGGGCGGTACTTTCAAATGGAACAATCGTGGAATGTGAGTATCAATATCAAACTCTGATTTGTGTTCTTTATTGTCTCATTTTTTTCTTAGAATTACATCAACGTGAATTTGACCCTGACCACTCCCCTCCCAATTCCAATGCTAGCCAGAATTATCACCGTGTGTGTGTGATAAGGCTATATAATAAGTGGTCATTGTTTTTGAATCTTGAAAATGTACAAGGGTAAAGAATTACGTGGCTGATATATATATATATTTATTGGTTGGTAGTATTTTTTGCACACATTATCACTTAGTGTGTCTATATATAGGCCGCCTTTAAAGAGGACGGCTCTCTATTTAAGAAAAAGGACCTTTCATTTCAAGGGGTTAAACTAAGTGATAATTTTTATAATAAACAGATTATCTCCATCAAATTTTATCAAATGATTCGATTTAGAAGCCAGTGAAGTAATCATCTAAAATTTAAGTGGTCGAAAATGAACATTTATATAAATTTTTCATTACACCCACTTCCAAATTAATTTTTGCAGTGAAATGTTATGGAGACGCTCTACTCGTCACATATATCACCTCCACCAAGTTTCATAAAAGAATTGATCTATTTATGCATCAAAATGGAGGTCCTCTCTAGAACGGGACTATATACATATATGATATAGTAATAGACAGATTTAGAAAGGGTTTTTGCTTTAGTTAACAAGCGGACTTCCCCTTTTGGAATAAATTTTTGCTTCTTTTTTGTTTTTTCATGAAATTTGGTAGATATATAATAAGTAAATCAACTCAACTAAATTTTATAGAAAATTCAAATAGGAAGGGGGTGAAATAAAAATTTGATAGATATTTGCATTTTTAGTGTTTGAAATTGTACATGTTTAGGTCATTTGAGATGATGTCCGCCAAATTTCGTTAAAAAAAACTCAATCATTTGCCTCTTGGAAAGGGGAAGCCAACTTGCTAACTAAAGAGCAGAAGCCTCTTCCGGAGCTTAACTACAGTAATATATATATATATATATATATATGTGATTATGTACGAGGTTTTCTATAAAATTTCTTTCAATTGATGGGGACAATTGTTCAATTGGTGTAGGTTTGAGCATTACCTTTATGATTATTTTAAGAAGAAAAACATGCATGAAACAGCAGAGATCTTTCGGATAGAGGCGAATCTGACCTTTGATCCAGAAGCTCCCCCCGGTAATTGTTAGAAACATTTTTTCGTGTTTCTGTTTTGGCATTGGATATTTTGCTGAATGGATGATTGCTATTGTGAAAGGGCTTGCGAAGAATCTATCTATACTATTATCATATAACAAAGCCAAGAAGGAGTTCAGCCTTTTTGAGGCTCTGTCAATATTTGCGATTTCCAATTTTAGCCCTGCAAAGTGCAAACCCTTATAAGAAAATTATGCGCGCACCCAGCACTAGACCACTAATAATTTGTTTTCCTCCAATTAGGTGTACACGAGTTTCACACGCATCTAATTCTACAGGCGTCAGTAGGAAATGAGAGGATTGTGTGCCTGGCATTGCCACATCACTTGGGAGTTGAAAACTTGATAGCAAATTTGAAATTCCTAGCATCACTCCAGTTTAATCCTGTCAAAATGCATTTTACACCCTTTTGGTTTGGAATATGTGCATATAACTCCAAAATTGTAGAACTCCATACTACTGGAACTCCAAAACTTTAAAACTGTGATACTAAACTATTTGCGAAACCAAGGGATGTTCCAATGGTAAGAAATTCCTCCTTTAAGTTGGTAAGGGTTCAGTCTATACTAATGCCTAATGGTTAGAGTTCTAAAGTCAGAATGCTGACAGAGAAGAAATGTCAAAAATGACGTTTATGGGCGATCTTTTTGGTGTCTAAAGTGAATGGACACTATTAAAAGTATACAAAGGAGAAAGTAATTTTGTTATTTTATGCTAGTAACTTAATTAAGGGTATAACTTAACAAAACTGAAAATTAAGTATGAGATTTTTGTATTGAATTACAACTTCTAATTCCACTAAGATTTCAATGTTGCCCTCAAAAAAAGAAAAAGGAAGAAGAGAAGAGGGTAGGTTTTGAATGTATTTAGATCTAGTTAGTACCGGGGTTGGGGGGGGGGGGGGGGGGGGGAGGGGGCAGATAGCTTCTTACTTTTAGAGCTGATTTACATGTATAGATATACAAGCCCTCTCTAGGCACACCGAGCTCTTTCTAAGAAAAAGAAAAACAGCCCATTTTGAGGGGCAAATGGATGAATTGTTTCATGAAACTTGATGAAGATGATCTATACGATTAGTCGATCATCTTCACCAATTATTACATCATAGAGATCGTCTCCTTCAAGTTTCATTAAAAAAAACCATCCATTTACCCCTCAACATGAACAGTCCATGTTCTCAAAGAGAGGATGGTCCTCTCTAGTGAGACAGTGATACTTGCGTGGATTAAGTTTTCTTGATTTTCCTCACTTCAACCATTGTTTTATATAAACATTGAACAAGTGTTGTACTAAATAGAGATTTTTTCCTGCCTTCTCATTGTGGAATTGTTAGGGCCGGCCTGCAAGATCCCAAGGCGGTTTGGAAAATAGAGGCCTTTTGTATATACATATGAAAAATTATTCAAATGTTTTTTTATGAAATATTATGTATCTGTTAAATCAAAAATGATTTTGTATGTTTTATTTTTTGTTTTTTTTTACGCTGAGTTTTTCTTTTTGTGTTGTATAGCGTCTTTAAAAGGCACGACTGAAAAATATGAATTGAATTGACATTCCTAATATTGGTGACAGTACCTTTCGATTGTCAATATTAAGGCCTTTTTTTTATAGTCCCCTTAATAATATATTATAACTTTTGAAATATTCGGACCAAATGTGGGACTATATTGGCACACGAATAAAATTTTGGGCCCTCAAAATTGTCCAAAAAGTGGGGTCCAAGGTGGCTGCCTTGTCGGCCATTGGAATTGTTCATTGTATCCATTTGTCTTGTCAGAGGACCTGCACTAATTGTGTGTTTCTTTACCTTTCCTCATTTTTCCTCCAGGAATAGATGTTGATGATGGTTTTCTGCATGAGTGGTGGCTGATATTCCATGATATGTTTACAGTGTGGCAACCCATGAATGTTACTCAGCCCAATGATGGTTCCTCATCAATGGTAGTAGTTTAATTAATTAATTAGTTGTTTGCCAGTGTTGGTTGCCTTGCATAATTATTTTCCTTATTTTAGTTACATTGACAATCCGTCTTGCTAATTTTAGACCGAACAAGC
Organism: Lonicera japonica; assembly: GCA_021464415.1. Classification (NCBI taxonomy): domain Eukaryota; kingdom Viridiplantae; phylum Streptophyta; class Magnoliopsida; order Dipsacales; family Caprifoliaceae; genus Lonicera; species Lonicera japonica. The sequence goes on from CM038463.1 coordinate 14,785,862, forward strand.
GATGAGACAGCAAAGCGCTCCTTCTTCCTTGAGAGAGCGTCAATTAAACGAGGAGATGATTAAAGAGCTAACTATTAGCAGTGACATGGGTATGGTGCCTAAAAACTCTTATTCAGCATTTCAGCTTGATTTGGCAGTGTTGAGACGAATATATCATACTATTGGTATGTCATTAACAGGTCAGTTAGTTAGCAGAGCGAGATTTGGATTAAGACTGGCTCTGCCAAGGCCCTTCCCCAAAGTCTTTGCTTAGTCATTCGTCTTATTAAATGTAATTTTCTGGATGACACTCAGGGCATACTGAGTAATTTCATTGAGAGCATACGAACACAATACCTCAAGATAATAACCTTTTTTTGCAAATAGGAAGAATAGGAGAAAGTAAAGAACACTAAATATCATGTGTACCTATAGTAGACATTATTGATAAAATTATTCTTCCAAATATGTCTTTATCAATCTAACCATTGGAATGTATTTGTCCGTTTATACTTTTACAAGTTTAAATATTAATGATAGAAGTAAAAACATTGTTAAAGTTTAGTTTGGATATAAACAAGACTCATCTTTTGCCAAATATTTTGCTTTCCAAAGCTGGGTGCTGTTTTGGCAAGCAGTACCATATGGATCTACAGTTTTATTAGTTTTGTCAAAAGTTATATTTCTTTGCGCTAGAGCCAGTCATAGATATTAGTATTTAATAAATTGATTATTAATTTACTACAAATACTCTCTGATTACCTTAAAACTTAGAATTCTCTAGTGCCGCAGCATGAACTTGAGTATTATGCAGACACGGGTAAAGACTAGTATATCTAATTAGTCTATGGCTAAATGCACTTTACTTTGATCTAGCACTCTACATTGATTAATAGGGACACTATAGGAATGGTGTGAGATGAATCTTAGTGACACTTTTAAAGCTTTGATAACACCTTTTGAAGTACTAGAATAGTAGATTCGAATTTATTTAACTGTTTTGGTTTGTATATATTTATTAACAACTAAGTGTGCCCTGATGAAAGTGGAGAGGATCCAGTTGGGTCAACGAACCATGCCTGAAATTTCCTTGATAGTTTAATTGGCAAAATATGAAATGCTAAGCATGGTTTTGTGGAGTACTCGGTTTTAATTTAATATAAAAAAGTTTGGTTGTGATAATTGTTGCCAGTATGCTAAAAATATGTTGAAGGTCCATTTGAGTCATCATATTCACTTGCATAATAGTATTATTGCACATTTGTGTTCGTAACTATATTGATGTGCTTTATGGAGCCAATTACAAGAGTCTCTTCCTAACCAACTCAAAAATAATTTCCCTAATTTTGAATTTGTTGCCCAATACAGGCCGTGGTAGTCTTCGGGGGTTTATTGTTAATTAAGACGATGTATGGTGGTAGAATCTACTTTTTTTCTGCTTAGCTTATATGATTTTTCTGTTCTAATTGAGTTGATTGTACCTGCAGGAATCATCATAGGGGGAAATCTAGTGCCATCAACGGGGTCCCCTTCAATTGTAAGCAACATATAATGATATCGTAATTTAGACTGACTTCTCTTTTATTTTGATATATATTAATTGATGCAAATCCTGATTTGATAATATTATTGCAAACTGAGCAAATTTCCCAAGATTCTACATCAACATCACCTCAAAAAAAAGCACCTAAACTGGCAGAACTCTCAGGCCACATTGATGATAAAGTTGCTCCAAAAATGGAAAATATTGCATCTAGTGAGGTAGTGCCTTCATGGCGGAAGTCAATTCCCATAACTTGATTTGAATGTATTTGTGAGCTTAGAAACGTATTTCCTCTATATTACTTAAATAAACTTATGATCTATCTAATTTGTTGACAGGGAGGTGATCTAGCTCCAGAGTTGGACAATAAATTAGATTTGTTTTATGTGGCAGAAGACCCAAAAGAGGTTTGCAGCAAATCACTAATATTTGAGATTCATATAGAGGTTGGGTTTATGTGGATATATAATCAGTCATTTTTGTTATGTTCTGCAACTGTTGATGTCTTCCCTTTTCACTATATTTTAATTATTGAGTTGCTTTTTCCATTTCATGGAAAGAATTATAAGGGTCCATTTGATAAATTTATTTTAATAATGATTGGTTTTTCAATTTTCATGAGGAGTTGAAAAAAGAGATGAATGATTTTGTTAGATATTCTCCATCTTTTCCTCTTTTTCGTGGAAATTTTTTCTTACACATCCTCCAAAGAATTTGATTCCATGGAAAAATTGGAAAACTCCTTTTCCAACTTCTCACAAAAATTAGTTAGTGTTTTCAATCATTTTCCAACTTTTTTGTCAAACGCACCCTAAGAAGCAGAACTGTCTGTTATCTCAATGCTGAATTTACTAGCAAGGTCTGAATCTGTCTTTATATACTTGAAACTATGCATTTGGCACATCATCATTTTAGTTTTTTGTAATACCTGAATGTCAGAATCAAGACAATCCTGTTTGCGCTTACTACTTATATGTTATACAAGAACTTGTTCTCTTCTTTGTAACCCTATAGAAATGTTTATCTTGGGCTTTCCTCTCATACTAAATTCTGCTATCCATCAAACTTCGTATCAGTTTTCTCTTCATTTTTGGGAAACTGAATTATCTTAAGAAATGGTTTTTGTTCTTTTCCCACTTCCTCAAAATTCATCAATCATGCAGTTGTGGACATCTTTTGTATTCTTCTGAAACCCAAAAAATATGCAAAAAATAATTTGTCCATCTATGATTCTATATATATATGCATAAATGCAAAGCCATCAAAAGCGGTTATGACACCAAAATTTAGTTTTCCTATTTTGAGCCTATTATCATTGTTTTGGAAAAATATACAAGTAATTAGGTTCGAACCCACAATCTGATAAGAAAAAAATTGAGCATTGAGCCAACAATGTTTCGATGTTCAAGGAGGCCCTGCTATTTGATTCCATTGTTTTGGTTACAAGTAAAAATTATACTTTTATCTAGTGGGAATGCATAGATGGTGATAATGACCAATGCTGGCTAACTCTTTTGGATCAGAGTGGAAGAAAGAGAAAGAACTCAGTAGATTCTGAAGATGGAAGCAACGGTATGCATGTAGCTAGTACTTCTTTTTCAGAAGCCTCATCACCGTGTTCTCCTTTTGATGAAAATGAGGATGAAGGCAGAACTTCCATCAATTCACCGACTCCTTCGTCAAGTGTGGGCTCAGATGACTCAAACGGTAATTTTTTTATAGGCTTTAAATGAACTGAACCTTTTGAGTTATGCAATGCATCTGCTTAATTTTATTTTTTATTTTTTATCTTCCCGAAAAATTATGATACTAGCTTAAACTCTTAAGAAATTAGTATGAGTTCTTGCAGCAACAGAAAATAGTAAAAGAATATAAAATTAAATAATAAAGGTAGTGCATGGAAGATAGAATGTTAGATATCAATCTCATGTTAGCTCTCCCTCTCTCTCTCTCTCAATAACTATAATCCAATACAAAGTATTTTCTAATTACAGGGACAATTGTTTCAAATTGTATACTTTTTGCGCATCATATTTTCCTCAAGAGATATATAACATGCAAATGTTTGTTTAAGCTTCGCAACAATGCTTGTAAAAAAATTAAATAAAAAGATGTACAAAAGTGTCAGGTACATTTTCCTTGTTTAAGCAGATATCTTAGCCTCTGTTCTCTATGCTATCAAGTCTTTGTACAATTTTCCCTTAATTAGATGAAGCTTCTGATAAACTTTGATTTTTGGCTAGCCCAGCACTAACCCTTCAATACAATATATATTTCGTTTCTTATCAAAAAAACAAATGTATGAATTTCCACGCATTGTTCAACAAAAAGCAGCTCACAGAAAAATTTATGGCGTGAAGAGAAGGTGAAAGGTTTTGAGTGTGATGTCCTAATTGATATAAGAAGCTATGCAGCTGTATGGATTGCAGCTTGGTAATCGAGCTCAATGGTTTTGGTTTTCTTTAACATTTAGTTGTACTTTCATGTTTCTAGTGCCTTTTTATAGTGCATATACATGTATGTTTTAAGGTAGAATGAGGGGAAGCTTATTGTCACTGGAGGATACAAGCGCCCCCCCCCCCCTCCCTTCCCTCTTTCTTATGTTTTTGGCAATGTTTTAAATAGCGATAGCACGGCCAATAGCGTTTTGGTTCTGGCGGCACGTAGTGCAAATAACGTAAGCAATTTGGGACATGAATAGCGTGATAATTAAAAAAATTAATATTATACTAAAGAACATTAGTAAAAATCCATTAAAACACTTCAAATAACAATAACACAAAAATCCAAGTAACATAACTTCAACACACATTTGATTTATGATGGCAAAAATTTATATCTAACACACTTTTCCCCCTCCCATTGATATGCATATTTCCAAGCACCATCCGTTTTAGAACGTGTAGACATTGCCTACAAAGTATTCAAGAAAAACGAGCCTAGGATTCAACTGTTCAAGTAAAATGAGCCTAGGGTTCAAGGAATACCTTATATATGGAGAACACAGCAGCTATTGGACAGAGGAGAAGCAGCAACGGACAGGAGCAGCAGCAACGACGGACGACAGTGGAGAAAAACGAGAAGAAAATGGTGACGGGAGGAGAGACAGCAGCTGGGAGGAGAAAAAATCGAGTTGAGGCTTTGCTAACTTGTTTCACTTATTTGACCTAGTTTCTCACTTTCCCAAATAGCGATTGTTTTTTGCAAAAAGCGTAAATAGCGTATGCTATCTACTCTATAGCGTGCCACGTCAGCAAAATACCCACGCTATTTGTTCCACACGCTATGTAGCGTTTTTGTGAAAAATTGCGCTATGGTGCGCTACGTAGCGCACTACGGAACGCTATTTAAAACACTTGTTTTCGATAATACAATTAGTACTACTAATATAATTTATGTATAAGTTTTGAGGCCCCTTCTAGGTATGTTTTACAAGTGACAGTGTAAGTATTACTTGGCTATTATAGTGAAACAAAGGGTATTTAATCCTCTCTCTAAATATAACTCTTCATTTGCAAAAGAGGAAGTATAACTTTTGTGTCTGAAGAACATTTTTTTTTTGTAGAAATTATATATTTTTTCGAAATTACTGAAAAAAATTATACTTATTTTATGGTCTCTTGAGGTTCAAAATCTTGGATTCACCATTGCTTATTGTCGAATTGTCTATTACTCCTATTCCAAATTAAGAGTCCACTTTCCTTTTCGGAACATAATAAATGTAACTGTTAGTAACCATCTCACCCAAAAGCTTAAGTTGTTAAGTAGTGGGCTAACAATGTATATCATACTCTTCAACACTCCCCCTCACATGCGAGCCACTCGCATGTGGATAGACAAACGAAACCAAAGGCCAAACCAGCCAAACCAAAGGTGCACTTCGTGCACAAACAACAACATGCATACTACACAACACAAAGGGGGAAACAAATGCAAGCGGGAGGATTCGAACCCGAGACCTTGTAGAACCTGAGCTCTGATACCATGTGAGTAACCATCTCACCCAAAAGCTTAAACTGTTAAGTAGTGGGCTAACAATGTATATCATACTCTTCAACAGTAACAAAACTCAAGATAGGAACAAGCGTTGTTTTGAACCATTGTGGTGAAATTAGTGCATTCTTAAAAATGTGAAAGTCAAGCATGGACTCTTAATCAAGGATGGAGGATGTAAATTTTTGTGAACCATTTTGAACCACAATGAGTATGTGGTCTCAGGACTAGTTTGGAGATATACAAGGCCCTGTGCAAAAATTGAAATGAGGGCCTCTACAGACATCAACATACTTTTTGGACACTTATTCAAATGCTTTGTTTAAAATGTCAGACCCCTTGCATAAGTTATAAAAAGCTTTTGTTGTAACAAGGGTCCCATACGGACAGTTACCCACCCTGCACACCCTTCAGGGTAGGCCCTGTATGACAACTCTGATTAGGACTATCAGTTGAACAGAGTTGTATTGCGAATCATCATAGATTGATTTGGTTCATTGACGGGTCATTTTTGATGCATCAGTCTGTAAATCTTTTCCCTGCAATAATTTTGTGTGCTTACCCGTTGACAAACATGATGATGCTTAAGTATTAGGTTTCCAGCCTCATACTGATTATTTGTTAATTTACTTTAGTATAAACTTTATCTCTTCATGTTGGAATTTTCCCCAGCGAATAGTTTGTGTTGTCTTCCATTAAATCATTTTTTTAATAAACTAATTACCTGTAGAGGTCTAACAGTGAACATTTTGCTTGCAGCTCATACAGTGGTGGAATCCAAGAGGACGAGGTAAACTATTTCTAGTTTCAGTCAGGTTCTTTAGTGAAGGAAACTAGGAAAGGGTATTGCTGGTATCAGAAAACTAATATATGAAGCAATGTAAACTAATCATGTTTTATTTTCTCCGTATCTTTTGTTTACTCTATGTTCTGTCAATGCTATGATTTTAAAAGCTACTACTAAAATGTTTAATGGGAGCAAGATTCAATAATTGAATGTGATCATGGTTTTCCTATTCCTAAACAAATTAGGACAGTAGATTCCTCACCAAGGAAACTAACTTTGTTTTCACTCGACAATCATTACTTTGTGTAACCTGCATATTTGAAAGAAGGAGAATGGTATTTTTACCAGCTTTATCAACCATGATAATCATAGTAGGTGCAGTAATAAGTTGTCTATTCCGAGAATGTACAATCCATCGATGCATCCGGTATGAGTAAGGGTTGATGAAGCTGGTAAGTGTAGCATTGCTCTTGGAAGAACTAATATGTATATGCATATATATTCCAAATCACCAACCTATTTGCTGGAAACTCGGAAAAAACTGCCAAAGAGAGAAAGAGGGGTTAGAGAGCTTGTCTGAGAAAAGATAAAATTAAAGGAGCTCTTTGGTCAGATGAGTGGCCATGTCCCCATCCCTAAAAGGCGGAAAAATTGAATAGAACACTAAGTCAGAATTGTAGGCCAATACTGAAAAGGAAAATGTGATTGGTTTCAACATACTCAACCGACAGCCAAGAGTATACATTTATGCTCAAAAGATATTTACAATTTGGTAAAGTAAATTAAATCAAATTATAGCCCAAGTCTGTGAGAAACCAAAATTATGAGATCTACAGTAGACACCTAATGCAGCTAATAACCAACTCAAGATATTCAATAAGAATAAAATTAATATTCCAACACAGATTATGAATCTCTTGTACAGGGTTCTAGTATTCCACAGTATCTTGAAAAATAATTATTTACATCCAACTCTTCTGAATTCAAAGCAGTATACAGGGTTCTAGTACTCCACAGTATCTTGGAAAATAATTAGTTACATCCAACTCTTTTGAATTCATAGCAGTAAACTCTAAATCCAATTTGGAAATAGACTTGATATTCAGTAATGAAATTTGCTAATAACATCAAGAAATTGATAAGACTTTCCAATTGCTGGTCAATTGACTTAATGCTCTTTTTTGGAGCAAACCTACATTGTTATATTGGGGGAGGGGGATTAGTGCTGTACCTGGTGAGACTCCTACCTGGGACCTCCAGGTTCGGGCGAGGGTCTTTCACCACTGGGACCAATGTTACCCAATCTTCGGAATGCTTTGGTATGTGGTATAGACAAGGGTTCAGAGTCTAGCTAGCCTGGTATGTGGACCAGTGGGGGTAGCTTAGGCAAACACTATTTCGGTTGTGTATACGCTATTTAGCCCATCTGTTGTTCAAATATTTATATATGGTAAAGTGGAACTATTGATATTTTTGATGTATGTAATCAATACATGTTGCTATATATGAAAATTTATTGATAATTCAGTATTATTTATTTTAGTTATTTATTTATGTCATTTTATTTGTGGTAGAATCCCACCTTGATAGGTATTTTAGGTAAGTTAGGAGTCGTGTTTTATTTCCTATATAAGGTGCATTGTATTCATTCTTTATTATCATGGAATAAAGATAATAGTTCTCTCTAATTCTATATGGTATCAGAGGAGGTTAGGAAGGAGGGTTAGGAACTCCTTAGGCAGTTTATTCCTAGCCACCAACGTAGTATTCCGGCCAAAACCCAAGCCGCACGGTGTGCAATCTCAAACTCTAGTTGCGTGTATCGTTTTTTCATCACACCACCCACACAGAGGTGGTTGGAATCTTCAGGCGAACTCACGCCAGAAAAATCACCGGAAACCGAACCCTCACGCGCCTACACGCGCCACCAGACCCCTGGGCGTGGATCTCACGTGCCGTCCACTGTAACTGCGCGTGACGGTGCGTCTCTACTCCGATTATCACCAAAATTTCCAGAACCCGTCGTCTCACGGTTCCGCACCTTATTCTGGCCTTGGTTTGGTACTGTTCCGGTTAGTATGCTACTGTTCCATACTGTTCTATCCCGTTTGGTACTGTTCAGTCCCTGTTTTTTGGTTTGGTTAGTTTGATTCTCTTACCATATGAACAATAAACTTGCTATGGTGGGTGTTACTACTCCGGGTCTCACAGATTCTTCTAGTGGTTCCACCACAAGCTCGTCTTCTACGTTTATAGATTTTATATCGCAATTTGCTTCCATTTATTCGATGAGTGAAAATCCCATGGCAAATATTAGTCACAAATTGAATGGAAGAAACTACCTCGAATGGGCACAATCGATAAGGCTGTTTATTGATGGCAAAAGAAAATTAGGTTATGTGAATGGTGAGGTGGTACCACCAACATCTAATGACCCGGGCTTTAAGTCGTGGCGCGAGGAGAATTCGATGGGTTACCTCGTGGTTAATTAATTCTATGGAGGTTGGACTTGGTAAACCCTACATGTTCCTGCCAACCGCTCGAGATATCTGGCAAGCGGTAAGGAAATGTACTCAGATCTAGACAACCATTCTCAAATGTTCGAACTTAATAACCAAGTTGTGGAAGATGCAGTAAAGGGATCGTGGGGTTGCAACTTACTCCCATGACATGATGGCCATATGGCGAGAGTTGGATTTGTTTGAAACCGAAGAGTGGGAAAACCTCGAATGATAGTGCTCGTTACAAGAAGAAGGTTGAGCTAGGTCGTGTGTTTATCTTCTTGGCTGGACTAAATAAGGACCTAGACGAAGTTCGGGGTCGTATTTTAGGTAGAATAGCTTTGCCCACTATTAGAGAGGTGTTTTCAGAGGTACAAAAAGAAGAGGCTCGACGATTTGTGATGTTGAGAGACGAATGTGAACCCCGTATAGATGGTGAGGGCTCTGCACTGGTAGTCCTTGATAAAGCCGTAGACAATGATAAGCGTGGAGGAAAGCAGAGATTGTGGTGTGATCATTGTAAGTGGTCATGTCATACTAGGGATAGTTGTTGGAAGCTTCATGGTAAACCAGCAACTCGGAAGAAGCGTGATAACAAAACAAGGGGAGGTGCTCGAGCATTCCAAGCTAGCAATGCAGATTCAGAACAACAATCTTCCTTAAAACCGCTTCCATTCACAAAGGAACCAAATAAGAGCATCTATGTAAAATGGTTCAAGCTCATTCCTTAGAAAACTTTGGCTCCTCATATTCCATAGCTCAGTCAGGTAATACGTTTACAGCTACAATTGTTTGCATCAAATCCCATAGCAACTGGATATTAGATTCAGGGGCTACTGACCACATGATTGGTACCTCAGAATTTTTTTCGTCATATACTCCGTGTGCAGGGAATCGAAAGGTTAAAATTGCTAATGGTTCTTTCGTTGCGATTGTCGGCAAAGGAACCATAGTCGTCTCCCCGTCTCTCACTCTTAAAGATGTCTTACATGTCCCTAATCTATCGTATAATCTTATATATGTCAGCAAATTAGCTCTTGATCTCAATTGTCAAGGTAACTTTTGGTCTTCTCATTGTGAATTTCAGGATTCAAATTCAGGGAAGATGATTGGGGCTGCTAAACAGGATGGGGGTCTTTACTTCTTCAATAATGGGTCTACCTCTGGAAGGCAAGACCGGCAAACTTGTTTTAATTCTATTTATGTTTCTAGTGATAGTCAGATTTTGTTATGGCATTATAGGTTAAGAACATCCAAACTCTCAGTATTTAAAGCATTTGTTTCCTAAGTTATTAATGAATAAAAATTTGCTTAAATTTCGGTGTGAATCTTGTGTATTAGCGAAACATCAACGCACGGTTTTTCCTTCTCAACCATATAAGAAATCACAACCTTTCACCTTGATTCATAGTGATGTTTGGGGTCCCTGTAGAGTGCCCACTTGGTCTGGCAAACGTTGGTTTGTGACTTTCATTGATGATCACACTAGAGTATGTTGGGTCTTTCTCTTAAAAGAAAAATCAGAAATTAGGAGTGTGTTTCAAAACTTTATACACACACACTTTCAAACCAAAATTAAAATTTTTCGAAGTGATAATGGGAAGGAATTTTTTAATAAGATATTAGGGGATTTTTTTTTGTCACAAATGGGATAATTCATCAAAATTCTTATAATTATACTCCTCAACAGAATGGAGTTGTCGAAAGAAAAAATAGACATCTACTTTAAGTTGCTTGAGCTTTTATTTTTCAAACTAAAATTCCAAAATACCTTTGGGGATATGCTATTTTGATAGCTACTTACCTTATTAACTGGCTTCCAACACGAACTTTGAAATTTAAAGCCCCTATCAAATTGCTTTCTGACATATTTTCCCAACACTCGGTTATTAGGGGATATTCTCTTAAAAATATTTAGAAGTGTTGCCTTTGTTCATAATCATGACCCAAAATATTCTAAACTTGATCCAAAGGCATACAAATGTATTTTTGTAGATTATCCTACAAATAAGAAAGGGTATAAATGTTTTGACCCGATTTCCAAAAAATTGTACATCTCTATGGATGTTACCTTCTTCGAGGGGTAATCCTATTACAACGACTCCTATCTTTAGGGGGAGAGCATGAGTGAAGATGGTGGTTGTGGTTTCGATAATTCGGTGATTGATATTTTGTATGAACAAGTACCTAATTATTTTAACACACAATTTGGGAAAACAAATGGTTTAAATATTGAAGATACTTGTGTTGGTAATGGTGAACAACCAGGGCTAATGTCATCCCAAAATCTGACTACCGATGGGCCAGAGATGTGTGCAAAACGGTATAAAGGTCTTGTTTATTCTAGAAAAATCTAGAACAAGGAAGGAAATAAACCATTCCTCAGCAAACCCAAGAATCCAACCTGGAGGTGGATCATGATACTCACGATGACTCTTCCGAGAAACCTGAAGGTACTTCTCAAGTTAATACTAAGTCAACTCAGTCTGATCAACTTGATCTTCCTATTGCTCTTAGAAAAGGAGTCAGAGCGTGTACGAAAGTTCCCAAATATCTCATTTCGAACTTTGTGTCATATAAAAATATCTCACCATCCTATTCTGCGTTTATCTCTCGTGTGTCGAATATAGTTATTCCTAACAATATTTAGGAGGCTCTAAATGTTCCTGAGTGGAGAGAAGCGGTGTATGAGAAGATGAGAGCGCTGGAGAAGAATGCTACTTGGGAGAAAGTAAAGCTTCCAGAAGGAAATATCATTGTTGGTTGTAAATGGGTATTCACTGTGAAGTATAACTTAGATGGGTCATTGGAACGGTACAAAGCTCGCTTAGTGGCTAAAGGCTTCACTCAAACGTATGGAGTGGACTACTTCGAAACCTTTTCTCCAGTGGCAAAACTAAATACAGTTCGGGTTCTCTTATCGGTTGCAGCTAACTTGGACTGGCCTCTGAATCAGTTAGATGTGAAGAATGCCTTCTTGAATTGTGACTTAGAAGAGAAAGTTTATATGGAACCTCCACCTAGTTTTATTGAGGAATTTGGAAAAAAAATCTGTAAGCTAAAGAGGTCTTTGTATGGCCTTAAACGTGTTTCGAAAGATTAACGAAATTCCTTAAAGGCCAAGGATATAATCAAGGGCAATCTGATCATACTCTTTTCACAAAGACGTCCACAAGAAACGAGCTTTATGTTCTCATTGTTTACGTGGATGATATGATTTTGACCAGGAATGATGTTGAAGAAATGAGTGGATTGAAGCGAAATCTTACCAGAGAATTTGAGATTAAGGATCTTGGCGACCTACGATACTTCCTTGGAATGGAGGTGGCCCGTTCAAAAAATGGTATTGTAGTCTCACAACGAAAATATATATTGGATCTGTTATCAGAAACTGGGATGAATGGGTGTAAACCATCGGATACTCTCATAGAACTGGGTACCAACCTAGGAGATGTTAAAGACGGTGTTCCAGTCGAAACAGGGAGATACCAAAGGCTAGTTAGTAAACTAATCTACTTGTCTCATACGTGCCCTGACATCGTTTTCGCTGTAAGCATGGTTAGTCAGTTCATGCACTCACCGTGTGAAGAGCATCTAGAGGCTGTATACCGTATTCTTCGTTACCTTAAAGGCTCCCCAGGAAAAGGTCTATTCTTCAGGAAAAACGATAAAAGAGGGATAGAGGTGTATACCGATACTGATTGGGCTGGATCAGTTACTGATAGACGGTCCACGTCTGGCTACTGTACGTTTCTTTAGGGCAACTTGGTTACATTGAGAAGCAAGAAGCAAAGTGTTGTCGCTAGAAGCAGTGCAAAAGCTGAGTTCAGATCAATGGCTCAAAGAGTATGTGAGGATCTTTGGCTACAAAGGGTCTTAAAAGAACTCAGAAGGCCAATAAGTCTCCCAATGAAGCTATACTGCGATAACAAGGCGCTATCAGTATTGCCCACAATCCAGTCTTACATGATAGCACAAAACATGTTGAGATTGATAGGCATTTCATCAAAGAGAACCTAGAGGGTGGAATAATATGTACTCTCTTTGTTCCGTCTAATCAACAAGTTGCAGATATTTTAACCAATAAACAAGCGCCTGTTAAGGCAACCGTTCGAATTTCAAGTGAACAAGTTGGGCATGATGTATATCTTCGCACCAACTTGAGGGGGAGTATTGATAATTCAGTATTTATTTAGTTTAGTTATTTATTTATGTTATTTTATTTGTGGGTAGAATCCCACCTTGATAGGTATTTTAAGTATGTTAGGAGTCGTGTTTTATTCCCTATATAAGGTGCATTGTATTCATTCTTTATTATCATGGAATAAAGATAATTGTTCTCTCTAATTCTATAAAATACATGTCTCTTCGTCTGTCTATGTAAGTCAAAATAGGGGGTCCATGAATTAGGAAACACTGATTGGGGCAACCCACTTGCTCGACTTAATACTTTTGACATAAATGGAAGATTACAAAAAAGTGGTTTCCTTAGGAGGGAAAGTGATCCAAATGGTAAGACACATTCCATGGGGCGCATGCAAAAATGGATAAGTACAGATGCACGTTGCAGAAGCCTTAGAGCCTTGCAACTTGGTTTATCATATTCCTGTTTACTCCATGCATGCAATTGCCCCTTCTCATAGCCTTAACTAAATTCTCTTATTTTTTTCTCTTGCCTTTTTGGCACCTTTCTCCTTTATTATTAATTGTTCGGTCGTTTTTTTCAGTAATTGACCTTCATGCCTGACCTACACATTTACATGTATTTTCCTCATATTATCTTCTGATGGAACTACACCAAACGATAAATGTATCTGTTCTATTCCATCTTTCCTTTTATTGCCATGCATATATTTCATCTCCCCCACCCCCTTTTGGTGTTTATTAACTACCACGTGATACATATTACTCTAGATTGTCACAATCACTTCACTTCATTAATTTTTGGGCCATTTTTGTACTAATTCAGTTAATTAGGGTGTGCTTGATTGCATGATGTAGAAAACAATGAGTTTCTTGGAATTGTTTTAATTGAACTTGATTTCCTTACTTTGGATTTTGATTAGATTATTTTCCAGATAGAAATTGCAATCCATGCCAACCCTTGTTTTCCATGGAATTGGATTCTTACCCCCTTCTTCATTCCTTGTTTTTGAGGAATTGGATGGTTTGCGTGCCCATCTCATGGTACTTGCGTCTGTTGGAAATCATGGTTTATTTATTATTATTAGGTTATTAAGGGTTATTAGGTATCTTTTTTACTTCCCATAAATAATGGATTTTTTAGATTTAGTCTTTTATTATGAGTTGATTACCTAGATTTCTATGTCCATTTGTCTTTTTATTTATTTTGCATCAGCTTTGTGACCCTAATTTATATATAACTATATGCTCTGGTCCTCAGTTTGTGTACGCCAAAACCCAATTATGTTTTACAACTTGGTATCAAAGGGATACAGTTCTCACCTAGGGTTTTCATCAATTTCTTCCGCCTTGGGCGGCCGCCCGTCTGGTCAAAGAAACTTTCTTTTTTCTCTTTGAATGTCGCAATTTTGGTTCGGCTTCTGCTACAAATGCTGCCCCCTGTTTTCTCTCTGCTGATATTGTATTATTGTGCGTAAGAGTTGTTGGTGTTTTGTGGTGCAATTGTCCCTGCACCTTTTTTCTTCTCTTTTGACCTCTTTGAGGTATTCTCTTAGTTTCCTTGCGATGCACTAGGGGTCCTTTTGTGTTACGGAGTGTTATCCGGTGGTATTCTAATTACCACCGGATATTCTATATTTAGTCTTTTATTAGGATTTGATTACCTAGATTTCTCTGTCCTTTTATTTATTTTGGTTCGGCTTTGTAACCCTAATTTTTTATGTATACGAATATATGCTCTGGCCCTCAGGTTGAGTGCGTCAAACCCCAAACGTTTTACAACTGCTTCCATGGAAATGTTGGCTATCAAACCACAAAGCTGGAGAATTGTCGATTTTCCATCGAAAATGTTACCAATCAAATGCACCTGTAGTATTTTCCTTTGAGTCCTAATTTTACTAGGCTGTCACTGTTAGTTGTGATAGTACATCACTGTTTTAACTCTTCTACCACATGTCACCAATATTCTCATGGATGTGAAGAAAGATTGCCATAAAAGATTATAAACAAGCGGTTAAAGCACTGTAAATTTGTCTGCTACAAATTCTTGCACATTAGTTAACTTATTTCCTTCTTTTTTTCTTTTGGGTTGTATGTGTGTTTAATTTCATTGTATTGATTCTTCCTCAACAGCCATTAGAAATTCAAGTTGTCAGGTGACATTTTATTTTTTTTTAATTTGATTCGCCACCATATGGATTTCTAGATCTCTTTTATTAAAGCTTACTAAATATTAATATTGTCAACTGCTGACAGGATACCTTCTGGTGGAATTTTAATCAAGTACAAGTTTATAAATTACATCTGCAGTACTCTTCTCCTTGTGACTCATGTACACCTTTTGGAAACTTCAGGCAAAACATGGAATTATTTTCTCAATGATCAGGTTCAAGTTCTGTTACGAAAAGCTTAAAAAGTAAGATCTTTTTCCTCTATTAGTACAAATTATATCCTTATATGCATTGCAAGTCCTTGCATTTTTAAATTGGGGTAGATATTCTTTAAGTTCTTCGTAACTTGTGTGTGTTTATACAAATCTGTACCTCCCTCTTTTTGAGTACGTGAAAATATCAGTCATTCTGTTATGCAATCTATATACACATGTTTATGCAACTAGCTTGTTCTGTACCAATCCTTAAGTTGGTTTCTCTCATGCTTAGAAGTTTTCTAAATCTGACCACCTTCTGTAACTAGAACAATTTAATTCCTTGGATAATTGAAAGAACTCACGTTTCAACCTCTGTAGAATGATTGAGCCTAGATCACATTCACTGCTTAAGCAACCAGTTAAGCAAGTTACTAAATTTTCTTCACTTCTGTAACTCATAAACCATAGTTGCCTTATATAACGGTTTCCATGGCCAGCACATATGGATTAAATTTCCCACTTTAATGAGGCAGTGATTGTCACAACCCGCATATCCCTCATTGGTAGTGTAATAGGGAAGTCCTTGGCTTATATGTGGGTTCAATAAACCTAAATTACACCATTTTGGGTGAGAACCTTGGTCATTACATATGTTATTGAGTGGCCCAGGCCTATGTAAATGTGTGGTTACTGTGGTTTGTGTTTGTTCGGCTGACAATGAGCCAGAATTGTTTGTTGTCTCTTTTGTGGCAGCTGCGAAATTGTTTGTGTGACTGCAGTCTGATGAGGGCGTTGGGGCTTTAGGGGGGTAGACTTTGTCATAACCCCCATCGGTAGTGTATTTGGGAGCTCCTTGGCTTATATGTTGGCTCAATAAACCTAAATTACAACTTGGGCTAACCATTCTGGCTGAGAACCTGGGTTGTTACAGTGATGATCCAAAATTTCCCCTTGAAGTATTAGTAGTTCTTTGACCTTGCTCTTATATCAAATTAACCACATTGCATATCCATGTAGAAGGCAGTGTTGCATTTGAGATCATGATCAGACGTTAGGCTGAGATGTCGAATTCATACAAGATTGCTATATCTATTTTCCAAATTTTGCTTTTAGTCTTTCATTCATAGTATATGTGGGCTTATTGCTAAGATTCTCTGTTGTTTTTTTCTCTCTGACACTTTAGTTTGCACTACAACATATCTTTCAAAGATTATCCCTGTCCTCATTTGCTGCTTTTATATATTCTAATGTTAGACAAGTACTGTGTGTGTGATTGGTTTACATGGAAAATATTAGATTCCTTTACAAGGATAAATGGGTGGGTTGGTTTGAGATTACAAGGAAATGGCAAAAAATAAGCTAAAACGTAAAAAGCAAAAGGAATTATCCCACACATGATCTTAGCTTAGCATAATTTTGCAATAGAATAGGTCCAGATACAGTGAAAATTAAGCCCCGCCAAGGGATCGGAGAAGGATCCGTATTGATCCTATTTTACTTATTATCAATCACAACCCACATTCCAAATACAACACACTCATTAGAAAGAAACTCCATTCTCCACAAGTAGTTCACATAAAATTCAAAAACAACTCAAAACATCTAGTTGCTGGTTGACAGTCCCTTTAGATCTTCAGCTTTCACTCCTTTTGGGTTTGTCAGATACAAAATTTTCCTGAAACAATAAGCGTAGATTCAAGTTAGGACCCTGTTTGGAATCACCCTTGATGGAAAAGACTTGAAGGTTGGAATTAGAAGAATGGCTAAAAGGCAAGCATTTCGGTATGTACCGTATCAGCAGCAGAGGGAATCCAGTCATTAGTGGCAGGGTTCCCCTGGGATGAGGAGTGACAGGTTGCACAGCCTGGTTCTAGGTTGAAGGCTGCGTCTTTTGTATTCTCCATTTTGATGAACCCTGTTCCTGTCTGTAATTTGAAGAACAAATTTGAGAAACCATAGCTGAAACAGAGTACATTCTTCCAAAATCTTACTAATTATTCAATTCCAATACCAATTCACCACACATAATTCAGGAGGTGTAGTGAACATGAATTGTAGTGAATTGATTAGATAAATAGCTAAATTGATCCTTCAATAGTGTATATAAACTTTAGCGTACCCACAATTGATCGCAATTACAAACATTGTTTCTTCCACTGAACTGGTGTGAACCATGTAAATCTTGTCTTTCTGGTTTTTGTTTCATAAATATTGAATACAGCTCTTGTAACAATGGCTAATGGGTTTAACGATATTCGTGAGATACAAAATCAAGGTTCAGATCATTTTTTTTTTTTTTTAAATTAAGGGAGGTCTAAGTCTCTCCCTTAATCCTACAAATAAAGAAAAACCCTCCCCTCCCACCCCATGAGTCGAACCCTTGACCTCAACGCAAGGGTGGAGGTTGCCTACCACTGGGCCAACCCCTCTCCTCAGGTTCAGATCATTTTAGTTGCACTTCTTTAATTATCTAGCTCCTTGCATGCATGGAAATCCCGGCAACCATCATAAATACAAGGAACGATGTTAAATATGTTCGCCACGTCATCGTTACAATTGTTGTAATGAATATTTGCTTGTTATTGGGACATGATTGACTTTTACACGCTTTAACGGAACACAATAGGCATGCGATTTGAAACGCATATTCAATGTAAACATATTTACTATCACGAGATTTTGGTCTTTGGAAGGTATACACAAATTGGGAAGAGTTATAAGGAGAAGAAGAATGATACAGTGTGGTGTTGCTTGTCAATGCCATTGAGATCCTTGTAATATTCTGTCTCCACGAACTCCTCCCCTGCTTGGCTTCCGTTGTAAACCAGCTTCTGCAATTAAAATGAAAAAGATGGATTGATTGATTTATTGAATTGGATAAACAAAATGAAGAATGTTGATTTGATTTCTTTCAGCAAAATATCTGATCTCAATTGACATCTAATAAATGGTCCCAAAACATTCTCTACAACTCATGCATGTACTATCTTGTTTGTGGACTTTTGGGCGTTCCTATAATTTGAAATGGTAGTTTCACTTGCAAAGTTTGGACCTTTTAACTCTTGGCATGGATCATAAGACTCTGAATGTGAATTGAATTTACTGATTTAGAATTCGTGAAAACATCAAAAAATCAAACCAAACAATTACTAGAAAATGTTATTGTCAAAGCAAATCTAACTTCTACTAGAGCGAACAACGTACTGAATGGTTGTAAATTGTGCTCTAAGATGTATTATTTTCACACAAGCCATTTGATTTTTGGTAACAGAATCACCACTTCAAAGTCAAATATTTTTAAGAAACATTAACTATTAAATCTAATTTTGACTATGGTGAACCAACTACGGTGAGACTTTTAATTTGCGATAAAATAGTGCAAATACTTATCAAATAAATTTAGTAGATATATTTTTTTAAGCATGCGAGTAAGAATATCTAGTAGTAGTAGAATTACTTAAAGAAAATAATTTTCGGAGGAAAACCAGAACCTGGGAATCATTTTCGAGATGTTGAAACTCAAGGTATTCAGGAATGACACCATCATCTTGTTCTTGAGAGAGGGTATCTGTATAATTAGAAGAGTATTCACTCCTCTGAGGCTTAGAGTGACGCTTTGGCGCTAATCCATCAAAGTGCTCTCTCGTAGCCTCCTCTATCTTGACCTCTTCCTCCTTTGACAGATGAACGTCACTCCTATTTGGCCTCCCACAACACTCCATCAATTCAATTCAATTCAATTCTCTCTCTCTCTCTCTTGATTTTTTCTCTCTCACTTCTTATTGGCTAATATATGAGTACAGTGTTTCTGGGCAATATTTATATAGGGGGTGGAGATATTTTCTTTTCCTTTTTGTGCTAATGGTCATGGTGAAGGAGCTTCACCTAATTTCAGGTTTCGGTTCGAATCCGCGCACAATTATTACTACTCTTTTCAAGCTATCTCACATTTAAAATTGATTTTATTTTGTAAGATATAAACATAAAAAAATGGGAAGTTATACCTTTAGTTTCATTTAGTTCACGGATTTTAGTATTAAAAAAAAGTCTTTTTTTCTTTTGTTTGGTAAGCATAAATTTTGAAAATATTTTTTTGACAGAGGAAAAAAGTATGAAGTAAAGTCATTCCTCTCAAAATTTATGGGATTGATTTTCTCTTGTAATTTTCTAGCATTTATTACAAAATTTTTGAACAACAATATCTATACCATAAATACTTTCCATATTTTATCAAACACAAGAAAGAAAACTTGACAGGAATTTTAAGTTTTTCACCTCCATAATAAAAACAAGAGAATTAATTTCCCTTCTCTTAATCAAATGAGGCATAAATATCACGAGATAGGGTTATTTTTCATACCTTAAATTCAAGGTTCAGGTTGAACCATTGCTTATATATATAAAATAAAATTGCTAAAACAATAGTTATTTGTCGAAGTACTATATCTCAATTGGAAAGTAATAATTTCCCCCTTTTTTGATTATATTCAACTTATTTTCTATTTTTTCATAAAATTCAATTATTTTTATTATTATTTTTTTAACTTGTTATTAAACATAGAGTTAGAAGGTTTTTTTTTTTTTTTTTTTTTTTTAAATTAAGGGAGGTCTAAGTCTCTCCCTTAATCCTACAAATAAAGAAAAACCCTCCCCTCCTATGAGTCGAACCCTTGACCTCAAGGCAAGGGTGGAGGTTGCCTACCACTGGGCCAACCCCTCTCCTCGAGAGTTAGAAGGTTCAAATTTCAAACATTAGTTCTCTAATATCCTCGTCTTCTTTCTTTTCTTTATTCAAAAAAAAAATAAAAAAATAAAAAAAATGAATACCTATGTATAATATTAGTTATTCATAAGCAATTGCAGGTTTTAATTCCCACCGATTTACAAGTTGTTGAGAAAATGGGATATTTATATTTTGTGCTGATTTTTGTGTCTCACGTATATCAGTTGGGGGAGGAAATATCTGAAGAGCCTTATCCGTTTAATAATAAATGGTGGTAGGTGTAAGTTATGACGAAGCTAAGTATATGTCAAAGACAGAGTAAACATTGCGTCCATGTCACGCGAATAGCATGGCCAGAATTAAATAATATTTTAAGGTAAATTTTAGACAAAAAATACTCCACGAGTTTTATACCAAAAAAAAAAACAAAAAACTCTAGCAGTTGTCTGAACTTTATTTTTTTTTATTAATTATTTATATCAAAGATGTCCAAATTATATTATAAATTACATAATTCACTCACCAAATACTCCATAGATAAATAAGTAAATTTCACTTCGCATTACTTTTACGAGAATCTCCCAGCTGAGAGCAGACCCGGCCTTGGGGGGAGGCAACCTAGGCAAATGCCTAGGGCCTCACTCTCAAAGGGGGCACCAAAAAAAATAAAAAAAATAAGTTAAGGTATCTAATTGTAAATAACAAAAGTTGAGGGGTATTTTGAAAAGTAGAATAAAATTAAAATAGGAGGGAGATCCGAGAGCTTTCCCCTCTTTCTCTCTCTCTCTCTCTCTCTCTCTCTCTCTCTCTCTCTTTCCCCGTTTTCGGTTCCCGCTCTTCCTCTCCTTTTCTTTTCCGTTTCTTCTCCGCCTCTACTCGCTCAGACTCTCCCGGTGAGTCAACGACCAGCCGACCACCATCCACGGCTCCTCACCTCTGAACACCGGGCACCAACCAAGGTTAAGTAATTAACTACTCCTTAAATCTTAAGCCCTAAATCCTAATTTTTGATTAGTTATTTAGTTATGAACTTATGAAATTATGGAGCATATTTCTTGAATCTTTTTTAATGATTATTGATTAATAGCATGATAATTGATATGAAATATATTTCTTGAAATATTGATGAGTTGTTTATCTTGTGGAATGTTGATTGTTGATTTACTGGGTATACTTCATATATTGTTGATTCTTGAATCTAAATTTCACTCTTTATATCTGGCTTTCCTTTAATTACTAAGAATCTATATATATGTGTGTGTGTGTTTTGTGTTGATGTTCATATCAACAGTTAAATGTTAACAGGTTGTTTTGTTCAACTGATTTCTGTAGTTCTCCGCAGTTCAATTACTTGGTAGAAAGTTCACAATTGAATCTTCAAAGTCAGTTTTCATAAAAAATGAAGTGTTTCCATTTAAAAATTAAGTGGGTTGAAAAGGTGACCCAATTGAGGTTGCTATTAAAAACTCAACAGAGATGGCTTTCAGCTATATAAATATAGCTTCAAGATTGATCAATGGATTTTTAATTTGATTTTTAGTGAAGAATGGACGTTATTAAATATTAATAAGTTTTTGGTTATTAATCTCGATGAACTTCAAGAATTTCAAATGTTTTTTTGGGTAACATTTATAATCGTATTTAGGGAGTTTTTATTTGATTTGCCTTTTTGGTTTCGGTCTAATTTGGTTAAGAGTTGATTTTCTCTCTTTATAAACTTATGTAATATATATTTAATTTGCCTTTATGATGTTCATTAACATTAGTGTTCATAGAAAGAAACTTCTGGGAAGTGAAATGACGACAATGTATAATATTTTTGATTGAATTATTGTTTACATAGGGTCATAAACAATGAGATGGGGCCGAAATTTTGGTTGATATTAAGTTCCGCTTGGGGCCTCAAAATCCATAGAGCCGGCCCTGGCTGAGAGAACAGTTCCAGTTTCTTTTTGTATCACCAACCACATGAACCACGACGAGCTATATTATATGTAGTTATGCACCATCAACAACTATTCCACATAAAAAGTAGACATATTATCAACTATCCACAAAAGGTGGATAAACCAATTTATTACGTTCGAATACCACATCTATAAATTAAATATGTGATATCTCTAATACAAGATTAGAGAGAGTACCACTGTGAATTGTCGGACTTAATATGTCTTAAATTTGTTTGGTCGGTGCTTTATAAAATTAGAATTTTATTTATTTTTATTTTATTTTAAAAAAGCTTAAGTTTCTAAAAATTTAAGGTGTTAGAGTGTTATTTTATTAATATTAAAAAATTAAGTAAGTTTGAAAAATACCAAACTCAATGGCATAATAAGGATGACAACGGGTCGGTTCGGAAATGAGTATAGGGTTCCCTGCTCCCGACTTTTAAACCCACCCCCATACCTGCCCCCGCCGGGTAACGGATACCCACGGGAACCTTTCCCCAATTTTTAATTTATTTTTATATATATAAAAAGAAAAAAACTAGTATAACTAGCTTAACAAATGTAGTGAGTGGTGAATTACAGCACTAAATTTTTAGAATGAGATTTATCTTTAATCCTAGAATTTTAAAGTATGAAATGGAGAATGAATATTTGGTTACAGAGGGAAGCTTGGAGTTAAAGAAGAAGAAAGAAACGTGAGAACGAAAGTTACAATAATATTATTATTAATCAATACAGATAATCACTGCAAGAACAAAGTTACAACAATATATATCACTAATTCAAAAGTGGGAACAAAAAACAACAATACTAAAATGTAAAAATAAATAAGTCAATCACTCAATCGAAGTTCAAATACTAATATAAAGTATAAACAAGCAGATAGAGATAGAATCCTTCCAACTCTTAATACGCAGCTGAGATATGGCCGGTGAGTGGCAACATAGATGAAGCGGGGAGCCGGGGACGGAGACTGGGAGCGGTGCAGGTATAATAGAAAATGAAAAGTAAGAAAAGTAGAAAATAAAAAAACCTACTGACCTGGTCTTTAGACTTTGGCTTTTCAATTATCACAAAAAAAATAATAAAAAATAAAAGAAAGGGATAATGCCGGTTGGCTGCCACCCACTCACGGTTCAAAATTCAAACTGGAGATCCCACCTGCACGTGCATATTATTATATATATTATATTATATATATTATGTTGGGTATGGGTCCGAGTAGGGGACCCCAACTCCCGTACCCGACCCGATCCTCGTTGACTTTCCAGATACTCAAACCCGTATTTGAACTTGAACTCAAACTCGATTATATGCCTCCTATCACGGACCCTCGTTTGGTTGAATACCCGAACTTGCATATTTTTTTGCCATCCCTACACATACTAGAAAAAAAATAAAGGAGAAATGGACCTAACCTCCCTAAAAAAATTGGAAAAGCTATAACAGAAACAAATCAATAAGTTTTATAAATCAGCCTATAAAAACGTAAATAAATTAGTTCAAATAGAGACCACCTAGCAAAAGAAAATTGCAATACAACAAAAGCATGGCTAATAGAATTTAAACTTATAGTTGTGGAGAGATGACATACCATACCCCACTAAAATAATTGTATGAGGATGTGCCAAACCCCACCAAATTGGAACGACATGATCAAGCCCCATAAATGCCATACAATTCGCAATAACATTACCATCCCTATAGATACAGGAGTAATAAAAGCGCATGTTAAAAAGAAGCTACTTGTAGTTGAACCACTTCGTAGTGAGGCGAATGGTGGAGCCAGGAATTTATCCAGGGGGAAAGGGATTTAAAGTCATAAAATTTCAATGTAAATACAATAGCATTAATAATAATACTTCATATAACTTAAAATCTCAAATACACAATGCGAACATTGTTATTATAATTAATTAATCAATAAATATACTTAATGTTAAGCAATCGCTAAGAATTCTTCAATTAATCTAACATAGATATAATATTATGTAATTAATCAATAATATAACTACTATTATGCAATTAATTAAGAAATATAATTAATATTAAAAAATATATGTAATTGTTGAAAAAAAAGGGATATGAAAATAATTTTTTTTGTCGTTTTGAGGATAATTGTAAGTAGGACTTCACACTCGGTTGTGAAAGGTTATTTTAGATTCACTCTGTGAGTATATCGAAATCATATATATATATATTTATTTTATTTTTTTTAAACAAAGGAGGCAAAAGCCCCTAAAAGTTTATTAGATCACAAAAAAAACACTACAGCAACTGACCCCAAAACAAAGCACCAGCCCTATCAAACTACAATATCCGAATAGAAGGTAAACCTGCTCTATCAATTCTACACAATCCTATAAGCTGATGAGGCATATTATCCCTTCTAAACAACATAGCTTTTTGCTCCGTAACCCATAGATTAGCCAAGAAATCGGCATAACTATTAGCTTCCATGTACGTGTGACAAATGGAGAAATTGAACTTCTGTAACAGAACTTTAATACGCCTAATATCATAGGCAATAGTCCAAGGGACAACCGAAGAATCTTGGATAGCCTGTACAATCACCAACGAGTCGAGATCAATATCCACATTGAAGATGTTTCTACTAGAGCATTGCTGTAAACCTTGGAGAAGAGCTTTAGCTTCAGCCTTATTATTGGTTGTCTTGCCATAAAAGTCCGCCATCGCAAACACTACATGCCCATCACTATCACGAAGAATACTACCCATCTCTTCCAATACCGGGGTTGCCTTTGCAACTACTATCTGAGTTCAACTTAAATCTGCTAGTAGTAGGATGAGTCCACCTAGTTATAATCCAGCCAGGAGAAGGACTACCTAAAACTTTCACGTGCAATTTCTATAAAAGCAACGAATCAGCAAAATCCCGTTTCTACATTAACAGATGATCAGTAAGCACAGCTTTTAAATTTAGAGTGACTTCAAAAATGATCTGGTCTGCGTCTTTGAAAACATCATTGAATTTGCCCCTATTTCTATTTAGCCACAGCTCCCAGCAAATAGCAGTTGGAATTAAGGACAATATTGCTTTCTAACATGGAGATCTTACCTTTTGAATCCACCAGGCATTGATTTTTTGTTGGAGCATTCTTCCCCCACTATTAACATGACACAGATCTTCAAAGTAAGCCCAAACCTTCTTAGCAGTATCGCTAGCAACAAACACATGGTAGTTAGATTCAAACTGAGGAGATTTACAGCAGCCACATTTCGAAGCTAATTGAAAACCAATCTTTAAGAGACTTTCATCAAGAGGTAAGCAATTCTGTAAGGCTCTCCACAACAGAAAAGACCACTTCATCGGGACACATTGATGCCAAATATGATTGAAAATACCTTGCCCAGCATTCTTGGCCCTACATAAGTTCCAAGAAGATTTGATACTGAAGAGACCATTCGGCGTTTGAGCCCACACACATTTATCCTCGTTCTGAGTCAACAACATACCCATTTCCTGAATAGCACGAATCTCATTAGTAGATAAGAAACTTCTGCACTGTTCTTGCTAAGCAAAATTACACATAGCATCTTTAACTGACAAAGGAAAAACATCTATATTAGTTAACTCATTCAACTTAACCTCACCCTACCACTTATCCTTCTAAAAATCAATAGAGCCATTGCCTAGAATCCAATTCATGGAATCTTCAGCAATTGATTTAACACTGGTCAAACGCTGCCACACTGAAGAACTACCAATCTTCTTGTCACCATCTGAGATATGATTCCTGAAACAATATTTGTTCTTCATAAATCGAGCCCACAAGGAGGAAGTAGTCTTAAGCTGCCACCAAAGTTTTATAGAGAAAGCATCAACATATCTTGAATTATACGAATGCCTAGACCTCCTTCATTGATGGGACGACAACATTTTTTCCAAGCAACCCAATAGTGTTTCGAACCATACTCACTATCACCCCACAAAAAATTAGCACAAATGCCTTCCATTCGATTCATTACAGCTTTAGGAGGGTTGATAACAGTAATAGAAAACATAGGCAAACTTTGCAAGACATGCTTTATTAAAATAATTTTTTCCCCATACGAAAGAAGTTTCGATTTTCAACCAGCTAATTTCTTCTTAAATTTATGCAAAAGATCATCAAAGTAAGCAATATTCTTTCTACCAGTGAACATAATGCTCCCAAGGTACTTAATAGGTAAACTCTTGCGTTGGAAGTGGGTTAAGTTCTCAATAATTTGACATCAAGACTGAGAAGTATTATTACTAACAATATAACAGCTCTTCGCTTTACTAATAATCTGATCCGACTCCTTCTCATATTAGGATAAAAAATTCATCAAATTCTGCAAGGAATGCCTGGAACCATTAGTAAATATAACCATATCATCAGCAAAAGAGAGATGGGAGACGGCAGGGCAATGAGTGGGTTTTGAAAAGGCAACAATCTTCCTTTTAAGTAGTAACGCAGATAGACCTCTACTCAGGACCTCAGCACCAATAATGAACAAATACGGAGAGAGAGGGTCTCCTTGTTTCACACCCCTAGAGGAGTTAAAGAAACCTTCGATATTACCATTGACAATTAAAGAGTACCAATTGTTCGATAAGATGCGCCAAACCATATCAATTATTCTTTCATTCGAAACTAAATTACCGCATAATTTTAAGAATAAAGAACCATGACATACGATCGTAAGCCTTGGCCATATCAAGTTTAAGCATAACATTATTACCTCTCACTTTAGCATCAAGCTTTTGAAGAAGATTTTGAGCCAAAAGAATGTTTTCGGAGATACTTCGCCCTTTAATAAAACCAGTTTGCTCCGGATTAATAAAGCAAGGCAAAATTAAAGCCATACGAGCTGCTAGAACCTTGGATATAATCTTAGCATTATAGTTGCATAGACTAATGGGACTCAAATCACAAATAGGAGAAGCATTTTTGGGAACCAATAAAAGTTTCCAAGAAACATAGGAACCTCAAAAAAAAGAAGCATCTTTTTTTTTCCCAACAAGAGACATGGGAATCATTACAATAAAAGTACAGAATATTAAAAAGATAATATTTTGTCCAAGAAACATGATTGTTCTGCTCAGAGAATAATTTACTAAGTACTCTACACCAGCCTCCACCTTTGTTGATCTGTGAGCCACACAAAAAAAGCTTGAATGCCTTTTCTGTATGGAATTAGCTTCAATGAGATCTTTTTTGATAATATCTTATGTGTGATTTGATGTTACCAACAAGATCCTTCTGTTGTTGTCGACATATAATGTACCTCCGAAACCATCTGGACCTATTGCACCATCCAAATTCATAGATTGCAGTATAAATAGCCCATTTTATTATACGAATAGTAGTTTAATCTATTATCCAAAGGGTATAAAGGTCAAAAACGACACAACCTTAAATTGATATTCAAATATTAACCTTTTGTCAGAATATTAAAAAGATAATCATTTTGATCAGATCTCTGTAATGAGATGAATATTAATTACACTTATCAAGCCCAACGAATCTCTCTCAACTGACAAATCCCACGATCAACCACATACCTCTACATAATAAGCTCTTTATAAAGTCAAGAGCAACATAATTGTTCTGCTCACTCGAGAATAATTTACTATAGTACTCTACACCAGCCTCCGCAATACTTTGTTGATCTGTGAGCCACACACCCTCATCCCACAATATTCTGAATACGAATATAAAGTATAATAAATAAACTTTATAAATAACAACATAAAATTAGTACAAATCATAAATTTATGACATATCTCCTTTTCATGGTAGCAGACACATGAAAAAATTGAGTATTCATGTCCCCCTTTTTGAGCCATTTAGCTTTGGCCCGTTGACGCCAAAAAATATCCTCATCATTAAGACATTTATTCAAGTGCATATGAGTTTCATTATAAGCTTCCTTACAAGAATCAGAAGCATCTGTTTCCATATGCAACTCAATCTCCATTAATCTGGTTTCAGCCTGCTTAACATTATCAAAAACATTTCCAAAGCTGCTTTTATTCCAGTCAATTAAAATTCCCTTTAAATTCCTCAGCTTCTTAGCAAAAATGATTAAAGGATCTCCCGTTTCCACTGTGTTCCAGCCTTACTTCACTAGATTTAAAAACTGCGGATGATTTACCCACATATGTTGAAACTTCAAATAGTGAGAAGACTTATTAGACTCCACATTGAATGTACCCAACAAGGGGGCATGATCTGAATTCAGCTTATTCAAATGTTGAATACTAATAGAAGAAAAAATCATCTTCCATTGAGCATTAGCCAAACACCTATCTAACTTCTACCACATACATTGACTTGATTTCTTCCATGTATAAGCGCTACCCTGACATATAAATTCAGTCAAACCACACCGAGAAATACAATCATTAAACTCACAAGCAGCACTAAAATCAATCGGATTACCCCTCAGACGCTCACTAGCAGATCGAACGATATTAAAATCTCCACCACTAAGCCATGCATTAGATGTATCAGCCATACTATCTAAACATTGCCACAAATCTCTTTTCTCCACTTTAAAACATTTCCTATAAATGGCCGATATCAAAAAAGGCTTTTCAATCATACCATGCTTGCACAACAGCGAAATGCACTGAGTTGAATTGTATTGAATAGAAACCTCTAGATTCGAGTTCCAAAACACCCAAATACTGCTACAATCATTACCGAAAGCATACTCAAAACCCAATTGCAAACGAGTAGCAAGAAGTCTATCTTTGTCAATCATAGGTTCAATAATAGCAGCGAAAGAAACTTGATGCATATGAGTCAATTTTTTAAGTCTGGTTAAAGAAGAGGTGTTAGCAATACCTCTTATGTTCCAAAAAAGGACCGAGATCATTGAGGTTTGAAAGGAGAAATAGCTTTTAGAGCCTTACCACCCTTCTTTTGAACTTTTTTCTTCCCCCTCTTTTCTTTTTGGTCGGAACAGCACTAGGCAATTGAGGAGAAGTAGTCACCAGCAATTTCGGTATCTTTTTCATCTTCTCATTAAACATCCCTAAGTTTCGTTGTAAAATCAGCTTCAATTCTTATCTATCAAAGGCTAAAAAATTCAAGAGTGGCCTATCTATAATACGCGGTGAAACCCCCAACTCTGCCATGTTACGAGGCTGAGTAGAAACTTTTACCTTCAGACCTTGAACAATATCAGACTGAGCTATAGAATCTGAATCACTATCTGAATATTTCACTTCATCAACATCCAAATCAACATTTACCAAAACATTACTCGAAGAGGTAACATTTTGATGATTGGTACCAGTTAATGGTAATTTCACAGGTTCAAATATCATGTTAGAAGAACTAATATTTGGTTCCTTAGCAACCTCTTCAACCTTTTGCTTACCTTCTCTAATATCATTTCTTTTATCATTCATAACTAGAAGCAACCAACGAATAATGAGCATATTTAATAACCTGATTAAAAGATTTACCTGAATCACCCAATCCATCAGTTGTGTGGCCACCATCACCAAATTTACATTCCTCCTTGCTGTGCCCTTGCTTAGAACATTTAACACAATATTTGGGGATGCGCTCATATTTTACTGCTTGCCAAAAGCCTCAAGATCCAGTTCCTATCCAAATTCGAGTTGGAAATTTGCGCAATAAGTCCATCTCGACACAAATTCTAGCAACACTTGGACGAGTAATAAATTTTGTCGCTTGATCCATTTTCAACGAAATCCCTATCGCACAAGCAATGGAGAATAAACTGTTCGGAGCAAAGAAATGAATTGGAAGCTTCGGAAGATTAACCCAAATCGGGGCAATAGAGGATTCAATGTCTACACGAAATTCTGAAGTCCATTTAAAAACCCTTATAGGAAATTTTTTCAAGTACCATTGTTCACAAAGCCATGTACGATGGTAATCATCTTCACTATTAAACCGGAGAAGCAAATGTTTAGAATCCATCAGACCAATTGAATAGGCTGATTTCAGATCAATAGTTTCAAAAGCAGCTTTAATTTCCACCAACGAGGGACGGCCATGAGAAAATTTACCTATTAAAGCAAATTGAAAAGGGGAAAATAGAGAAATATTCTCTTCGTCGGTGAAGAAGAGCGCAGGTTTCTCCTAAGTGAGAGCCATATGAAGTTTGAGTGGAATATGACTTTACACGGATTTTCCAACAATTTCTGCAAACGATTTAAGAGTTGAAGAGGTGGGTAAGACTGGAGTAGGGATCGATTGCGGAATTGGCGATGGATCCATGATTGTGAAGTTATCCTCTCTTTACATTCTCTCTACTCTATTATGGTTTAACTATTTGAGAGTCGATGTTGATGTGAGGCACACTTGCGGTTGCGCATGGAGGAAAGTTGAGGATCGAAATCATATATTTGTTTACTTAAAACGATTATGAGGTTAATAGGAAATTGTCACATAAATTGAGTTACTTGAGATGGAAAAAATGGAATGTAAGAATGGAAAAAAGGAAATCCCACATAAGAACTTTGTTAAAAAATTAATAAGTTTGTAAGGGAATACCTATAACTCATTAACAAAAATGAGGTTTTCTCTTGTGCTCGCATGGGGTGCAAATCATGGATCAACAAATCGTGCGACTTATGTGCGCCCACACCTAAGGACAAGAATGTTAACCCAAAAAAGCCCAGCCTACACGGCTGCATTTTGCACTTGGACACGTTTTTGAATTGATTTGATTGTCTCACTAATTAACTAAAACGTTTTGATGATATATACCCTGAAGTTTAGAGTCCTACAGTTATATGGCTTAAAGTTTCAAGTTAGGTCTCTATATATATTCCCGTATGTAATAAAAAATCAAAACCAAGGAGAGGCAATTCCCCCCCCCCCCCGTACCGTTGCCCTTGGCCGAGATGACTACACGCATTGAGTAACTGCGATAGAATCCAATTCAATCCAGAGTCTTTTCTTCCTTTTTTAAAGTTTGAAGACTTAATTTTTAAAAAGGTAAAATTCTTCTATGACACTTATTCTTTTAACCAAATTACACCACAAACTTTGCCCCATGTGTAGTCATTTTTATAAATTAATAAGATAAGGTCAAAATTGTTCAAATAATATTCATTTAGCATTCAAATGTGATATATTCAAATAAATGCATGTTCAAACGTTCAGATATAAAACAAACAGATTTTTCAAATTTAATTTTCAAATTTAATTTTCAATTTTTTTTAATCTTTAAATTCGGAGAACAAAATAAATCGAATCTTAAAAACTTGATAAGTGAGGTGTACATCTTTCTTTTCTACAAAACTAAATGATACAACACACAATTGGCGCTTCATGAATTTTTAATTTTTAAGAAAAAACAAAATTTTGTTAAAATTGAATAAAAAGTACATAATTATGCAACAATAATGGTGGGATAAGTAAGTGGGAGTATGTACTTGTAAACATAATATATACCTTTTCATCAAGATAAATATATGTATTTTTTTCCAAATGTTCCAAGTTAAAATTGAACCAAAAGATTACTTTTTGATTTTCAAAACCAGAAACTATGCTTAGGATTTAAACAACCGAGAAAAATTTAGGCTCAACGAGCACTAAAACTAAAAAGATTCAACCCATTCAATCTATATATATTAATTTGAATTTCTTTTTTTTTAAAATGTAAATGTATTATATAAATTTATATATTCCAGATTAAGCATTCACTTAGTAATAATGATATTTTAAATTAAGAGTTCAACTTTTATATGTACGATATTTTACGATAATAAATAAATTTTATTTTTAACCATTAGTTTGAATTGAAGTAATGTATTTTTGTAAAAAAAAATTGTTCAAAAGAATTCATTTCAGAAGGAAGGAAGGAGTATTGTACTTAATTATTAAGTGAAAGTCATCGTTAATAAAACTTACCAGGCCCAAGAATCAAAGCCCAGGCCCACAATCACACCCAATTACCCAAAATTATGGCGGGAAATCGATTATTATTTTCCACATACGCACCTCATCCCGCCAAACAGAGCCCTAAATTCTGCAGTACGCTACCAAATCCTTCCCCTATATAAACCCAAACCCCTTCTTCCCCCTTCATTTTCCCTCCCTCTTTTCCTTTCAAAACCCTAGTCCCCAAAATTCCCTCAAAATTTTCTGAGAAAAAAACACCTAGCCAAGAAAATGTTGGAACTCAGGCTCGTACAAGGCAGTCTGCTGAAGAAGGTTATGGAATCGATTAAGGATTTGGTGAACGATGCGAACTTCGATTGTTCGGCCACTGGATTCTCTTTACAGGCCATGGATTCGAGCCACGTGGCACTGGTGTCTCTGCTTCTCAGATCCGAGGGTTTCGAGCACTACCGGTGCGATCGAAATATATCGATGGGGATGAATTTGAGTAATATGTCGAAGATGTTGAAGTGTGCTGGTAATGATGATATTATCACTATTAAGGGTGATGATGGGAGTGATACTGTTACTTTCATGTTTGAAAGCCCTAGTAAGTTTTATTTACTGTTTCTGTTGATTGAATATGTTCTGATTGTATTTTAGGGTTTAGGTTTTTTTTTTGCTTTTGTTACGTGATTACATTGCTTTCTTGGATTTTTGTTTTGTGGATTTATGGTTGTGAAGTTTGGTTTGGAAATTTGCGTTTGATTTCTTGGTAATTATATGAAGCTTGGGAGAGAAATGAACCTATTAGTCTGGTTTAGGAAAATGGCTTAGATAAGTTAGCCTTTTGGAGTTTGGATTAATTGAAAGAGAGTAGGTATAGTTCAAAACATAATTTAAGAGAGGAAGGATAAATGGGGAGAAAATAAGGGTGGTGAAAGATGGAGAATAGTGTATTCGTGGTCCCCTAGTTATAACTAGGGGATCTGGATCTGTAGTCTGGACGCATAATGTATGTGATAACAGTGTAATGTATGGATAGTGTGTATTTGTGGTTTCTGTTTTAACTAGGGGATCTGGATTCTGAACACATAAAGGATGTGATAATATTGTAATGGTATTAGGAATCTTAGATTTGTGTTTATGCTTAATTGGTTTGTGAACTCCTAGAGTCGCAGGTAAATTATACCAAATATGTGTAATGTAACTGATTTGGAGAGTCCAAAATCCATTTATGTAATGGTAACAGGTAACTGCTGCTTCAGGTTTTGAGAAATGGTTGGTCTTTAAAAATCTTGCATGTATCGCACAGGTGGTCTTTAAAATCTTGCGTGTATTTCATGGATCTTAAGACTCTTAGTACACAACTGAGCTTTACATGAGGCTGTTACATAACTGTTTTTAATAGCAAATCAGAATATGCATTTCAAAATCTTACTCATTTATGGGGAATGCATTACCAGGATGAGGCAGATGTATTATGTATGAACCAGCCTTTTGTGAAGTAATTATGAGAACAGGGTATATAGGCCCTTGAGATTTGAACTATGGTTGGGAATTTGGATATCCTGCTATTGGCGTAGCACCTGTACTTGATAACTCTTTAGTCTTGAGAGAATTGTTATAGAATCAGGAAATACTCCTATACCAGTATTGAAGTATGCAAGTATTTGAAGTCTTGAATAGATTGTTTCTTTGAAAATTATTTAGAATTGTCAAGGAAGAATAGGGAATTATGTGTCTTTGAAGCTTTGTGTTTTATACATTACGATTCTCATTGGAAATCAAACTGTTATTGTATTTGGATCGATAGACTTGGACATTCATGTTTACTCACCTGGATTTGTTTATATTTTGTGTTGTGTTATGATGAAATAAAAGCACAAGACAAGATTGCTGATTTCGAAATGAAACTTATGGACATCGATAGTGAGCACCTTGGAATCCCAGAAGCAGAGTACCATGCAATTGTTAGGATGCCCTCGGCAGAGTTTGCACGAATTTGTAAAGATCTCAGTAGTATTGGAGACACAGGTACTACCTTGGTGGAATTGATTGTTACACACTTGCACATTTGGTGGTTCAAATTTTGGTTCAGTCATTTTTACGAGTGGCATTAAAGTAGTTTTTATTTCTAATATTGGTACTTTCAGTTGTGATCTCTGTGACCAAAGAGGGTGTGAAGTTTTCAACAAGAGGTGATATCGGCACTGCAAACATTGTCTGCCGGCAGAATACCACTGTAGACAAGGTACATTTTGTAACTTATCTGCATATTAATATAAATCTCCCTCCATAAACTTTTGTTGACTTCAACAAAAGTCACCTCAAAATTGATCCACACTCTAATATTTTACATGTATGAAACAATTGGATGCATACATTTCGTAATACGGTGAGCTGCAATCCTACACGATGGCATATAGAGTGAGACATAGCATTGAGTTCGGGTCTGGTTTTGTATTACACAGGGCCTTGTGCAAAAGTTGAACTTGGGGCTTTTTTATCCTCTGGGATTTCAGTATAACATTTATCTTGGACTCTTATTCTAGTCTCCTATTTATATTGTTGAATCCTAACTACATATAATTGTTGTGAAATGGGATCAATGAACCTTTAGTAGCCAAATTCTATGATTAATTGATTAGGGTGTATATTTTGAATTTCTGGTTTTGCAGCCAGAAGAAGCCACAATAATAGAGATGAATGAGCCAGTGTCATTGACATTTGCACTGAGATACATGAACTCCTTCACCAAAGCAACTCCGCTATCGAATACGGTCACAATTAGCTTGTCTTCAGAACTTCCTGTTGTGGTGGAGTACAAGATAGCTGAGATGGGTTACATCAGATACTATTTAGCCCCCAAGATTGAAGAAGACGACGAAGAGACTAAACCATGATTTAGAACACTTCAGTGTGTTGATTCCAGTTCTAGCTCACTTGTACCAAGGGACCTCTTAATGTTTTCTTTGATGGTTTTTCTCCGATCTGTAGGGAAGCAAGTTGTACTTTAGAACTTTATTATAGCTCTGTTTGTTCTATTGGTGGTGTTTTCACGGACCCTTATTAGATTTTTTCAATTAAGATGTATCTTTGTTAGTTTCTTAGGTTGATGGCTTTACCAATTTTTCTTGTCCTTGTTCCGATGATAAGCTGGGTAACTGTGTTCATAATCGTAAAGGTTTTACATCGTTTGAAAGTATGTTGCTTTTTGAAGTAGTTTTCAAGTTTAATTTTGATAAATCTGGAAAAACAGAACTGAATTGGTAGTCTCACGAATTGATGGCCACATGTTTCCTTTTTGGATGTCTCAAAACATTATCTGTTGGAGGAAGTGTATATCACTTTGGTGAATTGTGTCAAAGGAATTGAAATCTTATCTCCCATAAATCCATTGTTTCCCTGCTTAATTTGGGGATTGATGTAGGAAATTCTCACTTCATAGGGATCATAAATTTATTTTCCAAAATTCCTGCCAAATGTGGAATCTTGAGTGAAACAAAATTTAGGATCCAAGAATGATTCGAAGAATGAACCATAAGGAGGCAAAATCATTCACAAATTTAGTGTTCTAGTACAGTGATTGTGATTGCACTACATTGGAGGAGAGGGACAAATGTTCAGTGTTTTAAAAGGCGGGTTAGGTGGCATGTCGGGCATCATGAATAATGCCTAGGTGGGTGTCCACAGGCTGAGATGAATTAGGTGGGTGACTCATCGAGTTATGCAGGAGCAAGGTAGATAGCCTAAGTTTGTTATTTTATTTATTTAAGAAGTGCCTAATTTTTCCTTTTTGAAAAGAATAACCGGAGGATACAATCTATCAACGACCATATTAAAACTTTTCTTTCCTTCTTCCGATTAAAACTAAACTCTAACCAGCAATCAGGAGTGTGCATCGGTTATAAGCCAATATATTTATTACAATTCTTTAATCAATCTAATCCTACTTAGTTTTGTATTTTAGGATCCAATCCAATTTGATTTGAACATCCAATGCAAAACAATTAGAAGTTGGATTGGATTGGTTTGAATCCAATATCATTTATTTAAGGAATTTTCAAGTTTCAATGATAGCCAAAATAAATCTAATCAACGATAACGATACCAAGACCAAAACAATATAAAAAAAGTAAATCAAAAGGTAAACTTACGATTTTATTTTTAACTATAGTCTTTTATAAGTAGTAATAATAAAGTGCAACAAGGTATATATTAGTAACTTAGTAAAAAATAGGCCCGGCAATTTATAACACGACACGATAACACGACATGAAATCGACACAAATTTACCTAGTTTGGGTGAACCCTTAACGGGTGCAAGTCATAATCGGGTTGACCCGTCAAATCCGTTTATTAAAAGAGTCGATTTCGTGTACATTTGCGAGATCCGAATAAAATCCGTTTAACTGGGTAAGAATATATACGAGTTGATTTTGGGTCGTGTAAACTCGTTTGTAACCCGTGTAACCTGAATATAATATATATATATATGTATAAATTATTTTGTGTATATTTTAATGGTTAATTACTTAATTGAATTATTACTTGGTCACTAAATGTCTAAATGTTATTCATATATGACCTGAATCGATCAATTTATCTTCAACGGGTTAAAGGAATCGGGTCATTCGTTAATTAAATGGGTCGTGTATGAATTTGAATTTTTCACCCATTTATTAAACGGGTCGTGTACGGGTAGAGGCACTTTTCACCAGACATAATTTTAACCCGATACGAAATCGACCCGTGCAGGACCTGTTGCAAGGCCTAGTAAAAATGATGACTAATTATATGGTAATGTATCATTTTTTTTCAGTGAGATTGCATTAGATCAATTTAACATTGGTTTTGTCAAGGTGAAAATTAAACAGATCTAATGTTTGGTCCATTTTTTAAAAGGTAAACCAATCAATTTTGCTAGATTCACTGAA
The DNA here is from genome assembly GCA_021464415.1 of Lonicera japonica. Taxonomy (NCBI): domain Eukaryota; kingdom Viridiplantae; phylum Streptophyta; class Magnoliopsida; order Dipsacales; family Caprifoliaceae; genus Lonicera; species Lonicera japonica. The sequence goes on from CM038463.1 coordinate 14,822,648, forward strand.
TTCGATCAAAATTGGATTGGATTGATTGGTTTAAGCGATTTAGATTAGATTCTGCACACCCCTACTAGCAATCATAATTACTAAAAGACGTAGAAAAAAAGACAAACTCACCATCTTTCTTTCCTCGAGCTTATCTTGAAGACTTGAACTTCCTTCTTTTATTATTGCCTCATCTTTTTAATAATTTTTTTTATTATTGTTTGAAATGAATTGATAATTTCATATGGATATGAATATGTAGTTCAATTTTGTTTTGGTAGTGAACTTAATGACTATATTTCACTTATTTTTGCATTATACAAATATTATATACATTTATACTTAAAAATGTTATTAAAAAAAATGATTGGCTAGTGTTTAGCCTAACTGAGGCTTAGGCGCTTTATGGCCGTCCTATCATTTAGCGCCTTCTTAAAACATTGCATATGTTTGCTTCGAACTAAAGCTCTTGAGCATAGATTGTGGAAACAAAATAAGCCATGTGATAGTATTTTTCATGACTAATGCCATGGGCTTTTTATTGTAATTTTCAGAGCGTTAACAATATTTTTATAATTTCACAAAAGTTATATTCACGCTTTATATACAATATATTAGTATAAATAAATTACATCTATGCTATAAATCCAAGACCAATTTTAATCTTCATGAAACTATGTTAGACTTTTGAATTGTCAAGAAGGTTCGAATATTGGACATTTGATAAAGTAATTTGTTGCTTAACCACTAGACCAATTAATATATTTGTTTTATATTTTAGTTTGAATTAGATATATTTAAGTAGCACACGCATTGCACGTGCATGCGATCTAGTATATATACACAAATATTGTAAGTATCTTTAGTTGAGGTGGGTGCCATGTACAAACTCTACTTTATCTGGTCTTACTTTGTTACTTTACTTGTTTTCGCTCCACTACAACCCCCCTCCTTTGATAATTCCATTATCGCCTCCCATCTCAAGCATTCATCTATTAATCTCCACTATGTTCTTTGTGATTTAACAATTTGTGAATTGTTCTTTGTAGCTGAATAATCGGTGCACCACTATAACCTTATTATAATCGTAAATGTTTACTATTGGTTAGTTTGAATTCAATTGGAACTTTAGTTGTTGTATAAACCCTTAAATTAATCCGTACTTATGGTTGAAACCCTAACTCTGTATGCAGTTTCACTCGCTAACTGCAAGCGAATTTGATTCTATATTTTCTCATCGGTTATAGGTCGAGTATAGTTGAATTTTTTTTGACCAAACACTGACTCAGCCTATATTAAATGAGTAAGTAAAAACTTACTTGGCCCATTTCAGGCGAGTGTGCATGGATTGTAAGCTATATATTGAATTGCACACTTTCGCCTTATATCTAAGTATCTAACGTTAGAGAGTTATTTCGGTAAATCGACCAATGGATGGGTACCAATACGAAAATCGAAACAAGAAGTTTAATACAATTTTACTAGTTTACTCATTGGTATTTGAAATTGAAAAATAATACCAAACTGCTCAATTTTGCCATGAGTTATGTATTTTTGATAAATATAGGTTTTGGTATTTTCGGTTTCAGTAAAAAATATTGTAAATATTAATGGTTAAATTTTGAATTCGATAAACCGAAAGAATTTTAGATCAGATAATAGAGTTTTAGATTGGAAATTGTATAAATTTAAGCATTACTTAAAAAGATAGTTACAACTAAAAAAGAAATGATTGATTAAGTTCGCTCAACGGTATAAATATAGAAAAATATTTAAGAATGTATTAATTTGTAACTATTTATAATGCGTTATAACAGATCAGAGTGTGCCTCGCAAATTGACATAGTGATAGTGTTTTGGGGAACAACAACAATGGTCACATATGAAGGGAAAATGATCACGGGTGAAGGGGAATGTGTCGTTAGAGAAAGAAGTGTGTGTTTGAGAAAGAAGTAATTGAATAAAAGCGTATGGTGTGTGCATTTTTTTAAGAGGGAGTGTTTCCAAATAAAATAATATACTAATATGTGTAAATAAGCCCGTCTTAAATAAACCAATTTTAAACCGGACTCAATTTTGAGTTAATTACGCTTAACACATAAAATAATAATTTTTGGTAGTTACACTTTTAAATATGAAGTTTCAAAATGTACTAATAAAACAATAAAATTTTGAAAGGGGTGTTACATGTAATTAACTTTATCTGAAAGTTACAAATTCTTATTTAATATGCAATTTTTTTTTTTACTATTTTAATAGTTCATTTATCTCGTAAACAAGAGTCTGAATTTATTTTTGGGATATGTTTTCATAAAACCCTAACAAAAGGGGTATTATATATAATTGGACAAATAAAATTAATTATATATAACACACTTTCTGTTAAAACTTTTAACGGAATATCTAAAATTGGACAAAAAATAAAACTCGAGACATGGTTAGTGGGCCTTAGGGTAAGGTAAAGAAAGTAACGCCGTTATTCTCACACGGAGGAGGAGGAGGAGGAAAAGAAACGGCCCATCATCTTCCCAGCTTTCATCGCCCTTTATATGTTGTAAAAGCACCGCCTTGCTCGCTCTCTCTCCGATTCAGTTTCTCTCTCTCTCTCACTCCGAGATCTCTCTCTCTCTCATTACTTCGAGTAATCGCCTACTGTTTTAATGTCGTAGAACTCCCACATCATTCACTCTGCTGTTCTTACAACCTTAGGGTTTATAAATAAATAATATATTCAATAGATTCTCACCTCGGTTGCACAAACTTACAGGTATGATAATCCCCCACTCTCTATATATGTATCTATATCCATGTTTTTATTATGCACTATACGGCAATTTTTTTGTTTCATATATCGTTCTCTTTCGCCTTTTGTCTATCTTCATGGCAATCCTCATTTCATCGATCGTAGTGTATACATTACGGATATGTTAACGATTGAATCCATCTCAATAGCAAGTTTCGGATGCATGTTAATCAAGTGCATTTCTTTAGATTTATTGTGCTTTTTTGTCTGGGAGGAAATTGAAAACAAATTGGTGTGAGTTGTTTGAGCTAATATCTTTATGCATGAGAGTAATTGTTTAGAAATTAAAGACTTTTTGTAAGCATATTTTGGTCGGTAAGTGTTTGATTGCATAGTGCATCTTAAACTTGCTCATGCCGTTGGATTTATTGTGTTTTTTTGCTAGGTGGAAATTGAAAACATATTGCTGAATTGATATGGGGTTTGATAATGAGTGTATATTAAACATTGAGTCTCTTGCTGGGGAATACTTTTGTCCTGTTTGTCGCACGCTTGTCTACCCAAATGAAGCAATTCAGTCACAGTGCACTCATCTATACTGCAAGCCTTGTTTAACATATGTTGTGGGCACTACTCATGCTTGTCCCTATGATGGGTACTTGGTCACAGAAGAAGATTCTAAGGTTGGCACTCAACTCAATTATTTATTGGTTTCTTCTCCTTTCTATTCTTTTTAATTACCGTTCTAAAGTTGTTTAACCTTTTTCTGTCAGCCGCTTATTGAGTCAAACAAGGCACTAGCTGAAACCATAGGCAAAATAGTAGTACGATGTCTCTACCACAGGAGTGGATGCTCATGGCAGGGCCCTTTATCTGATTGCACTTCCCATTGTCCTGGGTGTGCCTTTGGAAACTCCCCGGTTGTATGTAACCGATGTGGAGTCCAAATTGTGCATCGTCAAGTACAGGAGCATGCGCAAAGTTGTTCTGTGAGTGCACTGACACTTGCACTTTGTTTTATCTATGTACGTTATGTCTAGGATGTTTATCTTTTTTTTTTTTTTTTGATAAGGAATTAGTACTTGTATTATGAAATGCCAGGGTGTCAATCCTCAACCACAGCAAACAACAGAGAGTGTACAGGGTGCTGCGAACACGGGAAGTGTTAGTGGTGCCGACCAGAGACAGGTCACCAATCAAGCAGGAGCACCGAGTTCTCAGGCACAGACCATGCCAACTGCTGCTGCCCCTCCTCCTGGACAGCTTCTTAATCAGCAAGCTAATGTAAATCCTCCAGTCCAAGGTGCTGCTCAGGGTGGTGCACCAACTCCGGAGCAGTGGTATCAGCAGCAATATCAACAAAATTACCAGCAGTATCCTGGGTATGACTCATACCAACAGCCATATCAACAGTACTACCCATATCAACAACAGCCTACTCAGCAATTCCAGCAACCTCACCAACCGCAGGTCTATGCCCAGCCCCAGCTGCAATCCCAGCCCCAACCCCAACTTCAACCTCCGCACGGCCGACCCCAGCCCCAGGCAACACTCCAACCTCAAACCCAGCAGCAGCTGCAGGCCCAACCTCAACCACAGAGCCAACCTCCACACCAACCACAAGTCCCACCTCATGGACAGCCGCAACAACACCCACATGTTCAGCCACATAATAACCAGGCTCAAGTCTCACAGGCTCAGATACCACCTCATGGTCTTCTACCTCCTCCGCCGCCGATTTACCAACAAACCCAGCCCCATCTGCAGCCTCATCCCCAACATGCGCATGTGCCTCAATACCAGCAACCTCCTTCGCAGATGCATCATTCCCAGCCTCAGTCACAGGTGCACGTACAGTCTCAACCTCCTCCACATCTGCAACCTCGACCTCATTCACAAGCACATCCACAACCACAGCAGCTTCAAAATCAGCCCCAGCCCTACCCCCAGCATCACCACCTTCAGCCAAGCCAGCCTCCATTTCCTAATGCTCAGCCTCAAAGTCAGCCAGCATCAGCTCATGCTGTGACGGGTAATCAGTCGTATCCACAGGCTCAGGCTAACCAGCAAATACATCAAGGCCCACCACAACAACCTCCTATGCACTTATATCCCTCAAGTAGCTCTTTACCCCAGGCTCAAATGCATGGTCAGTTCCCTCAACAACCTCCTCAGATGCCATCCCAGTCAAGCGCTTCAATGGCTTCACAAGGTCAACTTCCAAGTATTCCTCCTATTCAGCAGCAGCAGCAGCAAATTCATCAGCCTGCTCAGCAACCAGGTCACTCAGTTCACCCACGTCCTATTATGCAGCAAATTTCACAATCAGCACCTCTGCAATATGTGCAGCAGCCTTTTCCAGGACAAGCATTGGGCACGGTTCAGAGTCAGTTACATCAGCATGGTCATTTGGCACAGCAGCATCCTATGCAGTCTCAGTTGGTCCCACCGGGTCCACCTCATCCAGTGCCACTAGTACAGCAAGGTATGCCCCCTCACCAGTATGGAGGAAGACCAGTTGTTCCAAATCATGGGCAACCGTCTCAATCATATCCTCAATCTACTGGTGCATTTGGGGCTCCCACGGTGAGGCCTATGAATCTTGGGCCAAACCAACCATCTGGACAGCTGAATTATGCTAATAGGACCAACAACCAACTTCAAGTGTCGTCTGAGCAACATTTTGTCCAATCAGGGTTATCTGTTACACCTCCAGGGGTCAAGACTGAGAGAGTCGTTGCAGAGCGAGAATCTAGATCGCCTTCTCAGAAAACTGGTGAAAAGAGTGCCAGTGGTCTTGGAGCTGATTCACTTGACACGAAGGTGAAATCTGAAGGTGAAGATGGTTCTAGACATGGTGAAACACTTGGTAAGGATACAGACTCTGAGGTGCATGTAGCAAAGGATGGTTCTGGTGAGAGTGTTACTAAGCAAACAATGAATGAAAAGGGTAAGGACCATACATTAGATTCTTTACCTGGTGGCATGTCGTTTCAAATTGCGGCTGCAGAAGGGAAAGATGCCACTAATTTTGCCCCTGAAAAAGTGGAGAATTCAGTGGATGATTCATCTGCAGGACAAGCGGACGCAATGTTAAGAAAAGACGTGAAGAATTTGCAAGCATCTGCTGGGACTGATAGCGGCTCACAATCCATTCATCCGGCTCTTGTTTCCAACCTTGATGGTTCTCTTCAGAATGTTTCCTCACAAGGCACTTCACAAACTGTTGTCCATGCTTCTCATCCTGCTCAACTCACTGATCAGGGAAGGCATCAGTTACATCCTATGCCTCAGCAACAGAGGCCTTCTGCCCCTTCGCCGTTTCAGTCAGGGCCTCCTCCAGGACCCCCATCTAATGCACAATTGCCAGGGTACCCGTTTAACTCATTAAGGCCTCAGGGACCTGGACAATTTCCTCAGCAAGGGCAGCCTTTAAATCCATCAGAGCAATTCCAGCCAAATGTATTCAATCAGCCTGGTTCTTTTCATCCCAACATTCCACGTGGTGGATTCCCTGATTCAGGTCCGACATTTGGGACAGGACCTGGACCTTTTGGGCATCCTCAAAGGAGCTTTGAATTGCAATCTGGTGCTCCCCAGGAGCAGTATAATCAAGGTCATGTGCATCCTGGGTTTCCCAGAAATTCGCAAGGTGAACTGGTTGGTGGGCCAACAACAGGTGCTGTACCTCCAGGCTCATTTGATCCACGCAGTGGGATAATGGGAAGATCAACGCCACATGGCCCTGAAGGTCAGTTTGGTCCACAGAATCCTATTAATCCAGTGGATGCTGAAGTGTTTCCTAATGAGAGGCAAAGCCTTGTTGATCGCAGACATCCCAATTCCCATGTACCAGGATCTTTTGAGAGGGGTTCATTTGGCCAGTCTTCTGGTTTTGAATCAAATACACATCGAATTAACGGGGCTGCAGGCCTCGACTCATCTGCAACTGGGTATCGGGATGAAAGTTTTAAAACTGTTACTGAGGAGCATCTGAATCCTTTTACAATGGGACCAAATCGACGTCTTGATCAGGGTGAGTTTGAGAAAGGTCTCAAGCGGTTCCCTAGGCCTTCTAATTCAGGTACTGAGGGTTCTCCCAAATTCAGGAGTTACTTTGATAATCCTCAGCGTGGTTTCAACTTTGATGATGAAATGAAAATGGATACAGGTGGCGGAGGCGCTCCTTCACATTTCTTGCCTCCATATCATTCCAGTGACGCTGGAGAAAGACAACTCCCAGCTGGTTTTAATGAAAATAACAGAGGGAGAACTGAATCTGCTCATCGTCAAGATTTTCTTGGTCCAACTCATGGATTTGGTCGGCATCATATGGAGACTACTAGAAGTCCAGGTAGAGAATACCGTGGCATTCCACCGCGTGGATTTGGAGGGGACCTTGATGGTCCTCAAAACTTTCCTACGGGCGAGCATTTTAGAAATGGGGAATTGATTCGGAGAGTTGAACTTTTGGGTCCCCATAATGTACCTAGCCATCTGCACATGGGAGAGCCAACTAGTTTTGGCCCCTTTTCTGGTCATGTACGTAGGGGGGAATTTGCTGGGCCTGGGACCTTTCCTAATCATCTTCCTCTTGGCGAATCATTTGGAGGCAACAAGTCAAGTCATCCACGTCTTGGTGAGCCAGGTTTCAGGAGCAGTTATTCTCTCCAGGAATTTCCAAATGATGGTAGATTTTACGCAGTAAGTATTGTCATCTCATTAACTTATGCTTCTTCACTGTTCTTCTATCTTCACCGTACTTCCAGTTCTTAGTTGATCGCAATGATATTGCATACATAATAGTATATTTGGTTGCATGGATGTTTACAGGGTGAAACAGATTCATTTGACAAATTAAGGAGGAAATCAGTTACGACTGGATGGTGCCGTATCTGCAAAGTTGATTGTGAAACTGTAGAAGGTTTGGACCTGCATTCACAAACTAGGGAACACCAGAAGATGACTATGGATATGGTTATTAGCATCAAGAGGCAGAATGCAAAGAAACAGAAGTAAGTTGTATATATGGAATCTGCAAGGGCCTACTGATGAATATTTTTGGTTCAGAAATCATTATCCAATTTGCCTTTGTCTTTGTAGAACTTTCAATGATCGTTCTTCACTTGAAGAGACAAGGAAGCCTAGGAATCCTGGTTTGAAAAGTCGCAGTTCTAGGGCTAAGTGATCGTGGAATTCTTCAAAAAGTATTTGCTGTCAGTATATTTGCATCTAGTAGAATAGCCGTTTCGTCCTTTCCATATCCTTTATGATTTTGAGGTTGTTTATGATAGTTTTGTCGTTTCAGGTTGCTGCCCTGTTTCTGGAGACGTTTTTGTGGGACTGAAGTTTAAGTGGCAGTTAAGTTTGTTTTGTTTATGATTTTGACGTTCTTATTTCATATTGGGGTAGTTTTTCAAGTTAGTAGTGTATGATAAAAAGTGGTATTGGACTTTCTGTCTGACTGAGCAACTTTTAGTTCTTCTGGAGAATTATGTTATAAACTCATGCATGTCAGATGGTTCTCTTGTTTGATTGGTTTGAATTGTGCACATTTAGTTACAGCAAGTATGCAAAGTTATACTTTGTTGCCTATTGCTATAGATTATAGAACACAACTTACCTGTACGGAAAACAGTGACCTTGGTCTACTTGGTTCCTGTATCTCGTTTGATTTCCTTGTCTTTCAGCGCGTTTTGGTTGTCTAGTTCTGTTGCCATACTAATGCCTGTGAGTTTAACATATGCTATTTCAGGCTTGTTTAGAGATAAAATTACTCATGTGGCAATCCAGACTGCAAAACACTCTCTCTCTCTCTCTCTCTCTCTCTCTCTCTCTCTCTCTTCCTCCTCTATATGTATATGTATGCATATACGTCCTTCCCTCCCTCTTCCCCCTCTATATGTATATGTATGCATATACATCCCTCCCTCCCTCCCACGACATCCATCCATTTCAGTACTTCATTCATCTACGTCCATAATATTGACTTATAAATTACCTTGTCAAACTCCTATTCGTCTTCATTCTGATATAAAAGCTGAAGGTGGCATTGATGTCACTATTTTCTTTGCTTGTTTGTTTTCATTATTTTCATTTTTTGAAACCCGTAGAAAATTACATTCTTTTGCAAGTGTTTTGCAGCAGTTTGGACCATTAGAAGGGGCCTATTATTTAATAAGATAATATTGAAAATGAATAGAATTCAATGACAGTGACTGCATATATCTTATGAATGTTTAGTAAGCTAGAGAGTTAGGATCAATAAAGAGGAAAATACAGGCACGTGTTTCCAGATCAGATCATTTAGGTTCCTCCTAGTTTTTACTATTCAGCTCTTGATCTCTTTCATTTTTCGCAAGTCTGTGATGGCTAAATCTCATACAATCTTCGTTTCTCTACCAATTCGTAGTTTCATACAGTTTGGGATGTTAAAACAACAAATAGGAAAGCCAAGTAGATGCATCCTATTTTGGTTTGAAGTGATTTAGATGCTTTCATAGCCTATTATCGATTGCTAATCTGTCCCGTAGTGATGCTGTGCAAATAATTAGTTTGTGTGATGGTGGAAAATGTTCAGCGTGCAAACACCGGATGACCTGAATTGGTTGATCTTTCTTTGGATACAAAGTAGTATTTCATATGGCCAGTTGACATAGTTGTCTCATGTTTTTGTTTGCATATTTCCTGGCAGACCTGAATGAGCAGTTGTGAGAATCACTCCGCTTTACTCGGAGTTACAATTTAGGTAAATAACTTAGGATCCATTCAGTTCAGAGTAGAATTCCAGGAAAGCTCATCTCTTGGCATTTAAGATTTCATTCCCATGTTTGGTTAAGACTCAAACTTTTCATCTCCTCATATTGAGAATAACTTGCAAATAGTATAATAATAATATAATTAAAATTAGTTACAATGGTATAGTATATTGTTAAATATTACTTTATTATAATGTAAAAGAAAATTATTTTTAGTTTTTTGCTAAAAATAGTGGTGATTTTGTCATTAAAAAAAAAGAAAGAATAGAAAACGTTTCCTGGGAATCCTCTTAGCTTTCCTTCTATTGAGTATGGGAATGGATGAAGACAATTCTGCTTTCCAAGGAATCGTGGTTTCCTTTCCAAAACTCTAATCAAATGTGGAAATTTTGAGTGAACGGAAATTTAGTATTCCAGGAGCTATCAAAGAATGAACCAAACCGAACCTTAGGTGTACAAGTGGATGACATGGAATTCTTAAATGAATTCTATGCGATTTCCTATATGCATTGACCATGATATTTTATGAAACACTTGCTAGGAGGTTGATCGTTATTTACTACCTGCAGGCAGCACCTATATTTGTTTGATACTTACTGCGTCACTGGGTTGGTAGTATGAGCTATAGGATCTTGTGATGATTGATTAGACAGGGTTAGCCTACTAAGGTGGCAATACGTAAAACATGACGAGCATTGGATAAACCATACATGGTAACTTTCATTACTTAAAAAGCTCATATATCTCAGCTCGGAAATTCAGAGAATGGCTACATATTTGGTGACGGTGTTATGCCAGCTGCCCAGCTTTACTAATTGCTTAGGGCCTTAGGCCGAGTAGGTGGTGATAATTACCTAATGTTAGGTTGTACACTTGTACTTCCATATTACCATATTTTATATATTATCAAGGGATGCACTTCAAATATATTTTTATGGACACCTAGGAAAATCTGTAGTGTGCTTAAAACTCAACAACTAGAAGCAACATCTATGTAGAGAGCCTCCATATTGTTTTCAAAACTTAGTGACAACTAGAACACCCACCAAAATAAAATAAAAAAAGAGTGTAAAATGATCTTTATGATATGTCTATTCTAATGGAAATTGATTTTTTAATTGTAAGGAACTAAGCTGACTGTGAACAGCCCCTCGCTCTTTAAATAGTGTTTTTGTTATTGTATTCTTCCAAAATGCAGGCCGAGGGCATAATCCTACAGCAATTCGTTCGAATTATTTTGTGCAGTTTTAAAGTTGATCTTATTTTTTCTTTGTGGTTGAATTTTGTTTATACAATAGATCTTATCAATTGAACCTGTCTTTTTTTGGGCGAAGCAGACATCAAAAGGCTGAAACTTCTGCACAAAGATTTACTTGCAATTTTTGTGTGGTAAGAATATTATTCAATGCACAAACCTTTTGTTTGCAAAATATTCTTCTTTGGTAAGTGTTTGTGAATTTTTGTACTTCTTTTCCAACTGACACTATTATAGCTAAATTCCTGTTCCTGCTTCAGCAATAGAACTATTCCTACGAGAATTTTAGTTGATTTAAGGATTTAGAAGACTCAGAGAATTTTAGCTTGTGTCTAGGCAGTTCGTCTTATACCAAGTTTGCTCATCTCCTCTAGGCAGCCTTTATTCAGAAGATAAGTTTTTGAACTATATACTTTATGGTGCCAAACTTTAAAAGCGCACGAGTTCTCCGGCCAAACATTTCTTATGATTCAAGCACCCAAAAAAATGACTTAATAAACAAGTTTAAGGCACCTGCCCTTGTAGTCATTGCCTCGGTATTGCATTTATTGGTTATACAGTTTTCAAGAGTCACGAGGAAAAAAGGGACTGGGTATAAATTTATAGTTGTACTATATGCCTTGATCCATAAAACGCACATTAATGTTACATAGGGAGATGCAAAGACCAAATTGTCAAAAGTTGATCGTAGGTAAAACTACAATAATGATAAAAAAAAATAAAAAAATAGTTGGGCTTCTAATTTGTACTATTAGTTTCAGCATAATATATTTTTGAAATTAGAAAATCCAATTTTCCTTTCTCGTGTCCTGGTTGTGCCAATCTGAGTTGCCAAAGATGTCGAACTTGCCACGTGGTGTGTTAGGTCACTTGGGTATGTATTCCAGCTGCGTTTTATTCGTGTCCCTGCCATGTCTGACACATGTACTTCATACCAAACGAAGTCTCATGCTTCCTAGATGTGCCATAGTCCAGCTTGTGCTAAAGCTGAACTTAGGCCCCGTTTGGCTTAATAATTTCTTGCATTTGGAGCACAACCTCCTGTTAAAGAGCTGGATAAATATAACTTTGGCTTAATAATTTCTTGCATTTGGAGCACAACCTCCTGTTAAAGAGCTGGATAAATATAACTTTACCTATTTTCAGAAGTCATCGGTGATTTGTGTCATATTAGTGGCTATCTAAAATCAGGGATTAATCACCCAAATTGATGACTTGGGCTTTTTTTGTTTCTTTATAAAAGGAGCTTCTAGTCCCAAAATGACGTAATTCCTTTTGCTGTTTTTGTTATTCCATGGATTAATCCAACACCCCGATCGATTCATTCCTCTCTACAATACACAGAATCACAGATGACCCCAGCACATAGAGAAGTCTCATTCGTCGTTCCTCTGTCTACAACTCTATCAAGAATACACTATCTCTACGATTCAACTCCATCATCAAGTATTGTTTAACTTCTTGTATTTTATTAGTATTATGTTATTTAGAATAATGTTTATAATGAAAAATTGTTTATCCGATTAATCCCCGACAAATCCCATAGCGCTAGCCCACCTCCCCACCCCCGTATGTGCTAGCCGACGTAGGAGCGCCTAGCGATTTTTAGAACATTGCATATTAGGAGATTGGAATAGGTAGTTAACAGTAAAGGAGAGGTACCCATCCATCAGTGTGTTAGAGAGTTGGTTTTTACAGTTACCCGTCAGAGTGTTAGAGAATTGGTTTTTTCAGTTATTAATTTGCATAAGGTCTTCCTTGTTTTATGCAAGTGTATTCCAATATCAGCACAAGCAGAATTGTGGAAATTATGTGCCTCTAGCTTAATTGTGGTTGACTTGTCCAATTGTGCATTTGAGAGGATTCTCTTTGTTTCTAGAGCTGATTTGTGTCTTTTGTTTCTCGCAAACATCGGGCTTTAGATTGAAGATACAGGATAGGCTTTTCATTGTTGGATGACAATCTTGGACTTCAATCATCATTGTGTTTTTACCAGGTTTGCAGTATCTTCTGTATTATAGACTAATTGAATTGCTGAAATGACATGTTTCTGTTTGTCTGGGATTGGGGATTGTTCTTCCGCTGGATATTCTTGATGTTGTTGGTAGCCCTTTTACTGTTATTTTGTGTAATTTGAATCATACATATTTAGGCCTGTCAATAGATTGGATTTGTACCCGAATCCGATCCTTTTAGTCGGATGTGGATTGAGATTTATGATCCGTACATCCAAATCCGATCCGAACCCGTTAGGCCTTTGATTAACAAATCGGATATGGATTTATGTCAATCCGATCCGATTGCAAATTCTATCCGATCCAAGATACACATTTATGCTTAAATTTATTATATTTATATTTACCACATTATTATTAATACACTCATAAAAAATAAATATAACCCAAAAAGTATTAAATAAGTTTCTTTTTAGAAGAATAGAATAAATTTGACTGTTATTAACTTTTATGTTAATTTCATTTTTTTTTTATATATTTACGAACTAATTATTATATGATTAAAATTTTAAATGGATTGGATATAATCCGATCCGAACAAATTTGGATATGGATTTATGTTTTGGTGTTCTGATCCGGATCTTGATCCGAAAACCTTTTCAAATATGGATTTGGATTCACCTTGATCCGAAAACTTTATCAATATGTAACATATTGAACCTGTCATTAGATTTATTTGTGAGCTGGACCCTTTTTATATCACACTTTCTATAAACTAAGGTGTAGACTGTAGCATTGTAGTTTTAATATCGTGCTCTGCTAGCTAGTCATCGTGAATTGCTAAAAAATATAGGTGTTGGTGGTGCATATGACCCTTGAGAAGGGTATTCATTATCCACCACGGGTGGGCCAAAAAGTCTTGAACGAGCTAGATAGTGCCCTAGCAGCCTGCAAAGACCGTGTAATCATAAAGATTTGGTTCATGAGAAGGGATTTTTTCCCTCGAGAAAGGCCTTAAGACTAAAGAGATGGCTATGCAGTAATCGCTCCACCTAAGTAAATAGTTGGCCGAGCCTCAAAACTAGCATGGCCAACTAGGACAAGTCCTTACCTGATGAATCAGAGTCTAGTAGCAGAGCACAGGAAGAGGGACCCATGGTGGAGCCAATAGAGCCTCTAGTGTTAAATATACCAAGTTGCCAAAATCTGCTGCTACTGCGGGGACTTGGCTATGGGCTTATAAAACTTGGTCAAAAGTGAATTAATCCTCGAGTTTGGAGAGTAGAGATTCTTGGGGAAACCAACTCCGCGCCCCTTCAGTGAACCTTGAAATTGTTGAGAGATGAATAATGAGAAAAGCATGCAGTTAAAGTACTCAATCGATTAACGCCAACTTTTCCCATATATAAATGGCATAACCTTTTCATCGAGTGCAAAAAGTTGCCTCCAAGAACCGACACATCTACTACTTATGCGTGGGGAGTTTAAGCTTCTGAGAGCCCATGGCATGGCATGGCACCAATAGCATTCTTCATGGTTATATTTGAGCACCATGTCTTGTGAATATATATATATGTTTCTGAAGAAGTTTTTGTTGTGAGAGCAAAAAGAAAGTTATCTACATGCTTTGTATCATATGAGGGCTTAAGGTCAACTTGCAAGCCCTAATATGTAGTTGGATCATTGATTTACTGAAGATTCTATGTTCGAGTCAACCTTGAAGGTTTGTTTGTCTTCAACTTCTCTTGATAAGGAAACAATTCCATCAACCAGATAAGAAAAGTTAGAATAGCTCACAATTAGATTTCCCATAATTTAGGTATGTCTTGCGAAGAAGAATAGTGACCATTACTTGATTGATGACCATGACAAATTTGTTTTGTCCGGTAATTAGTAAATTGATTACTTTAGATACTCCCACTGCCTCAAGTTATAAGAGTCTTCAGTCTCCTCCTTGGAACGTCTGAATCTTGTTTATTTAATAATCAATGAGCGGAATTTTTGCGACGTTGTGTGTATATATATACTTGTAGTTCTTGCCCGTTATGTTTTGAAATTAGTGTTATTTTTTAAATTGTGCAAAAGCCAAATAGAGACTTTTAATTTGAGATGCAGGGGTAACATGTTTTGGAGCTCTACAATAATGTCACATGCTGTTTGATTATGAAGCTTCTTAATTTTTGAGATAGTTGACATATTTTTCCATCCTAGTATTGGTTTTGGCTTTTGTTGACCATCATCTACGTTTTTACACATTGATCCAAGAGTTTTGATCTCAGCTATTACGGCATTCGATGAATTCCATAAGATATCTTCTTTTAAATAAATAAGGTTGTAGTATAGTTCCTTCAGTAAGGATCACGAATTTACTTAAGGTTATGGGGTAATGAAACATATAATAATTTAAACGACTAAGTTTATAGTGCAAGTAATATGTTGGAAAATGCATTGGTAAGTAGTATACTAAACATAGTGATCAAATGCACTTTTTGACCCATAATTTGAGTTATTAACTTGACCATTTAAGTTGGTACATATATCAATAAAGGTCATTAACTTGCAGCCCACTTGACCAGGAGTTGTAATCATCAAGGGATTAATATACGTGCAAATTCGATTTACATGACTTGAACTTTTAACTGACACAGCAAAATATGTAGTATACTGAAAATTTGATGCGTAAAGACCAATTCCATGAAAACTTGATGTGTACAATGCAATAGCATAGCTGGTTTTGTGAGTTCATTTTGTCTCCACTATGGAATTAGCCTACCATTTACAGCACGAGAAAAGGTTCTCTCAATGCGGCTTAAGGACATAAAAATTTCCAAGACCCATTACTAATCATGAATATTTGAGACGTACATAATCTCTCTTTTTGGCTATTTTGTTTTGTTGGAGAAATTAAATTCTTCCTCAACTTTCTCTGTCCCTTGTTTCATAAAGCTATAGGCCTACGCATTATGTATGTGTATATGCATGTATGTGCACTTCTTTTTTTGTGGTACTTAAATAATCCAAATTGGAGGTAGTCTAATGTTCAATCCTTTCCCGGACTCTAGTATTCAGATCACTTTTCCTCTTGAAGGTAGAACTACGGATCCTCTAATGAAATAGGTCGTATCCATTTAAAAAAAAAATGAGAAAAATAATCACCGATTTTCCTGGCCTACCTACTGATTTCAAAGAGTTGGAAAATTAGTATTTGAGAAAAATAGGAACCAAAAGATTGAACCCCCCGTTACAGGAAATCCACATGGCTATAATCAACATTTAATCTAGCTAAGGAAATATTTTAATTATCTATGCAGAGACTAAAGACAATTGCATGATTTAAGTTCTTAGTTCTTAGTCATTAGAAATTGCTTATTTATTGATGCTAATGAAACTTTAAGCATGTACTGTTGTGAGGTAAACTGGAGGGCCCCTTTTCAAGGTGCATGTGGAATCGCTATAGTGCAGAGTAACTAACAATTTTGGCACTCTGCGAGCTTGTGACTTGCTTTGCGTATTGATGGCTTTGTTGGCAATGTCTGTTTTTTATTTTGTTTGTACTTCGTGAAAATTTGATTGTCATTTGTACATATACTAGTTGACAATTTTAACTTAAAAAGAGTGGGTTAGATGATAATGGCAAATGCTCTAATTTTGTTGCCATCTTTGGTAGCGTTTTGATTGTGTAATATAATTTTTCTTGGAATTAGTTTCATGGTATAGTGTAGTGTATATAGCGCAATGTCCTTTTTTTTCTTCATGTTATTCAAGTACCATCTCGCTCTTGATTTTTATTTTGCATGGGAAATAATTCTTTGATCTACGAGGCACATTTTGCTTTACTACAGCATTAACATTATTTTAAGTCTCTTTCTCGGAGAATTTTAACCGACGTACCAATTTATTATAAGCTCCGTTTGGTACTATTTGAGTATTGGTATTTACAACTACCCATGTCTACAAAATATTGAAGTACACACTGTATACAGACTTGAGGGAAATACTATTGTCAAAGGAGTTTTTAGTTATTGTCAAAACAAATAATGTGCTGTATAGCTGTACATCAAAGCTAGAGGTGATAAAATGGGCAGGTTCGGGGGGTT
The DNA here is from genome assembly GCA_021464415.1 of Lonicera japonica. NCBI lineage: Eukaryota > Viridiplantae > Streptophyta > Magnoliopsida > Dipsacales > Caprifoliaceae > Lonicera > Lonicera japonica. The sequence continues at coordinate 14,839,435 of CM038463.1, forward strand.
CAAATGAGTTGGCCTCTTAACGGGTTGAGCCCAACCCAACCCGTTAACATAACAGGTTTAAATGGGTTGAGTTATTAGTGGAGCGGGTTATAATGGGTTAGCCCGGCAGCCTACTATTATTTTTTTTTTTAAAAAAACAATTTAGTGACCACCATTTTACTCATCAACCCCAATCGATCAAATAATTATTGCTCTTTTTCTGTATATGTGTATATGCATAAACAAACACACGTGTATATATATGTGTGTATATATGTATGTATATTAATTACTAATTATTATTTTTTTGGGCATTTACATGAATCAATTAAAATTATTAATTAATTATTAGAGTATACTTGGTCCCAATTGGAGGGTGTTGCTGGCTAATTGAGTAATTGCATCAACAGTGGCATTAGGAATATTTTCTTTTCCCCTCAACCTGCGCTTTGGTCGAACGTATAAACATATAACTTGGGAATGGCGTGAATTTTGGGGACGGATTCGTGGAGGTTAGTCAATTAACGCGTTAAAGGGTATACCTGCCAATAAAGTATGTAATGACAATAGCTAGCCGAGTCGTTTTTTCTTTTCAAGTGTTTTGCTTTATTTTGGGACTTTTGGTATATGTTATTGAGTTATCGAGTTGTTGGGCAACCTAATAAAAACCAATCAAACCCAAATAAGAATTGAGTTCGTATTGGGCTAACCTAATAACAACCCAATAAGTTGATGAGTTGGGTTGGATTGAGTTTTTAACAAATGGATATGATTGCGTAATAAGAACATGCTCATTTTGCCACTTCTAATCAAAGCAAATGATCTGCGTGTGATTTGGGGAGGGGGAGGGCTTGAATTTGGCTGCCTTGTGCTATCATATTTTTAATATTGGGCAGCACTAATTACATACAACAAAACGTTATCTCATTTAGTCGGTGTATGTGCACCGATTAAATGAGCTCATACTTCGTGCATATGTGCAGCGTTCATGTTGGGTACAAAAAAGTAATATTGGTTTGATGCATAGTATATGTTCATTCATTTGGTTCACACGCATTGAGTACATGTGCAAATAATCGGTGTACATGCACTGAATCAATGTGGGAGTATTGAGAGAGCAAAGTACTTAATGTTGATGTGACTTTTTAATGGGACTAATTTCATTTTTGTCCATGTAGTCTTTTATTCTTTATTTCAAATTAAAAATTTATATATGATTTCTTCGAAGTTTTATGAATTCACAAATTTTAACATAATTAATTATTATAAACAAAAATTGAAAATTATAATGAGATTTGTCAAATTGATTATCTCTGCTGAAAAAGTGAAAAGAAAATGGATTATTTAATTTGGGGTGGGACATTCCAAAATGAAAAAAAACTGACTCTTGATTTGGGCTCGTTAGCATTTTTTTCTGTTTATTAATTGTCAAATACTTGTTCCGTTCTAAATTAAGATCGTAGCCTTTTTTTTTGTTCAAATTACAAGTCTTTCTTTTTTGATGGAGACTGAGAATTTTTTGCATATATTAAAAACATTATATTAAAATATTTTACATTTTATATATCAAAAAATTAAAATGACATATTTAGTTCTCCTTCGAGACTTCATATTTTGAAGACACTGAACGATATCTTCATTATTGATATTTTCATATTTTGAAAACGTTAAATGATATCTTCATAAGAAAGAAATCTAACATAGAAGCAGATAAATCACTATTCATCGTAAACTGGAGACAGCTGCGAAAGAAAAGGAAAAGGAGTTGCGGAAGAAGAAGAAAAGGAAAGGGAGTTGTGGATATTTTGACTAAGACAAATCCTTTTAACCAATTAGTACCAACATAACCTAATTATGAATCCTCACCTTGAACTACAGCTTATCGCTCAAATACCTCTCGCCACTAACCAAGTTTCTTAAATACAAGCTCCTACCCTGTAATGCTCGTAATTACACGAACCCCCTGACTTTCCATACTATTCAACGAAAAACCCATAAACTCAGACAAATTTTTTCAAAAATCTAGGGTAGTCATGGTCCCTCACTGCATCTGCCTTTGGTAGTGGGTGTGTTTGGGTCGGGGTTAGTAGGCAACTATTTAAGGCTTAAAAATTAAGAAGGATAATAATATTTTATTTGTATATATACATATATAAATTAACAAAAAGTTTTCTAATTACTAACACGACCAAGAAAAAAACTCAGCGTATATTGAAATGGTATTTCTGCTATTCTTTTTTTTTTCTTTGTCTATATCTAATCTCAATCTTCTTTGTTAATGGGTTGATTTAGTTTTATCTTTTTCAGCATATTTTGATTTAATTTTGGATTGATTTAGTTTGTCATTAATCCATATTTTAATTCTCTCTATTTTGGTTAAAGGAGTTTAGAACGATAGTCTTTGATTTAGTTTGCAATTAGTTCACACAAAAATTTCAACGATTCAACAATTTACCCCTTAAAAAGTTTCGACCATTCAACCAAATTTGAAACTAAATAAACCTTCTTTTTTTTTCTCTTTTTAGGCGGATGATGAATTAACTATAAACCGATTGGGCTGACCAAAATCATACCGTTTAAATTAATCCGGTCTTAGATGATACTTTGGGCTAATCTGGTCCAAAATCTTCTAGGACCGAAATGATCGGTCCAATCCAAAAACATGGTCAACGGTCTGGTCAACCGGACTGTGAACACCCCTAGTTATTGGTTATTTCAAATTAAGTTATTTAGACCATCTCCACCCCATAGGCTAAAAAGCCAAAAAAAGTTAAATCTGGGTTTTGGCTTGCCCCACCGCGCAGTGTAATAGGTAAAAAAAAGCCAAAAAAGGTAAAGCATAGCTAAATGTAGAAGCCGACAATTATATATACAGCACGACAGATAATATATCGGGGCAGGGAAGGGAGCCTTCCACGACACATGATGTATCGTGGAAAGCCAATTTTACAATACCACGGCACATCATGTGTCGTGGGTGGATTTATCCTCTCTCTCTCTAAAATTCCATTCTTTCCCCCAAGCAATCAATTATTCTCTCTCTAACTCACATTATCATCTCCACCTCCACGTTAATAACACCAACACACAAATGGCTGAGAATATCACTTTTGAAGGGGAGGATATGTAATTTGTGTTTTTTTTTTAAGCAAAAACATTGCCACGACATTTCATATGTCGTGTGAGGTATATTTGGCTTTTACCCGATGCAATTTCTTCTTTGTTGATAGGCTAAATTTACATTTTTACACTACACTATTACCTTATGCATTGCGGATGGTCTTAACACTTTTATTCACCAATCATAAAGTAATGTTAGCTTTATAGTTTTTAATTTATATTCTTATTATTTGTCATGCCTTTTTACACAACATTCTTATTTTTAACTATCATTCGTTTTCCCTCTTTAATCACGCCGTGCATAGCCAATACCTATTGGTGTAGGGCTTTTCCACCACATTGGCACACTAAAGTCATATGTTGAAGTGGCAAAAATTGACCAAGCCTAATGGAGTGACCAATGTGGCAAAGAAGAACCCCGAGAATAAAGTATTGGGATGGGGTCAAACAACCTAAGTCATGAGTATGAAGAGCCCATCTTGGCTTATATCAGTCAAGCTTAAAATCACTGACTTAAATCAATTAGGTTTAAGTAATCACCTTAGCCTAAGAATTAGCCCAGCTCACTCAAGGATCAAACTAATTCGTCGTGGTCTATCAAGACAGAAAACTACAAAATGTAAATTGTATAATTCATACCACAAAGGATAAAGTATCAACATGTAGCAGCACACATTTCTTTTCTCATATATGGCATAACATCATTGTACAAAAAAGGTGTCTTATTAGTTCGCAGAGCATATATCCTGCTCACCACTCCTCTGCTCATTTTTGTACAGTTGTTTGATCCTCTATATTTTATATAAATAAAGGAGTAAGCCTCATCCTCAAGCAAGAAATTCTTAGCCTAAAAAACCTATTGTAGAGAAAGAAAGCCTTCTTCTTCCCTATAAATAGTAATTGCAGTGAGAAGAATTATATGTAAATGCCATACATGGCCACTATGTACTTATTAAGTATAATACAGTTCATCGTCATATTTTTCCTATGTGGATGTAATTAGGGAAGGCAACGAGTCAGGTATGGGGCGGGTTTGGCCAATACAAAATCCGACTCGCATATACATTAGCTCACCCCAAACTCGAGATGGTTTTTTTTTAGAAACCCAAACTCGCCCTGCAAGCATTATGTGGAGCCCATCCTTGATCTAACCCGCCCCGAATTAGGAAGAAGAGGACGAGGAGAAAAAATCGACGTTGGATGTCAAGGTGGATGAGATTATGGCATGGGATGTAGAGGAGGAGCAGCAGCGTGAGAGGCCAGAGGTGGAGGAGGAACGGCGTGCAATGTGCGCGGTTTATGATTGTGGGAGAGCTAAAGAAGTGACAGAGAGATTTGAGAGAGGAGAGAGAAACATAGAGTAAGAAATGAGACAAGAATGGTTGTGGGGTGAATAAGAATCTCACTATTTGTTTCTCATTTAATGGCCCTCATTTGGTCAACAAAAGTCTAGGTATATATTTTTCTTTTTAATAAACACTATACATATATATATATAATTTTTATATTAATATATATGTATGTGGGTTTTTAGAGAGCAAAACCCTAACTTGCTCCAAACCCGGTTTGGGTTTTTAAAAAAAAAACCCAAACTTGACCCGGGCTTAAAAAACCTGCCCAGAACCATTCCATCAGGGTCGGTTTGAAAACCCACTGGTTTATGGTTTTTTGCCATCCTTAGATGTAGTCCATTTCTTGAGGCAAGCCACATGTAAATACTTGCCTCTTTTTACGTTCTACATATTTTATCTATATTTCTTTTTACAGGTCATAACTACGCGTATGTGTTATTTGATGCTTATTCATTCCTTTCATGCCCGCACAGAGCTCATTCATTTTTAGGCATGATCACTTATGAATAAATGACCCATTTGCATTCTGAACTTTGTAGCCGATTTTAAGTTGCACCCCAAATTTCAATTTGTTCCACTTTATACTCCAAACTTCAAAAAGTGGTTTTAAATACCCACTCCATTAACAATCCGTCCATTTTATAACAAAAGATGCAAAAGAAATGGGATAAAGGTAAATTTTCTTATTCTTCTCCTTCTTATTCTCCTCCTCATCCTCCTTGTTCTTGTTGTTGTTGTTGTTCTTCTTCTTCTTCTACTTATTTTTCTTATTCTTATTCTTTTCCTTTTCCTTCTCCTCATCCTTCTTCTCCTCCTTATCTTCCTCATCCTTCTTCTCCTCCTCCTTCTTCCCATTATCCTTCTTTTCCGCATTCTTCTTCTCTTTCTCCTTTTCCTCATTCTTCTTATCCTTCTCCTTTTTCTCCTTATTCTTCTCCTTCTCTTCCTCCTCATTATTTTTTTCAGTCTTCTCATCCTTCGCCTTCTTCTTCGTCTCCTCCTTCTCATTTTTCTTCTTATCCTTCTTCTCATTATTCTACTTCGCCTCATAATTCTCCTTCTTTTACTTCTCATTTCCCCCTCCTCTTCCTCCTCCTCCTTCTTCTCCTCCTCCTCTTCCTCATCCTCCTTCTATTTCGTCTCCTTCTCTTTTTTCTCCTCATCCTCCTCTTTCTTATCTCATTCTCATCCTTCTCATTCTTCTTCAATCTCTTAAAAAATGAAAAATACCTTTTATTATGTTTATAATTTCCCAATTATACTTCATCTTCCTTAAACCCAAATAGCAAAAAAAAATTTGTATCATGTTTATCAAAGGAAATACATCTAAAATGGTAGAAATATATGGTACAATTGGAAGGGAAATTATAGTTCAAAAAAGAAGAATTTAAAGAAAAAAAGGGAATAAGAAAAATAAGAAGAAAGAGGAGAAGAAGGAGAAGTGGATTAAATGGAGAGAGGAGTCCTCAAGGTTTGCATAATGTCGCCTAAATTTCTTCTAGAGTTTGTGAAGAGACTATAGGAAATGTGCATTCTGGAGCACCTCTTCCTTGGCTTGATGTGAGTGGGGGAAGTTAGCTTGATGTTAATCTAAAACCAGGAGTAAGAATGAGTGGTAACATTATTTCTTCTGTCAATAAATAAGGGAAGTCATCAAAATTGAACTCGAAAAGGGTTGGAGCTGCTTGGGCTGAGAGCAAAAAGATTGAAATAGAGATGGAGAAGAAAGGATAGATTGTCGCTAATAGTTTTGATGCTAGATGGCTTCCTAATTTTGGTAAGGTATGGCAATCAGGTAGTCGGAAAGAATTTATGAAAAAATTCAAGGTGGAATTTGAAAAATGTCCCAAAGGTCAGTGACCTTGCATTATTTTGAACATTAGATTTGCCTTGCCTATATCTCCAAGAATGCATATTTGAGATTCACGTTTTTCCATTAATGGCCATCTTATGTGTTTGCTTAAAAAAAAGAAGAAGAAGAAAAGAAAAAGAAGAAAAAGAAGGAGGAGGAGGAGGAGGAGGAGGAAGAAGAAGAAGTGGAAGAAGAAGAATAAGAATAAGAATAAGAAAATTTACCCTTATGCCCATTCTTTTGGATTTTCTATTATAAAATGGATGGAATGTTAACAGAGTGGGCATTTAAAATTATTTTTGAAGTTTGAAGTTTAAAGTGTAAAGTGGAACAAATTGAAATTTTGGATGCAACTTGAAATCGGGTACAAAGTTTAGAATGCAAATGGCTCATTTACTCATCACCTATTATATAATTATGGGGTGTAAAAACAAAACATACGTATATATATAAAACATACGTATGTGTGTATATATATATATATATATATATGTATATCTATATATAATTATGGTGTGTAAAAAAAAATCTATATATAATTATGAAAGCGTGCACATTTCAATTATGGGTTGCATCATTACATGTCCTTTTCTTATTTTCTTTCTGGTTGATGTCGGATCAATTCAACAGTTCTAATGTTGTCTCCGTTTTATGTTATAAATTATGAACGTCGGTCTGACCATCTTTATGTAACTATTCTTTTCTATAAATTAGTCCAAAAAATGCCAAACAGTGCTGTTTTAAAACACAAGTATATCTGCGAGTTAGGTAACTTAATTATATATAAATGTGCTAAGTCGACTCAGAGAGATTTTGGCTTCTTAAATGGGGTAATAGGTTTTCTTTGTTATTGTCGGAAAAAGAACTTTTTTTTTAAGAAAACATAACTCATATATACATTAATCACTCATTCAAAATTTATATATGTATAATATATATTTTAGGTTGTCTTTGATTATATGTAAATGCTGTGAGAGATTGACAGTATAAGAACATAAATCAGTATATTTGATTGATATTGTAAATGAAAATGTAGTAATTTGTTTTACATTATTTGCTGTGTTTTGATGCAAACAAATTACGCACTAAACAAAAAAAAAATGATTTTTATTTTTTTATATTACAAGTACCAACTATGTAAATATCAAACATGGAAAAAATCTTTAGACTGAAAACATGTTCCGGTTTAAATAACAAAACCTTTTAGTGTACGTTGAAGAAACAATTTGAACTAGAATTCCCAAACATGTCCCTATCAAAAACAGAAGAGTCCAACTAAGCGTTCAAGTTGTTTGGAAATAATGACAAGAAATACATTGGAGAGGGAATCAGCGCGCCGCGCCCTTATTATTAAAGAAGAAATATGTCATTTGTGTTTATGATTTTTTTTCATATATGAATACAATAGTTTCAAACATGCATAAATATCTGATATAAAAATTAACATATAGATATATTACTTGGTTTGACATGTGGATAGATTATAGTGAGTCGACATCAAAGGCAATCTAGGTTTCGTAAAATCTTTCAATTTTTTTCTAATTTAAAACTACTTTTACACTTGTTGACATCTGAAATTAAATACAGGAGTGAATGGCTATATATATATTGGATTACATGTGCACGGATATATGCTATATGTCCTAAATGAAGAGCTACTGTTCTTTTTTAGAATGTCTTAAATTAAAAGTGCAATTTATTTTTCAAAACAGAATCAATGAAATCAACCTCATCATAGTAAATAATTATTATTCATCATTAATTATATTGAAAGTCCTGGTGTGTCCATCCCTAGATCCACGATTGGTTGACGTTGACATATAGATAAAATAGCCATTTTTGATATTATATTAAAATTTGGAGCATTATACTCAAAAATCAATTGATACCGGGTGGAATAGCTCTGGTATATTTTATATATTGTGATTCAAGAGTCAAGACCTTGAATCCTGGAGTAGGATTTATAGTTTTAATACTTTCAAATTAAAGTGCCTAGTTTGATTAATGATGCGCTAATTTCAATATTATCAATGATTTAGAATAAAACTAATTTACTTTTGTGAGATCTATTAGATTGATTGTATTAAAAAAAAAACAATATTGACTCTTAGACTCCGTTTGATAACAACAAATAAAAACACTTGATTTAGTAAAAAGTTGAAAAATTAGTTGAGGTATATATGTGATAAAGATACTCTGCATTCCATTCTTATTTTATGAGTTGATATTCTCCATTATTTATAATTTTTTGTAGAATATTTTTTTCTCAACTACCAAAGAAAATTTCTTTTTTTTTATGAAAAAAGTTATAAAGTAAGAAGATATCTCACCACATCTCTTAAACTTATTTTTCAACTTATCACAAAAATCAACTGTTTTTATTTTTTATTTCTAATTTAATGTTGTTATCAAACGAACTCTTATAAAATACACATAGTAGAGAATAATATTAGGCTTTTAATTTGGGACAAGAGGATTGTAAAAAAGGAACAGAACAATGAACTTTTTTTGAAGTACGTCAAAGAATCAAAGCACTGCCAAACATGTCCCTATCAAAAACAAAAAAAGGACATTCCAATTAAGCATTCGATCCCTCTTTTTTATTAATTATGTCTTTGTAATTGTGGTGAACGAACGAACAAGAAATACAGCACACAGAGAGAGAGAGAGAGAGAGAGAGAGAGAGAGAGAGAGAGAGAGAGAGAGAGAGAGAGTTAATAAACCGCGCCAGCTAAGTTTCCATATATTACACCGAAATAGCTAGCCCTAAAAAATATTAACATTAATACTCTAGCTTGTCATCTTTTCATTTGTCCTCTCTCATCTATCTATCTATATAAACGCCATTTTCTCCCTACATACACTACTTATCTCACAAATTATTTCAATCTCCTCACTCTTCGAAATTAAAAGACCATTTTCAAGACTATAACCAAAAATAAAAATAAAAATGGTATTTGTTCTCTTCCTTGTTTTCTCTCTATTCCTCAAAGGAGCTCTAGGTAATTTCAACTCACCTGTCACCTGTCACCACAACTATAATTCATTTTTATTTTTTTAGTTAATGATTAATTAGATTTGCATTTAAAAAATTTAGTGCTTGTTTATTTGTTATTAACAATAAATGGTGACACTGCAGTTTTTAATTTTTTGAAACTATTTCTAATTAATACTGAATAAGATTAAAATCAGAGTATCCCATATTAAGAATTAAATCTCGTGCAACTTCTTAGCGCTATTTTCTTCAAAATTAAGGAATTTTGAGTTATTGTTCATTGTCCAGAATTTACTATCAACTGTTCGAGTAATGATCAATAACAAACTTCAATGACAGTTTGTTTTTTTATCCATTTTTGTAGGTGAGATAATATGCAAGGAATTGCCGGTTAGTACATGTTCTTTCTCAGTCGCATCGTCTGGAAAGCGGTGCTTGGTGGAGACTTACACATCGACTAAAGGCGCAACAGAATTTCAATGTAAGACTTCCGAAGTGTATGCGAAAATTATTGGTGAAATGATTGAGAGCGATGCATGCGTCAATGCATGTGGAGTCTATAGAAAGTCGGTTGGAATCTCCTCGGATTCACTCATGGAGCCTCATTTCACTGCCAAGCTATGCTCGCCGGCGTGCTACGAAAACTGCCCTAATATTGTTGACCTTTATTACAATTTGGCTTTAGGAGAAGGTGATTTCTTAACTGATCGAATTGCCTTCAAGTTCAACGTACTCATTACAACGTTAACTTATATATATTATTCCTTTTTCAGTCTTTATTTTGGATTTGGTTAACATATGTTTGTAAGAATACATGCAAGTTAAAGGGCATATTAATGTATGGAAAGAAACAAGCCCTTAACATGCATTAAACATACAGGTTACAAATTCTCATACAGAAACTCATTTTTTCTATATATGATATCATTAACATATATGCATGTACCATTGGAGTACGTGTTAGTAATAAGACATCATCAAGTAATTAAAGAGTATGTCTCAAGCCCTAATATGTACACACTTGGATGGTGACACGGCAAATTCCTGTACACATAATTTCTGTAAAGACCGCGAGCAATTTATCTTGCACTAGATTACCATACTATATATGCGCTATTAATAAATATGCTAAAATATGTGTCAATATTTCAGGTGCAAAAATATTTTGTTTCTCGGAAACTGACATTTTCTTATTAATTGGGCTATATATGTACATGCATAAAATCTGCAGGTGTGTTTCTGCCAGATTTATGCAAGGCACAACAAAACATGCCGCGCCGTGCAATGAGTCAACTTCTAAGTTCCGGTGCAGCTTCTGGTTGGATCTCCGCTGCTGTAGCTCCTATTTCTGCTGCAGCTTCGAGTTGGATCTCGGCTTCTGTGGCTCCTGCCCCTGCTGCACCCGGTCCAGCCTCTAGCGAGTCACATACATCGGTCGCTTGTGCTCCAACTTCTGTGTAATTTAGTCATTTTTGTTTTAAATGAAATTAAGTTGATTTATTTCGTTACAATGTGTGCATTTATGTGTATGTGTAGATGCAAAATACACCCTTATGTAAAAGCGAGTATGGCTTTACCTAATATGATTGATTAAGGAGAGAAATTCTACTATATATATTCATCAAATAACTGTGTCATATATATACAATATATATATATGTCACTTTTAATTAATACGTTTTTCGTGCAAGATTTAATTACTTGAATGCTAATGAAATGTACCCTAGCTGACAGGACGTGCATATATGGTTCGGTCGATTAGGTATTTTTGCCTAATATTTCAATTGCACCTATCAAGTTGATTTCTTTAGAAGTAAGAATTGAACCGTACCAAAATTAGCTTAATTGATTCTAGTGTCGGGCCAAAATTGCTAAATTAATTTTACACCATTCTTAAATTTGATGCCTTTTTTTAGACATTATTACGATTAGGCCTAGCCAAAAGAAGCTTGGGAAATATATATATATATACAGTGAAGGGGGACCATGTACTAAGGCCACCCTAAAAAGTAGATTTTTTTTTTTGGGTGAACCCTAAAAAGTAGATCAAACATAATAAAACTGTTTTGATTGAGTAGCAAAATAGCAACCTAGTCCACACTAGTCTAGGCTCGAGTGCCTAAGTTTGTCCGAGTGATAAAATGTTCTACTTGAATTTAAGATGCATTTGACGTTGGAAGTTACCCCCCATCTCATTTTTAGTGTCTATTTGAATTGAATATCAAGATAGATTATTAATCACACAAATGCGACTTATTTCACTACAAGAGAAATTAAATAATCACTTAAGATGTGAGATTATTTTATCATGTTCAAAAAAGATTAAATAATCACTTAAGATGTGAGATTATTTTATCATGTTCAAAAAAGATTAAATAATATTTTCCACCAATTTTCATATTCAACACATGAAATACATTTGAGATTTCAAATTTAAATCTCCACCGCAAATTTAGTGCACATTCTCCTCTCCCAATGTAAATTAGTTTAAAGGGAAAAAGAAATATATATTTTCCCGGATCTTGCAAAGCATCAATTTTATGCACAACTTTAGGAAAGATTTCAAAGCTAAAAAATTTAGGTACTATATATAAAGAGCAAGTTGAGTACTTGAATAGGTTGCCAGTTGCCTTTGTTTCTCTTTTGAGAAAAGAGCCATTAATTTTTCAAGAGAAATATTTGGTGAGATACGCAAAACCCGCATCTTATTATGTATAATCTTATCTCCAGCTATTAAATTGAAAAATAAGAAATAAACTTGTCTAGGATTTTGACCTTTTGCAATTTTTGGTTACGTAACTATAAATGATGTGTAACAATTCAAAAAGTTCATTTGCAGTACTACTTAAGAAGATATATGCATTTTTTTTTTAAAAAAAAGAATTGTCTACACTCCAAGCAGGTCTAGTCAAAGATTATAATAAAATTTATTAATAAATGTGATTAAGCAATGTTTTAAAAAAAGACTTGAAATTGTCCCTAATAGAATTGAACCATGCAAACTCTTTATCTATATCTATCTATATTTTAAGAATTTTTCTCTTTTTTTTGAAGATAAATATATCTCTTGTTTTTAAACAAAAAAATTTAAGATTTACATTAAATAAGTGTCCTTAATAATATAATGTCCTTTATAACATATACCCAATTGCCCTATTTTTATATTAGTATTAGTATTCCAATAAATACAAACTCTACTTTATTTTGCTAAAACAATTAAACAAAGATTTTAAGCTAAATTTACATTAAATAAAATAGTATAAGACTATAAGCGTATAACTCCATATATTTTTATATTAGTATTAGTATTCTAAATAAATATAAACTTTACTTTATTTGGTTAAAATAACTAAACAAGTTATAATTTGTATTGAATTATGTGTTATGTATAAAATTTCTATATAACTTGATAACAAACTTTTCAAGGAGAAAGTTATTTTCTATTTGTTGGGCTTTTTTTTAAAGGACAAATGTCACACTCTCTTTCTAATAAAAGACACTCTTTTTAAGAGATTAGTTTAAAGGATAACTTTTTAATTAAGGACAATACATAAAATATTTGATTATTTCAATTAATTACGTTGAATTTCAAAACTATCCTTTTTGTAGATAAATACCCAAAACTAAATATAAAATTAATTACGTAATTAAATCGATGATAATAAATTCAAACAAATTCAAAAATAGATAACAGAAAATTCAAATAAAGATGATAAATGCAACAATAATTCAAAAAAAATCAAATAACAAACAAATTCAAAAAAATTTAAACTTAGAAACTTTAAATTTTTAAAAAAAATGAAAATTTCAAAATCTAAAACAATAAAGTCAATTAAATAAATAAATAAACAAATTAAAACTTATCAACTTAGATGCTTATGATCAGGCCAATGATAAAACAATACTCAATGTTTCACCTATTTGAGTCCTTAAAAAATGTCTACAAAAGAATATGTTGTAGTTGTTAGTTAATATGCCTACAAAATAATATGCTATACATGTTAGTTAATATACATGAAAAATTAACAATGATATAAAAATGCCGACAAATTAATATGTCTACAAAATAATATGTTAGAAAAAAGTCTATGATAAAAAATAGGTATTTTTTCTGGCAGACATATTAAGCTATATCTTTTTAATTTTTTGACAGACATATTAAGTTATATATTTTTATTTTTTTGGCAAGCATATTAGTTAGAATGTGGGGCTCATATCATATTTATCTTTATCAAAATCTATTCTAACCAATGAGTAATCACTATATTGGAATGCCAATTTTAATTTTGTGTATGTGTAGAAGGCTATAATTAGCATAATAAACACCAAAATTCATAAAAATATTGATATATTGATCTGACGATCACTCATTAGTTGGAAAGGATTTTGATAAGGACAAATATCATATGGATCCCATATGTGTTGCACACATATATCTAGAATTTTGCGCGCCACACTCAAAAAACTTTTATTGCTAGTTTAGTTCGTTCCAGAAATCTTAAATTGGTAATTTCACACTAGTGGTGTTTTATAGTTCATGTCGAGAGGCTGAATCATTAGTTAATGATGCTCAAACTTTCCCAATGAAATTACAATTTAGATTCTAAGAATAAACAAAAAAAAACACTCGAACTAAACGAACACTTAAAACCACAATTAGCATAATAATGAATACTACAATTACCACAATGAGGAGGAGGAGCAGGTCTGGCATAATCCCAATTCTAGTAGTCCAAAGGCTTGGGAGGGCGAGGACAAAACTGCTGCTGCGATGGACGAAAATGTTGTTGATTTATATATATATATATATAAAAATGTGCAATACTGCTCTTCATATTGAAAGTTTTGTCCTCTTGATTTTTCTTTTCTTTTTAAGGAACTGCAATTGAATGAATTAGGTTCTGGCCAACCACCATCCCCAACACAAAAATCTTGAATGATGAGAACTTACCTTTTTGTACTAATGAACATGTAAAACTACCATAAGGTATGCTACAGCTTTTAACATACAAAAATGGTTGGATTTGTTAAAGAAAAGGGAAGAACACAACGTTTTTTAATTCGACCATATACCATACTCATCTAGTTTGAATTTATTATATTGATTTAATTCAAATTTGATTATATATTTACTTTCTTATATTTATCTTTAAGAAGGGTAGTATTGGAATTCAACTTAATTAATTGAAATAAGAAAAGAATTAATATTTTGTCCTTAATTAAAAAGTTGTCCTGCAAATTAATAAATTCAAACGAGTGTCCTTTATTATAAGCACCATTTATTTATTGTCCTTTATTATTATTTTCTATTTGTTTATTTGTTATTATTTTTATCTCATTAATTATTCAATTCTTAGTCCCTGTATTTATTACTAAACTTAATGGCATTTGTTAATTACTAAAATCACGTGTAACGCATGGCACAAAAACTAGTTAATACAAAAAAAAGTGACACTAAAAAATTATATTAAAATACTAGAGGACTCATTTAAAATATTAATAATTACACTATAAACCAATTTTCATATCTTTCACAAATTCATACTTGCATTTGCACGCGCTCAACGAACGAGTCTAAAATAGGGTGATCTTATTTACACCCACCAAATTATTCTTCTCCCCCCACTTTTTATTTTTAAAAAATAGTCAAAAAGTTAACGAAACAGTCCCTTAACTATGTTTTTCTCTTTTTACTAATTGCATCCCAATCCAATCCGACTATTCAATTTACACGTTTCGTCGGCATCATTTTCCGGAGTTTGCTAATAAATCTTTGGAGAGTTGAGGATCTATTTAGATAGAGGACCGATCTGGTTGTAAGATGAGGAAGGAACCCAATTTATTTTAAGGATTAGAAATTGAAGAGCATTAGGGAATGAAATTCTAAATCAAAGAGTAACGAGGAATGAATTTCTAAGCCCTCAAAATAGAGTAGATCGCATGGATATGTGAAGCTCATGAAATAAAACACTTGATGACGATATCTCATCGTACATGTCGGATTTGCTCCGGCAATAACCACAATAGTTAAAGTCACGAGTTTAATTTCTTTCTGAGTTCTGTGCCCAAAAAATTCATTTATTTTCCTAAAACTCTTGATTGAAATTACTCCATTTTATTTACAAAAACAAATGAAAACAAGACGGATTTGGTTCTCCTAAATCCAAGAAAATTGTACGTGTCATTTTTTTTCTGTTGTTGGGCTTCCATTTAGAAATTATAATAAATTCTTTTTGACTGAGATAGAGATCATGGAGTTCCTTCCACTAGAAATAACTACTAGAGCTAAGAAAACTTTAGTGGGAAAAAAAGGAGGACTTGTTTAGCTTCTCAAAGTAAAATGTGGTGAATTGAAAAAATTAATGGGCTTAGTTAGAAGAGGAGTGAAAAGAATAATTTTGTGATTGCCTTTAAAATTATCCCTAAAATAATATATCCAAAATGACATGATTAGGAGAAAGAAAAGGACAGAGAGAGTGTAGTTTCATCCTTAAATACCGTCCTCAAACACAGTCTTGCTTTTACAAACTCTATCCCCCTCCTCACGAAGAAAAAAAACTCACCAGTCCTTTTCTGTCTTCCTTTTTCTTTTCTTCGACACTGCTCAAAAAAACTGACAAACCCCCCATCAAAGTAATAATTATAATAAAAAATATATATATATATTTAATTTTTATATAATTCAATGAATTGCTAGGATCATATATTTATTATAGTTGCATTTTTTTAACATAATTAATTAATAATATAACTATTTGTATATAAAAGTTTTAACAAAAATCAAATAAATTTAGCATTATATTTTGATTTTTGATATACATGTACAGACATACATATACACTGGGACCAGTTTCAGATTTTCTCTCTCCTCCTCCTTCACTTTCTCTCTCAGTCTTTTATCATCACCAACAATACTTCTTCACATTTGTCTGCCTTGCTAAATCTCTCTAAAAACAAAAAAAAAAGCTGAAAAATGTCATCCGCAGAGACTACATCGGATCGCCGGCGTCAGCGGCGGAGACGGCGGAGGGCGGGAGGCAGCGAGACGACTACCGACGGGAGCCTATGCTTCTCGGACTCAGAGGAGCAGTCGACGGCCGGAGGGTCATATGAGGAATGTAGGTTCTCGGAGATCGAGGGGAGTTCGTCGTGTCCTAACAGCAGTAGCAGGAGAGAGTGTTGTTCGATGTCGGAGGAAGAAGAAGAAGAGGTTGATTTGGAGAGTGGGGATTTGGAATTGAAGGTGCATAAAGAGGAGGAGAGGGATTGTAGGATTTGTCACCTGAGTATGGTGGTTGACGGTGGTGATAGTGGTGGTGGTGGTGTTGAGGAGGAGGAGGAGGAGGAATTAGGAGGAGGGGTTTGGATTGAGTTGGGGTGTGATTGTAAGGGTGATTTGGGGGCTGCTCACAAGCATTGTGCTGATACTTGGTTCAAGATCAGGGGAAACTCGTGAGTTCTTTTTTTCCTAAAACCAAATTTTTTTTTTTTCTAATGTTTGTTATGAATTTGTATTTTTTTGGTTGCAAAAGGTTCAGGTTTGTTAAACGTTCATTTGGTCTTCCTTTTCTTTTCTTTTTTTAAATTATTATTTTATAGTACTAGCAACACATATACATTCGGCGTTTAAATTACGGAGGGGGAAGGGACTACCGCAGTTAACATGTCCATTTAATTGTAGGGGACGCACATGAATTGGTACTTTGATAGTGCGTCAATAATGCATTAATAAGTGAAATTGTCCTGTTTTTAGAAATTAGAAATCAAGTGCACGTTCTCTTTTTTATAAATGTATATATTTAATTTAAAATAAAATAAAAAAATTCAACATATTTCTGACAGGATGAAGTTGCTCAAGTTCAAGTCCTATAAGATATATATTTTTTTTAAAATAAAAAAATAAATTATAAGGATAAAATAGAAAACATAAAATTTGGTGAGTAACCCTTTCGCATTATAAATTGGTTCACTTATTTTTTTTTGACCTGTTGTAGATAGCGTCTTATTGGGTACATGACTGCATGTCGTATCCATTTAATATTATTCCTTGAATATATGCAAGGTATTCAGGTGTGGTGTATGATCGAATTTTGTTCAATTGGTGTAACTCTTTAGCTATTTTTTCGGTGGAAAAACTCTTTAGCTATTCAAAATTTGTAAGCCTTTGATCCATTAGATAATAGAGAGCTCAGTGTTGTTTTCTGTAGCGTGTCGTGCCTCACTTTGTCTGGTCTTAAACATGATTTGAAGTTGCACAAGAAAAGCACAACAATCTTGAGAAAGAAATTGAGCACTAAAAATGTTACTTTTTAAGGTCGATTCTGCTTGTGAGAATTTTTGGGTATTCTCTCATTGTTTGGCTTGTAGCTACTTTGTACTCTAAAGGTGCTTGCAAAATTGTGAGTTCCCTGAGATTCCTGGCTTATTACTTGATCTCTTTGTCCAGAATCTGGTTGTACTTGCGTTGCTTCCAATTTTTCTTTGTCCTGTTTTGCGTCGTAAAATGCGCGCAATTTAATTATTCTAATGCTGATAAAAATCATGATTTATGAGTACTTCTAGCTACCGATTCTGGAGTTTGTGTTCGCATAACAAATTAGCTTTACTCATTTCTTTGTTTGACTGAACCCGAGATATCTACATTCTAGATTCTGGAATCTCACTTTGACAATTTTGTATGTTTTCTATCTGAATGAAACCCGAACAACCTATTCAAAGACTAAAACCGACCATTTTATTACGAGTTACATAATTTCACGCCAGATGGTAGAGCACAAGTCTATAAAGCTTGTGCTATTGTTTTTGGTGTCTAGCTCCTGTTTCTTTCATATTTGTCATTGTCCTTTTGTATACTTATTAAAACAACACTTGTAATTGTCTGCATTCTTTTGCACTTTGTTGTCATATGGGATCAAACAATACACAAGTATCCAGTCAAATGCAAACGTTTAATGATGGATAAGAACACATCTTGTAGCAGGACATGTTGCCTTAAAATTCATTGGGATTCTACTGCCAACTTATATATATATATAGGAGGCCTTTCTACTCGGGTTGTCATTTTTTATTTTTAATTTTTGGAGAACTGACTAATCTCCCAAAGGCACGCATAGACGTTCCAACATTGTTCTAAGAGTTCAACCACGAGTTTGTTCTACGCACTTTCTCTAAGAAGGTACTAGGTACTACTAGAGTACCATTTGACAATACTCCGGACCAATGGCGATACATGACGTGCTCGTCAGCCTCCAATATTCAATAGAGGAGTGGGCTCAACTAGGTTGAGATACAATAATTTTTTTTTTCTTTCTATGTACAACTGAATAACTGATAGCGTATTGCTTTTGCTGGGCTTGAGCCTACTCTGTCAAGACCCAGTTCCTCCCCAAGGGGTAATATGACAGTCCATTATTTTGTCAATATTTATGCGTCTTAAATATTTTTTCATATTCGTTCAGAACATGCGAGATATGCGGGGCCACAGCACACAATGTAGCCGGAGAGAGTGCAAACGAGGCTAATGATGTGAACGGATTACAAATAATAACCATGGAACCAATGGTCCCTTCTGAGAACGGAAGTGTGTGGCATGGTCGACGCATTATGAATATCTTGCTTGCCTGTATGGTTCTTGCCTTCGTGATTTCGTGGCTCTTTCACTTCGATGTACTTCCCTGAATCTTTCTCATGTAACAAGTGTTCGGGGGTGTATTTTCGTTCACTTGGTGTTTTGTATCATTATACTGTCTTAGTAATTTATAGAAGGTGCTCTAGGCCATTGTAATTCATGACATGTCTTATAATTTGGTGGGTTTTTTCTTTTTGCTAGAGAGACTGGACTGTTGACTTCTTTCTTATCCCTTTCGACCATTTGAGATGAAAGAGCATGGAATTTTCCTATCAACACATCTTTGCATGAAACTTTCTCAAGGGTCGCATGTGCTCTTCCTATGCGAACGCAAATAAATTTGGGGTTCGCTTTGAGGGGGAGAAGAAAATGCGCAGAGAATAGAACTGGACCTTTCTTTTCTAGAATATCCTAATAAAAAACATTTTTATTTTTCAAAAAGGTAATTAAAAAAATAACAGAACGCAAAGATGAAAAAGAGAAAACATGCGAAAATGCTAACAAAACAAGTGCCTATGACTTGGTGGTTTAAAGGTACTTCAAGTATTGACAAATTCTGGGTTATGGATTTATCCGAGGATGTACTGCTTGTATAAGAAAGAAAGAAAGAAAGAAAGATGCCTATAAAGCATGACATTCTTGCAGAAATACAATGGAATACTCTCAAAAAATATGCAAATAGATAAGTTTCAAATGATCACCCCAATTTGCAAACAATTTTACAATCAAGTTTGCCAGACACAAAAAGGTACAGGAAACATAGAGATTTTCACCCTTTTTTTCCAAAAGAAAATTGGAAAAAAAAAAAAAAACTATACATTTTCCTTTTTAGTGTCTTTTCTCCTTTTGGCATCCAAGGAAGTGCCATCTTTGAGAGTCTCTTTGGCATCATTTTCCATACCCAGGCTAAACAGTGCAGCTGCTTGAAGATAAAAGGCAACCGGCCATTCTGGAGAAACTGCTTGAGCTTGCATTGCATCTCCCAGTGCTTCCTGACCCTTGTTGTTCATTAAGTAACACAAACACCGCCTCGCGTACACGGTCGGCGACACCATTGTTCCACTCTCGATGAACTGCACCACAAGCAAATACACAATTTTAGAATAATAAAAAAAACTGATAAAAGTCATGTCTCTTCATTTATTTTTTTAAATATCAGAAAGATATAGACCTATATATTGTGGCTCTAAGGCTTTGATTTCCTGGTGAGGGATTTATGCCACATGGGTGGCACGTTTGTTGCCTAATTCATGGACCCCCTATGTACTGCGAATTGGGTCGGCGGCCGCAAATGGGGATACCCCAAGCCTACTGCCCCCTAACTTGACTAGCATAGACAGACGAAAAGAGACGTATATTTTCATATGGAGCAACATATATACGTGCTACATGCATTATAGTATCTCCATATTTGTATTGAGAGTAATGTGAGTGTATGTTCCAAAATAATCACCACACAAAATAGAGTTCCAACTAAGCCTACCCCCACCATACTACGGTATCGGGCTAGGTTGTACGTACACTGTACCTGCATGTACCCATATCACATACCAAAGTATCCAATGAATTGGATAACACTGGTGTAGTGTATGTTTTAGCCAAACATGCGGAAGATTTATAGAGTTGCCTTGGGATGTTTATATATTGGAGTGCAATTCTTTGGTTTTTCAGGGTGTGATTTATGTGGCTAACGGCAAAGTTATTGGTGGAGGATAAAAAACAATGTATTTGCATGTTTCTATGGTGAAACCACCCTATCCAATCTCTTTTGACAACTTTTTCCTCATTACTATTATAATAACAATCTCAATTGAAACGATGACAGTTTTCAAACCTCAGTTCACTTCTCTAATCGCGAAGTTTAAATAATAAAATACTGCCATTACAGATGAATTCTTACGAGTGTGTAATGCTCAATGGCAGTATTTAAGTCTTTAGCTTTAAAAGCAGAATCCCCATTCTTCTTTGCATTTATTGTTTCCTGTATTTGGTTCGTCCACATTTGAAATGATAGCTGCAAAGGGAAAAAGAAAAAGAAATTTAACGGCATGAAAGAAAAAAAGTACCAAAGAGAGAAATTGCATTCATGTTTATAGTCAGGGTTCTAAAAATAAATATTAAAATTAAAGATCTACTACAAAGCTAACCAAAACTAATACTAAACTTCTAGAATATAGAAGATTAAACCACTATGAATTAAAAGAACAATCGCATTGTAGATTTATTGAAATACTAAAAATTGATAACTTCACTAGCATAGGAAGACATGAACACAAGTTATCTCCATATTGCCCGGGTATTATTAATAATAATAAAAGCAATGCAATAGATCAAATAATCCATAGAAGTTCATATAGACATAAGTTGACGTTCCACAGATAAACGTAGAGAAGAGAACGTGACAGAATGATACAAGTTCTAGAGCTTTAGCAGAGGTGGGTAGGTGTGGGGGTGCGGGTGTGTGTGTGTGGGTGTGGGGGGGGTGTGTGTGTGTGAGAGAGAGAGAGAGAGAGAGAGAATCTGACCTCATTTGCAACTCCCTCGTCATCCTTGTATCCAAGATTCTCCAATATTTCATGTATGGCTGTTAGATCCACTCGCGAGCAAGCTTCACCAAGAGGCTCCAATTTTTGTGGTTTTGCTGGGGACATAGTTTCATGAGGCAGCAAAACAGTAGATGGTACCTGCCAATTATCACTGAATCAGATGATGATAAAGAACTTTTCAAGTGTGAATACTAAGCTGCACTGGTGCAGAACAACCTTCTCTTGTAAAACAACACTGTATCTTCTAATTGGTTTTATTAACAATTTTAATTACAGCACATAATCTAACATACTATGATTATAATGTAGGTTTTCAACCATATTGTTTCATTGCGTTATTCATACAAACATCGCCACTAGTTTAAATTACCCACACAAATGTAGTTAATCTCAATAGCTATGTGTCTTTATTATCTGATTCACCTTCAGAACTCATGTCAGTCTTTCCATCTGTTGCTCTATGCCAACCTTTATGGTATTTAAATTTTTTGTTACAATATTTCAGGCACCGAATAAAGGCCTACTCATCCTTAACTTTCCGTTAAATTGAATGAAACAAAATTCAATTGTCAAAAATGACACATACTTCTTATGTAAATAATTGAGAATTGAACATGGTTTTATATTTTTCAAACAACCGAAATAATTCTTGGACCTACAATAAACATTCGGTTTTTTTTAATATATCACCCTGTTCACACAGGTGGTGGGTTATTATTTATCCTGAATAACAAGGCGGCATTATTATTTTCTAGGTGTTGATAACGAAGATAAGGTCTTCATCCATGTTAGCTTTGTTCCTAGGATTAATGTCAACCATCTATCAATGTGGAGAGAAAACGATAACTGGTGTAGCCAACAGAACTGTGGATGACAGATGTCACAGATATATAAACATTTCTTCTATAAGAAACTAGATGTATATACATATACAAATATACATGCATATAGACATATTCATACCTCTGTTTCCTTCTGAAGAGAAGTGAGAGCAGTCACTAGTGACTTAGCATTTGGCCTTTCACGAGGTTCATATTGTAAACAACGTGAAGCTAACCGTACTAGTTCAGTTCCATCATCATTTGAGAAATGACCCTCTAAACACGAGTCCATTAACATCGAAAAATTCTTCCCTCGTATCAGGTCAAGTGCCTGCAAATCATAGAAAGAATGGACAGATTATGAGCTTTGGATTAGTAGTTGTTCAATCCAAAATAATTTCAGGGAAGAGTTTTTAGGCACCTGATCCTGAGAATTAGCCTCTTCTTCTTGCATTTAAGGTGCCCATGTATTAGTAATATTTCGATCAAATTCTTTAGGTTTTGAATAATTATATACTAGGTTTGCTTGAAAATGTTTGTTAACTGGGGCAGAAGTCACTTCAAAATAGAACACACAATCTACCCACACTCTTTAACTTCTCCCTTACTCATATTTTTTGGATCTTGCTCTAAAAAAGTATATATCACACATAATCTAAAACAAATGGATATATATATGTAGCTACACATAACTGAATAATCTTTTGTATACGACTAATTTGCTGCATGCATTACAAAATTGACAAAGAAGATTGCACAAATTTTCCGTCGTGGTATTTAATATATCGATCAAAAACAATACATACATGGCTTGGAGGAATGTGCTTGCCGCTGAGAAGATCAAGCAACAGGGTGCCATAACTGTAAACTACGCTTTCCGGTGTCACTCTACCTGCCGCACAGAATCAAATACATGAGCTCAAATAAACATGTATAGACGCTCATTTCCTACATATTAAGCTCTCCAGTCGGGATGTTAGATAAACACCTCTGCAACTAGTAACTTTGCAATACTTCCAAATCAATTGAATGGAAATGGCTGATATCAACCAACCAGGAGTAAGACGAGAAACATAAATACTAATAATCTATTTCTAGCTCAGACAATTCAGCATGATTGCTGCTTCACTTAATTTTTGGTGTAACTAAAGACGCTTTCACAAACACGGCAGATGTGGCCAAAGTTCCCCGGTCTATCCATTTGTTTTTTAACCTCTTATTGTTGAACACTGAATGTTGAACTCTAAATGCTCAATATTGAACTGGAAACTGTCTGTGATTTACTGATTTTATTTGGCTCTGAATGCTTAATAGATGGAATTTTACAATTTTTCCCTTATTGTTATGTATTTATCAATAACTAATGAATAAAAAGAATAGTTAACCCAAGGGGTTGCCACAGCGGTAAAGGCGAACTTGGGACTATGTGGGTAGAAGCAAGGTCTCATGTTCGATTCCTTGCTGCGTGAAACCTTTCTTGGGCCACTAGAGGCTTCTCTCAGTGGAGTAACCAGGGCCTTATGGGATTAGTGGGGGAGGGGCCCTGATACCCATGGTTATCAAAAGAAAAGAAAGAATAGGGCACCATCAAAATAAATTTCATTTAAAGTTAAATGAAGAATTCAACACTCGTAACGCTGAATGCTGAATTCAACCCAATTCAGCCAGAGGTGTTAAAATAAATACCAAATGGACTGAAAAACTGTAAGCTCGGGTAAACATGGGTGAGCATTTGTAATACCTGTCCTCAAATACTCTGGTGGGGTGAAAGCCAAATTAGTACTATAGCTCTTTCCGTCTCTGCTATTCTTCATCAGGCCAAAGCATGAAAGCCTGGGATTGGCATCCTGTCAAAGGATCTCCCAGTCAGTATAGTAGGAAAGATAGTTGACCACCTGAAAAAGTAAACATATGGATGGAATTCAAAGAAAGGGCAGGGCATGTATGAGTACCTGATCGAACAAAACTCTATAAGCATTGAGGTCGTGATATAGTCCTCTCCCTTTATTGCTACAATAGTCCAATGCTTGTGCCAAGTACAAAGCCACTCTTAACCTCATTGTCCATTTCAATGGTTGGCTCTCCCCTAAATCAATTCAAAGATTATAAATGGAAGCAAGCACGAATTTTCTGAAAACAATCTCAATGCTGTAATTTTCTAGTTTTCTGATGCAATGAAACTTACAAGAACTTACCCAAATTAAATTTGTAACTGTATCTATAAACAAGTGAAGAAATAGATATCTAAAGTGTAGATTCTTTCTTTATAAACTACAGAAAAAGAAAATGTTATATTAGGCTGGGCTGGATACGGGTATTAATTCCTTGAATACCAAGTTGTGAAATCTATCTATCTACTAATCAATATTAGAATTGAATTTTTCAGTACACACTTGTTAAGTCCCCAACAGAGTATTTTATAAGCACATTTTACTTTTGCTGCCTTTGTACAGAACCCTCAATTAGATGCAGCAAATCTTTAATGAATAAAAGGTCCAGTTTGACAAAACTCATTCGAGTTACCCAAAACAACTGGCATTCCAAATAATTCATTTATGATAAGCAAAACAAAACTACGGTAGAGAAAATTAAAGAAACTTACAATGAAATAGGTGCTTTGAGAGAGTTTCACGAGGCATAAACTCAGCAATAAGCAGTCTCTCTTCTCCTTCACAGCAACATCCTAACAAATTGACCAACTTCTCGCTCCTAAGCTGCCCCACTAATTTTGATTCATCCTAAACCCCAATTACATATACACACAAAAACACTTAAATACACACACATATATATAACCTAAATGTGCAAGTGCAAAATACTGAGAGAAAAATGGGAACAAGCTAGAGGAAGGGCACAAACAATGAATTGTTTAGTATCAGGCCAAGCGGACTTGTTGAAGCGCTTAATGGCGATCCAACGATCATCTCCAAGCTTTCCCTTATACACAACATTGGGAGCCTTTTCACCATGTTCAGATACAATGTTATCCACCGAAAACCCTGAGGTTGCAGCCTTAAGTTGATCTAAACTGTATTCTCTAAAAGAAGGCAACGATAGATGCTCACTTTCGCCTCCAAATTTCTCTAATCAAAACAGATTTCTCCAATCAAAACATTATCCAACAACAATAACACAGAGATTCTTCAACATTGTTCCTAGTGCTTTTTGCCTGAGCAAACTGCTTCCAGGAGAAGCATCATATGCATCAAAAATTGTACATTGCGATGGCATTAACTATAATTACAAACTAATAATAATAAATTGGATTGAGAAAATAAACAGAAATGTTACCGAGATCGGAGGAACTAGGATTGTTAGATTTGAAATTGGTAGCCCACCAGCAGAGGGAGAATTTGGAGCAGCGACCTCCCATGCCGGTGCAAATTTCGAGAGAGAGAAAGAGGTTGTTGAGGAGTTTCTCTCTCTAAAAAATGGCAATGGCAATGGCAATGTAGGGTTTGAGGAGGGTTTCATTAACCAGAAATGGACTGAGAGAGAAGGTACATAAAGATATGATTGTGGTGATGATGATGATGATAGATACAAAAAGGAATTTGTATATATTTTGTATGTATGTTATAAAGGAAGGAGGGAGAGAGAGAAAAAAAGAGAAGCCTTTTGAGATTCAAAAAGCTCTCTCTCCTCTCCTATCCTTTCCTTTCTCTCTCTAGAATTCTTTTTTTTTCTTTTTACTTATTCACGTTGGGTGAAATTCTGTTCTGTTCTGTTCTATCTCTCTCTCCCTCCAACTCATCATCATTCTCTCTGGAATTTTCCTCTTTCTCTTCCTTTCTTCTGTATTCTGATTTTCTGGTTTTTCTGTTTTGGATAGAAAACCCCACGCTCTCTCTTTGGAGCGTGCTGTCAACGCTTAAATTAAAAGTCGTCGACTTTCTCCACATCCGAGTGACAACTCTCCATTGTTGTTATTATCATTAGGGCCGGTACCATCTAAGAGCATTTTCAATTATAATATATAATATTAGTTTGTGTAAAATTTATATATTTTATAAAAAAAAAAAAAGGAAAAAGGATCTTCAGTAGTTTTTTAAGAAACTTTGACACTTAAGATTTGTGTAAAAATTTGTGTAAAATACAAATCCAATTTATACAATCACGTCACATAATCTCGCATATATTTTTTCTTATCCCGTATCTAGAAATAAATGGATTTAAAAAAGTAAAGGAATAAATATAGGATAAGTTCCACTTGTACGTATCTAATTGGTAGTTTAATATTTACACAAAAGTCTAAAACATACGAGTGGAGTATAAAATGAATTTTTTATTATTTTTATGTAAATCTCACTTTAATACATAGGATTTGCACAAAATTTATACAATAAGAATGGAGATGCTCTAACATTTTAAAATATTTTTAAAAATATAAAATATATTTTGTGTAATTAAAAAATATTTAATGTAAT
The DNA here is from genome assembly GCA_021464415.1 of Lonicera japonica. Taxonomy (NCBI): domain Eukaryota; kingdom Viridiplantae; phylum Streptophyta; class Magnoliopsida; order Dipsacales; family Caprifoliaceae; genus Lonicera; species Lonicera japonica. The sequence continues at coordinate 14,866,155 of CM038463.1, forward strand.
TCATTTTTTTTTAACATACATACCATTGTTTATTGTATCATGATAATAGTATTAACTTTTTTATGCAAAACAGAATTCTAAGGTTTGATCTTATGTACTGCAAGATAATAACGTATCAACCAGCACGTTTAGTTTTTGAGTTCATTTCTTCTCCATTTAATTTTATCTTTTTAGATTAAAATTTTAGAAATTGGAGAATTCAATTTTAAAATGAAATTGAATTTTCGATGAAAATAATTAATGGTCTACCCAAGATCACGATTGCAAATTAAGACCCCAAATTTAATTTTTATATTTGACAAAAAAAATAATTATATTAAATATGAAGAGTAAAAAAAAAACTAATTGTTTCCATATTTATTAGATTGATTACGTTCAAATATGAATTGATTGACAAAAGGTTTTCTTAATAAACTTTATTATTTGTCTTACTCTTTATATTATCTAAAAGATACTAAACCATGTTTAAATAATGACGGGAAAGGTGATAAGAATTCTACCATTATTATATGTTTCTTTTTGGTCCATCAGAGTAATTGTGGGGAAAAGAGATAAGAATTCCACTAACGCTAAGATTAAGCCCCGGTGAATGTGAAGGTGAGTTATTCTCATACTAAATAAACTAACCTTTTAACCCATAGTATATGTAGTTTTTACATAGTATTTTTATATAATATAGATTAAAATAAGTAAAGTCTGGTATAACATTGTATAAATATTATCACTATTTTTATCAAATTTAAAGTGCACCTGACAAATTTAATAAATCAAGTTGTATCATAAAAATTGATTATGTAAAACTTTTTAGATTTAACTTTCAAAGATAATTGATTTGTTGTCTACTAAAGATAATTGAAAGTTGCTGTTGTTGGTTTTTTTTTTTTTTTTTTTTTTTTTTTTTTTTTTTTTTTTTGAATAAAAGCAAAGTTAACTTAATAAACTATTACAAACAAAATTATGAAAAAGTTTAAATAACCAATATTTTCATTTGAAAGTATTAGACGGACGACATAGTTTATAGGAAATATAAGACCGTTCCTATTTGGTCCAAATTAAATTAAAATAACAGTGGAACTGAATCTATTAATATTTTTTGCAATACAAATATCTTTATTTCTTCAATAAAAAGTATAAAACATTAATAATCTAACAAAATACATTCTTATTAATTTATTTTTTTATTATTTTAGAGAACACCATTTTTATTTTAAGAAAAAGGAAGACGAGGAGGGGAGGGGAGTGGTAATTTGTGAATTGTTGTCTTTTAAGAAATGTATTAAATTTGATCTTTAGTGTTGTTGAATAGAATTACCGTAACCTATCTAAACTCTTGGATTTATGCCATTTGACCTTTAGTGTTTGTGACAGTTGAATTACTAAAGTTAGCCGTCGTTGTCGATAAATAGTAAAACTCTAATTTGTATTATAGATTATTGTTTTTGGGATAATGATAAGTACTTCCAACATTCTTAAAAAAAAGAAAAATAATTTTATAAAGTATTAATATCATTACATTTTTGGTGTAAAGAAAAATATCATAAAATAAAATTTTAATTTGAAAAGCTCAAATCTGATTGGTTTACAAAAATGTGTAAAGAGAACTAAGGCAAACAATAAAATGAAAAATAATACTTTCAATTTGATTTAGAGTAACAATATTATCACTCTAAAAAAGTATTATAATATTTTAAAAAGTGTCTCAAACAAATTATATAAAGTGTTAATTCGGAATATTAATATGATTACCCTTTGCTTTAAAACTTTTTAAAAATACACTAATCTTAACATAATTAATCGTCAATGATAGGTATAAAAAAAATAACGACCGATAATATAACTTACCTATGCAAAACATAGTTGACAAATGGATCGGGCGTTCATCATCATAATTTAAGTTTATTTATGAAAATTTAAATTAAATTATTTCAAGTAAATTAAATGCCAATTTGTGAAAGTTTAAATAATATACAAGAACTTATAACATGTTTTAAAAAATTTCATTTATAAATCTACTAAAAACTTCCTTAAATATCTCATTTACCTCTATTCTCGTAGCTTTTCTTCTCTCATTTTAAACATATTACCAAATAAATTGAGTGATAATAATTTGAATATACATAGAAATAGAAATTATTTAATTAGTTATAGAAATTGCTTTGAAAATTGGTGGTATCGTAGAAATAAGGGATTTACAGGTAATAATGATAATAGATCCTAAAAATTGTTCTAAAAGTGAAAAACTTAGAGCAACTCCAATGGTTGTGTATTATTTTTGTGTAAAATCTTATGTTTAAGTGAGTTTTATATATAAATTATACACATATACATTTTGTACTATAATGGTACTTGTGGGGACATGATTTTAGCATTCTTTTATGGCCCGAATTGGCTTTAGCATTTTCTTATGAGCCGAATGGGAAGGATGAGGTCCAGTTATCATAAAAGATAGAAAGAATTATAAATGAAGCCTAATAACATAAGAGGCAATATAGAATATTTGCTGAGTAAAAGGCGATAGCGCGCCGAGCAAAAAGGGACAATCACCGAGTAGAAGACAATCGACTTAAGAAAGGTTCCCGACATACAGACAAAGAATATGCCGATATAAGCATCATAACCAATAAGAAAATGACACATGTGATAATATAGTATGATAAATGCTTACTACAAGAACGAATGACAATGTGACACGTGTAAAGTGCAAAGAAGTTAATTACAACAGTTGTACTTCCTTCACATGGAAGAAGAGGATGAATGTCTCGAGGACCGCAAGGTATACCCTGGATGGTCATTTTACTTGTGACCTAATCTAACTTGGGGAGCACAAAATACAGATCTATAAATAGAAAAGCATACTCTCTAGAGTAAGGAGGAGGAACAGAGGAGAGAAATTGATAGAAATCCTATTATAAAGGTAAATCCAGTTACCATCACTACCAACTTGGGCCGGACCTGCACTGGTACATAAATACACCACCTACAGTACTCATGTGTAAAATTTAAATGGACCAATGAAAATTATACAATTAGAATATATCATTATATATAATATTCAATAGTTTTGTATGAATTTTTTTTATGTATAATGTAATAGTCACAATGAATCTTATTTTGTAACTTTTGGTAAGTAGATTACAAATATATAAATTATATTAAAAAATAATTTTTAGATTTTTAGTTGTATACTTTTATTTTTTTTGTAAAAAAATTAAGGAGAAAGAAATATAACGTGAATGTGTAAATTGAGTCTGTATTTTATACAACCCTTTTACACAAATTTGAGGTGTCAAAGTTTCTTAAAAAATTACTACAAACCATCTTTTTTACAAAACGTGTAAATTTTATGCAAACCAAAAAGGGTGATTTTCTTTATATCCATCATATCTTGCAATTAGTCCGCGCTATTAAGTTAATCCAGATTACCTATTAAGTTAATCCGCGAGCGCTATTAAGTTAATCCGAATTACCTATTAAGTTAATTTGCGAGCAAGGAATAGACTAACAAAACAATATTATTAATTTAATTTTATAAATATTATTTTAAATTAAATTAATAAGTACAACTATTTTAAAATTTTAAATTCTAGTCGATAAGATGATAAACAACTAATTCTCCCGTCCTTATTATAAGAGCAAGATATAGGGTCTAAACTTGTAAAAAAAAAAAAAGGTAATCAAATAACATTAGCCTTAGATTTTACTATAGTAACAAGCATAACAATATCTCTGTTTTTGACACTTAGGGTGCGTTTGATTGCAAGCGTGAAATTAGCATGGAAAGAAAATAAGTTACTAGCAATTGAATTGCCTAGAATTGAGTTGCATGAAAAATGTAGTGTGTTTAATTGCCTTAATTTTCTACCCGAAAAATATTGGTTGTATTATGGCATTTTTAATATAGAAAAAAATATTGGTATTTTTTTTTTAAATAATTATATAGTCATGATGAATCTTGTTTAATTGATCTTGATTAGTATATTTTAATCCATTATACTATAGAGTTTTTTTCGTGTTTCAAAGTATTATTCGATTATCTTATTGGCAATAAATTTTTCATTCTTGTATGCTTAAATTACATACTAATATTAGGGTTCAAATTTTTCTTTGAAAAATACGTATTGATATTTTCAAATCAATCCACGTGCAACCCTAACCCCAAAATCGTTTGAATTTTTTTAAAAGTTAAATATGAAATAAATTAAAAAGAAATTATATTTGGATTAGGAATCTTAATTAAAATGAAATCTAAATTGATACAATTATAATTTAATATTAATTGGTGAATATACTTATCAATTTTGAAAAGGGTAATAATGTGAAACTTTGTTCAAAATTTCTATGATTTAAAGATGGATTAACGGCAAGATACGGTAGATAGAAATAAAATCATCCAAGCAAACTTATATAAGATGATTGAAAATGTTCTTAAATTTTAATAATATTTTATGAACATGGGTCAATCAGTTATTATATGCAATTCACCTTATCTTAGAACATCTCTAATTCAACCATGAATTATTAGGTGAAAATGAGATTCCACATAGGATTGATAAATAAGGAGCTAATAAAATACTTTCTAATGCAACTATCCATAATGATTATAAAAATAATGTGGCAAAAATGAAAATAGATATTGTGAGGATGACCTTCTACTTTTATAAGGTCTTTTAAATAATGTCTAAATGTCACATCGTTATTTTTGTCTACATATTTTTTTTTTAGACTTTCAAATATTTTTATTATAATTTTATAATTTATATATTAATAAAAATTATATATTAAAAAAGTATGAATTAAAACCTTTTAAATAAAACTCATTTTATATATAAAATTATTAATTTATTTTTTATGGTAAAAAATATTCAATTTCTTTTTACATTGAAATGCTTAGGCATTATTTAGGATACGTGGGGCCCCAAACATATAGGAGATATCCCGGAAATAAGGTTCAATCGCTTTATTCACGTGGGTCAAAATCATGGACTTTTTTTTTCAGGTAAAGTGGGATTTAAGAATGATTAAGATTAATTATGTCATCTTCGTCATCATATCCATTAATATGGTCAAACTTATTTTATGGAAAATATAGATTAAAAATTATGATATTTTTTTTAAGTTGTAGATAAAAGTATCCTGAAAATGCAGTATACACCTTCCTTTCAAAATAAGTTTAAATATATTACTAGAAATAATAAAAAAAAAAATTCAAATTTTCGACCAATTAAGTATAAGTATTTGACAATCTACTCACCCCACCTAATATTTTGAATTTAGTAGAAAAAATATCAAAATATTTAGCCAAACATATCCTTAATCTATTTTCACTTCTTCAACTCCCAACTCTTTCACCTCCCTGTCTGTCTGTTGCTTGGATGTTTATTGGTGGAGCAAAGAAACAATGTTAAATATATTGATCGGATGTTTAAGAGACAATATTAGATATTTTTTTTTGGTTCTTTCACGGAATGTCAGGTCCATCTTTTGCTCACCATAACTAATTTTCGCTCGCAATTCGTGACTGCCGCTGGTCAAACATTATTTTAACAACGCCGGAAATTTACATTGTGAACTCCAAGTCGACCTAATATTAAAATATATATATATATATATATATAAGCATGGCGGGCTATAAAGTGTTTAAGGTGGGTAACTGCACATGGTCCACAGTTTAAATAATAATTAACTTTTATAAAATTAGCAATATAATTTCTAACTTTTACTTTTATTTGTTAACGATAAAAGGCCCAAAATTTTAAGCTAGAATTGTAAAGGCACAACTAATAAAAAACGTTAAGTTTTACATTAGTTACGCTTTTAATTCTCTATATATATATTTTTTAATATTTCAAAGATAACCATAATAATTTTCAATAATTTACTACTAATAGACTCCTTTGTGCCTTTCTCACTTTCTCTCTCCCCAATTATTGCTGAATACACATCAATTCTATTTTTTAAGAAGAAAAGATAATTATTTCTCTCTTCTTTTGTTTGGGTTTATTATATTTTATGGTTATTTTTTGTGTTACATTTTTTTTTATTTTTTTTTTTAAAAAAGTGATATAAATTTTTTGGATATAATTATTTACATAATTAAATAAGAAAGGGCATCATTTTAAATTTTTGCACAAGCCCTCCAAACTATAGGACCGGCATTGCATATATACAATTTTATATTTAAGTTCAATTTTTTGAATTTCAAGTAATTTCTTGAGAGAGAGGTCACACTACCGACGCTAAGATGGACTCTTCACATTTCTCTGCAATTTTTCTAGTAAACATTTTTAAACAGAAAAACGAACCCAATGAGGCGATGGTTTGATAGTTTCCATAGTTTTATTCAATAGAAAGCTGCTTCTTTTTTTTCCTGTAATTTGTATCATATATGAATTCTATTCTCCCCCAAAAAATCACGTGGGTTAAGAATTTTCGATTTTGATTGTTGCTTTGACAAATTGTATCAAAAAAAAAAACAATTTTTTTTCCATAAACACAGAACAAATAGTTCAATAGATCGAGACTAGTCAATTGACTGTAATTAGTTGAAACTTCAAAAATAATTTTGGTAGTTTAATTAAGAAATCTTAATGATCTATTTTATATGTGAGATAAAGGTAGGGTGAGTTGATGAAATCTTGTAAAACATAATGCGGTGGGTTAAAAGAATTACCGTGAGAATAATAATTAAGTGGAGGCATTTAAGAACTCAAAAATATTGAAGTTGAGACTTGAACCTATATTATAACTAATAATTTGTGTTTATTTTGTTTTAAAAATTTATAAATAACATCATAAATTATTATTATATACTATATTTCACACGCATAAAATCTACCCTAAGGCCAGTAAAATAATAATATGATGAGTAATAAGATATGGGATCTTTGACCATCATTCTCTAACTCAACTTGTGCTTTCGAGTTGAGCTAAATCACTAAACATATCAAAATGTGTTATTACATGATAGCTAAAAAAATAGACTAAATCTCTATTTACATCTTTGCACTTTATTACCTAAAAAAATAGACTAAATCACTAAATAAAAAAAAATGTGTTATTATCATGATAGCTTATTTTTATCGTAATTTAAACGGATTAAGTAAATTGAGGCATTTTCATAAGACAACGGGTAAATAGACAAAATCGCCCACCAAAATAAGTCCCGGGATAAGATCTTGAACTTACAACAGGATGATTTATGAGATATTTATTACGACTCAAACACTTAAATTTTCTACTTAATTAATTAACACGGAGAATTGTCACTCATTCTGTCAACACGGTATATATTTGTATACGTTAAAACAAAGAAGAAAAGAATTAAAAACATAATTGGAATTCAAATTATTGTTGAGTGATTCACATGGCAGCTTCACTTCACTCCATGAGTATGATAAATAATCAGTCCCCCCTCCCCACTTTCCGCCGTTGTACTATAAAATAATGATAACGCTGCACTTGATTGTAAAGTTCAAGGATATTGAAAAATATTTAACTTTTATGAAATCCACATTTAATAATTTTCGAATTTTAAAAATAAATTATATGGCTAAGATTTAGCATATTTTTGAATACTATAATACTTTTGACAAGGAATTACAACCTAGTAAAATATATATAAAGACCAAATGTTCTTAAATTTTAAAAATATATAAAAGATAAAAGTTTGCTTAATTAAAATTACACATGCATATATACATCCCTTCATACTCCAAGTTATTGCAAGTTATTATAACTTATTTTTTCTCGGTCTTAAAACAATTGTTCTAGCTGAGGTTATCGTATAATATTCTTAGATTATCAATAAAATTCGTCACTTTGATCAAATAAATCTCTTTTGGCTTCTGTAGAGAAAACAATGAATTTAATGATCGTTACACTGTTCCTTCAAGCTGAGATTCGTTTTGGTAAAATGTTCTTAGATTATCAATAAAGTTCTTCACTTTTTCTTCTTCATTTTTTTGTTTTTTGAAAAAAATAATTTCTTTTAACTTCTGAACAAACATTATTGTGCTGTAAAACTAACACAACACTCTGCCAGCAGCCAAAATTGCATCGACAGTTAAGTTGGCTTCAACCTCAAAATATCCCGCTAGTGTAGGTCGAGGAAGGGGAAAAATACTGTATTTTCATCTAGTAAAATCTAAACTTAAACCTTCCAAATTTAGTTAAAGGTCGTCACAGGGACAACCAACCCCCTCTAAATTAACACAATTCTTGATTACTCTAAATTCCTAACAGAGAGAGAGTGTAAAGGGGGAAAGTACAGCATTTCTAGGCCAAGGGCAGACCAAGAAGCCATGGGAGGAACCTATGGAGCATCAAAATTCTCCAAAACACAAATTGTACTTCTGGCTGAAAATATCCTTTTAGTTGCCTTGTTTATTGCCAAGTGTTGAACCACAACACCAACAGCATAATCAAATACGTAGAATCTATTAACTTGAGATCCAGGTTTAACACGGTAGTTAAAGGTGTCAGTTATCACATGGGACGCCAAAGTTCGAGCCCCCTCTCCTCTCCCATAGAACCTCATTATCGCTTTGTATCGAGAAAAAAATAATAATTATGGCGTTAAGTTTCTCTTTACACTATTGCCAAACTGCGTATTTTTTCACTGTTTTAAGGCGAACAAACCTATTTTTTCACTGTTTAAGGCGAACAAACCTACTTTCTCCTATAACATGCCCTCAAATTCTTCTAGGCCATGCCATTTACGTTCCCCTTTAGTGAGACAAAAACTTTATTGTAGGGCTCGAAAACTGCTCAGTCAACTGTTGATATAGAACCGAAGAGTACAACTTTTATCACAAAAACACTTTTCTCTTGCTCTACACCCTTTCGACTGGGGAATGAGGTGGATTCGACGCGTATCTTGTGGGACCCTCGACTTGAACTTGGTTGGGTACCATATTTATTCGTTCATTTTGTGAGAATGTGGTTTTCTCGGACGATTTTTCCTCGGAAAAGTTGGTCATTTCTGAAGGTACAGATGGTTTTCTACTGTCCACAACGGCTATACAAATGGAGAACGCTTGTAGAAGTGAGAGGGAGGAATTGAATTCAACTGAAAAGATCCCGCTCTGGAATGAAGAGAGATTGAAGACAGCGTTGCTATCTTCTAGGGATTCTCCCTGTGGAAAAGAACAGAGAAATTAGGAGAGTGAACCGCTAGTTATAAATACACATTGAAGATCACTAACAATAACTGCTCGTTTGTCTCAAACTTTCGGGTTTTCGTAACGTCATGTATTAAACTTTTGAGTTTTAGACTTTTAGCGTGGGAACTTGACAAGAATTATGAAATTTTATAAATTCTTGAGAAGCATGAAAGCTCCAATCAAACAAGCACAAACGGACAATTTGGTTAAAAAAAAAATTGGAAAATGATTGAAAACATTTTTAGTCTTATGAAAAGTAGGAATAAGAGATAAGGTAAAAAAGGTAGGATTTTCTGCATTTTTTTTCTCCTTTCAGCCCATCACCCAAGGAATTGGATTCCATATTTCCATGGAAAAACTGAAAATGTAACAGACCATCTCATCAAATCACTCATTTCTTTTTTTTGACTTCTCACAAATTTAGTAGTATTTTCAATCATTTTAGAACTTTTTTCAATCAAACCAACCCTAAAAGGTACAATAAGGTGCAGTGTTCTATTTTCCCCTGGCATTTATCTTTGTGTTTGACAAGATCCAAACAAGCGGAAGGGGAAATACCTGAGAGAAAAGCTGAAATCGATCCAAACAAGTACTACTTGATTGAGTCCGGTTGGCAAGAACTCTTACTCTGCAACCCAAATCCCAACCACCACAGTCACATGATCCGCCAGACATCCACCGTTCGATTAACGGTGATGGTTCCCCTTTATTTGGAAGCCCATGAACACCACCGGGCAATATAACCGTTGTGCTATGAAGATCTTTCACTCCAAATGCGGATACATCATCAAAGTCGTAACTCTGCAACAATGGCTTTCTTGGGATCTTGACAACAATGGCTGCAAGTTCATCATTTGACTCTAGATGCGATGTTTGCTGATCTAACGGTCTCAATTCAGCGGCAAACAAAACAAACTCCTTGATGCTAAATCGATCCGTATCTTTGACTCTACTGAAAGAGGGATCCGAAACTTTCATTTGGGCAACTACATTTGGGACATAACTATGGCCTTTTCCTCGTTGATTTAACCAACTTCCATTCTTTTTCTTCGTTTCACTAACAGTGAAGAACGTATAAATCCAACTACTGTCGTCTTTTCTTGAAGAACTTAAGCCCCTGACTGTGGCAGCTAGAACATCGTTGCAGTTGTCTACTGCAAATGTGAACAGAGGTAGGCCGTTCTTTATGGCTACTTGTAGAAGAGCTTGCACCGTTGATGGTCCATTCTTCTTGTCAATATTGGTCAATCTTGAACCTTTCTGTGATGGATCAAGAAGTTGATTGGAGTCAACTGCCTTTGACTTCAGCAGTGGGTCCAGTAACCTTCTCAAAGGACTCGAACGGGCCTTTCCAGCAGTATTTGGTTTATCATTAGTTGAGTTATCAGAACAAGCAGAAGACTCAGCTCGTTCTTTGGAGTAGGAACTTTTGCCGATCATGCCCATAGTCAACCACCGAGTTGGTGATGGGTTTCTCACTTTAGTATCTTCTGCAGTACCCACTTTCATATCCAACCCTTTGGAAGACTTCACCAGGGTTGACTTTTTAGGTGTTTTGGTTGACTTCTTCTCTTCCAAACTCTTGCTTCTGGATGGACTAACCGATATTTTTGAAAATGAAGATGAAGGTTCAGGTGGATCAGATGCAAACTCAACACTCTTCCCATCTATAGAACTGGATTGATAAATCTTTGAGTGTGCAATGTTGGAACAAAGCTCTTTATGGTAGAACTCCTTCGAGTCAGATCCCTCCAAAAAGCTCCTTCGATTTGCTTCCCTTGGTTTTCGACCATTTACTTCCTTCGAATAAAAAGAACGGGATAGGGCAGAACTCTTTCCAGGGTCATCTCTTGGCAAAAGGAGAACTACTGTTTCAGGGGAACCATGACGAACGTTACTGCAATACGAATCTCGCAAATTCACTGGTTCCTTTGTAAATTCGCCATCTTGAATCTTCTTCTTCTCTTTCAAAGACGATATCTCCCCGGAGTTTTCTAAAATCCGGGAAGTTCTTTTCTCGGGAACTCTTCTTGGCTCTGAATCTTTCCCCTTGAATTCCTTCAGTTTGGGGTTACTTTTGACAGCTTTGAAATCTTGAAACTTGCCGATACTTCCTACAGAGGATTTTAATTGAGAATTTCCTTCACTAGGAGAGGTGATCAAGTGAGATTGTAATGTGGGCCAGTGCATTTTCCGATCAGCAAAAGAGCTGCTGTGATCTCTGCTAGAATGGTTTGAAGATGACCCCTCTACTGAGAAAAGTGAGGTGTTATTGTTGCTGCTAGATAGTGAAAACCTGCTATTTCTATCGGTCATTTGGTTACGGTTATATTGCCACCTTTCTAAACTCCCCCAGTTAAGTACTCCAACATTCAAAGCCTTATCTTGAAGACTTTCTCCTCTCTCTAGATAACTAGGTAACTTTGACATATGTTTAACAAGCTCTTCATTCTTGATTTCCGTGCTTCCAAATTGCTCTTGGTGAAGCCTTGAAGATGTTGCTGGTATATTACTGTCTACATTCTTCATAACTTCAGAATGGAGATCGGCATAAGATAAATCACGCTTTTCTACTTTCAACACGTTTCCCAATTTCTGCCTTGTACTTGAGCAATTTGTACTACCCATTTTTAGTATTCAATAATGTTACATTTATATATCTAGGCTTGATGCAAGAGTCGATTGTTCTTGCAGTTTTCCAGCTTATCAGTTCTTCAAAATTTTGCACTTCACCAGCTGAAAGTGTTCATATGAAAAGGATCAATGACTACACAACACTTCTTGTTATTTCTCAACAAAAGCTAAGAAATAAAGCTTGTTTACTGCCATCAGTTTTGAAACATTGATTATGTCCCAGAACGTAAACTGGACTCTTAATTTGGGAGTTGGGACATACCAAAAAGGAATAGCGGAATCTTAATTCAGAATGGGGGGAGTATTGATTTATGGTGGTTTATTATGTTTGAGGTAGGAAATTAAACCAAGTAAATTAAAGCAGTCAGAGATATTAAGTAAATTTATAGTTACTCGACGACAGATCATACTCTCCTTATTGAGAAAATATGTTAATTTATAGCTCCAAGAACAAGGGGAATATTTTCCTAACCTCTGGAAAGACTTTTGCTATCCACTCGTTCTCATCCACTGAAGAAATCATTGACTACTTGCTATCACTTGGTCACAGTTAAAAAATGCATCAAATGTTTGGTTTGAACAGATATAAAAGCAAAAACATTGTTGTTCATGGCGGTTGAGCTTAGAATGTTAAAATACATTTATGTCCTTGACTCTAACTATTAGTAATCATGTAATGCTTCGAAAATGAAAAGAAAATGTACGATGTAGAACTTCACTGAAAAGATCTAGATGTTTTATCTGGTGTAAGACACCTTAAATAATCTAGGTTAGTTATAGTATTTCCAAGGTCTAATTAAGATATTCAAAGAATTCATTCACTCACCAAACTTAGATTCCTCAGACAACAACTACAATCAAATACCACTAAGACAATAAACACTCCTCCTCCATCTTTAAATTAACAGATATTTCCTTTTTTAGATATAATCAATGTACGACATCCCACCCCAAACAATAAGTTCTATTATTCAGCATTGATTATGCTTGAAATTTGTGTTTTTCTTGAAAAGTACAACAAAATCAAAGCAAGATTCCTAGTCCGAGACAAGAGGGAGTATAATTAACCAAGAACCTGTGTCAAATGTTGAAAATAACAAGCACAAAAGTAATAAAGCATTTTCATTTTTCAATGCCAAATGGTGGAAAGATCCAAACAGAAACCGTGTAAAATTTTATGATAAGCTGCATAAAGACAACTAGCAATGCATATGCAAGTGCAAAGATGAATCCAAATCCCAAAATGATTGGTCCTTGAAAACTCATCAAACGAGTTTTGAAGATAAGGTAAAAATGGCAAGTCCTTATCAAAAGGTTCAACTGATATAAGAAAACAAAGATTCCCAGCTAATGAAAAGCATACAGCACTCATAAAACTCAAAAAGTTTTTTGAAAACCTCCCCTTTGATTGGCGCCTGGGAAAAGGTAAAAGAAAATGAGATGGTAAATAAGCTCTTTGAAACACATTTAATATTTCTACTTCCTCAAAAGCAAAATTTCTTTTCCCTTCACATTTCTTGGAGAACCAAACAGAATTGTAAAAGTGAAAAAGGAAAGTAACCTTAGCATTGTTCTCTCTCCCTCACTCTTCAAACCACCAAAATCAGACCCAGTTGTGTGTTTAAACTTCAAGTTGACAAAGCCCCATAAAATTTTCTTCTTAAGAGTCCATTCGATAAAAGTTGAAAAATGGTTGAAATATTACTCTCTTTTATGGAAAAAGAGATGAGTTATGTAGTGAGATATATTTCTCTCTTTTTTTTTATGCCAGGATGCTGAGATGACCTTTCATCCAGGTAGACTAATCCGATTCGCAGAGGATGCTAAGAAATTTTGCATTTGCCCCAACTCGATCCCGGGTCCAACCCAATTTTGGGAACCCATCTTTCATCTTCTCTTGATTTCGATTGAAAAACTTTCCTGCCTTCGGCCCAAATAATATTATAATATGAAAAACCCATAAGTAATACATTTGACTAAAGCAAACTCTTTTTCCAACTTTTCTAAGGAAAAAAAGTAAGAGATTTTCTAATTGCTTTTTTTTTTTTTTAATCAAACGCACCCTAAAGTGTTCTTCAGTCTACTAAAATTTAATCTTAAGCTAATTTACACATAAAATTACTTAAACATGGGAATAATAAATTCACAAAATAGACCAACCCATGATTTCCCACAACAACAATTATACAAAAAAAAAACAATTCAATCAAATCAAGCATCTAAAACTCCTCAAATTACTCATTGGACAATTAATCAAACACTTACCGGGCAGAATTAGTGAAATGCAGAAGGAACATTTATATTATCGGAGTTGAAACCGAAGCAAAATTTGTCGGTAAGACCCTTCTGTCGGTGGTACAGAGAGAGAACAGTAAACAAAAAGAGAGATGCAAAAACAGAGTAAAAGAAAAGAAGGTTTTGCAACAGACAAAGATAAAAAAGCCGGTCTAATACAGTAGTATTATTCCAAAGTGCACTTATTTTTTACATCCTCTCCCGAAAGTCGAACGTACGAAGAAGAATATACAAAAAAATCTGATGCAGAGAGAGAGTTTTTAGAGAGAGAGACGGGGGGGAATTTTGTTTGGTTGTTTATTAATGTTAATGGAGCTTGATTTACTTGTTTTATGGAGGTAGTGTCAGTAGAGAGAGAAAGAAGAGAGAGAGAGAGAGGCGAGCGCTAACATCGGACGGCTAAAGGGCGAAGGATATACTCGCGGGAGGTCAAATCATAGAGCAGCTAATGGGACCCACATGACGACTTCTTTTGTGGGACCCTATTTATATTTATTTGTAGTTGTTTACGTTCAATGCCGACTTGTAAATATTTAATAAAAGGAACACGCTAATAAATCATAATTATATGGTAAATTATTGTCAACATATTATATAATTTTAAAAATATATAATATAACTTTTTAAAATAATTTTATATTTTGATAAAAGGAATAATAGTTGCACAATATGACTATATAATTATATCATTCCAACATAAATAATTTAAGACCTTATTCTCCCATAAAAAAAGAAACAAAATAATAGAGTCTAATGACCTAATTCAAAATAATTACATAAATAAAAGTTATTCTCTCAAAGACAGAATGTATGAGAATGAGTGTATGATAATAAAAGTTTGGATCTCTTGCTGTGAGTTTTTTTCCTTTTATTTATGTATATATGATAGGGTTACATTAAGGTTTAGGGTATTAAGAAATTATTATAAAGGAAAAACTTGATCCATACTCCAAGATCCTTGGTATCCCTAATTCCGTTCACACTAACTGAAGTGGTTATTTCTCATTGTCTATCTTCCAGCTTAGGTGTTTGGTGTTTGTTGTCCGATCACTGATGAACGGCTCTCGATACTATGATCCGATAAAAATAACGATGAGGATTAATCAGCCAGATGACGGCTCTCATAGTCTCACGGGTCTTGTCCACGGACTAACTTGTCATCAATGTATCAAACTTAGGCCTCGGCTAAAGGCCAATAACCAAAATTCACTTCCCACAATTATGTACCTTAACATGATAGGGAATGTAATATTCTTGTTTTGGTGCTGCTGGGAATTGACATAGAGAGCTTCCAGTAGACCCCAGAACTTGAACCCAGTGGCGATCAAGCCACTAGGCCACAATTTGTGGTTATTCGCACAAGTACTCTAATTATCTAAAATACTGTCTTTTATTTAAGAGTTGTGTCTAAAAGATGTATATAAAGTATTTATATAAAGTGCTAATAGTCATATCTTTTTTGAAACTAGTTCATTTTCCATAATGAACTATAAATACATGTATGTACAAATAATTCAAAAGTGAATTTGGTTTTGTTTGACTTTTTTTCAACCAATGAAAAAAACGCATAAAAATTTTCAAAAAATTTTCAAAAAATAGTCACAATGGATCTTATTTTATAGATCTCGATGAGTAGGTTTCAAATATATATTTTTTATTATTTTTTGATTTAAAGTTATGGTGTTTTAAAAAAAATAGAGAGAGAAAGTGTAGTGAAATAAATTTTGGGAAGTGTGAAAGTAGAGTTGATTTTAAATTGTGTTTTGAGAAAAAATTTTAAAATCTTGTTCAGAAATAGTAACCAAACACAACCTAAGTCCTCAAACTATAGAGTTTAAGTAAATTCTTTAATTCTAGAACTAGCTAATTTCATGATACTTGAAATGGCTAAATTTAAGCTTTCAACAATCAAATTGGAATTATCATATTTGCAATTTTTTAATTTTTCACAAAGAAACATAAACAATGTAGAATTTGTAATTGCATAATTGTGAGGGAAGATGTTATTGTCAAAGTGATTATAGGTAATACCAGAGCAATGTACAAATTTTAATGCATATGGTACAATTTTTGAAAGCATTACTTTGCCCTAGCAAAGCCAAAATTTCTTGGGCATCAAGGGTAGGCGGGTAACCAACTGTAAATTTCTTGTTCGTAATTTAAAAGACAACAAAACATGTCCTCAGGGAAAATGTTAACCCATGCTCTAAGAGCACATAAACACTTCTATGTATACTACCCTTATGGTACATTTTACACATGTGCAATATGTTACCTATTAATTACGCAAATTTTAAAAATTAAAATGATTTTTGTTTAAGTGGTAACTACATGTGCTTTTCAAGTTTAAGGTTCGGGGCAATAAGGGTACTTCTTATAATTTTATAGATATACCAAAACCTTCCTTGCTCATTCTTAATATATAGTGTATAGTACATATAAAAGCAAAGACATCACGTTCAGTTATGGCACCAAAATTATATGATGTTCCTATTTTACCGTTATTGTTTTTAAAAAGGTTTTTTTTTAGTTATTCTCTATTCGAAAATTAAAGTTACCCCCTACTTTGTTGATGTTCTTATTTAACCGTTATTGTTTTTTAAAAGGGCTTTTTTAGTTATCCTATATTCGAGAATTAGAGTTAACCCCTACTTTGTTAATCCTTTGACTAATTTAGTCTAAATTTAGTGCAAGTTGACTAAATTCTCCCTGATCCTCAACTCTCTCAACTAAACATCTTTCTTCTTTAACCTTTCTCTATTATTAAAAGAGACACTTTTGATTCTCTCTCCCCCCACCATTTTTATTCATTTCTCAAGAACAATATTATACATAACCTTTAATGCGGCAGCTTCCTCCTTGAATCTTTTCATTTGGAATATAATGTATCACACACCTCGGACTCGCTCCAATCTCTTTAGCAGCCTCGTGCTTCAATAGCACGTTCAAGATCTTTGTTCTTAGAAAAGAACAATTAGATTAACATGAAGAATTGATTCAAAACCTTAGAGGGTGTGATGTTAAGATTGCTATTTGAAAAGTATAATTTTTGATGTAAAAAGAGCGTTAATTGATATGAGACCATATGAGTTAATTTATAGAGAGTAAAGAGTCCAACTCCTAGTTAAATTAGGAAACATACCAAATTAACTTTGAATTTACGATAAAAAATAATGCCCAGAAAAATCCTTGTCGGGTCGGTCCAAGTTGTCGAAAGCTGGACCAGTCCATAAGTGTGAAAAGCTAAGAAACATGATTATTGCTGGACCGATCCAACAATGGATGTTGTACCGGTCCGAAATCTAGATTTTAATTCCTTGAGGTTTTAAAAGCCAGACCAATCCAAGTACAGTCACTGTACCGGTCCGAAAAGTAGGGCACTAATTTTTTTTTGAAAAACGTGTTATAACTTATTTTCATCACCGCCCAAGTGAATCAATCATGTTTACCAAGCTTACCAGTTAAAAAATTTCAAAATTGAATCTTGGGACCTTTGGCGTGCTTGAAATCTTCACTTTTAACTTGAACTTAACTAAAAAGCTTACAAGCGAAATGGTGTTTTTGTTGACGAAATAAAGCCAACACTTATAGACCTTACAAACTCCTATTTTGACTATTCCAAAACAAAACACCATACAACCTATGCAGACTCAATGACCTAATAACCATAATGGCGCGATCCCACGCGCAATTACAATTACATATAACCATTTAAGCCTAAACAAACAGGACTAGATACTTGGGACATGCCAACACCTCAAATTCCAGCGGTTGTATCACAATTAAACTTGAAACATCACAAACACCTTAAGAAGCATATAAATATTCAAATTAAATTAATTCCCCAACAAAAAATTTATATATCCATATCTTTATCTCCCCCTAAATTAGATAACCAACCAATCAAAACATCCAATTCTTCTCCCTCTTTTAGTAAGGGATAGCCAAACACAAGTCAATCAAGGTATAATATAAATTAATATTTGCATTAAACATGAAAATATCCAAAGAAAGCAATAATGCAATAAGGTTTGATGCAATAATTACAAGTCTACAAAAAGAAATAAGCATCAACCTAGACATGAAAATAAACTAAGAAGCAACTAGCTAAGTCCTAAGTAAGCAACTAGCTAATCTTTTCCATTGTAGTCCGAATCGGAACCTTCACTCATGGACCTGATAGAAGAGTCGCTTTTTTTTCTTCTTCAAAAAGATTGCTCAGCATCTCGGGCACTCTGGCCTATTCATCAAATGGTCCCGCAAAACTGCCCAACTTAAGATAAGAACCAATTTATTGAATTTGACGACCCAATTTGACTTGATTGTGTGTCAACTTCACTTGATTGCGGCCAATGCAATCTATCTTCTTTAAAATACGCCGCAACATTTCTTTGACATCATTTTCCCCGGGTTGTTTGAATGACGGAGTGGAATGAAAGCGTTGACGAGAGGGGCCTTGAATGATCTTGCTTTTCGAACCAAGTTCGCCTGAAGATATCATCTTGATAAATGGATCATCTTCATCACGATCGGGACGAACATAGATGGGAGCTTAGGACAATAATTTCTTTCATGAAGTGAGATTGTAAATTCCTCCAAAATTATGAACCGAACTTTTGGACTTAAAGATAGGAACTTTCCACAGATTGAGGAGATTCGGGTGATGAAAGAACCTAACACAAACCAAGTTTTAAACGCTTGTCCTTCCTTGTGACGGGTGAGACATCCAACAATCTGGGTAAATAAAACCTTGGCTAAATCAATCGTGTGACCCCTACCAACGGCATAAAGAAAGGTAGCATCTCAAGGACTCGTCTCCGAATGATGAAAATTCGGAGAGATGCAATTGTGAAAAATGGAATGAAGAATGTGGTAATATGGCCTAAGAAAGCCGGTGGCAACTCGGATAAGGTTACCCTAATTGTGTGCACTACCCATTAACTCAGACAAAACATCATTCATATTGGGCATTGTGGAAGCAGAGTATGGGTATGTGGGATTCTCAATAAGTGAAAGAGAATACTAGTCGCGAATAGATTGAGCTTCTATATGAACATCTACACCACGAACCCATGACACTATCTTATATGACTCATTGGATAGTTGAATGACAACGGCCCTTAAAATAGAATTCCCGAACCATAAGCGGATAGCAATCATGGTTAACCAAAATTATTTTTCAATGACGGGAAGTGATCCAATTATAGATATTGGGAGGAATGGATTAATTGGATCGATGAGGATGAAAAGCTTCAATATTGAAAATCCTTTCACATGCAACGGGAACTTTGATAATACGATTGCCGAAAGTTTAAGATTCCTTTTCAGAGTGGAATCGAGGAAAAAATTGATCGAAAATCAAATAAGATTCGGCCATGACCTGATTTCCCCCAAAAGGGTTTGAGGATTCGGCAATCTTGCCTTTTCCTTTACCCTTAGATGGAGCAAGGGGCGATGAATCACCACCGTGACGAGGGCATTTGATAGGGGGGCTAATAGGTGATAGGTTAGGAGGAGAGTGGGATGATTTTGAGCCTTTATTCTTTGAATCTTTGGTTCTAGCCATGAAAATCAAGGAAAAACAGAGTATGAATAATCCACAACCCAAAAACATAGACATGATGAAGAAAGAAATTAAAAGAACCCTAGAAGAGATAGAGAAGGACCACTGGCCCAAACTTAGATGAAATGGAGCTTGAATGGTAAAGGAAAATGATGGCAATGGCGGAAGGCTAGGGTTTTACGAGGGGAGAGGAAGAGAAGGATAAATTTCGGAATAGTGGAGAAAATAACGGGCGTGGGGTGGTTTTATTTAATCAAAATTTGATTTGTGTGCAAAGTTACGGATTTGCCCAGGGGAAATTTCGGCATTCACAAGCGCCAGACCGGTACATGGATTATTAACTTAGACTGGTCCGATAAGAAAAATATGTTGGATTTTGAAAGCGCCGGACCAGTACAATATTGCTAACTTGGACAGATCCGGTAGTTAAAACTGCCAGCTATACTTGATTTTCTGCACTGATTTTTATGAGATTTGATTGATCTGAATGATTATGTCATGATGAAATACACTTGATTAAACATCTAATAAAAGGCAACATGTTAGCATATTTAAACCAAGTAACGAAGAGTTCACATATAGGTCCTATAGTGTATAAATTTTTTTGATCAAATAGAAAATTATTTGAAAACACTTGCGTCCGAAAAATTTGCACTCATATGCATGTAAAATTAAAGAGCATCTAAGACATTAGATTTTTAACTATTTCTCTTTCTTTTGCTCTTAATTTTTTTTTATTTTTTTATATGATGCATTTATGCAAGCAATCAAGCAATTTCATAGAGGCTTTCACCCCTAGTGGAGGCCAGCTATACACCATTTTGGGAGTTTTCGGTTCTCCTTCCATTATGGTAACCCTTTTCAATATCCTCTACATTTTTTCCTCACTTTGCTTGACTTTTAATCACTCATTCCACCAGCACCATAGACTCACAAATTTCAACCACAATACTCAGACTTCTTCTCTCTAAAATGAATATATATAAGTGCTCAATTTTCATTTAAAAAAAAATAGAGTCTAACGCATGTGATTGTCAAAAAATTTCATAGAGATCGTGCAGTGGAAAGTGAAAGGGAATTACAAGCAGACTCTTATGCGCTGGATTTAACATACTATAAGTTATCAATATATTATAAGCATATATATAGTCTTTAAAAAATGCACATAAGATGAACTGATCATAAATCACTATAAGTACAAGAAAACTCTTTTTTCATTTACCGGCATGTGAATTTTTAGGCAATACATTATTTTGCAAAAAAAATCAGAATTTCATCAAACTAGTAAACGGTATCTAAGCAAGGAGCTAAACCGACCGATGCTAATCCTACCAAACTTATTCTATGAGACAAATACCCAAAGATTTTCTAAGATTATAAAAAGTGGTGCTATTTAAGGGTTTTGTAAGAATATATGCAAGCTAATTTTCAGTAGGAACAAAGGACAATGACACGATTTTTTCTTTGACCAACTCACGAATGAAGTGATATCTGATTTCGATGTGCTTGGCCCTAGAATGCTAAACAAGAATTTTCAGAAATTCGAATTGTACTAGTGTAACACCCCCACCTTAATTGACAGGATAACACTCGTAATTACGACCTGGAATGTCACTAACCCATCTTAGTATGACTAAGATAAGTGTTTATGAAGAACATAAACTAGCAACAGTATGTATATCAAGAAATGACAAACATGGGATATAAAAATGATATTATAACTTGTGAACATGCATCATAGATAGACATGGCCAAACCATATGAACAACAAAAATATAAACAGTTTTCGGGCTTGCCGTGACTTCCTGGACAAACATATCCATTACAAAAGATAACTATAATATCATAGGCTCTACTTCGTCCCGGATCCAGTCGTCTCTTTGTCCTCATAGGATTCGTGAGTACCTGTGATATTTTAAAAAAATAGGGTGAACTATACGCTCAGTAGGGGTGGGTAATAATAGAAAAAATCCTATGCAAAACATATCTTAATTTAAAACCATATGTTCAGTAAACAATGCATGCATATACCAATGCAGGTTACCTCCTTTGTGTCAACCTTAGAACCACGTAGCCATAATATATCAATACTGAACCAGAGTATAACATGGGCCTGACCGCCAGAGAGAATAATCCGATAGTGATCATAACTTGGCCCATCGGCCTCAAAGAATATCACAGAATCATATCATAACTTGGCCTATCGGCCTTAGAGAATATCACGGAATCATAACTGAGTTGGACCCCCAGTCCATCAATAATATCGTAACAACAGAATCGTCAGTACCTTGTCATTGTCTAGATTTTCGGGCTACTCACTGCTGGCTCTAGACAGTCGACGCATTACTGCCCCTCGGAGGTTTAGGGATTTTCAACCCAAGGGCACCATGCCCTACTTATTTCCATACCGACTGGCACCAAATAAATACACACTCCCTTCACTATAGAAGGGACACAATAGAATCATATCCGAATCCATACCAGGATCATATCACATCCTGAATAATATCATGATCATAACAAGCTTTCATCATCATCATCAATAAAGAATATATGTCCAATGCGAAGGGCCATAAGAATGATCTAAATATGCCAAGAATTCTCTAAGCGTTTGGTTGACACAATAATGACATGCATGATATGCAAAACATGCTATTTCATGAACACCAAGAAATTTATGCCATATTCATTCCCATAATCCCATACCATATCCCTTGGTGTGTATAAACTATCAACAAACCCATTTTATCCACAAACAACATTTACACCACTAAGGGATACCATATATCGTTTAAATAACACTTCATAGCAAATGTGTATGGCATATCTTGCCTCAAATCAAGCAAATAAAACCACAAAAGTCAGAGAACATCATGGGTTTTTCTTACACATAAATTTTCAAAACAAAACAAGTTAAATATAGAAGAAAAGTAAGAAAAGTCGATGATTCAAGCCCCTTCCAAAGCAATCTCAAGAAAGAAGAAGATAAATAGTGAAATAGAGAAGGATTTGGGTGGTTTGGTGCGCAAATCTTTGATCGGGGATGAAAAATATGCGAGAATCACTTTAGAACTTCTCTCTCTCTCTCTCTCTCTCTCTCTCTCTCTCTCCTTCTGGAACCTTCTAGGTGTGTGTGGGAAGCTTGGGTAAAAAAATAGGTAAAAAACAGGGATAAAACCGACTATAAATAGGTTAAGTCGGTGCACTATTCCGTACAGCGGACCGGTATGCCAAAATCCGCATACCGGTCCGCAGCCAAACTTTCTCCCAAAATTCATACGCCGGACCAGTATTCCAAAAACCAAATACCGGTCCGCGGGTAAACTTTTTTCCATTTTGTCTTAGCCATAACTTCTCGCTCGGTACTCCGATTGAGACGATCTTTATATGCCTGGAAAGGTAATTCAAAGATCTACAATTTTTGGAAGGAGCTTTTCTCTAAATTATAGATAATTGTTTTTAAATACATAAATTTCACCCCATATATAATTAAAATAACATAATAAACATTAGTGTAAATACATGATGTCACAACTAGTGTTGTCAAAATAGACAACCATAGTATCTTGAGCAATATCGTAATCACTCAACATTTGTCTCATCCATTGAAGTTGTGTGCAACAACTCCTGGCTGCAATGTAATCAGCCTCAGCAGTGGATAGAGAGATGCAATTTTTCTTCTTGCTATGCCAAGAAACAAGATACGTCCACATGAAAAAGCAACCACCAAAAGTGCTTTTTTGATCTTTTATATTCCCAGCCCAATTGTCATCGAAATACGCAGAAAGACAAGCATTAGTATCGAAAGAATACCATATGCCATAACCTAGAGTTTCACTCACATATTTGATAATCCTTTTGACAGCCGTGAGATGTTACTCTTTAGGACAAGCTTGAAATCGAGCGCATACTCTAACACTAAAGGCAATATCAGGATGACTAGTAGTTAAGTAAAAGAGACTACTTATCATACTACGAAATAGGGTTTGATTTACATTCTTTTCATTAGTATCTCTGCATCGCTTTGTGCCAACACTCATGGGAGTACTAGTATGTTTTACGCTCTCCAGACCAAATTTCTTACTAGCTCATTTGCATATTTAGTTTGAGATATAAATATCACATCCTTTGGTTGATTTATTTGAAAACTTAGAAAAAAATTCAGTTCACCAACCATACTTATCTCAAATTTACTTTTCATGACATAAGTGAATTCTTGAATATGTTCATTTATGGTGGATCCGAAAACTATATCATCCACATAGACTTGAGCCACCAAAATTCATTTATTCTTATATTGAACAAACAAAGTCTTATCTATGCTACCCCTAGTAAACCATTTCCCTAAAAGATAGGAAGTTAACTGCTTATACTAAATTCTAGGAGCCTGTTTCAAACCATAAAGAGCTTTTTGAATGTGATAGACATGGTCAGGGAATTTAGGATCTTGAAATCTTTTTGATTGCTCATCGAATACTTCCTCTTGTAAGTATCCGTTAAAGAATGCACTTTTGACATCCATTTGATAAAACTAAAACTTGAGATGACAAGCTATAGCTAAAAGAAGTCTAATGGACTCTAACCTAGCTACACGAGCAAAGGTCTCATCAAAATCTATGCATTATACTTGTGTGTAACCTTGAGCTATTAACCTTGCCTTATTTCTAGCTATGGAACCGTAT
This sequence comes from Lonicera japonica, assembly GCA_021464415.1. Taxonomy (NCBI): domain Eukaryota; kingdom Viridiplantae; phylum Streptophyta; class Magnoliopsida; order Dipsacales; family Caprifoliaceae; genus Lonicera; species Lonicera japonica. Next base: position 14,890,490 of record CM038463.1, read on the forward strand.
TCATCTAACTTATTCATGAAAATCCACTTGGTTTTAATGATATTAGTATTCTTAGGGTGAGGAACTAACTCCCACACTTGATTCTTTTTAAATTGAAGCAACTCTTCTTGTATAGCCATGACCCAATTTTCATCAAGAAGTGCTTATTTGAAGTTCTTGGGTTCAATTTGGGAAATGTAATAGTGATTAGTTACACCATTCCTGATTTGAGCACGTGTTTTGACACCGGTAGAGGGATATCTAATAATTTTGGAGGTATCTACACGTTTTTGAACCTGAGAAAGAGATGCACCATCATCCGACGATGATGTGTCTCCTAAGTGAATTGATCCTAAGTGAGTGGCAAGAGTTGAATCAACATCCAAGGAGGATGCTTTATTATCATTGTCATGAGCTTTGGACTCATATTTGCTCTCTGTCTCACTTTCAGATTCACTTTCGACATTTGACTCGAATACATATGTGAATTCTACTTGAGGCTCATTGAACTTACACACAATTTTGTCATCTACAACAATGTTGATGGATTCAAAAAAATTGTGTGTGTTTAGATTGAATGCCCGATAAGCTCGGCTAGTAGCAGAATAGCCTAGAAATATTCCTTTATCACTCTTGGAATTGAATTTTTATGGATTTACATGATCTTTAAGGATATAACATTTACTACTAAAGACTGAAAAAATAGGCTAAATTGGGTTTTTTACCATTTTAAATCTCGTAAAGAGTCTGACTAGTACCTAGACGGAGATAAGCCCTATTCACAGTGTGACAAACAGTATTAACTGTTTTGCCAAGAATTTCTTAGGAATTTTTTTCCAAGGAGCATTGAACGAGTCATTTCTTGAATGGTTATGTTCTTTCGTTTAACAATGCTATTTTGTTGTGGAGTGCGAGGTGCAGATAATTCATGCCTAACTCGTTGTTGATCACAAAATTCGATAAAATTTGAATTTTTAAAATATCCACCATTGTCATTAAGAATGCAGGTGATGGTGAGATTTTTCTAATTTTGGATTAACCTAATGGCACTGATGATAGAATCACTAGCACTGACTTTTCCCACAGGAATCGAATAAGGAAAAATTTGGAAAAGTCATCAACTATCACTAGTATGTATTTCTTACCACCAAGAATTTATGTTCTTATAGGACCCATAAGATCCATGTGAATCAATTCTAAAATTCGAGAAGTGGCAAGAAATCCAGACTTTTTATGTAGACTATGTATTTGTTTCCCTTTTTGACACGTTCCACATACTTTAGATGAAGGTGTTCCTAGTCATGGTAAGCCATATACCAGACTTTTTTTAGATAAATTGTTGAGATCTTTGGAATTCATATGGCCTAGACGTTGATGCCACAACTCACCCTGATTGAGTGTAGCATTGTTGCAGACAACGGCCGACTGAGGCAATATGCAATAGCAATTATTAGATGATCTTTCTCCAATAAAACACACTTTACATCATAATTAAGAACTACACATTCTTTTGTAGTGAAGTTTATGCGAAGATTATTGTCACACAACTGGTTTATGCTAATGAGATTTCCTTTCAAACCTTCTATAAATAGAATAACATTTAAAGTTAAAAAATCGGATATGGAAATAGTTCATTTACCAAGGACGTTCGATTTACTCCCATCCCTAAACGTGACCGCACAATCTTTGTTCTCAATTATGTTAGAGAAAAGTGATATGTCTCCAGTCATATGTCTATAACAAGCACTATCAAAATACCAAAGAGATTTATTTTGTGCTTTGAGAGTAGTATGAATCATATAACACTTATTAGAGTCTTTCCTTACCCAGACTTATTTGGATTTGGATTGACTTTGTGAAAGGGATTTGGTGTTATTGATTTTCTTGGTTTTCTTTTTATTAAGATTCTTTCTAGGGAAAGACGCCCTTTCTAGATTCTTAATGAGATAATCATATTTTTTGACCAAGTATGTGAGATGCTTTTCAAAATTAGCCAGTGGGCCATAGCTTGATTGTGTGAAGGCATATGATGGACTCCTAAGTTGATAACAATACTCTTTCAAGTGACCCTCCTTATGACAATAAGTGCAAACATATGGTTGGAAGTTCATCTTATTTTGAGTTTTCTTAAGAGTGGGTTTCTTAGCTTTGGAATTATGAGGAATTGAATTTTGAGATTTTACAGTCCTAGAATTTTGAGCTTTAGGAGTAATTTTTTCTGTTTCTTGAGGTTTCACAAATATAGGCTTTGTTTGGGAAATGGAAAGATTATATTTGTCAAAGCCTATTGCTCTATCATTTGAGTAGCAGATTGGTCCTAGCAAAATTTTATCAAGTTTTTCTGACCTAGTCTTAAGTTTAACCTTAAATAGACTCTTTTTAAAGATTTTGAATTTTAGAAATGAAACTTTATTTATCTTTACCCAAGGACGTAAGGTTGACTTTGAGCTTCTCGTTTTCTTCGAAGAGCGACAGTCATGAAGATTCAACCTCATAAACTTTGACCAAAAGTGCTTCTTTCTCGAATTTTAACAATCTGATTAAACCTTTGCACTTTCTCAAGAGATCCATCTTTTCATCAAAAAATTTCAGCTTAGTGTTCAATTTGATATTTCTCTTCTTGGTCTTAAGCATCTCTTCGCACAATTAGTCATAGGTCGTTTGAAGATCAAGTTCTTCTTCAGGATCATCATCAAAAGTATCGTCTGACCCGTGAGAAGAGTTAGAATCGATGATCTGTTCTTTCTTAGAATAAAAAAAAATTGAACATTGTCCTACGCAAGTGACAAAAACAGTATATTGCTTCTCTTAATGGGATTGCGAACCTTTCTCATCATCACTAAGGGTCGCATTCATGGAACGATTATTTTGTTTTGCCTTTCTAAGCTTGTTGAGCTTTATGGCACACTCTTAAGCATAGTGACCTTTCCCACAGCATTCATAGCACTAATCTTTTCTAGCGTTATTATTCCCAAATTGCAATTTTGACCTCTGATTGCATCTTTAAATCAATGGTCCTCCTTTGTTATTGTTTCCATTAGGTTTATTAGGACGATTATTGAACTTTTTATTCAACCTAGGGAATTTTTTCAAGATTTTTTGCTAAAAGGGCCATCTCATCATCATTAAGGTCTAGGTCATCATCATCGTTGTCAATATCATAATTAAAGGATTGTTGAGCATTGAAGGCAATGTTCTTGTCATTTTTTTGAGTTGATGATTTTAAGAGTACATTAGCTTCAAAGGTTTGAAGTGAACCTAAAAGTTCGTTTTTTTAGAGAATTTAAATATTTGCTCTCTTCAATAGCAGTTATTTTGGGAATGAAACGATCTGGTAAAGACTTAAGTATTTTTCTTAACAATTCGATATTCAAGGATGATTTCATCTAGGTTGTATAGAGAATTTATTGTGTCTTTTAACCTGCTGTGGAATTCGGTGATTGTTTCATTCTTTTTCATCCTAATTGTTTCAAATTCAACAGTCAAACATTAGATTTTAGAGTTTTTGACAGTACTAGTGCCTTCGTAAATCACTTGTAAGATTTTTCATGCCTCTTTTGAGGTCTCACATATGGCTATCTTTTTAAATTTATCCTCAGTCGCATGACTTTGTATGGCGTTTAAGCCTTTAGAATTTCACTTAGTAAGTTTCAGTTCGTCTTTTGACCATTGATCCACTGGTTTGGGCGTAGTCTTAACAATATTATCAACAGTGGATGTGATTGTAGGAGCTGTCCAACCAGGTTGGACGGCTAGCCATACGCACTCATCCTTGGATTTGAGATAACAGCGCATTCTAGCTTTCTAGTAAGGATAATTAGAGCCATCTAAGATAGGAGCAGAAGACTCGCCTTTACCTAAATTAACTCAGAGAAAACCTAGATTAAGATCTTCCTAACAAATAAAGGAAACACCCTCTGATAACAATTGAAAAACTATGAACGCGTATAGAGTGAAATTAACCTAGGTATATTATTCTTTAATTTATTAACAAAAACACGTTAAATTAATATAGCAAAAATAAACTTAAGAGTCTACCGATTTTATTTCAGAACATTTGCTTAATCTTGTCTAGCATGCACCAATAAATTCAATCATTCAAACACAGATAATCAAGACAAGATATAACGAGGTATCCATGCAGTGCATGACTAATCCTCAACAAACGATTCCACTATAACAATCACAAGAGGTACATACTCAATTAATCACTAACCAACTTAGATGAACAATTCTTAAATCACTCAAGAACAAATCTAAACGTAACCTCTAGTGCAACAGCTTCTTCCTCGAATCTTTCGATTTGGAACACAACAAATCACACACCTCAGACTCGCTCTGATCTCTTTGATAGCCTCGCACTTCAACAGCAAGTTCAGGATCTTTGTTCTTGGAGAAGAACAATTAGATTGGCATGAAGAATTGATTCAAAACCTTATATGGTGTGATATGAAGATTGCTCTTTGAAAAGTATAATTTTTAATGTAAAAAGAGCGTTAATTAATATGAGATCATATGAGCTAATTTATAGAGAGTAAAGAGTCCAACTCCTAGTTAAATTAGGAAACATACCACATTAACTTTGAATTTACAATAAAAAATAATGCGCAGAAAAATCCTTGCCGGACTGGTCCAAGTTATCGAAAGCTGGACCGGTCCACCAATGTGGAAAATTGAGGAACATGATTACTGCCGTATCAGCCCAACAGTGGATACTGTATCGATCCGAAATCTAGATTTTAATTCCTTGAAGTTTTAAACGCCGGATCGGTCCAAGTACAGTCACTGTATCGGTCCGAAAAGCAAGGCACTAAATTTTTCTTTAAAAACATGTTGTAACTTATTTTCATCACCACCTAAGTGAATCAATTATATTTACCAAGCTTACCACTTAAAAACTTTCGCAACTGAATCTTGGTAGCTTTAACGTGTTTGAAGTCTTCACTTTGAACTTGAACTTGACTAAAAAACTTACAAGTGAAATGGTGTTTTTGTTAACGGAATAAAGCCAACACTTATAGACCTTACATCTTTTTGTTTCCTTTTAAACATGATTAATTTTGTACTTAATTAGACTCATCCCTTACCTCTTTTTTTCTTATTTCTTCTATGTTCCCCTAACACTAATCCACCGCCGATTACTCCATCGGCATCAACAACGATCTTGAAATTAGGGCTTGCCCTTATTTCAGATCTACAAATTAAGGCTTTTTCTATTATGAGATTTGCAATTAAAGAGATAAATTGGATCAAAGATTGCAGAGGAAAGAGATTTATAATTAGGATTTAAAGAAAGATCAAGAACAAGAAGATCATGTTATATATATGCGTGTCTATTTCAATGTGTAAAAAGATGAAGATGGAATAAGAACATCAAGAAAATTAAAAGAGAGAATTACGTTTGAGTTAATTAATCTTATTCTCCCTATGTGCCTTTTTTATGTGGAGGGGGGAGGGTAATTTTTCTTATACATGTATGTATATGAATTTGTATACATATATGCACTAGTGGATAAAGGTAGTTATGTTAGTTTGTACAAAATTTAAGCGCAGTTAGTGATCTGTCAAATCCTTGGGGGTGGGGGGGGGGGGTTAAGTGGATTAACAAAATAGGGATAACTATAATTTCTTATTAGAGTTAGGGTTTGAACTCAATACCTCTATGTTAATAGTCAAAGTGCCACCATTGAGTCAACAACATTTTTAGACTTAAAGTTTGTGTTGATATAAATAAGTAAATAATTGCTTGTGTTGTATATCTAGTAATATGAATGGTAAGAATAATCTTGTTTGTTATAACTTTATTTTTAGATTTGTTATTAACATGTTATACAATCAACTTGAAGACACTATTCATCAGGCCATCTCCAATGATCTTTTCTATTCAAGCAATTTTCTATCTTCTTCTTCTTTTTGCAACCAAGAAATTTTCTATTTTAGAAAGTAAAAAATTAGTATTTAGCCAAGTAACATAAGGTAGTCTTTACTCATACCCAGCTTGATTTCAAAATTAGTATTTAGCTTAGTTTTTTGTTTTTATCATAACTCTTTGGCATTTGGCCCAATTTATTTTTAAAATAATAATTATGTCATATTTTAGATTATTAATTATAATATGAGTGTGGTACCCTTTTCCTACCCATTTAATTTAATTTGAGATAATTCATTTAGTTTGGCTTGAGATAAGGTTTACTTGATTTTTTTTTATCAAAGATAAAAATATTTGAGTGATTGAGTTTCATCCCCTCTCTTGTGTGACCAGAAAAACGGTGATTCTAAGTGGAAAAGTTGATCATTAATTATGGCACCAGTTTAGAGAAAGTATAAGTCGTCAGTTAGGTGGTGGTAACAAATGGTGATGTTCTTCAGCACCCACCATTATAACCTGCAAACGATGCTGGTTTTTAACCCCCACCACTGTAGTCATTATAAACCCTAGATTGATCTACCATTGTACCGCCCCTCATAGCCACGAGGAACCATTCACTGCCATCACACACTCTTTCCCTTCCCTACTAACCAACTAATGGATCTACCCCAACTTAGTTTGCTCGTAACAGGTGACCTTGATGCATGATGTAAGACTTAAGTGGAACTAACCAATGGGTAGTCCCTACCTAGGTTCACAAACAGACATATATATTATAATGTGCACTACTTAAACATATTCTATTACCATGGAGCCATATTATAACTCTTAAGTATTCATTTATAGTAATATGTCTATAATTCAATTAATTTTCATATTATAACTCAATAATATATCTGTTATTTTTTTTATAAATATGTATTATAATATACCTACTAGATAATTCTGTTAATTTTGATATTATAATTATGTAATAGATCTGCTAAATTTAATAAAAATCTATGGGTAATTAGCACTTTTGACCCCTATAATTTGCCCCTTTTTTTCCATGGTCATGTCGAAAGTGTCTTTTACCCAGAGGCACACCCAAAGTTTAGACCGCGTCCCATGCTTGTCTAAAAGTGGATGCCCCATTAAAAAAGTGGATGGAATAGTCATGTTCTGCCTATGAGATATATTTTGAGGAGTATTTTCAGTATTCTCTAATGTTTCTTCCTGTCTCTCCCTCCCTTCGTCTTCTTTGAAGCATGTGCAGCCATGGGAATTTAGTGATCCAGAGATGAACTTGAGCAAATCTCTTATGGTGATGAAATGGGTTTCACACAAACCTCGGTATGGATTTTGTTATAAGTCAAAGGTGTTTTTGAACTTTGTTCTGATATCGTTGAAGAAGCTCTAAAACTATTATATTGCTTGTATAGTATAATGGTTTTTTATAATAATGGTATGAAATTTCAACTCTTTTCATTAGTTTTCCAAAAGAAAAAAAATGGGGTCATTTTAGGATCTTCAAATCAAGGTCATGCAATTACGCATGTCTAGTGGAAATCCCTAGGGGTTGAAATATTGTTAAAAGGTGATTAACAAAAAAAACTGAAAACAGTGATCATTAAATTGAATGCTTAGTCTTAAATTCATGGCTTCAGTACAAATTGGTAGATTAGCATGCCGGTGAAACTTACAGTTCATAGGTTGGACTCATTTGTTATAGGTAAAATTGCTAACCCGTAATCAATTCTAGTATTGAATGTGTAGCCATAGCAGAAGATGCAACAACTTCCATGGCTGAATTTGTATCCCCATCTACAAAACCATGGGTTCCCATAGGACATTCCATGAAGCAATCTAAGATCCATTTTCCTCTTTTTAAATATATTCCAAAGCATTAGTGTGAAAATTGGCTCTCCATGGTTTGACCATGATCGATCATGGTGCTGGCAGGGAACTCCAGTGGATTTTGATGATCGATCATGGGGTATACCATGATCGATCATGGTCCCAGCACTTTGCCTATTTAGTGCAATTTTGGCTCGTTTGTGTAGAGAGACTTGTAAAGTGACTTGAGAGCTAAAATTGGTGAGACTTTTTTTTCTTGTGTGCTTGTAATAATCTCTTTGTTCCAATTATCAATAGAAGTTATCATCTTGGTGGATTAGTGGCGTTAACATCGACACCACGGTAAAACTTTATATTGTGCGATTGTTGCTTTATTTCTTATTTCTCTATTGTGAGTGTGCTTTTTTTGTTTGGGTTCTTCTTTCGGTAACAAATAGAGCTTGTGTGATCTTTCCCCGTTGCATTGTGCTCGGTTGTGAGCGGTTTGGCGCAACAACTAGACCAAAAATTAAACCCAAAAATAAAAAATCTAGATTAAATTTTGAAAACCCAATTAAGATATTAAAGAAATAATCAATGGGCAGTAATCCCTATATCTATATTTTAAAACCTTAAATCCCATATTAAACTTTAGAATAAAAAACACATATCAAATTTCAAAAATCCAATTTAGAGATTAAACAAAACTTAAAAGGGTGATCGAATTATATATGAAGAGAGGGAAATGGGAAAGATGGTGGTGGTGGTGGAGTTAGCTAGAGTTAGAGATGGTGACTGAATATATATATATATATGACCACGATATGATAAAGGCAAGCCCTCGCTGATGGACGATGGGTTAAAGTATGGAGAAGGACAAAAAATAGGTGAAGCTCGTCGGAGTCTTGGTTCCTGGTTGCCTGAATTTGATGTGTTTAGAATTTTAGATAGAGAAAGTGAAATATCCTTTGTAAATATGTGTTTTCAATTTAGAATACCAAAATTACCCCTCAAAATACAAGTATATGGGTGGCACATGACTATTCCGTCCATATTTTTAATAGGGCATTCATTTTTGGATGAGCATGGAACACCATCCAAACTTTGAATGTGCCTTTAGGTAAAACAAACTTTCAGGATGACTATGAAAAAATGGGCAAACTTTAGGGGTTAAAAGTTATAATTACCCAAAATATATTATAATTTATCCACTAAATAATTCAATTACAACATATTGAAAATCTTAACAAAATACGGAGTAACTGTTTACGAAGATAAATCCGTTACAAAAATATTTGAATTCAAATATCTTTTTGTTTTGAATAAAAAAAACATTTATTAAGATCTTTTAAATATTTCTTTGATTTTTGAAATCCTAAAATTTTAGGTGGTTACTGATTTTAAATTAAAAAAAATCAAGCAAGGGTACTCTAGAAAGTTAACAAAAAAAATTAAAAAACAACAATATAAAATTGATAATTATTCACTTATTTGGGCTAATTCCTAATTCTTAAAATAGAGTGGGCTAACTGCAAAACAATTCAAATTTGTTGGGCTAAAAATAAAATGCCCCTTAAAAAAAATCTCCAATGCTACATTTTATATGAGTTGGGAATAGCATCTTAAATACAATTTCATTAGAGACTACAAAACTCACTAATTCCCTCTTTTCTTAAATAAATGACAATTATGAAATAAAATACCGTTGAAGATAAAAAAAAATAAATTGTTTTTTATACTTGTGTAAAAAATCATCTAGCTCAATTTAGATGTTTTGTAAAAGTATGGTGATGCATAAAACGGAAATGAGAAAAAAAAAATGGCATCTAATACAACGAGAGCATGGTTATCTCAATCAAAATACTTTAACATTTCAAAATAATATTTTTTTAAAAAAAATATCATGATTTTTTATGATAATTTTGTGTTTGTAATTTTTTTTAAGAATACTAAATTTTTTTATGGAGTATCAATAGTCCAATCTTACAATATATAATACAAAAACAACTTTTCTTGAGTCTATAATATTGTTTGTTAAGCAATAAATTTATCTTACACCTAATTTTTTAGATGAATAGATGATTTACCTAATCTTCTATAATTATTATATAAGTAAAACTGAGGAAGACCTCCTTCCCTTATTAATTACGGCGCATTAAATACTCTGCACTCTAAATTAAACCTACACAGTACTCATTGTTATTTTAGGGCATTCTTATATTGGTCTTCTCCTCTCCCCAATTTACTCATTTATCTATAACATATAAATAAAACTGAGGAAGTCCTCCTTTCCTCCCTTAATTTATACATATTCCACCTTAAGTAATTACAATTATAAATGTGTACAGGTTTGTATTTCCAGCCGTTAATTTCTAAGATGGGTCTATTGTCTCTTTTTTTTCCCACCAGTTTCTCAATTATGTTATTTTCTAATCCTTCTCCATTAACTACGAGCTTCTTCTCTTTTCCAAGGTAAAATCCAAATAAAGAAAATCATATCTATCTTCGTGTTTTCGAGCTTTGGTCTAATTCTAATTGGTTTTCTTTTCTTTTTAATTTTGTGAACCAGGTCCCCTTTGATTCAAGGCAATGAATCCACTATAACTTGGGCAAAACATTATGTTCCATACTTGTTATGTACTGATTCGTTAGTACTTTGTCTTCCGTTGCTTTATCTACATGTATTTACTCAATATTCTCAGTTACTTTATTTTTTAATTCATAATATGATCTGATGTGTGATGTCACTGCTTTTAATCTTACCAAGTAATACCTTTATTTTTATAATCTCATGCAATTAAAATTATGTTTATGTGCTTATGATATTCAATTTATATCCCAGGGTCAATTCATGTTGAGAATAATTTGTTGGTGGTAAATCATAGAAGCAAAAGAAGTGATTCAAGCCGCGAATAATTAAGCAATAGAATATTCAATCAAAAAGAATAACCAAGTTCTCCTTGACGATGCATATATGTATATCGTATATATTGAGTGTTTGTAGTTCGATATGATATTATACGTGATAATTTCTACTACTATAAAAATAGACACCAATAATGATTTGAGTTTTTATTTTATTTACCCTATCAAATATTTTTGTTATTCAAAATATGCATATCTACCCCTTGAATTCTATGATTAATTCCAATATATGGTTAGATTTAATTTTTTTTCCTTGTAAGGAAATGTGTTTAAAAATGACAATTATCTTAATTTCTCTAAAACTTTAGACTCCTTTAAATATTATATAAAATCCGTGCATCGCATGAATTATACACTAGTGATAAAGTAAAATAGGAGTATCTAATATTGAAACTTTGTACCTATATCAAATTTTAAGAGGTGAGAATGACGGAGCACTGAGATGTGGGGTCATCTTTTACCTGCCCAATTTATGACCATCTATGGCTTCTATGCGATTCTTCAAATGAACAGAACTTTGGAAAATGAGACGTTCAAGAATTAATTAATGAATGGATTAACATTTTACATAAATATATGTAGTAGATAGACGTTCAAGAATTAAGAGTGAGAGACATAAGAGAGAGATTTTAGATGCAAATTAATGAACGGATTATATATGTAGTAAATAGACATTTTGTTTTGATTAACGTTATTAACACTTCACATAAATATTTTAATATTTTAAAATTATATTGAGTGAATTTTTTTTTATACTATTAGACATTAAGGTTCTGTTTAATGACAGTATAAAAAAAATATTACTTTTTATAGAAAATAAGTTAAAAAATGTGATGATATTAACTATTACTTTTTAGTCTCTTCCATGAAAAATAAAATTTTGGTAATGGTGAATTTTTTTTTTCTTCACAAAACATAAAAAATGACGAAGGGCATATATTTACAAAATGAGTATGATAGATAACATCTTGTTACATCCATCAACTTATTTTTCATCTTCTCAACTAAATTAATTATTTTGTTTTTCATGTTACTATCAAATGGAGTCTTAATAAATTAAGATTACCTTTTAAAGGGTAAGAATGCCCACTTGAATTTGGGAAGTCCCATATTCGAATCTCACTTAGGGTCGTAGTGTTTTTTCAGTTATTATAATTAAAAAAAAGTTTGATTTTTTTTAAAAAAATCACTTTTTAAAATGTTGGAACTAGTAAAATACAAAGGGATGAACTATTGAACTTCAACTAGTATATTCTCTTGTCATTATATTTTAATTGAGTTGAATTTTTCTTAAAGTGTTTGAAAATTAATGTTAAAGTATTATTTTGGAATATAAATATATATAGATTATATAGTAATATTTATGACACAGATTACCATCGGTAATAAACGCGGAATCAATGACTACGTTACGAATCATCTAACTAATGCATAATATTACATAATTAGTTGTAAATTGTTTAATTATACCTTGAGAGAATTACGGGCAGGGCATAATTGCATAAGACAATTGCTGGCTGGACATGGTCCCCAAATTAATTACCAAAAATTTGTAATTTTGCTAATTAGTTAATAAAGCAGCAACCAATTTATGCAATACCATATTTGCCCTTTTTTTCTTATTCTATTGTCCTTTGTTAACCCATCTTATTTAAGAAAGATTGGTTTATAATTTTTTTTTTGTACCAGTCTTAATTGTATATAATAAAATTGGTACATATATGAATGTTTATAGGTACATGTTTGTACAATGTAATATCAAATCGGACAAAATTAGTACCCAATTAGACAAACAAAAGATTCCTGAAAACTAGTCTATAAGTTTTTCGTATTGGTCTTAATTGGGCACAATAAAAGTGGTTGTACATATGTAAATATGTATAGGTACATTCGCGTACATTACGGTACCCAATTAAATAATGCTAGTATCCAGTTGGACAAAATATGAGACATAAAATAGCTCCCATAAAATGGTTGACTCCTTGTTGATATATTTTTTTTTTTTTTTGTAGATTTAATATTATCAGGTTATTAAAAGGTAAATTAGTATAAATAAGGCCTCAATCCCAAGCTAGGTTTATTGAAATCAACCTCAAGAGTGACTAAATTAACCGTCGAGGATACTGAGGTTGTGCACGAAAGTAAACACAATTGCACATCAAATATACAAATAAGGTTTTAATCAAGCATATATGTTTCAAAAATGACACAACGATTTAGTAACCCATTTTTACCAATATCATCAAAAGAAATAACAGAATCACAGAGAAAATTAATATAAGGTTAACAACAGATTAAAAATCTTATATTTTAAATGATCATGCGTAAGCAATCCATAATCGAACTTAAACAATTTAATTAATTAAATAATCTAGTCTGATCAAGTGCGGTTAAGAAAGTAAAAATAACTGCAAATTGAAGCATACGAAAATAGGGTTTTAATCAAAACATATATATATTTTGAAAGCACATACCATTTTTTTTACAGTAGTTAGGAAGATAATTAAAAGAGCTAACATAATCAAAAAGTAATTATTGAATAAAATAATTTATTTTTTAATCCAACAATTTACAATATAACTAACTCAATTTGTTTATCGAAGTAGTTGAAAGAAAGTGAAAAAACAAATAAGGATACTTTGTCTAATTTATAAATTGGGTTAAAAAAATTAGAGAAAGGGTCAAAATGGGTTCTGTACTATAAAAAAAAATATTTGTGTAAAAATTATAAAGTAGGTTAAACTGGAGCCATTTTGTCCATGTTAAAAAATGGTTCCCGTATTAATTTTTTAAAATTTATTTGTCTAACCTAAACTGGAATCATTTTATTTGTATTATAGTAGACAAAATAGCCATTTTTAATTTATTAGACAAATAGCTCTATTTATAATTTTTTAGAGAAATAAATTATAAATTAGAAAAGGGTTCAAAATTAATTAGACAAAATGGGCTCCCGTAATTTTTTTTATCCATCATAAATTTATAATTTTTTTGAAATATTTGGAGCTTAAATTATTTGCCTATTTTAAAATACTATCATATTCTGAGAGAACGAGAAGAAAGAGAGGGGGTGTTAAAAGATTTTTTTTTAAGCAAAAGAATAAAAGAGATCAAATAAATGAAATGTTTGCCTATTTGGTAAAATATGTAGCTCTACTTCTTTGGTAAATATTTTAGAAAGTAGTATTATATTAGTAAATAAAATTCTGTCAGTGCGCTGCCGGTAAATATGTCCCGCAATTTCCCCTACCGGTAAAAATATCTTTTACCTTTTGTGAATTACAAACTTTAATCATTGTATTTAAACTAAAAGTCCTATTTTATAGCTACTTGGTGGGATGAAGCTACGAGTGAATCCTATAATATCAAAAGGGCCATGATTTAGCAAAGGGCCTACTAATTTCCCATCTTACGTTTTGATTCACAAAGCTTATGATTTGAGAAGATGGCCTTTATTTGGGTTAAATATTTTTCACCTTAGCAAGTATTTGCTAAAAAGAGTTTGAATTTAAAAAATCACAACCCAACAAGTAATTATATTATGAATTTTTCGTAATTTTATAATTATTTTAACAATAATATGTTGGCATGCTTCTTTTTTTTTTTAATAACAGAGAAATTTAGAGTCGACAGTTGACATGATTATCAAATTAATTGTTGTGTTTACCTTTTGTTTTGACGTTTGTGGAATCATCGCTTCCATCAAAATAATAATAATAAATAAATAATATGAATATAAAAGGCAGCTTAATTGATAGAGTTTACGACTAACTTACCTTCGAGCAAGATTTTTAGCTCAATAGCATGACTTTGAACTCTCACTTAAAAAAGTGCAGGTTTGAATATTGATCAATTCTTTTAGTCCACATTTACTTGCACAATTGTTACAAGAAATATATGTAGACTTTTTATTTTTATTTTCTGTTTTTTGCTACTTAAATGCTAATAAAAGTCTCCTAGTTATCAAACTCCGTGATTTCCTTCAAAATAACAATGTTAAGCGGGAAGCGTTGCGAAAAAGTATATTGAGGTTAGTCAATAGTCAGTATGCAGATAGGACAAAGTTGGTGGTTACAAGAAATTGCTAAAGCAATATTAAATTGACTTTACTTTTTTATCTTAGGCAAAGACAAAAGAAATTTCAATTAATTTCGAAAACATAGATCACGCAACAAAAAAATTCTTCCACTGAGACAAGTGGATACTAGAACCACACAAGTGAATAACATAATCGGAAATAGATTTAACAAATTTAGTTAAAGAATAGACCACATAATTCTCTTCTCTTTGGATAAAAAAAGGCCAATTTGTTATAATATTATCCCATCTAGTAAACGTATGCGATAAGCGCATCTTCGGATCCTCTTCTGACCAATTAGATTATCCCCTTCGACCATGTGTCCCTAAACTCGGCATGTAATCAAGGATTTAGGGAAGAAGAGAAAGTGATTAAATTGGATAAAAAATTTCAATAATTCTTGAGAGACGGGATCTTGGAACATACTTAGAAGATACAATATTATATTATCTACGTATTGCTTAGCAATAATTTCTGAATAAATTCTATTGACAATTTTCAGCTTGCTAATCAATTATTAGCAACATGTTACCCTGTCTCCTAAAAATGTCCTCAATGTATGACAACCACGTATAACTATTCACTAAAAAAATTAATCTCCTCAAAAATTATATATATATATATATATATAATATTTCTTTGGGGAGGCCAATAGTTGACACCCGAAGAAGTCAAGTTTGTACATGAATTGTGCTGGAAAAAATTTGGACTCACCCCAGAAAACAAGCAAGCAGTTCAAATTATCATGAGCGCTATTAGATTGGTATTTTTTGAAACATATGAGAGGCCATTCTAAATATTCTTTAACAAACAGGTAAATTCAATTTTTTGTTGATTTGATTGAGATTTATTTGGTTGAAGTATTAAAAAGATCAAATTTATTTTATATTTTATTTTTAATTTTAATATGTCAATATGTTTGAATTCAACAAAATTTTTGGCCTTTTGTTTCTTTTTGAGAAACCAACCGTAGTATTATTATAAGAAGGGTAATAAAAGTGCATTTGTAATGGGTAAGACTCAATGTATTTTTAAAATGCCTCTTACCATGTAAGATGTGTATGAACGGCATATGCATATCATTGTTAAGTGAAGAAGGTATCCATTTTATTTTATTTTTTTGGACATTTTTTTTTTTATTTTGAATTAATCTTTTCATAGGTTTTTTTTATATAATTAATCAATACATAAATACATCGATTGCTCGACCATGAAAAAAGAGAGAAGGGAAATGGAATTCCCATGATTTGAACGGTGGCAAAATTCCCCACCCCATTTCCAACTTTACTAATATCTATGTGTTTAGGGGTGTGCACGGTCCGGTTAATCAGACCGGTTAGCTTTGGACCGGACCGGACCACTAACTTCAGTCTTACAATTTCACGGACCGGACCAGACCAGACCAGACCAGACCGAATTACCACTTTAGACCAGACCGGACTAGACCAGTTTAAACGGTCTGGTTTCCGTCGGTCCAACCGGTTTGGGCTTTTTTAATGGATCCAATTTATTTGGACTTATTAGCTATTTTTTTTACACCTATTTAGGCCATTTTCAATGCAATATTTATATATATTAAACTCATTTATCAATTTCTCATTTATCACAACAATTGAACCCATTCAAATCAAAATCAAAATAAAAATAAAATATTAAATAAGTAAATATTTTAAAAGAAATTATATATATATAAATATAACTGGTCCGGTCCGGTTCCGATTTTTTGTAGGCTAGACCAAAGACCGAACCGAACAGTATCAGTCCATTAAATTTTGGACTGGACTTGACCGTTGTATTTATAAAACTAGAAAAAAAAATCTTATATTTCGATTCAATCTAGTCAATCCATTCGATCCGGTTCGATTTGTGCACACTCCTATATGTGTTAAACAACTTTACAAGCACTTACGTATTAATTTTGTTATAGTTCTTTTTTACCCCTCATCGAATGGGCATTTGGCCCATTTATATTCTTTTGGGTTCCGGAGAATCCGAATCTCTTTGAGTTTTGTTAATTCGAAATAAATAAATAAAACTAATGGGCTTGGACCCATTTGGACAATTTTGACTTTTTTGAAAGCTGTCACAATACGCAACTAAATTAAATTAATGGATTATGACACATAAAGTCCCCTAAACTCATTATTGTTTTTTCTAATATGACTTTATTACTAGGTGCAAGGGTGTAGTTACATAAGTGCAACATTTAAATGTTCAACATTCAACCACCGATGATTGATTTTTATATGTCGAAAAGACATGACAAAAATTGATAGATGGGAGGAATCAAAACTACCTGCTACAAAAAATTAAGAAGAAGTGAGCACATTGATCATATTGATCAAATGGTACACATGTCGATTGATTTAATATTTTACATGTATTGATAAGAATAATAATAATTGTAAATATGATAAAAAGTTTTAATTGAATATATAACTTCTTATTCTTATACGAGTGAAACTTGAATCTACTAAATTCATAGTAAGCTATTCTCTTTATCTTGCATTGATAGTTAATGATAAAAATTAAGTTATATTTTTAATTATTGATTAAGTTGAAATTAATATTTTTTTCAAAAATTTTCAAAATCAAAATTGAACAATCAATTTTTTTATTTTATTTTTTTACTAACAAAGGGCTAAAGCCCTAACAACAAACTACAACTGAATAAGACCAAGAAGAAGAAACAATAAAAAAATAAAAATAAAGAGTAGTATAAACTATAAAGAACAATTCTTCTTGAATAACAAAATATATATATATATATATATTTATCTTGGTAATTAATAAAAAAACATATTTAGTTGTCATTATATAGAGTAAGAATCAGTAAAAATGCTGGTGGCAAGTTTATTAATACACCAGAAGTGCACGAGTTTAACTTCACTGGGGCACCTCTTTTTATTAGTACCTTAAGGTTAATTAGGTTTGACACCTCCTTGAGTTAAATGCATTTCGGTTCGGTTAAACTTAGGTATAAAAGCAAAAGGTTGATTTGGTTTTCAGTTTAACCATAGGATTTGGTCTCCTAGTCAGGGGTGGAAGCAATAGTGGCCCCCCCGGACTTTTGAGTAATTTTGCTTGAGTTTTTAGGTTTCTTTTGTATAGTATGGAAAGTCAGGGTGTTTTTATTTATTTATTTAATTTTTTGTAAGTAAGAGCACATTTAGGGAACTTGGTTAGTGGGGGGGGGGTTTGCATGCGCAATAGAATGTAAGAGTTCAGGGCGAGGATCGGTAATTAAGTTATGTTGGGCATTAATTTTGTAGCTCACTTTCATTTTCAATTGGTCGAGAGGATTTGTATAAGTTTACTTTCCATTTCTTCTTCTTCCGTGGCTGCTTTTCTTCCTTATTTTTCCACCAATGACAACTCCCTTTTGCAAGTATATTAATATTTATATTAATATATTTGTTTGTTGGTTATTGAGGTTGATTCAATATTGACTTGGAAAAAATTGAATTTTACATACTAGGTTAAATATTGAGTTGATAAAAATAATTTTATATATATAATTAATTTTAGTATATTCTTTTTAACTTTATAAAAATAAAATAGGGAAGTATTTTAGTAAAATAGGAATATAGTAAGTTCCACTTTTTGAAACGATGGTTGGAGTTATACTCAATGTCGATTTCACTCTGTCAAATATTAATTCTTTTGCTCCAAATTTGCCCTCCCCTAAAATTAATTCTTGACTTTGCTCCTGCTCCTAGTTGGTGTTTATGGAATATGATAATTGAATTGGTTTTTACATAACAATGATCAAAACCATTCTCAGGTAGCTATCAGAAGCATAAACCTTGTTAATTAAACAAGCTGTTATTTACTTTCAATAGAACTTGACTAATGGCCATAACTCTAGCAATCAACATTTATCAACTTAAAACGTATTTTGAGGGAAGCAAACCGATTAGGGGCGGACCTAGGGGGGACAAGGCGGACTTCAACACAGGGGAAAGTTTTGAAAAAACTACTAGCACTTGTAAAAATAAAAAAATTTAGTTTAAGTCCATTCCTTTACTAAGTTTTAGTCCACCCTTTTGCTAAGTTTTATCCCACCCCTTAGCCCAGCTCTAATCAAATATATATTAGCTAGAGTCTGTAATAGATGAATTCAAATCATTAAAAACTTTTCAAGTTCGACTTTGTTAAATACTTTTCATTACGTATGAATTCAAATATTTAAATTATGCTATTAATTTATTTTTTTCACTATATAGTTATACTTTCGATATTATTTTTTTATAATTTTTTTTATCTATTACTATTAACCCACTTTTCGAAAAATTTATGAGTCTGCCTCTAAAACCGATGTGTTGGTAAACTCACAAACTATATGAAACTTAACCAAAACAACACGTTAGGGATTATGGTCCCTCCGGACGATGTAGTATGTACCTCGTAGTTGATACGATTGGGGCTTCATATAACTTTGTTGTTGTTGTTTTTTTTTTTTTTTCGTTATAACAAAAAGACAAAAACATAAGTTATCACAGATAAATAAAGGGCACATCAATTAGAAAGAGCTGCTTCTTAATATATTGGTTGGTTCTATAGTACATTCCAAGAGAGATTTCTTATTTGACCAAGAAATTAAATTCCATTTCTTTAATTTGTCTCATCTTTTTTTTTCTTCAACCAATTATCATATTTATTACTAATTAATTAATCAATTAATTAAAAGGAGATAGTAACATAATGGGATCAATAAGTCCATTCTTGGGGAAGTTGCGTCTCCTTGTCGTAGTTCATTGTAGGCCGCGTTTGGTTGTCTAATTGTCGCTTTTGCTGCCCGCGCACACAACCCCCCACTAGCGCATCTGCATAACAACAATCAACATTGTCCCATTTAAAAACATTACATACACACACACACACACTCTTTAAGGTTCAATTGAATTTTTACTTTTTTAAAAAAAAAATTATAGTAAATAGGGTTCTCAAAATATTATAACTAAGTTAGAAAAAATAAAAATTGGATTAAGTTAAAAATTTGAACTTTGAAGGTCCTTAAAATGATTAGAGTTGGGGCCCAAAGTTGTTGCTTCATTAGTCTATACTCTTCGCTAGACCGTCGTTGAAACCAAGTTAGCTCAATTAATATTTGTATAATGAGATTGGGAAAATTTTGACCAAAATTTTAATTAGAGCAAATGCTACTTGTCCTCCCCACTTGTGGCTTTTTCACTTCAAATACTACTGTAGGTGAGTGTGTATAATTTTTCTTCTGATTGAAATTTAAAGTAAAAGAAAAAGGGACATGAAAGAAGAAAAACTCTCCCAAACGTATACATGTTGAAATTAAACTAAACAAAAGAGAAAGAAAGATAGAAATTAATTATATGAATGATTTGAATGATGAAATTAAGTACCATGTTGATTTTTGTAAGCAGGGGTGAAATTGGGGCCACCATTTGTATCCACATTGTTGAAGTGAACCTCCAATGCTTGTAATACTCTCGCAGGTATAAGAACCGTTGAACATCCTGATCAACAAAATTAGTTGGTCCAAATACACTTTAGAATAAGATGCCGTGTTTGGACAAACTTGTCCTTTTCTTTATCATTCAATTTACGACAACGGTGCATCTGCAATATTATATTTAAGACAATTTTTGATATTATTTGTACTTCACATCATAAAAATATTATATTCAAGATAAAAAAAAAAGAAGCTAAAACATAATTGAAAAATATTATTAGTTTTTATGAGAATTTGAAAAAATGGATGAGTCATTTTATAAGATAACTTTTTTTTCCCACAAAATAAGGGCAGTAAAAGATTTTTTTTATAGAAATAAAAGAATATCTCACCAAATCAGATCTCTTTTCTTTCCTTTTCTCTAACTAACAAGAAAAATTAGAGCGTACTCAATTTATTATATTCAACCTTTTTATCAAATACATCTTTAATTTTATATATTTATTTTATTTAAATTACTGATAATCTAGTAGTATACGTATCGTATGTGCAACAATATGATAAACGACCGTGACGCTTGAAGTAAAAATCTTAAAATAATATAAGTTATGAAAATAGATTCGGAATGATTTAGGAGAATCAGAAATCACAAGAAAAGCCAAACAAAGAGAATCCAAAAACGCATATTGTATATGTATATATATATATATATATTATCCATTAGTTTATAAAGATTCTAGGTCAACCACTAAACCCACTCCAATTACGTAAGGAATCAATATTACTATATTAGAATCTTTCCAACAAATCATACAAATTTTAATACGACAAATCCGCTGGGACAAATTCGCAATATTGCTGAAAGTTGAAAAATATCTGAACTTTAAAGTATATCTTTCTCAAGTTAAAATTAATATGTCAGTCTTTTTTTTTTCAACTGCGGACTTATTATGTACTAAATGTTGGAATAGTTAATAAATTTTAATATTAAGTATTTGTGTTAAAAGTGTTACAGTTTTAAAAGGGTATAAAAATTAAACATAAAGTATTAATGCAGAGCAAAAGGAAGGAATGTAACAATCCAAATATTTCGCATCAGGAATGTAGTGGGGATATCCTTGATATATATACCAGAAATTCAATAAAAAAATACTTGATAAAATAATAATTTCGTTAATTAATAAATTTTTCTGGTCCCGATTTGAGCCCAAAAGTTAAATTAATATTTTCGCTAAATTTATAAGATAATATTTTTTTATAAGATCCCTTTAGGCTCATTAGTTACAAAAATTAATAATTTACCTTTTCA
Source organism: Lonicera japonica (assembly GCA_021464415.1). Taxonomy (NCBI): domain Eukaryota; kingdom Viridiplantae; phylum Streptophyta; class Magnoliopsida; order Dipsacales; family Caprifoliaceae; genus Lonicera; species Lonicera japonica. The sequence goes on from CM038463.1 coordinate 14,911,893, forward strand.
GACTTATTATAAAAAGTATTTAATTTTGGAAGACCAAAAGATAATATAATTGCTTAATTAAGTTATAGGAAATAAAAATAAAAATTTAAGGAATACCAATATCACAATATTGAAAAACATAAATATTTCAAATTATTTATCAAAAAATAATATAATTTACTTAATCAAATTTATAGGAAATAAAATATAAGGAATATCAAGAGAATAATATTGAAAATACATGTCTTTAGGTAAATTAATAAATTACTAACTTATCGATAAATTAAAACCTCATTCAATTAATAAAATAGCCAATTCCGACCTTATTAATTTATAATATTTTTATGATATATGGGTATAATAAACTTAAATTATAAATTAAGTTAGTCATTTTAAACAACAACTCAAATGATTATATACGATATCAAAGCAAATCCGTGGAATCGCCTGTTGCAGTTATCAAGGGCTGACGGAAATATTGAAAACTTGAGTTAATCATTTTGAGTGGTCACATGGAAGAAGATGTTGAAAAGTTTAAAAAGATTTTATTAATTATTTGACTTTGTAGAAGGATGGTCAACTTTTTACATTTCTTTTACCTATCATATGCTACCACATTTGTTTAATTATTGCGTAAAAGCTATTACAAAGTCAAAAAAAAAAACCTCCTAAATAACTTTCAATTTTATAACAGGAAGGCAAACCAGTCGAGACGAAGAAAAAAAGATTTCATTATGATGCAACATAAAAAATAAAATAATTTATGCTAAAATTATTAAATAAGGATTACCAGATAAATCCAATTAAAAGCAAGGAGTATTATTCTTCTTTGCATACGTAATAATGCTCTCATTGTCTCAAATTGGAAATCGCTAATTAATTTGAACGAACATTCAATGATAAAATATAAATTTTAACTTGAAATTTAAAATATAGATTCTTAATTTAAAAATAAAACAAATAAATACCTCTTCTCTTGCGAGATTCTGGTGCGACTGCGTTGTCACCTCGGGGCAAGAAGACGCCAGTCCCACTAGATGTGCTCCTTGACCCGGTGCCACCAAGAAAGACTGCTCTCATACCCGAACCGGCAGCAATAGGATGAAACTGGTGCTTTGTTCTGAGTTGCTGAGTTGACTCACTTCTCTTCCCTCTTCTTCCCCCACTTAAAGAGTTTACATGTTGATTCCTCAACTGATAATTAAACATATATATATAGAGAGAGAGAAGGGCTTTCAAAATTTAGGTTCAAAGATTTTAGTCAATATTCTTTTTTCTACATTAACTAAAGGAAATTCTATTAAAAAAAGTCACTAAAAGAGCATCATGGGTAAGAACTTCTTTTGGAAAAATAAATTTCCATTATATAAAGCCAAAAAAAAAGTATCACAATTTCTACTTTTAAATTTTACTCCTATAATTTTATTTTCTTGGACGTAACATTATTGAAACTCTTGAAGTTTGTTTTGATAACAAAAATAAAAATAAGAGAATTATTTGATGAATGTTCTATTAAATTTTTAGTTTTTTATAGAGTAAAATTAATTGAAGGGTCCGAGGTGGGTAAGAATAAGTTTTTCATAAAAAAATTGAAAAAGTATATCTTAACAAATCACGCATCTTGTTTTCTAAATTTTCATATATATAAATCAGCAATGATTTTATTCATTTTTGTGCTTAAACACCTTTCATTTTTTTATAATTTATATACGTATCACTTTAGCATTGTTGAAAAGAAATATACACATACATGAGTGGGTGGTAGTCTCTGATTACTATCAGTTAAAGCATGTTGATTAGAGAGAAACCCAGTGGGCTTTAGATGTGGGCCCCCAAGCCCATCACCATTAGACCTCCAATTTTCACCATCTCCTTCTTCTTCTTCAAGCGTGTAATCAGCCATCTGCCGAGTCAACTCGGCCATAAACCCGTCCTCATCGCTCTCTGTCTCCGTGGACGTCGAGTCAAGCTCAGACCCAACTGGCGTGTTCAGATACGACCCAAAACCATTAAAACCGGATTCAGAGCTCGACCAATTCTGATCGTCGGAGAGAGAATCTTCGCGGCCGGCTCGCAGCGAGGGTTCTCTTCCCTGGAAGTCAACGGCCATATCTTAGCAGCTGTTTAACTGATCAGACTAGCTAGAGAGAGAAAGAGAGTAGAGAGAGTTATTCTGTGATTGTTGAAAGATACTAATGATGCATCAAGTGAAGGTAACATATGAGACTATATGTATATACATATATATATATATATATAAATACAAGTGTTCGACGGCACTATATGGTGTTGTCTTGCCTTTGATAATTATATTATATATTTATACATACTAACTACCCTACTTTTAACGGTCCCATATTTTGGCTGTGTTTTACCTAAAAATTGGGAGGGGTTAATTGGTAAGTTGGCAAGAAAAATGTAAAATATTTGGAGGGCTGGATTTGTAGAAAATCATGATATTTATTGTTGGCTCCATTAGTTTATTTTTATTTTTATTTTTGGCAAATTGTTTGTAACATGGTAATGGAATTCATGTTTCACAAGACCTTAGATGTGAATCATCCTGTTTTTGTGCAGTATGTATGTTGTTGTATGTCACTAAGTGGACCTTGGTTTTTATCTCTTCAACTTACATATAAGGGTGAGTGTTAGAAAATATGATATTTATTGTTGGCCCAGTGCCTAACAAATCACATAACATTTTATTTGCGTGAAAAACTCTTAGCATCGGGAACAATTTCTACTATGTTGATTTTTTTCAGTAAATCACATGTTTTTAAGAATATCCCAATAAATTATAAGACTAAATTAAATGAAACCAATACCCCCAAAATATTAGAAAATTTTAATTTGCAACCTAAACTAATTTTTTACACCAATTTGCACTTAAACATTCAATTTGTTTCAATAGACTCCCTTAGGCTGTCTCCAACCAAAAATATAAACTTCGGCTAGCACGAACAAACAACTTGAGAGAATTTTGAGGGTAAAATCGTTACAATACAATGCATGAAATGAGTAAAAAGCTTAAAATTGTCACAACGCATGTTATGCATGCATGAGTCGAGCAAAAAGTCTAAAATTGTCACAACACAACACAACACAATTTGGAAGGGGTTTTGACGATTTTAAGCTTTAATTTAAACGTTAATTGAAATTAAAAAAATTAGAATTCGATCCTTGAGTTTAAAACGTTTTAGGATACAATTTACAACCCTTTTTTAAAAATGATGTTGTCCTGTAAATACTATTTTTATAAAGGATACAGTCCCCGGGTATACTCTCTTATGGTATCTCTTGCATTGCAGCCTCTGAGAAAATTTGTATCTACCACACACAAAATTAGAATATGCCGCCAAGAAAACTAGAATCTGCAACCAAGAAAACTAGTAGCTGCTACCAAGAAATTAGTATCTACCACACAATATCTCTGGATCTCTCCATCACCAAAGACTAATACCAAAGGCAAATACCAAAAAGAATATTCACAAGAACTACATCTTTAAAAAAAAAAAAAAAAGAGGTTGTCAACCAAATTTAGAAGTTAATTTAAACGCAGGACAAGATCTTGTAGGCCCCACAAAATAAATATTCTAAAAAAATACTGAATTGTTAAATTGGAAAGTTGGGGGGAGTCAATTGTGAGTGAGTGAGTGAGTGGAGGGTTGAGGTTGAGGTTGAGGTTGAGCTTTAGCTTTAGTAGTTGGACGGTAGATAGACAGTAGATATGTCTATCTACACAAACACCTGCCATTTGTTAGAATATCTGAACATGGCTATAGTTTAATTGAAGGGAATAATACATATTGAGAGAGAGGCTTGAATTCTACTCTAAATTCCTCACATAAGACTACAAAATAGTTTTGGCTAGGGTTGGTTTCCAGTATCACCTATACAATTGACCATTTTGTTTCTATTTGGACAATTAAGTTGAAAAAAGAACAAATAACATATATATATGTTGGAACTAAAGAGTTAACTCCAGCTCCAGCTATGTTAGGTGTGGACTTAATTGGCGAGGATTATTAAATCGCTTCTGAATCTTGATGGGATTATTTCACTTCTCTTTCAATGGAATAAAAAGTATTTCTAAGACAAATAATTTATCCCGATACTTATCAATTTTGACCAACATCAAATATAAAATAGCATATTCCGATCTCTTATCTTGCACCCATGTCAAAATTCAATTAATTGCTTTGGATTGAAGCTATTTTTGTTATAAAATTTATTTAATTAATTTCGCATACTTTTTAAATTATATTTGATCGGTCAAAAACTCAACATAATATGAAGTATTTTTAAGGTAAAGATTCTTTCAGGAAAATAAGAATTATTGTTGGTATTAAAAATGATAAATAATAATTTTTAGTGATTTGTGGGATAAGTTCAACATGCGGTGAGAGTAGTGGTCGCTGCCATATATGAAAATGAGGTCGCATTCGTGAAAGGCAGAAGATCTACTTTTCGGTGTGTAATCTTTTATAATTTGATTAATACAAGTAATATCTTTACCGATATTTAAACATAAATCCTTACTTAGGCTTATAAATAATCTTCATTGCTATTTATTTTATGGTTAGTTCCCCTACTTTTTCTTATCTTTAAAGGCATTAAATTCCCATCTATATCGTCTCATCTACCTTTAAAAAAATACTAATCTTCCTTATTAAACTGTCCATCCATCCACCCAACTCTTCATCTAACAATAATTTCCATTGAAATAAAACATGATATAATGAAAGTACACATTTATTCTTGTTAGTAATCTACTAGCTACTGATATTTAATAATTATTAAAGTAAGAGTATGCGTATGCGTATAATGACGTACATATAAAAAATAATTACTCTATGGTTAATTTTCTTGCTTATTAAATTATGTATCTAATAAAATTTACTATTGTCACGTTAGCATCCAAGTCGTTGTAGTATAGTGGTAAGTATTCCCGCCTGTCACGCGGGTGACCCGGGTTCGATCCCCGGCAACGGCGTTATTTTTTGTATTTTTCACTCAAACTCCAACTCCAACTCCAACGGCGTGTGCTGCTTTCACAGTAAATTATTTTTGAAACGGCGTCGTTTGGTTTGCTTGACAGTTGACACAAACATTTCCCTTGCCGGCGAAGAGACGTTACCGGCGTTTCTACCTTAAACGCCACCATTCTTCATTCCAACGGAAACAAAAACGAAATAGCCAACAAAAAACTGAAAAACAAAATAAAACAACATATTTCAAATCCCAATGATCATCAGCACTACCGCCATCCACATAATGGCCTTAGACGGAATAGTAAACGTTAACTCCCTCTTCACACTAGCCCTCTTCCTGGGCCTCGCCTCTAACCCCACTGATCCTACCTACACCCTGGTGGACCCCAACGCCGGTTGCGCCGCCGGCTCAGCAGTAGCCGAAGCCCTAGTGGCCTGCCACGTGTACTCCTTTGGCTCCTTTCTCTTCTCCAGCCTGGTCGCCACCGGCCTCAAATTGGCCATCAGGGAAGGTGGTGAGTGCAGCTCCGCGGAGGCGCGTGGGGTGGCGCGTGTGAATGCGAGGGCTCTGCGGGTGGGGATTTTGGCTTCGGCTGTTGGGTCGGGTACCGGTTGCGTGTTCCTCACGCTCGCGCTGGTGGATTTGGTACAGATTAAGCTGGGGGTCTTGGGGTGCGGGGGTTTGTACAGCGTGGCGGCTGTGGGCCCACTGGTGGTTTTAGTACCTTCCGCTCTAACTATATACATTTGTATTGTGTTATATGCTTTTACTAGGTAAGATTGCGATTTTGGTTTACCGGTTCTCAATTGTATTGGTTTTTTTTTGCAAATGTAATACAACCGTAGTCGATCATTTAGGGTGTAAGTGAAAAATAATGCGGTATTAATCTTTCTTCACATTTTCTTTCTCCTAGCATCATAATTATGTAAGACACGCTTGTGTCGTAATGAATTAAAACAATTCATTTAAAATTAAAAGTATGAGCTTTATTCCTTTCCTCTCGACTCAAACCACATGTCTTATTTAAAAATATTGTATAAAATAATGAAAGGCTATTTAGAATTAAGACTTTTTGGTTTGATAGTATTTTGTCGTGTTTAAAACGTGTATCTACATTCCCTATTTTTCGCCGATTTGTCCCTGACCTAAAATTGATAAATTCTTTCATATGTTTTTCTTTGAAGATGCAAGAAGAATGATTTCCTCACAACAACAAATGGCCTGCATAGTTTTAAACAAGGGGGCGGGGAGGGGATAGATGAAAGGCCTGCCCAGCTGTTTTCATTCTTTATTTGAAATTGGATTCCATACAGATAAACTGCATGTATTTGTCTTCTCAAGAAAAACTACATGTATTTGTTTTCAGGTAATTATGCAACAATATATATATATATATATATATATTTAAGGGTGTTTTTAAATGTACCCATATAATCTATCTTTTTACCTCATGAAAAGTCAAAGTTACATTAATCTTAACCTAAAAAATATTATAAAACACTTTCTTCTCACCCTACTTATTATACTTTGAAAAAATCGCTACTAATCTATCTTCTCACCTATTTAAAGTTTTGAAAATTAAAAAAATTAAAAAATGGGTAAAAAATACTAAATCCCCTCAAACTATCACTTTTTGGCACTAAACCCCCTCATCTTCTAAAAGTGACACTAAACCCCCCCTAAACTATTAGATGTTATTATTTAACCTCCAAAATTACATAAATGCCCTTGTACAAAGTTAAGGGCATTTATGTAATTTTTGGGGTTAAGTGATAACATCTAATAGTTTATGGGGGTTTAGTGTCACTTTTAGAAGATTGGGGGGGAGGGGGTAGTGCCAAAAAGCGATAGTTTGAGGGGGTTCATTGTTTTTTACCCTTAAAAAATTACATTATTTCCAACAAATAAGCATCTACTATTTTCACTTAATTACTTACATCTCATAAATAAGTATTCTCATTATTTTATATAGAGTACTAGACTTTTATTTTTATTTGCATCGGCACAATAACATTTTCAATGATGTTTTTCTTAATTTATTCAATCTTTATATTTGAGTATGCATGCAAAGTTCAATAAAACTCATGTTAACTTATCTAATGTTAAAGTTAAAGAAAGGTAGTGTTAACGTGTATGTAATATGTCATATTAAAGTTAAAGAAGTGTAAGATTTTTTAAAGATTTGATATGGTGAGAAGAAAAAATTCTCACACTGGGATGAGAAGACTGATTTTATGGGTGCATTTAAAAACACCCATATTTAATTATGAGTCTTATTAAGGTTAGTGAGTTTGTTTATCAGGTATTATGCAGTAATATGACTTAAAATTTTTAAGATTGATCATTCTTTCCCCATTTACGCAGTAATATATATGTACACATATTTTTATTTTTATTTTTGAACAACTTGCACTTGGAGAGATTAGAGACGTAATTTGAGATGTAAATAGTAATTTAGGGACTTGGTTTTCTCCGCTACCCCCTTCGGTTTAATTTCGTTAAATGAGCTCTAATTCTTGATCTAAACAAATGAATTGGTTTTTATAATCATCTACACAAAATTTCATCAAAAAAATCAACATAGAAGTAGATAAAATAAAAAATTAATATATATGTTCATTTTTTTTACTACAGAAATTTTAGATGACCATCTCTTCCATTTCTGAATTGAATATTCTTATGAAATTTTGTTCGAGAGATAAGTAGATCATCTCTACCAAAGAAAAATTCATTTATTTACGACTTGAATTAAACTCCATTAAATAAAATTGAGCCAAAAAGTAATGCATATAAGCCAAATGCGTAATTTAGAAACTTTGTTTTTACCTTTCTGAAATTAGAAGAAGTTAATTTTAACTTAAAGAATTAGTATCATGTGATTCAAAATGTTTAATGAAATGATCAGCTTTACATTTTAATTTAGAATATTGCTTACATGAATTTGTCAGTTTTATATTCTAATTTATTAACATAAAATTTATAATAAGCACAAAAACTCGAAGTAACCACAAGCTCAACTTTTAAGAGTAAAAACAAACTTGATGGAGAGATATGAACAACCCCACTTGACATGAATTCCACATAAATCAATAGGTTCTAATATAGTCCAAAATAATATATGAATAAGGAATAAAATATATTAATTTCTCCCTCCCTATAAAATGTCTATTATTTTTTTTGGAGATGTTATAAACAGAATTCGATTTATTTTTTAGTGCATATTCAATACATCAATCTCACGATAGTGGTTAAATTTTGCTTTAACCATTACTATTAATCATGTTGAAATTGATGTATGTATCTTTAAAACGTGTGAAAATCAAACTTGATTCTTGACTTGAGATGGAGGGTATATTTATATACTAAAATCACTATATCATTCCAAACAATTCACATAAAACTTAACTATGCAACTTCAATATATATCTACTTGAGCACATTGTGAAAACTCACAAAACATATATAGGTTTATCCTCCATTACTGGATATATTTAAAAACACAAAGATAATTATTGTTCAATTACATATAAAAAAGACTTAGCAGCAAGAAGTCTACACTCTCATATTCTTTTTTCCAAGTTAAAAATCATAAGGAAAAAATTGAGACCAAAACAAAAACCCAAAATAGTATAAGTTTTTGTACTAGGTGGGAAGAACCTGTGATTAAACTGAAGTTCTGTCCACAAAACAGATAAATCTATAACTACTGCACTCTATTATGTATAACAAAAACCAAAATCACACTGCAACCATCGGCTTCACGAATTTCCTGTAAAGGACAAGAATATAAACAGCAAATCAAACTTCTTAACGGCTCAAATGTATTTATACATATGTTATCCATCAACTTATTTTGTTCTTTTTGAAATTGGAATCATGTTAATTCAACTTTTGATCATGGTCAAACTAGTATATCTTTGAAAAAGGTGTTAAAGTCAAATATGGATTCGATCCACCCTTGATTCACAAAATTGTAACATACCTTTAGTAAATAGAAGAAATATTCATAGGCTTGGGAGGGCAAAGTCTTAATAATAAAGCGACCCTGCAGAAAAATAAAGTTAATAAGATGATCAAAAATCAATGAACCAAATCTCATAACGGTAAATAAGTTTCCATTCCTGATCATTAAATACCAGAACACGTTTAAATCAATATTTTTTTTGGTGACTCTTAATTTGGGACATACAAAGTATCTGTATGTATTATATAGCAATACCTTGCCACCAATTTCCTCTTGAAGCCTTTTCATTGGGATCATCATCTTCTCCCCCATCTTTCTTGAACTAATACATTCATAATTTTAACTACTCGATTAGATTCTTGTTTCCATTTATTCAACTAGCATTGCCACATTACCTGAGCATAATGTCAATTTGAAATATAAAGACTCACAATAGGGTATGACTCGGGGGTTTGTGCGCTTGAAGATTTAATGTACATGTCCTCTTGGCCACCATAGTAGAGCGACGAACTGAGTGGACATGGGTCCAATCTTTCCTGAAAAATTGACTTCCTTCCTTTGTGGCTTGCGCCTTCAATATTCTTATCTACATTGTCTGCACAAGAAAGTGTAGAAGATTTACATAAAAAACAAAATACTAATTTCGCCATTTCCTGTTGTATTGTTGTACCATTGAGTTCGAAGGGCATGATAAAAGGACGAACTTATTTCTTGAAATGAAAAACTAATGGCAAAAATTAGCATTTATCGGTTATAGTGAAACAGAGAATAAAAGGACAAAGTTTTGAGTTGCGCCCCAAACCTCGAGTTCCTTGTTTGCACCCAAAGACCTGGCTCCCGGCAGGCTGCTTCTGCATAGACCCTCTGAACTCTGAGCTCGCATAATTCCTTCCCATTGCCTAAAATTAAGAATAGAACAAATAATATAAAACATTCCGCAGATTTATACATATCTTCACTCAATTGAAAAAGAATGCCAGAAAACACCTAATCAGACATTAACTTACCGTTAAAACTTCAATACCCTCTAATTTGTCCCAAAGAAAAAAACTTGAAAACCCTATTAACCGTTCTAAAACTCCTTCCCCTTACAAGACCATTCTGTGGGTCCTTGCACCAAATCATGTAAGCTTAAAGAAGCTTGTCTTTTGGCTTTGTTTGCAAGAGCGATTCTTGCTTTACTTGAATAATAAATACAAAGTAGAAGAGAAATGCTAAACACACAAAATAATCCACTAAAAGTAAACCCAACAAACAAATTTGACATTGATTTGGGACCCACCACTAATTAAATCACTTTACCTATGTCAGTGTCAAGTGTCTATGGATCAACTTTTTGTGTGTACAGCATTTCTCCTACAAAATGAGGCTTAACCCATTAAAGTAGCGGCCTGAGCCACAATTAAGTAGGTCGTGAGATCAAATATGGAACCTTTTTATCTATGATACCATCATATGACTAAGACTCGAGGCCTGAACATGGTCAAGTGTTCTTGAAGTCCGCAAGGGTAGCTTTCACATGTGATATAATATTATGGACTGACCTCAGGTGTGTTTTTGGTGTAATACCGAATCATATGAACCTGCTATTAGAACTTGTCCTTGAAAACCGGCACAAAAGGCAAGGGTGCCCAAGAGATCACATACTCATTTCACGTATTACTTATACCATGCTGAATCGATGGAAGCATAAGAGAATGCATAATCAAACAAACGAGAGAACATCCATGGAATCATTACAATAAACATGATCATAATCTCTCTTAAGGAACTTGAAGTGCTTGATATTGTTTATATGCAGTAGCCAGTAGATTGATCATTAAGACGAATTTTAGGTGATAAAATAAGATGAGAGAAAGGTTCAATACAAGAGAAGACTAAGAAGAGAGAGGGTACTTTTTCTTTTCTTTTCTTATCTTTTCTTTTCTTTTGGGAGTTCAGTTAATTTCTCTTGTCCTTGATCATGGATTGAGAAGAAAAGAACATGAAGTATTTCAATTTAGAATTTAATTTTCTCCTCTCCTTCTCATTCAATTTAGAACTTTTTATTCGGTATGGCTAATAGCATTCCACTCTAACACTCTAGCAGTCCATAATTCATTACAAATGTATAAAAAAATACAAACCCTCTTCTTAATTTATCTCCATTTTAAAACCAAAAACCCTAGATTTAAGCCCAACAATGCTACTTTCTCACTCTTCCTTCCTTTTCACATATTAACCTACTTGAGAAAAAAGAAACAAACAAATTATTCAAGCTTTGTCCACGAAAGCTCTAATTTTTATCTTCTTCTGTAAAGGAACAACCGAAAATACATATATATATATATATGAATAGACATATTTCAATAGGCAAAATCGAACCCAATAAAGCAAAACGATTATAACATTGAATTTTAGTGAACCCAGTGCAAGATAAGTTAAACCCCAATTGAATTAAGCAAATACAAACAATACCGTAGAGGGCGGCGGAAAAATTGATGCAAAAATTCCGGTCGACGGCGGAGATTTGTCGGAACCAAAAAGATCGGCAGTGAATGATGATGAATCTGTTTGCTCTTTGTTCTCCATTTCTTCTCTTCTCTTTCCTATTCTGTATATCTTTTAATGCACGCAAAAAGAAGATAAGAAAATTAGACTAACTGAAAATAATCATGGAAAGGTCTCTCAGGTATAAACTTTTAGCAACCACCAAGCCCAAAAAAATTCCCAACCGAGAAAAGGAGAGAAACTCTGTATTTGAAGAAACAGAGTCGATACAACAGAAACGGGGTGACTGGGGATAAAGATGGTTTTTTATTTATAGAGAAAAAATTACTTTTTCATTTTTTTTTTTATTTTTTAAAATATGACTCGGGGAAAAGGTGAGGAAATTGACACGGGAAATTGTGTTCTATGTTTAAAAGTTTGTATAAATTTATGTATTGTTTGGGTGGTATTATTATTAAAATAATTATGACTATTATTAAATTTTTGTAAGGGTCTTATAGTAAGAAATGCGCTTTATTAAGGGAGCAAAAAAACCAGAGTCAATTCTGATCAATTTTAGGCCATGGGCGAAATTTTAAAATAATATCCTTCTTATAAATAAATATATTAATTTTTTTATATTAAAAAAATCAATTAATTTTTGTATTCCACTAAAAACACATTACAATTAAAAATTAAAAGTGCTTACAAACTTTATTTCAAAATATACAAGTTTACGTGTCTTCAAAACCAATACAACGATAATTCAAACACCTATATGTTACATCTTCAACCTTCATTTGCATTTTCATCTTTCAAAAAAAACTTCTAGATGCTCCAAAATGACTCCAAAAGGATAATAGGCAATTACAAAAGGAAGAGCTGAAGATTAAAGAATAATAAAAGAATACGCTTAACTCTATTTTTCTTAATTTTGGTCAATAAAAAATATGCGAAGAAGAAGAGACCGACTTTGAAAATTTGCGTCATTTTATTGAAACGTTACCTTATTAAATAAATATTTTTGGAAAGATATTTTATTTATTTAATATTTTATTTAACATATTATTATTATATTATATATATATATATATATACAAAAAAATTGGTGCCCCTTCTCATTTTTTGATCTTGGGTGGTTGCCCTACCTGCCCTGCCCCAAGGCCGGCATGCAAAAAAACTCCCTTGTTTGGCTTTTGGTAAGGGTATAAATATCTAAATTTGATATTGTTAGATATTTTTATGAGTAATGTATAATATTATAAGCATATAGTATAATTTTTCAATGCAATGTTATGCTCTAGTAAATGCATAATTGCGTTGTTAATGTGAGTTTCTTATTGTTTTGACATAAAATTGATATAGATTTAGAACTAATTTGTCATAGTCCTATTTTATTGTGTTGATTGTATATAAAAGTGAAAGATGTCTTTACTCATATTTAGATTGTCATGTTCGTGTCTTAGTGATTCTTATCAAGTCATGTTCTATCAAACAAAAAACTAAACACAAAATATCGGCTATTTTGCCTCGCCTACACTAGTTTACTTTGGTATTCTTAACAAAAGTCAAAAACTAATAATTTACTTAAAATGTCAATTACAAAATTTTAGTGTAATCAAATACACATTTTTATTAGGATGTTCCAATTATGTTTGATAGCAACATCATCAATAATTTATTTTTTATTGTGCAATTTGATACATTGATTGTGTTCACAAAAAATAAGCCACTATCAATTTAAGACATTAAAAATTAATGTTAGACTATTAAAAAGTATATAAACTATTAAAACTTTAAAATAGTACATTTATTATCATTTTTAAAGCAATTGTCAATAACAACAAAGCAAATAATGCATTGCATGATATTTAAATATTTATATTACTGTAACATCAACAAAAATTATTTTTTGTCAACATTACCCATTATCTATTGTAACACTTTCACCATTATTTCACTCCAATTTTTTTATGTTATTATTTTTTTTACCTCTTTTTCTATATATTCTAAAAGGTTGATAGCTAATAAGTGAGAAATGGGATCACCAAAAGTCCAAAAGTACTTGGCCCTTTAAGGCTTCGATCACGTGCACCTCTAAAGGGATGATTGTGACTTATCTTCTCACTAGTTCATTCATAACCCATATCTTTCTTTTGTAATATTAAAACCCCTAACCAATGACCCCAATTTTTGTTGGATAATATAACTTAACAACGACTTTAATGAGCAAAGTATGTGGAAGAACAAAAGATCAAATTCTTATGGTCCGACAAATATATAGATAAGTAGATAAGGTTATTGATCCACTCAAATTAACATTTGGATCATATATGCCCCTCCCCACATCAATAAACAGTTGTCTCCAACTCCCATGTTCTCTTTTTCTTTCATGCATTATATTTGAGACATTATAGATTGAATGCATTGACAGCCAGGCCGGTTCTATAACTCGGAGAGTGTTGTGCGAAAATTTAAAATAAGGTTTTTTTTATATAATGGATTAATTATGTAAATAATTATATCAAAAATTTTATCATTTTCTTTGGAGATTAAAAAAATACAACACAACAAATTGAATTGTCCACAAAAATTTGTAATATGACAAAACAAATACAATAAAAGAAATATGATTATTTAAAAAAAGTAAAGAGATGTAAGAAAATTATAAACAAATAATAATATACTAGCATCTATATTTTAGTTTAAAATAAATATACTATTATTGAAGTTCTTTACAATGTTTATGTTTAAACTAGTAATTAATAACGAAAGAGAGAGAGTGGAGAGAGAAGAAATGTTATTTAAAAAAAAAAACTAATAATTATCTATAAGATTAAAATAGTTAGACCGTTGCAAACTCAGGAGATAAAAAGTGTGGAAGTGTAATAATTTTAGGGTGTTTTTGTTCACACCCACCAAATCTTTCAATTGACCCCGCTTATTATTACAAAATAATAGAAAATGGCACATATTTTAAGCCAAACACTCCCTTACTGGGCTTCAAAGACAACACAGTCATATTCTTGTTATCAGTCGGCAATGAAAAGTTCGACATGCAGGTGCAATTGGCCGGAGGCTGATGCTTAAGCCCGACCTCAATTTCGAATCTTTTCCAAGTCCGTGTTTGAAAACATCACCTCTCTCTCTGAAATTCTACAATATGATTTGCAATTGTTTCAACGGCAAAAGCGATCGGAATTGTAGCCGGAGAAAAAACGAGTGTACGATGAAATGGAGTGTAGGGAATCATTCAAAGTCAGTGGACAAACTTAAAAAAATAGATTGTATAGGGTTTTAGATCTCTATTTTCTTTGAAGCCAGAAAATATATATATATATATATATGTGTGTGTGTGTGTGTGATATATTTGTCTTCTTCTACATTGTTTAAATTCTTATACATCTAAAAAGAATTAATAAAGTTACTGTTTGACAAATTATGGATTTATTTCCCTTAGAAATGAAATTTCGGTGAAACATCTTCGCTGTGGATAGCAGGATTGAACGTGGTGGGTGTGCAAAGGAGAATTGTTAAGTTTGTTTAATTCCTTGTTTGGTAATTGAGAAAAGAGTGGGGTGAGTTTACAGATTATACAAAAATATGATGGGGTAAGGTGAAAGTTATCTCCAAAGGGGGTGAGAAGACTATTTTAGTGGGTATGAACAAGAATACCCTAATTTTATTGAAAAAGTTAAAAAAAATATATAAGACATAAAAAATACGACTTCATGTAGCTCGCACCGAATTTAAATGGGCCTTTTATTCTTTTCTTTAAATTTGGACCGTTCCTTGTCAATAAACAAAGGATGCGTTTAGTGCGGTGGATAAGGAGGTATGACATGATATGATAAAGGCTGGATAAGATAAAAGTCGAAATTTGTATGATAGGAATTATGTGGGATGTGATAGCAAAGGAATCAGTCGGATAAGAATTAAACGGGATCGGACAGGATAAGGATTAGTCGAATAAAGATTTAATAAATTTTGCATTTGATGGAGTTCTGGATTACGAGTCCAGATATTATATAATACAACTTGCTTTTCTTTTAAAAATATATGCAATTTTAATTGTTGTGCACAATTTTTTTTTTAACTAATGCGACTCTTCTACTTATAAATAAGTTTTGTAAATAACTCTTTCGGGAGAAAAGTTCTATATCACGTACAATATTTACGAACTATGCATTAAGTATAATTTCAAATTTTAATGTTACCCTTTTTTCTAAAATTAAAGTTTCTTATAAATATCTTCATTTAATAAAAAAATAAATAAATATGACATATTATAAAAGAAATGAATTTTATTAGTTGAGTTACTGTGATTTTGGGTGGCTGAAAATTTTCATTAATAAATTTGATTATCTAAAAAGTGTAAAGAAAAAGATTAAAAAAAATAATTAAAAATTAATTTTTATATTCATTTTGTTATCCGGCAATCATGGGATAAAATAATACCACCTATAGTGGTGGTATATATTTATCCGATTTTAAAGGGATAAAATGATAATTAATCATGAATGCAATCTAGCCCCGTGTTGCACCAAATGTGGGATAGGATTAAAATATCATATCTACCCTTGCACTAAATACATGACAGGATTTATTTATCCTATCCTTACTGACAACAAACACCAGATATGATTAATTAATCATATCTTGCTTTTAATCTCGCACGACAAATATACCCAAAAGGTATAAGGAAAAAATTTGAACCCTTAATTTTAGTATCATTGTTCTTTAATTTGGCATTGAATCCTATGCGGTTGCTCAATTTACACAACTCCAAGACCGGCCCAGTTGATAGTGTCTAGGTGTATAGTGCTTTGTTCTATGTAGAAGATAAGACATTTTATTTTGTTCTTCTTTCATGTATTAAATGTGACATATTGTGGAATAGATGCAAGTACAAATGTGAAAAAAGTGGAGAACATTTTTAAGAATAAGAGTTTTGTTGAAATCACAATCACTTGAGCTATTGCAGTTTGGCAAATCAAAAGGAAAATTGAGGTGCTGTTATAGAATGGTGCAGGTGCAAATGTGAAAAGAATAAAAGTTTCAATCAAAACAAAATTTTCTTAAGCTAATTGTGCAGCGGGCCCCAAATTCAAGAACAATTTTATTTTCTTTGCCGCCAAAAAAGTTTAAGAAAGTATTTTATTTCTTTGCAGCCAAAAAAGGTCGTGGACGGCAGGATTCGAACCTGCGCGGGCAGAGCCCACATGATTTCTAGTCATGCCCGATAACCACTCCGGCACGTCCTATACCCAAAAGGTATAAGGAAAAAATTTGAACCCTTAATTTTGTATCATTGTTCTTTATTTGGCTTGAATCCATGCGGTTGCTCAATTTACACAACTCCAAGACCGGCAGTTGATAGTGCAGGTGTAAGTGCTTTGTTCTATGTAGAAGATAAAATTTTATTTTGTTCTTCTTTCATGTATTAAATGTGACATATTGTGGAATAGATGCAAGTACAAATGTGAAAAAAGTGGAGAACATTTTTAAGAATAAGAGTTTTGTTGAAATCACAATCACTTGAGCTACTTGCAGTTTGCGCAAACTCAAAAGGAAAATTGAAGGTGGCTGTTATAGAATGGATGCAGGTGCAAATGTGAAAAGAATAAAAGTTTCAATCAAAACAAAATTTTCTTAAGCTAATTGTTGCAGCGGGCCCCAAATTCAAGGAAAGCAATTTTATTTTCTTTGCCGCCAAAAAAGTATTCAAGGAAAGTATTTTATTTTCTTTGCAGCCAAAAAAGGTCGTGGACGGCAGGATTCGAACCTGCGCGGGCAGAGCCCACATGATTTCTAGTCATGCCCGATAACCACTCCGGCACGTCCACTTGGATGTGTTACATTGTTAACAGAAATAAGTTATAAAATACGAAAAATGGGTTGAATTAAAAAGGTATTGATTAATTTTAAATATTGACGTACATTGGTTATCGTGTCAATACCATGATGCCGCAGTGGTGATGATAGCGTCATGCAATGGTCATATTGTTAAAATTGTCTTCGTGCTGTTGAAGATATATTAAAATGAAGTTGAAGGTTGTTGTATTAGTGGCACAAGTCTATTGTAATTTTGTTATCTATTTAGGGTGGGCAAGATTTAATTCAAATCAATTTATTTAATTTAATTTTTTTTTTAATTTACTGATTAATTAGATCGGATTAGAACCACTTTTTAAAAATCAAAAAATATTGGATCGATTTTGAATTCAGGAGTAACCAATCCAATTAGTATATACATTTTTCTACTTAAAGTGAACGTGTTTTTGTGTTATTGGTAATTATAGTAGCCTATTTATTATGCTACTCTTTCTTTGTAATTAACTATAAGTGATTTAGTTTATTTTTGTTAATTTGTCATATATGCCAAAAAATTGAAAGTTTAATTTTTTTCTAGGAAGTATATTGCTAAGGCTCCATTTTTTGCTTATTCAATTAGATCAAATTGAAATCGATCCAATCCAACATTTTTTTTAGAATGAATTGGTAAGGCGTGTCTAGAGGTGTGCACAGTCCGGTTGACAGGATCGTTGACCATTAGACCGAATCGAACACTTTGATCCTAAGAATTTTGAGACCGGACCAGACCAAATTGCTAGCTAAGACCGGAATGGACTGGACCAATTTAAACTATCTGATTTCAGTTGATCCAACCGGTCTGGGCTTTTTTAATGGGCCAATTTAATTTAGACTTTTTATCTATTTTCCACACTTATTCAGCTCATTTTCCATAGCAAATTATATATATGTCAAACTCATTTTAATGGATCAATGCTTTATACACACAAATAAATATACATAGGCCCAAAATATAGCAAATAAAAGTACATAGGCCCAAAAATAAATAAATTATGTATATATAAATATATCGGCCCGATCTGATTTTTGGGTAATTTTTTTGAGTCAGACCGTAGACCGGACCGATTAGTAACGGTCCAAGATTTTTCGGATCGGACCGGACCATTATAATTATAAAACCCAAAAGAAACCCTATATTTCGATTCGGTCCAGGTCGGTTTCTGCACACCCCCAACCATGTCAGATCGAATTGGATGCTAAATACTAAAGCTGTCATTGGATCGGATTGGATGCGGATGCCCACCCTTACTATTTAGAATTGCATAATATTAATTTTGTGCCACTTTTACACCATATCATCGTTACAACAATCATGTAAAACATCCTTTTGTTGACATTATGCCTACTAGATTCAATTTTAAGAGTTTTTAATCTCCCTTACAATGGACAAAATTTAGAGGGAAAGATTGAAACCAAAATTTTAAAGAAAAGGAAAAGAAAAATAACTCAAATAAAAGTGTGGTTAACTCTGTTCTCAATTCCCTTCTTAATGCTTTTGGTCTAATATTATTGAATTAGGACACAAACTTATCGCAAGAGTGAAACACAAAAACGAAAAAGGGTTTTTCTTTCAATTTCCTATTGGGCAAAACATGGCGATGCGTGATTCATCATCTATGAAGCACAGGTACTCCATTTTTTTAAGGGTACCAGTGTGGACACACGAAGGACACAAGTACAAGTACATATATGATACGTCTAAGACACACCACGTAGCGTGATCAATAAAAATATTATTAAATATTAGTGGACACTGCTAAAAAGTGTAATGGGTATAGGTACGGGTAGGACACGGCTAAAACACGCCACGTGGCATGTCCAATAAAAATATTATTATTTAAGTTTGCAGTCTTGCACTTATTTTTCTGTTTTTTTTCTTTTGAATCTTGATCTATGGTTTCTATTCTATTTGATGTAATCATTTCTCTTGTAGATATGACTTATTTATTTTTAGTGCTGCTAAATTTTACTTGTTCTTTGGATATGAATTTGCATAATGCATATTATTATATAAATATATTTATTTATTTATTAGACGTGTCTCTCGTACCCGTAAGTTTTCTAAGATTTGTCGTACCCGTATTTCGTAATGGTACCGGGTAAGACACCCATACCTGTGTATGTGCTTTATAGTTCAGCTCCATCATTGTCAATATGTTTAACAGAAAATTTTCAACCGTGTTATATTATCATAACAGACCATGCACTCAGAAAAATAGGGAGAGAGATGTTGGCGATTATCTGAAAATTTTAATATACTGTAGTTCCCCCGCTTATAAAGCTTAACTTTATGTAAATATGAAAGATAAATACGATTCTAGAGGTCTTTTCCCGCATCATCCATCCACAATTACCTAACTACAATGCTGAATGGATAAAATTGAAAGTAGGATAAGAATTATCCAAGGTACAACAGGAAACACCAATGCATGACCATTTTGTTTCTAGGTCTTTTGACATGCAAATCGGTTAATCCATCAACTATATAAATACTAATGTACAATCCTTCAATAGCTGCATCCGAATCACATCAATTGCATAAAAAAGAGCAACACCACCTACCACTGAAAACGTATACTTATGCTGTGTTTATGAAAATCAGAACAATTAAAGGGCTTACTATGTTTAAACAGGATATATTGCCCAGGTAACAATAGAGGTGATCATCTCTCATGTGTGCAGATAATTAGCAGCCATCATCAGCTCCAGGGTCAGTTCAGGTTCTATATGGAACTCAGTCTCCTTTCCGCTGCCACAAATAATTTTTCCCATATTATGTTACAATCACAAAAATAAAATAAAAAATCAATTCACTAAAAGGGGGGAAAAAGAAAAGGGTGGCATAAGCTAGTCCAGACAAATTTCTCTTTTGGTCCCATGGAATTCCCATTTAGAATTTTTCCTTTTAATTTTCTACCATTAGCTTTAGGGGTATGCACGGTCCCGTTGGTCCGGGTTTGACACAATATTTTGACCAGACCAACTTGATCGGTCTTGGAATTTTATCAACCGAACAGAGTCCAAGAAGGTAAAGACAACGATAGTTTTGAGTATCTTCGGTTTCAGTTGGTCCCGGGTCAGTTTCGGTCCGTTTCCACTTTAGAAGATGAAAGTTCAGAATTTTGGTTTCAAGCTCAAAATTAGACATCAATATTAGGGTATAATGAGGCAGATCCAATCATAAGAGAGGATTTACATGAAAAATCACAGAGGATGGATCAAAGCAACCTATTGAGTATTGACTATATATGTATCTACACACAAATATACATATATACACAGATATATAATATATATAAATAGAGAGAGAGAGAGAGAGTTAGTCTTGCCATTCTGAGATCCAAGGCTTTTATGTTTTTTCCAATTAATTTAGTTGATTGCATCGTATTTATTGCTCTTTGTGTGAGTCCACGCAGTTCTTCTGAATTTCGAATAGCATTCAGAATCCTCCGACCTCAGAGATACTAGACCAGGTGTGAGACCAGATTTCAAGTTGAGGGTGGAGAGGGGTGCAAGTATCGAGATGGAGAGGGTTTGAGATATGTGAGATCGTCCTTTTTAAAAGAGAGAAGATAGACCATCAAACAAATACGTGGTACCACACACAGGACACAGCCTTATATTTTCGAAGTAGTGATAGCCTGTCAGTTCAGTCTGTTTTTTTGGTAACACCCCTATTTAGCTTTCTCTGTGTTATTTATAACTTAAATGTTGAATATATATATATAAATGTATGAGGGGTTGTCACTGAATAGGATAGACGGTAAGTTCTTGTAAACAACAAGTCGAGGTGTAACACAATCAGATAAAGGGCACAGAGAGTCTAATGCTGCGGTGGAAAGCTAAAGGCCAATCTTGTGAGGAGGGAGGAAGAGAGAGAGAGAGAGAGAGACTGGAGAAATTCATTGGCTCAAGCGACAAACCAAATACCCTCAAAATCAATACTTGTAATAACAGATGGAGGCCAAGGGACTTGCCCAAATAAGATGTTGGTTTTACCTATACTCTTGCTATGTGGGATAACAACACACGCCAACTATAAATTATCTATCATCTCTGTACAATAATCTTTTTCATTTCTCGCTTCATTCCCACCAATACTAACACGATCTCACAGGCACCAATTAATAATTGTGGGAAATACCCAACTAAAGGGGAGGGAGCTGGTACCCTTTACGAAGATTCCTTAAGCTAGCAGAAAACCGGAAACTAGAGTATGAGTATTAACTGGAATACAATGCTTCACCATACAATGTAAGGGTCAATTGCCTTTTGCTACCACCTTACATTGCCACTTTCTGAGGCAGGATTGAATAAATATATATATATATATATACCATAGTTGTTAAAATCGTACAATTCGCGATACGATTCATGATTCGATACGCAATTCATCATGTCAACGATACGGAATTGTATAGAGAAACGCAAGGTATCGTACGATTCGCGATACCATTCACAATACGATGTGCGATTCAGACAAAGATTCAGTTTGAATCTTGAATTTTTTTACTTCTCTTGAAAAAGCTTGTTTTTAGTTTCAATATAACTTCTATATTACTTTTAAATTTCATATACAGTAAAAATTGCAAAACCCTAGCACAATTTGGTGATCTTCTACTTGTTTTATGTAGCAATTATGCACTTCAATGAAGCACGGATGCGGGTGCGGGATTCGAGTGCGATGTGATTCGGGTGTGGCGATTCAAGAATTTTCAAAAAAATCGGGTGCAGGTGCGGCGGGTAATAAAATAATAATATAAATTTACATTAGTTAATTAGATTGTATGTTTAAGAATTACCTATAATCAACAATGAAATAGGAAGATAATAAAAAGTAAAAATCTATTAAACGTTCAAAGGATAAAACTTAAAAGTTAAAAATACTTTTCTTTTTTCTTTTTTTTTTAAAGTCAATTAAAATATCTTTTTTTAGAAAAAAAAGAGGTCAATCTTAATTAAAAAAAAGAGAAAAAGGATTCTTCCCGAATCCTGACCGAATTGGAAATTAAAATTAAACAATTAATTCCGATTCTCCTCGGGTGCGAATCGGTGCCGAATCAGGGCCGCACCCAATTCGCACCCAGCTAAATTCACTGACCCTTTAGAAGAATCCGTGTTTCATAGATGCACTTTGATCAGTAAATATTTAGTTTATGAATAACTAATATAGATATAGGAATACTGGAATAAGAATAAGATAATCGTAAGCTACTACATTCTACAACATATTTTACACTTGATTCTTCTACTAATTAAAATCTATTTTGGTTCGTCTTCTATTTTATCTGTTTATAATAAGATTAAGTAAATAATATTCTTACAATAATGAGTTCACGGTAGGAATACTTGGAACCTACAATCTTTTTGCAATAACAACGACATCCATTAGACAATGTACTATTGTCTTATACGTTTGGTTTTACGTTATAATAGCTGTTATTACTTACAAAAATTTGTCTTTTGTGTTTATTTACTGTCTTGTTCCTGATACGATTCACAAATCATAGGTTTTCGATTCACGATTTGACAACTATGTAAACATATATAAACGAAGGAATGAAGATGAAGATAAAGCTCACCTTTGAAGTCTGAATTTTGGCCAATTAGAATTAACAGGGTCAAAACAAACTAACCCCAAGTCTGTGCAGTCCACTAAAAATTTACAAGAAGAAACAGTGACTGAATAATTTTAAAGACACAGGACCCTACAAACTCTAGCCATACCGAAAATAGATATTACAGTGTATATGCGCAATGCAGAAGCTTAAAGAGATGTGGGATGAAAATGATACCAAGGAAACGGAGTAAAATGACCCTGGCAAATTTTAACATTTCTCATTATCCAAATCTCCTAAAGGATAGCAAACAAAGCCACTAACCTATGAAGCACGGACGCGACACGGGATACGCGTTTCGACACGACACGCGACACGCAATTTTTCCAAAATGTAGGATACGACACGTAGGGGGGACACGTTCTTAATTAATTAATTATATATATATGCAATAAACATTATAAATACTTAAGATTGCAATAAAATGAAAATATATTGCATTAGTAGCCCAAATAGCAAATATTCAAAGACTATCAGTCTATCACAGATTATCACAGATATTATAAATACTTAATACACTATCAGTCTATCACAGATTCACAGACTCACAGTCACTACTGGTTTTTCAATTCAGTTTCGAAATTGATTAAATGAAACCAAGCTTTATCAATTATTTCTCACATATCCATAGACATAATTCACATATCTATTATTTCTCACAGTCAACACTTCTGGAAAATTTTCGAGTAGCCATAATTTTTGAAATCAAGTGTTGAATCAAGGTAGAAGAGGAAAGAGCAAGTCGAAATAGCAAAACAGGGGACATTGCAACACAGTGGACATAGCAGGTAGAGAATAGAGCAATCAATGAGCAGTGAGCAGTGAGAGAGAGACGGAGACGGAGATGGAGTGGAGTGGAGAACGGAGATAGAGATAGAGACACGGAGAGAGAGAGAGAGAGAGTGAGAGAGTAGCTTACCTGTTTATCACCAAGCTGTCGTCGATGGCTGAGACGGGAAAGGGAGATCCGTAGTCGATGGCTGGGAGTTGGGAGCTTGGAGCTGGGGCTAGGGTTCGTTTCGATGGTGGCTGGGAATGGGGCTTTACGGGTAGACTTAAAAGAGGGAAATTATTTGTTTTATTTTTAAGTTTTACTTTTATTATTTTCACCCCATATTTTTATGCATTTTAGACATTGACCCCATTTACGTGTCCAAAACGTGTCCCAAACGTGTCCTGAACGTGTCCGTCAAAAAAAATAATAATAAAGAAATGGACACTCTCCGACACGCGTGTCCTGAGCGTGTCCGAGCGTGTCCCAGCGTGTCCCCGTGTCGGACACGTGTCGGACAGGATACGCGGCCTCCGGGAGAGTGTCCGTGCATCATAGCCACTAACTGACTGAATCTTTCTGTTTTCCTAAACCGCCCAAAATCGAATATCTACATAAAATAAAATAAAAACTTCAAGGTTAAGAGAGTAGAGACAAAGCCCCCCAAAAGCTGATTACTAACCAAAAGTTTCCAAGCAAGTGAGCAGTGCAAAAATAAATGATCATGGTACCCACTCCTCTGCCTACACATCACACATGTATTCGGGACACGGATTTAGAAGCCTCCTCAGCTGCAATAGGCTATTGACTAATTGATCGGGGGGTATCGGGCTCTTCTAGAATGACGAAAATACTATAGAGTATAGACTACTGAAGAATGTTAAAGAAATCTGGGCTGTTAGTTTTAAGTTATATGGTTCAAATTTTGACTCATAGTTTCTATCTAAATGAGTTATCCCCAAAGGCAAACACTATCGGTAAAATGTTAAGCCATCCAATTTTAATTGAACGGCCCAAATGCACTACTCTACTCTAGAGTGTCATTCTGGAGGAGCCGGATCTTAGGTGGAGGCTAGTAAGGATGAGGAGGAAAGGACCTTGAGGGCCTCCAATGTTCAAATACCATAATCCAACAAGAAAAAGGAACAAGTGGATAGGGCCAAAAAAGATTGTCAAAAAAGGACTTGTATGAAAACACAAGCAAGCAATCAGGAGTGAAAGAATTGGCAGGAATTAATATATTTAACAAATCAAAAGATCTTTAGATAATACATATAGTTTGTGTGTAATCATTTCAAGATAATTGTGATTTTATATGAAATAGTTATCGGAATCAAAGAATGCATAACCCATATTTCAGTCAAGCTACCAAGTAACATGAATGCAACATATGCACCTAGTAAATTTCAATCCAGGGGGCAAATACAAATTTGAAAGGTCATTTCCCCTCCCCAACACCCCCACCCCCTCAACTCCAAAAAAAAAAATGTTAAACATATATGTAATAAGGTAGAAAGGTTTTTGAATCCTAAAAATGTACAAGGGATAAAAGATGGATGTTGAGATTGAAAGATGTTTTTACAATGATCGATACAACTAGTTTTAAATATTGTTATTAATTATGTTGAAATCTTGGCCCACATGTATTTAGCTATAACTATAAGAAACCACATATCTATTCTACACCCATCATAGAACAATTCTATGTTTGTCCAATCCAGCATAATGAAAAATCTTAGATCCAATAATTCAAATAAAGTCCCAGTTTTTATCAAGCAGCATAAAAGACAAGGTACAGAGGGGGAAAGATAACCTGGCATATTGAAGAGACCAGTAAAAATACTGGCATATCTTCTCAAGAATGGTGGTGCTAATCTCAGGGAAAGTTACTTCTCCATGCTCCGTTTCAGCAAAGCTCCCTGAAATACATCAAATAAGGGAAACTCGTCTCAATTTCTACGCATAAGGTGGTATTTGTTTTTATATCTTCACATTGAATCAAAGTCTATTCAACATTGAGAGGTACAAAAGATGTTTGTTTCCTCACCTCTTAATGCCGAATTTAAGATACAAGTCTTGTGCTTATTCCAATGGTGCCCTATCCTTTTTACTCATTAACCATTGATATATATCATAATAGTAAGAGTAGAATATTAAAATGTCACGTATTCAGCATTCGGAATTTCAATTTAAGCAGACGGAGTTCAGTATTCATCGTATGTTATAAGAACAAAGGGACCCTAAAATAGCTGATCAAAGGGGGAAAAATATTTCAATAGAATTTCAAATTCTGAAATAATGAAGAACAAAGCAAATGGGATTAAAATTGAAACCCTAGAATGAAATTTGGGGTGACCTGGAGAAGTAAGCATGTTGCGAATGGTCTGAGAAACCATGGCGGCCTTCTTGTCGATGACGAATTCGAAACCCTCGGCGCTGATCAGCTTCACCGTGTCTTCCTTCTTCATTTTTCTTTCCCCTGTCGAATTCGCTATGGATTCAACTTTGTGTGCAGCTAAAACGGGTACGGGGTTACTGAGGCTAAAAGGGAAAGGTTTGGATTTCGTTTGTTGACTTGTTTCAATTTAAATAATAATAATTCAATTATGAATGTGAATGTGAATACTAAAATATGTTTGCTTGTTTCCTTTTTCAATGTGACATCCTAAGGTGAAGCTTAATATTCTCTTTCTAATGGAAGACAAAAAATTTATTGATTAATTTAATTTGAAGGACATCGGGATAATTATTTAATTATTTTTTCTGTAATATTATTTATTTTTTCAAAATTAACCTTATTAAATATATATTGGGAGAACTAATAAATTAAAGAAATTCCTCCTCAAAATTCAATATATGATTTAGTGTTGCATATTGGGAATAGATCGATATCTCAAGACACCAAGATACGAATGAAAAAGAATGGAACAACACATAGATTGCAATCACGATATTGAATGTAATTGTGAAAAGGTTATGGAAATTAAGAAAATTACAAGGGAAAAATGGTAAAGCTGCTATCAAGATAATAGCTATTTAGGAAGCCATAAAATTTTTGTTATTCGAAATAGTGGATATGGTAAATTTGCACATATTTATTAAGGGTGTTCTTAAATACACCGGCATAATCCGTTTTCTCACCTCACCAAAAGTCAATATTACGTCAATATTAACCTAAAAAATAGTGTAAGATTCTTTCTTGTCACCCCAGTTTCTGTACTTGAAAAAATTGCCATTAATCTATCTTCTCACTCATTTAAATTTTTTAAAATTAAAATGGTCCATTCTTTCCAACAAATAATTCTACAACGCTAGTTCCAAAATATTTTAATAAATGATTTATTTTTATAAAAACTATTTTATTTTTTCAATTCATTAGATACAATCGTATAGGAGACAGTAATATTACAAAAATTAAAATTTTATTATTAGCTAGTGAAAACGGTCGGTGTAACTATCTTGTGTTAACTAATTAATTTTTACTTTGATTAGGTATTTCATTTTAAACAGTTGGTCGCCTAAAAGTCTAAAACTATTATTGTTGTTATTTTTATTTTTCAAATTTACACTTCATTGTCTTTGAAATTTTCACTTATGGGGCTTGACCCTATCTCTAATTAGGAATTTTGTGAGGTCAATAATGAATTTTATGGATGTGCAATAAAAAAATAAATTTATTATTTGACTCATAAAAAAAGAGGTGGTATGTCGCTAGCGTGTATAAAAAAGATGGGGTAGGTTGAATGTTTTCAAAAAAAAATATTTTTATGAATTTATATAAGATTTTCATGTTTTAGTTTTAGCGACAACGAAATTAAGGTCCCAATAGTGGATTCAGTAAATTCACCCCACCATTGGGGTGAATTAAAAGTTTTTTTAAAAAATAAGTCGGGTGATAAGAAAGTATTCTCTTATTATAATGAAAAGACGGATTATGTGGGTTTATTTAAGAACTCCCTTTATTAAACAGTATAACTAATGTAGTGGTCATAATTAGTTTCAATTACTAAAGATGGTTGAAGGAAAAAATTGTTGTATGTTGTAAGAACCGAAAGAAAGGGAATGAACCTATCAAAAAAGATTAACATAGTTTAACAATTGCCAATTTTAAAGATTTGAAAATGATCTCTATTAATCCATTGAAAATAATAACTAAAAAAAAAGATAAAGAGTTATCTTCGTACAACAAGAGTACTTATAGTATCAGATGATCAAGAAAATCGTGAACTAAGGAAAATGATGCATAAGACTATGAATGGAGAGGATAATTGTTTTGATTATGAGACTATCTTGGATGTGCGAAATTAGAAAATGGCTTTAGTTAATGGAAACAAAAAATACAAGAAGTTTTAGAGTATAAGGGGCTTAAATTTTGTTGGCCCACTAAAATTATTTTTAAATCTAGTGTATTTTGAAAATGGCCCATTTGGGGAAAAATTGAAGGTTGAAAATGATTTAATTCAACTAGGCCCGAAAGACATCACCGATAGTATCAGCCCCAAATAACCATTCCGAATTTAATGTCTGTAACATAACATAAACGTCTTAACAAATAGTTAATTATATGTACAAATATTAAATGAATGAATAAATGAAGTGGCAACCAAACCTCGTACCCTAGTGATATAAGGTTGTTATTAGGATAATTTTGGGGTCGATTTTCGGCATCAAAATAATGTTTGGCCAGCGGCAGTTTCGCACCGCGAGCAGAGATTAGTCGAAGTGCGCGAAAGCTGACCCAAACATCTCGTGAAGAACCAAAAAAAAGGAATGAATGAAGTGGACATGATGGTGCATATTATATCTGAACATAATATATATATATATATATACACACACTAGCTTTCTGGTACACTTTACATATATGCAATGAATATAAAAGCTTTGCATTTCGCTAGTGATGTTTTGATATATATAGAGGGATTCCAAAACATAACAAAACATAATCAACAACCAAAAAAGTTCTCATAAACGTTACCTATCTAAACATTAGCTAAAAAAATTGAAATACCTAACTGATATGTTATTTATATCTATACATATCTACTATTATATTATGGGTGATTTTATTTCTATCCACGATATCTTGCAGTTAATCCGTGTTAATAAGTTAATCCACATTGCCAACTAAATTAATCCACGAATGTGGATAGACTTAGAAAAATATTATTGATTTAATTTTATAAAGATTATTTTATTAATAACTTAATATTAAAAAATCTACTAGATTAATAAGTACATCCACTGTAATTAAATAAATAAAAATAGGGGCAATTAGTTTTAAGGACAAATACTCATTTCTCTATCTATTTAAGGACACAACTTTTATACCAATAATTTAAGGTCTAAAATTTTGTTTTTACGGATAAAGAATTAAAATTAAATTAATATAACTAGAAAACTAATTTATATTATAGTTATTCCTATAATTAATGTCACTATCATCTAATTGATTATTAAACTAATCTAAACTTCTAAAATCTTGCTATAAATTAATATCTATAAAATTAAATTCAAAATTTAAATCGAAACAATCAAATAATGTCTAACAATTTAATCAATTACTAAAATATAGAAAATCAAATAATTCAAAATTTAAATTTCAACAATCAAAAAAAATTAAACAATCTAATCAATTTGATTAGTAATTAACAAGGGTGATTTTATTTCTATCAGTGAAATTTGTCACTCTATCCCTTTTTTGGGTTTCACTAAGATAATTTATATTGCCCACTAAGTTTAACCACGTTATTGGATAAACTTACAAAAATCAATATTGGTATAATTTTTATAAAATATTGATTCTTTTTAATTCAATTATAAATTATCCACCAAATTTTTACTTCTATCCACCGACATATAATATATCAAAAAGTAAACATAAATTGTATGATAAAATGATATTTTTAATATATATAATTTATTGTTAATTATATCCACTTTCCGGACTCGAGATTAGATTATAAGATTATATTATAGTCTATAATTTACATTTGTTTATAGAATTGAGATTATTATACAATAATTCACATTAGTTTTGGAATAGTAATTAAATAGTAAGTATAGTTTGAAACATTTGTAATACGTCTACAAAATTTAGTTCCTACCTAAAAGTAAATTAAAATTATAACTTTAATTACATATTCATGATGGCAAACAAAAAAATAAACATATACTATAATTGAATATTCTTCATTGGACTTGAAAGGATTGAGATTGAAGGAAATGATATTTGTTGCCTCCACTAATTCTTAATTAGTTTATTAAGTTCCAATACTGCTTTATTTTTATTTTTTTAGAGCACTCATTGTATAGAAAAAAAGTAAAAGAAAATAGTAAACTCATTCGTTGAAAAAAATTATTCGTTATTGTTATGATGTAATAATATAAATTAATTCTGCTCAGTTTTGTAGTATTGTATATTTTTGATGAATAATGAATCTATAATACTTGTATCAATATACCTTTTAATAAATTAAGAAAATATATTATTAAGGAAGTATATTCCAATTAGGAAACTAATTTTAAAAGTAAGGAAGTATATTCTAATTATGAAACTAATTTTAAAAGTAAATATATTTAGAGGTAATTGGGTACAAGGGCTCATTCTAATAATAATAAAATTATATAGGACACTTACAAATTAGTTATGTAAATTAAGGACATTGTACAAAAAAGACACTAATACCCTTTTTTTATAACTTATCTTCTTCTTTGTATCATAATGATGTAATGTTAAGGAAGACTTTTGTTTTGAAGGAAAAGAGTAGTAGTGTTCATATTGGAAGCAACACCGCTGTTAACCGCCAGAGGGAAATTAAGAGAGAGAGAGAGAGAAGAGGGTTTATTCAAGCTTGCATAGCTTAATTAATTAGGCTGGTATAAAGAAAATCGAGAAGTTTAATATTGATTGATAGATAGATAGATAGATAGATAGATAGATAGATAGATAGATAGATAGATAAAATTCATGGTGCTAAATTATTTTAGCACCCCATTCAATTATACATATCATGGTGCTAAATGCATCTAGTAACTAGAAGGTGCTAAATGCATCTAGCAACTAGAAGGTGCTAAATGCATTTAGCACCCACAACCAGAAGGTGCTAAATGCATTTAGCACCCCCTGGACAGAAGGTGCTAAATGCATTTAGCACCCCCTGGACAGCCACCAGAAGGTGCTAAATGCATTTAGCACCCACAACCAGAAGGTGCTAAATGCATTTAGCACCCCCTGGACAGAAGGTGCTAAATGCATTTAGCACCCCTTAGACAGCCACCAGAAGGTGCTAAATGCATTTAGCACCCCCTGGACAGCCACCAGAAGGTGCTAAATGCATTTAGCACCACAACCAGAAGGTGCTAAATGCATTTAGCACCTCCTGGACAGCCACCAGAAGGTGCTAAATGTATTTAGTACCACAACCAGAAGGTGCTAAATGCATTTAGCACCCCCTGGACAGCCACCAGAAAGTGCTAAATGCATTTAGCACCACAACCAGAAGGTGCTAAATGCATTAGCACCCCTGGACAGCCACCAGAAAGTGCTAAATGCATTTAGCACCACAACCAGAAGGTGCTAAATGCATTTAGCCCCCCCTGGACAGCCACCAGAAGGTCTAAATCATTTAGCACCTCCTGGACAGCCACCAAAAGGTGCTAAATGCATTTAGCACCCCCTGGACAGCAACCAGAAGGTGCTAAATGCATTTAGCACCTTCTGAACAACAACCAGAATATAGCACCACTTGGACAATAAACTAGAAGGTGCTAAAAGATTTTAGCACCATTACAAAACAGAGAACAACAAAATTGATGAGATCAACATCTACTTAATTTATTTAGGTATATATATAGGATCGGCGTGTTTGTAAAAAAAAAAATAAGAGCTACGATCATATTTTTTTTCAAATCCCGTTGGGCTGTCGAAATTGGTTGATTTTGATAGCAAAACGACCTTTGATCGTCTTAATTTTTCGCGCAATTATAGTAATTTTGTCTTCCGAACAACATATCTAAAAATTAGCCAAATCCAACGGTTCGATCAAAAGTTATATATGTTTTACGATTGCATTGCGGAAGAAACAAAAAACAGAGAGATGAGAACGGTGCTCCAGGGAAAACCAAAAAGATTAAATCAACCACTGGTATAATGATGAAAAATTGGGAAATAGAGAGAGAAAGAGAAAAGAAATGAGAAAGAAGTATATTTTCTTTAATGTAGATATGGAAGAAGGGTTCTTCCTTCAGTCAAGACTCAAATTATTTTCTTTCTTTCTTGTTCACTGTGTGTGTTGTTATCTCCACACTCAAAACGAGAATACTGTTCATGGAAAGGGTTATAAGATGATTATTTTAGGGGTATGTTTGTCCATTAACACTTATCATTTTCCTTAAAATGAATTAATATTATGAAAAGTGTCCTTATTGTAAAACCAAATTATGAAATTGGTACTACATCCCTTTGTTAAATATGAGTTCGTCCTTGGAGTTATAAAACATTACGAAGCGAGGTCCTATAACCCATTATCTCATATATTTAAAGGATTATTAATTGGTGGATATACTTCTCAATTTTTATATGAAAGTTTTGAGAAGTTTATTTCAAGGTTAACATAAATCAAGGGTGGATAAAATGCAAAATCCACGGATAGAAATAAAATCACCCTTATATTATATCTACTTATGTTTTATATTTTTTATATTATTTTTTTCTCTAATATTTTTACGAATTAAAATTCTTTTAAAAGTAAGATATTTAAAACCATGTAAAATTGAAAAAATGTTGCCGGATCTTAAATTGATAAAATTAAAAGTTGGATATTTAGAATATTTGTTTATTTTGCTTGAATAGAGGAAGGGCTAGTAATGGAATTACACCAAAAAGTAAGAAATAAATAGACAAAATAAAAGTTAGAATGCATGTCCTTTATTTGAAATATTATTCTTCATTACTAAACTTGTCCTTTAGGCTAACATCTAAAAAATGCATAGTCCTTTATTAAAAGCATTGGTTATATATTGTCCTTGGTTATTATTTTCTATTTAATCAGATGTCGTATGTTTGAGCATATTATATTTGAATAAATATTGTGTAGACAGTTTTGTCATTGTCTTTTAATTTTATAAAAATGAATTAAGGGCAAAAGAGGTATTTTATTTTTTATTTAAATTAATTGTTAAGTATTAAAAAAAAGGAAGTAGAGTCTCTTAATTTTGTAGGAGGCAAAATAAGATTTAAAACATTCACATTGTGAGTAGACAACTCATTCAAACTTAAGAGGTGCAAACAAAGATTTTAAAGCTTACTGTCATTTGTATTTGAAAACTAAATTAGTGTTGTCTTTCCAAAACTAAATCAATGTTACTATATGTATATATAATATATACACACATGTTATTTCCCTTATTGCCTTTTTTATGTGAAAACTAAGTAAATGTTGCCTTCCCAAAACTAAATTAGTTTGTATATATATAAATTAGTGCGTCTACATATACATATATTTATTAAGACCCAAACCAATCTTCAATGCTTTCCTCTCCGGGCATTATATCCTCTTGTTGCCTTTTTTTATTTGGAATTCAAAAAATCCTCATTCACAACCATTTCCCCCTCTATCTATGTCATAGTCCAATTGCGTTCAAAACTTGCAACAACTCTTCAAAATTCTTAAAGGTGTATTCGTCCCAAAGGTCCCTACACGAATTCAACAACTGTTCCTCATATTCACAAGCTAGTCCACAAATTTGATCATCAATTTTAGTTCTTAATCTTGTTTGAGTAAAGAAATTTGGCTTTTTTTTTTATCTTTCTTGATCTTGTTTAGGTAGTGGAGTTCGGCTTTTTTCCTTCCATAAAAATGTTTTTCTACAAAACTAGTTTGAGGCAAAATTGTAGTGAAATTTTGCAAACTTCTCTGCAAAATTGCAAAAAAAATATAATGTAGATTCCTTCAAATTTTCAGTGAAATTTTCTTTATTTATTTTTTTGTAATGATTTTCACATTCATGAATTTTCTTTGCAAAATTTAGTTTGTGGCAAAATTGTATAGAAAATTTGCAAACTTTGCTACAAAATTGTAGAAAAATATAATATAGAATTCCTCAAATATTTGGTGATTTTTTTTTTTTTTTTTACAGTGAATTTTCTTTGCAACAATTAGATTGTGGCAAAATTTTCCAAACTTCTCTTTAAAATTGCAGAAAAATATAATATAAATTTCTTCAAATTCCCGGTGAATTTTGCATGAATTTAACGACAAAGTAGAATATTTTAAAAAATAAATTCAATTGGACAAATCTACATTTATACAAAAATGCAGTGAAAGTTGCAAAATCTTCCGAAAAGTTGTGAAATTATTTATTGTGCAAGAATGATTTGGAATGATGAAATAGTTTCTAAAAAAAATTAGCTTATTTTTGGCAATTCCCTTTCGGAAAAAATAGCTTATTTTTGGTAAATTACCTTAATGAAATCAAGGGTAATAAGATCTCAAAAATAATACATGCAGCTTTCATGTCCTTGTCATAGCAAAAGATTTTAACTTGGATCTTTCTTGAATTTTTGATAATTTGAGGGATTTTGACCCAATCACGCTAAATTTTATGGATTCACTTAAAGGAGGGATGATAATAAACACTGACCATGACGTTACAATTCTTTTTTTCTTTATATATATAAGAGATAATAGTTTCAGGTGGTTCTTATAAAAGGGTATTAAATCGTGGTGCCTATTGAAAAAATCAAACACTTAACCATTAGGACTAAAGCCCGGATGTAGCTAACAAACAATTCTTAACGCAAAGCACTTGCATATTTTAAAATCTTTGTATGTTTGAATTTTTTTTTCCTTTAATTGCTTAGAGCTTCCACAGCCGATATAGTATATAGTAAATATACCATACAATTTGGTGGAGGTGAAATTTTTTATGATCATCTCAATCATTTTTATGTTGATTTTTTTTTTATAAAATTTGGTGGAGGTGATTTACTTATCTTATAGATCAACTCTACAAAGTTTCATTAAAAAATGTAAAAGCTTTTATGTATATAAAGATTAGTCTAATGAGTCCACGATACGAGTTAATTGAGAACCAACTGTTTGTATATAAAGATTAGTATATTTGTTTGGTTTAGTAATATGTTCTATCCCATCAACAATAGGAGTAGGACCTTTATCTTGTGCTCTCTTCTCTCTTTGTATTAAGGTTTGATCAATAAAATTATTAAGTTTGAAAAAAAAATCTATTTACCTCTTAAAATGAGTATCTTTTATTTTTGTTAAAGAGAGAGAATCTCCCTTTAAAGTCTAACTAATATATATATATATATATATGTCTTCTCTTAAGAGGACTAACCAAATGCGGACAACTGTTTTAAGGTATAAATGGATGAATTTTTTGATAAAACTTTTTTAAATTGACATTTATGATTAATAAATTATTTCTATCAATTTCTTAGATCATAAAAATATTCATATAAAAATTTACGCAGTCTGATTTAATACTTTAGTTTTCCAAATAAATATGTATATATTTATAAGTCTTATTTTTTTTTTCATAGGGTTTTTTTAGAATATCCGGTCCTTAGATAAAAACTTTTTATTTAGGCTCCGTTTGATAGCAACATGAAAAATGAAAAGAAAAATAACTAATTTAGGTGAGAAGACAGAAAATAAGTTGAGGGATGTGGTGAGATTAACTCTTGCTTTTTGCTTTTTTCCATTACAAAATTTTCTTTAGGTGATGGTGGATAATTTTTTTCACAAAATATTAAAGGAGGATGGACATATACTCACAAAAATGAGTATGAAATGGAGAGGATCTTACCATATGCCTCAACTTATTCTCTATCTTCTTACCCAAATTAATTATTTTTATTTTCATTTTCCATGTTACTATCAAACGGAGTCTTAGTGCTTCACTTTTTTTTAAAGGATGCATTCAATATGCATACGCATACGATAGTATTTGTCAAAAACTCAGATAGTCATATACATGAATATTATTCAGTAGATATAATATTTTTGAATCACAAATACTAATTTTCTTGGTACAGATATTATATGTGTGAGTGAAAATTTTATCTTATGACTAAAAGATACTAAAAATAATATTACAAATACCATATCTTTTACAAGACAACAATACAAGGACCTCTTCTTTTTAAAAATAAATTGAAGGAATGATAAAATATGGAACCATAAATCATATAATGTGCAAAATATTGTTCAAAAGGTGGCGACCTTCCAGTAGCAATGGCGTGTGGCTTAATCTCAGCAACCTCCTCATGTTTCTGAAGCAGAGGCCTCGTGGCAATGTCCCCCTCTCAGTTCGGTGAAATGTAATGTGGATGCAAGTCTTGATGAAGCTAATAATTTTAGCGGCTTTGGGTTTGAATTGAGAGATTATTCGGGCAGGGCTATAGCCGAAGGTTCAGGGTGTAAAAGTGGCATTTTTCCTCCTAAAGTTGCTAAAGCTATGGGCATTAGCGAAGCATTGAGCTAGTTGAAAAACAAAAACTAGGCTAATGTCATACTTGAAACAGATTCACAGTTTTTTATTCATGCTTTTAATAATTGTTATAGCGAAGACTTGTCTTTATTTGGCCTCCTTGTTGAGAATTGTCGTATTATCGCTAAGACCTTAGAATCTTGTTTGACAGTGTTTATAAAGAGATCAACAAATGATGTTACTCATAGAATTACTAGGGCGGCACTTTTTCAGTCTGGTCGTGAGGATTGGGAGCATGTTCCCCCTCAGTTTATTTATAATGTAATTCCCAATTATTAATCTATCCAATTCCTATTTCAAAAACAAATTAAAAAAATTGAAGTATAGGATCGTAAAATATTTCTATTTGATTTTAATTTTTCCTTCTCTTAATTAATCGCCACTAAGAAATAAAAACTAAACTAGACAAAGCTGACCTTTTTTTATTAGTGTTGTTGGAATCACAATAAGAATCACTAATTAACATCAATCACCTTCCTCTCATTCATAAAATCTTATCATAAAACCAGCAAATGGAGAAACCAATATACGTGTTGCAAATGCAAGTTGACAAATCACTATTTTAATTAATATTTTGTTCGGACATTATACGTAAGAGTGAGATTCGGTCAGTTTAGTTCGGTAAGTGACCTATACCAAAATCAAAACTAAACTACGATACTTAATACTTTTGGTTCTCGACTTTTGAAAACACGAAACTAAAATCAAACCATGCGGTTTTGTTGAATTTTTTGTTTTTCGATATTTGATCCTTTTTTGATATATATATATATAATATTTTATTTTTACCATTTTTTCCTCAAGACAAGGAATATGATTATATTATCAAATTTTACATATGGATTGTAATGACTTCATTAACATAAAAGTGTTAAAATAAACTATGAACTAGTGACATGCAAATTTTAAGGATTAAGCTATTAGTATATGTTAATAATCTTATAACATCTCATGTGGCTCTTTAGATAAATTTATATACATACATATATATATGTACAAAAAATTTCAAATGCGAACCAGTCTGTACGGACTAGACATTTTTACTACATTTTTCGTCGTAAAAAACATCCCCCAATGTTTTTACGACGAAAAAAGGTCGTAAAAATGTCGTCCGTACCAAAAATGGACTATATATATATATATATCATAATGATACTATTATTTTAAGAATAAAATTTAAAATTATAGCCTATAATTAGGTAAAATCAAGATATCATACATATAAAATATAAAATTTATTTATACTTTACCCTTATATTCGGTATTTTCGATATTTCTCTTTTGAAACATTAAAACCAAAACCAACTTAAAGAAATTCAATATCTTTGGTTTTCAAATTTTCGATTTTTGGTATTCAAATATGTAAACCTATCAATTTCCACCTTTAGTCAGATTTGTTAACAGAGATAAATATATCATAGAGATTAATCCACTTAGCCATGTAAATCATTTCCCATATGTGAGATGCCTGGCCATTCTCTTTCCTGACATGGAATGTCTTCACAACCTTATATTGGAATTATATTTTTCTAACCAAATCTTTTTTTGAATATTACCTTTTCATATATTAATGAACATTGTTCAATTGCTCTTTAACATTTTACTAACTTAAAGAACAATATTTTGGTATGCCAAACATAATCTTTGCAAGCACATCGAGGATAAATATGTCATACTTGCTTTATCTTATATGCAGGCACTTACTCGTTTGTAATTGTCATTCACGTCTTTCTTAGGGGTGTCATGGCAAATTCAAAATCTATCGACTAAATCGATTTGTTAAAAACCAGAAAGAAATGAAACCAAACTGAATAAATTTGGGTTTGAATTATGCCTTCGCAAACCCGAACCGAACCAAATTAATATTCTTTCTTAATTACATATTCTCCGATCTTTTGGCACAAAGCTGTAATGCAATTTCTAGTGATTTCTTAAATGTTGAAGGTTTTTCGTGTTTACTCTTTGTCTATTAAATAAAAGTTATTGCTTTATATCAGTGAACTCATTCAACATAAAATAACTTCTTATATTCTTGTCTGCTTTATTGTTATTTATATTTTACTTTTTAAGTCACCTATATTTTTTAGCATGTTAGATTTAATCTTACTTCGTGTATTGAATTTTAATTATATGAAGCGATGGATGGTTCATTACATTATTTGTTTTTGGTTATACACGTGCAATATATAGTATACATATTCACATAATCTCTTAATATAAAGAATTTCCTTAGCCACTTCAATGCCAAAAGATGTCACCTCTAATTTAGCGTTACAAACTTTATTTAAAAAAATATATACATATGAAAATCGAATGCACAAATCGAAAATTTTATTTAAGGTATGGATTTTTGATGATTTAGAAACCGAACCAAAACCAAATTCGATTTGGATTTGCATATTTCTAATTCCTATTTCGACCTAAACTACAAAACCCACAATCTTTCTTTTCTATCCTCCTTTTTCTTCTTGAGAAAATGGGTGATAATTATAATTTTCGCTAATTATTAAATTATGAATTTAAATTTAAATTATCCATTTGTACGAGAATATAATAAAAAGAGGAAGTCCAGAATAACTAAGATGAATTCACACAATTTAGTGAATTGTAATTTTAAAATATTTTTAATGCTATTTTTACGTTTATTCTAAAAAAACAATACTTTTAGGGCTATCGTCACTTTTGTGAAAATTTTCAGTTTTCAAATTTGCTGACCGACAATTTATATTATTTAATTTTTCCAATTTACACAAACAAATAAAAAAAACTTCCTATTTCATGTCATGTTCTACCAAGTACATGCACACCATTTAAAACATTCTCACCCCTTTGCCAGTTTGTCCTTTGTCAGTGCCAACTCATAGCCTTTCCACATAGACAAAATTTGTCCACTTCCCCAGCCCTAAACATCAACGTTACCCCCCCCTTCCCCCCCCCCCCCTTTAAAGCAAAATAATACAAAGAATATCTCTCACTCATTAAAAACTTGGGGCCATTTTTTACCGCATTTGCTTTGTTCTACTCCATCCTAACTACAACCAAAAAGAGCAAGTTGTTACACCCAAGCGCAAGCAGTTAAGTTATAGTATACTTGAGAAGATCCAAGGTCAAACCACATGGAAGATAATGAATTTATTTCTCTAGTTATCTTTCTCATACGGAATAAGAGAAAAGAAATAAAAATATGATAGACGTGGGGAATAAAGAAGGAAATTAAAACTACTAATTAATTAAACTAAAACTAAAGAAAAATATAATCCTATGGTGCAAACATAAAGAGAATTCACAAGCTCAAGTTATCTACCGAAAATGCTTCTTAAATGCACTAAGGGAATATACAAATAAACTAAAAAAAACCAACTACTTCTTAAGTAAAATAGAATATTAAATAAAATTAAATCGAGGGAAAACAAGCGTTAGGGGTATCCATAGCTAGGGAATACAAAACTAGTCCCACCAGGTAATCCAAACATAAGTTTAAACAAGATTTTTCTCTAAGATTCAACTTCTAAACTCTCATACTATACAATTATATTATTACTACAAGTATATATTAGCTCATGCATGACAAAGATTATATAGACTACCTTTTAGCAATAGAATTCGACGGTGAACTTTTTGATTTCGAAAAATCGTAATTTAAAACCTAATATTACTAGTGCATAAAAAAACAATCCAAGTTACTTAAGCTTCTTAAAAATCGATAGCCAAACATTCCTATAAGATTTGAATAGGTTTGAACGCAATTCAAAAGCAAATCTAACTTAAAAAGAATGTCAAAAGTCAAAACTGACACTTTCTCAACACTTGTGTGAATAAATACCAAATTAGCAAATTCACTTTAGAAACAAAACCAGCTAATTAGAGGATAAAGACCATCATCAAACAAGAAATGTTAAAGTGTTGGTACAAAAATCCGTGAATTGACGTTTTTACGGTTCTTAATCAAATTGAACTTTTAAGTTGACTTATGAAAACATGTTTTTAACCCATGTAAAGATAAAAAAAATAATTATTCATTCATTAGGTGATCTATAACCAATGAAAAAATCATATTCAAACATAGAATGAATATATTCAAATATAAATTACGCATCTTTCACTACGGACCCCTAACTAAATATTTAACTAGCCATAATCAAAGCAAATATGCAAATAATCTTAGAAATCATGAAAAACACTAAAGCGCTTCCAATAAGAGAATAACAAGTCCCCAAGTATGTTGAATGCGAAAAAGTGCAAGAAGAAGGTCCAAAGAAAAAGTCAGTACCCATTCTGAGGTCCAAAGCGAGGAAAACTCCATAAACTACCCCCAAAGCGCTTCCAATAAAAGAATAGTAAGTCCCCAAGTATGAATGAAGTGAATGAAAGTGTCCAAGAATGATTTCAAGAGGAAAGAAACTCAATTGAATCGATTCCTAAAGTTTTTATAGAAAACCAAGAATTGTCGTAAGAAGCCCAAAGTTGTAATTGATTAAAGTTTTTATCCATTGAGAATTTGAAGAAATCTCCAGAAATAAAAGTTTTATAAATTTAAATTATCTATGCGTAGGAAAAAATGGTTCACCAATCAAAATTCGAAGTAGAAAGATATGAGTAAAAGAAGAAGACATCATAAAGAAAAGGGCCCAATTTTAGGTTGAAATTCAATATTAAGCCATGTTTCGGCCTGTTTCTTCTAGGGTTACTAAAACCATGACTTGAGACACTTGTGTAACATATAAAAGGGATGATATCTCTTAATTTAGGGTATGCAATAATTTAGAATCGATTAACAGAAAGGCAGAGAGCACCATGACTTTTTTGGAACTTTTGCGCTGCATCTGAAGATCGAATTTGAGAGTTTTCTTCTTTAAAACCTTAAAAATATTGTTAGGTTAGTTTATTTATGATATTTTGAGGCTGGAGTATCAGTGTATTCAATATTAATTCATCATTCAATTTAGTTTTCAATTCAAATTTCAATCGCGTACCGGGTAAATCTTAGTTTTCAGTTTTCTTTCAATTTAATTGCTTTTGATTGTTCGTTTTCTTTGCTATTCATAGATTGGTTAATTTAGATCAAATATATATTTTGGAATCAACCTTAAACCTTCATTTTAGGGGCGGTTTCTGGGTTTATAGGTCTAGTTTGTCGGTTTTGCGGTTTTTCGTTGATTAATGCTTGATA
This sequence comes from Lonicera japonica, assembly GCA_021464415.1. NCBI lineage: Eukaryota > Viridiplantae > Streptophyta > Magnoliopsida > Dipsacales > Caprifoliaceae > Lonicera > Lonicera japonica. The sequence continues at coordinate 14,953,244 of CM038463.1, forward strand.
CTTATTTTATATTCAAATAGTTTATCGTTTTTTCATATTATTCATGTGTGATTCATTATTCATCATTAAGAATCTGATCTTCCAGAATTTTTAGGGTTTAAGTCAATTCTACTTAATTTTTGTCAGTTTTAAGTTTGTTTACTATTTTGCCGTAAAATTTTCATTTTAAATCGGAATTGAGAAATTACAAATCAAATCTGATTTTCTACATTATTAGGTAAGTGTCTACTTTTTTTATGACTTCTAAGCTTATTTTCATGTTTGATTTGATTATGGCTAGCTAAATCCTTTGTTAGGGGTCCATAGTGAAAGATACGTAATTAACCCTTTAATGTAATCCAATATAGGTTTGAATATGATTTTTTCATTGGTTATAGATCACCTACTGAATGTATGAGTATTTTCTTATCTTTGAATGCGTCATAAGTTAGCTTAAAAGTTCCATTTGATTAAGAAGCATAAAAACGTCGATTCACAGATTTTTGCACCAAAACCTTAATGTGGCTGATTTAATGAAGGTATTTGTCCTCTAATTAGTTGGGTTAGTTTCTTAAGTGAATTGGCTGATTTGGTATTGTTTTGATATTTATTCATGTAAGTGCCGAAAAAGTGCTAGTTTTAACTTTCGGCATTCTTTTTAAGACAGATTTGCTTTGAATCACGTTCAAACCTATTCAAACCTTATAGGAGTGTTAAGCTACTGATTTTTTAGAAGTTTAATTAACTTGAATTGTTTTTATCACGCACTAACAATAGTAGGTTCTAAATTACAATTTTTCAAAGTCGAAAGCTTCACTATCGAATTCTATTGCTCAAAGTTAATTTATATAGTCTTTCTCATGCATAGGCTATCATATACTTGTAGTAGCAATATAATTAGATGGTTGGAGTATAGGAGTTAAATCTTAGAGAAAAATCTTGTTTAAACTTAAATTTAGATTACCCGATTTGACTAGTTTCGTATTCCCTAACTACGGATACCCCTAACGTTTGTTTCTCATTGATTTAATTTAATTTAATATTTTGATTTGTTTAGTTAGTGCGTTGTTTTATTTATTTTATTTAATTTTAGTTTATTTGCATGTTCCCTAAGTGCATTTAGGAAGCCTTTTAAGTAGATAACTTGCGTTTGTGGATTACTTTTACTTTTGCGTCCTATAGTTAGATTTGCCTTTAGTTTTAGTTTAGTTAATTAATAGTTTTAATTTAGTTTCATTTATTTTCTTATTCCTCAATTCTATCATCTTTTCTTTTCTTTTTCCTTTTTTCCTTTGAGATAAATACCTAGAACAAATATATTCCTTGCCTTCCATGTGGTTCGACCTTGGACTTTCTTAAGTATACTATAACTTGACTACCTGGACTTAGGTGTAATAACTCGCTCTTTTTGCGCGTTGTCAACCCAAACCGGTATGTCGGTTGGGGGTAGGGTAAGAATAGTGACTTGTATAATATTTTCATACTTGGTCGAGTTGATAAATCTTGTGAGAGTTTGAAAGAACAAAATGGCTAGTGGTGGTAGGATGAGTGTTTTTTGATATGGTACATTTTTAGTTGTTACTTGACGTAAATAACCAACACCACTTACTTGAGAGGGAAAAATTAACTAAATTAATTGTGCAGCTAAGAATCTGTTGTGGTTGTAACTTTTAGTGTTTTTCTTTGGGCTTTGTTTAAGTTTAGTTTTTTTCTTAGCTTGTAATGGAAATGGATTTTTTCTTATTAATTGTGTCAACTTGTGTTCTCTCATGAAATTAGGGGTGTTGTCGGAAATCCGAACGAACGAACCGATCTGATACGAACCAAAAAAAAATTGAAACTAAAATAAAAAATTGAAATAAAAACCGAATAAATTGGGTCAGTTCGGGTTCAGGTGACCCGAAAAGCACCGAAATTGCCCCAAAACTTATTAAAAAAAAAGGGGGCAAAAGACCTAATTTCATTTCATTAACCTCAATTGCCTGCTAGTGCTGCCTCTCTCACTCATCTCGCCTTTCACTCACAGACAGCCATAGACTTATAAGCTCTTCTCTAGTTATCACGTCTCTCACACTCGTCTGCGTCATCTCGTCTCTCACTCAAAGACACAGGCTCGTCTCTCACAATGCATCGAGTGTTGTCTCTCTCTCTCTTCTCTCGTGTCTCACTCTCAGTGCAGTCTCTCTTTCACTCAATCTCACCCCCGCAGGCCACAGCTCATCACCTCGTCCTCACTCCTCAGACGATCGGTAAATCTTTCTAATTCTTCAAGTTTTGTTTGCAATTTTTGATGTAGATATAAACTAAATCAAAAGAAAATTGTTAGATTTGATGTAGATATTTTGTGTATATATTGTTACTGGGCAATTTCTGTTTATACGTGTATATATTTCGTAGTGATGTTGTGTATATTTTATAAGAGGATAAAATCGTAGGAATATTAATATATAGATATATGTATGTGTTAAAAAATGAAGGTGACCCAATTCTGAAAAGGCAAAAGGAGTTGAGAAAAAAAAAGTAGGACTTATTCAATGAAGGGTGAGTGTGTTTGAAGTTTGAACCATTGAATACATATATATATATATATATATATATGTATGTATAGAGAGAGAGCAGGTAGTGTAGTTATATGATCAATTCTTGCTTGCTATTAGTATTAGCTAGTTAATTGGATTGGTTGTTGCTGACTTGCTGTGTCTTTCTCTTTTTCATGATGTCATTTAATTATAAAGTCATTTAATTAAAGACTAAGTACGTGGTAGTAGTATTAACACGAGCTTGGGAAAAATATCCCTATCTTTTGAAAAATTAATAAATTCCCCATCACACATTCACATATAATTAATATATTTAGTATTAGCTAGTTAACTGGATTGGTTGTTACTAACTTGCTGTTGAAAAAAAATTACTAATAATTATCTAGTCTATTTCATTCATATGTAAATTAGTGTACATTTTAATTTGAACTTGTAATTAGATCTGGCTATTGATTTATTTTATTAATTACCTTCCTATTACAAGAGTTCATAAAATCCTTACTATGAACTTGCTTTAAATTACTTTTAATTCCTCATTTGCTTTGAATTTGTCATTTCCAGTATTTTCTTCTTGTTTTCTTTTTTTGCCCCTCTTCTCTATTCTCTTTTGGCCTTTGTCCTTCATATGCTAGTTTTCGACATTGCCAAAACTAAAATATATGAATCACTGGCCTTAACTTTTATTTTTTGGACTCATTTTTTTTATTCTAAAGTATTTTGTTTTCTTTTTCCTCTTCTCCATTTCTACTCAATAAAAGACGATTTTATCATATATAAAGGAAGATATTCAATTTATTTTACTATATGGAAAATTACTAATAATTCACCTCTTTTTTTAAAAAAAACCCTTGTATACTGTCCTTTTTAAAACATGCACGTTCTGTTATCATTCAAACGTCACTTTTAGTAAAACCTTATATACTTTCCTTTTTATTTAAAATTTGTATAAAATAATAAAATTCATATTTTATTTAACTTTCGGTATAATTTGACATAATTCTTTAACTCTTCAAAATCCAATTTAATTGTTTGATGTGTGGTGTAGTTTTTCCCTCATGAACTTGTGTAATTGTTATAATTTATTTAATTTCTATTATGTGTTCGCATTTTCTTATTTAATATCTTAAGAATTAACTTAAATTTATGACTTTATATACTAGTTCATTTAGCTTAGATGACTAGAGTATGTCCATTTAATTTACAAATTATTGCAACATATGGAAAGTAGTAAAAGAACTATAGCATCTCAGGCCAATGAAGGTCTCCTACTTAAAAGACCTAAGGACTCCGTCTCTCACCCTCAAACTTCCAAGGCTTTAAATACGAATTCATCCTCTCAATCTCAGGCTTCTATACCTTCTCAGGTAAATCTGGTAATTTATAATTTTATTTAATATGTTTTATTATACTTATTTTGATTGTTTGTTTTATTTATTTATAATTATGTAGGTAGATTTCGTTGGTGAATCTCCATCAACACACCATTCTGATTTAACTGAAGAAGATGCAAAGAAGTTATTAGAAACATTGACAAAGAGGAGCCGATCTCCGGTTTGGGCTCATTATGAGAGGTATATACACTTTTTTTGTTCTAGTTACTCAATCAGAGCTAAGTGTATATATTGTTTAAAAACCGATTATGCATGTGATACAAGTTCTAATGGAACTAAATCCTTCAACACTCATATAGAAAGATGTAGGGAATACCCCCTAATAAGAAAAAAGTAAATGTAAAACAAAAGATTATGTCTTTTGAAAATCATACACAAGTTGCTATTGGGTTTGATAAAAAAAATTTACCAAAGTATATGTTAAGATGATAATTATGGATGAGTTGCCTTTTAGTTTTGTGGAAGGGGATGGGTTCCGTCATTTTTGTTCGAAAACATGTCCTTTTTGGAGAATTCCATGTCGACAAATAATTGCTAGAGATGTACTTAACATGTATTATACTAAAAAGAGAGAACTAAGAGATATGTTAAGTGCATATAGGGTTTGCATTACCACTGATACATGGATATCTTGTCAAAACATTAATTACATGGTTGTCACAGCACATTTTATTGATAAGGATTGGATGTTGCATAAGAAAATTATTAGTTTTTATGTAATTCCAAATTATAGGGGGAAATCAATTGCTAGGCTTTTAGAGGAGTGTTTATTGGATTGGAGAATATAAAAGCTTCTTACCGTCACAGTTAATAATGTTTCGGCCAATGATGCCGGTTTGAGTGATTTGATTAAGAGAATGAATTGTTGGACAACGTCTAATGCACTTTTACTTGGGGGTGAGAACTTGCATGTTAGGTGTGTTGCTTATATTTTAAACTTGATTGTGAAAGAAGGGTTAAGTGAGTTGAATTCATGCATTCAAAGCATTCGTAGTGCCGTTAGATATTCAAGATCATCTCCCCAAAGGTTATATTCCTTCAAAAATTGTGTAGAGAAAGTGAAAATAGTTTCCAAAGGGCTTGTGATTATTAATGTTCCAACTAGATGGAATTCCACATATTTAATGTTGCAATCCATTTTAAAGTTTAATGCCGTATTTGATAGACTAAAAGATGATGATTCAGGTTATGAATCCTATTTTATTAGTGATAAAATAATTGGGCCACAAAATGATGTAGATTGGGAAAATGCAAATATGTTTGCTAATTTCTTAAAACCATTTTATGATATCACTTTAAGAGCATATTGCTCAAATATACAAACGGTTCATCACGCTTTTATGGATGTGTTTAAGATTTTTGGTCTTTTGCACGAAACTAATGGCATTAAAGAGTTGGATTCCATTAGAAGTTTCATGCAATCTAAATATCACAAGTATTAGGGGGACTTGGAAAAAGTTAATAAATATTTCTTCTTAGCCATTGTACTTGATCCCGGCCATAAATTGGATAAGGTGATAGATTTTTTTTTAAGTTATATGTAGGGATGATGATTTTAGTGAAATGGTCGTTGAAGGTCACATAAATGAAGTGAAGGAATTATTGAAAAAGCTACATAATGTTTATGGGGCCAATGTATCCATGGTTGTTCCACCACCACAAAATGAGACTAGTAACGTTGGGGGTAGTAGTTCATGCATTTCAAGTAGTAATGAGATGGCAAGTTTGAGTTCTCAAGTTGCAAAGATGTTGCAAAAAAAAAGTTTAATGAGGAAAGCCAAAAAAAGTGGCATTATACAAAATAATGTAGATAGATATTTATTGGATGTAGAAAAAAGTTTGATGTAAAAATGTCAAAGAATATCATGTTACCGACAAATGGTGGAAGATAAAAGAAATGCTTGTGGATTGTTTTACTAGAAGATGTTAGAATATCTTTGAATTAGTACACATTTTTTGATGATTCATGGGTTATTTGTAAACTATTTTGTTATGTATTGTTTTAAATGTTTGTAGACTGTTTTATGGACTTTTGAATGTTTGTGGACTGTTTTATGGACTTTTAAAAGTTTGTTACAGATTGTTTTATATTTATGAATTTTTAAAAAGCAGATTTTAGTATTGTTTTATTGTTGCTTTTTTAAAGAAGATAGATGCACTGTTTTATTGCTATTTTTTTAAGCAAATTTTAATGTTGTTTTATTGCTGTTAGTTTTAGTGCTATTTTATTGCTGCAAATTTTAATATTGTTTTATTGCTATTTTTTTCAAGCAGATTTTAATACTGTTTTATTGCTGTTTTTTTCCAGTTTTATCGAAATACAATGCAGTTTCAGTGCAATTTTATAGGCAAATTTTAATACAATTTTATAGTATTTTTAGTGCTATTTTTTTAATGTAGTTTTTAATTAAAGTTTTAACGGTATAAAAAAAATCAAAACAGACCGAATTGGACATAAACCGAATAATTTGGGGAGGGTTTTGGTTTCATATGTATCAAAATCGAAACCGAACCGAAATCGAACTATGAAGTTTGGGGAAGGTTTAGGATACCCCAATCTCTACCTCGACCGAAACCGAAAACACCCCTACATGAAATTATCAATACAAAGAAAACTTGGCTGGCTTTTTTTGGGTGGTAATATTGCCAAAGTAATTATTGTTATTGCCAAAGCAATTTACAACATCAGAAGCATACACTACAACTTCACAAATCAGTGTTATGCTTTGGCAAAAAAAATTGCTTCGGCAATAAGGATACCTTTTTTTTTCTTTTCTCTTTTCCTCTTAAAGAGATAGTAAAACCTTTGTTTAGATTTAAGTAAGTTTTTTCCTGGAAAAAAAATAAAGAATAAGTTGTTTCTTTAAAAAGTACTAAAAATCATGGCACAATCTTTTAGAAACCGGTGTAATGTAATTAAAATAATTTTACTTTAAGGAAAATAATCAGTGTATTTCTACTATTAATAGCTAATTTATCATGTGTCTTGCAAACAATGAACAACGCAATAATGAGAAGCAAAACATATTTTATTTGGTTAATAGTAAATTTAATAACTTTTTTTTTATATAAAATCACTAGTCTTCAAAAAGGGCTAGAGCCATGCTATAAAAAACCAAAAAGATACATAAAGAGGGAGATATAAAAAGGCCATCCCCAAGACCCAAGAAAAACACTAATGAATATAATTGATCAAAAATTACGAGATGAATTGAAGGATAGGACCAAAAGTCCACTAAGCAAAACAAGAAGATTCGAAGCTGTCTCGGTCAGGCTCGCAGCGGCCTTGCGCGTGATTCTTTCAGTATCAGCTCGAACATCCCGATTGAGAATGTGATATTGGGTGGGAGCATCCAATGCATCTCCTATCCAGTCACCTAGAGAAATTCTATCAAGGAAGGACATACAATTAGGGCGCTAGCCTAGAAGGTTATGAGCCGCTCTCGAATGATTCAATGTAGAACCGTCCCGTTGTCAGTGTGGCGAGCGATGGCGTTCAATTGATCCAAGTGAACAGTGCCCTACGTAGGTTTGTTGAACAATCCTTCATCTATAAAAAATGACACCGACGATTAGACAAAAAAATGAGAAAAACAGAAACTATTAATCAGCTTTGTATTGGGATTGCCAATAATTCACCGGGTCGACCGCACTGCCTGGGAACTCGGAATTCAACTGGGTTAGGTTCCACATTCCATTTTAGAACCACCGTATCGCTATACATATATTTGTAAGAATCCCATAAGCCAAAAATCAAAGCTGGGGCTTTAGGCCTCCCCTTCAAACTCTATTTACTCTCAGATTAGGAAAAGCACAAAGCATAACAGTATGAAATATCCCAGAAATCAAGTTGCATGTTGAATCTCCTATTCATCTCAGTTAATCCCAATATAATCCTAACCGCATTGGGAGCTACTTGACTCAAGTGGATGTGGATTCGATGAAGGAAATCGACCAGAAGTGGGTCAAAAGGAACTCGCAACCCGGCTTGCCAAAAATAAGAAGTATATATGAGTACCAGCGTCGAACACAATTTTCTCAGAAATTGTATCTTCATCGTTCTTAAGTTCTTCCCACTCAAATTGCTTAGGAAGAAATTTGCTTTGAAATTCCTTCTTTTTCTCTTCGATCCCAAGTCGATAATGACCCATTGTTGAGGGCTTTCAATAAGCAGATGGAAAGTAGGGGTAAGAATCAAGCCGACGAGTGACAAACCACAAGAAAAACGAAGGGGGTGACTGATTTAATGAACCCTAGAACAAAGGCGGAAGACCATTTCAAGAACAAAAACTCTATCTCCTTATGTGAAAACAAAAACACAGTAATGGCACGGATTCGATCCAATATTTGAAAGGTAACTATACCTTTAGAAAGCGCGCAATAACAAAAAGAGTAATCTAAAATTCGAAGGAGCTAACGGAGCCTCAGATTGCTAAGTGACCTAACTGATAACTGACACGTGGAATTGGGTCGGGTTATTCAAGAAAGCTTTCAGTCAAAGATTAGACTCAAGCATGTGATCCCCACCTTGTTTGATGAGATCGCATGCTTTAGGGGCAATTAAGGGAGCATAAAAATTAGTTAAGATAAACTGGGCTGACCCAACTTATTTAGGAACCATTATCCTGAGCTAGACCAATAGGCCAGGTATAAGTGAAAGGAACAAGTAAAGGACACGCCAAGATATGAATAGCCAAATGTGCTGAGACGAGTTAGTCGAGGCCGAGATCAACAAGGAAAGGTGCACATGCCTTTGTACGTGAGGAGTGCGTAAGGAGGATCATGCCAAATCGCACGGACCTATACATAATCGTAAAGATTTTCATTGCTCCACTACCAATGTACCAATTCAGAAGTTGTTAGTTGTGGATAAGAGAATGAAGGTTAGAGTATTTTCTAAGTCTTACCATTTTTAGTCATTTTGCTACTAACCCTAATGAGCAAGTGTTACCGTAATCCTGTATGTATAAATAGAACAGGGAGTGCTCATAGAAAAGGGTTGGTTATTGAGAATTTGGGCTATTCCATAATTATTAAGCTTATTTTATCTGTTAAAGAGAGAGAAAAGCTTGTAACACGACTGATACATTGCCTTAAGAGCTCAATACAACAGCCACACATACACAAACGGAGGACTTATTGTCAGATTAGCCTAAACACTACCGGAGGAACCTACCATACCAAAAAAATTCCTTTGTTCTTACTCACCTTCTTTTCCATGCATACAAACTCATCTCTCGGATAATTTCAGTGGGTTAGGCCTAAAAATTTGCACCACCTACAGTTTGGATGAGATGGAACAAATAAAAAGAATAAAAGTTTGGATGTTCGACTGGAAATTGAAAAGGCTTTAAGAAATTCATTTATAGTTCCTGCATTTTCTTTTTTTTCTTTTTTTCTCTACATTCTTAGTATTTTTGTTTTATACAAGTAATACAAAGAACATCGGTGTTTAATGGACTCGGTTTCTTTCTGCTATTCATTTCCTCCAATTTTTCTCAATGCTTTTTATTTTGAGGGCTAAACGAATCATGGAATTTGGTAGAGATGATTTATACTATAAGTCATTTCCACAAAATTTCATCAAAAGATTCAACTTAGAAGTGGGTGAGATGATTTTGCTACACTCACTTCCAGTTTGAGTTTATTGTTGAAATTTTGTGAAGATGATCGACTCAGTATATAAATTATTTTCACCAAGTTTATTTAAAAATTTCATCCATTTACCCTTTGAAATAGGGGCATCAGGAGATTAGATGGAAAGAAGTCAACTCCGTATTTAATCTTGGGAGGAGGGAGAAAGGAATTGAAGTTCCTAAAATTAGAATCGTGGTGTAATGATGTTACTCATTTTCAACTTAATTGCACTCAAGTGTTATGTTAATTAGTATGTAACATAGGCAATAATTATTTATGTTTTTAGTCCTATTTTATATTGTTTTATGACAACAAAATGTTTATAGTCCTAGTTTTCCAAATCATATGTAGGCACACTATTCCCTTAAAAAAAAAGGGACTCAGAGCATCTCAACGTTATGTGATATAAAAAGAGTGACTAAAAATATATCCCTTTTTCCTTTTCATATAGAAAGAATCATAGTTGAGAGTAGAATTATACATTAAAGTACTGTTTGGTTTAAATTTATATTTGTTCTTAAAATTTTAAGATGGTAAATTAACATGATGAGTCTTTTATAATATATGTTAAGACGTTGGATATAAATTGCTGAGACTTAATTGGTTCATATGAAATTACTGTACTGAGTTCTAAAAACAAATAAAAATTCGAATCAAACGAACACATATATAGAGTTCTATGATTTGGTTAACATACATCCATATCATTGACATATATCATCTTAAATAGAACTTTCATGATAAAAAAAAAATGCCTTTTCTAATAAGGAGTGGACCAATTATAAAATAGTCATGGTGATCATGTTAACTGTGCTTACACGAGGGTTAAAAAATTCAACTATATTATATCATCCAAAATTGTTGGACTATTTTTTTTGTTTATACAAAGTGATAAATTTATTACACAACTTTTTTTTTTTTATAAAATACATTTTTTTATATAAAATATGAATTTCCAACAACAACAACATTATAATAAAAAAGAACTAAAAAAAGGTTTGAAAACGATGCAAATGTGAATTAAATCTAAAATCTTTCTATTATAAAAATACTAAGGTATACCCATGCTGGACGGTACAACAAAAGAAATAAAATACATACACTAAAGCAAAAGAGAATGTGTAAGAAGTTAAGAATAAAAGATGAGAAAAGTTTAGAGTTTGTACTCAATCAGTACACATTAGAAGAATGAAATCGACCAAAGCAATTTGAATTGGCAAATACTTTGATCATTTATTTTAGCTCGTGTTCAGGTCCGATGCAAGATTTTAAAAAAGTCAAAACTTATATGTAGCTCTCAATTTGTGAATAGTAAAAATTGGGTCAAATCGCACTTTGATTTGTTTTTTTTAACTATATTGTTATTTTTCTGTCCAATTAATATGGACATAACATTTTTTATTATTATTTTGCAAAATATGACATACTTCATTGGGTAATTAACAAAAATGACTCTTGAAATTTGACACAATTCTTTCGCTCGTCCCTAAAGTTTAATTTTCGGTTGAAGCATCCTTAAAGTTTCTAATTTGTTCCTCGCTTATTTAAAACTGTATGTTCCGTTAAAAACATGGACGAAAAAGACACGTGTTTGGATGAGTGGGGGACAAATTTCAAACTTCAGGAATTATTCTTGGAGGATTTTAAACTTCATAAGTTATTCTCGCAGGTTTTTCGTCAAGTTTTTAACGGAGCATCCAGTTTTGGAAGAGCGATGGACAAATTTTAAACTTTAAGGATGTTTTAACCAAAAATTAAACTTTAGGAATGAGCGAGAGAATTGTTTCAAACTTCAGAGGTCATTTTTGCTAATTATCCTACTTCATTTATCAAACTATGGCATAATTTTTTTATTTTTTTTAATATGTAGTCTTACACATATTTTTTTAAAAGGAAAAAAATATCAACACATTATATTAAAACGCTAAATTAAATCTAAAAAGTTGACGGGTCAAATAGGAAAATAGTCGAGGCAATTCGACAATTCAACTGAATTGATCATGCAAAAATAGATCAAAGTGGTTCGGTCTACCTAAGTAATAATTTGGTGTAGTCTCATATTAGTACTTCAAAACTAATCATGTTGGGCCCGTTTGAAAATGGTTCATAAATTGGATTGAGCAAACTACGTACACACATTAGATATGAAATTCTTAGTATGCACAAAATTTGAAACGACCACTAATTTAGAAACATCTGAAGAATGCTTTTAAATATAATATACAATAATTTTTCTTTACAAAAAATATGTATATAATTTTACCGCACAATTGATCTTGTTTTATTAATCTTAATTAATAAGTTTTGAATATATTTTTTTGTTAAAATTTGATTTTTGGATTTAAAAATATGACATTTAAAATTTTTAAATAAAAGTTGATGAGAGAAAACAATTTTAAAAAAGTAGTGTATTTAATTGTGTGTTTATAGTGTGTATATATATATATATTTCACTCTTAATTTAATATTAATACTTTAATATGAGAGGAATAATATAATAAATCTAAAGCGTAGGTTGTTAATAAGAGCCCTTTTATCGCGTGAACTTTTAATTTTAAGAGCTTTCCCTTTTATAATATAAAAAAATATATAGATATAGATATAGAGAGATAGACAAAAAATGCCGAGGAGTATTTTGTAGACCACACGGGGGGCAGCGAAATTATCTGCCACCTCCACCATATTTTCATCATACGTATCATAGAGAGAGAGAGAGAGAGAGAGAGAGAGAAACATAAAATCAAATCACAAAAAAATAAAAATTAATATAGACACCTCCGCCACATCGGAGCCCTAATCTCCTCTGTCTTCCATTTCCCGTCTCTCTCGACCTTTCTCTTTCTTTCTTTCTTTCTTTTTCTCTCTCTACACTAACAATTACATCATCATAATCATCATTATTGTATTACCGTCCACCCCAATACAATATATCCACTATTCTCCTTCTTTTTAACAAAAATAAATATATTTGACCAACAGAAAGTCGATTGCATTCAAAGAAGCAAAAAGCAAAAGAATTATCTTTAATTTTAGGTCCTCATTTTTTCTTTTCTTTTCTTTTCTTTTCTTTTTTGGGAGAAATTAGGGTTTCTAGGTCTATTGAAAGAATACCTAGGGTTGAAAAGGGGGGAATCGATCGATGGCGCAAAATGGGCAGGGTGGAATAGACCCTGTTGTACTTGATGACATCATCAACCGGCTTTTGGAGTTCCGGCAAGCGAGGACGGCTCGTCAGGTTCAGCTCTCCGAGGCGGAGATCCGTCAGCTATGTGCCGCTTCTAGAGAGATCTTTCTGCAACAGCCCAATCTGTTAGAGCTCGAAGCCCCCATTAAGATCTGTGGTAAATTTATTTTTATCTTTCTTCCCTTCTTATTTGTTCTTATTTATTATGTGCATATTTGACCTGCCATGCGCGTGCGATATTTTACCTGATATATATATACCTCCTTTCAAGACTTTCGAATCCTAAAGTCGACTTTTATTTATTGGGTATTTTGGTAATTTAATAGTCCTACCAAGTATTTATTTAATTATTATTATTATTTATGTGCTGTTTGTTTTGTTAGGGGGTTGTTATTATCGTTGGCTTAGTGTATTGTGGCGATGCTGTGTGTTATTGTGTTGGTTTGGATGTTATTCCCTTGTTTGTGAGCATGTATTTGAATGCAGCATTTTGATAAGGTTGAATAGCTTTTTTCAGAGGAGTCATTTCTGAAAGGGTAATGTACGTTCCTAAAGCATGTTTTAGTGCTCTTAGGGAGGATTTTATTCCATGAACCTGTTGACATTGTTATGAGGCCTTTTCTCTTTCCATTGACATGGGAAAATTGGTTGGAGTTATATGTAAGAAGGTAGAGCATTTTCTCAATCGTCATGGGTTTAGATCATCTTTGCTTTGTAAGATGGTGGAACATGTAAATCTTATATGCCTGTCGAGAGGGGAGTGGGGGGTTGATGGGCAGGAGTATTGGTAGTTTGCAAGGCCTCATCTAACTTTTTGTTTGGTTCATTCCCCTTCACTGCTGCACACTTGTCTATAGTCTCTCTGTCCAATCTCCTTGGTTGATTAACTTACATACACTGATGACTGGCTCTCTCAGTCAATTGGGGTCCCCTTACTTCGTAAATTCACATCCTCTTTGATGGATTAGGGCCACAATCGGAAGATATGAATTCTTTATTTATGGAAAGAGAGCTCGGCAGGGGTGGGATCTATGGTCAACCTTCAAAGGCTTGTTTATGGTCCAGCCTATTCATCTGGAAACTTGAACTCGCCAGGAGTGGTAAGGGTTATGGACATATTTACAGGAACTTTGCAAGATTGGTAAGGTTAGGGGCTTATGGCCTATACTGTGCTAAGTTGCAAGGAGGCATCTGTTGTACACAACACATGTTTTCCAGATAAAATGGTGAAAACTTCAACTGTTCAGATCTTGGGGGGTGTTACATTGGTCAAAAGTTCCATGGGAGTTTTAAACATGACATTTACAGTTAATTATATTCTTCTTTTTATTTTGGGGCTGGGGTATTGAGGGATTGTAGGGGAAATAGGAATACAGTTCCATCAAAAAGTTGGGGGTGGCATGGAGTTCAATACATTTTCTTGCTGGAAATCCATGCAAACAACTCCTTGAGGGAAATCACTTAAACGGAAACTGATTTCAAGCAAAACAATTCGGAGGAAGCAATTGTTTCCTAGCCTTTGCAATTAAACGCAGGCTTAATGTTCCTAGCAGGAAATTTTGGAAGGTCAATTCACAAAGGCATCTATCCTTCTCCTACTACTTATTCCGCCATTCCAAGCAGCTTATTTCTCCAACTTATCCTAAGTCAGCTGGAACCCAACTTCTATATTTTATGAACAAGGTCAAACGAGACTCTAATGGATCAGTTTTTCTTTCCTTTTTCTTCTTCATTTTATTTTTGCCTTCCTTCTAACTTTTCATGCTGGTTTGACTACTTGTCAGTTCTACATTAATAGTAGTGGTGCATTTTGATTTCAGTTTAAAACTTCTGATTTTGTTTGTATGCATTTTATTAGAAGTTTAATCTTTTGATCTCCTTTTCTCCTGATTCCAGGTGACATTCATGGTCAATACGGTGACCTTTTAAGACTTTTTGAGTATGGGGGATTTCCTCCAGAGGCAAATTATTTATTCCTAGGGGACTATGTGGACCGTGGCAAGCAGAGCCTGGAGACTATTTGCCTTCTCCTTGCTTACAAAATCAAATACCCTGAGAACTTCTTTCTTTTACGAGGAAATCACGAGTGTGCTTCTATCAATCGGATATACGGATTCTATGATGAATGTAAACGCCGCTTCAATGTTCGACTTTGGAAAGTTTTTACTGAATGTTTTAACTGTCTTCCGGTGGCCGCTCTCATAGACGACAAAATACTCTGCATGCATGGTGGTCTTTCTCCCGATCTGACAGACTTAGATCAGATAAGAAACTTAACTCGTCCAAATGATGTACCAGACTCTGGTCTGCTGTGTGATTTACTTTGGTCGGATCCTAGTAGAGAAGTTAAGGGCTGGGGAATGAATGATAGGGGAGTTTCGTATACTTTTGGTGCCGATAAGGTGGCCGAATTCTTAATGCAGCATGATATGGACCTTGTTTGCCGTGCCCATCAGGTTCTTTTGCATTTTATTGTTTGTATATTCTTATGTTTCTTGTTCTTTTAACAAGAATTCTTATTTGTACAGGTTGTGGAGGATGGGTATGAGTTTTTTGCTGAGAGACAGCTCGTCACAATATTCTCGGCCCCCAACTACTGTGGTGAGTTTGATAATGCTGGTGCAATGATGAGTGTTGATGAAAGCCTAATGTGCTCCTTCCAGATTCTGAAGCCAGCAGATAGAAAACCTAGGTTCTTATGAAGCAAAAGATGAGCACTAAGCCTTGGTTCCTTTTTGGACTTTTTAAGGTCAGTATCTTGATGTTGCTTTTGGCCAATTACCCTGGGATTTTTTTTATGTCACTGCATTGTTAGTTCTGTGTTTTTAGATATCTTCTTGTTCTTTTTCCTGTTTCTTATAGACGTGCAAGCATGCTTTCCCTCATTTAATAACTGATAGTGGAGTGGACATCGCACTCACTTTTTTCGTTAAGATTTTTACTCTTGTTTTATGATAGGTTATTTGAATTCCACAATTTGTCTTTTGCAGTTGAAGTTTTTGTAATAGTGTTCTATTTATATAATAATTAGTTAGCTTCCAATACTCCTGCGCCTCCCAAATGCCAGATTGGAATAACAAGCATAGTTCACCCCCATTTGGTGACTTATTTTCTTTTTTCTTTAAAGTTCCATTGCTGCTACCAGTTGGAGCTATAGTTTTCTTTTCAATCAAACTGATGATCATGCATTTTCTTCAAAACGCTGCACTTCTCGTCAGGCTATGATGTGAATTTGGAGTTGGTTTCAGATTTGGTTTATTTGATTGAGTTGTATCCCTATATACTTTTTGCTTCCTTTTAAAACTCCCTATTTGGTTGCTAAAAGCATGGAAAGCTTGACAAGGGACTTTATTTGGAAGGGTAGTGGGGAAGGTAAAAATAATAATCTTGTGAACTGAAAATGAGGACTCTAACCCTAAAATGCAAGTGGGGGTTTGGGGTTAGTAAGTTGGTCGAAGGGAGTCATTTTCTTCTTGAGAAAATGATTGCGGAGATTCCGCCGCATGTGAGGGGCAGTTTGGTGTGATGTTATAAGGAGTATGGAATTCATCCTAACGGATGGGGTTGTGATGTGTTCGCAAGAATTACACGTTGCTACTCTTGGAAATATCCATCTTATGGCTTGTATTTTTCAAACTATTTGTATTAATGGAAAACAGTGAGATTTTGTTAGGATCCTTCACTAAATAATTCTTCCTTATGTTTGGATTTTCCAAGTCTATATCATTTGTTATCCAACCTTTTTGCATCCACTGATTCACTTGAATCACTTCCTCGTCATATAATTTCTCTTGGAACTCACCTATAAAGAAATCTCAATGACGTGGGACTTGATGATTTTGTTCCTCTTTTAACGATGGTCAATGATCTCCTCTATCTAAAAGATTCAATGGTTCAAAGAATTTAGATGGGTAATTCTTCCGGTTAATCCTGTGAATTTTTCTCGGACACTAGTTGAGTGTGGTGGCCAACTTGGCTAGCTCAAATCTGGTTATGCCTTCTCTTAGGCCTTCCTTTATTAAAAGAAAATTCTGTTAATAATTCTGTTATATTAGTGCTGAATAGTTGTTGTGGGTCTCATTTAGTTTATTGCATATACCAATAAGATCATGTTAACCTTCACTTGAATTGGGATAACAAATTTTCAGCTCATCTTTTCTCTCTCTCTCTCTCTCTCTATATATATATATATATATATATATGCTTGAAATTTGTATATAAACCCCACAGTAGGTAACTACACAAGTCCTATTAGTTAAAGGGTTAAAAATAAGCTTTATGTCCTCCTTTTTGCTGGCGGTGGTTGCAATATGGTGCACCACCACCGCCACTCGCATTCTTGGCTGTTACAACCCATCACCACCACAATACTCACTGTCACCTCCTCCTCATGGCTATCAACTACCACATATTTCACTTCCCACTCCTTCTGAACTGCCACGACCACCACCATCTCCTTAATACAATCCAACCCCAAAACATTGCACACGTCGTTCACCTCCATCACTACATTCACCTCTTCCTAAATCCACTCCACCACCAAAATGCCACCCACCTCATATTACTACCACCTCATAAATACACCCACTTCATTCTGAACTGTTAAATGCATTCATTGCGAGATTCAGGGCTATCTTATTTCATTGCTTGTAAATATTGTGTATTATTTGTTGAAGGCATCTGTTGTGATGCGTTAATGATTACGGATTTTGTTGGGAATTGCAGATTATACGTTTTCATACTAAATTTTGTTTGCTCTAACAAAGAAAATGTTGCAGTATCTTTTTTATTTTTCCTATCTTCAAGGCTTTAGACCACACCGGTATTGTTTTAATTTTTTTTTTTTTTTTAATCAGAAACAATGACGACGCTTTTATTGATAACAAAAAAAAGCGTTACAATAGATGGAACAAGATAGTGGACAGCAGGCCACTGAAAAAAACCCAGAAAAACAAACAGAGCACAGAATACAAAAGATAGCAAATTTAAAACTAAACAGATTCTGCCATGAGAGGCACCAATCCCCCAAATTTATCTGCACCTAGTTCTATCAAAAGATTATGATACAAAAGATTCTTGTTTTGGAATTTTCTTGTTAATTCTCCTTTGCATAAATAATTTATTTAGCAGCTTGTGGAATTTTTTTGGGTAAATTTCTCTAAACTATTTCAGGCTTGGGTCAACTCTCTCAACTGTTTTATACGACACTTTCATCTAACACTTGTTTGCAATTAACACCATTTTGTTACAATTCTGTTGAAAATGAACGGAATACAGGTGTGTGCAATGCGCATGACAGAAAATCGTAATTTTAAATACGAATCTACCATTAAATAGTCGACATTAGGATAACTATTCTTGGGCCCAATCTTTTTCCCTATAGTTTCCAACCCCAATCAAATTGAACCTGTTGCCACACTTTCAAACCATAGGCATTTTTTCATTCCCTAACTCTCGGTTCTCACACTGTTGCAATAGAAACCACTGCGTAATTCTCTCTCTCTCTTCCCCCCCCTCTTCCAATGGTTCGACTTTCTCCCCTCTGGTGGCTCTGCCTCTCTGTTTATCTCTCCTTGTTCTTCCCATTTTGACTGAAATTAGAGAGGTGGAGGAACGAGGGTTTGGATCAGAATTTTTGTTGTTAGATGGAGGGTGGTGTGATTTGTGCAGGTTGGAAGAAGTTGAGTTTAAAAAAAACATTAGTTTTATCATATTAATTTCTTTGATATTTTTTACTTTTTGTAAATATAAAGGTGTCAGATTATGATTGATTCGAAATGATTGTGTAATAAATTTATTGAAATATAACAATCCCATGTGTCACAACACATTTGGTTTTTCTTTAGTGCTTTTCTTTTCTCTTCAACCCTCTCCGTCAACAGAGTTAACACGTTTTTCCGAGTTGATAGTTTTACGGGGTATATTGTTAGGTAAAATAATTGAAGGGGCAACCTGAGAGCTGATAAACCATGAGTTTTTTTTATAGTAATTTACGCTTTGTCTTGGATTCACACTGTGTCGATAAAATACTTCTTTTTGTTATTTGGATATGCTCTTTTTTAAGGCAAGTCATTATGTCATGATGTAATGATTCTAACAACTTTTAGTCGCACACGTGCATTTTATAAAGATAAGATTACGTAAACCAAGTGGAACTCAAATCTTTTTTGGTTGACTTTAAATTGTTTTCTTGAAAAATATTGGAGTTGGAGATGAGGAATAACAAAATAATAACTTCCGCATATTTGTGGGCTACTTTTGGTACTCCCAAGGTTTAACTGGATCTGGCTCCTATAAGTGGTGCTATCACTCTACATTTCAAATTTGGTGAAAGATGGACCTTTGATTTACGCCCTATTGGAATTGGAGATCTATTTGGGGAGTGGGCAGTAAGAACTTTAGGTGTGGAATTGCAAAAAGGTCGAACTTTCCAGTGGACGAAAAATCCAGCTAGATGTTTACATCACAGCCTTTGGACCACCATCTATTGACAACAATATTTTTGTTCTCACCAACAGTCCCTCGTTAGAAAATTACTGTAAAGCCCCTTGTGGGTTTATCATATTTGCAGGTTGTTCTGTTGTAATATTTTACCCAGGAGTCTACCCACTACATATGGACTTATGGTGCTCAAAACCATTCCATTACCTTTTCATCCAGTTGTCAGACAATGTCCATGGGAGATGTAAAAATTGTAATGACTAAATTATCCCTTTATAAATTTGATTAGCATGAACAATGCCAATCTCAGCGCCACTATTAAACACTCCTAAGAACCCTAAATCTTTTTCAATTCTCTCCATCGCTTCTTTCCCCTCTCTTAGCCTCAGCCCCTTCATCAGCCACATGGACCACTACCCACGATCACACAATTTTTCAACCCCCCCACCACCACTCCTGCTAATTTTTTCGGCTGTATATTCCTATATTTAGATCTCCTTGTATCTGTTGTCAGTGTGTGAGCACAGATACGATGTTTCTGTGAGATAAATGTACTAACATATTCAATTTCTGTACTCAAGCCTTGATCATGTGAGCATTTAGTCCAAAACCAATTAGCAATGGGTGGAATAGTCCCTTATTTTTACATGTTGCTTTGGGAGGACCTCATTTCCCGAAGTGGAATTTTGCTTGATGAAAATTACGTTGCTAAGGTTGCTGATTTTGGCCTCTCAAGGTCTGGCCCGTGTCTCGATGAGACCCATGTAAGCACCGGTGTAAAGGGTAGTTTCGGGTATTTGGATCAGAGTATTTCTGAAGGCAGCAACTAAGGCTTAATCTGATTGAGTTATAATGGTCAAAGGAAAATTCAAGGTCAGTGGGATAGTACTCTTTCCATATGGTGTCATCAATATACATAGTACATTAGTACCATATATATAGTCTAATCGATTTAAAGCTACTGTTATTGATACATTCAAATTATAGGGTAACAAGATTGGTCAAATGTTTACTGTTGATTTGATAAGGGTATTTTTGTCATTTCGGTAAATCAGTTAGCAGTGAGAATTGCAAATAAAAAAGGGTTTATTGTAATGTACTCATTATCTCACATATTTGATTGTGTATCCCCACCTCGTGCTGTAATCTGATTATTGATTTGCAGGGAAAAAAGATACATCTCTTGTATATTTGTTTGTGCGCCTGCAGTCTTTTATCTTTTTATAGCGACTTTAGTCTTGTTTAATCGTAAAATACAAGTATTCTTATAATATGTTTCCTGTTCTGGTGTTGAAAATTCTTGCAGAAGTCCTTGGCCCATTGGTGAGCTGCACTTGGAAGACAATTGTGGCTTCTTACAAGCATCAATCATGTTAAATCCATTTTTGATGTTGTTAGACACTTTGTTGAAAGTATTATTATTGTGTTTTAGGGTGGAAAGAAGTTTGTAGGGCAAAAAATTTTAATTAATGTGGGGGTGGCCACAAGTGCCTGCCAGATCTTTTTTATTTTTAACTTTTAACTATCATATTTAATTTTTGAACACGCAATTTATGGCCGGCACTGTAAATACATTGGGGTTTTGTAAATTGCGTTGCACTTTGTAGATTGTTGACAACACTGGAAAGTTGCCTCAGATTATTCTCGCTGATTGATGAACAATTTGGTTTTTATATTTTTGATAAGTTGGGAAACATTTCTCTCCGGGGGGGGGGGGGGGGGGGTAGAGGAGGGATTGGGGGCGGGAATGCTATTGTCAAACTGGAATGGCTATTATATTATGCTCGAAGTATACAATTTATTGCTTTTGGTAGCATCCATATTTACTTTGGCAATAGATCCGGTGTTCATTTTTAAGTTCTTCGCGTGTAGGAAAATACGGTGTCGTGTGTAGAGTTACAACCATGTCTGTATTGTGGAACAGTTTTGTGTGATCTTGCATTATAAATGTTGTTGCATTTCCAGTGGGAGTGATAAATGATGACCCAAAGTGTTGAATATAGCATTTTGTCACAAGAAAAAGAAAGTATAATTATCGGTAATTTGGATTTGTCACTTGAACTGTTGGCACATGTTAACAAATTTAATCATCAAACTTATTTGTGTAAGACTGAATGCAGTATTGACGTTTTGTAGGTCAACGTTTTTACAATGACGTTATTCTAATATAATTTTATCTCCTTGAAAAGTAGAATTGTTGAAGAAGAAAGCATCACCAAATATGGCAAGCATTAAAGCACTTGTACTGTAGGCATCTATAGCAGTACTGAATATGACAAATAGTGCAATTACGCGTGAAAGTAATCCGAAACAACCTTCCCAGCAATGGCCTTTCTCAATATTCATCCCTTTCTGTTTTTACTCGGAATTCTGAATTACTATTGATAAGTGATTGGTTTCATTTAGCAATTCCTTCATTACAGTTGAAAAGTAATTGGTTTCTTTTAGTAAGTCAAAGCTATCAGTTACCAAATCCCATCTTTCTGATATATTTGTGGGAAGTTTCTTGTTACAATGAAATATATATAGTTGACCTGTCATCATTTCTTGTGCAGCAGATTCATTGCAAACTAATAAATTTTTTTTTTCCCTTTAAATGTTTTATACAAGTGGGTGAGAGTATGATAAAAAGAGTATATGAGCAACGAGAATTAAAATATCTATGGTTAAGAATGATGCTGATAGCACGATTGAGAGCTTTACAGTACAAATACAAAAACCAAAATAATGTAATTGCGTCACTCTATAAAAAAAAATTAGGACATAAAGTTTCTAGTTCTTCACCATCTTTTACTACCCATTTTTTTTTTCTTAAGAGTTACAGCTTTTCACCGTTCCAAAATTTATAAGTCAGTTATATTAGTTTTTATCTTGGTTAATTGATGGCCCTAAATTTAAATGTATTTCAAAAAAATTGTTTAGTTAAATCTCTTAATTTATGAGAGCTTTCAGTTCCTCTCTTGTTTCACTATTTTTTCTTTCACTTTCTTCCTAATGCGTTATTATCCTTTCTTCTAATGATCTTTTCTGGGCAATACTAAACGGGTCTTTTAACATTCGGACCCTGTCAAAAGTTTTTTTGGATGCGATTCACTAACTTGTTACGGTATGTACATCTAGCACGGACAATATCTATGATTTCTAAATGATAAGTACAATACATGTGACCGAGATATCTCGATTCAATGGTGACAGATACAGTACATGTGATTGAGAAATCACATATACTAAACTTACTTGAAGGATCACAAACTTTAAAAAAATTAAAATATAACAGACTCTATCCCAAAAATATTTGAGAACAAGTACAAATTCCTAATTTTATTTCAACATTAACATGAAGAGTCCATAACAAATTACTCCATTTAATAATGAGTCAGTTACAATTTTGCTTGTAGGTGGATAATAGTTTGCCATCAACTGAATGCATGTTGTGGAAGAACTTTTTATAAGCTCTCCATGTGTGTCCATTGTGTAGCATTACTCCATTATCTCATTCTTCCTCATTACGCAAGAAAATATTTGCAGTAATAGTTGTAGGCTTGTAGCTAGCTATAACACGTGTCTTCTCTCTCGTCACAAGAATTAATTAATCTATATTTTCTGTGAAAATTTAAAATATGTCTCTGTCTATATTTCTTCCTCTAACCCTCTGCTAACAAGCCCAAAATTAACTAGGGTGTTGTAATCTTGTCCGAACAAATTAAAGGTTTAATAACATCGACCAACTAAGGCACAAAGACCGCTTAGGAAAAATATTGTGTCGAAACCCAAGGGTATGACTATGTATTGGCACTTCAAAATTTATTATAAATATAAATAAAGTATCTTTAAAAATACAAAAAAAAATGTCACTAAAAAATATATTAGAGTGCTAATAGCCATACGCATCATAATTAATTGTTAATTAGATGCAGAAACCTTTTGTGCTATTCATGAGGAAGTTTTATGGCCATTTGTTTTTAAATAAGATGTTTGAAAGACGTTTGTGGGTTAGAAAGAGCGGATAAATGGTGAACGACTAAATGAAATTACCTTACAAACTCAATTCTGACTTGGCTTCTCCAACTCAAAATTTATTAATTAATTTTGAACACGCGGTATTGAAATTCATAACCTCTCACTCATTAATGGCATCAAATTGCTTGGTTACACGGTTTTTTGTAGACCTAAATTTATTAAAAGATTTTTTTTTTTTTTATGTATTATTAATTAGGTAGTCGAGTAGTTGTTGTGAGTCTTTTTTACCACTCTCTATGCCTCAAGCTTCTATATAAACCCCCAAGTCGGTCGCACGACAGAACACAACACAACTCACTAGCTACTAGATATTTGCCCACTAGTTGAAAGGGTTAGAGAATGAAGCTTCGTGCCCTCATTTTGCCGGTGGTGGTTGCATTATGGTGCACCACTACTTTCGTTCTTGGCTGTGACACTCCACCACCACCTTGTCACTGCGATCAACCACCACCACATATTTCACCTCCCACTCCTGAGGAGCCACCACCACCACCTCCACCTCCTCCTATATTCAATCCATCACCATCACCTCCTACAGACACCCCACCACCCAGTGACAGCTGCCCACCACCCACCTATGGGGACCTACCACCATTCCTACCACTCCCACCGCTACCCACTCCACCACCCTCTCCTCCTTGTGTCCCACCACCACTTCCCGTAGCCGGCTCCTCTCCGGACGTACCTCCTAATGGGGAAAAATACCTGCAGTTGCCACCTCTGCCGCTACTGCGTCATCCGAGGCTGCCACTGTTGAAGCCACCTGGCCCAAAATCTAAACCCCATCTTCCTCGTTCAAAGCCTATACCTCCACCATCCTCTCCTCCATATGTGCAACCACCACTTTCTGGAGCCGGATTCTTCCCGGACGTACCTCCTAATGGGGGAAAAATACCTGCAGCTGCTACCTCTGCCGCTACAGCATCAGCCAAGGCTGCCACTATTGAAGCCACCTCGCCCAAACACTAAACCCCATCTTTCTGGTTCAAAGCCAATAAGCCCATAGGGCTGTTTAATTTCAATTGCAATATAATATATAGATGCATGGTTTCTAGTATTAATTAGCTAGGGAGTCCTATGTGATGACCAGTAACGCTTCTCTTGTCATTTTATGGCTGAATTATTAGTACTAATTAACATCAATTAATACTTTTTTAGTGAATTCTAGTTCTTACTATTGTTTCTAAACTTTAATTACATTTCTTTAACTTACATGTTACGAGTAGAGATTGAGAGTGATGTGTGAGAGAGATATCTAGCACAGTGACGCATTTGTTCTCGCATCCATACCTGGAGGGGTGCAGTCAGAAATTTATAAATTAAAAGACAACTTTAGCAGCTCCCCCATAATTTTATACTAAAGAGCAACTTTAGCGGCACTAATTTTATTTTGACCGGCAACAAATATTGTTTTGAAAGAAGGTCTAATGCCAGCTCTTAGGCAAACTTTCTGCTTAGGAAACAGACGCTCTATCCACTGAGCTAGAGGTGCAACTGCGATGATTGGGAATGTAAATACACAGGGGTTTGTAAATTGAGATGCATTTTGTAGATTGTTGGCAAACACTTGAGAGTTGCCTCAGATTATTCTTACTAATGGATGAATGCTTAATTTGGTTTTCTATGTTTTGGGTGACTTGAGAAACATTTCTCTTCGGGAAATGTTGCTGTCATAGCTGGAATGTCTCCTGCCGAATCAATTAGCTAGTGCGATAAGCAGTTGTAAGATATGTTTTACACACGCATAATGTACTGTCCTGATAGCAGCCACATATATTTGCTTTGGCAAGAACACACGCACCTGGTTTTCCGCATTTTGGAAAATACGGTTTTACTCGTTACAAGTTATGAGGTTACAAATGTTGGTGCATTTTCAATGGTAGTGCATATATTATTGCTGCATAAATTATACCCAGTGCTAGTGTTATGAACAAATTTAATCATCAAATTCATTTGCATAAAACAGGATCCAGTATTGAGTGCTTTTACATGCATTATGCTTATTTTTGCAATGGTACAATGCTAGAACATAATCATATCTCCTTTTGTAATACTACTATCCAAAAAGAAATAGACATTACTACATATGTTGTCGAAGGAGCTAGAATGAAAATAAAGATGATATCTAATCACATTCACCAAATTTTATCAAGAAGTGTGTCCGATGAAGAACTGATACATATTTCCGTTTTTGGCTATTACATTTTCTGATGATCATCTTGCAAATTTCTTGATTAATTTTTTTGATGAAACTTGATGGAAGTGATCTACCTATTGAGAATATAAACCCTACATTGAGAAATTAAAGACTCGCAAAACAAAATGTATAAAATTTAGGGTGGTAGCCGGTGGGGCCAGTCTACTCCACCCATTACCGGTTAGTTTTGTGTACTGTTAGATACTCCTACAATGGCTGTAGAGAGAGAGAAAGGGTATGGCTATTTTGAGCTCTGTAAAAAGAGAAAGAGGATTTTTTTTATTTATTTTGAAGCATAAACGAAGGTCCAACAATGGCTGTGAGGAGAGAAAGGTTATGGCTATTTTGAACTCCATAGAAAGAGAGAGGATTATTTTCTGTTTGTTTGTTTGTTTGTTTTATTTTATTTTATTTATTTTGAAGCATAAAAGAAGCTTCGTTATTAGATTTGGACGCCCGTTACTTTTCAATGTTGAATTCACACTTAACTAATTAACAAACTGTTATGTCCCTAAAAAATTTGACCAGACCCCTTCGATGTTGCTTTGGTAGCTTTATTTAAATAGAGTTAATAAGTTAGTTAGGATTTGTTTTAATTAAGGGCCTTTTTGTGTTTGGGCAGTGTTTTTGAATTGTTTTGTATTTACCCCACTCAATTACCCAATTTTTTGTAATCGGTTGTTAGCCCAAACTTTTGGATAATTATGATTCCTATTTTTTATTTAATTATTTTAGTTATTTTTAATTCATTTAATCTTTTTCCAATGTTGCCCATTTTACCCTTTTTTCAAAAATAAATGACAACTTAGAATAATCACAAATTAGATTGAGTTAGTTATTAGGATTACAAGATTTTTAAATTCAAATAAAGAAAATGTATTTTAAATAGTAATTTTCTAAGTAATAATTATTCAAAAGTTTAAGCCAACAACTAATTCAAATAGTATTGCGGAGGAAAATAGACTATTGCCACAGTCATATTATGTATTTTAAGTTTACGTAAAATGAAAAGATCTTACAAACAAATATTTGTTTTCAAAAATATACCACAAAAATCTTTCAAATTTGAACACATTTTGGCAATATGAATATCCAAATATAATAATCATAGACATATTACACTATATATCAATCAGATTATAATATATTTCCATGTCAATATAATATGTCTAAGTCTTGCACCTTGCAATATTAGTCAACCAAAATTTTAGTATGGTAAACATAATACATATTTTAAGTTTGCGTAAAATGATAAGCTTTCAAAAGTGCACCTTGTACAATGGGTTGCTTTGAAATGTTCTTTAGTCGCTCACATAAATGAAGACATATTACGAACTAATATTAATCTTCAAAATATGATACAAAAACTTGTGAATGTGAACACATTTTAGCAAAACGAATGTCCAAATATAATAATCATAGACATATTACAAGAAGCGACGGAGTCAGAAATTTGGGTTAGGAGGTCATACTTGAACACTAATAAATTAAAAATATAACACTAATTAAATGTTTTGACTATACAATGCAATTAAACAAATCGAAAAAAAAATATCTTGCAAGACAAATTCTTGCTCAATAATAAATTAATATTTACTACTCTACACATCTACGTACAATCAATATTATATAAGATATATATATATATATATATATATGATTTATTATACTATTCTATTGAGAATTTGAATAATAAACAAAAAGAGAGGAGGAGGAATTAAACAAAAAGAACAAAAGAAGTTTTTATTACCTAGTTACTAGATGCACAATTGTAGATGGAGCAAAAATCTCAATGCCTCTCACTCTAAATATTAAGGTACCCTCTTCTCGATCTTTAATGGTAGTTTGTGAAAACAAGAGATTTTTTTTAAAAAAAAAAACTCTTTATTGTAGGTAAAATAACATATTATACCTTTCTCTTTTTATTTTATCTTATTCTTCCTTTTTGTTAATGTAGATTTACATAGATATATTATCTCTTATCTTGTGAAATTCAAATAAATTAATCCCTTATCCTCTAGCATTCAGATAAATTAGAACTAATTTTCAATTCTTGTTATTGATAAAAAATAAGTATGCATCTTTAAGGGCACTAGAGGAATTTTTGCAATATATATTACAAAGTAATTGAATTAATAATTGAAAAACAAAACTGGGCTAAATCCCAAATTTTTGGATTAAAAACAAAAGTTTGGGCTAAAACCTAATTTTAGAAACACGATGGGTTTCGGTATACAAGCCCTTAGAATTTTGGGCCAAAACCTAATTTGCTATTTAATTAATGCTTGTTAAAAGCATTTCTGCATAATTCAATCCATTTTGTTCAAACCAACTGATCAAATCCAATTCAATCCAATTTTGATTGGATTCGGTGAAATTAATGGATTGTATTGGTTTGCATTTTTAGAAAACCGACTAAACATTAGATTAGTTTAGTTATTACCTTGGTGAAACCAATGTCAAACCAATCCAATCCAACCTTAATTAAAAGTGACACATATCCCTATGCAATTGACTATTATTATACACTAAGTTATTAATATAAATCGTGATACACCTTATTATTGCTAAATATATAAAAGACCCTAATAAGTAAACCCTATTTTACTTATCTTTTATTTTGCTAATGAATTAGACTTTAATATGGATTGACTTAATTTAGATTTTTATTTTAGTAATGAAAAGGAACTTTTTATTTATATTATCTTGATCTTTGAAAAGTTGATTGAATTTGTTTTGAATGTTATTGAAACTTAAATAACCCTTATGTGAAAGACATTAGTTTTGAACCAGTCTAATCCAATCTCGAATTGGATTGGATTCTAAAATATAAAATTCGGTTGAATTGGATTGGCTGGTGGATTGTAATAAATCCATTAGTTTCGAATCGATGCACACCCCTAAGCATTTCTAATAGTTGTGCAAAAATTGATATGTATATCTTATATGTCAATCAACTTTTAATAAAACTTAAAGTCTTAAAAAAATATGCTCTAATGGAAATTTTGTGTCAAATTGAAAAGAACTAATGAGATATGAACAAATGTTATATATTATTTTATACAACTTTTTTTTAATTTTTTCTTGAAATTATATATACTTAATATTATAATCACAATGGATATTGATTTGTGGGTCTTGATTAGTAGATTTCAATTATATAGTTAATTTCTATTAATTTTTTTTATATTAAAAGTTATTATATTTTAAATATTTATAAAAAAAATTAAAAAGTGAGAAAGTTGACATGGTATTGTAAATTAAGGGTGTGTTTTACACTTTTATTTTATACAAAACTCATTTTTAAAAGATTGCTGGTAGATGAAATTTTTTATAAGTATAAATTTTACACAAAACGAAATTATATCTTAATGTTGCCGGAGATGCTCTAAGTAGTAATGGTCTGTTAAGATAAGTAATTTTAGGATATGGTTGAAATGTGGGTTGTAAGTGGTACTAGTCGAGTCCAATTGTTCCTTTATTTAAACTCCTTTAATTTTAATAAAAAAGATCTCAGATAATTGCAGTGTAGTTTGTGTGTTTATTGGAAGACATGATTTCCTCGAAAAATCCCATCTTGTTAATTTGTTTCCTTGTTTATATGGAAATCAAATAATCGTTTCGTACATTCACCACCTCTCACATGTGCACAATCAAAGAAACAAAAGATCATAACATCTTGTCATCAGAGTAGGTCATGGCCGAGGAGAGGATTGCCCGATTGGAACAAGAGGTTGTCAAACTCTTGGTCAACCAAGAGCGTATTCAAGAGGTGCTCACAGCCATGGATGCGAAATTCGACAAGGTGAATTTGCCAAGGAATGGAGACCAAGGGCGAGTCTTTTTCAGCCAGTTCCAGGACAACACGAGGGACCAATGGTGTTAGCACAGTAGTTCCCAAATTAACAAAATTGGAGTTTCCAAAGTATATGAGTGAAGAAGACCCAACTAGTTGGATTTGCTGTGCCTAACAATTTTTCGAGTCTCAACAAATTGTTCTTGAAAAGCATGCTTCTCTAGCAATGTACCATCAGCACAATTATGGCATCAACTAGCCAAAGAGGATGGGTAGTTGGCAATGTGGCCTTTGTTGAAGGAGGCTCTCCATAGTCGTTTTGGTCCTATGGACTTCAAAGATTTTTTTGGTGATTTGACAAAGTTGGAACAAAAGGGAAGTGTGAGAGAGTATCAAATGCAGTAAGAAAAGCTTCTCATGCAGGCTGGAAAGTTTTGTGAGTGGACCTAAAGAAGAAATTAGGGTGGAAGTACAAGCAGCTAAACCCGCATCACTCTCGGTAGCCGTGGAACTGGCAAGGCTCTACGAATCCAAACAAGCTACTGTTTTGCAAAACAATTCTACAGTCGGGGAATGCCAACCAAAAGCAAATGAGTCCGAGGTAGGATGGAGTTTTTCCTCGTTCGTAAGTTTTCTTCGGCGGAGATTAAAGAACGAAGAAAAAAAAAGTTTTTGTTTCCATTGTGACGATAAGTATGGGCCTCGACACCAATGCAAAAAACTTTTCATGATGGAAGCTTGTAATTCGGACAAAGAAGACAAGGGCGTTGGGGGCCGGGATGACATGTTACGTTCCTAAAAAAAGTGCAAAGCCATGCACCTCCGCGTTGCTTTGGTAGTTTTTTAGATAGAGTTAATAAGTTATAATTAGTTAGGATTTGTTTTAATTAATGCTTGTTAAGTAGTAATGGTATGTTAGGATGAGTAATTTTAGAAGATGGTTGAAACTTGGGTTGTAAGTGGTAGTGCTGGCCGGAGTCCAATTGCTCCTCTATTTTTTTTTTTTTCTGACAATCAACCAGAAACTTATATTAAATCAAGCACCAAAATGTTACAAATGAACGGAGGGGTAACACTCTCCCCTTTCAAAACTCAAGACAAAGAATCCTTTTATTGGAAGTTACTATTTCCTCAAAAAATCTCATGTTGTTACTTAATTTGTTTCTTTATTTATTTCCGCTTAAGAGATAATTAAAATAAGGAAATCAAATAATCGTTTCGTATATTCGCCACGTCTCACTCATTCACAATTGCAGGAACAAGAAGATCGTAACACACACACACTAGGGATTATATTATGAGATAAAACATTCCGCCTATTCCCCGGTGAAACAACGTAGTCATTATTCATTAGCTATTTTAACATGCATGTTTTCTAAGGGAATGAGCCACTAATTTAACTTGTAATTTAAGAGCACATCTGCGCATGGTCAATTCATTTATAGAAATAACAAGGATTTTATACACATCAAACAAAGTACAAATTCTCACATAAAATATTATTCCTTTTATTCATATTATAATTAATATATACTTTTAGAATACAAGTTAATATTTTCCTTTACTAAAATATAATTTTGATTTTTCATTTTGCAGATAGCACCTGCTCCAATGGAGATCTCTCGATTTTGAAAGTTGAAGTTAATATTTTACCCTTTACTAAAATACAGTTTTTAACTTTTCATTTCGAAGATAGCACCCGCTTCAATGGAGATCTCTTAATTTTGAAAAGGGTGCCAGTAAAAGCACCCTAAAAAATAATTTAAACACTTTTTTTTAGGCACCTGTATTTAAATTTTAATTTTGTAAATTTACCCGTAGAGTTAAAGCACCCTAATTGAAAAAAATGAGAGAAAAGAACACGAGCATTTATCATAACTCCTTTCATATATAATAAGGGTCTAAAGTGTGAATCTTCATGTTTTGGGTGCAATGGGTCTTCTTTGGATAAAGGAATTCTTAATTAGTTGGACCTATGGAAAAGAATTAGAGATTGGTGCAATTAAAAGTGCTTTGAATGTGTTCTTGGCTTTATTTGAGAAAAAAAAAATATCTAATAAACCATTAGATATGAGAGATTTTCCTCTCTGTTAAGAGCTTTTCCTCTCCAGTGAGCTTTCTTTTCTACCATTCCTTTTCCGCCCCTTTTCCTCCTCTTCGCCTCCCTTTATTTCTTTCCTTGCTACATTGTCCCTCATTCCTTCCATCATGTTAAACCCAAAAGAAATTTCCCTTGATGATAATATTGAGGTAGCAAATCAACTCTAGAGGTTTCACCTCGTTGGTAAAATTCTTGCCGACAAAACTCTCAATAAGATAGGTATCATCAACATTGCCAAAAACTCTTGGAAAACCAAAGGTACTTTTTTAATTTATGCGTGGGGCAACAACATCTATGTTGCTAATTTCAAGTTAGAGGAAGACTGTTCGAAAATCATATGAGCAGCAATGATGAATAGGGTGAGTAAGTTGAAGTATTAGGTGACTTTAAAATACAATTTTCAACTCTTTAGGTTACCTTTATTTTTAAAAAAAGTGTTTAAATTGATTTTTTAGAGTGCTTTTACCGGCACCATTTTGAAAACTGTCTAAACTTTGAGTAGTAAAATAAAATGGTTAAAATATGTATTATGCTTGCCCCCAGAAAAAAAAATGTGTATTATACTATGAAGATCGTTTCTTGTACTTTTATAAACATATTCTAATTCAATTTTTTTTAAAATTTTAATTACTTGCCGCAATTTGCAATATTCGATTTTATTTCTACTGTCTTAGTTTTCAAAAAATTAAAGGTATATTATATATTACAAGCAATTAAATTTGAACTATTATTAGTGAATCTAGTTGGCATATATATAGTATATTTGTAAATACACAATATGTATTTTTATAACATATATAGTTAAGTGGTGAAACTAAGACATGATGAGTATAATAGAGAATGAATAAACTTACTACTCGACTAAGTTTACATCATACAAGGTGGAGGTTTTATTATCATGATTAAAGACTTGAATGTCACATTATAATGTTTAAACGAATAACTTGTGTTATTCTCATGAGTTTCATATCGAAATGGAATTTGCTAGTATGAAAGATGAGGTAAGTTTTTAAACTTACTGACAATTTATAATCACAAATCTGAGAAGGATACCCATTCTTACTCAAACTCTATGTTTAGTTTTAAAAAAAAAAAATCTACTTTCATTAAATTCATAATTACAAAATTAAGGCTATTTTTTTTTGTCTTTTACACAAATCCATCCATCTGACATTCGTATCATTGTTAAATTGAATTCTCCATTACCAATTAGAAATATGATATGCTCAAGTATATAATATATATATATTTTTAGATTTATAAAGAGACTTTTAAAACTATTAAAGTATTAAAAGAGGATAAGTGAATATTGCGCTAAAATTGAAATATTCAATTTGAAACATCAAAAAAAAATGGACTTTTATACTCAACCATATGACATTTGTATCAATGTTAAATTAGATTTTTTCATAATCAATTAGATATAGGATATGATCAAGTATATAATATTTTGTTTATATTTATAAAAATGGATTTAAAACTATTAAAAGTGGCTAATTAAATTATTAAAACTATAACTTGTTTCCTTATAAAGTTTGGTGCAACGATTATTTACAAATAAAAAAATAAAATACTTATAATTTTAGACATTAAAAAAATATTGGATTATTAATTTGAAATATTTAAAAAAAAATACTTGATCAATACGTTATGTTATGTTTAATTTTAAATTTTAAATTTTTTTGGTCAAAATTATTAATTTAATTAATTAATGAAAAAATAAGAAATAATTATTTAAAATATATAAAATTTACTTTTTTAAATGTGTTATTAAAATATTAATAATAATAAAGATGAGTTGAAATTTAGTAATATTACGGTCTTTTAAATAATGATTTTCCTATGGAAATAGGAAAAGGTCGAATTTTGACAGAGAAATAGGAACATGGGATGGGAATACGAAGAAGTTTGACTCCAATGTAAATAAATGGACATGCGCTCTGTTTGTGGGCCGGGCCTAATTATTCTTCAAATTCAGATTCAGAGGAGGGGTTTTAGTTATTCAAAATACAAAAAGCATTACTCTTTAACAAAAACGCAGATATTTGCAAACGAACGAAGGAGGAAGAAAATCAATCGAGAGACGGAGAGAGATGTTCTTCCACATAGTACTGGAGAGAAATATGCAGCTACACCCTCGCCATTTCGGTCGGGACCTTCGAGAAAAGCTCGTCGCAAAATTAATGAAGGACGTGGAGGGGACTTGCAGGTTCAATTTCATATAGACCCTAATTTTATTCTACCCCTTTTACTCTCTCCCTCAATACACTGCTTCAATTGATTTTTCACAGTGGTCGACACGGCTTCGTAGTTGCTATTACTGGTATCGAAAGCGTTGGTAAAGGCCTAATTAGAGATGGAACCGGTTTCGTTACCTTTCCGGTGAAGTATCAATGCGTTGTTTTTCGGCCTTTCAAGGGAGAGATTTTGGAAGCTGTTGTAACAATGGTTAACAAGGTCTATTATTCGGTTTCATCTTTCAGTTTCTATTTTTGTATCATATTTGTTTATTTGTTAGGGTTATTGATTTTTTTTGCAGATGGGGTTTTTTGCTGAAGCTGGGCCAGTTCAGATTTTTGTTTCAAATCATGTGAGTCTTTTTTTTTTGTCCTCTCTTGGAATTTAGATGGTGTCATTTGTAAGCTGATAATTCAACAATACATAGAAATCACTTGGAAGATTTGATATCAAAGCCTTGTATGTAAAATAAGAAGTTGATGGGAGATTATTTTTCCCAACAGGTAGCATAGTCTTAACTATGAGTCCGGTTTCCTCTTTCCGACATAATGAATGTACCAAATTTCACGAAATACAAACAAGTTTTGTTGGGTGTGTTGAAATTACTGTATCCTTAATGTGTTAAAGTTAAACAATTGCACTCTTAATTTGGGACAAAGGGATTGTAAATTTTGTTTTACTATGGGAAAATTTGGCACATTGATCATATCCTAAAGAGAAGAAAATGAGATTCTTAATCTATTAAATCTCACAACTAAAAATGATTTGTGTTCTTGATCATTAATTAGGTTGAAATTAGTGTCTTGTTAGAGGTACATAAGTCAAAAGTCAAGACTCTTAATCTAAGACGAAAGAGGCAATTGCATATGAGTTATTCATATTAGTGTTTTGTTACAATTGAATAGAACTTTTCCTTTACAAGAAACCGACATAGATATACACTTTTAGTTCGGCGGTACTGATGAGAATTAAATATCAATAGGTACAAACTTGTCTCGAGCCTTTAATCACGTCACAAGCCTCCTACATTATATATAATGATAGTCCACTATTCTCAATAAAACCCAAAAGAAACCTTTCATATGCGGAAGAGATCAGCCTTGGAATGGCCCAAATACCCTTCGTTTAACTGTTGCCGACAAAAAGTCGGCTGAACCAACCAGCAGTCGGCTCGTTGTGACTTTAGAATGAAACCTCAATAGCCAAAAGAGGCAAGAAAAAGTCTAATGGAACCAAAACAATGGTCTAGTGGACTGTGCCGCGACTCAATTTAAGTATTTAACCGTCAACTGATAGTGGAGAGATTAGTTGAGTGGTACGTCCCATTGGTCACCTGGATTGCTGCTCTCTGCACACTAGCATAGATGCCGGCAAAAAAGTCCCTGTGGCTTGAAAAGTTAGTGCAGTGCATGAGAAAGAATAATTTTGTGAGGAAATTCATATCAATGTGATTGAGATTTACTTTTCCTTCTTATTATTGAGTAATGATGCTCAACAACATTTAATTTGGTCTCTCATCTTCTTTTAAGATCTCTGTTTTCTTGAAAGATTTTGTCTTGGTGCTGTACTTTATAGACTCTTTGTGTAGCCAGGATTTTTTTTTTTTTTTTTGTAGTTAGTCCAAGCTTATTTACATCATTTGAAGATAATCTTTACCCATACCATCACTTGTTTGTTAAGGAGATTAAATGCAGTCTCAGAAAAAACTGAGGTGGAATAGCTTGGCTGGTTTGTTTCTTTAGCCTCTGAATGCATAATTCTGAATGGAAACCTCTGAAAAATGTGTTTGATTTTATATGGCTTTGAATGCTGAATACATGGCATTTTATAGTATATTATTATGATATATATCAATACCTGATGAATAAAAAGTAGAGGAGCAGCAGTGTAATAAAATTTCATTATAATTAGTTTAAGCATTCAACAAATGACTTGTTTCTTTAACACTGAATTCTGAATTTTATTCCAAATCAGCATTCAGAGGTGAGGAAACAAAAATCATTTCTACCATTCATACTTCCATTCAGCATTAAGAGGTAAAACCAAACACCAGTTATGGTCATAATTAGGTCCAAAGAAGGGGGTGTGGCAACAGACCCATAAAAAAAATGAAAGCTATGTTTGAGTCGCTGACATAAAAAATGCTATATAATGTGTATATGGAATCTTCGGGGGCATTGTTTATGATTTGGAAACATTATACCATGATTAAGTATTATCTTCTTTGCTCTTTGAGAGAAGTCATCTTCCTCTTGTCCACAGCTTATAGAGCCTAATTAATGCATATATCTAAATAACTAACCTGCAAATTTTATCTAGCAATTTATTTGATCAGTTGATTCCCAAACATTTTCATGTGCTGTTTCAGCTGATCCCGGATGATATGGAATTCCAAACTGGAGATATGCCTAATTACACAACATCGGATGGATCTGTACGTATCAATTTTGAATTACAAGCACCCTTTGTTTAAACAATTTCTTGGAGTTGAATCTGCTTGACATTTGATCTCTTTGATCCAATTCAGGTGAAGATTCAGAAGGAGAGCGAAGTTCGGCTAAAGATCATTGGCACTCGAGTAGATGCCACTGAAATTGTATGCTATCACTTTTGCCTCATATGATGTAGTCTTTGAGCAGTATAATACTAATTGAGTTAAATTCAATCAAGTGTGTCAATAATACATAGTTACTATCTTGCAAGTACTTTGCTTGTTACTTAATAAAGAACGTACTCAATAAATACAGAACAAGGTGAAAGAATGCTAAAGTTGTACATTTAATAAATACAGGAAACACAATTCTTTGTGTAAAAGAAGAAAATAAGAAATATCCTTTCTTTTGGAATGTGAGGTTCTAAGATACTTAAATATTGATTCTTGTGCATTGCTTTTATGCTCATACATTTCTATGCAACTTCAAGAAAATTGACACTCGCCAAGTTTTGAGATAACTCACAAAAAGTTGTATCCTTCCGTAGATTCTACATAAAATCTTTTCTTTTTTGTTTCATTTTCGTTGTATTAGTTCTTATTCTAATCTCTCTCTCTCTCTCTCTGCCTGCAGTTCTGTATCGGTACCATAAAAGACGATTTCTTGGGCGTAATCAGTGATCCAGGTGCGACTTCTTGATCGCACATTTATGGTATTGCTTGGTGGGATGCTGCATTAAACAGAAAACTGAAGTTTTCAGAGAGACTGGAAAGCCTTTTCTGTTGTAATTTAGAAGTTCCTTGTTCTTCAATACTTTAGGCTAGGCTCCGGCTACGGTGTGTAACATTAAGCTTGAAGATTGTTGATTCAGGAATTTAATGTCAGAAGTTTGGTTTTTCTTTCATATTTGTTGTATTCTGAAAGATTTCTCAGCTGCTTTTCGTCCTGTTCAAAATATATTAGAGAGAAAGCAGCACACATACGATTGGAGTTCATTTTTCTTTTCTGAACTCCCATATTTTATGGCTAGTATATATATATGCTTACATATGTCGAAGTCCATGATCCCAATTTGTGTTGTCATATTATCTATTATTTATAGATTTATCGTTCCCTTTAGCAAATGATAATGGTGACAACTATCCATAGTGCCCCTCAAAATTCGACCTTTTTACCAATTATTCGATATGAATGCATATAGCAGTTATTCGATAAAAAATGCATTAGTGAATTGTACATTTTCAACTTAACAATTTATTAATATTTTGGACATGATTATTGGGTAAGAATATCATTTTTCTTCTATACATTATTACAACCGGAAGAGTATTACTAATATTGATATCCTATTTATTCCACTAAAAGTACTCAAAATCACTCGAAGTGAAAAAAAAAAAGAACAAAAAAAGAACTTCATACACAACACTACTATTTTGTGTAGCACCAAGAAAAAAATATAATAATTAATTTGTATTAGACTTAAGAAAATCTTTGTGGTATACTAAGCACATGTAATCATATTATATTTTAAGGTTGTTTATAAATAAATTATGAAGTATTTGTACATATATTTTAGCTATTTTGTTGTAAATTGTTCAAGATTAAAGGGTAGTTTTTCTTCACTCGGCTGCATAGTATTGAATTTGGTACAGTTACTTGGTGACGAGTTTCCAAATTTAGCATGATATTTCGGCATTGCTAATCTCTACCAAATTACGTATTTCATATTCGGCACAAGTTGCCTAAATATCATACTATATTTAGCAACTCTCTCCAATTATTGTTCAAAATTTGGTACTGTGTGGCAAGTGAAAAACACCTTTAATCTTTAACCAATTTACAACAAAATAACTAAAATATATATACAAGTATTTTAACAATTTGTTCACAAACAACCTTAAAAACATAACGTAATCCATGTAAATATTTGATTGGGGCTTTACCTTTTAATTTGTGTATAAATTTGAACAAGGAGAAATAAATTCAAAAGTTGCATATTGTTTATGCTATCTTGTTTTCGCAAGATTTTGATATTGTATTTGGTAAATTACGTAATTTATATAATTCATAAGTGTTATTTTGGAAAAAAATGTCAATATTTTGAAATCTTGCAAATTATATGATTTGAATTACAGAGTTTAAATTTAATTCATTTTTTAATCATATTTCTCTTTTATTATAAGTCACCGAGACCTTCTTTCTCTCACTAAAACAAGTAAATAGATAAAAAATAGAGATAATAGGTTATAGGGCCTCTCTCTCTCTCTCTCGCTCACTCACTCCTGTCTCTCTCTCTCTCTCAGCCCCTAACCAATTGTATTTTTTTTCCAACCTCCTCACCAACGATCTCACCTCTTCTACCACCACCACCATTGACTCTCAAATCGTATCGCCGAAAGGAGCGCTGTTCTCATCTTCTTTCTCTTTTTTTTTACAGGTGCAATTATAAAACATATATAACTTTTGATCGAACTGTTGGATTTGGTTGATTTTTAAATATGTTGTTCGGAAGATAAAATTATTATAATTACGCGAAAAAAAAAAGACAATCATATGTTTTTTTGCTATCAAAATCGACTAATTTTGACAACCTAATAAAATTTGAAAAAAAAATATGATCGCAATTCTTTTTTTTTTTTGACGAACTCTATGTCGATTCATATATATATAGGTATAAATAAATTGAGTAGATGATGATCTCATTAATTTTGTTATTCTCTGTTTTGTATTTGTGCTAAAATTATTTTAACACCATTGGTTGATGTGTAGCATTGTATGAGTGCTAAAACAGATTTACCATTAGTGCTAAAACCATTTAGTCCTAATTCTGATGAAACGTGAGATGTTATAATGAATGGATATTAGTATCTTTTTTGTACAGTAACCTTAATTTACACAGTTAATTTATAAGTGTCTTGTTATTAGAACGAGCATTTATGCCTAATTGCCCTAAAAATTACACTCAAATTCAACTCACATTACTATACTTAATCATTTGTAAAATATTTTTGAATATTTTTTAAAAAAAAATACCTAAATTGATAATCATGAGATGTAAAGATCTCACGATTTATTTTACTTTCGTGATAATTTTTAAGTGAAAAAAGTTTAGTGCAACAACTATTACTGCCGGACTTGCAACCGGCAAACTTCAAACCTTAAAAATCTGGTGGGATGACTCATATATAAATAATAAGCCACAGCACTCATCTATATATTACTTGTACATTGGAGGTAGCAGGCAGCAGATAAGACGCAACAAATAGCTCCTCTTCTTTGCTTTCCTTCCCCATCCCCATCACCATCCATCTTTGTTTCTTCAAATCTCTGTAAAATCCTTTACTTCCTTCCTTACAAGTGAAAATAACGACCAGACCATTTTTGTTTACATATACGTACACAAACCGAAACTCTCTCATCTGATGTGGGTGCTTCAATCCCCTCAAACCACCAAACTTCCACTCTACTTTCACTCCCCACCTCGTCTCTCTTCCCCATCTCACCACCCAACTTCCGTCACCCTCCGCCCCACCTCCACAGCCACCGCCACCAACAACCACTTAATTCAATCTCTCTGCAAGAAAAACAACCTCAAACAAGCCCTCCAACTCCTCTCCCAAGAGCCCAATCCAACCCAACGCACCTACGAGCTCTTAATCCATTCTTGCTCCCGCCAAAACTCTCTCTCCGATGCCCTAACCCTTCACCGGAACCTTATCGATGATGGGTTTGACGAGGACCCTTTCTTGGCCACTAAACTCATTGACTTGTACTCTCAATTGGGCTCCATTGAAAATGCACGCCAGGTGTTTGATAAAATTCTTAACAGGACTATATATGTTTGGAATGCGATTTTAAGGGCCTTAACACTCGCGGGTGAGGGTGGAGAGGCGTTTAATCTATATCAGAGGATGAACCGGATTGGAATTCAATCCGATAGGTTTACTTATACCTATGTGCTAAAGGCTTGTGTTGCTTCCGAGTCTTTCATTTCCTTGCTCCAAAAGGGAAAAGAGATTCATGCCCACATTCTTCGGCATGGCTATGAGACCAATGTACATATTATGACTACTTTGGTGGATATGTATGCTAGATTTGGGTGTGTATATAATGCAAGTTGTGTTTTTAACGAGATGCCAACGAAGAATGTGGTTTCTTGGAGTGCTATGATTGCTTGTTATGTGAAGAACGGGAGACCCTTAGAAGCATTGGAGCTTTTTCAGGAAATGATGCTTGAGACCCATAATTTCTTGCCGAATTCGGTTACAATGGTTAGTGTTCTTCAGGCATGTGGATCACTTGCTGCTTTGGAACAAGGCAAGCTCCTGCATGGCTATATACTTAGGAACGGTCTTGATTCAATTTTGCCTGTTTTAAGTGCCCTTGTCACTATGTACGGGAGGTGTGGTGAGCTTAAATTGGGTCGACGTATATTTGATCAGATGGATAAGAGAGATGTTGTTTCTTGGAATTCCATGATTTCGAGTTATGGGATTCATGGGCATGGTAGAAAATCTATTGAAGCTTTTAAAGAGATGCTAAATCATGGAATCCTTCCGAGTCCTATATCGTTCATTAGTGTTTTGGGAGCTTGTAGTCATGCAGGGCTTGTTGAGGAGGGGAAGATTTTGTACAATTCCATGGTTAAAGAGCATAAGATTTATCCCAGTGTGGAGCACCATGCTTGTATGGTGGATCTTCTTGGTCGAGCCAATCAATTAGATGAAGCAGCTAAGGTCATTGAAGATATGCGGATTGAACCCGGCCCTAAAGTTTGGGGTTCTCTTCTAGGATCATGTAGGATTCATTGTAATGTTGAGCTTGCAGAGAGGGCAAGTAGAAGGCTTTTCGCGCTGGAGCCTAAAAATGCCGGTAATTATGTGCTTTTAGCTGAAATTTATGCAGAAGCCAGGATGTGGGACGAGGTTCAAAGAGTAAAGAAGCTATTAGAGGCTCGTGGGCTTGAGAAGGTCTCCGGTTGCAGTTGGATCGAAGTGAAGAGGAAAATTTATTCGTTTATGTCCGTTGATGAGTTCAACCCACATGTTGAACAGCTTCATGCTTTGTTACTGAAATTGTCAATGGAGATGAAGGAGACCGGCTATGTGCCAGAGACTAGAGTGGTTCTCTATGATCTTGGTGATGAAGAAAAGGAAAGAATTGTATTGGGTCATAGCGAAAAATTGGCGGTTGCGTTTGGGTTGATCAATACAAGTAAAGGGGAAACCATTAGGATTACAAAGAACCTGAGGTTATGTGAAGACTGTCACACAGTTACGAAGTTCATTTCAAAGTTTGCAGACAGGAAGATTCTAGTTCGAGATGTGAATCGTATCCACCATTTTCGAGATGGTTTTTGTTCTTGTGGGGATTATTGGTGACTTTGTATGCGAGTATGTGTTGTACAATGTAGTTCAGTTGAGAATCACAGGAAATACACAATATTTTTAAATTTACGAGGTTTGCGTCTGATTGCTTAATGAAGAAATTATGGATCCGACTCCTAGTGAATTTAGACGGTTAGTTGAAAATTGTTTAATTCAATTTTAACGAGTACTTGATTCAAAATCTGAGCCAACTAATTGTGAACAAGGTCCAGATTTCTTGCATGGCGACTGATGCAGCCAATGCATATGTTTCAACTAAGCCTTTGTATAAGTTGAAACATCAAAGTCAATACAATCACGAGTAGGAAACCCCAGAAAATGGTTGCAATAAAAAGATTTTATAACCAAAACATAATCAAAAACAACAAAATCAAAATACAAATGCTAATGTGAAGTCAATTTGATTGAACCACTAAAACAATATAATGATATCCTCCCTCCCAAAGTTAGACGAATAATTCACCGTTACTGGTTTGATCCAAATCGATACATACAAATAGGAAATCAACTATGTTTCTGTGCGAGTATAGAAATAGATAATATGAAAGCTTGCAATCAAGGATAATAGTACAAGAACAAATGACACAATGAATCTGCGGTTGCCCAGAGTGATAATATTCAAAAAATGCCAAGGTTATACAAATATGCTTTATCCAATCAAT
Organism: Lonicera japonica; assembly: GCA_021464415.1. Lineage (NCBI taxonomy): Eukaryota > Viridiplantae > Streptophyta > Magnoliopsida > Dipsacales > Caprifoliaceae > Lonicera > Lonicera japonica. Next base: position 14,995,249 of record CM038463.1, read on the forward strand.
TTTCCTTCAAATTTTTGCTTGGGCAAGAGTATAAAATGCCTAGGATAAATCAAACCCTCTTCCATATGGCACAGAGTTGTTTACAAGCACCCAAAGTTTAATCCCGTTTACTGTACAGCAACAGAGCCATCTTGCTTCATTTTGAGGAGATTGTTCTCAATGTCCCGCAGCACAGGTTTATATCTACAATTATCATTGATTCAAGAAAGAAAAAAGAAAACACTCAATCAGGGCATCTTTAGATAATAAATTAACTTCTCCCTCCATCTGATATTGATAGTCTTACTTTCATTCTCAGGATGCGTCAAATTGATACTCATTTCCCTTTTGGGACATAATCAATTTACCAAATCTCAAACTGGAAGATAAGATGTATTATTGACCATTAGTTAGATGTTTCCTTAAAAATTACCAAAGTCAACCTGGGACTTCAATTTGGGACGGAGGGAGTAAGAAAGAAAATAACATGACTGGTGGAGGGAAAATAAAGGAAATGTGTAAAGAGTCGAGTAAGAGAGAGTACAGGCGTGCAAGATTGTTGTAGGCTTGTGTGGCTTGTTGGAGCCGAGCTGAGAGTTGCAAAACCTCAGCTGACAGTGCCTCTGCTCTGCTTTGTTCTTTAGCAAGCATCCCCTAGAGAGAGAGAGAGAGAGAGCAGAAGGGTAAGAAAGAAAAGAAAGAACAGTCTTTTTCCCTGAAAATCTAGACTCCAAAATTCAGCTACCGAAAGGGGAGATAATAACTAACCTTAAGGGAGATGGATTCGGGTGTATATGCCTGGGTATCCATCTCACTTTCCCCTTCTAATTTGGATCTCCCTCTCTGACTTTCGTCAATGTTCGGGGTCAATATGCTAGCTTGTTCTGCTCTCAACTTATCTAGCATGCCACGAAGCTCCTTGTTCTGTTTTAGACAATCTTTCACCTGCATAAAAGAAAACGGGTAAATTGTATAAATATTTCAACAGATAAAATATGGTGAAACAGAAGATATTATCACGTCATCCTAAGTGAAAGACGACTTCATAACCAAAAAAGGGTGAATCCAATCTCGCAACATAAATACACCATGCTATAAGATCCTATCTTAGTACGTCACCTATAAAAAGACATAATTCATAGTATCATAAATAGTTATCAGTGATAGGTTTGACAGATGAATATGGTTGAAATACCATTGAACGAAATTAAACTTCGTGTCGTTTTTAATAAAAATAGTTTCAGAATACAAAGTAAATGAAAATATAAATGATTCAATAACCTACGTAGCTATTTACGGAATCAAATTGTCTTAGTATCATGTCAGTGTAACTCCCTGGATGCAAGTCCAGTCAGTCAGTAGTAGCAGTAGAATAATCTGATCTGATTTCCTAGTGAAGGAAGCCCTCTCAGAAAGCCCCCTCCCCATGGCCCTAAGCGCTCAAACCAACCCTTGCGATGTGCATGATTCAAATTGACTGAGCTATGATCACTAATCATAATGTGAATCTGATCATGAACCGTATGTCACACAGATTTGCCAACATTGTGAAAAGAATGTGTTCTATTTAGTATATTCCAAGACATTGGTTCCATTACAGTTTAAGTTTGACTGGTTTACATGGTAAAAGACTAGAACCCCTTAGAATTTTTCGTATGGACAAAAACTTAGTTAGGGAGGTGTTTTTATATTGGGAAAACAAGGCTACACCATGGAAACCGATAGTGCGAAAATTATACGATCATGAACCACTAAAGATTTAAAATAAGAAATTTTGGACATTTTCCATGGATAAGGAATGCAATCAAACGCACCCTAGACGTCTTTTACAAGCACGCAATTATGGTCTATATATACTGAAGTACATAGATCTACAATGAATTGAAATTAAAAAAAAATTATAGTTGAAGAATGTTTACTCCTCCAAGCGTCTCTTTTGTTTCATAAAAATCGGTTTCAGACCAAGGAGAGGAGTGGAAACCAAATTCAGTCAAACTTTATGCAATGTGTACCTGATTCTCCCAGTGTACCACTACGCCTGCTGCCTCTTGATAAGCAGATGACAAATTCGAATTTTCTTCGAAGAGCCTCTCAATTTCTGAAGATTGGGAATCAATCTGTTGAAAAATCAAGGAACAACTAAATATCCGGTCCAGGTTACTGAAATTTAGACAAGTAAAAAGATATGGTACCTCCATCAGTAGTTTTTGTCTGCTACCTTCCAATCTCTCAACTGCAACTGCCATATCATGCAATTGCTTCTCGAGTCTCTCCTTGTCTTCCTGTAATAGTACAAATATTAAAAGACTGACTTCAAGACCATAAGACATAAGAGTATAAATTTCAATATCTTGTCACTGAACAGGCTTGTGATCTATATCATATAGAGAAATGAACTCTGGAAAGGGTATAAACTAATTGCTATAACATGTGGCACACTCAATGCGTGTGTAAATTGTAATAGTACCTGGTAATTCTTGATACTTAAATCGTTTTTAAAATCTTTTAAGGAAATGTGATGGTGCTTGATGGATACATTGGGTGGTTAAGTTGTACGTTGTTAAAGGTCGTAGGTTCAAATCCCATTAAAATTATTGTTTATTTTTCTAAATTAAAGAAGGGTAAAAATTCAAGTACCTACCAAAACTGGTCCTTTCACTTATAGATAGTAATAGATATCTGAGAGGTGAGGAGGAGTGAGAGAGAAGCTTAAAAGAAAGGTGGAAATCTATATAATGACATAATGTACTCTTTTGGTAACTTACTTTCCTACTTAACAAAACAATGAATAAGTACACAGCAAGACGCCAACATCTATCATAAAACAAACTTTTACAGTTCCAATATGTGCACATAAAATTCAGGTTTTTCACATACATAACTAATCAATAAGAGATACTATAACCAAAAGAACTCACTTACAATTGAGAATGCAGTGTGGACCGCTTTTTCTGGAACTTCTGCATTATATAAGACAAGGTCAAAGTTTACTAAATCTTTTCATTTTAATTCCCAACCCCCGCCCAACACACACACACACACACACAAATATATATATATATATATTTATATACCTGAGGCCCTTTTAGATATAACTAAAAGCTTCTCTTCCAACTCCTGCTTTTCCAACACAAGAACAGATGCCCGGGCTTGCTCCTCTGCTAGTTGTTGTCGCTCTTGCTGCCTCAACAGTGCTTCTTGCTATATTTTGGATTGACTATGAGATTCATATGACTAGTAATTTTGCGATCAAAGATGGACTCGTCGATAAACACATTCTAACCTCTAGCTGGGATTTTAATCTAGCTAGCTCCTTCTCCATAATTTGCATCTGATCTGGTGAGTTCCCCATTGAATTGATGGCACCAAGTGAACTAGTCATCGCTTGTTGCTGCAGCGAATTTAGTTCTGCTCTCAATGATGCAGCATCTTCCTCAGCCTATTGCAAAAGGAGTGTTAGAGACAAGAGTACTGATTTATTGTTATTACCGAGCATATATAAGGTTATTAATAGTAAGGCGATATTGTAATTTCAGCCTTGAGTGTATTTCAGGTATCTTGCTCTATGATAGTGAGGGGTAGGAATATGAGTCTCAGATCCACTTTTCTCTTTATTCATTCAATCATATAAAATTCAACTAAGAGTAATTTGTGCATGCATGAATGGACCAGAAGTCAAAAGTTGACATGTAAAACACTTGCGTACTCGATATTGTTCTTCTTCTGCCTCCTTTAAACGTTTCTTAATTGCGCGAAGCTGGGCTGAGAAATCCTCCTACACTAAAACATCAGAGTTTGTTGGTGGAGAATAGAGAAAACGTACACGTATCAAATAAGATTACAACAAAAGATGTCAGTGCATACCCGTGCAACAACTGCTGCATCCTTTTCCATTGCAACATCCTTGAGAGCCTTTCTCAATGATGGTACAGTCTTATGTTCCTGTAATTTAAAATAAAGAAGTCGAACAAAAAAATGAAATGATCAGCATGTTTAGAAAACGACATTAGAATGTTAGATTACAAAGTAATTGCTTGTTTCAACAAGCATCACTGCAAGTACAGAATTTCAAAGTTGACTTGCTATTTGCTAACATGAGCGAGTGATTTAGCCTAGTGATAAAAGCACCCACTTGGAACTTTTAAATGTGTCCAGCATCAGTATTCAGTTCAAATGAGTAAGAATCAGCCTTTTATCGTCTTCAATAGACTACACTAAAAACATGTAGTTCTCTCTGTTTTTCGAGTAATCCAAACTACCGAGTGGGTAGCCTAGTGGTAAAAGGTGCCCACCTGGAGCTTTTTAATATGTTCAGCATCAGTATTCAGTTCAAATGAATAAGAATTTTTATCATTCTTCAATAGACTACACTACTCAGAACATGTAGTTCTTCTCTGTTTTTCGAGGAATCCAAACTACCATACATAAAAACAATATTTCTGGACTGTTATTATTGATGTTGTTTCTCAGATTTATATCCAACTATCCAAGTCGTCAACCTACACGCATAAAATATTAATCTAACAAAGTATTTTACAGTTGTGCTAACTTCAATATTATACATACACATACAATAGCTTGACTTGGTCTTTTTCTATTTAACCCACTGAAAAATACTAGCGCACCCATCTTAGAAGAAATGATGCATCAAGCTCTCACTATCCGCCAACTTTGTATCATTAATTTCTTAGTTGAAAAAATATATATGAGATGAAAGGTCTTTCATTTACCAGATCATTGACCCGCTTTTGTAGCATGTCATTTTCCGCTTCTTTTGTCTGAAGCTGAAGCAAAAGAACAATAAACTTAGTCATCACGGCAATGCATATTAATCATGGAAATGACAATTCGACTCAACACAATAATACCTTTGAGGTCAACTTCTTATTTTCTTCGTCCAGTTCTGCATTCCTTTTCTGCAAATCTTGTAACTGGGACACTAAACCACTAATATCATTCTGCATAATTGTCAAAGGAAAGTTAAATTACAAATATATTCACAATACACAAACTGATGAGAATTTTCTCATAGATTGGCCATTCAAGATATATTTCACAGAAGACATTCTACACCACAACACCCCTCCGTTCCCACCTTGTGAATAATTAAAATTCCCTTTTTCATAAACCTTAGACGAAATAATATATAAAGGAAAATACATATGCAAAAAGATTAGCAGTATGAAATAACTGAAAATGCATGAATATGTTATCAAATATGCAGTTTTAATTGCAATTCATTCTACACAGTGCTTTGTAACATGAACAGGAATTAACATTGGTAAATTGTCAACATACAAATGAAACTCTGCAACTTACTATCTTAATTAGCTGACACATCAATTCATGAAATTCTTGAAATGCATAACTGGTTCCTTTTTTATGAAAATAGATAATCCAAAAACACTGAATTTAAAGAAATTAGTGGAATGCAAATTCAACAAATTTCTACGGACACAGTACATTTAAGCCAAATTTTGATTTGGAAAAAAAATGCTGAAATAAACTACCTACCTCCGAGAGTCTACTTCCACTCTCTGATTTTCTCATCCCGACAAAATCTGCAAAAAGGGGTAAAATTACATTACAATACAAAAATAAAGTACATAAAAATTATACAATTGCTAAAGGTCGTGTTTGTTTCTCCATCTTAATGCTGATGGGAAGTCTGTTCAGCATTAAGAGGTAGTAATGGCGTCTGTTTTCTTGCCTCTTAATGTTGAATTGGATTAAAATTAAGCATTCAGCGTTCAGACGCAAGACATGTGCTGAATGCTTAATTCAGCATGAATGAATTTTATTCTAATGATGTCCTATTATTTTTTATTCACTGGCTATCTATGTACATCATAATAATAAGAGTAAAATTGCAAAATCAATATACTCAGTTTTATTCAGCATTAAGCATTCAGGATTCAGCGTTGAGATTCAAAGTGTTAAAAATTATGGAAAAAAAAAAAAACGGACCATTAGGGACTGATGAGGGTTTGGTTAGATCTACTCCTCCAGATGACGTCTTGCTTAACCTCTCCGCTGCTCTCTTTTGACGAATTTCCTCCAACTAACATACATACACAATTCCATGCCCGCTTCCGAAATTAGCAATTCGATAATCCAAGAGAACCGTGGAAACTATGAACATATGAATGAGAATTTAGCGATGGGATCAAAAGATTGCATACCGTCCTTCGACCTAGGGTAGCGTGATGAGATTCCATTGCAGATACGGAACCCTAAATCGGTGGATTTGATCTCCAACAGCAAAGCGTCAATTTGGAGGGTTTATTTTTTCAGAGAGAGAGAGAGAAGCGAGAGAGCTTGGATTTGGACGGTGAACGGCCGACGAGATATGTCGAATTGTGAACTAAAAAAAAAATGGTCAAAATTACGGCCATTTCTAATTTGGGTTACTCACGGACAAAGAAGGCCCAAATAAAACACCAAAAATGTTAACATAAAAAATAACTAAATAAAAACTAGCTTAATACTTACACTATGTGTGGGCGTTTTAACATATAATTTCTTATATAATATTATTTTATAAAATTATTATTAATACGTTACTTTGTACATCAACTATTTTGTATAGTGTCGATCAATTTGAGAAATTTTATGCGTCTCAAACTGTAGATTGTTTCATTTTAACTTTAGTATTTTTAAAATAACTCTAATTTAACATAATCACTAGTAAATATAGCTTATTTCTGTTGTGAAATTTTAAAATTGATTTTATAAAGAAAATATTAACGGTACTATTAATTTAAGAAATCACAAAAAAAGAGTGAAACTATTATCTAAGATATGGAGTATTTCCTTACTACAATTCAGACTTATTAAGATGGGGAGTACTTTCATATTGCAATTCAAACTTGCTAAGACGAGGAGTACTTTTATACTGCAATTCACGCTTACTCGTGTACATCTAATGATTAAAAAGAAAAAAGAAAAAAAAAGTTCACAATAGAGGCAGCACTTACATATGTGATTAACACAATATTAAAGGAGAGCTTTAAGAACAAAAAATGTAACACAAAGTTTGAGGAGAGCATTAAGAACAAAAAACATTTAAGGCTCAATCAACCAATATTTAGTTAGTAATTAATATATAAATGATAAAAACAATCTTCCTTTAAATCTTGAAATTATAATGAAGTAAGAAATATTTCTACCGCATACTCGTGGATTTATAAGCGCAAGAGTAATTTATAGTACCAAATGAATCGAGTGATCTGAACGGTTATGCAAAAGTGCATGAATGAATGAATACATATAAATATTATGATATTAAAGAGAGGAAAAGTTGAGATGGAGAAGTGGAAAGAGAAATGCACAATTAATTGAACAATATTAATTAAGAGAGAGAATTAAAGCCTTGTTAAAATTAATGCAATTAATGTAAATACACATGGCAACTATAGACTAATTTCTTCTCACTCTTCTCATTTTATATATATACTAGTTTTCTAACATGTGCGATGCACGGGTGCATTTATAAATATATATATATATATATATTAATTACTTTTTTTTATTAGGTGGACTCTAAGTTATAAATATATAACTATTTTTTTCAATTGTAGGAGTTCCATATAAATAACATAATGGTATTGATGGACTGCTACTAAACAATAGCATTAGAAATTTAGTGCATTAAATAAGGATACGTGTATAATTTTGGTGAGAGGACTAAGGAGTGCAAAACTCATGTAAAAGAAATAAAATATTAAAGGCTTGTTAAAATTAATGCAATAAATGTAAATACACATGTGATTGAGCCCAGAAGTTGCATTTCTAATCCTTTTAAACAATACTCAATTAGCTTATAGTTACTGTCTAAAATCGAAAATTACATGTAAATTTAGTTTAAGCATGAAAAAAAAGCACTGCATTGTATTTCTGTGTTACTAAGCCATCTTGCAAACTTAAAATGATTAAGCAACTGAGGTTGTATGCAAGAAAGAAGGTTGAAAGCAGTAAAGTGAAAGAAGAAGGCCCGAAGAAAAAGTCAATACCATTCCGAGGCCCGGGGCGAGGAAAACTCCGCAAACTACCCCCAAAGCACTATCAAGAAGAGAATAAGTAAGCCCCCAAGCATGAATGAAGTGAATACAAGTGTCCAAGAATGATTCTAAGAGAAAAAAAGCTCAATTGAATCGATTCCGAAAGTTTTCTAACAAAATCGAAAACTGCCGTAAGAAACCCGTAGTTGTAGCTAATCACAGTTTTTATCCATTGAAAATTTGAAAAAAATTCTAGAAATAAAAGTTATAGAGTTTTAAATTACCTATGCGTGGGCGAAAACAATGTGTCAATCAGAGTTCGGAGTAAAAAATTGTGAGCAAAAGAAGCAGCCAAAAGAAAAAAATAAAATAAAATTGCATGAGGATCGATCCCCACCAACATTTTTTGCCCCGTTTTCGATTTTTAACTCTTTTCAGCCCGTGTCTTCAAGGATTATTCAAGCCATGACCTAAAACACTTGTGTACTATATTAAAGGTCATATATCTCATATTTTAGAGTACACAACAATTTAAAATCGATTAACAAAGATGATGAGAGCACTGTTACTTTCTTGGGAGCTTTTGCGCTGTATTTGAAGATCAAACTAGAGAGTTTATTTATTTATTTTCTTAAAACAATTGTTAGATTAGTATATTTATGATCTTTTGAGGTTGAAACATCAGTGTAATCAATATTTAATTCGTCATTCAATACAGTTTTCAATTCAAGTATTAATTGCGTTCCGAGTAAACCCTAATTTTCTGTTTTCTTTCAATTTAGTTGCTTTAAATTATTCGTTTGCTTTGCTATTCATATATTAGTTAGTTTAGATCATATATATTCTAAAATCAACCTTAAACCCAAGTTTTAGGGGCTAGTTCTATGGTTTATAAGTCTGATTTATCAATTTATACTTGATTTTTATTTTGTATTCAGATAGTTTATAGTTTTTTCATGATATTCATGTGTGATTCATTATTGATTATTAGTAATATGATTTTCCATAATTTTTAAGGTTTAGGACAATTTTGTTCAGTTTTTATCAGTTTTGAGTTTATTTACTGTTTTTGCCGTAAAATCTTTGTTTTAAATTGGAATTGCAAAATTTCAAGGTCAAAAGTTTTCAAATCTGATTTTCTATATTATTAGGCATTTACTTATTGTTTCTCATGATTTCTAAGATTATTTGTATGTTTGATTTGATTATGTCTAGCTAAATACTTTGTTAGAAGTATAAGGGTCCGTAGTGAAAAATGCATAATTAATCTTTGAATGTAATTCAATCTATGTTTAAATCTGATTTTTCCATTGGTTATAGATCACCTATAGAATGAATGATTATTTTCTTATCTTTACATGCGTTAAAAACATGTTTTCATAAGTTAGCTTAAAAGTTCCATTTGATTAAGAACTATAAAAATGTCGATTCACGGATTTTTGCACCAAAATTCGAACGTGGCTGATTTGAGGACAGTCTTTATCCTGACTGATTTGAGGATGGTCTTTATCCTCTAATTAGTTGGGTTAGTTTCTTAAGTGAATTGACTAATTTGGCGCTATTTTGGTATATATTCACATAAGTGCCGAGAAAGTATCGGGTTTTTACTTTCAACATTCTTTTTAAAACGGATTTGCTTTGAATCATGTTCAAACCTATTCAAACCTTATAGGAGTGTTAAGCTACGAATGTTTAAGAAGTTTAATTAACTTAGATTATTTTTATTACGCACTAACAATACTAGGTTTTAAATTATATTTTTTCAAAGTCAAAAGCTTCACTGTCGAATTCTATTACTTAAAACTAGTCTATATAGTCTTTGTAACGGATTGGCTATCATATACTTGTAGTAACAATATAATTAAGTGGTTGGAGATTCTAGGAGCTAAATTTTAGAGAAAAATCTTGTGTAAACTTATACTTGGATTGCCCGATTAGACTAGTTTCGTACTCCCTAACTACGGATACCCCTAATGATTGTTTTCTATAGTTTTAATTTCATTTAATTAGTACACTATTTTGTTTATTTTTAGTTTATTTGCATGTTTCCTTAATACATTTATAAATCATTTTAGGTAGATAACTTGCGCTTGTGGATTCTCTTTACTTTTACATCATATGATTAGATTTGCCTTTAATTTTAGTTTAGTTAATTAGTAATTTTAATTTTGTTTTATTTTCCTTTCCCTTAGTCTATCATCTTTTCTTTTCTTTTCCCTTCTCCCCTCTGAGAGATATAGCTAGATATAGATTTCTTACCTTCCATGTGGTTCGACTTTGGACTTTCCCAAGTATACTATAATTTGATCGCATGCGCTTGGGTGTATCAACTTGCCCTTTTTGGGCGTTGTCAACGTGGCAGCTAAAGAGCCTTGTTAAAATTGATGCAATAAATTCTTTTCACTCCTCTCATTTTATATCTATATATATTCCTAGATTTGATGATTCAAAACTTTGGATAGCACACTATGCGTAAGTTTTATCTTTTTTTGTTAATTAATTACCTAATATGATTCACATTATATTATAAGATAATTACCACATAAATTTAAATTAAAAGTTTATCATTTAAATTTGATATGCTCTCAAAATTTTCATTTTAGCAAATCATATATGCTGTAAATATGACTTTGGTATTTGTTTTTCTTTTTTCTTTTAATTATTTTCTTAGTTTTTTTTTAATTTAAAAGACTTTGTTAAATTGGGTCGGCTTGTAAATAACAAACTAAACTTGTTTGATTTTTTAAAGGATGAGAAAATACATATGTATATATATTACATGTATGAAATTATAACGGATACATATATTCGTAGATATGGATTATCCATCTCAGATACAAATTATCCACTTCGAACATTATTATTATTCATATCCTTATCTGTTTCCTCGAATATTTAAAAATACTATCCAAATCTTCTTCGAATATCCATTCGAATAAATATCCACAAAATTCAAATATATAATGAATTTGGATTTTCGGATATTCATTTACATTCTCCTATGCACTGGGATATCATAACAAACCCGAAAATTAAACGACCAAGCCGTACCGATCTATACCGAGATGTTAAAAACCAAACCGAAAATATAAAATTGACCACAATGAAACCAAATATGTTTGGTTTTAGTTTAGGGTGTACCGGTGCAAAACCGAATGGAAACAAACCAAATTATTGCATATATGATTCAAAAATAATATTATTTCATAACCTAAAATTTTATGTTCCTAAAATCTACATGTTCTAATAAGAGCCTGACTTTTTGCATTACAGTGAATATTTGAGCTATATTATAAATGTAAGAGTTAATATTGTTTTTTTGTCGAAAATAAGTAAGAGCAAATATAGAGTTATTATTTTTCTAACCAAAATAAGTATTGCCTTACAAAAACAAATTTAAATATATAATGAAAAAAATCAAAAAAATAAATAAAATTGATTCAGGTTTGGGTTTAGAATGTAATGTCCTACATCGGATAATCAGGGAAACTTGAAGTGCTATATATGTACACCTAAAGGGTTCCTACTAGTGAGACGCCTTTTGGGGTTGCTATGGTAGCACCTACCAAGAACAAAATCGTGTGGGAAAAGGCTACTCAATTGTAGCTGGAATGGGTCCGCCCTATTTGGCCGAAGTGCCCTTGTTCAATTGCCTTCCCTCCTTCTCCCAAAAGCCACCTGAATTAGACAAAAAAAATTGTATATGGCATAGTGAATTAGGCAAAAAAAAACCTCGAGTTCAAGTATGGAGGGGAAAATTGGGTTCGGGTATTTGAAAAGTCAACGGGGATAGGTCGGGTACGGGGGTTGGGGTCCCTTACCCGAACCCATACCTGATTTAATATATATTAATATACATACAGGCATATAATAATAATTATAATATATATAATATTATAAATAATATATTATATATAATAATATGCACGTTGCATGAAACGATGAGATTTACGATTTGGCATTATCCTTTTTTTTTATTAATCAAAAAATGAAAAGACAAAGAGGCAAGAGTAGGGTTTTTCTTTTTGCTTTTCTTCTCTTCTATTCTACCGCTTCGCTTTCTACTCTCAAGTCTCCGCTCCTTGCTTCGTTTGTGACTTTATGTTGCTGTTTCGTCTGTCTAACCACCGTCCATAAAGCTTTTTCTTTTTCTTTTTCTTTTCGATCGGCGATCGCTTGGTTTTTGTTCTTTTTTTTTGTTTTTTGTTTTTCGTGTACAATGCATCATTTTTCATTCTTACATTTAGCAAGTTGTGAAGTTTTGGGTGATGTTGGTAGATACTAGATAGAAAAAGATGTCTAGTTTGGATTTTAATATTTTATTTGCTAGCTAAATTCGTTTTTTTTTTATAAAAAAAATCGAGTTCCTCGTGAGTACCCATTACCCGGTAGGGGCGGGAATACCCAAAATCTCCTAACCGGGGATGGGGGCGGGGGTGAGGGACCCTATACCCGTCCCTAAACCGACCCATTGCCATCCCAATTAACGAATACTACATTTATATGTGTTCAGTTATGAAAATTAAACAATTATAGATATGTCAATTAAAGTTAATTCATGAAAATTAAATTAATGTAGACATGTCAAGTTTTAAGTTAAAATTGTATGATTCTTGAACTATAAAATTCAGGCCAACTCTATATTTTGATGAAATCTAGTATCTATAATTGATTTTGATATCTCTAGATAAATTTTAATTTAGTGAACACGAATATTTAAAATATGTTTTGTTCTAATATTTGAATATTTCGTTTAACTAATTTACAATTAATCTAATTAAAAGTGAACTAATTTTATAATTAGACAAATGTACACGATCAAACGGACCCTTAAAGTATTTCTAAAGATTGTATAATATTTAATGTGTGTAAATCCCATGTATTAACTCAAATTTATATTATAGAACAAAATTCCCCGAGGATCAAGTCCTCACAAAATCCGTCCCTACAGAAATGAGTATAATGATTATATTTTCCCTGACATTATTTAGGAAATATTTTTTCAACTATTTAGAATATAAATTCATTGTGAAATTTATTAAATATATATATCGATATTGATATATCGGTCTCTTAAGTAGAATATGCGCATATTTATAATTCAGCTCTATGCACCATTGCTATTATTTTACAATTTTCTATGCAACTGGAGGAATACCTAAAACAAATATATATATATATATATATATATAACAATAGGCAAAAATATGTAATTAAAATAAAAATAATTTTAAAAATTTTAATTTTTTTTATTATATTTATCATGACATGGATCTACTTCCGCGAAATAACCGAAATCAATAGAGAAGGGGACGAGGATTCCTTGTTTGGTCATATATAATTGTCTAACCAATTCCACTAACCAAACCAATGTCAGCTAGCAGTAACTCTAATAACCAAAGACCATGATTCTTTTTGTTTTTAACCTCAACCACTACTCAAACAATAGGGCACACTTAGTTATTTTCATCTCCACTTACAGTAGATAGTCACTTTTGTAAGAACTTAATAATAATAATAATAATAATAAAAAATAAAATAAAAATTAGGATGGCTTACAAAAGAGGTGTATTTTAAAAAAATAAGAATAATTGTTTTAAGGGAGCAAATAGGTAAACTTTAGGATTTTATTGATAATACTAGTAGTAATAATAATAATAACAATAAAAAGAATGAGATGAGACGAAAAACAAAAGAAAGGAAAATATCTAGATTAAAAAAGAAAACGTGAGAGAATAAAAATGATGGAGGGGGTGTCCCAAGTGGACCAATAAGGAGTGAAGGTAATTAATGAGAAGGGGCTTGCTGCCAGGTGAAGGAATGAAAGGGGACCTCCTTCCATTGACTCATTCTCATTATTCTCATTCTTTCTCATTCTCAAATTTTAGGAAGTTTCGACGATCCAAGAAGTGAAGAGAAAGATCGGTATCTTATGTATATTTTAAAAGTTATATTGTACTTATAATGTGTATATATATTAGTAAATATGTGGGTATTTACTTGGGCCCAGCTGGTACGAAAAATAAAACACTAATAAATAAATAATCAATTGATAATTATAAGATACGACGAACTGGACTGGTGAAATATCCATATATTGAACTTACAATATATATATACATGTGTGCACAGAACCTAAGATTTGTAGGAGTTTGTTTTAATTCACTGGTGTAAAAAAAATTTATATATATATATAAAATATAATAAAGATAATATAAATGTATATATGTAATAGACGAATATATGTATATATGTGAAACAAAGTGGTGGATATTTATATATATATATATATGTGTGTGTGCAGGGAAGTTTTGGGTGAGGCAGAGCAATTAGATGAATATAATAACTTTAGTAGATATTGAGTTTAGCTCTTATACCCATATGGCTGGAAAGGAAGAATTTGATAAGATGTATAAATATATATATATATATATATATAGAGTTAGGTTATAAAGAGGGATTCCATCACTTTAACAAAAAGAAAGGATGATCATTTAGAGGGGTAAATCGATAAATTTTTGTATGAAAATTTGTAGAGATGATCTATATTATGAGTAAATCACTTCCACCAAATTTCAAAAAAAAAAATTCAACCTATAAGTGGGTGAAATGATCATCAAAAATTTTAACGGTCGAAAATGTACATATATATCAATTTTTCAAAACACTCACTTATAGGTTGAATTTTTTTATGAATTTTTGTGGAGGTAATCTACTCATTATATAGATCATTTATACAAATTTTCATAAAAAAATTCATAGATTTACTCCCCTAAATGGTCATCCATTCTTTTTGTTAAAGTGAGGGAATCCCTCTTTATAGCCTAGCTCTATATATATGTGTGTGTGTGTGTATGTGTGTGTGTGTGTGGCTTTGATTTAAGTATGTTAACTACTAGTTTGTTTTTGCAGTATGTTGAATTTCTCTACGTATAAATTGAAGCCACTATAGTTCTATATTTATAAACTTAAATATACTATATGTACTTAGTATTGTATTATATCAAAGGCTTTTACTCTTACTTGCATTTGGAAACTTAAATTTTATACTTAAACATTTAAAATTATAATTCTATATTCGAACAGTGAGGTACTCGAGAAATGATTAAGTGGGAGCATAAATAAGAGACACCATAAATTGATATAAATAAAAAAATATTATGAGACTTTATGTATGGTAGTGATATATATACATATATATGAGTAAGCTTGTTCATTTATATCATTGGCTACTGTACACTTGATTTTTAAATATATATATATTTAGTTACATATGTATTTAATCTATATAAATATATAGGAAATGATATTAGTACTCCACTATTACTTTTAGTGACATAAAGTCCCAAAAGATATATATATATATATATAAGTGTCACTAAAAATGAAAGTTTAGGACAAAAGTGGAGTGCTAATATCATTTCCCTAAATATATATATATATATAATGGACAAAAGTAAAAAGATAAATGTGACAACCTTTTTTCCCAGTGACCTGTACCATTCCAGGGACAATTGGATGGCGAGCCGAACACCTGCGTTGATCAGAATTAGTTCTTTACTAAAAAAAATTTGATTGAAAAGTAAAAAGTATGTGGCCCGTATAAATAACGGGATAAAAGTATATTGATTCGAGAAAGGGGTTGTATATAAACTAAATTCTTATTTTATATCTATTTCTTGTATTTCAAAGTATCTGGATTAATACCTTACATCAGTGGCTACATATAAATTAAATATACGAAAATCTTGACGGTATCATTTAACTTTTAAATTTAGACATTTAGTACTCACGAGCTTATGAAGCTTACATTTATTTTATTTTTATTTTACAGATAGCCCCTAATGACTCAAGTAAAGAATGTCGAGAAGAGAGCATAACGGATAAAGGGGATGGGCAGTAGCACTAAATAAGAATAGAAGTTATTATATATATAATTCAACAATTATTGAAAAAGACTTAGTATTTTATTATGAGATGTAGTATTTTATTTTCTAAATATTGAACCTTGCCATTATATAGTTTCCTTATTATATTTTACTTTATAAAAATTTACAATTATAATAAACATATAGTGTTATTGGTACGTTGCGCCTCTAATTTAAGCACCCATAATTAGGGGCGCGACAACTTTCCCTTACAATAACTTTTCAAAAAGCAACCATCAAGGTTTATGACAGGCCTACAACCCTCTAGCCACCCTCTTATGTGACAATGCCCAAAAAGAGCAAGTTGTTACACCAAAGTGCAGGCGGTCAAGTTATAGTATATTTGTGAAAATCCAAGGTCGAACCACATCCAACCAAGGAATCTATTTCTCGAGCAATCTCTTTCAGAGAGAAGAAGGGAAATGAAATGAAAAGGTGATAGATTCGGGGAATAAAGAAGGAAATGAAATTAAATTGAAACTACTAATTAACTAAACTAAAACTAAAGACAATTAGGGTGCAAAAGTAAAGGACATTTATAAGCGCAAGTTATCTACCTAAAAGGATTTCTAAACGCACTAAGAGAACATGCAAATGAACAAAAATAAAATAAATAAAATAGCACACTAACTAAATAAAATAGAATAGTAAATAAAATTAAAACGATAGAAAACAAACGTCAAGAGTATCTGTAGTTAGGGAGTATAAAACTAGTCCAATTGGGTAATCCAAATCTAAGTTTAAACAAGATTTTCTCTAAAATTCATCTTCTAAACTCTTCAACCATCCAATTATATTTTTATTACAAATATATGATAACCTATGCGTGACAAAAACTATATATACTAGTTTTGAGCAATAAAATTCTACAGTGAAACTTTTGACTCTGAAAAAGTGTAATTTAAAACATAATATTGCTAGTGCGTGAAAAAAACAATTCAAGTTAATTAAACTTCTCAAAAATCAATAGCTTAACACTCCTATAAGGTTTGAATGGGTTTGAACGTGAGTCAAAACAAATCCGTCTTAAAAAGAATGCCGAAAGTCAAAACTAGCACTTTCTCAGCACTTATGCGAATAAATATCAAAATAGCGCCGAATCAGTCAATTCACTTAAGAAACTAACTCAACTAATTATAGGATAAATATCATCCTCAAATCAGTCACGTTCGAATTTTGGTGCAAAAATCCATGAATCTACATTTTTATGGTTCTTAATCAAATGAAATTTTGGATCTAATTTATGAAAAGATATTTTAAACGTATGCAAAGATAAGAAAATATTCATTAATTCAATAGTTGATCTATAACCAATGGAAAAATCAGATTCAAACCTAAATTGGATTACATTCAAAGATTAATTACGCATCTTTTACTACGGACCCCTAATAAATGATTTAGTTAGACATAATTAAACCAAACATGAAAATAATCTTAAAAATTATGAAAAATAGTAATCACATGCTTAATAATGTAGAAAATCATATTTGAAAACTTTTAGTTTTGGAATTTCGCAATTTCGATTTTAAACGAAGATTTTAAAGCAAAAATAGTAAACAAACTCAAAACCGACAAAAACTGAACAAAATCGATCTAAATCCTAAAAATTCTGAAAAATTATATTACTAATGATCAATAATGAATCACACATGAATATCATGAAAAAACTACAAACTATTTGAATATAGAATAAGAATCAAGCATAAATCGACGAAAAATCAACAAACTAGATCTATAAACCCTGGAACCAGCACCAAAAATGAGGGTTTAAGGTTGATTTCAGAATATATATATATATATGATCTAAACTAACAAATTTATGAATAACAAAACAAACGAACAATTAAAAGCAATCAAATTAAAAGAAAACAGAAAACTAAGGTTTACCCGATAACAATTAAGACTTCAATTGAAAACTGTATTGAATAATGAATTGAATATTGATTACACTGATGTTCCAACTTCAAAAGATCATAAATATACTAACCTAACAATTGTTTTAAGAAAATAAATAAAGAAACTTTCAAAGTCGATCTTCAGATACAGTGCAAAAGGTCTTAAAAAAGTCACGGTGCTCTCAGCCTCTATGTTAATCGATTCTAAATTGATGTGTACCTTAAAATATGATATATATATATATGACCTTTTATATAGTACACAAGTGTCTCAGGTCGTGGCTTGAATTACCCTTGAAGAAACGAGCCGAAAAGAGCTAAAAATTGAAAACGGGACAAAAATTAAAGTAGGGATCGATCCTCACTCGATCTTGGTTTGGGGGTTGATCCTCATGTTTTTTTCTTTTTTTCCTTTTTCTTTTGTCTGTTTCTTCTTTTGGTTATAACCTTTTGCTCCGAATTTCAATTGACGCATCGTTTTCGCCTACGGGTAGGGTAATTTAAAACTCTACAACTTTTATTTCTGGATAATTTTTCAAATTCTCAATGGATAAAAACTTTGATTAGCTACAACTTCGGATTTTTTATGGCAGTTCTCGGTTTTGCTCATAAACTTTTGGAATCAATTCGATTAAGTTTCTTTTCTTTTTAAATCACTCTTGACCACTTGCATTCACTTCATTCATGCTTGGGGACTTTTTATTCTCTTTTTGCTAGTGCTTTGGCAGTTAGTTTGCTGAGTTTTCTTCGTCTCGGGCCTCGGAATGGACATTGACTTTTTTCTTCGGGCTTTTTTCTTACACTTTTTCGCATTCAACCTTCTATTTTCATACAACCTATGTTGCTTAACCACTTTAGGCCTGAAAAATAGATTTGTAACTCATAAATACATTGCAGTGCTTTCTTTTCATGATTAAACTGAATTTACATGCAATTTTCGGTTTTAGACAATAATTAAAAGCTAATTGAGCCTTATTTAAGAGATTAGAAATACAATTTCTGGGCTCAATCATTATGATTGTATCTAAACAAATGTACATCCTATTGAAATATGTAAGTTCAAATTGAATAATTTTTTGAACATCAAAAGATATTGTACTACCAAGGTTTAACCTCTTAAGTTCAGCCCCATAATCCCAAAACTTAGCATATTATTCTTTTAAGGAGTTCTCTACGTCACATAAAGCCTTTTTTCTCAGTCTAATAGCACTGTGACAATGTGACATCAATTGCATATTTCTCTAACACATCAACTTTGAATTCCTTTAATTTCCACCTTGGGTTTTAAGTTATTTTCTTGAAATACATCTTTACAAGCTACTTAGAGAAACAGAGTTAGCCATTTTAATTTTAAAATTTCTTACACATTTGTGAACTTTATTAAGCGACTTTATTTAGAAAGTATCTTTATTTTGCATATAACTAGCATGCAGTCTCCATTGATACCTATGAGCACAAATAATTATTAATCTACATTTGTTGCACCCTATGAGCACAAATAATTGTTGACCTTAAAGTCAATTAATCTTATTTTGATAATTACAATAAGTTAATATTGTGTTATTTAACTCGGTTGTTCTTTGATAATAGCCACTTTAACCGAAACATCTTCCAACCAAGTGTAACCTCAAACCGAAGCGATCATATTATCACACAAGCTCTACAAGTGTCACTATTCACAAGAAATCAACTTTAGAGATTCATAAATGCTATACAAAGTCAAGAATGATCTCAATATGCTCTACAAGCTATCAAGAACAAGAAAGTATCAAGAACTTAAATCAAGTAAAGATACGCTCAAGAAAATCAAGCATCACGAAGACTCGAAGCTTTTATAATTTAAGTGAGTGTTTAGATTTTATGTAAAAGATATCATTGATCATTTAAATAGCTCATACTATAATTTAACCTTGTCAAGATTGATCAAAACTAGTTTTTAATTTGAAAACGATTTTTACCGAAAACTAGGTTTCTTGGAAAATTCTCTATAAATTCATTTGAATGAATTTTGTTACAAAAATTATTTTAGAAGTCTTAGAAAACTATTTTTGACATTCTCCAAGCATTAAAATCAATTTCGGAGTCAAAATGCAAAAGTCGAAAAACGCACCAAACCTCCCCACTCCAGAAGCATGTAGTCGACTACATGGTTAATGGAGTAGTCGACTACACCATGTAGTCGACTACATGGTCCTTGAGGGAGTCGACTACATGAGAAAACTAGCCGTTGGAACTTTTTCTAAAGTGCACTTTTGACCCATTAATTTATGTTTTTTACCCCAAACGGCTATAAACTTTTGTCACCTATATATATGAGTTCTAAGACTCATTGTTACTCACTTGAATGATAATACAATCCCTTATTTCATATATTCAAATTATTCAAGTTTGAAAGCTAAGTTATTGATCAATCTTCTCTTCTTTGAGCTTATTTTCATTGATCAATTTTGATATCTCTTAGTGTGAGCTTCATTTGTATTTGATATACACGAGAGCTATTGTACATTGGTGTTTGTCACCAAAACTTGTTCAAATCATTTTTGTGAGAGGTGTATCTCAGAATTAGCAAGAGGGAATTCTTGTGAAAGTATTGAAGGTGTTTTCAATACTTATAAGAGTGTGTGAGAAGAATACACTTGTAGTGGTTTGGTCTTCACCCAGAAGGAGATCGGTTATAGTGGAAATTCTCGGGGAACTAACCGAGCGCGGACTAGGGGGAACAAGCCGAACTGTGTGGACAAAAAATCTTCGACTTTGATCGGTTCTATCTTTCTATCTCTTGCTTTATTACGTTGTGTTATTTGCTCTTTGTGCTTGGAATTATCTTTGTTATTGATTGCTTGATATATATAGACATAATATTTTTAAATTGTTTTTAAAAATAAAATTAAGTTTCAAAAACCCTATTCACCCCCCCTCTATGGTATTTTCCGACCTACAATAATTATTAATCTACCTATGGGAAACCTTTTAGTAATTGAGTAATCAGCTAAAAAATGCTTAAGTTGCATCCTATTACTAAACTTCATGTAATACTCGTACTTTAAATTATCATAAATTGAATTATATTAACTTATTTATACTCAAGTGACTGATTGTTCGATAATTTGGGTGGTCTGAATCCATTTTGGTCGATAAATAAGAAGTTTTGGCTTTTTGTGATTCGTTAATTCTAGCTAACTTTGAGCTATCGTAATTTATTCTTTACTTATCCGATTAAGATTTCGCTCAACTACGTGCCTAGGATTTGTACCATTCTACAACTTTCATGTTTTGGCTGAAATTTAATTCACACTCCCCGTTGGGCAAAACAACTTGCGAAGTAGGCCGGTTAGTAAATTCTAGTTATTAGGTAGTGCTTTGGCAGAGCGCTGTCTTCGATAAATTTTTGGGAAATATCTAACCATAATTTGAGAAAAATTTCTCTTAGGTAGTTGCAGATCTTTGAATTACCTTTTCGTGAACATAAAGATCACCTCAATTGGAGTTCCAAGCAAAAAGTTATGGCCAAAACTAAAATAGTGCTCCAAAGCCCAAAATTATAGCGCGGACCGATATGGCATTTTTGGCATACTGGTTTGGCACCAAATTTTTGAAAAATTTGTGCTCCGTGGATCGGTATTCGATATTTGGCATATCGATCTGCCAGTTAAACTTTTCTACCGACTTAAACACGTTTTAAAGCCATTTTTTGTCATTTTTCACCCCCAAACACTTTCACTCACCTCTAGAGAGAGAAAAAGGAAGATTTCTACTCATTTATCACTTTTGATCGAAGAATCAAGCTCTAAATCATTCAACCATCATTTTTCCTCACTATTCATCATCTTCTACCTTGGTTTTCTTCTATAAAAGCTCAAACATGAGCTTTGGATACGCGAATTGAGGTTTATACATCATTAATTCAGGGGTTTTGCTATTCTAAGGACGTGGTAACGCGAGAGCTTGAGGATTTCACCGAACAGGGCTTCGGTTTACAATTTTCTTCCTTCTTTTGGTTTATACACATGAGGTAGGGGGATTTTCTTTGTTTTTAACACTTAATAAACTTATTTATATATTTTTAAATAAGTTTATACACATATGTTGGATTTTTACTCGATTATTGAAATCGGTGGTTTAAATAACTTATATGTGATATAAATAGGTGATGTGAAACATGATTGAGGATTTGTTAGTTAGAAAAGTTGATTCATGAATATTTGAGTTATGAATACATGAATAAAAGCAAGATATGCCGTTTAAGCTCTATATTTACATATTAACAATTCATACGGATGTTCTTTGGAGGTATATGTGTTAGTTTGACAAGAAAAGGATTATTAAAGGGTTTCGTATACACCAAAGAACATGGACGTGAATTTGATGGAGTTTATATGGCATATGTAGTATTTACCCTATCTATGATGCATGAATTGGAATAAGATATGCCGCTTGAACTTGATATCTATATAATATAGACTTGTAAGCGATGTTCCTTGGATATACATACTTGGTTGTATCCAAATGGATTTGTACATGGAATATGTATACGCTAAGGAACATAGATACATGATGAATGCAGTTTAAGTGGCATGTGTTGTTTTTAGTTGTCATAAAGAGCATGTGTGCATGTTGTGCATCACTATTGTGTCAACCGTAATCTTGAAAATTCTTCGACAAGCTCGGATTTCTTTATGGCCTATTAAATGGGCGTATATCTCTTATTATGATGCTAAAAGCTTCATTATATATATTTCTCTGTTCAAAGGCTACATGGAGGCTCATTTCTCATGGCAATTCATGGAGGCTTCATTTATATCTTAATATCTTCTTGTCGGTCGAATATGATCGGTTAACGGATTTCTGGATAATAGTTGTGCTTGGTCGTGGATGACCAAGGGTGATGTAAATTCTGTATGAATATCTGTTTTCATGGTGCTTGCCGAGATGGAAAAATAGGCAGGCCCTTGGGTTGAAAAGTCCTAAACCCTTGGGGGATATTGTTTGGCCGCCTATAAGCCACCGGTGAAAGACCCGGGACCTAGACATTGGAAACGCACCATAGATTCGATTCTTTTATATGAAAGATAGATGGGTTGTTGTTCCACTTCCTGGGTATAATGATGATATGCCATTTTGAGGAAATGGATTATATGATGAGATTTTAGTTCAGGTTCTCATCAACAAGAACTATGATTATGTTGTTTGCACTTGGAGCGAATGGATTATATATGGCCATCTTGGCTCAGTTTCTCATCGGCATGCATCGTCAAGATTTGGAAATGGGTTGACACAAATGGAGGTAACCTGTATATGCATGAGCACGCATCATCATGAACTAGTTATATTTTGTGATATGTTACAAATAATGTTTAGATTATATGATGAAAATGTTTACTTGGTTTACAATAATAAATCAAGGAATGTTTTTAAAATTTTCCCTTTTATTTTCCCCTACTGAGCGATAAGCTCACCCCGTTTTTCTAAACTATACAGGTATTCAAGAGTCCAAAGAGAACAGGGACACGAAATGACCGGGAACGAGTTAGTGGCTCTGATACAGATTCATTTTTGTCGTGTATATGTTTTCTCGGGAAGTCATGGTTAGCCCAAAGTATTGTATATTATCTTAACTTTACTTAGTTGGTTTGTATAATGGCTATATGCACATTTGTATGTTTGTGTATAGTATTGTTATCGTCCGTATGATTATTAAGCAGTTGTTTGACATGTATGATATTACTGTTCGGATTTCTTTGTGCATTTATATCATATACCCATTTTAGTCAAACTAAGATGGGTTAGTAACACTACAGACCTTAATTACGAGTGTTGCCCCAATAATTAGGGCGGCGGTGTTACACTTCATACCAAGCAATGGTTCTATCTAGTTTTGGGATCAAACACAGGAAACATGGACTTTTTCCTTTTTCCATCTTCATCATTCAAACTAGGGCTGTCATAATTATTTGAATCTGCATACTTAAACATACCCCTCATAAGCACCCTTAATTTGAGTTTCATTATGTTCAAAGATTTGATTCGTGGCTTCAATAATCTGTGGGTTATGGCTATGGCTGTGGATTTATGGGTTGTGGTTGTCAATATATGGGTTTAGGCTGTGTATTTATGGGTTCTTAATTTGATTTGGAATTCTTTTTCATTTCAAACTTCTTCTTATTAACTTTAATTAACTTATCATTGGACAAATTATAATATACACTAAAAACATTGCTTTCATTTGATTCTACATCATAATTCTTAGAATAATAACCATCACTTTCACTCTACCTCTCATCTCCATTTGGATTTACTCCTAGGGTTCTACAACATTCTTATTGTGTTCAGTATTTTCAATGGACAATTATTCAAATAATCTTAAGTGTTAACATTGTTTTCAATTGGCAATTCATTCAAAGTCTCATTGTGTTCAGCGTATATTTATATTGCTCTTATTAACTTAGAGTGTTCAATCATTTCAACTACATCATTATCACTAACAATGCAGCTAAGACCTAATTGTAAACTGTTACATGAAATCTTAAAGTGCCTTTTAGTCAAATTAGTGTACACCATATCATCTATCATAACCTTCAGCTTAAAATAACTCATTTTATCTGGGTCAACATCATAAAATAATGAAAACTTACCACCAATGTAATGCAAAATTGGCTCAGTAATGAATGTTCTCCCATGAATTAATTGGATCATACAGAATTTATAATTGTCTGTAAAATGATTAAACAAAATTAATTAGTTAAAACCTCAAAAAAAAATATACAAAACATAGAGCATTTGCTAATAAATTACAAAAAGGGCCAAATTCATTTCAGAGCATGTTTATAAGAACATAAAATAATAAAACCCCTAATTTTATCATCGAATATGAATAATAAAAAGGCCGCATGCTAAATGAACCCTAGTTTCTTGTCTAACTAGCTAATTCACATATGAGGTCCATAGGGTGAAATAGCTAACATTTTAAACAAATTTCAAACTAATTCAACCATATAGTAAGGGGATTCAAAAATTAGGGTTTTAAAGAAAAAAATTACTACTTACATGACATTACTTCGATTTAGTGTGCTAACAACTCAATTTGTGCTTTCGATTCAGTGGGAATGGATTTGGTTTATGTTTCACATTAATTAGAGAGAGATGATATAATACAAGAGACTAGAAGATAAAAAGAAAAAGGTAAATCGTATAAGTGTTCTGATTTGGGTAGGGTTTAAGAGTGGTGTGGTGAAATCACATGTTATTTATTGTCCACGTAAGAAATCCAACGTCGGAGAAACCAAAGAAATCTACCGGTGGCTCAAATCGACAACCAAACAAGAATAGTACATTAATTTTTTAATGAAAAAAAAGGGTTTAAGACCCAAGTGCTAACTAAAGAAGAGTACAAGGTACTAAAATATATTTAACTTCTTCCCTTTTTTTTTCTTCATATGGGGAGACTCATACTTAAGTTTAATTTAAAATATTAACTTGTCAACTTTACAATATTAACCATTTAGTTTTCAACTTTATTTTACTTTGCTATTATTTTTTTATACGGGAAAACTCTTGCTTGATAACTTTAAGTAAATCCTTACATTTTTAATTACTTAAGATTAATTTCAAATATTTCTAAAAAAAACAAAATTATTAATTTCAAATCTTAACTTTTCAGTTTCACAGTGTTAAAATTTTATTTGAATAACTCAAGGACGAATTTAGGATTCTTGTAAGGGGTGGGCTGTGAAAAGGGTTACATCAAAAATTATTAATTTAAAATATTACTATTACTATTCATACAAAAAAAATAAAGTTAGAGTATTACACTAAATAAAGGGTTAGAAAAAAAGAGAAGGAAAATAAGCTACTTTTAAATACACCCACTAAATTATGTTTCTCACCCCCAATTGAAAATAACGTGCTTCTCACCTACTAAATTAATAAATTTTACCAAAACCTTTAGCTAACCCTGCATTTTTCTCAACATTCAAACGATGTCTTAAAAACTCTTCTCATCTTTCTTTCTTCTCATGCCATTTTTCATTCAATGATATTTGTTTCAACTTATTTTACCACCACCTTCGATGCAAGCACCGTCAAACTTTTTCAATCCTCACCATATTCCATCTCCTAAATTCAACCTATAACTGACTCTTATCAATTGTTTCCTCTATTTTTTTTCCTTTTCCTATGTTTCTCCTTCTTTGATAAAAGCAACAAATTAGTATATGTTTTTAAAATTCAAAATATAAACACTATTATAAGAGAGTAAGTGAGCGTGTACAACAAAACAACAAAGAAATTAAATAAGTATATGTGTTTTAAGAAAGAATCGTATGGTTTAATTTATTAGTACCATTGAAATCATTTTTACTTAGATCTACCCAATTTCAAAAACCCTAATCTTAATCTAATATGAACCTTTGAATTTCCCATGTTTGAAAAAATGAAGCCGTAAATTGTTTTGGAAGTGAATTTCATTGCCTCAGCTTCTAATCCAATATTTGAGGTATTTAATCCTCCTTGTGGTGGCTTCTCCAACCAACCTTTCGGTAAATCCTTAAAAATTTAGCCTCTGCAACCGGTGAATTGGAGAATGAAGAATGAGAGGAGCACTGGGTTTTGTGTGGATGAATTATTGGAAAGAAAGATAATATTAGGATGGATTTGTCAGGGTCAGAGAAGTTTATTAGTGGCACAAAGGGGTGAAATATGCTACTGCTTATTTAGATCAAATACGAATCAAATTTTGAAATAACGCACGGTAAATAGTGTAGGGAATTAGGGTATCAAACATGCATCACATACACTAATTTCTGCACTAATCATTAAACCCTATGATCTATACTGTTCAAAAAAATCGACAGAAGACATACCTTGTATGAGATTTCGAGTTAATGAAACTAACAGGATGGATCTGATCATTCCGTTATGGCCGTCCTAGCGTAGAAAATACGACGCCTCTACAGTGTGCACACACGAACGAGATCCGATCTTTGCTTGGAGTACTAGCGCCTTTTAGGGTTCTCTCAATTATTTCGCATATCTAGCCTTTACAGTTTTTCATTACGGCCAAGAAGAAGAAAGGTTCCCTTTTAAAGGGGAACCCTAGTGAGAACCCTGAGCAGCAAACGAATTAGGCCCAAGTCCAACTTGGTCCGTTATAATTCGTTTTGATCCAACTCGTTTTGGTGTGCGACCCTGTAGGTTTATACTTTTTAGCAGTATAATTAAAAGCCCGTTTTATTATACGAATAGTAAGCGGTCTCTACTAAAACATTACTACTACCCAAAGGGTATAAAGGTCAAAACGACACAACCTTATATTGATATTCTACATATTAATTCCTTTTGTCAACCGATATCTAGATTGAACACAAAACTAGGCAAGTGTCATTCTTGTATAGTTCAATCTTTATTTTTTGATCTCTGAGTATAATTAATCTAATACAAATGACACCTCATTTGCACATGGCCATGCAAATATTAATTATACTTATCAAGGGGCCCATAGATATCTCTCTCAATATATAAGAGTGACAAATCCCATCTTGATCAACCACATACCTCTACATAGTTTATAGTATGCTTGATCATTATCTTTATAATTACTCGATCAAGAGCAACGTTTGATAATGCCTGACATACTAATTCCCATGTTAGTAACCATGACGATCTCAGGTCTGAGGATAATACGATATCACAAATGGGGAACATCACTGATGACATTATGTAACACTCCTCGCAGTGTCCCCAAAGCGGGTCAGTCCAATACTTTGTTCCCTAACAAGTATCAGTGTGTTCAGCTTGATATCTTCATATCTATGACTTGTGAAACATAGTCATCAGCTAACCCATACTCCAATCATTATATCAATGTGATTCTAGATTATTGACACATGATTA
Organism: Lonicera japonica; assembly: GCA_021464415.1. Taxonomy (NCBI): domain Eukaryota; kingdom Viridiplantae; phylum Streptophyta; class Magnoliopsida; order Dipsacales; family Caprifoliaceae; genus Lonicera; species Lonicera japonica. Next base: position 15,022,939 of record CM038463.1, read on the forward strand.
GGGATATCAAAATAATATTATTATAACATTACCAGTATCATACAAGCAAGTCACGTACTTGATGAACTAGTATTAATATATATTATTTATTAAAGAACATAAAGTAAAACGAAATAAACTTTATTAATAACAATAAGCATAAGATATCCAAGTACAAATCATAATCTATGAATAGTCCTAGGACATATCTCTTTCAGTCTCCCACTTGTACTAGGACCATTCATTCATAAAACGAATGCCTAGTGCACTAAAATGACGATCATGTTTAGATTGAGAAAGTGGCTTAGTCAAATGATCAACTACATTCTCGTCTATGGGAACCTTGCATATCTTTACATCACCATTACTGATAAACTCACGAATGAGGTGATAACGTCTCTGAATATGTTTGGACTTTTGGTGTGACCTTGGCTCTTTAGCCTGAGCAATAGCTCCATTGTTGTCACAATACAAATCTACTGGATTGGTGCTACTAGGAATGACACCAAGTTCAGTGATAAACTTCTTTATCCATACTGCTTCCTTTGCTGCTTCTGAAGCAGCAACATATTCAGCCTCTGTTGTAGAATCAGCAACTGTGGCTTGCTTAGAACTCTTCCAACTCACAGCTCCACCGTTGAGACAAAACACAAAACCGGATTATGATCTGAAATCATCCTTATTTGATTGAAAACCAGAATTAGTGTACCCATTTACAACCAACTCTTCTTCCCTACTATAAATCAAGAATATATCCCTAGTTCTTCTTAAGTACTTGAGGATATTCTTGACAGCGGTCTAGTGACTCTCACCTGGATTTGACTGGTATCTGCTAGTCACGCTTAATGCGCATGCTACATCGGGACGAGTACACAACATAGCGTACATGATAGAACCTATAGCCGAAGCATACGGGATTCTACTCATGCGATCTCGCTCATCTTGTGTCTGAGGACACTGAGTCTTGCTGAGTGTTGTGCCATGTGTCATTGGTAAGAACCCTCTCTTAGAGTCTTGCATGGTAAACCTACGTAAAACTTTGTCAATGTAGTTACTTTGACTCAGTCCTATTAGTTTTCTTGATCTATCTCTATAGATCTTGATTCCTAATATGTAGGTTGCCTCGCCCAAATCCTTCATTGAGAAACATTTTTCCAGCCAGGTCTTAACAGACTCAAGCATAGGAATATCATTCCCGATAACTAGTATGTCATCTACATACAATACCAGAAAGACTATCGCGCTCCCACTAGTTTTCTTGTATACACAAGGTTTCTCTTCGTTCTTTATGAAATCAAACTCTTTGATAATTTCATCGAAACGAAGATTCCAGCTCCGAGATGCTTGCTTAAGACCATATATGGATCTCTTAAGCTTGCATACCTTGTTAGCATTTCTTGGATCGACAAAACCTTCAGGTTGTGTCATGTACACATCCTCTTCAAGGTATCCATTGAGGAAAGCAATTTTGACATCCATTTGCCATATTTCATAGTCATAATATGCAGCAATGCTTAAAAGGATCCGGATTGATTTAAACATGGCAACTGGTGAAAAGGATTCATCATAGTCAATACCATGAATTTGTCGATATCCTTTTGCAACCAATCGAGCTTTATAGACATCGACCTTGGCCATCTTTATCAATCTTAATTTTGAAAACCCATTTGCAACCTATGGCTCTACAGCCATTTGGCATGTCAACCAAGTCCCATACTTGATTGTTATGCATGGATTTTATTTCGGATTTCATAACTTCTAGCCATTTCTCGGAACTAAAGCTCTCCATTGCTTCTTTGAAAGTCAAGGGCTCATTGTTGTTTAATAACACTATGTCTTGCTCATCTGAGACGAAAAGTGATAATCTATCAGGTTCGCGACGTGGCCTATTTGACCTTCGTAAGACTGTAACTTCTTCAGGAGTTTCTGTAACTATTTGTATACTTTGTTGAGGCTCTTCATTAAGATTACTATCATCTCGAATTTCTTTAAGATGTATCGTGTTCCCACTGTTTTCTTTGGAAAGAAATTCTCTTTTTAAGAAAACTCCATTCCGAGCTACAAATACTTTGTTCTCGGTTGGATTATAGAAATAATATCCTTTAGTTTCCTTATGATATCCTAAGAAAAAACATTTATCAGATTTGGGTTCCAATTTAGTTGTGATTAGTCATCTGACGAAAACATCACAACCCCAAATCTTCAGAAAAGACAGACTTGGAACCTTTCCAGTCCATAACTCATAAGGTGTCTTTTCTACAGCCTTAGATGGAGATCTGTTTAGTGTGAACGCTGCAGTTTTAAAAGCATATCCCCAAAATGATATTAGAAGAGATGTCTCACTCATTATTGATCGAACCATGTCTAACAGTGTTCGATTTCTCCTTTCAGATACACCATTCCATTGTGGTGCTCCTGGTGGAGTAAGTTGTGAAACAATTCCACAACTCTTAAGATGATCATTGAATTCTTGGCTTAAGTATTCTCCTCCTCGATCTGATCGAAGAGCTTTAATAGTCTTGCCAAGTTGATTTTGTACCTTATTTTGAAATTCCTTGAACTTTTCAAAAGATTCCGATTTATGTCTTATCAAGTAAACATAACCATATCTACTGAAATCATCAGTAAATGTGATGAAGTACTGATATCCTCCTCTGGCAGTTGTGTTTAGTGGTCCACATACATCAGTATGAATGAGGGCCAAAAGATCACTTGCCCTATCATTGTTACCATTGAAAGGGCTCTTAGTCATCTTTCCCAACAAACAAGATTCACATCGTTCAAAAGACTGGAAATCAAATGAATTTAGAAGACCATATTTATGGAGCTTCATCATGCGTTTCTCATTTATATGGCCTAAACGACAATGCCATAAATAAGTAGGATTCGAATCATCAGACTTGATTCTCTTGTTATTTACGTTATAAACAGGTATTTCAAGATTTAGAATATAAAGACCATCCAATAATTGTCCAAAACCATATTGCATATTATTCAAAGAAAATGAACAACGTTTGTCCTTAAAATTGAATTCAAAACCTTCTTCGTCTAACAAAGAAATAGAAATAATGTTTCTGCTAAAAGCAGGCACATAGTAACAATTATTTAATTCTAAAATCAATCCTAAAGGCAAAGGAATCTCAAATAGTTCCTACAGCTAGAGCGGCAACTTTTGCTCGATTTCCAACACGTAGGTCCACTTCTCCTTTAGCCAGCTTCCTACTCCTTTTGAGTCCCTGTACATTTGCACAAATGTGAGATGCACTTCCAGTATCTAATACCCAAGAAGTAGAAGAAGCTGAAGTAACATTTACTTCTATAACGTAAGTACCTGAAGACGAAAGGGCTAGTCCCTTCTTTTTGCCGTCAAGGTATTTCTTGCAGTTTCTCTTCCAATGACCTTTTTCATTGCAGTGAAAACATATCATTTCAGCTTGTGGATTAGGCTTGGGCTCAGAATTTTTCTTCTTGTTGTTCCAGTTCTTAACTTGAGCTTTACCCTTGCCTTTGGCATTGGACTTTCCTTTGCCATTTCCACCTTTCTTGAAACCCTTTCCCTTTTGAACCATCAAAACATTATTCTTACCTTTCTTAACAATGTTCTGCTCAGCTGTTTTCAGCATCCCATGCAGCTCAGTTAATGTCCTTTCCAGGTTGTGCATATTGAAGTTCATAATGAAACCATCATATGACTCAGGCAGCGACTGGAGAATGACATCAGTGGCCAACTCTTGGCTAATAGTTGTCCCCAACCTTTCTAAGTGATCAATGTACCCAATCATTTTGAGTACATGGGGACTGACTGAGCCTCCCTCGGGAAGCTTGCATGAAAACAAAGACTTAGTAGTCTCGAAGCGTTCGACTCGAGCTTATTCCTGAAACAAACTCTTCAGTTCCTTAACCATGTCGAAAGCATTCATATTTTCAAATTGTTTCTGCAGATCAGCATTCATGCTAGCAAGCATGAGACATGAAACATCTAAATCATCATTTAGATGCTTCTAATATGCATCTCTCTGTGCACGAGGGGCATTAGCTGCTGGTTCTTCAGGAATAGTATTTTCGAGGACATAATCTTTCCTCTCCTGTTTGAGAACAATTCTCAGATTCCTAAACCAGTCTAGGAAGTTGGTTGTATTTAGTTTTTCCTTTTCAAGGACAGATCGCAACGAAAAAGCGGTTGTGTTATTGTTTGTCATCTATCTACAACAAAATAACATATGCAAACATTTAATATGCTTATTTAAAAAAATTCCTACTATGTTTTACAAGCAATTGTCCCAATAGGACATAGTAGGTCCAAGATCCATATTACACAAGGTATTAAGAAAGTTTTGGCTTTTCACTTAAACTTTGTTAATTAGGTAAGCAACATTTGTTAATTACATTCTATGCAATTCTTGGTTTATTGAGTTTTACATCTTATGTTTCGGCTTCTCAACACTTTGCCTCAAGGCCCAAAACCGTTTTGATGGCCTTGTGAAATCAAACCAACACTTTTCTGACTTATGGATGTCCGACTTCCATACTATTAATTTATGATGATCTAAGATAACCCCGCTATGGCAGGCGTCTTCTATAATAATCATAAAATTAATAGTTATCAGTGTTGGAAAGGCACAAATAATTTCTTTTGTTCTAGGGACATAAATATGCAGTCTCATAATAATACAACAGAATATTTAAAGAAGCATAAATCAATAAATATGTGATATAGCACGGCCAAAGATTTAAAGCTACTAATTAACTTTGCTCTTCATCCTTTGTAGCTTTGGACACTCCAAAGTTCTTGGCTATCTTCTCTTGTGATAAGGGATCCTCCATCTTCTATGCGAGGTAATATACAAAAATTGTACAGCCTAATACAAGAGACTAGTAATATAAAATTACATTGCAAAACACAAAACGACACGCAGGCCGTATTTATATATTACAATAAAAACAAGACGACACGTAGGCCGTATTTAGTTTGGCCATACTATATCACTATAAATTATAATTCTGCAAGTTAGTATTATCCCATAACACAACATATTGCATACACATAAATGCGAAAATTAAATTTAATCAATTATTAAATAAACACTAAGGGGTCGAGGGGAAACGCCCCAACCGGGGTCCGGGGGGGGGACACCCCGGCGGCGGTCTAACCTTATTAGACAGATTCGTCTAGATTAATCACATTAATCTGCCCTGTCTCATTAATCAAATTAACATGAAGAACCCTATAGCCGTGATCTTTTCAGGTCTATAACAATTGCGTAAACCCTAACAGAACGATTCTGACATGCTTGTATTATAATTGCGGAATTAAAATCAAGACAGCATGCAGAGCCTAATCGAATAACATGCCAAAAGACGAACCCTTATTGAAATTGTTTAAACACAATCATAAACATGTCGATAACAGTCACTCAGTAATCACGTTTTTGACATATCAGATCTCTATTAATCAGATTATAAATTAACATATCGTATATGTAAACTGATTAAAGAAAATAAAAACATGCTACATAAAACGATTAACCCATTAATCGATATTAATAAAACCTAGCATGATACTATAACCCGAATATGATATTAATCGAAATTTAAACATGAGCAGATCTTCATGTTATAAAACGACGATAAGCATGATCGAAAATTAAAGAACAGTAAATAACCTCGCTCTGATACTATTGTAGGGAATTAGGGCATCAAGCATGCATCACATACACTAATTTTTGCACTAATCATTAAACCCTAGGATCTATACTGTTCAAGAAAATCGACAGAAAATATACCTTGTATGAGATTTCGAGTTAATGAAACTAACATGATTGATCTGATCCTTCTGTTGTGGCCGTCCTAGCGTAGAAAATACGACGCCTCTACGGTGTGCACACACGAACGAGATCCGATATTTGCTTGGAGTACTAGCGCCTTTTAGGGTTCTCTCAATTATTTCGCCTCTCTAGCCTCTACAGTTTTTCATTACGGCCAAGAAGAATAAATGTTCCCTTTTAAAGGGGAACCCTAGTGAGAACCATAAGCAACAAACGAATTAGGCCCAAGTCCAACTTGGTCTGTTATAATTCGTTTTGATCCAACTCATTTTGGTGTGCGACCCTGTAGGTTTATACTCTTTGGCAGTATAATTAAAAGCCCGTTTTATTATACGAATAGTAAGCGGTCTCTAGTAAAACATTACTACTACCTAAAGGGTATAAAGGTCAAAACGACACAACCTTATATTGATATTCCACATATTAATTCTTTTTGTCAACCGATATCTAGATTGAACACAAAACTAGGCAAGTGTCATTCTTGTATAGTTCAATCTTTATTTCTTGATCTCTAAGTATAATTAATCTAATACAAACGACACCTCATTTGCGCATGGCCATGCAAATATTAATTATACTTATCAAGGGGCCTATATATATCTCTTTCAATATATAAGAGTGACAAATCCCATCTTGATCAACCACATACCTCTACATAGTTTATAGTATGCTTGATCATTATTTTTATAATTACTCGGTCAAGAGCAACGTTTGATAATGCCTGACATACTAATCCCTATGTTGGTAACCATGGCGATCTCAGGTCTGAGGATAATACGATATCACAAATGGGGAACATTACTGATGACATTATGTAACACTCCTCGCAGTGTCCCCAAAGCGGGTCGGTCCAATACTTTGTTCCCTAACAAGTATCAGTGTGTTCAGCTTGATATCTCCATATCTATGACTTGTGGAACATAGTCATCAGCTGACCCATACTCCAATCATTATATCAATGTGATCCTAGATTATTGACATATGATTAGGGACATCAAAATAATATTATTATAACATTACCAGTATCCTACAATCAAGTCACATACTTGATGAACTAGTATTAATATATATTATTTATTAAAGAACATAAAGTAAAACGAAATAAACTTTATTAATAACAATAAGCATAAGATATCCAAGTACAAATCATATTCTATGAATAGTCCTAGGACATATCTCTTTCAAATTTTGAAATAACGCATCGTAAATAGAAAGATTCCATATATAATAACACCAAAAAAAATGAGAAAAAAATAAACACAAGAAAAAAGGAATAATAAAGGGGTTAGAACAAAAATTTAAATACAATGAGGGATTTGACGTGACAACCACTTACTTAATTTAAAACTCACTTACCACTTAATTGTAAAATAATTACGAACATTTAGCTTTTTTGTGATTAATGAACTAATAATTTATAATGGGTTGTAATATTCTTATATTAATATTATAATTAATATTGGGAAAAAAGATTTAGAGATATCCCACCTCACCTCCCTAAATTCGCCCATGGTATAACAAATAGGATTTTATCACATTACTAATTATAACTCTGAGCTAGGGAAGAAAAAGGTCGAGGGTTTAATTCTTTTTAAATTTGATGTTATAATTCAAATTATTTCCTATTCAATGATTCAAATTTTACTTAAATTAATATTTCAAGTTTACACAAAATTTACATTAGTGTCAAAACAAACAGGAGCATGAAAAAGATAAGTGTTCAAGTTTTTAGTAATGGAGTGGAATTAAAACATAAAAACATTATACATGCTCTTAGCTCTTTGTTTCTCGAGGATACATAATAAAGGGGCGTTCGATAATAGTCATTTGTATAACTTTTCCAAATTATATATAAGTTGGAATTTATATAATTTTCCGATCTATAATGTGGATTATACATATTGACTAATAAGCAACCCGCGCAATACACGGACGTTTTTACAATAATATTAATATTATAAAGAAAATAATATAAATCAACACAGAAGTTTAGAATTTGCATGGGAAAGTACTTCACAAATTTATTTTGATACAAGGAGTTCAACTTTGAAGTGTTTAAAGAACCATACATTTATGTTCTTGGTGCTAATTAAGAACCTAACATTGCTACATATAATATTATTGTCTTTTGCATATTACAAATATAGAACAATGTTCTTTTCAAGTATTACACAAAAAACAATTGGAACATAGTATTAGGCAAAACGCAACTTATAATACTATTAAATCCATAAAATTAGTTTGATGAAGACATTATAGACAGTTAAAAGTCGACAAAGTTAGAACTTTAAGTTAGAAGACCAAAATATTTCATCCCAACCTAATTGCCTTCTTTGCATAATTGTCATTTCCATTGAAACCTCATGCTTGCATAAACTGTCTGCCTTGAAGATTCAAGCAAACTCCTGTACAGTCCTTCAATTTCAAAATAATGACGAAACTAATAATAGTTTAAAATCAGCAACTCGATTAATTAAATGGTTAATTTAAAAAAATCTTTCACATCTCAATTAACTTACACCACCCCCAATCCATCTTCTCTTTCCCCATCCCTAAAACCAAAAAAAAAGAAAAAAAGTTATATATCTTGTAGTAAAGTTAATTGAAATTCAAAAAAGCCCTTCATATATTCCATGCGACCCTTATATCTCTTAAAAGCCTTTCGAAATTATTAAAGATCAACACTTGTAGCATGGCACTGACTAAGAAAAAAGAAATATGGAGAGGTGGTAAATTTTCATTAACTCAAAAAAATCAGAGTATCTTCTTAAACTTGTGAGTCAAAAAAAGGAAAATAGCACTGTTAAACATGAAATGGTGATGATCAAAGCTTACAAGGTGTTAATTTTGTACATATCTTAATATTTGAATATGCCAAAAGGGGTTTCAAGAAATAAAATTAATGTTTGTGTGAACGAAAATGAATTGACACAAATACTAACTTTAACTACGAATCCACTTTAAGACATTTTGGGTGAAGATTTACAATACATATATTGACATTTGTAACAATTAGAAAAACAAATCAGAAAATGCAAGTTACAAATAACAAAATATGGCGTAAAGCATCCAAACGTAGTCATTCCAAATAAATTATTCACACATATGAGTCTAATAATGGCTTACCGTCTTTTCTCATGTTATTTAGTCCGTGACATTGATATAATTTACACATTATTTTTAGCGGCAATATAGTACTCAATTAATCAAATAAAATTCAAAATTATCTTGTAATTAGCTAATTGAATGATTCCGTGTACTGAATAAAAATATAGATGGAAAAGCAAAAGATGTAAGTGGAAATTAGAATAAATAATATGCAATGATGACATGTAAACAAAACACAACAATTGAATAATTGTTTACAATGAAAAATAAAATATTCTAAAAAACAACAGAAAAGGGAATCTAAAGCGGATACAAAAATATGAATGTCCTATAGAGAGGTGTATGATCAGGTATAAATATTATAGCAAATTATTTCAAGAATAATTATAATGATTATTATTGGTAATTGATTTTCCTGATTAGAATTGTCAAACATTTTACAGACCTGTTGTTATAATGCTTTGGTCAATGAATGTATAGAAACAGGGAGAATATTTTTTTTTTACATTTGATGGTGAGAATCTAATATTAATTTTAATATGGTAGAAATTGAAATTTGACTATTCTTTTTTCTTTGGTCAACTTTGTTATTAGTTTGAAGTTGCATATTGTGATGGATTTAATTATAATGAAACATAAATGATCAATAACAAAAAAAATGGTCTATAAAGTTAATAATTAACGCAAACAATGCAAAAGATTATCAAAAAAAGGCATCTTCAGTTAGCCAAGTCTTCTAATGATTCTGGTAGATGTTATTAACAACAAAAATATTAATTACGAATGAATACTGACAAAAGAAGAACAAATGAAAATCAAAATATAAAATGCAAGAAAAAATTCACAAATTTTCCAACACTATGACAGCTTGCCAATGACATTAAATAGTTATTTTACAAATTAAAAGAAAATAAAAATGAAAAAAAGCTCATACAATTTCATCCTAAAGTTTTAGAAAGTAATAGTTAATAAGGCATATTATGCAGTTTCAAATACTTGCTAGGAAGCATCACTTATGTGCAAACATAATTAAAGCATATCTTCGGCATACACCAAGGCCAAAAATGCATCTATCAAAGCATTAGGCCTCTGTAATCCTTAAGATTGTTAGAAAGCTTGCTTTTCGTTATGTACCTAACTTCAAATTAGATTTAAGGCCACTCACATATGCCAATTCAAATTGTGTAATGAGGAATAGTATAACTAATAAAAAATATTTTGAAATGAACCAAATCTCTATAATAAAGCAATTGAATTTTGCCGAGCTATTTAATTAAAGACAATGACCATAACATATAAGCAAAATTAGAGAAACAATACCTGAAAGAATTGTTATAAATAAATTGTCTACTACGATTTCTTTGTACTGTCAAATCCAAATACAATAATCAAAATTAGAGACTAAAAAGCATGAAAAAAAAGGCATTTGAAAAAATTAGTCCCAAGGAGTTTTTTTTTAATTAATAAGATATAATGAGGGTGGATACCATTAAAATGAAAGAAGGATAAAGAGGGGGAACGAAGAAGAAAAACCTTAAAAAAAATGAAATTGCACACAATAGATTCTATATAAATTGGAGTTTTGATGCCTTTATAGCTGTAAAGAAGATTATTGGGGATTGATTGTACAATGAATGGGGGGTAAATGCTGGGTTTTCCATAACCAATGGATTGTGGAGAGGGTAATACGAAGAGGAGATCGAAAAGATGAAGAGCTCTATATACGTTGAATTTGGAGTTTCGTTTTATCACGGAGAATGATGGATTATCACGGCGCAATGAACGGGATATTAACGCGGAATAATTAATAGTGGAGAGAAGGAGAACTTCCTTCGTTTTACTCATATGTTATAGATACACATTCATAATTAATATATAATGATATATAATACTATTTCTTTATTATATTGTCATACCACATGTGGGTGGTAAAAACCTAGTTTTCAGCTAGGGGTGGAAAATTGTACCAAATATACCTTACCATATCGTACCATTGCCAAAATGTACTGAAGTTTGGTAATGCCGAATTTTTTTTGGCACGATAGTGGTACCAATACCGCAACATTTAGCAACAACATTTAGATTAAGGGTTCAGATGCAAGCTAACCAAAGTTTCACTTCCACACTAACTTAGCGTTTCACAGTCTCACTCACAAACACGTCGCCCTTTTGCTCTTCTACTCCTCTTCCTCTCTTCTTCTATGTAGATCATATCTGAAACCGTCATATGCTTGTTATGGCACTCCTACCCTACTGTCGCCACATATCAACTGCGACACTGCCACCCTATCATCGCCATACACAATATCTAATTTAAATCACTTCATCCACCCTTACCCTTTCCAATTTTGCTGAACCCATTTCAAGGCTTTTATTCGTTTGAGGTTAATTGTCTATCTCTTTCATTCATCATACATTTATATGTATCAACTGTTTGCCCTATTTTTGATTATTCTTTTCATTTATTTCTTTCCTTTTATTCTTTTTTTTTGTTATATCATATACACCCATGATGATGAATTAGCAGTTTGCAATGGCCAAATAAATAACATATCTACCGATATTTCCGCTTCCCTTAATTAATCAAAGTTAATTGTATTAAACTTTAAATATCAAATATTTATCTTCTTTTTTTTTGCTTTCAATTTCAATCTATCAAATATTTATCTTTTTTTCTGTTCTAATCATATTAAAATTCAATCCTTCAGCTTCCAAGTATCGATTGCAAAAGATTAATTAAAGGCAAGTAAAAGTAACTTAATTCAAAAAATTCTCACTTTTGACTATCCATTTTTTTTAATTTTTTTTCAGGATTTAATTTTTAGTAATATACCGTATCGTACTATATCGATATTTTGGTATACCAAATTTCGATATACCAAAAATTTGGTATGACAAATGTAATGGATTTCAGCATAGTAAATTTTTGTTACAATACACGACATACTCGGTTTGATGGTTGGTGGGATATAAAAATTACTATTAAGGGTAAACTTGGACAATACTTTAAAATATAGTTGCCTCTAACCCTATCTGCACTGTTGTTTAATTGTACGGACCATCACTTATCCTCCAACTCAGCATTCCTCAGCCAGTTGATCGACCATTTGTGGTCAATCTTTACCTCTGCAAGTTTAGTTAATAGGTCCTCGTTACCCATTTATCTCTTAGTTATCTTTTGTGGTTGGGTGACTAAGTCCTAAAAAATGCTCCTAATCAATTAAATAAGATATTTCACTTAGCCGACTATTGAAGACCTCTTTTAGGGAACCGTGGGCTTATAAGACAAACTAGTTGATGGGCTCCTTAAAAGATGGCCCATCAGCCATGTACTTGGCTAAAACCCATTTGTGATTTTTGCCTTACACCACACAAACACAAAAGTAAATAATCCTACCAATAAACAATTAATTGTAGTATTCAATTTGGACAAAAAAAGAAACATAAAATATCAAATAAGATTGTAAGATCATGTCCAATCGGGTTAGTCAGTGGATCGGGTTTGTACCTAAATCTTATTCGTTTAGTCGGATATGGATTATGATTTTTGATCCGTTTATCAAAATACGATCTGAATCCATTAATCTTTTGATTAACAGAAAGGATATGGATAAATGTCGATCCAATCCAAGATATGGGTGTTTTCGGTTTCGGTCAGGGTATAAATTAAGGTACTCCAAATCCAAACCAAATGTAAAAATTCGGTTTCGGTTTCTAAATTTTCAAAACCCAAACTCGAACCAAACTTTTCTGTTCGGTTTCAGTTCGGTTTTATTCGGTTTTGACATATGTTTTTTTTAAAATTTAATTAAACATCACAATGTAATATTAATAGTAATGTAAGAATGATTCAAATTAAAGTAATTGTTTTTTTAAAACAAGGAGCAAGTATATGGATACCATGTTTTCTATTTAGTTACTATTTTATTTGTATATTTACAAGAATAAAATATATTAAATAAAATGATGAATTATCTTGTCATCATGTATATGATAACAAAATATTTGGTTTTTTTTATTTGTCATCTTTTTCGTATTGTAGTATAATTAACTTGTACCCTTAGAGTATATATTAAGATTTTTTTTATTATACATAATTCGGTTCGGTTCGGTTTAGAACTAGGTTGCCCCAAACCAAACTTTTCGATTTCGGTTTTATTTCGGTTCGGGGTTTTATGGATCAGTTTGGACCGGTTCGGTCCGTTCGGTCGGTTTTCGGATTTGCCTTAACACCCCTAATCCAAGATACATATATATACACATAAATTTACCATTATTTATAATTACCACCATAATATTACACATACAATATATAAAAAAATATCATTAAATAAGTTGCTTTTTACAAAAAAGAAGAAGAAGAAGAAGAAGAAATTTGAATGTTGTTAGGCTTAACTTGTATGTTACTTTCACTGTATGTTTTTTTTATATATTTACAAACTAACTATTACATAATTAAAATTTTAGTTGAATCGAATATAATGAGATTCAATTACTTTTTCATGCTCACTTTAGACTTACCCTAATCGGATCCAAATTGTCAATCCTATCTTCAATAGTATAACTAAAATTAGATAGCTAAAATAACTTTGAATTATTCATTTTAAAAATCGTAAAATTAATGATAATCGAGAGCATAAGACATAATTTTCAACTTATCGTACAAATATATAAAAAAAAAAATCACGGCCTTCTTGTTTATTTTATTTTAATTTATGTGTATTAAAATAAAAGTGATAAAAGAAATAACGAAGATGAGGATGAGTAAAATAAGAGTTGGTAGGAGTGAGATTGTTCCAAATGCCCTTTTTTTTTCTTAGTTGAAATTAAAAATAATACCACCTTATATTAAAATAAATAAATTATAAACCTTACCATATGCAGGTCAAAAAAATTAAAATTATGTTTTGTTTTGCGACATAAATATCCACAGCACAAATAAAACCCCCAATTACAATCCTCCTCTTGCCGCATTCAAGTAAACCCTAATCTCTCTCCACAACAGCAAATCTCTCTCTCTCCCTCTCTCCCTCTCTCGTTCTAGCAGCGATGGCGATAGACGCACAGGTTCCGGCCCCCACAATTCCGACGAAGGTCCGATGGGGCGAGCTCGAGGAGGACGACGGTGAAGATCTGGATTTCCTCCTCCCTCCGATCCAAGTAATCGGACCCGACGCTAACGGGCTGAAGAAGGTAATTGAGTACAAGTTCAACGACGAAGGCCACAAGGTCAAAATCACCACCACCACTCGCGTCCGCAAGCTCGCTAATGCTCGCCTCAGCAAGCGAGCAATCGAGCGCCGTTCATGGCCCAAATTCGGCGATGCTGTTCACGAGGATGTCGGTAGTAGGCTCACCATGGTTTCTACAGAAGAAATTGTCCTCGAGCGTCCTAGGGCTCCTGGTATGTGCTTTTTATCCCTATCTGTCTGTAATTTTATGTATATGTTTTGTCTAGGGTTTCTGAGATTAAGTGGCAGGCATGTGTTTATGTTGTTTACTTAGGGTTCGTGGAAGAAATTTGATTGATTTTTATTGTCTTTGTTTTACGGTTATTTAATTTCTACGTCATAACCGGTCCCAAAGGGCACTAAACCATTCAAAAAAACATCTATCAACTAGGGTGACTAGGATAACCTGTGCCTACAATACTATCAACTAATTATTTTCTCTGTTTAGAAAATATAGCAATTCCTTTGAAAATTCAATGCAATAACAATTTCTGTAAAATGTAACAGCAACAACTAATTTCTCAAGTGTCTGATTAGAAAAGTAAAAGTAAAAGTGAAGGCAGAGCCTAATCCGCATCTTAGTTTGGTTTCTTTACCAAGAGGGCATAAACTGAAACCGGAGAATATAACAATGGTAGGATCGTCTTAAGGGCTTGGACTTTCTTTGAAACCTTCAACTCAATCACCAACCTCCATTAAAAAAGATAAAAAGAAAGTAAAAAATGAAGTATTCTCAATTCCAATTCATGCAACATATAGAGTTTTAAGCACAACTAAATGACCAATTCAGAGTTCACTGACTAATTGTTAAGTCAGAAATGGAGATATGTTCACCACAATTGAGTGATCTCTACAGAACAAGTAAAATCTTCATTAGTGCATGAAAGTGAAAATGTAATGAGTTTCAAACCCGTAAAATATTTGTGTTTGTTGATATGGTTGTTTGGTAGGTAAATCAGTAATCAAAATATTACAGCAAGGCACTAACCAAAAGAGGTAAACTCATTAAATGTGTATTAGCTCTATTGATCTGCTCCTTTACTTTGCAAGATCATGCCATGCTAAAAGCAAGCCCGGAAGACAAACTTACTCTCTTCCAACTGTGTAATTTTAGTCATATTCAAATTATATCCATTAGCTTGAGAGAAAAAAAATCAAGCAACCCGAATAAATAGGAAAATGAAAGAACAGTTTTTATTGTTTTTAATACAGGGGGAGCAATAGCCAAAGACCCCAATTTTTTGTATTAATATCTAATCTGATACATCAAAATCTTTTACACCTCAAATTAGGAAGTCCCAACCTATATAGCCTATACATTCCTTTTAACAAACTTGGGAGTTCCTCTACTGTAGAAAAGCTGAAGCTCTGTATCCCTCTTTACACCCTAGATTAGCAACAAAGAACAAATATTATTCCTCCATAAATTGAGTGTTTCAACTTAAGGAATGTAAGGAGAAAAATACCTTAAATGAAACCAAAGGAAAGTGTCTAGTGACCTAATCTAAAAATTCAGAATAAACCACAAAAAACCTACAAATTTCATTGATTATAGATTAAAACACTATAATAGTTATGGGCTGTGAAGCACGGGTACTTCATTTTTTTCTGGGTACCCGTTTGGACACGGCTCGGGTACGGGTACGGGTACGGGTACGGCTAGGACACGGCTGGGACACGCCACGTGGCGTGTCCAATAAAAATAATATTAAATTTTGTTGGACACGGCTAAAATGGGTGTGGGTACGGGTACGGGTATGGCTGGGATGAAAAAATAAAAATTAAGGGGTCAATTTACAATATGCAATGAACTTTGTGGGTTTTGTTTAATTAATTTTATAAATAGTATATTAAGTTATTAAGAGATGAGATGTCCCAAATATCAATCGACAAAAAATTAGGTCCCGCTCAAACCCATTCTCACATCTCTCCTCTCTTCTCAACGGCCCTCTCTCATCTCAACGGCCCTATCATCATCATCAAGTTCTCGCCGTCCAGTCCTTCTCACTCACGGCCTAGACTCGTCGTCGACCTTTTCTCTTCTACTCTTCTCACCCACGGCGGTTCAACTCTGCTTCGTCAGTCTTCTACTCTTCTCACTCACGGCCTGGGCTCGTCGTGGACCTTCTATTTGATGCAATCCTTTCTCTTGTGGATATGACTTGTTTATTTTAAGTGATGTTAAATTTTATTTGTTTGTAGTGTTCTTTGGAGATGAGCTTACATAATGCATATTATTATATAAATATATTTATTTATTTATTAAACGTGTCCCTCGCCGTACCCGTGTACAAGTTTTTTAAGATTTGCCGTACCCGTACCTCGTACCGGTACCGGGTACGACACCCGTACCTGTACCTCGTACCGGTACCGGGTACGACACCCGTACCTGTGTCTGTGCTTCATAGGTTATAGGAGTTTAGACTGGAGAGAAGAAAATAAAAAAAAACAAAGAAATTATAATTTCTAAAAATAAAGAAATATATATTAGCTAGAAGGCTTTAGATTTATTCAAAGTACATTACACCTCAAATTAGGAAGTCCCAACCTATCTAGCCTTTACATTCCTTTTACCAAATGCGGGAGTTCCTCTACTGTAGAAAAGCTAAATCTCTGTCTCTCTCTTTACACCCAACAAAAATAATTCCTCCAGAAATTGAGTGTTTCAACTTAAGGAATATAAGGAGAAAAAACCCTTAAATCAAACCAATGGAAAGTATCTAGTGACCTAATATAAAAATTCAGAATAAACCACAAAAAACCTAAAAATTTCATTGAATATATAGATTAAAACACTATAATAGTTATGGGAGTGGAGGCTGAGAGAAGATAAAAAAAAGAAAAGAAAAGAAATTATAATTTCTAAAAATAAAGAAATATCTATTAGTTAGAAGGCTTTAGATTTATCAGAAATATAAGTGAAAAGCGAAAGATTTCCTAAAAGACGTAAGAAACACCAAGTTATTAAAAGTGTAAAAGCGTTGTATGATAGATTATGAAATATCTTCGATCTGTTGAAGAAGAAAGAAAGCTGGAAATTGAAATCCCTAATTGTAAAAGCGTACATTATGAAAACTTGAACTTCAAAGTGAAAAACTTACTTTAGAGCCAGGTTCTGGAAAATACAATAGATTGTGGCTTGATGTACGATAAAAATAGAGAATACAGATTGAGACTTGAAATATAATCAACTTTTAAGAGAAAAAGCAACATAAATATGTGGTTTAACATGAAGGCATCAATTCCAAACTGCTGTAGTGTGGAGCTGTGTTTGATTGGGTTAAAGAAATGGCTTGAGAGAGGGAGATCATACTAAGGGGTGACTGATCACCCTTGGTCTTGATGGAGAGGAGTTTGTAGAGGGTGGGTCACCTGCAGTCAGCAATATCTAAGAAGTTAGATAGTCACAATTAATTGGACGTTGGTTTGAAAAAGAAGAAATATACTCCCTTTGTCTCAGATTAAGTCCTACCTTAACATTTGTAATTTTTAAGAAAATACCAATATCAATCAAATCAACAATCAAGAATACAAATGATTTACTATTGTGAGCTTTAGTACAGTACTACAGTGATATGCTCTATAATGGAAATGGATGTGAGGCATCCCAAATTAAATGAAATAAGAACTCTTAATTTGAGTTGGAGGGGGCATGTGTGACTACTACTGTTATGTGGGTGTTGTATGTATCCTAATTCCTAAAACTACAAATATCTGCCAATCTCCTGCACTACCACCACAGCTAACACTTCCACCACCACAAAATACGAGTCATGAAAACCTATGTGTATATTTACATACAAGTTCAGTTTTAGACCTTTGTGTATGTTCTTTAGTTAGGGAGTGTGCAAAAAAAAGAAGATTGTTTTTGGCTATGGCTTCGTTTTGTGATGGAGATATTTAGGGGATGTTCAATCTTCATTTTGGGAATTGACCTAAAATTGGAAAACTGAACAGAAAATTGAGTACAAGTCATATTTTGCTATCCCTTGATTTAATTGCCTTAGAGCCTGAATACAAGTCTATGTTTTTGTGGTTATTTACTTCACTTTGTATGGATAATCTTACTTGGCTTTGTAAGGATTAGGTTTCAGTGCAGATAAATGAGTAATTCATCAACACCACCACATCAATGTCTTGACTTTGTCTTTCTTATCACCCACGGTTCTGATCCTTGAATTAATTTGTTGAATTTGCCCATACTTTATATGCAGAAGCTGACGTAACTCAACTTTAAGCTTGTTTATTGATGTTTTTTGGCTACGTGCTTATGTGTATCGGCTATGTTTATAATCATGCAATCTGGATTACATGTTCTGCTACAAATTCATTATGATTTTTTTAGGTTCATTGGAGAAATGGTGGTGGGAATGGGGAAAAGAATCCCATCAATGCAATTTTTCATGATTTGATGAACTAATGTTTGTGGTTTTTTCCCTAGTGCCTTGGTTTTTATTGTGTTAATAGTAGCCATTGACATGTGAATTTTGAAAATTCTTATCTAAGTTGGTAGATGTTGAGCAAAAGCTTGTAGCTAGTCTTTCTACATAATAATAATGCTTATTTTTAAAAAATAAAATCAACCTAAATGAAAAGGGGAAAAACAACCTTGAAGGGGATAGTTTAGTGGCACAGGCTCTTATATGGCAACATGAAGGTCAAGATTTGGGATCTCTTCATGCACCGCATCCTATAAATTGTTTAGTTCATGAAGACAAATTGGAGGTCTAAGTGCACCCTTTGTGAATTAGTCAGGTGTTCTAAGAGGCGTAGATACACTAATTAAATGAAAAGGGAAAAAAAAATGATGATCTAGAAAAACTGCGTAGTTATTCTCTCGAAAGTGTTTGCTTAAAAGGCTATTCTTTTATTTAGCATATATGAAAAATGGCTGCTCACCATAAAAATCATGGGATCTTTTTGTAGTGAGTTTATTCCAAGATGATTAGCCTCATTTAGTAGTTTCCTTTTCTCCATTCTAAATGCTAATCTGTCAATTTGTTTCTTTCTATCATTTGGAGTTCATGTTCAGCTCGTCGTTGCAGCAAATAAGAATTGATTTTCAAGTCATTTTTTGCTGTTTCACACAAAACCTTAATCAATGTTAAGTAATTTGTGGGACGCTACGGGGATGGTACCTAGCCCGGTATGCAGTGCATTGGGGATAGGCTTAGTTGCAACATTTCAAGTTGCGTATAGACCATTTATTACTCTGCTATATCCGAATATCTGATATAAAGAGAAAATATCTGATATATGTATGCATATATTTGGTACGCATACAATTTGTTTTTTCGTTTGTGTTAGTCGAAATAAGGGGTCACTAAGCTTGGCGTTTTTTGGTTGCTAATGCACCCTATTTTGTGTTGGTGCACCCAATGGTCAATATGTAGGGGTACATGAATGAGGCAATTGTCCTTGTGTTCTTTATTTGCCCAATTGTTACTTTATGATGAAAGCATGTTTCTAGTGGCTTTTTTACAAACATCGATTATGAAAATTTTCGTAGGTACCAAAGCTGAAGAAACTAAGGCCGCTGGAGACCCGTTGGCTAGTAAAGCAGGCCAAGTTCTCATGGTGTGTAGGACTTGCGGCAAGAAGGGTGACCACTGGACCTCTAGGTGCCCCTACAAGGACCTCGCCCCACAAACTGAAAGCTTTGACGACAAGCCACCTACATCAGAAGGTCCATCTGCTACCTCGGGTACTACCAGGTCATCCTATGTTCCTCCAAGCATGCGTCCGGGTGCAAAGGAGAACAGTGGCTCTGATATGAGACGCAGGAATGAAGAGAACTCCGTGCGTGTCACTAATCTCTCGGAGGACACGCGCGAAGCAGACTTGCATGAGCTTTTCCGCACTTTTGGCCATGTGAGCCGCGTTTACGTTGCTCTTGATCAGAAGACGGGCATGAGCAGGGGGTTTGGTTTCGTTAACTTTATGAACAGGGAAGATGCCCAAAAGGCTATCGACAAACTTAACGGGTACGGTTATGATAACCTTATCCTCAGGGTTGAGTGGGCTGCACCTCGGGCCAATTAGCATTTTGCAATCTTGGATTATGGGTTATGTTATGTTTAATATTACAAGCATGATACGATGAATTTTGAGGTTTTTCATTTTTGGTTTAGACGTGCTGTTTTGAAATTGCTTTTATTGGATTCGGGCATGTTTTAGTTAAAGGGGTTGCACAACAATATACTATGGAAGTATGGTTTATCAGGTGCCTGCTTTGCTGTGGTATGGTAGTTGCAAGTGAAGGTATAAATCTTCGGATACCTAACCTAAGTTAATTGGGTACCTCGTGATGCAGACGTATCCAAATCTCGAGTTACATTTTTCTCATTTGAGCTCGTCCAAATGGACCAAATCGGTTTACACATTCTTATAAAGAATTTACAATGTTTGCGCTACAATTTTTGATATAATTGTTGTGTATAACATTTTTTGTTGGGCAATTTAGACTAGGTACTTTCATAATTGGCGAAATTAGATTTGGGTACTCTTTTGTTTCAAAATTAGACTTTGGTGCAAATTCCGTCAATCTCCCGTCACAATTAACAGACACGTGATTTTCACGTGTCTTTAACCCACCAAATCTAACCATAGTTAACATTTTAAAAAAAAAAAGTCACCCCTGAGCTCCAACCACTCACCAAAAATACCTCCTCCAACCACTCACCAAAAATACCTCTTCCGACCACTGGCCTCCATCCATCATCATCACCTCCACATATTAAATCTGCCACATATCTAATAAATCCATCATAAATTTATTCATATAAAGATATATACATATACATATGCATATATGTATATATATGTAGAGAGAGATTGCGGTTGGGGGTTTTCATGGTTTAGGGCTTTTCCGACGAGGGTGGGTTTGTTGGAGGGAGGGGATGGCGAATTTTTTTTGATGAGCGGTGGGTTTGTGGTTCCGATGTAGAGATAGTGAGAGAGAGAGTGCGCGGCAGGTTTGGTTCCACTGTCGCAACCTTTGTCTTCCCCAAACCACTGCCATCCCCACCATTGATAGATAATCTCTCACACACACACGCATACCCATAGATTTATATATATATACATACATATATACATATGTATATATATGTAGAGAGAGATTGAGGTTGGGGGTTTCAAGGTTTGAGGCTTTTACGTTGGGGTGGATTTGTTGGAGGGAGGAGACGACAGAACTTTTCCGATGAGCGGTGGGTTTATGGTTCCGAGGTGTTGATGATGGATGAAGCATTGAGATCAGAGGTGTAGGTGATGTTGAAGATGGATGGAGGTGGGGGGAGCGCGGAGGTATTTGTTCCTTTATTTCATTCTTCTTATTTTTTTTTTTAAACGAGTTGAGTTGTGATGGGTTAGTTAAAGACACATGAAAATCACGTGTCTGTTAATTGTGACGGGGGTTAACGGAATTTGTACCAAAGTCTAATTTTGAAACAAAAGAGTACCTAAATATAATTTCGCTCATTATGGAAGTACCTAAGTCTAAATGGCCCTTTTTTGTTTCTACATCCAGTAATTGAAGTTAGGGAAGATACAATTTCAAAAGGAAAATAAATTGAGTTAATTTTGGTGAAAAGATGAAAAAATAAGTTAAGTGATAAGGGTGATCTCTTGATTTTAGCTTCTTCATGAAGAAATTTTCTTTACTTTTTTAAGTTTTTTCAAGAAGAATTTTTCTCTTTACTTGGTGAGTTTTAAATTTTTTCATGAAGATTTTTTTTTTTAACTTGGTGGTAAGGAAATTTTTTTTCACCAAAAATATAGAAGGATATAAAATATCTACTCATAAAATAAGAAACATTTTTCACCTTATTATTTTTTTATTTTCACACAAATTAACTAAATTTATTTTCTTTTTTCATCTTTGCAATCAAATGAAGCCTTAAGGTTTTTTATTATCATCAATAATTTATTATTTTATTTCGTCGAAAAAATAATTTTGTTATGTCATGTTACACAAAAAGGATACAAGTTTTTTGGAAAAATTGACTGTTGTGAAGGAAAATTAGATACGATGGGAGTTTCACGTCATTAATAGATATTTGGGTGGTATTGTTAAAGCAGGTTTATGAGTCTTCAATGGTATTTTATATAAATTTATCTATTCCATGTGTCAGGATGTATTTAATAAAATTATGCATGTCTATTTACTTATTTAGCAATACAACTATGATAATAGAAAAGTCTCAAATAAAATTTATCCAAAAGTGTCATCCCTATCTTATTTTTCTATTTTAGTGGCACCCAATTTTAAAAAATAGAATTAATTTAGCCGGTTTACATGTTGTAGAATCCATTTAATTGTTGCTTTGTAGGATATAAATTTTTCATGTGACTCACTTGCCATTTCATATGGGAATGCATATAAAAATTATCACTAAAGAGAGTTTTTTCCAATTTGCAATTCTATTATAGAAATTTTAATGGTTGAAATGATTATCAAGAGATGGCCTTGGAATCTATCAAAAGATCTAGTGTGATTAAATACTCCTAAATTATTCATTATTATTTTCTTTTTCAACATTCAACTCAATTTCTTTTTACAAATATCAAGGTATCTTGTAGTATAGTGGTAAGTGTTGATTAACTTCTTGAAAGAATGAAAATAATTAAGGTTTTGAATCTTATAGATGTAATTTGAAAAAAATAGATAATTTTACGACACTCAACTTGCTCACAAGCATGACAAAAAGTCGGATTAAGGGTTTGAACTATATCTTTGCAATTTAAAAAAGACCAAGAATAGGGATGGCAAAAATACCTATGTGGCAAAAGAAAAAAAAAAAACCTATCGGGTTACCGAACCTATCCGATCCGATCTGTTTGGAGCGGTTTCGGGGCGATTTTTTTTAAGCCGGTTCGGTTTCAGGTTTTTTTAAAAAACCTTTCGCGGGTTCAGTGTTTTTTTTTCTAGAAACTGCCCCGAATATATATATATATATATATATATATATATTTTTAAAAAAACCTTTCGCGGGTTCAGTCTTAACGACATCACAACCTCCATTTTTTCAAAAGTAGAACCAAATTGAAATATTAGTAATAAACTATTTTATAAATGGTTATTGGGGGGGGGGGGGGGGGGGGGCGACCCGACCTGAATATATCAGGGATATATACTTCGGGCGGTTTTGGTTTAAAAAATAAACCCATGGCAGTTTCAGTGCGATTTTAGCTCGGGACAAAAAAATGCGGTTCGGTTTCAGATTTAAGCAAAACTGCCCCGAAACTACCTCGTTGTCATTCCTAAAACTACCTACAAGTCCTCAATTTGAATTGGAGTAATGAGCGGGGGTGGGCTTCCAGGTAAGGTGTCTCCACCTTGTACCCGTCCCGATATATTTAATTTTATAATTTTTTTGCTTATTATTGTATATAAAATAATTTATTGGTTTGTGAGGAATACTCACCAGAACCCGTACCCGTGAATCATGGTAGAGATGGTCTTGTAAGGAAAATTGAACCCGTTCAGTTGCCATCTCTAACCAAGAATATATTTACGTTAAAGAATCTTATAGTCTTCTACATATTTTTCTATATTACCTTTATCATTATTAATCTATGTTATATATAAAAGTATTAATAACTTGAGTGTTTATTTTTTATTTATTTTTATGTTGATAAATATGCGGTTTGTTTTAATCTTAATTTTAACCAAATAGTTTTACCTTTTGGGTGTGTTTGTCGCGCCGGATTAGAGAGTTGGATATGATTATTTAATCCCATTCGGACAAGATAAAATATCCGATCTTTTAGGTGGAATTCATTAATCCCCCTTTCAGTGAGATGGGAAGTTTTAGTGTGATAAATAATCCGCCGGATATCTAATGCCGATGAACAACAAACATGGGAAAAGATAAAATTATCATATCCCGTTCTTTTGTCTTACACGTAAAACACAGCCTTTGTTCCTATTAATAGTAATATGCATGAACAGAGTTTGTATTGACATTAAAATCCTTATTAATTAGTCACGTTAGACCGAACTCTTACTATGTTGATTACAATTATTATCGGGGCACAAGTTATCCTTCAAATCAAACTCCTCCACTCCCGGCTAATTGAGTCATTGGAGAAGGATTCATGCATGCTTATTTTGTAGATCGTATCTTCTGCAATCATTTCCTAATTTAATCTTCTTTCACAAGGTAAACTTTTTCTTCTAAATTTATCTTTGACCAATTGATTGTTATCATTCTCATCTATTATTTTACATTATGTTGAACTTGGATATATATATAAATATATTTATCAT
This sequence comes from Lonicera japonica, assembly GCA_021464415.1. Lineage (NCBI taxonomy): Eukaryota > Viridiplantae > Streptophyta > Magnoliopsida > Dipsacales > Caprifoliaceae > Lonicera > Lonicera japonica. The sequence goes on from CM038463.1 coordinate 15,047,352, forward strand.
AAGAATTTGGAATTTGTTTCTTTTCTATTATTTAATTAGTGATAGGTAAGTTCTCACTTATTCTCTAAAGCTACTAGAGAGAAATTGTGAAAAAACTATTAATCCTCTTTAAAATAGGGAAAATAAAAAATTAGGATTAGTTTATTTAAGTGGGGTCTAGCTTAATAGTTAAACGGGTGAATTTAAATTCTATAGAGATGATTATTATGATGAGTATATCATTTTCACAAAGTTTTATTAAAAAAATAATACATTTAGCTCTTGAATTAGACTCCACCAAGAGAAATTTGTAACTAACAAATAGCGATAAAAGTAAAAAGAAAATCTAATTGGTGGAATTTACAAGAAATATATGTATATATTATTCAAATAGACAATTAAGTAGTGGTTTATTCTTACGACATCAATAACTCAACGATATTAGTATAATTAAGCAAGATTATTATTTTTTTATTATGTTTGTGTTTACTAAACTACGTAGGTCTAATTTATTTAAAATATATATATACACTTAAGTGATAATTATTGTAATACGTAAGTCTAAATGACTTTTAGATTTATGTGTACAAACTATTGTGCATTCAATAAAGTTGAGACTACCATTTAATTGGTTGCTCAATGTAAGATGGACACTAAAATAAATTCCTAACAAGAATATTAACTATAGTTTTTAAAGGTTTGGGTGGCCATGCCCCACCAATCTGCTATCTACATCCCAAATTATTGCAATCATATCACCAAAATCAATTTGGCATCCAAAAAAAATTGGCCAACTATATTATCAAAATAATTATTTTTTTTATATTATAATATTTTTGTAGTATTATTTTAAAAAATTATAATATATATTTTTAATATTATATATTGTTTTAACAATAATACCACATAAAAAATAGTGTCATAATTGTAAAAGTCCACTAAATATTCTTTCTCGAATATATATTTATAATTAATCGTCTATTTTTCTTTTATATTAAACCATTAATTATAATAGAAAACTAAGAATATGCCCTTACCTTTTTGCCTTGCAAGGATTAAGTACCTCATTAGATCGGAAATTATAATTACACCCCTACTTGGACCGATTGACCTGAAATTATAATATTATGGTCATTACCTAGTTGGGCATTTCAGTTGCTCAAACGGAATTACCCTTAGGGTGTGTTTGGCAACCCCAATTCCACACTATAGAATTGGAATTGGGGGATGGTTTTAAAATTTTATTGTTTGGACATGTTAAAAGGTATAGTTTTGGAATTCTACTAGAATTCTAAAACCACAAATTATAAAGGATTGGATTCCATAAAAATAGTAGAGTTTTCTAATTCCAATTTTTATTGAATTGTAAAAAATAATATTAATAAATAATAATAATTCACCATCACCCCTCATATCAACCCCCATTCCAGCAGCAGCAAACCTACCCCCGCCCCCCCCCCCCCCCCCCCCCACCCCCTCACCCCCCATAAAACAAGCCTTCACAGGCTCACAATTCCCTCTGTTTCAGGAAGAAAAAAAAAGTAGCTACACACACATACATACATACATATACATATACATATATATATATATAAATTACATATGTACACTTGCAACCCCCCACCTCACCTATTTAATCTTTCTCTTTATAAAAGACTTTTACATATACAAGTATATATATTAAATGAATCTCAGCTATCACCGCCTTATTGTTTATTTGAAATTTCAAATGAATTTTACAATTTAGCCAAATAAATAAATTTTGAATTCTATTAGAATTTCAAATGAAAACTATATACAATCCAAACAATGGTATTGCAATTCAATAGTATTGTAATTCTTGGAATTGTAATACTATAGAATTACAATTCTAATAGAATTCTAAAACTATGCATCCAAACACACCCTTAGACTACTTAACGGAAAGTTTCACAAATTGATTAATCATAGTATTAAAGTTTGTTTTTGTGCACCGCTTATAAAATTCGCCTACCGAATTATGCTGTTTATTAAAATACCAAATTTTGTATAAGGTTAAAAGTTCTTTTAACTACGCATAATATCAAAATTATATTTGTATATACTATATTTTTCTCTTTTTTGAAACAATAGTGTCCATCTTTTGGTTCTTATACTTTAGTATTAAGTCTTTTCATAGAAGTATTTAGCAAAAAAAATAAAAAATAAAATTCTTTTCTTTTGTCCATATGATGCCCAAAAAAAACCCAAAATAGAAAACTACATAAAAGATTAGACGCCAGATGATCAACCTCCGGAGGAAGGTAATTTTTTTTTTCCTAAAACTAATTTCGTGTCACAAAGAATGAATATGAATTACACTTGTATGTTAATTAATTTGTGCTTATGTCTCTGTCAATTAGTTTTCTAGAAAAGAGGTAAAAGGTCTTGCGTGACATTATTTTTTGCAAAAAAGTCAATGAATAATATTTTTTAGAAATAAGGGCCTCAGATATCATTCTCATTATGAAATAAGGGCTTATTTATCAATTGTGTTTTAAAATAAGGATTTTTGACCAAGTGCAAATTTAACTTTGTACAAAATTGTGTTTTGTACTAACTTAACTTTGCAATAAAATGTTTTTAATGAAAATTTCTTTTGTATGATGTGTTTATATTTTTTAACAAGTATAGTCTTATGTTTTATTTATAAAACTTTAAAACAACGTCAAATAAACACAAATACATAGTAATATTTTAGAAAATAAAGAATGTAAACTTAACTTTGCATAACTCTGAAAAAATTATTATGTGCATTTTATTAATAAATAGTGTTGGTGCTAAAAATTGGAGGGGTATTTTAAACCACACAGTCAAATGATTTGATCAAATGATTAATGTTATATATGCAACAAACCAACAGAGTTAGAGATGTATAGAGGAGGTTGGCCTTCGTATGAAGATACGGGTTAGTCATCCTCCGTGGAATAGAGTTGGGAGCTCGGTATGCTTTGTATTGATTATAAACAGATAAGTATCACAAACTCACAAAAGCATCTCTAACTATTCTATCATCACGATGTTACAACAAGAGTGTTCTCAGGCTACATGAGTTCTGACTTCTTTATTCTGGAAGCTCTACTGAGTGTTCTGAGTTTCTATTTCTCTCTTGTCTTCTTGCTATTGAATGCAGGGTTCTTTATGTTATTAGGTTTGTCTGGTTGTTGCTGAGTTGGTTGAGCTTGGTTGTTGAAAGAAGTAAATGCTTCTTGTATATATATATATATAACTGAGAGAAAACGTGTGGCCAAAGCTCCTAGAGTAGGTCTGGGGCCATTCTTTGACCATTCATCAACTCTGACCTTATTTCTTCATGAATTCTGGTACATTAAATATAGTTGGTGTGCATTTAATGAAAGTGAGGAGAATTATGCGTGTTTTGCAGGGCAGGTGGCAGTCGCTCATGCTTCTGCCAACTACTCTAGCAGAGTGATTTAGGCGAGAGTGAGCTCCAGGGCTCGCTGAAAGAGTTATAGAGCCAGAACTCCGTAATTCGCTGTCCATAATCAACTCTTCAGTGGGTGCCTAATCCTTGAGGGGCTCTACCTTTCTTATAGTGACACAACAGGGCTCCTTTGAGCTCATCTCGTTGGGACAGACCTGATTGCTGACATGGACAGCTACATATAAGCTCGTGGTTGGCAGGGCAAATTGGATTAATAATTTACACCATCAAATAGGTTTTGAATATGTAATTTGTTAAAATTATTTTAAAGCACTATCAATTAAATACTTATTTATAATAATATGCTAAAAAACATATACTGCAAACTTAATTTTGCATGATTCCATAAAAAAAATACAATTTGAAAATCTATTGCAAAGTTAACGTTGCACTCCTTTTGAAGTTTAGTTAAAAATATTATTCTTTAGTTCTTTTGTAGAAAACTTTTTCAAATAAGCCCTATATATTTTTCAACATCCCATATGATATTCAATGTAATATATATTTAGGTTAAAATAGATTAAAAGCAAAAATCGACTATCAACATATCTAACTTATGAGGTATATATTCAAACATACAGTCCGGCTATTAAGAGGGACTCCCTTACGCTATTCGTGTGGGATAGATAAGTTATTCTCGTGACCAAACATAATAGATGCACTCCTTTAAGAAAAAAAAGAGAAAAGAACATATGTTATTAATCCCATCCCCAAATTCAATTCGGCTTTCTCTTTCTAAAAAAAACTACGTAATTTCCCCTTTGTCTCTCTCTGTACGTGATGTATCCCCATCCCTAAATCAATTCGTCTCTCTCTCTAAACCCACTCTCTCTAGACGACTGCACCACGTACTCCCTCCCTAAATCGCCGGCCTCCCTTTCCGGCGGTGTCTGCTGCTCTCGCTCTCTCCCTCACGCACACTTTCTCTGGTGTATATATACACAGCAAAATCCCACCCCCTATCTTTTACCATCCATTTTCCTCTTATTAGCCGAACAATCCATATATATATATATTTCATGCTAATTTTTGCCTATTTAAATTAGGTATTTGATTTTAGTAGTTGAGATGGATAGATAAGGTTATAGTGGAGGAGAAAATATTAATTTGTGTGTTGTTATAGAAGATAATGTAAACCTTGAAGGAGAAACATCCCATGAGCTAAAAACTACAGTCGATTCTTCTGGAAATTACAATCCTCACGTAAGTGATGAGATTAAGTCGATAAAAAGACAAGAATTTCCGTACATTAGATGATGCTCAAAATTTTTATAATACATATGCTAAAGAAGCTTGCTTTAGTGTTATAAGTTATTATTCAAAGAAGAGGAAGGGAACTGAAGAGATTATAAGGAAAGGAATTTGTGTGTTTTAAGTAAGGGAAATATGAAAGATTTGCTAACGTAGATGCAAAAAGGCGTCGGGGACCATTAAAAGCTGGTTGTAACACTAAATTAGTGGTCGTAAAAACAAAAACGGGTTCTTTTGTTGTGAGTATATTTAAAGAGGGGCATACCCATCTATTATCAACCCTTAGAAAAACCCATCTCCTATGGTCTCATCGTCAGGTTTCAGATACAGACAAAATGCTTGACTTAACAATTCTCTATGGTCAATATACCCTCACATCAACAATATAGTTTACTTCAAGTACAATCAGGAGGGATTGAAAATGTCAGGTGTACACAAAAGGATTTACATAACCATGAAACACAAAAGCGTAAGAAGGTGAAGGGGCATGATGGGGATATGTTACATAAGTATTTTAAATTAGAACTAGCAAAAAACCCTTTCTTTTTTTTTTAAGATTGAGGCGGATCATGAATAAAAAATTACTTCGTTGCTTTTGGGTTGATGCGACGATGAGACGGGCATACAAGTTTTATGGTGATGTGGTGATCTTTGATACTACATACAACTCTAATCGTTATGGGATGATTTTCGCACCTATTTTGGGGGTTAACAATCATGGGCAAACTACTATTTTCGCTTGTGCATTCTTAAATAACGAGCTAGTTGATGCTTTTGTGTGGCTATTTAACCAATTTTTAAAAGCTATGCCAGGCGATGCCCCAAAAATGATGGCCATTCCCTCTAGTCCTTCCAAATACGTTTCACAAGTAAAAATATTTTTCTTTATATAAGTATAATTTTTGTTCTTTAGATACGTTTAATTTTTTTCTGTTTTATAGGTATAATTTTTGTTCTTTAGATACGTATAATTCTTTTTCTTTACATAGGTATATTTTTTTTCTTTAGATAGGTATAATTTTTTTTCTTTAAAAGTATAATTTTTTTCTTTAAATATGTATAATTTTTTTTAGATACGTATAATTTTTTTCTTTAGTTGCGTATAATTTTTTTTCTTTAGATAAATATAATTTTTTTTCTTTAGATAGGTATAATCTTTTCATGCTAGTTGTATGCGTGCATTTTTCTCAGGTATTGTAATTGGCACATTTGTATGAAGTTTTCAGAGAAAATTGATGCGAACAAATACACGTTATATTATATTGAGTTTGCAAATTGTATATGGAATTTCGAGAGTTGTGAAGAGTTTGACATGAAGTGGATGAGACTTGTTGCGAAAAGTGGATTAAAGGACAATAAGTGGTTGCAAGATATGTATAACATTCGGTTTAAATGGATTCCAGCGTATGTTAATCATGTTTTCTCAGCCAGCATGTCAAGTAACCAAAGAGCAGAGAGTAGTCACACATTTTTAAAAAAATATATCGGTAAAAGCAATTATTTGGTTGATTTTATGATGCAATTTGGTAGAGGATTTGTGAAACAACGTCATCAAGAATTGATTGCCGATAACAAAGATATAATTGAGAAGCCTAAAATGAAAATGAATCATGATTTTTTGAAACATATGGTTGAACTTTATACCCGTGAAATGTATTACAAATTTGAAGATGAGATGTGGGTTTGCTTGAAGTATAAATTTGTGCTTCTTAGAGAAACATAAAATGAACAGGTGTTTAGGGTTCAAAGAAAGGATGCGGAAACTAATAGAGTCCGTGAGATTCTTTATAATAGCACTCGAAGCTTTTGCTTCTTGTAGTTGTAGGAAATTTGAGAGTTCTAGCATCCCATGTAGGCACATCTTAGGTTATTTAATCAAATTTCATGATTTCATAAAGTTGCCCGAACAATACATCCTAAAAAGATGGACGAAGGAAGCTGAAGTTGGGACAGTGATTGATGATGGAGGGTTGCATATAAATGATGATAAAGAGTATATCATGAAGCGAAGCCAATTAATAAAAGCTTATTTGGATGTTGTTGACAAGGCCCTCACTAGTGAAGAAGCAACAAAGATTTTTAATGATGGTTTACAAAATATTAGTGAAAAAATTAAAGCATTGGGTTGTAGTAAAAAATATAACCCTTTGGGTGGTTGTGCTAGAAGTGGGAATGCTTCGGGTAATTATGAGAATGTTTATAATGAACCGAATCAAGTACGAGCGAAGGGATGTGGAAAAAGGCTTAAGGGGGGAAAAGAAAAAGCACTAATAAAAGCCAAGAAACACAAAGTTAGACGATGCCATGGGTGTGGTAAAGTTGGTCAAGCTCATGATAAAAGAAATTGTCCGTCACTTATAAACCCGTAAGGATATATTATTTATTGTTTTGTTTCTTTTTCTTTTTTTTTTTCATCTTGAAAATAATGAATCCTATACATATTAAGTTATATTATTTTTTGGTTTGATAGGTCCTTTTCATTTAACAAAGATGCACAATTATTTGACGAGAATAAGTCATTTAGCGAAGACAGGGATGAAGCCGATATAGATTGTGAAGATTGACTTTTATTATTTAATTTAAATTTATAGTTTAACTATATAAGCATGCAAGCTTGTTTTGAATATTTAATTCTTTTCGAGTATAATCATGTGAGAATAGTTTGAACTTGAATATTTGCAGTTTTTAAGTAGTTTTGACTATGCAAGCATTGATTGGTTTTAAATATTGAATTTTCTAGATCATATGTAATGATGGTTGGATAATGAATAGAATTTTTATGTCACTTTATGATAGTTCTCTTTTGATTGTATCCATTGTGGCAATTCTTTTTTTATTGTAACTATTTTTATCATTGTACACTCAATTATAAAACAAAAATAAATACAGACAAAAGTCATTCCACTTACTAATTCAAGTCATAAAAATGGCCCGCAATTTTCAATTAAGTTCACAAACACTTGTTACTTTAAGTCAGTAAAAATATACCAAAAGTCATTATATCTCTTTCTATTGTCATCACATACATAGAATACTTATTACCTACAGTACATAGCAAACAAATACAAAAAAAGTCACAAAGACAAGAGCGAGCCATTTTCTCCTCATGTTCGCCGCTTTCTTGAAACGGCTGATCTACAGAACATAGTTTGGTTCGTGCATTGCCCATAAATTTGATTAGTGCGTTGAGTAATAATGGAGTTAACTCTTGGCAAAAGAATTCCCATGCTATTGCAGCACACAGTTTTCCCACTCATAAAATCCTGCCAAAACATCAGAAATTGCCACCTTCATAAACCCAAAAAAAAACTTTTCAAAAATAAAAACATCATAAGTAAGATAATACGAACCAAAGGAATAATACTTTAAAAATTAAGAAAATTAATAGAGTAAATAACCTAGTCGCTAATTAAGTTACACAAAAACATAACTAGAAATACACAAAAAATGCTTGAAACCATATGATAATACATAATTAACAAAAGATGATAAGCCACAAATCAATGGCATCAACATGTTAATGCTTGATTTGAAAAACAATTAGATTGAATCAGAGAAATAACCAACGAAATGTGTAAGGAAACTATAACAACATTTTTTTTTTAGGAAATTCATCATAGTGGTGAATTCAACTGCTTAATTGTGTCTCTACAGATGAAAGGATTTAAAACTTAGAAGAAAAAGAAAAGATAGAAAGAAAGAAAGAAGGCATTGTGTTACAGATTCGAATGACAAGAAATATGAAGTTTCTCTGATTGTTATACCTCTCGTTTTTCCTCAGCCGCAGGTTTAGCTAGTTGAGTTAGGCCTCTCGCATCTTTCATTACAATGCTGCCTTGTTTGGGGAACATCATCAAAAACATAAGCTTGACTCCCATAAAATATAGTCATCTGGAGACTAGAAGATGTTAATCCTGACCAACTTGGAAGAATTGGCATCAGCTCTAGCACTAGGGGATAGTTGTAATATAAGAGAGGCCGAAGTTGGCCTCATTTGATGCAAACCAAAGACTGTTTCCTCCTTATGAAAAAAAAACAATAAATACTTTGAAAGTATCACTTATGAAGACAATTTTGACAGTCATTTGAACAACATAAAAAGCCATTTAAACAAATCTATAGATATAAAGTGAATACAAAACTGATCAAGCCAATATCAAAGGTTCTTTAATAACATAGCTGTAGGTTTTCTTTTCACTTTGGCCACAACAATCAAATATCAAATACCTAATAAGGTTTTCTATTCACTTTGGCCACAACTCAGGTTTCTTTAATAACTATGTTCTTCAATTCCTTTGAATAAAGAAATCTTAAAGAAACAATTTCTTTAACTATCAAATATCAAATACCCATTATCACTTTCAACTATCAAATATCAAATACCCAATAACAAGGTTATCAAATATCAATACATAATATCCTCAACTGTATAAGATATTATAAATTGGTAGGAGAAAATTAACAGCTTAAACTACATAAATTATTTACCTTCAAGACCAAAAAGAAAAAATTAGAGATAATTAGGGCTTTGGAGGTGGCGAAGGGTGGTGCCGGATGAGGGAGGCCAGCGTTGAAAATGGACAGTAAGAGATTGGGGGAGGGGATTTTGCTGTGTATATATACCAGAGAAAGTGTGCGTGAAGGAGAAAGCGAGAGCAACAGACACCGCCAGAAAGGGAGGCCGGCGATTTAGGGAGGGAGTGCGTGGTGCAATCGTCTAGAGAGAGAGTGAGTGGGTTTAGAGAGAGAGACGAATTGATTTGGGGATGGGGATACATCACGTACAGAGAAAGACGAAGGGGAAAATTACGCATTTTTTTTAGAGAAAGAAAGCTGAATTGACTTTGGGGATGGGATTAATAACGTATGTTCTTTTTTTTTCTTTTTAAGGGAGTGCATCTATTATGTTTGGTCACGAGAATAACTTATCTATCCCACACGATAGCGTAAGGGAGTCCCTCTTAATAGTCGGACTGTTCAAACATAATGATATATGCATATTTTCATTTTCCTTTGAAAACAAGTTAATTTTTGCATGAAATTTCAAATTTCCATACAAGAATTTGTCCAACGTATGTCACATAATTTGACGATATTGAATAGTTATATTGTCAAAGGAGTATTGACCCATGCAAAAGAAATATGTTATATGTAAAGAATCAAGTATATACAATCACTCAAAGCATCAATTACTTTAGCTGAAGCCTTATCAAAATGCTTTAACACCATTTTTCATAGTAAATTTAAATGCTAACTTGTTGAATTCTAAGTTGCAAAAAAAAAAGCGAGTAAACTACGCAAATGGCTCATAAACTATTAATATTGTCTCACTTTAGCCCTAAAACAAAATTTTGCCTCATTTAAATACTTGAATTATTCACCGAGTTTCAAATTGGCCCTTCCATTCAATTTGAGCGTTAACAGTTAACTTGGACGGAAACAAGGGCAAAATTGTCATTTCAATTTGATATTTTTTTAAAAAAATTTGAATTAGATTTTAAAAAGATTATGAAAGAAAAATAAAAAAAAAGAAAGGAAAAGGAACAAAGAAAGAAAGAAAGAGAGAGAGACACCTACCTCCACCTCCTCCCCGCCTCCCTTCCACTCTTCCGTTCTTTCGTTTTCCATTCTTCTTCATCATCATCCATTCTTCCATTCCTTTTTTATCATCATCATCATCATCATCATCATCATCATCATCTTCTTCTTCCTTAAAAGAAACCCTAATTTCTACTTCCCTCTTAGCTAATAAGCCAAACCAATAATTAACCCTTAGTTAGGTACTTGGGATACAGATCTACTTATACAAACTCATTTTAAAACATAATCATAATAAGGAAATAAAAAAAAACGAAATCATCTACAATGAAAACATTAATTTGCTTCAATTATTGAAATTCATCTTCTCGTAATAATGGATGGATATAAGAGACAGCGAGAGATGAACATCGTCCTTTCCCCAATGTGTTTTGTTGGGCCGGAGGATCTCATCGCGACGACAGAGGAAGGCAAGGCCAAGCTGACGTTGACGGAGCTACAGATGAATAAGAGGAAGGCTTGGAGAGAGGCCAAAAGTAGAGGGAGTGAAGTCGCCGGCGGATTTAAAGTCAAAGGTAGAGGGGAGGCGGGGAAGAGGTGGCGGTGGTGGGGGGGGGGGGGAGGAGTTGGGTGTCTTTCTCTTTCTCTCTTTGTTCCTTTATTTTTCTTTCATAATATTTTTAAAATCTAATTAATTTTTTTTAAAAAATATCTAATTAAAATGACAATTTTGCTCTCAATTTCGTCTAATTTAATACCCAAATTGGACGGAAGGGCCAATTTGAAATTTGGCAAATAGTTCAACTATTTAAATAAAGAAAATTTTTGTTTGAGGGTCAAAAGAGGACAATATCAATAATTTAGGAGTCATTTGTATAGTTTACTCAAAAAAAAGAAAGAAGATAAAGGAGTATTAACTCTTTGTGGGAAAATAATATTTATTATCTTGTTTCTTCATAAAATGATATTAATATATAATTATTTTCCATTACAAATGAATATCTTTTGGTAAACTAATTAATTTGCATTTACAATTGTAATAAAAATAATTTTCACCATTAAAATTATTTTTTCTTTTCTTGTATTTCAAATTAAATTCGTACACTTACAAATAAGACATTTACACGGCGCACACACACGCAACGCACCCCTTCCTTCCAACAAACAAATATTTGGATTGCGTTAGCATCAAAATTATTGGTCATGAAAAAAATGTGAACTCTAATCACACACAAATTCACACCCCTCTCCCGTCTCCACTGGCCACGGAGTCGGGCATTGTTCAACTAGTGGCGCCACATTCTCTGTCTCGTCTATTTCTCTCTCTCTCTCTCTTTAACTTTCTCTCTCTACACTATATATATATATATATATTATATAAAATCCACAAGGGGCCACGATATCAGATTCCTTTTCGACAGTCTGTCTTTCATTCACTCATTCATATCTCACCTTCATCTCATTCTTCCTCAGTTCTTCTTAGATTATTGCCCTGCCCTGCCCTGCCCTGCACAAACATTCTCATTTTATTTTTTTTGCAGACTATCTACTTCTCTCTCTTCCGATTTCTGTGTTCTGGCCGGATTTTATGGCTTCCATCATCGAATCTGGTTGGACGGTATGTATGTCTTATATAATGCATTGCCCTAGATTTGTTTATTCGTTGATTGAAATCGAAATCTCCTTTAGCTATTGCTCCTTTTTGGATCTATTGAGTATGCATACCATCACCAATGTTTGTGTATGCATATCAGCATATGTAATCACACTTTCAAACGAATACATGCATGTGTTCGTAGAGACTCGTCACTCACGTATTGATTGACGGTAAACACCAGACATTGTTTTCGGAATTTACATTAGCACTCCGGACCTTGTGATGAGTGGCTCAGATTTACTTTTTCTAAGCAAATCCAACGCTAATTTGCTACAGTGGAGATGTCCATAAAATTTATGATATGGACTTGAATTGTTGTTCCTTTTGGATCTATTAAGAAATATAATCAAATGTTCGAATACATGCATACTTATAGATTCACACCAGAAATTGTTTTCACCGTCGGCATTAGCGCACTGGAACTTATGATGCGGCTCCGATTTACTTATTCTAAGCAAATCCAAAGCTAATTTGCTACAGCTGAGATGTCCTTAAAATTTATGATTGGACTTGAATTGTTTTTGTGGAAAAGTATATTGTATTCTCATAATTGGATCTCATTGTGGTCGGACTGTGAGAAACAGGTCAAATAGTATTAAGATGGCATGGAGAGGATGCAACCAAAGAAAGGCAATTCAAGAACCTGCTCCAATACCTTGTTAAATAATCCAACTAACAATAATTTGAGTATTTTCAACAAATTTATCATCTAAGGAAGCGAGAGGTTACAGATAGTTATGTTATATGGAGCATTTTGTAGTGTAAGCAGCAATATTTATGTCATCTTTTAGGATAAAATGATGCCTGGTGCCCACAGGGCCCACTACCGCTAGGTATTGGGATGTAAAATTTAGATTACGCCCTTCAACAGAAATCCAGAAAATAAAGAATTGGGTATAGCATGCAGCTAATTTTGGTCAAATGTTGTTAGAAAGCTTCTTAACAAGCATGACTTTTGTTAGCCTTGAAGTTTATGATGTTCTCCACCCATGGGATGAGACTATGGATACATGCATGGGGACATCCGAAATTTAGATGATAAAACTAGTTTAAGCGGTAAGCACCTTATACAGGGAATGTATAGCAAGCAGATTAGGATGTAAATTAAAGTGGTCTCAGCTGTAAGAGAGCTCTTAAAGTTTAGGGTCCAGTCGCGTATTACTGGAGAAAAAGGCATAAGCTCTGCCTTGCTGTAATTCTTTGAATGCACAGATCACGAGATTGGGGCCTGAGACAGAGAGAATCCATAGAACTTTGGATTGGAAACTTATATATTTGTCAATATTCCAATGGACAAGGGAATATTTGTTTGTCCAAATTCAATGTTGATATTCTTGTGATTTTGGAATGCGATTCATTAGTATGACTAAAAATTCTTTTTGTACCGGCCTTACTCCTTGCACTCAATTTGAAATGAAATATTGTCACCATTTCTTAATATTTTCATTGTTTGTGATGCAGTTTCTGATAACTCATTTCAGTGATTTTCAACTTTCATGTCTTGGAAGTTTCTTCCTCCACGAGAGTGTGTTTTTCTTATCGGGACTTCCTTTCATTTTCTTTGAAAGAGCAGGATGGCTTAGCAAGTACAAAATTCAGGTTTAGTCTACTAACTTTAACCCCTGCCCAACACTCAGTCATATTAAAATTAGTGTTTCCACCCATTGGATTAGATATCAAAGTTGCATCTATGATCTTGCGTGTTTTACTGTCCTCGGCTGTCCCTTTTCCCTTAGAGGATAGTTAATGCAAAGATCGTTTCCCTCTGAAAATTATTGTGGTACAGAGTTTTTTTTAACTTCTTTCAATTACATAATGATTATTTTTAATTTTGATCGGCTATTGTTACACATGCTCCAACCATTGTTTTTTTCTTCACTGTAATTCGATTGTGCTATTGGATATGCTTCTGAGACTCAGACATACATCAATCTAGGTTATCGTATTCTGCTATGTGCGTGGCTTGCACCCGAAGTTTTGGTTTTAATATATAATCTTACTTAATAAGAACATGCACAAGCTTTCAAGTGGTACTTTCCTGTGAGATAGATCATATACCACTCTTTTTGAAGCTTAATCATGATGCAACAAATGTATATCTCCTTGGTTATTCTGAAAATTTTAATTGTGTTCCACCTGACTGCAAATAAAGTTGATCAAAGCTTGATGACAACATGCTATTGTTTACTCATGATGCCACAAATGTATATGCCAATTTTTGCTACCACTCTTTTTGAAGCTTAATCATGATGCGACAAATGTATATCTCCTTGTTTATTCTGAAAATTTTAGTTGTGTTCCGCCTGACTGCAAATAAAGTTGATCAAAGCTTGATGACAACATGCTATTGTTTACTCATGATGCCACAAATGTATATGCCAATTTTTGCACAGATTGGTGTTAAGATGGTAGTCATGTGGGACTGTGGATATAAATGAGTATTACTTGATTGGGTGGTGGCGACTATCCATGAGTTCTTTACGATGTTGTATAAACCCTTGTGTTTTTTCTGGGGTGTGTGCTTTGGTTGGAAGGTTCGCATGAGCAACAAGTGTAGGCCAGATTAGTTATTTTGTTGTTGTATGAGAGAGGCGTGGTAGATCCCCTTATAGAAAGCATTTGATGTATCAAAGTGCCCGCCAAAGTTTAATTCTTTGTATGACAGGTCATTTGAATGATATGCTGACTATTGACAATTTGGAAACATTTTTTTTTTTTTTTGGGTTGGGGGTGGGTGATTTTTTTATTTTAAAGCAGTGTTATTATTGTGCGTTTTTGGGAAGTAGCTATATAAGTTTGTTTTCTCTCTGTCAAGAGTGCAAGCCTTGTGTTTTTTCTGAGGTGTGTGCTTTGGTTGGAAGGTTCGCATGAGCAACAAGTGTAGGCCAGATTAGTTATTTTGTTGTTGTATGGGAGAGGGGTGGTAGATCCCCTTATAGAAAGCATTTGATGTTTCAAAGTGCCCGCCAAAGTTTAATTCTTCATATGACAGGTCATTTGAATGTGATGCTGACTATTGACAATTTGGAAACAAATTTTTTTTTTTTGGGTTGGGGGTGGGTGATTTTTTAATTTTAAAGCAGTGTTATTATTGTGCGTTTTTGGGAAGGAGCTATATAAGTTTGTTTTCTCTCTGTCAAGAGTGCAAGCAGGTCTTACTCGGATCTGTTGCAGGTTACAATGTTTAAGGCATGGGTTGAACTAGTACTAGAGTTAGGCACGTTTAGTTAGATTTTCCTTTGTCCCTATTTGGAATATTTGATTGGAGCAGAATTGCTCCATATTTAAGAAGCTACAATGGAGTTTCTCAAATTGAAGATGATGGTGGATGCTTTACAGTTATATTTTAGAACTTTTTTAGTTATTTAATCGTCCCCCTAATCTTATTGGGTAAAATAGCTTAGTTCAGATATGCACCTTTATACTTGCATCTGTTTAATGCTATAGTTCTCTGAATTGAAAATGATGGTGGATTCTTTGTTATATTTTAGAATACACAAGCTTTCTTTGCTTCCTTTTAAGTTCTTCAAAATGCGTCCCACTAAGGAGCTTCTTCATAGGCATTACTCAATTGTGAATGTTTTTTTCCTTTATTTCTTGTTGCCAGATGTAATGAATTATTACTTATAAGCACTTGCTAACTTCTGGTTTCGTGCAGATAAAAAACAACACCCCTGCAGCTCAAGAGAAATGTATCACCCGCCTATTGTTGTATCATTTTTGTGTCAATCTACCAGTTATGATTGTTTCCTATCCCGTCTTTAGATTCATGGGCATGCGAAGTAGTCTCCCATTGCCGTCCTGGTATTTTCAGGTTCTTTATATACTAAATCTTTTTCTGCATAATTAAAAAGAAAACCTTTATTTTTGAATTATTATTGTATGCAATCCTATTATATCTTCCAAATAAATTGGCTCTTTTGTTCTGTCAAGTACTCGTTTATTCTCATCCTTTATAAATCACATTTTTATTTTTTCCTTTCCTTTGGTATTGATTTTTTTAACTTTTCATTGGTGCAGGAATGTAGTTTCAACACAGATTCTGTTCTACTTTATCTTGGAGGATTTTGTATTCTATTGGGGGCATAGGGTTCTGCATACAAAATGGCTATATAAGCATGTCCATAGTGTCCACCACGAGTAAGTGAAGGGAATTAAGTGCTACTACAAGCTCCTTTTTTTTTTTTGGCTTGAAGGAAGAAGGGCGAGGGGGAGCCTAAACCCCTAAATTTTATTCAAAACAAGTCAATTATACAACAAACTAAAAGTGCTACTACAAGCTCTATGGTATTTTGAACAATGTTTATTCTCTTGCTTTCTCTATGTTACCATTTTGTATATTATGTGTACAGGTATGCAACACCCTTTGGTCTGACATCTGAATATGCTCACCCCGCTGAAATACTTTTCCTTGGGTTTGCTACCATTATTGGCCCTGCCGTCACTGGGCCCCATCTGATAACCCTCTGGTTGTGGATGGTACTGCGAGTCTTGGAGACTGTGGAGGCACACTGTGGTTATCATTTCCCGTGGAGCCTTTCCAACTTTTTGCCTTTATATGGAGGGTTAGTATATGCATTTTCTTCCTCCCTACCCCCATCTCCCCCATAAGAAAAAAAAAGATTACGAAGAAAGAAAAATGAAGTTCCTTAGCAGTCTCTCTGTGTTTTTATGGTCAGCCTTTATTTGTCATCATGTCCATAATACTTGTTATCCCTGAAATTTGTTACACTGATTTTCCAGTTCTGACTTTCATGACTATCACCATCGACTGCTCTATACCAAGTCAGGAAACTACTCGTCAACTTTTGTTTACATGGACTGGTAAGCTTTTGTTATATACATTACACCCTATAAAGGAAAATCTTTTGTCTTTTTGTAGACTACAAGTCCCTTTACATTTCTGAAACAAGTTGGAATATATAAGAAGAATTACTGTTCTGTCTCAACCTAAGACTTCCACTTTTCTTCGTGGAACACAACCAACCTAATAAATCTCAAAATTGAAAACAAGTTATACTAGCATTGGATTGAGACAGAGGGTGTATTATTGAAATTTCTTCCCATCCTATTTGTACCCCAGTGGATATGCTGTTTCATGCATTGATTTTTGGTGATTTTCGGAAAGACTGCTTAGTTATTTCCTACGGCAGTCCATCCTTATATTTTTGGGTTCTACACCACAAGAAGAATATCTAGGGGTGGTAATTTGTGTTTTTGGGTCATGTTTTTGTCTGACATGACCCGACACAACAAGAACAATGAGGATACAAACACGACACGACTGGACATACATGATTACAATCTTTTCACCCTAATAGATACATCCTAACATGAGTAGAAACAACTTTTTTTTATCTCATTTAGTCACGATTGACAGGACTAACATGAGTAGACACGGTTAACACAACCTAACCTTTAATTTTGTGTCAATTTCTGAATTTCGTTCCAAAATTTGGACACAGTCACGACATCATGTTATGAACTCTAGATACGAACACAACATGAACATGAATTCTCATGTCAAATTGTCAATTTCATTTTGTTTCTTGGCGTGACGTGTTTTCATGTCGTTTCTTAAATTGCCACCCCTAAGAATATCCTCTGTCCAATGCGAGGGTCTTGTTGAATCTGTAACAAGAAAGCCTGATAGAGGCATATACAGAAAACAGATTACTGTGGAGGTAGACCTGCAAATGCTGTGGAATGGGTTAATTCTTCTAGAGGCAGGCTTTTGTGAATTAAGTACTTCTGCTGGGGCTTGCATTTTTTAAGGGCGCGTTAGATAAAAAAATTGGGAAATGGTCAAAACATAATGAATTTTTATGAGAAATTGGAAAAGAGAACTTATTTGCTGAGATGTTCTATTTCTTTTTCTGGTTTGTAAATGAATTCCAATTCTTGGTCAAGGGCCAAGAAAACTATTTCATGAAAAAAAATTGAGAATAGTGAAAAGATGGAGACCATCTCACCAAATTATTCATCTCATTTTCCAAGTTTTCTTGCACATACATTATGTATTTTGGAGGTTTACTTTGCACCATTAGCATAAACCCTTGAGATTTGTCGTGTTCAGTTTTATTCTCGATGTGCTATATATTTATTTTATTGATGCTGGACTCCTGAAATGCATGATCTATAACATGATGACGTTGTTTGGATTTGATGCTTATTGTCAACGTCTTACATACTACACTGTGAGAATGATTTTTAATTATTTGATGTTATTTCTCTCAGGATCTTCGGGACTGATACTGGGTACAGAAAATTGAAAGCTCTGAAAAGCAGCGAAGACGAAGCTGTAACTTCCAGAAAATACTAAGTGGATAGAGAGGAGAGAAATGGAAATTTGAACTTTTTGATTGATGTGGTGCACCACACAGGGTGGGTTCTTAATTGAAGAGAGGATCTTGGTAAAGAAAGGTCTATATTGTTTTTCATCCTCCCTCTTCATCTTGTAATGCAATTGTTTGTGTTCAATTTATGTTTTTCAGAAATATGCTTAAAGCTTCTCAAGGGATAATATTGCCATTTGCTACTTCATGCATGAATGAAGCTCTTTTCGTTGAAATTTGGTTTCTGTTTGTGGATTGTTATCTGTCTTAAACACGGACTGTTATTGGACACTCCTTAATCTTGTTATGGATAAAACTATATATAGATAGGGTTTTGTTTTGGTACAGACTGACCTTTAGCGATAATTTTTTGTTGCCGAAGAATGGAGTGATGTTTTCAGCAAACAAAAAATAGTTGTTGTAGCGTCAATCCACATCAGTGTTTTAGAAGGCATCCAGAAGCGCGCATTGCTGCGCCTTAAACAAAAAAAAAAGCTCCGAAACTTATTGAGAACAGTGAATTCATACTATGCTTACGTCTTTTACGCCTAGGCATTTAAGGCTTAAGCCTTTTGTGCATCTTTTTTTTAGGCATACAAACCACGTCATCTAAAACTGAAAAGAGAGAGAGGGCAAGAAGAACGATAATAACTAACTTGAAATAGAGAGGAGCATAAGAAGTGATGAACAACGATGAACAACTTGAAACAAAAAGAGAGGAAAAAAAACGATCAAGCACATACAGACGTTATGTCGATCGTAATACCTACTTTCATTTTTTAAAGATTGTTATTACACTTGAGTTTTAGGCTATATTAATTATTATTTTTTTGACTTTATGTTGATTGTAATATATATTTTTACTTTCTAAAGACTATCTTATTATACTTTAGTTCTTAATTTATATTAATTATTTTTTTATTCTCTTAAGATAAAAATGCTTTGTATGAAAAGTTTATGTTATCTTTGGACAAACAAACGCTCAGATTTACAACAGTGATTTTTAAAACATTAGTCCGCCTACAAAATATAGATAGTTAGTCCGCGCCATATCATTGACCGTATACATATGCGTGCAGTGTATATATTATATTATATACGTGTAATATTCTTTCGCCCACTTGGGGCTGTGCAGTATGTTTGGGTATCAGAAGCCTTGGGCATTAATTAAGCTTTGTCATGGGCTTGCAACGTATGCAATTGGGGTTAGGCACGGGCTTGCCAAGTGTCCCGTTGAAGTTAATGCGTTGGCAAGTGAAAGTGAATGAAATAAAAAAGGAGTGAGTTAAAAAAAAAAAAAAAAATTGGATTGGACACACGAGGATTTTTCAGATGGAGAAGGCCGAGAGAGATATCTCTATCTAAAATAAGAGGGGAAGGCAGCTTGTGTTGGAGTATCGAATGTATACAATATTTGTGAGTGTATACTAGCTGATTAGCTGTATCTAATTATTCTGTTGTGATTGATGTATATATGGGTGGCTTTCGGTGGCTTGGTAGCTAACCACCCTAAGTTTGAGTTCTGAGGTCGATTGAGTGCTTGACAACAATAAATCAGTCTGTGGCTGGCGCAAATGGTATTACACTGAGCGGGGATTAGTCGAGATATGCGAAAACTGGTTCGGACATCTTGTGGGGCAATACCCCCGAACCAATGCTTTATGTTGATTATAATACGCTTTAAATTAAGGAGCGGTTATAGCAACATGTTGTAGTTGTTAATAATTTCTTTCTTTTTTTTTGGACTAAAAAAATTATTCTTGTAAGCTTCGTATTCTTGTTATATTGTGTAGTTCCCGCAGGAAATTGTTTGTTGTAATTTTTTAACTAATTTACTCTGTTTATAAAAAGTTAAAAGACGTTCATAAGGAGGTATTTGCAATTTTCCATCTGTTTAGGGGGCTTTCTGCAAAATCAAGATCGTTTAGGTATTGCCCTTTTTGGCTGTTAAATCCTGTCTGTTTTGTGCCCAGCTTAGATCTTTTTAACTTTTTCTTTTGTTGAATAGATTTTATTCGATTAAGGCCAAGATTTTTTTGGAGAGAAGTGTTACTTAGAAGAAGCTCAACTCTCTTTAAGATATAATATTGTTAACCAAAATATCTCGTTAGTAAAATCTCTTTTAACTTGGGCAATAGTTTTATAGTTTAAGAGATGCCGGATCAATATTCATGTATAACATTATTAATTATTTGTTGCGGCAGCTGTTTTGAGTAATTAAAAAAGTTATTTTTATACATTTCACCAACATTTACCCTTGTATTAGTAGATTAAATTCATTACTTGTGTCAATTTTTTTTAACTTAATTAATGATTAACAATAAATGTTATTTACTATTAATTGCAACTTAGGAATTCTTTTTGTAGGACATGATTAATTTAAAACATCATTTTTTTTAATCTTTTTTTTCCAAGCGATTGTTCTGCCAAAGGTATTAATGTAGGTAGGTGTATATATATACCCCTCATTTAGTATATTAATTTAATTGTATAAATTGATATTTCGATACCTATATTACCACTTTTTCAAACAAAATTAACATAAACTTTTGTGCATTTTCTTCAGCTGCTCTTCAAAAGGACACCAGAACAAAAAAAAAAAGGAACTATTTGCAATTTTTTTTACAAACTTGCATCATCAAAACTTCAGTTCTCCCTCACTAGATTTTCTTCTCTTTCCCTAGATCGATCACAACCACACTAATATTGTCACTACTACGCCTGGACATAGCCAGTTTCATCAGGAGCATCGAAGCATCATACTCCAAGTCCTTAACCCTACCAGTACTACTCTTCGATCCTCTTCTTGACCCCGGAGCCTTCCCTTTGAGGCACATGCGTGCTACGGCACAGGCTGTTTCGTTTGAAACCACATCCCACAGTCCATCGCTCGCTAGTATTAGACACTCATCCTCATCCGTCCGATCCGTTATTGTCACCTCAGGTTCACAACTCACATATGGCTTCAAATAGTTGTCACCAATTGCTCTTGACATAGCCAGAACACCTAGAACACGTGCACCGTCCCAGTATATTACACGGCCGCCAGCTGCTTCGATCCGCTTCAGCTCATCTGCTCGGTCCGGCTGTAACGAAACATAAAATTTAAATTGAGAAAGGGATATATTAGACCATTTGAAATTGTCGCGATGTTTATTAACACATCTCTAAGCAATAATACTAACTCACGTATAATACAAAAAATGCATCTATTTATTATGGACCGGGCCTGCCAAAACATAAATGAAATCATTTAGGTGGCCCCAAAAGATATTGAAATCATTTAACTACCTTTTTTTATTTTTAACAAAGCAATAATTGTACACAACTTTTTTCACACAACGCAATTTTTTCACACAAATATAAATTTACATATACACGAGCACCACTATGAAGATGTATATATAACTACCATAATATAAATAAATCAAGTTCGATAATCACTCCCATGTTAGTTGAATCTAGCACATCTTGTTATGAGAATAGAATAGGGGGATTGCCAATAAAAATATACTCACTCTGTCCCAATTTAATCGTTTACTATTTTATTTATAGATGTCCTAAAATAGTTGTCCACTTTTCACATTTAGTATGTCATTAAATTAAAATAATCTTTTTATTTCCAATATCACCCTTTAAGCTCTTCACACTTTTTTTATTTTGGGTCCCGCCACCTTTTTTATGAGAAAAAAAGTAAAGAACATTTTTAAAAATAAACATTTTCTCTTGAAGTAATCATTATGTCTCCTTAATTTTTCGTTTTTCAAAGTGTGACAATTAAATTGAGACGAAGGGAGTAATAATTTGAGATTATTGCATTACTCCTTTTTGGTCAAAACGGTTTGCGTTATACTAAAACAATATACTCCTTCCGTCCCAATTTAATTGTCCACTATTCTATTTATAGATGTCCTAAAATAGTTGTCCACTTTTCACATTTAGTATGTCATTAATTATAACAATATTTTTATTTTCAATATTACCTTTTAAGCTCCCCAAATTTTTTTTATTTTGGGTCCCGCCACCTTTTTTATGAGAAGAAAAGTAAAAGATATTTTTGAAAAATATTTTTTGGAGTAATCATATGTCTCTTTAATAGTTTTTCTCTTGAAGTGTGACAATTAAATTGGGATGGAGGGAGTCTCACGTATTTAATTATTTTTTTCTTTTAAGTTATTTAAAAGAATATGTGTGACAATTAAATTAGGACAGCTTTTTGAGGGTATTTGTCAAATTTAATTTTACACGTATTAATAAAAATATTTTTTTTTCTTTTAATTATATTTAAAAGAATATGTCCAGAGGTCGTAGGTGATTGTCTAATAATTTTCTTTATGGTAGGGGCCACCTCTCACCGTTAGGTCCAAGATTATCCAACGTACGTTGTTCCATGCTGCGCAAATGCATCAACGTATTCTAGAGTTCATTACACATGCTAGCCTCTCAATATATACACGCATCTAATGATTTTTATTATATTTTGAGGACTGACCTTGTGATCAATAGAGAGTGGTATGGCTTTGCCACTACGACAGAGAACAGCTCTCGAATCACCACAATTAGCTACGACAATCTTCTCCGGCGTTATAACAGACACCACCGCCGTCGATCCAACTGCATCACATGCCGGCGCCTGGAGCTCACATCTACAACTAGCGCCGGAAGCACCTTCCTTCACTTCAATCACCTCCTTGTCCATCCGATTGAAGCTCTGCTTCATCACGTTCTTCCACTCCTTCGATTCTTCTTCCTTCTCCATCTCTTCTTTCACCAGTTCATGCAATCGATCTCTACACATGATTGCCGCCTAAAAAATTCACCAAAAGGAAAATATTCAATCTAATGATCTTAAGAGAAGTATGTTAGATTAGAATGTCTGATCAAAGTTTTACTAGAATCGGCCGACACATGTAGTATTCTTGCATTTTAATAGATAATAATAACTCTTTACTTTATGTATATGTATAGATTTTTAAAATAAAATAAAGTCTCTCCTCTATATACAGATAAATAAATACACGGAGCGGTTCCAATAAGAACCTCCTTGAATTGAAGGACCGTTGAGTGGATTTTTTTTTTTGACGAAACTTAAAAAAACGATTACTTTTAACAAGTAAATCAATATTCAATACGTATATAGTATAGATAGATATATACATGAGAACATCCGTGGCCGTCATAAACACCGAAGTAATGCGAATTGGCTATTTCTTCATTCTTTCTCACACAAAACAATGGATGAATCGCCACCGCATCCTCCATATCTCGTCTCTTTCCACAAACCGAAGTCAGACCGAACTTAGGGCACAGATCCTGCGATTCCGATCTCTTAACCGGCGTCTCCGGCCGTACTTGTTCTGCGTCGGAGCTCTCATACTCGTCGGAAAACGCCGCAGCACATATTTGCAGCCTCTGACGTTTCATTTCCTGCCGGTCAGCCTCCGACGAGTTAACGCCGGCGACGAACTTCATTCTGCGGATTTGCATTCTCCGCCGCCTGGCTGCTCGTGAAATCGTTTCGCACCGCCGCGAGCTGTCAGCCTCGCTAATCATTCCACTGCAGATCTCTGCCATTGCGAATCACAGGTACATATAATACGCAGATTAAAGTGATAAATTATTGAACTTGCTCAAAAGAGAGAGTTTTTATTCAATTCAGTGTTTAGATCGAGAAGTGAGATTATGAGAAATTTGGTGATCAAAATAAGGGGAGAGGGAAAAAGTAAGGGGGGGGGAGCGGGGTTTTTAAAAGAGACGGAAGTGAGATCGCCATTATTATTGAAAGATGGGGAAGATTATTTGGATTGTGACACGTGTAGATTGCCCGTTGCGTGGAAGTGATCAGTGGTGTTGAGGGGGGTGACGTGAGGTGAGTGTTTATATTCTGCCGAGTCATGTGTCGTCCACGTCTCCATTGTTGTTTGACACCTGTACAACTACCTCTCTCTTAAATATTATTAGATACACGATATATATATATATATCTATATCTATATATACGTGAGCTAATTAGATTTCAACACCCCGGCTGACGGGATTGTACGAGACGCTTCTTTTTCTCTTCACCTAAAGTAGCCAAATCGAAAAAGAGAAATTTTTATTATTAGCTGATTTGTCTGCTATTAAAATTTTAATCTTTTTGGTGGAATGCATGGTGTTCAATTTTTTATTTTTTTTAGCTGCAGACTCAGTTTGTTAAGTAAAGATTAATCTCATTTTTAATATAATATAGAAACATTACGTGACGGACCAAAAAAAGAGACAGAGAAATAATATGCTATTCTGGTTACAAATTATGAATAAATATGTATAACAATAAGCCGATATAAGAAATAGATGTGTGTGTGGTGAGATGGGGCCGCCGCTCACCCAAAAATATATAATTTTTTATTATTATATCAGCATTTTGATATAATATTCTTATAGTTATAAAGACTCGTCTCATTATTTTAGAAAAAAATTAAGTATCAAGCTTTTAATATAAATAATGAGTATTACTTTATATAACTAAAGTCTTGGTATTAATATTAATTTTCACAACAAAATGTGTTGAAGACAAACAAAAGTTTTATAAAAAATAAAGAGTAACTAGGTTATAAAACATTACCAACAAATACTTTTCGCCAAAAAATTGTTACTAAAACTTTTAATGGGAAAAAATGATTGTTCCAAAGCCCCTTTTTTAACTACAAGTTACATATATTTTTACCACCCAAAAGTGAAATCTTGACACCATCCCTAGATATGGGTGTGGTTAGTCTCACTTGAGTCATTTAGTATTTTAAAATTTATTATAGGATAAACATATTTTTCATAAATATACAAGAAAAATGTTAAGAAAGATCATATTAGAGTGTCAAAAGACTCATTTAGAGTATGAATAATTATACCGAGCTCTGTGTATACCTACGCACTTAAAGCTTAGTGTAAAGGAATTTGAATTCTAGCTATTAGTTGTATTAAAATTTGAAGAGAAAATGTGACGTGTTTAAAAACAAGTTACATAGCTCAAACAATTCTAGACACCCAAGTTAATGATGAGTATAAATGCATTACCACTCATCACTTTATTTTGTTTATCTTCCGGTGTAGATATGTGGTTGAATTCATGTGCGTCAAAATTTTTAAAATGTTATTTTAGTTTATCACACGTTCAAATTTATCTTCATATTATACTTTTAAAAACTTTTTAGTTGACTCTTAAAAGTATGACTCATAAGTAATTTTAAGTTCATTTTTAACTATTTTTCATTATCGTCGATCTAAATTTCAATACAAATATTTTTCAATTAACGTCAACGTATATTTAAATTGCTAAATGAATTTTATTTATCTTTTTTGGCTTTATTCAAGTTTTATTCTTAAAAATAAATAAAAGACAAGTCACGCACTCGTCCAGTATAACACGAGACATGGAATTTTTCTTTTTTAGTGATAAATTCCATGCGACAGCTGTCAAGTTCATAAACGAGGAAATTAAGAAAAATGTGCAAACGAAACCCAGAAGAAACATAATTCCAAAATTCGGTGCAACTATTTTCAATACTAGGACACTTGGTATGAAATTTATATATATGATTAAAAGAAAATTCAAAAGTGGACCCAATAGTTGAAATGGTCGACTCTAGAGACTAGAGAGACACGTGGTGGGTTGCAGATTTTTGGTATGACTTGTCAGAATTAACTTTTTATGTGACTGCAGCATTTTGAATACTTGTGTAAAATTGTAATGCATTAAAATAATGCTTTAATAATTATGTAAAATTTAAAGTATTTTAATAATTAATTATGTAAACCTACTTGCCAACTTATTATTGTGTATAATAAATGTCTATTAATACAAACCCATTTTATACGTGTCGTCTTATTTCTCTTTTCTTTCATTTTTAAAAATTCTTTGAAATAATATAAATTTAAATCTAAAATTTGAATTATATTAAAATTTATATATTTTAAATTTAGTTATCATGAACTAAAAAATAAGATGCACCGTTGAACTTTACATTTAATATATTTTATTTTAATTCAAATTTAAATCTAAAATTTGAATTATATTAAAATTTATATATTTTAAATCTATTTATTTATTTATTTAATATTTTTATTTAAATTTAAATATTCGCATGCATAAAAAAAAACATATTGGGGTTGGTGGGTTTGCACAGTGAAGAATACGTGTTGGCATTAATTTAGGCTGGGTGGGCCTCGGGGGCCCAATAATTGAACCTTATATAAGAACAACGTAAGCTCGTGACATTAGGATGTGAATTCCAAATGTCATCTTCTATAAAAAAAAAATATCTAGATATGAAGAGCCGGCTTAGATCTGCCACGCTTCTTGTAATGGGGACATGTTTACAATTCCAATAATGATTATTTGCTTTAATTAATAAATAAGATAATGATATTAAATCTTTGCAAAATTATTTTAACATGTCAAAATTATTTTTAGTGATATTTTATATAAATTTTTTGAGATATTTTTTAGTCACTAAAAATAATTTTAAGGTTACAAAATATTTTTGTAAAATATTAATATTTATTTCTCTTATTAATATTATATTATATCATATCATATTAACATTAATTAAAATTTTATTAATTTAAAGCTGAGTGCATATTAAAAAAGCAACATATGCGAAAGGAAAAAAAAAAAGAATTTTGTATAAAATTTACGCAATTTATATAAAAAAAATATCTCTAGTAGTCTTTTAAAATTCAAATTTGAATGAAATGGTTGTATAAAACACACTCCCATTTTATAATGCCACATCAGTTTTCTCTCTTCATTTTTAAATAAAATTTGAAAATATAATAACTTCAAATGTAAAATATGAATTTTGATAAAAATTATATATTTGAAATATGTTCATCAATACGTACAAATCAAGATCAATTGTGACTATAAAATTATTTATAATTCAAGAAAAATAATAATAAATTGCTTAAATTGATAGTTAATAAATGTTAGAATCTTATTGGTTATTTCAAAATTAAACCAACACTTTGTCAAAATATTATTGGATCATATTTTTTTTAGTATTCAAATTTTTTTTTTTTTGTAAAAGTTGGTTGACACGTGATTTACAAGTTAATTTTTACACTACTCGGAGATGCTCTTATACCTTTATCTTTTATTTTCTTTAATATTTTTTGGCAACGAATTCTAGCATATAAATTTTATAGTATAAGTGATGATTTTAATTTATTCTCACTAGAGAGAGAGAAAGAGGAATGCTATATTGCAGTTGATACTTGATATAACTTATGCTTTTAATTGGTGAAAAGATATAACGACCAACTTAACTAGTCTAATTTAGTAAAATTTTGTACGTTTAAATTAGGGTGATTTTGTTTCTATCTATCATATCTTACAGTTAATTCATGTTGTTAAGTTAATTCACATTATTTATTAAGTTAATCTGCAAACGTAGATAGATTGACAAAAAAAAAGATTATTAATTTAATTTTATATTATTATTTTGAATAATAATTTAATACTAAAATATATGTTAAATTAATAAGTACAACCACTTTAAAATTTTAGATTATAATATTATTAAATGCCCCTTTCCCCTAGCCTCCTTCTTCTTCCAAGTCAACGCCATCCTCATGTGTGGATAATTTTCAAATCAATCAATCCACGCACAACTGTGAACCCAAACCTTAAATCGTTTAAAATTTTTTGAAAGGTTAATAAGAAATAAATTAAAAGGGAATTATTGAATCAACCCATGCAATCATTCAATACACCCCGATTCAAAATTTTCTAATCCAAGTTCAAAATCTTCATCATACCCCCCAATACATACAAACGGTCACGCACACATATATATATATATATACATACACAATCCACCTTTCTATTCACCTCCTTTTTCTTCTTTGATTTCTTGGTTTTTACGGTAATGGTTCAGTTTGATGTTTTAGTCGAAAACATAGGCTTCAAATCCCAAGGCAGATCATTGACACCAATTGCTGATCTCAAGGGCAAAACTGGCATAAAAAATGGATTATATCACCACCAACAAAATTTAGGGAAGACCGATTTGAAACCTTCTTCAATGAATTCGAGTTCGTTTGATTTCAATTCCTCATTCGTTGATGATCTTGATAGAATTTTTTGATCCACTAATAATAATCGAAAACAAGAAACTTCAAATTCGAATGGTTTTGATGATTTGGATTAGGAATTTTAATTAAAATGGAATCTAAATTTATATAATTATAAATTAATTTTAATTGGTGGATATACTTATCAATTTTGAAAGGGTATTCTTAAATGCACCCAAACAATCCGTCTTCTCACCCCACAAAAAATTGAACTTATGTCAATCTTAACCTAAAAAATAACGTAAAACTCATTCTACTCACTCCGATTTCTATACTTAAAAAAAATGTTGCTAATTTATCTTCTCACAGCTTAAATTTTTAAAAATTAAAAATTAATTACAAATGTTACTACACGGCTCCTATTTATATATAAGTATATCTTCTGATACACTCATACAAACATATATATATATATATATAAAAAGATTTCAAGTAATTTTAATTTTAAAAATCAAATGTACATTCTATATTTGAGATTGTCGACCTGGAAACCGAGCTTCTTGTAGAGATTCACATATGAAATTCTTGAGGGATCTTCGTCTTCATGAAATGGTACGCGGTGGACGTTTCTACTTCTGCATTTCTTTATTGATGCCTTCAGCAATGCCTCTCCAATGCCTTGCCTCATGTAGCTCTCTTTCATTGTATTTTGATTTTCAAGGAATAAAGAGAACGTATGTACTCAATTTCTTCATAGTAGAAGATTTGGTATTAACAATTATTACACCAGATTGATCTTTTGCCTTCCACTCTTAGTGCAGTCCAATGGCAAAGAACGTAACATATTAAATTAAGAATCACTTTTAAAGATAAGTACTTAAATTTTCCTAGGTACTTCCCCAAATGAGTAAAAGTTTGCAGATGTGGATTCATCATCAAGAGTTTTGAGTAAGAAAGTGCCAATTAATTCTTCTGTTAACAGCTCAAATTTGTCAAACATAACCAATTTCAGACTAATCACAAAAACTCAAAACAAAAGAAAATTCTTTGATCTTCATTTATTTTACCTATGGGTTTTCCATCTTTGTTGGCTACCAACTTCTCAATTATAAATTAATTTTCTGCTTACTATGTAAAATAATGTCATGGTTCTTCTTTCGGTTGTAATTTTCAGCAAGCAAATATTATGTAGTTTTCCGGGTTCTTGATTTAATGGGAAAAATATATATACAAATATTACACTACCTTTCTTTCTCTTGTGGTAAAAAACAGTTAAACAAAGTTAATTAGGGGTTTCAAAATCACAACCTTTCACTTAATTTAAGTTAACTGTATATAATTTGATTTTTTAATAGTATTGACCAATTAATTGTGATAGAAGAGCTAGGGTGTTAGTAAAAATAAATTTTCTATGGTTTGTGATATGAAATATCATATAGTCGTTAAAAATGTATTTATCACAATTAATATTTTATATTTTTTTCATAGGTATTATGACTTGTAAGTAATTTTTAAAGAAATTTATTAAGTACAATATAATTTTTTATTGTGTTTTATTTTAATGCAAAAGTTAATATTATATAATATTTTTATTTTTAGCGATGAAACATTATTATATCTGTATTATTTTAGTAAACTCACCCCATCACTGGGGTGAATTGCAAGTTTTTTCAGAAAATTGGTGGGGTGAGAAGAAAGTATTCCCACACTGGGGTGAGAAGACGGATTTTGTAGATGTGTTTAAGAACACCTTTTTGAAATGGTAATATTGTAAAACTTTGTACAAAATTTTCATAATTTAAGGATGGATTGACTGCAAGATATAGTGGATAGAAACAAAATCACCCTTAAACTAAGGTTAATTTAGTCTGAATATTAGATCTACTATTTGGCTTAATTAAAAATTTGATAATTCTCCTCTGCGTCTCGAATCCTTTGCTTAACTTTTTTTTTTCTTACAAAAAGTTTTTGGTGGGGAAAGGATTTCCAGATCCAATGTCAAGGCATACCACCAGGTTCAATGAGTGCCACTCACCAAGAGAGATTATTAATAGCATAATTCGAACCTAACTTTTATAAGCGAAGTATTCAAATTCTTACCAACTCAACCAACCATCATTGACGCTTTATGTATTCCAATAGTTTGACCATAAGTAATTTATGTTCAATGATTAAAAACTTGATTATTCTCTTTAATCATGGCAAGTGAAACATAGACGAGTTATTTAAGATCCGTTTGATAGTAATATGAAAAATAATAAGAAAAATACTTGATTTATATAAGAAATTAATTGAAAAATAAGTTGAGGCATGTGATGAAATGTTTTCCATCTTATGTCTATTTTTATGAGTATATATATCTTCCATCTTTCATTGTTTTTTGTGAAAAAAAAAGGTTTCCTCAACAACCAAAGAAAAACTTTTTATTAAAAAAGCTACAAAGTAAAAAAATATTTCACCACATGCTTGAACTTATTTTTTAACTTTTCACAAAAAATAATTACTTTTATTTTTTATATTGTTATCAAACGGATCTTCATAATATCAATAGTTTCACCGGCACAAGTTATTACTATTTGTTTTTTCAAAAGTAAAATTCTTCGGATCAGTTGATGGGCACCTAGATTAAACTTTCTTTCAATCAAAAGTTGGCTATTTAAATTGAGATTAAGAGATCCGTGAGACATTATTGGTGTATAGTATCGTGAGCTCAATTATTATGATGTTTCACCGTGCTAAACGCCATGTAAGAGGCTTTTTTATTTAATTTTTTAAAGAGAGATATTATAAGTATCTCCTCTTTTTATATTTTATGGTATAATAACAAAAATCTCTCATCTTTTATTCTTAGAAATTCAGGACCTCTACAAATTCAGGTGAGCGCCATATAAGAGTTATAACTCCTAAAGTTTTAGGCCTGAAAGGTATTGGTTAGGTGGTTTAAGGCTATCTCCAATTGTTATTTTTATTCGAGCAAATTTCTATGTTCAAAAGAAAAAGGAAAAAAAGTGTTTCAATGGTCATTTCTATAACTATTTTTATACGAGGTGAAAGGTGAATTATATAGAAAATTTTTATAACCATTTCTATAATCTTATTGGATATCACTAAATTCACTAATTATCTTTCTTCTTAAATAAATGACATGTAAAAAAGAAATGATGTACCATTAAACATCATTTTTTCTATTCATGTAAATATATTACCAATTAAATATATAAATTTTTTACAAAGTTCTTGATATATAAAATAAAAATATATTTATCATTGAAGATGGGCTAAGAAATTGAAAGGAAGATGCAACACGCGTAACGTAACGTAGGCCTGAAAAGTTAGGCAGGAAAGCAGTGGGAGCAGAGGAGAGTAATTTCGGGCTCGTGTATATTTTGAATCATTGATATCCTAATTCCCAACTCTCTTTCCCTCTCCAGAGTTCCTTTTTCAATTTTTTTTGGCATGTAAATTCAAAATGAAACAGAAACTTTTAGAGGTACGTGCAATTTGAGGTTGCCACATCAACTCTTCCACCGCCGCTGAATTCAAGATTCGATGGGTTAAGATATACATAGATATATATATATATATATATAGAGAGAGAGAGAGAGAGAGACTCCCTTTCCGATATTTCTTTCTTTCTTTCTAGAAAGGGAAAGGATTGAAAAAATGTAGGAGGGGGTTAGATCATCAGCATTGGTATTATTATAAAGTAGATATATTTTTTTTTCTCTCATATTGGCACGGTTAAATTGTTAAAAAGTCACTTAAAATGGCAAAGAATTATTAATTTAGCATTAGACAAAAATATGTCTTAGCCAATATACACAGTATCAATTGTATATGGGCGATGCAATGTATTTTGCCTTTGAATTTTTTTTATTGTTAAAAAGTTATTTGAAATAGTAAAGAATTATTAATTTAGCATTAGACAAGAATATGTTTTAGCCAATATACACAGAATCGATTGTGCATGGCTGATACAATGTATTTCGGCTTTAAATTTTTTTTTTTTGAAAAAATGTGCCATAGGCAATGGACTGAACATTGTTTGTTGGTTTCCCAATTGCCGGTGAACAAGACATCGGCCAAGAGTAGGATTCAAATATCAAAAAATTGCAGTTTAACTAATGGCTCTTTAACTCCTTATAAATTAAAAATTCACTCCACATTTTTATTTCCATTCCTTATTTGCTACTCTTTTTTTCCTCATTTAATTTTTTTAAGTTTGCTTTCTATTGGATAGATGAGCATTTTTTATATTTTATCTTGAAAGTAAAACTCCAGTTTTCTAACTTAATATTTTGTTTATGCTTTATTTAAATTATTATTTATATTTTACTAATTATGTCTAGAATTTGTGGAACTAATATGACACCATTTGATGATGAAGTATTTTGTCGAACTTATGTTTGTAAGCGTCGATTCAATAAACGTTGTTAATCAAACGGCCAAAATATTGTAAAAAGCCGTTTCTGCGATATACTACCAACAACACCATATTATAATTGCAAGAAACCAACCATCTCTCCAATCACAATATCAAACGATTAGCTCTTGTGTCATTTTGTTTGTGACCAAGTTATCACATACAATGAAGAATCACGGAAGTGTACATGAGAATTTTATTAATTTAGCCTAATTTTAATTTTATTTCAATTTTTGAATTACTAATTTATTCTATTTTTATACATAAAATATAATAACATAAAAATATGCACTTCATGTATAATATAATTTTTATTAAATATATAAAAAAAGTTGGGTTATTCTACCTTTTTCGAATCTAATTTTGATTTTATTTCAATTTTTGAATTATTCATTTACTCTATTTTTGTACATAAAATATAATAACAAAAAGAGAAAATGGGTTATAAGGTCTCACTCTATAGTGTTTTAAAACTCTAAGGATGAATTCATATTTAACAAAGATAAGTAAGACTAATTTCATTATTTAATTCTAAATTAAAGACACTTTTGATAATACTGATTTATTTTAAGGATAATGAGAAATATTGATGTACAAAAACACCCCTCATATAAACCTTTAAGCATGTAATATAAACATTTAAGTATCTTAACCATCACTTCCCCTACTTTTGGAGTATCTACTTGTATTTCTTCTACCTTCGCTGCCCTCCCCGCCTCCCAACACACCACTGCTACACCATCACCACCACCACCACTACCATCCGACTCTCCGATCGTATCGCCGAGAAGAGTGCCATTCTCATCATCTTCTTTTTCTTTTTCTTTTTTTCTGTAGGTGCAATCATAAAACATATATAACTTTTGATCGAGCCGTTGGATTGGGATGATTTTTGGATATGTTGTTCGGAAGACAAAGTTACCTTAGTTATGCGAAAAATCAAAATGATCAGTGGTCGTTTTACTGTCGAAATCAACCAATTTCGACAGCCCAGAGGGATTTAAAAAAAAAAACTAATCGCGACTTTTTTCTTTAAGAACCCTACGTCAATCCATATATATATATATATATACATATATATAAATTGAGTAGATGTTGATCTCATCAATTTTGTTATTCTATATTTTGTAATAGTGCTTAAATCATTTTAGTACCTTTTGGTTGTTGTCATGTGTGTTGATAGGTTTAGCACCTTCAGATTGTTGGTTATTTCTTGTTAAAAGGTGGTACTAAATGGCTTTTAGCACTTTCAAAATTATTTTACATTTGTGAAAAGTGGTGCTAAATTATTTTTAGAACCATCATATTGCTTGTTAGTGTGTTAACCATTGGTGCTAAACAGATTTAGCACTATTATTGCTAAAATAGATTGATGCTAAAAACAGATTTGTGCTAAACAGATTTAACACCATTGGTGCTAAAAACAGATTTAGCACCATTGGTGATAAAACAGATGGGTGCTAAACATATTTAGCATCATTGTTGCTAAAACAGATTGGAGCTAAACAGATTTAGCACAAAGTCTGATGAGACGTGAGATGTTATAAGAAAATGGTATAAGTGTCTTTTTTGTACAGTGTCCTTAATTTACATAACTAATTTGTAAGTGTCCTTTTATAATTATATTATTATTAGAATGAGCCCTTACTCTCAATTGCCTCTAACAAAAATAACATGCATTTCAAGTATATTATATTTTTTATAAAACTAAAAAAAAAAATTGGGTTATTCTATACCTTTTTCGAATCTAATTTTAATTTTAGAATTATCCATCTAGTCTATTTTTATACATAAAATATAATAACTAAAATAACATGCATTTCAAGTATATTATAATTTTTTGAATTTTTTTTAAAGAAAAACAGTGGTTTGTTCTGTACCTTTTTCGAATCAAATTTTGTGTTTATTTTAATTTTTGAATTATTAATTTAGTCTATTTATATACATAAAATATGATAGTATAACATAATTTTTATTAAATAAAAAAAATAGTGGGTATTGTACAAGAAATATATAATAACAAATATATGCATAAAAAGTTATACAAAAAAAATACATGCATAAAAAAGGTTAAATATAATTAATCTAATTTTTGAAATATAATATACATCAAATAAAAAATAAAAAGAGTAGGTTTGAATTGTACCGTTTTTTGAATCTTCAAATTGATCTCTACAACGTATTACAATAATTTATAACTTTTAGTGTAGGATTTAGATATTTTTGGTGTAGGAATATTTGAGGGGGTGTAGAGTGAGAAGATTTGAAAAGTGGAGGGGTTTAAATAGTTGGGAGGAAAAGAGCCGCCGGGCTATGTTAAAATGCCATGGTCAATGCTCTTTGCATCGTCTGTGGGTATTTTGACACAATCGATGCATAATGCATTGGTTATGGTATTTTTACCAAATTTCCTCCCTTTTTCGGTGCAAACAAAATAAAAATGGTATGCTAAATATATCAGTTTATAACACTTCCAATGTAAATGGTCTTAGATCTAAGCTTAAACTTAACTAATTAATAGAAAATATAATTATTCGTGTAAAGCTCTTAAATTTGAGTAGAGATACTTTCAATTTCGGCCGAAATAAAAGTTAGGAGATCCAAACCGAACTCGTCAATTTTAATTTTGGTTCGATTTCGGTTTTTGAATATACTAGACCCTCAGCTGAACTAAATTTTTTGGTTCAAGTGTATTGGGCTTTTATGTTTTTTTTTTTCAAAAATTAAATAAATAAATAAAATTCAATTTAAATGAGTGGGTGGTAGCAGCGTGAGCATGATTAATTCTCGATCAACAACTAAATTAAAAGCAATCTACACAAAAATAAAGTATTCAATATTTGTGTAACAAATTTTCATACAAATAACTCAACTATCCAGTTTGATAATTGCATCAAGATTTTCATGCTTATGCGTACATCTAATAGGAATCAAATGCACTACAAGCAGACTAGCTTGGATCACATAATGCTTCGTAATTTTGCATGGACTTCCAAAAAAGTCATTCACACTCATCAATAAAAAGTTCCAATAAAACATGTCATTACAAGATATGAGTTCACTTAAATGAATGAAAAACAACTCAATATTTAATAAGAAGAAAGTAGAGGTATTGGGTAATATAGATAAAATTAATCAAAGAATCTTAATTCGTTTCATTTTGGTTCAAGTTTGCAAAGATAAAACCTAAACCCAAAAATAGAGCTATTCGGTTTGGTTTCTTTGTTTCGATTTTTTTTATTTGGTTTTTAACAGAATGGTTCGGGCTCGATTTAGTTTGACTGGTCAGTTTTCGGATTTTTCGCAACATCTCAAAATCTGAATCTTGCGCTTTCTTTTTCTCAAATTTCTTGGATCTATTTATTATTAGTATGAAATAAAATAGGGTCAAAAGGACAAACAAATAAAAGTACAATGTTTTCATATTCATTACTAAATCAAGACACAACGGGGATTCAATTTTACGCTAACCCTCTATCTTAATTGGGTTTAAGTATGAACATGTGCATGTGATGTTTAAAAATATACAACTCGTCCTAGTGCGCATTCTTAGCACCTTGGTCTCTTGCTCGTACTTTTTCAATGGTAATAACATAACGTTGTAACCAAATTTTAAGCAGCGGTGTAATTTCCATTTGTGGAAATCTGTTCTCTTTATATTTCTATCGTTACTTACCTGTGTTTCTTTACAAGTTTTGGCAGTCTAGACTTGGTCAGTTCAAGTCTAATGTTACATGTGTCATTTTTTATGTCAACGGAGGCCGCAGTGTGACAACTAGTTTGCATTAGATTAAAAGCTCTTAAACAATTGGAATCGAGTCATATGATATATTCTTTAAGCTTGTTTTATAAAAATCAAGTTTTATAACGGATCAAGCCATAATAGGTTTGTATTATCAAATAATAGTTGATATACATTTTCGGAAAGAAAAAGAAACTGAGTGATATGGTGAGAGACTCGGTACTCCTTAAATCAATATGAGTCAATCCGGTTAGTCATCAGTCACATAATTGAATCTCCCTCTTCAATTTAGATCTGTATCTATCCAATTAGCCATAACAGGAAAAATCGAAAAACGTAAAAGGAAAGTGAAGAGAATAGTAATCCTGGCAACACCTGATCGATCTAATTGTAAAAATATTAAATCACCTTTAAGCTGCAAATTCCAATCTCTCTCCCTCACTCCTATTACCGTTTTCTGTAAAATGCATTATAGTTAGAGAACAATCACTTGTGTCACACTCAATATATAAATAATATTACACATACTAATTCTTCACATTATGTAGAATATAGATGACATTCGGTTAAATGGTGATAACTTGTGTTCTTATTTGAAGTAATGGGTTCTAATTATAGTTCAAGCACTACTTTTGTTCTAACGCATGATATGTAATTTTGTAATTTACGTAAGCGCTAATATATAGGAGCGCACTTACGAGGAAGACAACATTAGCAGGCACACAAAAAAAACACAAAAAGTAACGTAGTCGTTTAGAGAGATGAGTTTTCTACCTTAATGAAAGTAATAATGTGTTAGGGAAGTCCAATTCCAGGGTTTGAAATTGAAATTGGAGTAATAAAGATCGGTTTGATAAAAAACTGAAAAATGATTTGACAAACACTACTTATTCATATGAGAAGTTGAAAAAAGAGAATAGTTAATGAGATATTCACCATTTTCTTTTATTTTAATTTTCACAGAAATATTCTTACCCACTATCCAAATAATTTTTATTCTGAGGGAAATGCAAAAAGTAATATAACATTTAACTAAATCACCATCTCTTCTCCCAACTTCTTAGAACAATAATAGCATTTCAATCATTTTCAACTTTTTTTTTTCAAACACACCCCAAGTGTAGTTCAAACAATTCCAAAGTTTGGAATTGGGTTCCCAAACACACGGTAAATTTTCTTTTAAAGTCTTGCCCTTTCGAAGGAGAACCTGCTCACAGTCAGCCCTCCAT
The DNA here is from genome assembly GCA_021464415.1 of Lonicera japonica. Classification (NCBI taxonomy): domain Eukaryota; kingdom Viridiplantae; phylum Streptophyta; class Magnoliopsida; order Dipsacales; family Caprifoliaceae; genus Lonicera; species Lonicera japonica. Next base: position 15,085,022 of record CM038463.1, read on the forward strand.
CAACAGTCAGTCTGCCCAGTTATGTACGAGGAAGCAGGCATGCACAGAAATGCCACCCTGGATTATAGCTCCTCAGTCTCTCCACGGCCTCCAAGAGGAGTTCCAGAATTCATAGCTTCAGAAAAAAGTTTATGATCATATGGAAATTACACATCAACTGGCGTAGAATGAAGAATGTATGTATCAAATAATGTACAGTCGATAAGGAAATTAAAGACTGGTAGTTCACTAGCTCATAATTGTGTATAACAGCCTAACAGGTCTGGTCCACAGGCATTTCATAAGGGCATGCAGTTTATGCATTGCTACAGGCATAGACTGATAAAATTCGAGTGAAATTTTCTCGTACTTAATACTAAGAAAAACAGTAGAGGTGGACCGCAAAGTTGCAAACTAAATCTCTTTCGGTCTGGGTTGCATGGAATCAGTTGAAAATTCTAATTTGCAACTATTCCTTTTAGAATGCCCCAAATTAAGAGGACTTCAATTTCTTTTTCATGGACATAATCAATGTACCAAGTTTCACGATTCAAACAAGTTTTGTTCTCAACCATTGATTAGGTTAACTTTGTGTATCCTTAATAGAATTCCAATGGCTCGTTTGGTTCAAGATTTAAACCATTCCGGAAATGCTAAATTCCATTCCGAAACGATTCTCGCATTTGGTTCAAGTTTTAAGTCCGGAATAAATGATTCCAGGAACAAACCTTGCCCCCCAAGTTCTCCCATTTAAATCATAAGGAATAAACCATTACCAATGGGTATCTTCTTTAATTTTTCATGTTAGGATTAAAATAACTCTCTTCCTTATGAATAAATAATTCTTTTTTCATCCGTGTATGAAAATATTGTTTGGAACCTTTTTTTTTTTAGTTACGCTGCTGCACAAAAATGAAAAAAAAAAAAATTGGAAATTTTTTCTTTTCTTTTTTCCTGTTGTAATTTTTTTTTAATTACAAAAAATAATTTTTTTGTAGAATAGTTATTAGCTAGGCATGCGTAATTTTTGTAATTTATTATAGTAATTGTCTCTTCTGAAAAATTAGCAGGAGATGTCTTCTCATCTTATAAAAATAAGGATATTTTTGTAATTGATACTTAATTTCATTCCTATTCCCGGTTGAATCAAATATCGGCATGGCATCCTAGATGCCTAGAAAAAAACTTTCCAAGAATCAAATATGTCTATTCCATTCCCAAAACTCAAACCAAACGAGCCTTAAAAGTTTTAATTTAAGACGAGGGAATATCTAAAAGAAAAAGTATATCACTAATTCACTACACAAACTAACTAAAACCATGATGACAGTGAACGGATACTACCTTTTCAACTAGTGGGGTTCTAAATTCTAATAAACCAAGGTGCAACACAGTTACTCCTCACCTAGTCTTTTGCCCATTCGCAAGCCAAGTTCTTTGCGAGTTGTACGATTGCTCCCACAAATAACAAAGAACAGACATAATTCACTACTTCTAGGTCTCATTTGGCTCATCCGGAAAATGAAAACAAATTTAACTTGCCAGCAACTAAAAAGTTACGTTTCAACCCATAAAATTTGCAATTATATTAGACAAGTGAATTACCTTCACTTGCAGCATAGATAGAGCCAACATTAGTGACACTACACCACCAATAGAGGAAATAAAAACAATGCTTCTACATCCTGATGCTTTGAGAAGAGGATGTGCAACTTGGCACAGTTGGTATGTAGAGTCAAAATTGGTAGTCATCATTTCGGATTCTCAACAAATGACTTCATTTACAACTAAAATGGCAAAATGTTGATCTATTTTTCAAATCAAATGCAAGCAAAACTCGGCATACTATTTCAATGTGGAAATGCACTTACAAGTATGTCCAATTTCCCATCAAATGCAGTGTAGAAGGTATTCATTAATGACTCTCTTTGGGGTTGAGACAATATATCGTAGACCGAACCAGTGACGCACAAACCTTTCTGCTCCCAATCCCGTGAGCAAGAATTCAGTTCAGCTTCACTCCAAGAACATTTATGTGTTGCTGCCCCTAGTCCAGCCAATTCCTCCACAATAGCGTGCCTAATGACAAGATAAAAATATCATAAATAAAAAGAAACAGCAAAACAAGTTCTATTGGTGCAATGGTGAAAAATCACATACCCAATTCCCTTGGTTCCACCAGTAAAGTGCGGTCGTCCCTTTAAGAGACCAGCTACTGGCTCTGCAGATCTTACTCAACTGAACCATGTCGCCATGATCTAGTGCGATAACTTCTCGCAGTTCAAATGGGCTAATACTCATTCAACAGTCATATGTGTGTACATGTCTATGTAGAAGGTTATTTTGAACAGAATAATACAATAGAAGATTGACCAAGAGAAGTCGTACTTAACCATTATATAACAGAAAACTAGACTGATAAGAGTCAAGTTAAATTATCACAGTGCCATAAAATATAACTAGATGAAATATTGTACAATTTAATACAGGTCTCAGAGAAATTTTACCACTATCTTAGTTGAAAAACATACTGTAACCAAGTATTTAATAACTGGAAAAAGTAAATACAGTATGTTATGTAAGGAAGGTTTAACTTGAGTGGAATTCAATAACTGGGTCACGCAGATTGCACCTCAAGAATGCTACAATTGCATCACCAAGTAACAAGCGCAGAGTCTAGCAATATTTGAAGAGAGTATTAACCATCACAAATATTTGACTCTATTATAGTATTTATTCATTTATTAATTCAAAGTAATGCAAGAACCATTAGGGTTACCAAGAACCAAGTATACTTACTCACAATTGCACAAATTCAGGAATTTGACAATGGAGGCTTCAATGCATGATTATATTTTATTTTTGAAGGGCCAAGAATATACAACTACAATTATCCTTTTTTTTTCGAAATATATACCATTAATCATCATGAACAATTTTTATGGGAAAAGAAATACATGAGTTAGTAGCAACTACGTACTCTCGTACAATTCAAAACTGGTTGAAGTAAATGATTAGACAAATGTTTCTCAATGACATGAAAATGAAGTACATACAAAAAAACGGTTTTAGAGTCGCTACTTCTAGTCATGACTTGGGTAGAAGCCATTTATTGACATGCCACCATCAACACAAATTATTTGGCCAGTTATGTAAGATGATGCCGGTAAGCAAAGGAAAGCAACTAGGGACGAGACCTCAGTTGGATCCCCAAGACGCCCAAGTGGAGTGCGCGAATACACCTCTTCCAAATATTCCTTGTTACTGAGCACCTGGATTTGAAGAGTAAGTTGTGATCTCTCAGTTTGAAAAGATTATTACGCAAGTTTGACTGCAAAACTTGATCAAGAACTTGAAGATTTGAAATATAAAAGTGGTCAAATTCAGCCGACATTTTACAACTCTCTCAGTACATTATGTCCATGGCCTGTGTTAAGAAGTTATGCAAAGGACCCAATATTTTAAATATGTATTACTAAGAGACCAGAAAATAAGTTGTATATGGGAACAGTGCCCCCTGTTTTCACTTTTTTGTACAGGGCTCTATATATAGATATATACTAGGACCAGCCCTGATGACATGGTAGAATATCATTGAGGAGATAGACAAATTGAAGAACCTCCTAAATCACTAAATCATCAAAGCAAAGGTAAAAGGAACTTACTTGCTCCACCATAGAGGTCTTAATATACCAAGGGGCGACAGCATTGCTTCTGATATTGTCCTTCGCCCACTCGCATGCCAAGTTCTTTGTAAGTTGATTGATTGCTCCTGTGAGTGACAAACAAAGGAGAAAGATCATGTAACAACCTTAGTGTTGTGGGTAGGCTGATGTGCCTCGGTGTGGCTGTAGTAGGTGCTAGCAAGCTACACACATTGAGTGTTGATCCTACATCGCCCGGGGTTGGGTAACTAATGTGTTATATATAATATATGTGTGGTCATTAGTTCTTCCTAGTAAGAATCCGTGTGAGGAAAACAAAACCTTGTGGGCTTGAGCACAAGGCGTACAATATCTTACTGGGCTGGAGTGGAATGTGACAAATCATGATATATCTTGTCTTGAGAGTTTGAATGATCAAAAAGTTACATAATTCGATCACATTGCTAAGTTACCTTTAGTTGCTCCATGGACAGACATAGACTTCAGTGAGACGAAACCAGATACCGAGGAAGTGAATACGACACTTCCTGCTCCTGATGCTTTCAACAGAGGGTATGCAAGTTGACACATATGGAAAGCAGATTTGAAATTGGTTGCCATTAGGGTGGAAAAGTCTTCAGCTGTGAACTCCACCATAGGTTTTCGAATGTTTGTTCCCACATTATTAACCTACAGATTCAAAACATGAAAGCGGGCCCTCCTATAAGTTAGCCAGATACGAAAAGCAGAAATAAACAATGATGTGATTCCAATGATAGAATCTCTTTTGAATAATGCTATGATTAAAAGAAATGAAATTGCATTTAACAACAAGCTGTATAAATGTATGTTGTTTGACTAATCACTGTGTACAAGTCAAGAATACAAGTTACAACATCTTTGTCTCGGTTGTCTTTATAAACGACTTTCTAAATCCTCTTATACCTAGTGCTACATGGATTCCAAAGGTCAGACGGTTAAAACAAATGAAAAGCTATTTGCTTGAAAACATCATAACCAAATTAGCTGTTTGGCCAACATACTATAGATTCAAATAGGCTAGCAAACTAGTGTCCATTACTCAAACCTATAGTCTTTTTAATGAGTATTGAAGCCAACAAGAATGCTCTATCCGTCTTAGAATCTTAAGCTACTTTAATTCCTAAGCAACTATCACTTGGGCTAAAGTTTACTGCTACTTGCAAGTGATTAATGCATATAATCACAGAAGGCATAGTGTGTACTTGTGCATTTTCAACTCCAGAAACTAAGGGTATTGTTTGTTTTTACTCTTATTGCTGATAAACTTTTATTTAGCATTAAGAGGTAAAAATGGTGTTTGTTTACTCATCAAAACTCAGCATTCAGCATTCAGCATTAAGAGGCAAGTCCGGCAGTGTATCATAAGGTAAAGTTAAAAAATGCCATGTATTCAGCAGTCAGAGCTCAATAAAGTCAAAATATTTCCCAAAGGTTCCATTTAGCATTAAGCATTCAGATTTCACATTTCAGTATTAAGCATTCAGAGTTCATATTTTTGTATTCAGCATTCAGAGTTCATGTTTTAGTATTCAGAGGCTAAAAAAAGATTAGATTAATCGAATCACAGCAAATCAATTAATCAAAGGAGCGAATTACAAGAATGTTAAGCTTTCCATCAAATACAGATGAGACAGAGTCCATAAGCTTCTCTCGATCAATCGTAGAAGTCACATTGCAAACCGAACCAGTGACTCCAAAACCCTCATCCTCCCAAACCCCCAAGCATCTATTCAACTCCACTTCATTACGAGCACATGTATGTACTTTCGCCCCAAATCTCACCAATTCCTCCACAATTGCGTGCCTATATTCACAAAACAAATCCCAAATTTAAATTAGGGTTCTAAACAATCACTAAGGGCCTCTTTGGTTGCATGATACAAAAATTAGTTTACTTTCAATTAATGAACTGTAAATTTGTGCATTTATAAATAATTCAATGACAATTCATGTTTAGAAGACCTAAACGAGAAGGTCTGAATATTAAAATAAAAACATGTTCTAAATTCTTCTATGCTATTTAAAAGTTGTCTATCTAAAGGCATCAACATCTAGCGTAGACTCTCCTCAAAGTATAGAATTGGAGTGAGTTCCCCTAGTTTCTAAATTAGGCAGTTCCAAATTTGCCATGAAATGACTTAATTAGACCTTGAATGAACTCCATTTATCATATTTACGCTTGTTCGAACAACCAAACACAAATAAGGCTCTGTTTGATAGCAACATGTGAGTTGCTCAAAAATAAGTTGAGACATGAAATCATGATGATCTCTATCTCATTTTCATACTCATCTTGATGAGTATATGTCATCTTTCTTTTATTTCTTTTTCCAACAAAAAAAAAAGTTTTCACGGAAAAAATCAAAATGTCATCCTTCTTTTATTTCTTTCCCAATAAAAGAAAAGTTATCATGGAAAAAGTCAAAAAGTTGCCTCAACTTATTTTTTTAAGTAGTCACACAAATTAATTATTTTTTTCTATTAATTTTCATATTGCAATCTAACCAGCCTAAATATAAAAATTCGTAAATTGACAAATTGTAAAGTTGGTGCTCATTTTTACTTCTTTAACGCTGAAGGAAGTCTAATTAGCATCAAGAGTAGAATTCACAAATTGAGGAACAACCAAACAAGTCTTTAAGTATATATACCCGATTCCTCTGGTACCGCCGGTGACTAGAGCCGTCATTCCATTAAGAGACCATCTACTAGCTCTGCTCAAATTTGCAATGGCATTTGTTGTGGACTTAAATGAAGTGTTGATGGAACGAATTTTTAGGGTTTTGAGTTGTGAAATACAAGGGTTGAAGTTGAGAGACGCCGACAGAGAGTGCGAGGTTGCAGGTGGGACGACAGGCTGAGACATCGCCGCCGGTCGGCTAGATATGAGTTTTGGTTTCCTCGTCAAAATGAGACGATGGTTCATGTCTTACCAGACGAGGTGTCCGGTTAGCGTTGGCACACTTGTCTCACCAAAGGTATTTTTGAATAAAAAATGTTTCAAAAGAATTGTCTAAAGTCTTTAGGTGGGTGTTATTAACACGCACAAAAATAATCATTAACACTTTGTTATATTTACTTGACTTTTAAAAGTTGAGTGTATGTAAAAAAAAATTATACTAGCTCGGCACCTAATAACTAGGGGGTGTATTAGATTTAGAATCTATATGATTTTTATGGACTTTTAAAGTTCATGGGTATTCAATTGAAATTTTAAAAAGTCTTTTAAAATAATGATGTATTCAATTGAGATTTTAAAAAGTCTTTTAAAATCTTGATGTATTTAATTAGGATTTTAAAAAATCCATCTAAATCTTATAGTATTCAAAAGTCTAATGACTTAGTAGAATTTTAATTATTGATGGATTTTGATGGATTGTAAAGTTTTTTTTATACATAAAAATCTATCTTGAAATCTTCTCACTTACCCAAAGATTTCAATGAATTTTTAATTCTTTTAAGAACTTTACTCAACACATCCCCCCTCCCATTCTCAAAATCCAAATTTCTTATTATATGATGAACGCATTAATTTTTTATTCATCCCTATAAAGTTTTTATTCTCTCTTTTACTAATAATGTGGTTATCACGCATTAACATAATTTCAAATGATTAGACCGCTAATTATCGTTCAAATTTTTAAAAACAATTCATGTCAATTTCATTAAAAAATACTAGTGGGGTGAGAAGTCTAATTTTGTGTGTGCATAAAATCATCCATATTTAAAGTCGGTTTACAAAAGTAAAATTCAATTTACTTATTATGTAATAACTGTTAATTTTTTACTGTAAGCGAATGTTAGGGATATAACATATTTTTTTTTTTGGGTAATTCATTTCATGAACTAACACAACATACATTATTACACTTTTATGATACTCCAGATAGTAATCTGATCAAAATCTCAAAAACTTTAAGAACTAAATTTAGTTCAAACGTGGATTTTAAATTGATAGATATACATTGGAATAATAATGTTATAATTCTTATTCACTTTGTAATCAAAATTCTTTTATTATTTATCCTTTAATTTTTTTATTATAATCAAAATTCCTTTAATTTTTTTATTGTAATCAAAACTTTAAGTATTCAAGTTGGTTCAAACGTGGATTTTGATAATGTTACTTTAAACTCTTAATTAATTTATTTTATTGTTTGTCTTTTGTCTTTTAATTTCTTATCTTTTTGATGAACTTATTAAAATCTGTAGAAATTTATAGATTTATTAAAATCTGCAAAAATCCATGAACTTATTAAAATCTGCTGAAATCCAAAAGAATCCATACATTAAAATCTGTCATATTCTATAAGGATTTAAAACAATCCAGAGACTTAACAGAATTTACGGATTTTAAAAAGTCAATTAGAATCTTTTAAAATCTGAATTGAATACACCCCCCCTAAGTATGTGTATATATATACTTGGTCCTGAAGGGCCAAATCAAATTGAAGTGTTAGAAAGTGTTTTGGAGTGTATCAATAATAACCCCCTCTTTTTATTTCAAAATAATATAAATCACATGTAAAGAGAATGAAATTTACATGCTCTGCTAGAGCTGAAGTTATTGAGCTTCACTTTATATGTAATTTTTTTTGGGGGGGGATATGTGTGCTCATGTAAAATGTTAATAACCATATTTTAAATTAATGTTTAGTTAAAACATATAAAAGTAAAAGTGAGACTGTCTTTTTGACATTAAAAAAGTTCTTATCTTAAACTTTTAAGGGTCGGTCAATTGATAAACTTGAACAATGGTAAGTGTCTCATAAAATATAAATTATGAGTTCAAGTTTTAGGAAGTGTTTCATGAAAAAATTATGAATTAACATTCTATGTATTTGTTAAGTATAATTCATGAATCTACTTTTTTTTTTAAAAAAAAAAAATTATATTATATTATGAATCTACCTGTGTATGAGGTATGTGATATATATATATATACACATAAATATATACCAAAGTAAGAGCATAATTTGTAGGAGTAGGATGGTAGTATTGAAAAGAATAAGAAGAAGAAGAAGAAAATAGGAACAAAAGGTGAGTATGAATCTTTATAAAGGTGCATAAGTGCATTAGGGAGCAATAAAACAATAATTAAAAAGAATGTATGAAGCATTTGCAAGTAACACATGAAGTTTAGCAATATGAGAGCATGAAAAGAATGTATGTGATTCTCATTCAATCCACGCGCATTGATCTGAAACCTAACCTTAAAACTGTTGAAATTTTTTGAAAGGTACATATGAAATAAATAAATAAAAGAATTATATTTGAATTAAGAATCTTAATTAAAATGAAATCTAAATTGATATAATTATAATTTAATTTTAATTGGTAGATATACTTATCAATTTTGAAAAGAGTAATATATATAGTAAAATTTTGTTCAAAATTCTCATGATTTAAAGGTGGATTAACTGCAAAATATGATAGATAGAAACAAAATCAGCCTATAAAAACACAAGGTCCGTAGCGAAACATTTTTTTTTCCTTACAATTAGCTATTTTCTTGTCCGGTTGTTCTCGTTTCTTATTTTTTAGCAGGTGGGGCTATGTCCCCATGCGCTTGTTTAATTTATATGCTTAAATTAAATTTTACCCTTTTTTTTCACCTCTCGCATAAGTTGTTTTGAACCTGATCTAAAACCTTGAAAGATTTTATAATAAAATTTTCATTTGCATTTATAATATATCTAATCAATGGTCGTAAATGCAAATTTTTTTGGGTAATGATATTAATATGTACTCTACGAATAATAATCTAGCATTTCTACAAATTTCATATAAAGTGTCACTAAAAATATTTTTAGAGTGTTAAAGTATTTTTGTAGAGTGCTAATTAATATCATTCGTTACTCTATTATTAAGCATATAATTAAAAGAAAAAAAAATCTTAAATTGAAATATAGTAAGATTTTGCATTTCTTTTTAGAATGTTACAAAATATTGAATTATACACAACAGAAAATTTGTGCACAAAAAGTACAACTAATTGTACAAACTGAATTAAACCATGCCTGATATACACTCAAATTTAAGGTACTCATTAATTAGATGTTACATTGAGGGTTCAATTTCATTCTTTATGCAAGTCCTAAGCTTGAGCCTTGTAGTATTCACCATGCCACTCATTTGTACAATGTCACAGCATTCTCTTCTACTCCCAACCTGATAAAACAATCAATTAAAAAATAAAAAGTACCCCAATTCTCAAAATAATTATTGATTTGCCAAAGCATATGCTATATATTTTTAGAGCTATACAATATATATTCTAACAATAGTCATAATTAAATCAACAAATTTAAACTATGATATTGCAGTAATATATTAGATAGATTTTGAACATCTAATGTAATATTGGGCGAAAATCAAAAATTAAATTTACTTACCTCAGCTTCGCGCCTCCTCATTGGTGATAGAACTTTGACAAAAGATATATAATCCGCAGAGTGATTGCCACTTGACGGACAAGCTATTAGCCTTCTCGGCCATCTCCTACTATAGCTCGTAACAATATAACTCCCTTTTATTTCATCCACATTATCGAAGAAAAGAATATGGGGAGCTTCACAAGCGTTCTTAGAAGGGAACCGCGTGTTGAACATGTAGGGAGGATTGGCCCACTTAGCCCAAGGCCTAAATGTCTCCAATGGTCTCTGTAGGACGCTAGGAGGATAAATTGCCTCGTAAATTTGAATAGAGTAGCCCCACGAGATAGAGAAAGTCCAGTTGTTCGAGTTTGAATAGCAAAAGGATTGTTGGATAAGCCTCGACGAATCTGTTTTTGCTGCTTTCATGAGATGGGCCACTGATTCGGACCGGTTCATGGTGGGGAAAATGGGTTCAACTACGTCGAGGTGGTGGAGGGAAAGGAGAAGGGTTTGTGGGAGAGCGGAGAGAAAACCAAATATGTCACCGTGTAGATCTATCTGCAAATAACTAAATTTCAAACAATTTGTTCCCAGAATGCAAATAGATAAATGAATTTGTTTCAAAAAAGTAATTAAAAAAAGATGCGCTAATAAATGTACACAAAGTTTCCTAGTGACACTTTTTGATTCTTTTTCTATGCAAGAAAGTGTTGCGTAAAAACATGTCACTAGAAGTAATGTTGTCGCAACACTTTTTATCCTAGTACTGTAAATGCTCCTTTAAATTGACAATTACAATTTTTTGGAATGTTAAATTAAGAGTCATTAATTAGTTCCTTTATGATTTGGTGCATGAAACATAATTATTTACAAAAATGTTGAAATTCTTGAATTAAGAAAAAGGCATTTAAAAAACAAGTGCCTCTAAATTAGAAGTTAATTTAATTAGCTACAGTATATTTTTCTTTTGTAAATACTTATTTTGTTATTTATTAAATCATAAACATTTTATATTTTGAATTAAACCCCTAAATTAATCACCTGATGAAACCCCCTTTCTTGTGTAAGAGAAACTCCCAAATCAGCAATACAAGACTGCAACATATGGTCACTCCCATACAAACTTGGGTACCTCTTAATACAAACATCCAAATTCATTGCCAATGCCTTAGCCAAGGGAAAACTCAAAGCATAACCAGCCCCTCCAAATGCCATCCCGAAAGAAAACAACACATTAGACACGATAGACTCCGAATTCATCCCAATATACCAAAATTCCCTATGATCATATTTCCCCAAAACCTCCACCAAATTATCCACAAATATTATCGTATCATCATCAGTCAAGACGTACCACCTAACGCTATTATTTACAGCGTTAAATATCTCCTCGACCACGCGTGCCATTCTAATGGCGTGTTTCAGCTTGTGTTTGTTGTACATTTGGTACCGCAATGTGTCTTGTGAGACGCAGTAGGGTGGTGATGTGGAAGGCCAAGGGGAGGGGGGCGGCTTGTCAAGGAAGAGTAGTCCACGGGTATTGTTAGGGCGCCACCATGACTCGATGTAGTGTTTTTTGGTATTCCATGTGTTTGTTGTACCGGCCATGCCAAAAATTACATGGTTGATGTTAGTGAGAGAGTAATTGGGGTTTTTTGCGGGTTGAGCGATTTTTGTAGTGAAGATTGTGAATGATGGGTTGTAAAAAGGGTGGTACCAAAAAATGTAGACTATGTATAGGATTAAACCTAAAATGGCTAGAGATTGGCATAGGGTTTTAATGAATTTGTTTTCGTATGGAAATATCATTTTTTTGGGGGGATAATAAGTGAATTGAAGAAATAATGGATTGATTAATGTGAACCAAAGAAGAGAGGAAAAGGAAAATGAATTAGACTTTACTTATGAGTTTAATTTCTCTCTCAATATGTATATATGTTTCTCTCTCTAGCTCACACATTTACGCACAGGCATCAATGATTAATTTTGTGGGATTAATTGGTGATTCATGTGAGTGCACATGTGTACTATTGTTGTTTTTGTGACTTACTAAGTGATGAAAGGGTTGCGTTTTGCATGCACCTCGCTTTAACTGCAAATTAATCTTGAGGTTCTCAAATGAAATGACACATTAATGGTACGTGACTTGAACATCCCAATAATCCCATGTTATCTTGGAATATTTCAATGAAATAAAATTTACGCAATTAGTAACTCCTTTCGATACAGAAAATAGATAAAATAATATTTTAGTTACTGAATTGGCTTACCATGCATTAAATATATGGTTTCAATCATCTAGAGTTATATGTCTTTAATTTTGCCTAATTAAATGTATAGATTTTAAAGAAACTAGAGATCATTTTTTTAAAAAAGTTTCAAGTGAACACATTGTCCAAATCTAGCAAAAGCTCGTTAATTACAAAAATTTTAGTTGTATCTCTCATGGTCTAACCATATGTTATTTGACAATACAACACTTGCTACAAGTTGATCGTCATAATCCGGCGTTTTGTTACTTTGTAAGTTAAAGTATCAAAAAAAAAAGGGAAAAAATTAGATTGTCACGACTAACTATCACGACAAGTATTGCCTACAACTATTGAATATTACATTTGCATTGTCACAATCCAGAATCATAACTAATGATAATGACCGCCAAAAATCGTGGCTATATATTCCTGAATTTAAAATTCTACTACTATCTTCTTCTTTCGCCACAATAAGTATGCAACATAAATGGAGAATTAATTGGCTTCTTTGGTGTAATTAATTAACGAATGGTTAAGGGTATTAATGCATGACAATAGATAAATAGCATATATATTTTTATATTATTCAAGCAATGCATAGACTCATCCGAGCCGAAAGGGATAGATAGACTAGGTTCAAACTTTGAACCATTCAAAAGTCAAACCAAACATTTAAACCACATGAAACAATTATACGTCTAAAATAATTTATAAGTCAAAAATAGTAGTTATACTTTGATTTACATATATATATATATATATATATATTGTTGTTTTACATGAAATGGGTACATCGTTTACGTCCTAAAAAAATAAAAAACTTCCATGAGTTTTATGAGGTACTACAAAAAATAAAATGAGATTATAAATTTGAGACTTGTACGTGATTAGATTGCAAGCTAGCATTTTATTTTCCGACAAAATTTAAAGTGACTTTATTAAAGTAAAAGCTTTTGTCGTCTTACTTCAACCGATTGCACCCGTGATTCCCTGTCATCATTAAACATACGAAAACAGTGACATTAGTCAGGATTTTTATTTTTTAAAATCCAATGTTTAAAGCCTATATATATAGAGCTTTTGTTCTAAATATAAAATCATCTTTTCTTACCGTTACTTCTTTGTTCTTCTCTTTCTCTTTCTTTTGTAATCTCTTTAGTTTGTAATATTTCACTCATAAATAAATAAACTTTAAGTTTGTTTTCTTCTTTTCTTCTGGTTATCTTGATCCTTGTTAAATTTGAGACCGACAAAGATGTATATTTAATCATGTGATGAATCATATTAAAAGGCTTTATTCTCTCGTAAAATAGAAGTCATTGTCATGCCAGTTGGGCTGTTTTACGAATAATTTATACGCATTCTCATGCACTGCCCTAAAGCAATTAATTGATACTATCATTATTATTTTTGCAGAAAAGATTATTTGTAAGAACCAAAGAAAAAGAAATTGATTTGGGACAACATTTGTAGTTAAGATTAAAGGGGAAAATTTAACACCAATATTTTTTAAAGGATATATTTATTAAGTTTGCCAATTAGCTAGTGATGGGAAATTAATGCTATTGATTAACAATTAATCCGTGCCTTTTGAATTTCGGAAAGATTATTAGTACTAAATTAGTCCCCTTTAAATATTATTACCATGTCAAATGAGAGTCTTATTATTTTTTTCTTTTTTTTAAATTATGTCTTAAATTTAGAGTTGTTATATGTAAATGAATATTACTATTGCCCATTTTTGGTTGAAATTAGTGCTTGCTACCTTAAATGTGAAAAGTTAGATAAGGATTCTTAATTTGCATTATCTCTTTTTGGAAATTGCCAAATTATGAATATAATTTCTTTTAAGAATATAATTAATAAATCAAAATTTACGACATTAATCAATTTTATTTTTTTAACTACAAATTATGTTATTATTAATGCAGCCTCAAAAAAGTATAAAAGTTAACTGAACTCTTAATTTAAAACTCAAGAAATGTTAAATTTCAGTCAAGGGACACAAAAAGGGAAAAAAAATTAAAAGAGAAATATAGGTGAGGACTAATTAAACGCAGATGCATTTCTCATTGTCACAATAAACAAAACATAAGGATCAGGGCCGGCTTGAGGGAATTTGGGGCCCCAAGCGAAATTTAATATCCATAAAAATTGGGACCCCGTATCATTATTTTTTTCATCAACAAAACAATCTCAAAATCATAATATTTAATAATTTGAAATCAAAAAGCTCCAAAAGATAGAACCAATCAATTACTAAATTTAAAATAAAATAAAATAATAATTAAGGCAACAATTAACATAAAATTTATAGATAAATCTTCATTTGAAAGTGAGAGAGTAGGTTTATTTTAACTTACAAAATGCCCCTCAATTTTTATTCTTTACAATTAGATACCTAATTTTTATTTTTTTTTGGTGCCCCTCCCCAAATGGGGCCCTAGGCATTTGCCTAGGTTACATGGCCCTCTAGCCGGCTCTGATAAGGATAATAAGATAACGTACGGCTTTAGTTCAACTGATAGAAAATGCACGAGTTCACAAAGGATGGGTTCGAGAATGCTCGTTCCCTCCTCTCCTCTCCTCATGTCGAAATTAAAGTTTGTATTAAAAAGAAAGAAAAAGGAAAATTATTATTCATACACAAATATCTTATAATTAACATAAAACTTAACTAATTAGGCTACTATTTCTTCACTCATGCAAGCCCTAAGCTTGATAGCAGTTGCATTCATGTCAGGCACTCCTACAACATCACAGCAATCTCTTCTTCTTCCAACCTGATAAAAAAAAGGAAATTTAATTAACAAATTGCATAATTAAAAAAAATAATTAAAATCTTTTAAGTTGATTTCTAATGATTTTAATTAAGTTAGTTACAATTTGGTATCGTTTAACTTCACTATAATTAACACTTATTTGATATTCTATCTATTCAACAATCAAATTTATACTAAAATTAGTCTCTCTAGTTAAATGTAGCAATATTATAAATATAAAGTTCGGTTCTGGTATGTACTGGTGCGTACGCACAAAAAACAATTTTTTATTACTAAAACATTGGAGATATATTTTAGCGACGACAAATTGTCGCTAAAGGACCTATGTGTAGGAACCAGGCCATATATGTATATATCAGAAATCTTGTGAGAAAATCTCTTACTTTAAAAATAATAAAGACTATTCATTTTGAGGGGTAAATGAACGAATTTTTTCATAAAACTTTGTGAAGATAATCTCTATAATTAGTAGACCATTTTCACTAAATTTCGTAGAAAAACTCAATTTAAAAGTTGGTAATATGATCATATAAAATTTCAACATATGAAAAAAAAAAATGTATATATATATCATATTTTTATTACAACCCACTTTGATTTTGAATTTTTTGATGAAAATTTGGGAAGATAATAATTTACTTACTATAGAGATCATCTTTATCAAATTTCATGAAAAAATTCATCCGTTTACTTCTCAAAATTATCGATCCTTATTATTCTTAAAGTAAGAAATTCTTTTACAAAAGCATTTCTAATATATATGTATTCAAATTAAAGAAAGCAAAATATTGATGCCAAAGCATTTTGCGGTCTGTCATTGAACAGTACAGTAGTACTCTAGCTATAGCCGAAAATGCTTCAGCAATAGACCTGCTTGAAATCAAATCCCCGTGTAATAATAATAAGCGCCATTGTTCTCTGTTTCTTACTTACGTTTTCAAGATCAATATTTAATTTGTAAATTAGCAAAAATTGGCTTTTGGACCATCTTTAATTTTGTTACCAATTCCTTCCTGGTGACAAAATTAAGCGTCGCAAACGCAAATATTTTGAAGATATATTAAAGTTAATTGAATCAACTCACCCCTCCATTCCTCTTTATTCGTGATAGAACACGAATTGTAGATATATAATCCGCAGAATGATTCCTGCTCAACGAACAAGCCGATAATCCACGTGCTGATTTTCGAATATACTTGGTCACAAAATAATTCCCTATAGGCTCCTGATCAACCGAATCAAAGAAGAAAATGTGAGGAGCTTCACAAGGATTATTTGAATGAGGCCGCACGTTAAACATGTAGGGTGGCCATGCCCCCTTCCTCCACTGTGCAAAAGTCTCGATGGGCCTCTGAAGAAAGCTAGGCGGAATGATGGACTCGTAAATATGCGCTGAATAGCCCCAGGATATAGAAAAAGTCCAGTTGTATTGCTTAAAAAAACAAACACTTTGTTGTAATAAGAGAGATTCGTCAACTTTCGCAGCTTTCATGAGATGGTTTACTGATTCATAGCGGTTCAGCGAGGGGAAAATGGGGTCTACTGCGTCGAGGTGGTGGAGGGAGAGGATAGGGGACTGTGGGTGAGATGATAAAAAACCTGATATGTCTCCGCGTAGATCAATCTGTGTTAAAAAAAAAGTCCTTTTGCTTAACCTCAATATACATGTTTGTAGGGCAAAAAATAAATCAAACAAAAAGGGTAAAAAATTTTAGTATAATGTTGCAAAGTGTTAATTTATTTTGTTAGACAAGAAAATGCAGTTCATGATATATATTTTTTTTCAAATTTTGAAAATATTAGTGCGATAAAGGATTAAAATATTGTTAGATTGGGCCTAAAAGGTCCTTGTGGTCTCGTAAATAGGAAATGATACGTGATAAAAATGCATTAATTCCTAGAAAGAATAAACAAGAAAAAAGTGTGAGTATTTGCGAGTGCAAATACTCGCACTTATTTTTTATTTTATTTTTTGTTTCAAAAAAAAAAGGTTGATAAATCTAGCATCCTAACATGAACTTTGTGAGACGCTTTATTATGGGCTTTTACCATATTCTGCAAGCTTTAGCGACGCTATTCGAGTGCAATAACATGATTCATGAGCATCCAATTAAAATAATGTGTTTTTTTCTCTATTAAATCACAACTCAAAAATGAAATATGTATATATATATAATTACCTGATGAAACCCTTTTTCTTGAGTGAGAGAGACACCCAAATCAGCCACGCAAGCCTGCAACATATGGTCACTCCCAAACAAAAAAGGGTACCTCTTAATACACACATCCAAATTCGTTGCTAAAGCCTCTGCGAGAGGGTAGCTCAAAGCATAACCAGCACCACCAAATGCCATTTCGAACGAGTAGCCAGAATTTGACACAACGCACTCAGCATTTGAACCGATGTAAAAATACTTCTCATGATCGTACCTCGACAAGACCGTAACTAAATTATCTGTAAAAATAATTGTATCATCATCGGCCATAACGTACCACCTCACCCCTCGATTTTCAGCCCTAAAAATCTCCTTAACACCATACAACAGCCTAATGGCGAATGGTGTCCGGTGTCGGTTATAGTCTTTAAACCTAGAGGTGTCCTCGGAGATTCGAACACGAGGGGATGTCTGAGGCCAAGGGAGGTGCTCAATCGGAACTTTGTCGAGGAACAAAAACCCTCGGGTGACGTTAGGGTTCCACCACGATTCTATATACCATTTTTTGTTACCCCACGTGTTTGAAGAGCCTAGTACTCCAAAAGCAATGTGGGTAATGTTTGTGGGAGAGGGACTGGGGTTTGGATTTGGAGTCCATTTTTTGTTCATGTGGGAGAAAATGGAGGGTGTTTGGCAGCAAGGATGGTTAGACAAGAAGATGTAGGTAATGTACAAAATTAAACCAACAATAAGTAGTGGTTTGATTAGTTTATAAATTTGTGTGGTCTTTTGTTGGACTAAGCTTGGGGTTTTCGAAGCAATAATGTTGGTAGATGACATTGTGTGGTGTTCTTTTTTGGTCTTGAACTAAATGGGAAACTTGAAAAGATTTATAGATAAAGGATTCTCATGAGGCAAACAAATTATTTGTCCATATTTTATTTTTTAAGTCCACTTTTAAGGCCTTGATTACCTTTTGAGTTGCTTGTTCATGTGATGTGCGTAGTGAGGGGCTTTTTTAAATTAACATAGTGTTTTTAGTGTGGCATGGTTGATTGTCTTTGTATAGGCCATAGGGGCTATAATCATGCTTATCTTATATGTTTCAGACTTGTTCGTGCGCTGTTTGTTTAATTCAAGAATAATACTCTTTGACTCTATTTGATAATAACTAAAAAATAATAATAAAAAGAAAAGATGGAAAATAAGTTCTATGATGTGTTGAGATTATCTTTATATTATTTTTATGAGTAGATATCATCATCATTCTCTACTTTTTGTAAAAAAAAATTCATCTTCACCACTCAAAGAAAAGGTTTTTAATGGAAAAGGTAGAAAAATAGGATCTGTTTGATAGTAACATAGAAAATTATATTAATTTGTGTAAAAAATTTGGAGAATAAGTTGAGGCAGGTGGTAAGATCAACTCTTACTTCTTCTTTTTTTTCATGAAATTTTTTTCTTTGGAAATTGAAGAAGAAAAAAAATTCACAAAAAATAAAAAATAATGGAGGACATATATACTTGTAATATGATCGAACATGAGATAAAGATCATCTCACCACACGACTCAGCTTATTTTTCAACTTCTTGCACAAATCAATTATTTTTTCTATCATTTTTCATAATTCTATCAAATAGAGGCAAGAGAATATCATAAAATATACTATATCCCTCAACTCACTTTTCAACTTCTTACAAAAATCTGGAAATTATGTAAAAAGTATTGCGTGATAATATTTTTCACAAAAAAACAACGAATAATATTTTTTAGAAATAAGGGTCTGGATATCATTATCATTCTAAAATAAGGACTTGTTTATCAATTGTATTTTAAAATAAGGGATTTGACCGAGCGCAAATTTAACTTTGCACAAAATTGTATTTTGTGCAAACTTAACTTTACAATCAAAAAAAATTAATGCAAATTTGTTTTACACGATGTGTTTATATTTTTTAACAAGTACATTCTTACGTTTCATTCATAAAACTTTAAACCAACGTCAAATAAACACAAATATGTAATAATGTTTTAGAAAATAGGGAGTGCAAACTTAACTTTGCATAATTTTGAAAAAATTATTATGTGCATTTTATTAATAAATATGTTTTGAATATGTAATTTGTTAAATTTTTTCTAAAGCACTGTTATCAAACACTTACTTATAATAATATGCTAAAAAACATGTAATGTAAACTTAATTTTACATGATTCCATAAAAAAATACAATTTAAAAATCTACTGCAATGTTAACTTTGCACTCCTTTTGGAGTTTGGTCAAATATAAGCTCTTAATTTATAAAAATATTATTTCTAGTTCTTTTGCATAACGTTTTTTTAAACAAGCACTATTTTTCAATCTCCCGCACAAAAATTAATTTTTTTTGCTATCAACTTCTATCTTGTTACCAAAAGGAGCTTTCGTGTCTCAAATTAATAATTTTATTTTTGCTTTTGTACTATTTATGAAAACACTACTTTCAATGTTAAATATTCTCTTACTATTTTTTTTTGTCCTAAATCTCTTACTTTTTCCATGAAAAAAAATTATATGAGGGTGGTGAAGAGGTTATCATCACATCCCTCTACTTGTTTCTTAATTTCTTCCATAAATTAATTAGTTTTGTTATTATTTTATACCGAAATTTCAGACAAAAGAGTACTAGAGAGAGCAAACTAAAAAGCACATACAAAATTTTGTTTTCACGCGTTTTTTTAACAAGTTAAATTTAATTCCAACATCATCAAGAATTTTCCTCGTCAGTAGAGCCGGTCAGAGAGGGAGGCAACCTAGGCAAATGCCTAGGGCCCCACTTATAGAGAGGGCACAAAAAAAAAATTATAATTGAAAGTATCTAATTGTAAGAAAGAAAAATTAAGGGGCACTTCAAAAATTGAAATGGAGTTAAAGTGAGGAGAGATAACCTAAGAGTGCGCTTTGCCTCTTTCTTTTTCTCTTTTTAATTTCTTTTTCGTTTTAGCCTCCACTTCTCTGTGACTCCGTGAGCTCTCCTCCCACTCTCCCAGTGAGGTAGCGACCACCGACTCCACTGTCCTCACTCCTCACCTCCAACCATCGACCAAGGTTAAGTGGTTAACTACTCCTTAAATCTTAAGCCCTAATTTTTGATTAGTTATGAACTTTTGGAGTATATTTATTGCATATTTCTTGATTAATGATTAATAGCATGATATGAAGTATATTTCTTGAAATATTGATGAGTTGTTAATCTTGTTGAATGTTGATTTATTGAATATATTTGGTGATTTAAGTCAAAAGACAAAAGCCTTAATTTTATATTATTAGATTTAGCTATTTAGTTGTTAAATATTAGGAGTATTTATTGATTAATTGATTATTTGTAATTTGTAAATGATGCGAATAAGAATGTAAATAGTGAAAATGAAAATGTAAATGATGAAAATGTAAATGTTGATGGTGAAAATGGGAATGAGATTGTCCCATTTGTTTGCTTTTGCTTTCTTAAGAGAGGCTTTGGAACTAATTATGGTAACAATTATTTCTCACTTATTGTTGTTAAATTTCACTTTACAGTACCTTAAGAGTCATGTAATTATGCTTTATTTGTTGGAAAATGACATCAAATTTTACTTTTAGGTGTAATTCTTTCTGATTTGGAGTGCTTAATTTTCTTTTGTAGATGGTAAGAATTTTGTTACATTGAAGCGAAATTTAATTTGTTAGGTCATATATATATATATATATATATATATATGTATAAGAGTATATATTGATGCTATTTTCTGGGTGAATTAATGATTTTGGGGAATTACAATAGGAAAATATTTTCCTGAGGAAACCGAAAATTTCCTCTTTGTGATTATGTGAGTGAAGAAAATGGGTGATCATTTGTACTAAAATTTTCCTTACCCTTTTGTTAAAATGTTAAATTTGGGATTAAAGAAACAGTAATTTTCCTCCCCTGTTCTTAAGATGTAGCAGGTATGTGAAATATTTCTTTTCCTTTCTTTTCTTGGAAAATTTTTATGTGTACTTCCTCCCCTGTTTTTGGTTTTATGTGTATAGATTTGTACTACATATTTGGTTTTTTCCTAATTTAGATTTGGGTTTGTTTAATTTTCAGCTCCCAACAACCTTTGAAAAAGAAATTTGCTCAACTTTCTTGTACTTGTATCTCGAGATCTGTTAACATGACAGATTTGAGATGTTTTTCTTTTCTTTTTTTCAGTTGAGAGTTTTACTTGGATGAATTGTATTTTCCTTTATAATATAAAATAAAAAGAATTGCAAAAACAGATGAAATCAATTTTTGTAGTTGGATTTGGAAATACTGATAGTTTACTCTTTATTAATCTTATGTTGATTGTTGCCTTAATTAATTTTTTTTTAATTCGGTAATTGATTAGGTATATTTTTTGGAGCCCCAATTTTTGTTGATTTAAGTTTAACTTGAGTCTTAAAATCCCTAGAGCCAACCTTCGTGTCAGTTTAATTTTTTTGAATGGGGGAATGTATAAGATTGGACTAAGGATGGATCTAGGCTTTGTGTACAAACTTGGCCCAAAATAAAGATCAAGTTTCTTCAAATAACTTTGTCAAGAAAAAGAAAAGAAAAAGTTTCTTTAAACAAAAAGATAACAACAAAAGCTTCACCACATATAATCCAATTAAACAAAAAGCATACTCTTTCGAAATATCAATCAATAGTTATTACTTTACTATACAAAGCTATTATTAGCAGATTAATTATTATTTGTATTTAACATTGTTAATTAATTACTATACGCCAAGGGGTGAGAGGCTTCATGCTTACATTTGATTTATTCCTGAAATGGAAAGTGCAATTTCATTAACAAATCAAACACGTATTGAAATGGAGGAAATAGACTTTAAACTTGCAACTTTTTAAAGAAATAATAAAAGACTCGACTCACTATATCAAATTTATTGCATATCATACAAAAATATGTTGATATAACTTCCAAGCACATTAAGTATAATAGTTTTAACATTTTATTAAACAAAATACGGAATTTTCACTCCATTTTTTCTAAAGTAAAAAGTTCAGTAATTTTTTTTTGGCATGTTCCAAATTAAAGCTTAGGTTATTTTTAATAGATTTAGTGTGCCACTAACATATTGAATAGATTTAATATACCATGTAATCTTCTTTGTCGTTAGAACTCAATATTTCTCTTAATTCAGTGTGTGTGGTCGTTCCCGTAAGCTTAATCAACCTCTTTTAAGATGACAAAGATTTATATAATCAGTAAATTTGGACCATTTTTTTTAAATTAAACATGGCGTATGTTGACGAATATCTTCTATATAAGTTATTGGCAAGGATTTTAAGTATAAACAATCTCATTTAAAACAAATGGTCATAATTTACTAACTCTACTCTTAAATAATTTTCGTCAAAAAGCCGGATTGCGTTTATGTACATAAGCATAATTAATTCAATAATTCTACATAGATTTAATACTAGCGTTGGAAATAAATGGGGGTACACACTAAATATTTTATTTTTTTTAAGAAAAATGTTATTTTTACAACCTATTCTTATCGGGTGTATGATATGGATAGTACATTGGTTCTAACTCGTAAAAGTACAACCTGTATAATGCATACTTATAAGAATACACGGTACGATTATCTGGTAAGTGTATCAATGCTCTTTTTATAAACATAGCTCACACTATATACACGGTTATGGCAAATTCGGAAACCAGACCCTTGAACCGCACCGTTAAAAATTGAACCGAAAAAAACTAGACAAGTTTGGTTAGGGTTTGGGGTGTGATGTGCAAAACTAAACCGAATCAAATTAAACAGAGTCATTGTATATGATGGCACAAATTACTAATTCAATTTATCCTGCCAACTCCGAGCTGACACGTGGTCGTCCACGTCGGCTATCAAGCCTACTTCAGTGCGAGGAGCTCAGAGGAGCCCTGTTGAGATATCGTAAGAAGGATAGAGCCCCTCAAGAATTGAGTACCCACTCGTGAGTTGATTACATACGACAAATTGTGGAGCCCGTGCTCCAAAGCTCTTTTAGCGAGCTCTAGAGCTCACTCTCGCCCAACCACTCTGCCAGAGTGGTTAGCAGAAATATGGGCGACTGTCACCTACTCTGTAGCGCACATAACTCCCCTCACCTTCATTAAATGCACACCAACCGCATTTAATGCATCGAAATTCACAAAAAAGTAAAGTCAGAGTTGGTATTGATCGAAGCATAGCCCTATACCTGCTCTGGAAACTCTGGCCACACGTCTCCTCCAGTCATATATATACAAGAAGCATTTACTTCTTCCAATGACCAAGTAACAACCAATTCTCCAAAAACCAAGAGAGAGAAAAAGAAAAACGATCAATCATTTACTACAAGTGTGAAGTACAGAGATATAGAGCTCCGCAACTCGCTTCAGAGCTCCAAAATTAGAGAGATTAAACTTTAGGTGGCTTAGCTTCCCTCTTATTGTAACATTGTGAGCATATAACAGTTAGGGTGTATTTGATTGGCAATTTTTTTCATCGAAAATGAGCATTTTTCACTTGATTTGACAATTTAAGGTGTTTGATTGGCTTTTTTTTTCAGACAATTGAGGAAAATGTTTTCTTTTGGGGGGGGGGGGAGGTTTTTTGTTTTCCATGCTTGGGCACGGTTCACGAGACAAGGTTTTTACCATTTTCTACATTAAAAATACCATAACTTAAAATATAAAATTCAAAATAATATAAAATTTTTATATTTAAAATATATTAATCAAGATCAATTAAACAAGATCCATCATGACTATATAATTATGTAAAAAAAAAATACCAATAATTTTTTTTACATTAAAAATGCAATAATATAACCAATATTTTTTGGGTAGAAAATTAAGGTAATCAAGCACACTACACTACATTTTTTATGCAACTTAATTTTAGGCAATTCAATTGCCTGTAACTTATTTAATTTCTTTCCATGCAAATTCCATACTTGCAATCAAACGCATCCTTAGAGAGACTTTTGTGAGTTTGTAATAGTTGTTTGTTTATCATCAATACAAAGCAAACTGAGCTCCTAACTCTATTTCGCAGGAAATGACTAACTCGTATTGTCTTATGAGGCCAACCTCCTCTATAAATCTTTGACTTTCTTAATTTCAACACCCTCATCGCTCTAATTATTTGATATAATCATTTGACTATGTGGCCTAAAATAAATTTTCAATTTTTAGCACCAACAATATATATAACTTGAAGATAATATTATTTCACTATCTAAAATTTTATATTCCTAAAATTTACAAGCTCTAGTAAAAATACAATTCTTAGTTATCATGACTATTGAAAGTATATTATAAATGTAATATAATAGTTAATTTTTTTTTGAGTTAATATTTTTCTGACCAAAATAAATAGGAATAATCATAGAGTCATTTTTTTAAAATAAAAATAACTATTACCTTTCAAAAATATATGAAAACCGAATCGAAACTAAATTTTCAAATTCAATTTAAATCTTCTTAATATTTATCTAAATCGAAACTAAAAGAGCCTAAGATTTAAGTGTGGACCGGACCGGTAACTTCAATAACTGGATTGGACATAATTAGAGACTAAGACCGGACTAGTTTGAATGGTCCTGTTTCGTTAGGTCTAACCGGTTTGAAATTTTTTAACGGGTCCATTTTATTTGGCCTTATTGGATATTTTTTCACAAATATTCAACTAATTTTCATTGGCATATATTTATATATATATATATATATATATATGATATGCTCTTTTGTCAATAACTCATATTTCACAATAATTCAACCCATTTATCACAAAATTCATATTCATATAATCACACTATATAATAAAATAAAACAGTGAAACAATGACCGTCTACCAAAAGGAAAAAAACAATGGCAAAAAAAATAAAATAAAGCAGTGGCTAATAATAAGATTACAAAAAAAAAATATATTACAAATTACAAACAAGAAAAGGGTTTATATATATTTTAATAAATAATAATTTTAGGATGAGGGAAAAAAAAGAGCTTATATAAATTTTTAAAAAATAAGAATTTATATATATATATATAAATATACCGGTTTGGTCTTTTTTTATATAGATTTTTTCTTTAACACTAAAGATGGAATCAGTTGAATTCAATTTATAAAATTTCAGACTGAACCGGACCTACGTAAAAATAAAGAACCAAAAACACTCTATTTTTCAGTTAAATTCCATCAATCCATTTCGTCTGATTTTAGTTGATTGATCCATAGAGGGTATAGTGCACAAAATTCCCGAAAGCGGGCAGAAGAGAGAGAGAGAGTGGCGTTGGAGATCTTGACACGTTGACCAACGCATAAAAACGGATGCAAACCTATTTATATTCCCCTCTTTATTCCTCTCTTCTGTTCCGCCCTTCTTCTTCTCTCTCATTCCCCATCAATCCCCCCCCTCTCTCTCTAACTTTCACATCATCGGAGATACGATTCCCAAACCCTAGTCCTCTACGAAACAACAATCACTTCGATTATAACCTTTTCCCCCTTATCAATTTCGAGATCTGTTGGTAGTTTTCTTTTGATTTTACCCTAACATTCGGGCGGAGCTTTGGAGGATTTGTAATAAAAATGGCGAGTTCGACGACAAGCGGTGTATACATCCACGTCATCGAAGACGTCATCAGCAAGGTCCGTGAGGAGTTCGTCAATAATGGCGGACCTGGCGACAGTGTACTCAGCGAGCTCCAAGGAGTAATGTTTTATTCATAATCTCTTTTGGAGTTTTGTTTGTTGTTTGTTCTAGGGCTTTATTTGTCTGATTGGTTGTTTTGGAGGTGTTTCTTCACTTGAATGTTCGATTTGAGGTTCAATTTGGTACGGATTGGTCGTTTTGTGGTTTCGATCTGATATATTTTTAGGGCTTCACAATTTCTCCGGTTTTGGATTTGTTTTGACTTGATTGTTCGATTTGAGCTTTAATTGGTTACAGATTGGTCGATTTAGGCCCTATCGATTTGTGGTTTTGATTTGACAAGTTTTAGGGCTTCGCAATTCGGTGTTTTTTTTATTGACGAATTTGGGGACAGTGTACTCATTGAGCTCCAACTAGTTTTTTTTTAAACAAAGGGAAGGTCTAATCTTTTCCCTTTAGTACAAACAAAGAAACGCCCACCCCACCCCGCCCCAAGTGTGACTCGAACCCAGGGTCTTCCTTTACCACTAGGGCCACTAGGCTAACCCACTTGCACCAGTGAGCTCCAAGGAGTTATGATTCCTGAACCTTTGGATTTTTGTTTATTGTTCTATGGTTTGATTGTTTTGGAGGTGTTATTTTGACTTGAATGTTCAATTTGAGCTTTAATTAGGTAAAGGAGTGGCTGTTTTAGCCTATCGATTTGTTTGATAAGCATCTAGGGCTGTAGGAGTTCTGTGGTTCTGGATCTGTTGTAATTGTTATTTTTCTATGCGAATTTTTAGATATGGGAACTGAAAATGATGCAAGCTGGTGCTATACTGGGTCCTATAGATAGGTCTGCAGCATCAAAGCCAACCCCAGGAGGTCCTATCACTCCTGTTCACGATCTTAATGTTCCGTATGAAGGGACTGAGGAGTATGAGACTCCCACCGCTGATTTACTCTTTCCTCCGGTGAGTTATCACTTGTAACCTCTTTTACCCTGTATTTGGGGCATTGCTATTGACACACCCTGCTTTACTCTAACACTCCAGCATTGGTTGGTTCAGTGCATATGCACCAAGTCTGTGCACACTTACTCAGTGCACGTGCACCGACTGAATGAGCACATACTCGGTGCATATGCACTGAGCCAGTATAATTTTTTTTGTACCTGGCATTGGCTCGGCGCATATGCATTGAGTATGTGCTCATTCATTTGGTGCATATGCACTCAGTAAATGGGATGGAGTGTTAAGAGTGTGTTTTGGTGGGTCTAATTAGCGCCGCCCTTGTATTTGTCATTGTAATCATTACACAAAAGTAGCTATTTAAAATTTATTTTTTGGTGGTTGAATAAGATTATAAGTTTTTTTTTCCTGATTTGGGGTTTCATTTACAGACTCCATTACAGACTCCAATGCAAACTCCTTTACCAGGAACGGGTCAAACACCTCTGCCAGGAATGGCCCAAACACCTTTGCCGGGAACAGCGGACAGCTCCTTGTACAATATTCCTACTGGTGGCACTCCCATCACACCTCAAGACTACTCTTCCCTAAATGATAATGGTGGAGTGGGAGAGATGAAAGCTGGGAGACCTAGCCCATACATGGTAGACACTTTATTGCAGTCATGTGTGTTGTTTTGTAATTTTTTGCAGCACGTTTTTCCACCATTGAGGTCTGTGGATCATTTTGGAATTACTCCTTGGGGGAGTAAACGTGGATTTAGACTGGAAGAAAAAAAAAGGGACATGCCAATACACAAAGAAATTGAGACTTTGCTGCAGATATTGAATTTTTTCTTCCAAAAGGATTTTGACATAAAAAGAAATAGAGCTAGTTAAATTGTTCTAATTACTACAACAATTTTATATATAAAATTAGTAATTTACAACCCATTGGGTAGTGCTTTTATAGATTTAGGCATATCTATTGGAACAGAAAAGTAAGGAAAGGTAAGGACTGAAGCATCTCTGATAAAAATTTAAGAAAACATATAAAATCATTGCAAGAGTGTTGTGCAAGAAGCCAAAAACCCATAATTTGGTACAATTAAAGTTTGTGACCGGAGTTAGGAAGATGTATCCAGACCGTTAGGCCAGTTGTAGTGGTGATTGGGCTGTTGCACATTTCCTTTGGATCTTTATAATGGCCCTCAGGCAATGAGGAGGATACTTTGCCATCTTCTTAGAACCAAGTTTTTTTTTATGCATTATGCTTTTGGGTTAGATTGCCAAAGTAATTTGTTTTATTTTTTCCTTCTGTAGCCACCACCTGCTCCATGGTTGAACCAAAGGCCCCCACTTGATGTCAATGTTGGTAAGTATAATCGAGATGTTAATGAATTTATTTCCCCAAGTTATGCATTTATTTATCGTTGTCTTCTTGTAGCTTATGTTGAAGGGCGTGGTGAAGAGGTGGATAGAGGAGCAGCTTCTCATCAACCCATGACACAGGTGATTAATATCTGCAGTTTTAACACCAAGATTCATTGAATTATGTCTGGCTTTTGGCCATAGTAAGTATTTGAGTTAAAGGTGTAGGTGATTCTGGTATTTATTGATTTATTTTTACTTGTTGGGGAATTTTTCTTCAACAGTGGTTCGTTCAATCTGCGTTTTGGCATTTGTTATGTTAATCAGAAAGACAGAAACTACTATTGTATGAAGGTAGTGTGTGGTTTTCATGCATGTCATCCTGAAGTGGACTTCAAAAGGTGGGCTTTGTGGAGGTGTAGAGGACATGTATGGTTATTTTTGTGCAAATGCATGAAGACGGGTTGTTACAGTAATGGGTGCATTGGCCTTATCACTTACAGAAGTAGTAGGAATGCATGTGACTAATCTTGCTTTGCATGAACGGGTCGTGTTCCCTAGTCTCTGGGCTATTCTATTTCTGAAGGTGGATTTCTAGCTAGAAGAATCTGTGGTTCTTTCAGGACAACTTTAAATGTGACACAATGTTCTCTTGCGGAACAAACAGTTCCCACAAGAGAATGGAGAAATAGAGGAGTCCCCATGGAATCAATGGTTCCTAGGAAATAACATAGGTCTTTGGTGATAATATATTAATTTATTAGGGTCCATTTTGATAACAAGATGGAAAATGATAGCAAAACCAATTGATTTGTGTGAGAATGTGGAAAATAAGTTGAGGGATGTGGTGAGAAGGTGGAATCATGCTCATTTTTATGAGTAGATGTCCTCCATACGCCTCCATTTTTTGTGGAATTTTTTTTTTCACCGCCACTCGAAATTTTTTCCATGGAAAAAACCAAAAAGCAAGAGAACGTCCCACCACATCCCTCAACTTATTTTTCAATTTCTCACAAAAATACGTTTTTTTCCCCTACCATTTTTCATCTTGCTATCAAACGGAGCCTTAGCCTCTGTTTGGTAGAAAACTAAAAAACCAGTTTTTTAGTTTTATACCAAAAAGTCAACTTTACTTTCACACTTCCCAAAATTCACTTCACTTTACTTTCTCTCTCATAAAACTTTTAAAACACCATAACTTTAAATCCAAAAATCGGAATTAGATAAAAAAAAAAGTATATTTGAAACCTACTCATCGAGATCTATAAAATATGATCCATTGCGACTATTTTTTGAGATTTTTTTGTGAGTTTTCTTGAATTGGTTGAAAAAAACTCCAATAAAAATCAAATTCAACTCAATTCAAATTTTCAACCTACTTTGACATTTCCCAACAAAAAAACTCAAAAACTCAACTCAAAACTTCCACCAAACAGGGCCTTAGTGTTTAAACTTTTTGGTCAACTCTTGCTATTTGGCAATCTAGGTATTTTATTGTTTAGATGTACATATAAATTAGTCATGACTTATGAGCATGTATATGATTTAGTATCCATTATTGTGGAAAAGTTGATTATTGAATTGATGTTAGGCCTTTGAGAGCTTTGCGCGTTCCCTTTTCGTCTTCTATTTTTATTGTTGTTTGTCTTTTCCACTGAGCTTCTGGCATCAATGTTTAACTTGCCTAACCTGAAAGAGAATAACTGAGTGTTGGAAGGAGAATACCAGCCCCATGTTCCAATTTTGAAGTGGACATTAATTTTCCATTTCCATGATCTTAAAGTATTTTCAATTTAGCCCACAACCCATTGTGGAGTACTTTGTATGTTCTGTCTAACAACCTTCAGACATTCCCTCAAGGAGGCTGTTCCTATCGGACCTCAAAGATATCAAATGAGTTCTGTGACATATAATTTCAACATAAATGACTATATTGTGTTCAGCAATGTAGTTTGTAATCAAACTGAGCCTCAGTAAAACTGACAAGTAGTGGTGCTCAAGACCCATAGCAGCTGATTTGTTGATTTGAACACTAGATTTGTTTGAAATCATGATCTTTTAGAAATAGTTTGAATTTGTGATAGTCAACTCTTTGGTTTCTGGATAGTTTATTTTTTGAAGGCAGTAACTAATTGTGTATAAAAAATATTTGAGTGCAGATATATTTATTATTTTTAATCTTTATTGCATGCTAGGTTGTTTCTTTTCTGTACACAATTGTCTCATCTTGAATGCTTATTACAATTGATATTCGTTATTGGTATTAATGTTGGAGAAATTCTAGGACTTCTTCACGATGTCTGCTGGCAAGCGAAAACGGGATGATCTTGCTTCGCAATATCACAATGGCGGTTACATACCACAGCAAGATGGGGCTGGAGATGATATATCAGATGAATTCAAGGTGGATTTCATTTCCTTATGTTTATATAGTTGTATAAACAAGTTAAGTCACCCCACCCCATGTACTTAAATTATTTGATGCATTCATTTTGCTGTGGACTTTTTCATAATTTGATGCCCAAATTGAATAATAGAATTTCAAACCCTAACAGCTGATTTCCCATGAGCATCAGCTCTCATCTACTAATACACAATTTGCTTGCCAGCTGCTAATTGCTAACCACCAATCCTCTTGCACGTAGATGGTTCAAAGATGCAGTATCAGGTTTCGTATTGGATAGTTGTTTTTCTTTGACTCAGATGAATTACAGAGAAAAATATTTTTAAGGTCTGACCATTAAGGGACTAACACTTTATCTCTGTTGTTGTCAACAGTCATCATAAAGCATTAAGTTCTTAAAAACACTTGAGGACCTGCACAATGTTCTAAAAATCGCTAGTCGGTCCTAGGTCGGCAAGGTGGAGACCGGAGACGGGGGGATTAATTGGACAAACAATTTTTCACTAGAGATATTATTTTAAAGAATATAATACTAATGAAATACAAGAAATCATAACACTTTTCAAAGCTACCAAGCTACCAAAGTTATAGCAACATAATAGCATTATTTCAAGCAAAACTAATGAAGTTTATACAATTACTGAACTAACAAACTAGCGATAAAACAATTTTCTTGATCAATCCCCATTTATTCCCCATTTTTTTTAAACTTGATTTTCTCAAAAAACTAGGCCTAGCTCCAACATCTCTACCCTACTATGGATTAATCCATATTTTTAGAACACTGGACTTACGAATAGTCAATACTCTGACTCATTAGGTCAAATCTTGCTCCCACAGCCTCACCCTGTTATCCTCACCACAATCTATCAGTCTCTACATCGAAAACCCAGCACTCCCATCTCCCATCTCCCTCTCTTTCTCTCCATCTCTGTCTCTGTGTGTGCATGTGCGTGTGCACGTCAAACTATGTTGTCACAGTAGCCGTTTTAATCTTGGAGTTTTATTGTACCTTTTTTGGTGCGATGTTTTTTGTATCACCATTCACCTGCACTGCAAACTATAGCGGTTTTAGAGCCCGAATTCTCTTCTCTCTATGTGTTCAAAATCACATCTCCTCTCCCGATCAAAATGATTTTCAGATCATAAGTACTTGATTTGGTGCTCCACCTTATTTTGATTGCACTACCATTGCTCCTCATTGGCTTCACGGCTTGCTCGTGTTGATCACGCTAACTTTGAATTTTTGTGGTTTGAAGTTGCACTTGTTTTCTTAAATGTGTTCCGTCTTAACGCGAAGTTTTGAGATTGTAGGCAGATATTTGTTCATGTGTTCCTCCTGTAAATTTTTGATTGAGGTAATCAAGAATGAAGTTACGAATACTTACCATGTTTAAACTTATGTGTGTATTGTAACTACTTGATGTATTCAGCTATTTAATCGAGCAATGTATTTCTATTTTTCTCTCCCAACTTTTGGCCTTTCCTTGCCTGAGTTTCTTAGACCAATTTGCCTAAACCATTAGTCCAGTGAAGCTACACCCTATAAATCACAAAATTCTTCTAAACGATCAGCTAATCCACTTTTCACTTGAATCCAATTCTGATTTTCCTCAATTGCATCCATCCTTTCTTAATTGGAGTTAATAACTAATGGTTTATAGCAATGTTCTAAAAATCCCTAGGCGGTGGTGGGGACTAGAGACTAGGGAATTAATCGGACAAACAATTTTTCATTGTAAATATTATTTTAAATCATATAATACTAATAAAACACAAGAAATCATACACTACTTTTCAAAATGACCAAATTTACAATTCCAAAAATAGCAATAGCACAATAGTCCCAAACAATTCCCAAACTAGCAAAGCTATAACAAATTAGTACTATTTTTAAAAAATAAAATAGCAAAGATAATTTGAAATTGAACCTCTAATTTGACACCTTCAAAGCCAGTGTTTAGAGAGTTGTAGAGTGAGATAGATGGAGTTGAATCAGAGAGAGAGACGGTGCTGCTGCTTGTGCTTCTTGGCTCCCGCTGAAATTGTCAGAGAGAGAGAGGGGGGTTTGAAACTACAAGAGGTGGGAGATGGTGATCCAATGAAGTCGAGAGAGGGAGAAAAAATTAAGACTGAAGAAGTGTGTAGAAGAAAAATAAGACCGAAGAAGTGAAGAGAATATGTAAAAAACTACGGGAGAAAAAAAACAAACGCTGTTTCACTAGCAAAAAAAAAAACCCCCAAATTGCAGATTTGATCGATTAATCGCCGATTTATCCCACTGGTGATTTTCTACCAAAGACTAGGGCAAATCCAACCGGCTGAGCAGAGACTAGGGTCTTGGTCGGGATTAATGAGGGATTAATCCCGATTTTTAGAACACTGGTTTATAGTAAACTAGCGTTACCAGCCATTTTCAACCCAAATACCAAAATCCGTTAGTTAGGAGAAGCTACAAGTAGAAATATGGGGGCTCGCTTGAAAATTCTAGAGACAGTGAGCTCATTGATGTCCTAGTGGAAGCAAAAGATAGATTAGATAATTAAAGCCAAGTCTCTGTAAACTTTGTACCTAATTGTCTTGGCTTGAGTGTACAGTAGTAATAACTTGCTGTATTTTCTGTGTAGAAGTTAATGTACTTTGTATAGAACTAGTGTTTATCTGTGCCAAAGGCAATAATGGTCTAATTTACCCTTTATATCATTTCATCTCAACTCTTAAAAGGACATCATCTTTCATTTCAGCCCTCTAATATTTTATCCCTTAACCCTTAAAGAGGCATATTTTATCTAAGACTTCTATCTTTTACCCTGAAATTCCAAAACCATTCTTCTTTTTTAAATGGATTATTAGAAAAAATATTACATATTTATTATGATATTATATTGCGCAATGCCATATGTATTATATTTTTTGAGAATTTTTGAAGTGTGCACATACAGCACATTGCACCTGAATTCACGGTCTTCTTCTTTGAGCCTGGATAGCAGTAACTGTATCCTTGTTGCTGGCTTTCTCTATTTGGGCTTTACATTTTTCTGAACTGGAACCTTGATGTGTTTTAACTTTGCATCTACTCTGTGGACAACTAATTTACTGTAGCTGTAGTTCTGAAGAACATGAACCACCTTTAAATTGTATTAGTGAAAACGTAGCACTGATAACATACCCAACACTTTTGTCAGCTTGAAAGCAGTCAATCACTGTCAATTGTTTTGAATTGTGAACCTAACCCTGAATCATAAGCCTATGAATCATGATTTGTCAATAGATTTTTAAAATGATATATAAATTACAAGGAATGAGAGTAAATAATATGGATCCTACAATTAGGTTCGATTTACAAGCCCCATAGAATTTCTAGTGGTTTTTTTGGGTAAAATATGAAAATATTATTAAAAACCCCAAACATCACTAATCAGAAAGAATAAACAAAAAAAAACCTATAAAACATATAATTTCTAGTGTTACTGTATGAGGGTAGTATATCCCGGGGTGGAGCAAGTGTTAATACGTACTTGGTGTTTAGCAAGTAAACCCTGAGATTGCAGTATGAGGATGAGAGGGCATGCGTTATAGTCACAAGAGGAGAGTTGGTAGACAAACTTAAGGACCACTAGAGGGGGATTTATCCTATTTAATTTTAACTGATATTGGTAATTGTGAGCAGTAAATTTGGGTGCAAGAGGTTAGTATGGTTGTTTCCCATTATGCTTACTGAAGGAAGGGCTCCATATTATAGGGCTTTTGCCTTCAAATATCAAAAGTGGATTGGACCTAGATGAATGAGGAAGAAGCTGCTTATCAAAGGGAATAACTTGAGCAGCTGCTTTAATGCCGAACTAAGCAGAAAGACTTTCCCTTGTTCGTAGCCGGTGAGACTGGATCCAATGTGATGATTTTTCTCAAAACAAACAATAAAAAAAAAACTAGCTTAACATATTGTTCGCTAATTGACAAGTTGGTTGGTGTATCTATTTGACGCTTTGAGCCGACTCAATCAATGAAGGGGTTGTTCAGAGCATGCTACTGCTAGATTTGGATTTTTCTTTTTTTGGTTTGGGGGCTGTGGGTGGGGGGTACTTGGGTATGCGCCTTGCTCAACCTTGTTAGGGTCATGCCGTCATGGTGCCCTTTCTCACTTGACTTAGCTCTTGGGTCTGTATCTTACCCGACGGAAACCTTGTGCTCATGTCTCCAATTTAATAGCCTCAAGTAGACACCTGGGCTCGTGTTGCCTTGCGTGACCTGAACTGGTATCTTGGGGCCAGTTGATGGTTGCAATGCCCTCGCCTGAACTGGGGCTCTAGTTTCTCGGATGATGTGTGTAATGACCACCCAGGTTCTCTCCCAAAATGGTAGCCCAACTTATAATTTAGATTCATTGAACCCACAAATATATTGTGAACCTCCCTATTACACTACCGATGTGGGATATTTTGGTTGTGACACTGCCTCTTGTCGGGTCTTTGCTCGAGTGATGCCCCTCTGGTATCCTTGGACCAGGGGGTGGGGGTTTTTAAGTCTATGCTTACTTATACGTGGCACCTTTTGTAGCGCCATGTGCTGAAAATTTGTGCATATTCAAGAGGAATGACCAAGGGTTACACCCCTACTCCATTGGTACAATGACCAGATCGCCCTGGAAATGGCCCGATAATTTGAAGTGAAAAACAAATTGTATCAAGAGAATTTTTGCAATGGAAGAGGCACAATCAAAGAAGTAACAATGGCAACTAGGGTATGTGCAATAATAATGAGGCACATTAGATCCTTTATATTCCGAATCAAGGCACCACAGTTGGGAAGTTACTTTCTTTCTAGGTTTTCAGACCTCTCTCGGCACATTGTGTGCGTGTTTTTCTTTCTTTCTTTTTTCAGACCTCTCTCAGGTTCAATTCTCCGTTGCGTGAAACCTTTCTTGGGCCACTAGGGGCGTCTCCCAGTCGAGCAACCAATGCCTCATGGGATTAGTGGGGGTGGGCCCCGATACCCATGGTTATCAAATAAAAATAACAAAGAACCGCCACACCTACCCCGGATGAGACTCGAACCTGGGATCTCCCTAGCCCAGGTGGGTGCTCATCAAATGATACAAGTCTTGGATAAGAATGAAGAATCTACAACACACTAGAGCGCCCTTGTTGACGACCCTCTACTTTGTCAGCATCTAGGGTTCCTTGAACAACCAAACCAATCCCCATACACCTATTCGGAGTAGCCGTCCAGGCTAGTGCACTCGCTCAATCTCCTTGTCTTGTTTCTTAATTGTGTTTTTGACAAAGGAATATATATAATATTATATGTTGGCATTACTTTTGGCTAATTAAGTTAATTCTATTTAAATATTTTCTTGTTGCATATCTAATGCAAATTTTTTATATGATTGTATTTTTATTTCTCAGGTAGGTCAAGGGAGCCATACTCCGCGTGATGTACCTGCCAGTAACCAAGCTGCACAAGGTATAAGGTTGTCTAGTCGGATTCCTCAAGTTGATGGGCCAATTCCTGATCCTTATGACGATGTGCTTTCCACACCAAATGTGAGTGTTAAAAGAGTCCACATTTGACTTATATGTTCTTTAAGAGTGCAGTAATTTCATCACAGTCATTGGTTTAGAACATAACTTATTTTCTATTGTAATTTTTCTTATGTTGATTATGTTATGAAAATAATAGCACTCTTAATTCGGGACGGAGGGGGGTGGTATAGGATAAAATGACGAACATGATGAATCCACTAGCTGTTGCTTTTGTGAACTAACCTTGTGACTTTCTGCTGAACTTGAAGATATACAACTACCAAGGAGTTGTCAATGAAGACTACAATGTTAATACACCTGCTCCACATGGTAATATACTCTCATCTATGATCTGCTACGAAGTATATATGCCTTGCCTGTTATTCTCCTTCTGATATAGCTTCATGTTTTCTGCATTTTTTTAGACCTACAAGCAGCTACTCCTGCTGCCGTCACTCAGAATGAAGTCGTGGATGATGACGACGATGAGCCATTGAACGAAAACGATGATGATGACGATTTGGATGATGTTGACCAAGGGGAAGACCTAAATACGCAGCATTTAGTGCTGGCACAGTTTGATAAGGTATTTCATATATTGCATATAATATTGTTGTATCATATATATATAGACATGTGGACGTACATATATCTGTATATATTACAAGTCTCTAGAAAGGGCATTTCAAGCTATTTAGATGTTAGGGACCTCTTTTGGGAGGCAAATGTGGAATGCTTGGATGAAATTTGGTGATGGTCTGCACCAAATTTTCTCAAAAAACCCATCAATTTTAGATGATCATCAAAAGTTCCGCGGTTAAAAATGCACATTATATTGATTTAGCAAAGATGATGCGTCCAACATGTAGACTAATTCCACCAAATTACATCAAGCAATTCAATTATTTGCCCTCCCAAACGTTTTCGTTTTTGGTTATTTATTTATTTTATCTTAATGATCTAGTTCCACTAATTGGTTGAATTGTTTGATATATCGTTGAAAAAAATTCCATTTACATGTCCATATGTAGCCTTTAAGAGAAAGACTCTTGATCTAGAGCCTCATGGTATATATAATGTGTGTATGAGTAGAGCTGCAATTGACATAATATGACTTGGTTTTTAGGTGACGCGTACCAAGAGCAGGTGGAAATGCATCCTGAAGGATGGCATTATGCACATAAACAATAAGGACATCCTGTTCAATAAGGTCTGCTTTAATTTTATACTTTTGTTTCTTCAAGCTAAAACTAATACGTTTTATTAATATTTTTGTAAATTTTCGTGTTGTCAGGCAACTGGAGAATTCGAATTCTGATTTTGTTATATGAAACATCTCATTCGCCGACAGATGGTTGTGGCCTTTGAAGAGCAAATTGAGGGACATCGACCGTGCATGTTCTAGTAGGTTTACCTTATTTATTATTATTATTATTATTAGTTATCATGTGGCAAACTCGAGAAAGGGGAGAAAATGAGGTTGGATGTTTATTCTTATGCTTATGAGAGAGGAGGGAGGTTTGGACAATGGTGATCTGGGTAGTTTGTATATATAGTGGGAGATTAATTTTTTTTTCCCTGGCCCTGGAAATGGATGCCTACCCAACTTTTGAGTTTTTATTGGAGCGTTACCAAGTGATAGTTTTATGATTGAATGAATGTGTAATTCGAATTTTACTGTAATACTCCGAAACATTTTCGTTAAATTTTAAAACAGATCGTATTTGTACGGGTCTCTTTCTTATTTAGCTTCAAATTTTGTCATGTTTACCATGTTTTTATCCTCCTATTTTACGAGCAGCAGTTTCAAATTAAATCTCATTTTTTTTTCTCTACCTAAACGTTGCAAATTGATAGTTTATTATTTTTGGTCATTGATTATATTGATAGATTAGGTTGAAATTGGTGTATTTTTTTTTTTAAAAAATAAAATAAAATTCAACTCAAGATATTATTTTTGATAAACATTCAAAATAAGATTTTAAAATTTAGTATAGAATTGAGTTTCTATTGTTAGAACTTCGGACATAAATTGTGATTTTACATTGGATATTACTATTTTAAAATTCTGGGAAGTTTCAAACGAAAATAGCACTGAAGTGGTTGGTTGCTATCTTGCTTGACGTGTGCGAGAACAGTTGTGGCAAACTAAATTGGTTGGTTACTTGCCTTGAGCTTCACGTGTGTCCGCTCGTCACGAATGTTATATGTAGATGAGCGAATAATACCAACTTGAAAGCTGGTTGCTGCAAAATTAAGAAATGATCCAACAATAATTAATTTTGTTATTTTTATCAAAATTAATTTATATAAAAAGTTAAAAAATATGACATCAAGTTAAATATAAAAATGTTATTAATTATTATCAACGACTTTGTAATCCCCATTCTCATGTTCATCCTTATTGAAATTCGTTTTTTTTTGGGAATTTTAGCCTCAATAAATATAACCAAAAATTTTAAAATGTACTTTTTGTTGAAATAATAAAGAGAGAGATAATGAAGAGAGATTATCTTATTCAACTGATAATCAATATGAGTTGATGTTAGCTCTATTTATATTAAGAGCTAACCTTCATACTTTTTTACAAAATATTTGTGGGACAAATTGTATCTCACAATATTACTTATGAACTCCACATATCAATTCTTTTATAATACTCCCCGTTGGATGTACATTATGCCATAATTTAATGACAATTGCCTCATTCAAACCTTCTTAAGGAAATACACAGTGGGAAAAAACCAAAGTGAAGGAAAAAAGGGTACAACATTCTTCTGGATCATTGAACTAGTATCAAATGCACAATATGCTGCCCCGTTAAAACCTTTACTATAAAAACCTAATGGGCCAAAACCTAGTTAAAGGAAAAAAGAGTACATCGTCCAAATATTAGGTAGCATACTTCAGGATGCTCCCCTGATTATTTACTCCCCCCTAATGACAACATTTATATAGTTTGATTATAAAGTCGACGTATGCTAATATCATAAACTAACTTCTGGAATATCGGCTTCAGTAATGACCTTGTGAACAGATCAGCTAAGTTGTCACTGGAACGGATTTGCTTGACTTCAATCTTTTTATTCTTCTGAAGCTCATAAGTGAAAAAGAACTTAGGTGAAATATATTTAGTCCTGTCACATTTGATGAAACCTTCTTAAATTTGTACTATACATACTGCATTGTCTTCATAGATAATACTTGGAACATCTGTAATAGAAGACAACTGACAAAAACTATGAATATGATAGATTAGAGATCTCAACCACACACATTCTCGACTAACTTCATGAAGAGCTAAAATTTCAGAATGATTAGAAGAAGTGACTACTAAAGTTTGTTTAGTAGATCGCCAAGAGATAGAGGTATTACCACTAAGAAATACATAATCTGTTTGAGATCGTGCCTTATGAGGATCAGAAAGATATCATGAGTCTACATATCCTATTAATTCATAATTATTAGAATTATGTGAATAAAATAAGCCTAAATAAGTGGTTCCTCATAAATATCTGAGAATATATTTGATACTAGTCCAATGTCGTTTAGTTGGTGCCGAGCTATATTTAGCAAGCAAATTAACAGAGAAGAAAATGTACGGCCTAATACATTGTGCTAAATATAATAGGGCACCAATTGCACTTAAATATGGTACTTCAGGACCCAATATTTCTTTATCATCTTCCTTAGGACAGTATAAATCTTTTTTTACATCTAAAGACCAGACAACTATGGGAGTGCTTAGTGGATGTGCTTTGTCCATACCAAAACGTTTCAATACATTCTCATTATAGTTAAATTGGTGGACTAATATCCCACTAGTGATTCTCTCGATTTGCAGGTAGGGACAAAATTTTGTTTTTTAAAGGCCCTTAATTTTAAATTCTTTTTTCAAATAGTTAACAGTTTTTTCGAACTCTTCTTGAGTCCCGATTAGATTAATATCATCTACATAAACTGTTACTATAGAAAATCCTTTTAAGAATTTTTTTATAAAGACACATAGGCAAATATGATTGTTTTCATATTATTCTTTAGACAAATACTGACTGAAACGATTGTACCATATTCTTCCGGATTGCTTAAGTCCGTATAGTGAACGTCTTAGTTGTATCGAGTACGTACTCCTTGGCTTTGCTTTAGGCAAAGTAAATCCGCGGCCTTTTGGGATTTTCATATATATTTTTTTGTCTAAGTTCTTGTATAAATAAGTAGTTACAACATTTATGAGTATCATATCTAAGTTTTCGGTAACTGCTAAACTTATTAGATATTTGAAAGTTATTGCATCCATAACAGGGGAATATGTTTGATTATAATCAATCCCATGTTTCTGCAGGAAGTCTTGTGCCACAAGTCGTGCCTTGTATCGTGTGATTTTATTATTCTCATTCATTTTCTTTACAAACACCCATTTGTAACCTACAGGGTTAACACCTTTTGGGGTTTGTACTATAAGTCCAAATACACCACGTCTCTTGATGGCAATTTTCCTTTTTAGCCAATCTTTTTTTGTCGACATTCATTTAATGTACATGGTTCTGTATCATTTTCATCATTGGCCTTCAATACCTCAATAGTTACTGTAAATACAAATACGTCATCGATGACCTTTTTGTTTCTATTCCACATCTCTCTCGAATAAGTGTAAAGTATAAATATCTCTTCATTATTTCGTACCAATGCCTCTTTAGGGGTTTTTATAATATCTTTAGGTACTTTTTCTATAAAAGTTATATATTATCTTTTTTAATATGGTTGTCCCTGGGTGTTCTAATTTATCATGCCAAAATCTTAAGGCCTTGGGATCACAAAGTGTCGGTATTTTAGACTTGAGCTTTTGGCTCGTAACTGAGTGTAACTCAACATTAGATAAAGTTGTGCAATAAAGACCCGAGGATAAATCACTTAATTTTTTTAGTGGGAACTTTTGACTCGCGACACTAGCAGTAATGCATAAGAATTATTTGTTACCTTCACTTATCGTTTCAATATGATACTCATTTATTTTAATATCTTTAAAACTAAGTAAGTTTCTTTTGGAATTGTTTGAAAACAATGCATCTCTCATAAATATGTGGGTATCATTTGGTAACATTACATGGGTTCTTCCGGAGCCTTCAATTATTTGCACAGGTCCAGCTATAGTGGATACTTTGCGTGTATTAAACACTAATTCAGAGAAATTTTTTTGATTTTTCAATATAGTATGTGTTGTGCTACTGTCTAATAGACAAAAATTATCATTGGTACCATGCATTTTATAATCCATACCTTTAAAAGAAATATTAATAACTATTTAATAACTCAAACATATTATAAAAGCAATTAATTTATCGTAACAATGAATATAAAAACAAACTATAGTTTCTAACCAAAAATGATAAATATCAAAGCAAAATAATAATTCCTAAAACATAATTAAATAATTAAATATCTAAGACTGCCTAAATACATAAAATAAGTAGTGATAATTTAGGTCTTCTAGACTTAACTAGGTGGTGCTCTCAACATCTCGTCAAACTTTTTCTTAGTAACAGGATTGCCATCAGCATTTTCAAAAAAATCATTGCATTTCAGTTGAATGATATCAGTGGCTGATATGCTTGCATCGTTCTCTTTCCCATCCAACTAGTTTGTCTCCATAGCATTAATAAAGCCTTATATTGATCCACAACTAGGGGTGTGCACGCTCTGGTTAACCGGACCATTGACCACTAGACATGACCGGACCGAGCATTTCGGTCCTAGAAATTTTGGGACCAGTTCGGACCAAATTACTAGCTAAGACCGGACTGGACCGAACTGATTTAAAATGTCCGGGTTTGGTCGGTCCAACCGGTCTGGGCTTTTTTAATGGGCCAATTTGATTTGGACTTTTTATCCATTTTTCACACTTATTTAGCTCATTTTTCGTAGCATATTTATATATGTATGAAGTTCATTTTAATGGACCAATGCTTTCTACACACAAATAAAAATACATAGGCCCAAAAT
Source organism: Lonicera japonica (assembly GCA_021464415.1). Taxonomy (NCBI): domain Eukaryota; kingdom Viridiplantae; phylum Streptophyta; class Magnoliopsida; order Dipsacales; family Caprifoliaceae; genus Lonicera; species Lonicera japonica. The sequence goes on from CM038463.1 coordinate 15,127,159, forward strand.
ATAACAAACTCGTGTATATTTTTATACAAATAAGTATATATATTTTAATTTTTTTTATATATATATAAATATATCGGTCCTGTCAGATTTTTGGGTAATTTTTTTAAGTCGGACCGTAGACCGGACCGAATAGTAACGGTTCAAGATTTTTCGAACCGGATTGGACTGTTGTACTTATAAAACCCGAAAAAAATCCTATATTTTGGTTGGGTTCAGTAAGTCCATTCGGTCAGGGTTGGTTTCTGCACACCCCTATCCACAATATGTTTTGGTGCACGGAAAGCATGTCTAACCTTTTTCACATCTATTGTAATTATTATTTGGTAGATTTTGGTTCTGATTTTGATTATGATTCTTATTCTGGTTCTCATTCTTCTTACCAGACCACTTCTAGTGGTTTTTGAATTTTTTATTGTTGCGCGAACCTTTGTAACCACCTCTATTGAGGTAGTTATTGCGTCCACCTCTTCTGGAGGAGTTTTTGTATCCACTCTTTTGGGGGGATTATTACGCCCATTTTCATGGCCTTTATTCTGACCAAAATTGACATTTGCTTTATGAATTGCCTCAGAACTAGTTGGTCTAGAATTACGAATGTTTATTAGAACTTTGTTGTTTTGTTTTGTAACTAGGAGACAACTTACAAGTTCAGCATAAGTTAAGAAACGACGCTCTCGGTATTGCTGCTGTAGGAGCACATTTTGGGTATAAAAAGTGGAAATAGTCTTCTCAATCATTTGCTCTTCAGTAACTTTTTCACCGCATTATCTTAGGCGAGCAATAATGTTGAAAAATGAAGAGTTATATTTAGCTACTGTTTTAAAATCTTGGAATCGTAGATTTTTTCATTCATTGCGAGCGCTAGGCAAGATGACCAACTTCTAGTGATCATATATATACTTCAGGATTGTTAGACACCCAATGGGTCTTCCTCAGTCATGTACTCATTTTTTAAATCATCATAAATGTGATGACATGGGAAGATAAGAGCCGATGCTTTGTTCTGTGAGGACAATTTATTTCCTTCCACGATAGCATCACCAAGATTTTTAGTAGTTAAATGAAGCTTAGCATCAAATTGTTAGTTTAAGTAGTTGTTGTCATTAAGCTCAAATGTCTTAAATTCGAGTTTAGTGATATTCGACATTATGACTGCAAAAGAAAATTATTATAAATTAATTACTATTAAAGGATCAATAAAGTCAAATATTTTGGCCAACTATAATTTCATGAATAAGAACTTTAGGTTCTTGAAGTATGAGGCTTCAGGTTCATTATAGATTTTAGAACTTCAAGTTCTTGCTTTAAAAATAAATATGAGACTTTGGGCTCATAAAAAAAAATTATAGAACTTCAAGCTTGTAAAATATGACCTTATTTTGATCCCTTGTATTTGCAATCGTTTAATTATTAAGTTTAAAAAAATAAAGGTAGAACAAATAATAGCGCACACGTATGTACATGCAATTTAGATAAAACTTATTAAGTTAGAGTAAATACAAAAATTTAAGATTTTATGCCTCGAAGTTAATATCAAAATTGCATGTTTAATTATTGAAATATGTTTTTATTAAAAGAGAGAAAATGAAGAGAATAAGAGAGATCTTCTTATTCAATTGATGATCAATATAAGTATGGGTTAGCTCTATTTATATTAAGAGCCAACATCCTTACTTCTCTACAAAATTAATGTGAAACAAATTGTATATCACAATATTACTTATGTATATCCACATATCAATACTTTTATAACACTTTTATTTTAATTATACATTTTTATATTATGTCTTATAAAAAAAATTAATTAAGATATTTCTTCTCTACTACATTATATATATACACACACATACATTTGATAAATTATAAATAATAAATTTATGTTTTAAATATTAAAAATATATATTAGAACATTGTGATTTTTTTTTATCAAAATATAATATTATTTAAAAAATTATATGCACTTTTATGCCTCGTTTGGTTCACGGAAGGGAAATTAATTCCCTTATCTTTTCCATGGATGTGGGAAACTAAATTTTCTGTCAATTTTTTTTTCTTGTGTTTGATAAAATATGGAAAGTATTTAGGTAAAGGTATTATTGTCTAAAATTTTTGTAATAAATGCTTGAAAATCACATAAGAAAAATCAATCCTATGTGTTTTGAGAGGAATGCTTTTACCCCCTACTTTTTCCTGTCTCTGAAAAAATATTTTTGAAATTTGTACTTACTAAATAAAAAAAAAGAACGACTTTTTTTGATTGAGTACTAAAATTCGTGATCCAAACGACTCCTTGAAGTTATAAATGGTACTGGGAGCAAGCCAAAATTGCTATTACCAAAAGAAGTACAAAAACAACATTAGGTGGCAATAATGAACATCCAAGTGTCAATCCTCCATCATCTCTCTCTCACAGTCTCTCTCAGACCATCTGCAACGCACTTGGTAAATGGTAGGGTAAAAATACAAAGTTAACATATACTCGCCTGCACCGCAAAATGGGTAAAACGCCACATCACCAACTCACCCTATCTCACGATGTACAGAACATCGTGCCAATCCCACCCCCACGATACTCTCTCCATCGTGCCATTGCTGCTAATAACGGCTCCTCCCAACGGCTATTTCCCTTTAAACGGCACAATTTTTTCCTATTTATACATTTTGCCTTCAATGTTTACATTTCATCCATCTATCATACATATATGTTTATTTACATCTCATACATACAGACCCACGAATTCATGAAATAAATAACCAAGGTGGAATACTGCAATAGGAAATTTTTGCTACTAGATCAAGGTACAATTTCTTGAATTAATTTTATTATTTATCTGCTTAATATTATTATATATGTTTATAAATAATTTAATTAATTAACTATATGTTTATAATTAATCTGCTAATAACGGCTCATACATATATGTTTATAATTAATTAACTTTACTCAATGTATTTCTTTAATATCATTATTTATATGATAAATAATTTGTGCGTTAAATATAGCATCATATTATCATGTCTAATGAAAAAAAATGAACTTCAAAAGAAATAAAATCAAAAATTTTCAACTATTTAGTTTTGTATTTGATTTTTTTACGAATGTATTTGCTTATTATTGTTTATTTGTTTAATATATTTGTCTATAATTAATTTGTATTGGTCAATTTAAGACTTTAATATTAGAACACTTATGTAAGTTAATTAGTTTGTATAAATAATATCCTATTATCACTTAATAGTATGAAAGGTTCCTTAACACGTATAATGAAATAAATTATCTCTGTAAAAAAATATTTTTCCTCATTTCATTATTCTGTTTTGTATTTGAAATTATTTTTATTTTACAAAAAATAAATTTAACTCTTTCAAAAATTTAAATAATCAAAAATATTTTATGGCACTTGATAAGAAAAAAGTTTATATTCCAAGTAAAATTTTGCCACAATTTTTTTGCAATAACTGTGATAGCATTTCCCATCAATAATCAATAGTTCTCTTATACAAAATTACCCTTGATTAATATAAATTATATTATTTATTTTTAGCATAATGAAAAAAATTCAAAGATTTTTCGGGAGAACTAGTATCTCGAGTCCTTCCGATGAAGGTGGGTCTGGTACATCTACTGCTAGGCCTAGTTCTGCAAGACGGAGATCAACCGAACGTCGTTCTCAAGTTGATAATAATGAAACTCCTACTACCCAGCCATCAAGTTCATCTTCTCCCTTTGCTAATTATAGAAGGGTTGTTGATAATGGAAAACATATTTCGAGAATGAAGAGAACAGCTGAAGGTAGTTTATTCTACATAAGGTCAACCTGGCACCAGGCAAGTGGAATATATAAAAGGCTATCACGAGATCCAGATGTAGAAATGTTGCTTGATAATTCTGGCTTGTGTAATTTATTTAAACGACAAATGCCAAATTTCGATCGTTGGTTCCGCTGCCAGCATTATTCATTGCGTGCGATAATTTTGAAATATATACTCCAATAGCTTTAGTAATAACGAAAAATCGTGATTGAAGAGATGATTGTGTTCTTCGATGTAAAACTTCGGGTTACTCATTGTATTTGACAATAATCACTTGCCACAGGCTATCCAATGATTGATTAGTACCTTGAATTGGATCAAAGCTTACATTAAGATAAGCACGACATAAAGCTTCATCTTCAAAAACTTGGATATTTGCTCCTCGATTTTTATACATAATTAAAAAAAAATAAAACTTGTATACATATAAAATAGAAATTGCAGGTGCAATTAAATGAGAAAAGAAGAGTAAATAAAAACAATCAAATTATTTATAGTTGAATATGTGGAAGTTTGAAAATATTGGGGGGTATTTATAGTTTCTAAAAGTTGAAAGATCCGTTAAAAGGTAACGACAAAGTTTTTGAAATTCAAAAATGGCCTCACCCTCACACGATGGAATGTACATCGTGTGATGATGACTGAACATCACACGATGTACAGAACATCGTGCGTGTGTGTGTCAGCTCCTCACGACACTCTCTCCATCGCGGGTCAAAAATATTTGTCGCCTTCTAACTTTACTATTTCTATACCATTTTAGCATCTCATTTAACTAATTACCATTCGCGCTGCACGTTTAAAAAAAGTAAAATTACAATTTTAACAACCGCACTGCAGATGGTCTCACGATGCTCTTCCATGTTCGGAAATTGCTTTAGCGGTTTCAATTGAAATCCACACTTCTCTTTCCTTCAACAATAATTCTCTCTCTCTCTCTAAATTTCATATTTCAGTATGTCTTCTGACCACCCACCCCCATTTCACCAGCGCAAAAAGAAGAAATCCCGGACTACAAATCCCCCTTTTTTTTCTTCTTCTTCTTCTAACAATAATCCTCTTCTTCCGCCAACAAAAACCACCTTATCCTTCTATACTAACGCCCTATTTAGATGCCCTTCCTCCTCCACCACAATGCCTTTGCCTTCCGGTATTAATCCTCGCACTTGGAAGGTATATATATATATATGTATGCTTCTCCTTCAATTCCACATTTCTGTAATTTTTTTCTTAAAGATCTGAATCTAGAATCCACTCATATAATTATGTTTTCTCAATGATTCAATAGGTTTCTGCTTGTTTTTTAAGGGTGATTCGAGTTTGTAGCCAAAACAACATTGTAGTCTTAACACCAAAATGTTAGCATTATTGATCAAGGCACCAATATGGGGACACCCAAAATTTAAGCAACGATTCGGTACATTTGATTCGGCCAATCATTGTTGAGTTTGTTGTCCAATGTCAGCAATCTATTACGTGCAATTTTTATCACTATCTTGATTGAAATATACCGAGTTTTTGTGTTCTTCATTGGTTGAAGGACACCGTATTTTGTACATGCATTCGGTGACTAATTGCCTTGGAGTCTCAACACCATGAGTTGGTATTTGGTTGCCATTATAGGAATTTTCCTTCTTTTTTTTTTTTAAGTTATGGTGTTTTGGCTACAAGATCGGGGTGCTATATCGTCACCCTTTTCTAGCCTTCGAATGCTGAAAATTAAATTGAATTCTGAATGATTTTCATGCAAATGCAACATCGGAATTGAATTCTGAATGTTTGATGTTGTTTGTTCTGAATTTATTTGGCTTTCAATTGTGTATATATGGCATTTGACTTAACCTATATTATAACTTAATGCCTTTCAAATGAAAAGGAATAACAATGATATTGGAATAAAATTTTATTAAAACGCAGGCTTGCTTCCTAATGCTCAATTGTGGATTTTAATCAAATTTATTAGGAGGTTAGAAAGCGAGTACAAATGTTGCGTCTTAATTTTGAATAATGCTCCGGATTCAGCATTAAGAGGTAAAAATTTTGGAATATTAAGAACGATAATAGTGAAAATCTAATTCAAGTTACCGCAAGGCAAGTTTTAGGAATGCTATCTTTTAGGCAAAATTTCTCCCCTTCTGGTTAAGAACCGCGAATACACAACGGACTAATAGAAATATGCCCTCAAGATACTATGCAATCGAATTCGTTTGATTCAAAGTGTGTATGCCTTGATCAAACATAAAAGCACTCTTTGTATAATAAATCTGATAATGCCAATGGAGAGTGAGAGGAAGAAGAGAGGAGAGAGTCAGAGAGTTGGGAGATTTTTAATGCCACCAAATAAGGCCAAGGCCTCTTATTTATATTGTCCTTGGCGGTTACAACTGCCAAGTAACTGCCTGGCGGTTACAACTTCCAATAATGGCCATGTGACCGCCAAGCAGTTATATTTTTGAAAATTCCATTCTGACAAGAAATACTCTCCAAATTTGAAGTTTAAAAGCCTTGCTTTAATAAATGCACTGGATTTCGTTTAGACAAAAACCGAACAGTTTTTGCAGATTCATATGCTAAACAGTTAAAAAAGCTAATGCAACCTTAATAATTATGGTAAATTATTTGGACAAATCGTATATCATGCACAGTTGGAATTGGAAGGTAAAATTACACAACCATCAGCTCTGAAAATTGAATTCTTCAGTTATTATTATTTTAATAATGGTAGTGAAAATTTCATTGGAAGGTTAAATTACAGATAAATCTGCTTCCATTTACATAATGTATTCTTCAATAGTCATTATTTAAATAATGGTAGTAATATTTTTGAATCAATTGATTATTTGCATTTTCTTTTGCAGGATCGAGATTCTTCGGATGAAGAAGAAGAGCCCTTTGCTATAGATGCAACACATCGTGAAGGTTTTGCTTGGTCCCATGTTATTTTACCGTATGTTTTCATCTTCCATCCAATTTCTGTTAATAGGGTGGTGTTTGTTATTCTGTATATCAAAAATTTTTGCTACATTGAATACAATTCCACACCCCCCTATTTTTTTGAGATCTTTTGGAATCTTATCTTGGTAAAATTGCATATGAAGTCTCATTATTCATCCCGATAATTCGATACGTAGGGTGTCAGTTCCTTTGTTAAATCTTGGACAATATATGTGAAATTATCAATTTCTGTCTTGTGATTCAAGGAAAACATAGAAACTCGAAACAAACGAGCACTTCACTGCATTTTAAAAAGCTTAGCTGATTAGAAATTGATATGTTTATCATCGAAATCACTCGCTAAATTCTGTGTAGAATTAAGAAAACTGTGTGCTTGTGCATCGAGTATAGACTAAAATATCTTGTATGAGTGACAAGCACAAACAAGTGATTTATTTAGGTGTAATAACTAAAACCGGTGCAAGTGGAATCTCTTCATATATATATGTAACATATGTATATATGTAGACATTTTTATAAGCGGCTATTTGTTTTTCATTTTCTTTCCTTGGAATCAAATCAATTAAAAGAATCACAGCAATTATTTGGTAAAATGTTTGCTTTTGTGTGACGGGTGACCAGGGTTGGTATTTATCGGTCATTCTGTTTCTTAATATGGTATATTACCATATTATTACTGGATATGCATGCATGAATATTTCTTCCAATTTTGGAAGCGAACACCAAAATAGAGCAATAAAGAGAAAAAAAATTGTGCATTTGGTCCATGATCCTCTTAGTACTCGAAATGGGAGAATCACCTTGTAATGTATTTTCAAAAGCACAAATTGCTAGTTGATACATAAAGATTCCTGATTGACTGATTGTATAGAATGGTATCCTTATCGATTGCAGATTCTTGGAAAGGAATGAGATTGACTTTTGATTCTTTTTCCCTTTTGGTTTGGTGGTGTTACAATTATTTATCTTTAGATGGATAATAAGTTAATATTTCCACTAATTTATTTACTAAATTTCAAAAGGTTTCTCTTCCCGGCATTGGGTGGTTTGTTATTTGGCTTTGACATTGGTGCGACTTCCAGTGCTGCCATCTCACTGCAGGTATGACAGTGTCATCCTAGTGTGTTCTTTTTACGATTATCAACTCAATTAACTACTCTTGTGTCTCAAATAAGAGTCCCAATTTGAAAGTCAAACCTATTAAGTAATGTTATGAACTTTCATAATTACGCTTCATCTAAGAAAGGGAAAGTGGGGATGGCTTGAGCTTATCTTACAGTCCTTGTAATAAAATGTTTATTTTTGCATTTCTCGACATTATAGTTCAGTTGTAGAAATCGGACATCTTAATTTGAGACATCCAAAAAAGCGAAGTTTGACTCTGAATTTGAGAAACATTGGAGTATCTTCTATTGACCAAGCAAAAGCAAATACCGTTTAATTTACTTGTGTGTTGATAATTTTGCAGTCACCAAAGCTTAGTGGCACCACTTGGTTCAACCTCTCCGCTATTCAGCTTGGTTTTGTGGTATGCTTTATAGTGACTGTACTCTACATCGTTCGTGAAATGCATATATCCTATGTTGTTATCCCATCATTTTCCAAATTTAAAATGAATCAAAATACATTAACGACCTATATATACTAACATGCGCTACCAAGCTGACACCACATCCTTTCAATTGATCTACAAAAATATTAAAACAGTGAAAAAAAGGAATATTAGAACTTGCTCTAAAATGGCCAATTTTTACCCTTTTTTGTGTTCGTGAGAGTGTTCTCTTACTTTGTGTTGAGTGCAGGTCAGCGGTTCCCTTTATGGAGCTGTTCTTGGTTCCCTCCTTATCTACCCAATTGCAGATTACATCGGTACATCTCTTGCATAATAATACATTATTACAAGGTGTGGAACTTGTTCATGAAAATTTTGAGCTATTTTTTGTGGATTATTGTGAAGGAAGGAAGCTGGAACTTATCTTAGCAGCTCTGTTGTATGTGCTTAGTGGTTTGACAACAGCCTGTGCTCCAGGCCTTGGCTTTCTCTTATTTGGCCGCCTTCTTTATGGCCTTGGTATTGGTGTGGTGAGTGAAGCTAATTCTTTTAAGGGCGTGTTTGACTCCGATCATGGAATTAGTGTAGAAAAGAATCCAATTCCAAGCAATTGGTTTGTGGGGAAAAGAATTCCATGTAAGAGGCATTTAAGGGTGTTTGATTGCCTTTTGCAAGGTGGAAGATTTGTACGTTTTCCAACTTTTGGTATTTGATTGCACAATTTTTCACCTAGAGTCCAACTTTTGGTTTTAAAGGGTTTCTCCATGCAACCTGCAGTTAGAAAAGGCCCACTTGGGGGAGGGGGTTTAAGAATTGAAGTCCACGGAATTGTGCTAGTTCTACTTGTACTGTAGAATTGGAATATTTACACAATCAAACATCAAAAAGCTGGGAAAGTACACATTTCCTTGTTTAACAAAGTTTTCCCATGAAATTTTCTGTTATCAAATGCTCTAATTGATTGTGCTTTACTAATCATTCTCAAGCAATATGGAATGGTTTGGTTTGACAGGCCATGCATGCGGCACCACTCTATATAGCAGAGACTTGTCCATCTCAAATTCGTGGAACTCTGATTTCTTTAAAGGAACTTTTTATAGTTCTCGGGATGTTGGTACATTCCAGTACGCCTTTTAGGTTTATTCTTCTACAACCCCCCCCCTCCCAACCCAACCCAACACACGCACACACACACCAAAAAAAATTAAAAAATTCCCTCCATCCCCAATTAAGAGTCCATGTTCGACTTTCACATTTTTTACGAATGCACTAATTTCATCACAATCAATGGTTTAGAACAGAACTTGTTTCCTATCGTGAGTTTTGTATGATTATATTCTGAAAAGGAAAGCGGACTCTTAATTTGGGACATCCCAAAAAGAAATGGAGTCTTGATTTGGGATGTGGGGAGCATATTTTTTCTCGCACACGTGATGTTAATAAAATAATGCCCGTTTCTGCAGATGGGTTATTCTGTTGGTAGCTTTTGGATTAGTTCTGTTGGAGGGTGGCGTTACATGTTTGGGTTTAGTGCCCCAATTGCTTTAATTATGGGATTAGGCATGTGGAGTCTCCCACAATCTCCACGATGGTTACTTTTAAGGGCTGTTCAAGGTAACAAAGGGTCTAGGCAAGAGTACCAAGAGAAGGCTATCTTCGCATTGTGTAAATTAAGGGGCCGACCTCCTGGTGACAAAATTTATGAAAAGGAAATAGAAGACACCCTTGCTTCACTTAAATCCGTGTATACTGACAAGGAATCTGAGGGGAGTTTAATGGAAGTGCTTCAAGGGCCGAGTTTCAAAGCCGTCATAATTGGCGGAGGTTTGGTCCTTTTTCAACAAGTAATATTTCACTTCACCATGTCACTAACCTCTATTTCTATACTCCTTTAGGGGGTGTGTGATAAAAAAGTTGGAAAATGATATGAAGATACTATTAATATTTATGAGAAGTTGGACAAAGAGACGAGTGATTTGGTGAAATGTTCGATTACTTTTTGAGTTTTCCATGGAGTAAAATTGTTTGGGTGGTGGGTAAGAAATTTTTTCCATGAAAACATACAAAAAGATAGAAAATACCTTACCAAATCACTCATCTCTTTTTCCAACTTCTCATAAATTTTGTAGTATCTTCATATCATTTTACTTTTTTTATCAAATGGACCCTATGTAACTAAAAAAAACCCTTTTTATTTACACATAGCATAACATCTTGTGTGCATTACATAAATTGATAAGCTGATTTTTCCTACCTGGTTGTGACAGATGTCTGGGCAGCCGAGTGTTCTATATTATGCTGGTTCAATCCTTCAGGTACTTAATACTCGCTTCTGTCTCAGATTAAGAGTACCATTGGACTTCCATATTTTTTAAGGAAACACTAATTTCAACGTAATCAATGGTCAAGAACATAAGGCTTCTCCAATGGTTATTTCTATAAATTCATTTCTATCCTATGTGTCACAGTGCTTTTAAGAGATTTCTATGTCTATTTGGCAGCAATATTGGATTGATAGAAAAGTCTCAAACAAAGTGTCTTCAATGGTGTTACTTCTATCTTGTTTTCTAATCTTAGTTGGCACTTATGTAATTAATTTGATTGGCTAGGTAGGGTCTATTTAATTATTGCCATGTAGGATAGAAAATTTCTATAACCATTTCTACATGTAGAAATGGTGATAGAAATTTCCCATGTGATTCACTTTGCCATGTCACATGGAGAGAGTTTTTACCAATTTGAATTTCTATCATAGAAATTTGTATCGGTAGAAATGACCATTGTAGATGGCGTAATGTATTTACTTTGGTTGTTTTGGTATATTGATCATTTCTCAAAAAGGAAAGTGGGACACTTATTTGAGCTAAAGGGAGTAGATAAAAGCCAAGTATATTCTTTTGTGCTCCTATTAACCTACTCTTCCACATATATATATATGTGGGTGATAATCTATCTCAAGACTGCTGGTTTCTCTGCGGCTTCTGATGCAGCGAAAGTTTCGGTCTACATTGGTGTCTGTAAGGTATGTTTAGCCAATAATTCTAGAGGGACATATGCACTTGATGTAAAAGACTGACATATTATTTAGTGTGGCGACTATGTGTTGATTAAAATGTGGAATTCATATAAAATTCATCTGCGTCACAATCCATTCTAAGGGCATCTCCACCGAAAATGCCAAAAGTGTAGGCTAAATAGCTAAATTTACCAACCCTAAAGGGTTGCGTCAACGGTAAAGGTATACTTGGGATTGTGTGGTTAGGTGCACAATCTCAAGTTCGATTCCCTGCTGTCTCAAGATTCTTGGGGCCACTGGGGCGTTTCCTACTTGTGGGATTATTTGGGATGGGACCTCGATACCCATGGATATAAAAAAAAAAAAGAATTAAATTTGGGTGATTTTTGTCCGCAAATTCTTGCAGTTTATCCACCTTTAATTTAGGGATTATTTGAACCAACTTCGACAAAATTACCCTTTTGAAAATTGAGAAGTATATTGAAATAGGATGAAGAAGAAGATAGGGAAGGGCATTTTGGTTAAAAAACTATAAAGATGGATGGAAAGTTAACGGTATCAAGTTTTAGGGGTTATGCCTAATAAAAATTTACTTGGGGGTTTTCTCAAATACGGCTATTAGTGCAAGGGGTTAAGTCAATAAACCCCAATAGCAGCTAAATATAGCCTTTAACATTATGTAAAGCTGATGGTCTAACCAATAAGTAATCGCTAGATTACAATGTCCCTGTTTTATGTCAGATAAATATGTCTCTTAGATGACTCCATGTTTAGCTATCCAGAATGACACATCCACCCCCACCCTAAGAAAAAAAGGAACAGAAAAAAAGTGGGAGACAATATTTTATTTATGCTTTTGCAGTTACTGATGACAGGAGTAGCTGTGCTTAAAGTAGATGATCTTGGGAGAAAGCCCCTGCTGATTGGAGGTGTCAGTGGGATTGTATGTACCGAATCACTTATCACTCAAATCACTTCTTAATTTGGTTAAGATTTTTAATGTGATAAAACCAATGATGCAACTTCTCATTCTGCTTTCTTTCTTGCACTTTAGGCCGTTTCGCTGTTTCTACTTTCAGCTTATTACAAATTTCTTCAAGGGTTTCCTTTTGTTGCTGTAGCTTCTCTCCTTCTATGTGTGAGCAGCTACCAGGTAACCATCTTGTCTATTATTGGTCTATTATCCTAGTACCATGAAAGATTTTTTGTTTCATGAAAAACTTTGACCTTAGTACAACACTTTTTTTGGTAAAATTTGAACCGAACTTTAAGATCAACAAAACAAATAGATACAAAGGCAAAGCCACAAACACAATAACACAACAGAAACTAACCTAATAGCACACTATCACACAAATCCCACTCTTTACATAAAACCCAGTTTCTAAACCCTCTTTTCCCTCACCAAAGAGAAGTGGCGTCTTTAATAGATCCTTCTATCCTTTTTACAACGGAGCCATAATCATGCCTGCTATTTTGAAATTATGAACATTACTTTCTTTCCAAATCTGATACACAGTAGAAGCCAAAGCTAAACGGCACAATCTGCTAGCAAAACTCCCCCTTTAATCTCCCTTATGGCCCTCAACCTCTCAAACAGATGGTTTATATCCTCGACTTTCCCATCACACAACACATAAGCATCGCAATACAGCCCCCCTGCTTGAGCTTCTTCATAGTCAAAAGTTTCTCTTTATACACCATCCATATTATGAAGGCTTGCTTTGGGATATTTCCTTATACCCACCACATTAAACCAATCAAGATGCCCTCTCTTATCCCTTATTGCATTCTTAGCTGAAACACTAGAATACAACACCATCAGATGTCAGAGTCTACACCACCTGATCTCTTGGATTAAGAGCAGGTAAGCTATCAGCAATCCTACCTTAGTACATTGTTGATGTGCTTGCTTTTCTTGTCAATATCAACGCTGTTTGATTCAGATTGAAAATCTTTGTTAACTTGTGCAAATTGCAAAATATTTCTGTTTCACCCTGGTGAAACTATTTCATTAGAAATCAATGGAGCCCTTGTTCTTAATTTTTACTTTAGCTCGAGAGCTCAAAGGGTCATGTCCGAGCTCGGCTCGACAGGCTTTTATCTTACTAGAGCTTGATTCGAGTTCACGTCAAGTAAATAAATGAGTAATAATAGACCTCGAGTTCATTAATGAGCTTTTATCAAAGTAATCCTAATTTTTACACATTTAATACATATGCTTATATTCATATCGTTAATCCAGCTTATTGGGTTTGCGAGCTTACTCAAGTCGAATTGGTCTGTTCGAGCACTGCTTGCTTACACTTTACACATGACTGGATCTTGACTTACTAATAAACGAGCTCAAACCAAGCCACAAAAACCAAGTTCAAACAGTTCGGTTCAATCGAAACCCCTACTTAGCATCTACTAATTTGACGTTTTTGTCCTCCAAATGATATTTCAGATATCATTTGGACCTATCAGTTGGCTTATGGTGTCAGAGATATTCCCACTTCGCACGAGAGGAAGAGGGATTAGTCTTGCAGTTATCACAAACTTTGGTTCTCACGCCATCATAACCTTTGCATTCTCACCAATGCAGGTATTAATCATATTCCCGCCAATTTATTACTTCTTTTTTTTTCTTTGGAAGCTATTTCAGCATAAACACAGTTTTTCTGTTTCTGTAGGAATTGCTGGGTGCAACAAATCTTTTCTTTCTTTTCGGACTACTCACATTAGTTTCACTTGCTTTTATTGTATTCATTGTCCCTGAAACTAAAGGTTTGAGTTTGGAAGAAATTGAATCCAAAATCTTGGGTGTGAAAGCGGACCGGGAGGAGATTTCATTAGTCTGAGAGTGATTCTATGTCTTGTATCATTAATTTACGAAAGGAGAGGGGGGCATTTTGTTGTACGTAAATACTCAATGACTACTTTAGTCTATTAACTTGATAAATTTTGAAAAACATCCAAGACATATTGTAAATACTCGAATGTACAGGAAAAGAATACTATCACTTGCAATTTTGGGGATAAACCGTTTGTGGTCTATTATACTACCGTGTGAATGTTTCCAACTTATCTCAAATATACAAGAAATTTTGACCGTACATTTACTGGTTACACTTTTGGTTCTAATTGACCGAGCTGGGATTGAACCACTTGTAGTAAATGATATAAGAATATTGATCCAGGAAAAGGGGGGAAACAAGAGAAAATTCAACGAAGGTTCTCTCCATCTGAAGTGCAATTTACAATTATGCATTTTGTACATAACCACTTCTTCAGTTTATTTGGAGTATGCTTCCATGAATTTCTTCCTTGGTAGCTGCATAATCAATCTTGTCACAGATTTACCATCCACACGGGTTTTAAGCTCACGTTATGTAGATTTTTCCTCGTGCTCCATTACACCCCCATCCTTTCTTCCTCTCCTCTCCCCTTCCCTCTTTTCCCCCTCCCCCCAAAAGAAAAATAAGACCCCAAACCAGATGCACCCATTAGGAGGAAGTCAAGCAATGAGGATCGGGTCTGACCTTACTAATAAAGGAAGCTCACAAAGACCGGACCAGTTAGGATATTAGAATGAGACCCCATCTGATGGGGGCAAGGAACCTCGAAGGTAATTGGTTTAGGGGACTAAACCGGAGAACACAAAGCTTGGTACTTCCGGTTGCCAAGGAACCTCAGAAGAGAATTGACTTCGAGGATTGAACATGGAATTTGTTTTGAGACACTTGATGTACCCTCGTGAGCCATCTAGCCGGGCAATCAATCCCAATTTACAAGAACACTTTTTGAAGCCTCTCTCCCTCTCTCTAGAGCAAGCAATGTATTTTTTGGAAAAAATGATCTTGCATTATTAAGCTTAATCATCATAGCATAAAGCTTGAAGAATGACCACCAAAAAATTCAAATCATACCCAACTATAACCAGGGTTTTTCATCACGCCCCTATCATACATGTCCTTACGTACTCTTGCTGCATCGTTCCAGTAACCCCCAATTGCCAACACATTTGATAGTAGCACATATGTTGCAGGGTCACTAGGGCAAAGCTTTACTAACTTTTTTGCACAACGTACAGCGATTTCTTGATTTCCGTGAACTTGACATGCACTTAACAAAGCTTTGAAGACGGAGGGTCCTGGTTCTATCGGCATACTATTTATAAACGCTTCTGCTTCATAAAGATAACCTGCTCTACCATAAAGATCCACAATGCAAGCATAGTGCTCTACTCTCGGTGGTTGAACAGACTCGTCATTTCTCATCAAATCAAAATACTCTAGCCCCTTGTCCAACAAACCCACGTGGCTACAAGCTGAGAGCACCGCAAGGAATGTTGTTAGGTCAGGCTTGACAGCGGTTTTTCTCATCTGTTCAAACATTTCAACGGCTTCTTTACCAAACCCGTGATGAGCACATCCTGAAAGTAGCGAATTCCATGATATCAAATCGTGTTCACCCATTGATGAAAACACCCTTTTCGCTTCATCAATTTTACCGCATCTTGCATACATGGAAACAAGGCCATTCTGAGTGCACACATTTGAGGCATAGCTGGTTTTGAAAACTAGAGCATGGGTTTGTTTCCCTTGCTCATGCGCCGATATAACTCCCATTGCTTTTAAAATGCTGGCAAATGTGAAGAAATCGGCATCAATCCCAGCCTGCCTCATTTTGGAAAAGCAAATGAAAGCTTCCTCACCATTACCTAAGTTAGTGAAACCAGCAACAACCGCATTCCATGAAATTTGGTCCCATACTGTTAAACTTGAACAAATCCTGTAGAATTCCTTCAAACTACCACTACATACTGAATATATAGTAACTAGGGTGACCGCTAAGTAAGCATTAGACTCGAGCCCTTCTTGAATTATTCGACAGTGCATTTGCTTGCAATGATCCAAATCATTCGAATGGCAAAAAGAACTCAATAAACTGTTGTAAGTCACATAGTTCGATCTAATACCCGAACGCAACATTTCTCTGACTAAAATCATTGCCTCGTATGGTTTATCATTCTGTGCATAACCAGTAACCATTGAGGTCCAGGTAACAACATTCTTATCAAACATACGATCAAACACCCTCCTAGAATTATTAACATTCGAACATTTCGAGTACATATCAATCAAACTCGTCCCAACAACAACATTAAAACAAAACCCAGCTTTCAAACTCAAAGAATGCACCTGAGCCCCCAACTCTCCGGCTTCTAACTGCGCACAACCAACAAGAACAGCTGAAACACTAAACGGGGTCGGTGTGATCCCGATTTCAAGCATCTCCATGAACAATTCAATGGAAAATTCCGGGTACTGGGTATGCAAATAACCAGAAATCAGTGAATTCCAAGTGACCACGTTTCTCTGAGGCATTTCGTCGAATAGTAGGTGAGCACATGGGGTTTGACCGCATTTTGAGTACATATTAACAAGAGCACTGCTAATATACATGTTTGATTGAAAACCCATCTTGATAACAGTGGAATGAAGTTGGATTCCGACATACAAAGAGGAAGATTTTGCGCACGAGGACATAAGTTTGTTGAGAAGGTAAGGGGTGGTGTGTGAAGAAAACCCATGTTGCTGTAACTGGGCAAGAAGCTTTAAATCAACAGAGTTGGAATTGTTATCGTTATTTTGAAGTGGATAGAGGGGGTGGTGAGCGCGGGAAGAAAGGTGGTTGGCTGATTTTGCTGCGTACTCGAGGGTGCACCGTAGGTAAAATGTAGGGAATCGCAGGCTCATTTTCTCACCATCTCTCTTAAGAGGCAGAGTGATTTATTCTATGAAATATTAAAAACATCACAATAGATCTATTAAGACTTGAAGCAGAGCACGTTTTAGCCCATTCAAACAAATAAAAATTACATAATTTAATTAGGTTGTATTTGACAACTAGTATGTCCATTAAGGGCAATTCAATATTATGCCTTCTTGGGATGTCTGACTACATTTACTTTCTTGAAAAATATGTATTTTTTCCACTCGAGAGATTTTCACCTTACCTAGAATTTCAATTACATGAAGGAGTATAAGAAATTTTTTTGCATAGAATTGTGCATATAGTTGTATCATGGAATTACGTAGAATTGAACCTACAATAGAGGCATAGGTAACTAAAAATTTAATTATGCGCGACGAGAATGGTAACTCAAAATTTAATTATATACCGACGCCATATAGAGATATGTAATAATGTTTTTATCAAATCAATTCAACTACTAACTGAAAAACACATATCAGCACAGCCTGAATCACTATTGATTTTATGTTACACTGTATAAATGCCAAAAAGGGCAATAAATACATTTATCTAAGTTGTACAAAGAATAAATTTCTAAATTACAAATGCCATTCAAAACTTTGCTTCCTAAGCCTGGGCATGTAAAAGGAGCCTTTCTTGAAGCTAATGATCCTCTAATCTTGACCATTCTCTCTCTCATTTAACACAACGAATAATCAGCTTCTTTTTCACTGCTATTAAGTTCTAATAATCAAATCCGAATGGTGTGTGTTTGTATACTCACAGACCCAATTCTCGTTTCAATTGAGCAAGCGTTGCTTCAATCTCGTCTATATTATCTTCAATGCTGCTTTTTTCAGCTTTATTTGGGGTACCGCTTTCTGTTCTTTGAGGCCCTTCGTTATTCCTCTTTGCTTCAACCCCATCATCAATTATGTTTAGCTCTTTCTCCAGAAACTCGACAAATTCTTCCCCAATATCCTGCACGCAGATAATTATTATGTTTTAGAAAAATCTGACTGAAAAACATATTTGATAAGAATCTCATAGTTTTTATGCATTTTATATATACAACTGGGCTCTAAAGAGAGATTCCCTCACTTCTACAAAAAGAAGGGGCGCCCATTTAAATGACTAAATATATTAAATTTTTTTATGAAAATTTGTGCATATTATCCATATGATGAATAGACCACCTCCACAAAATATCATCAAAAAATTCTATCTATTTTTAATAATTGTTTGAATATAATGAAATCTTACTGCCAATTCCTCCCACAAGCTTTTCGGTTTTGCTTGTGAAGAAGCACTTGCCTCCCAGTTCTGGAATTCTTCTTGAAGATCCTTAAAGAAGTCCTCTGTAAAACCAAAGCCGAGATTTCAGCAGAGCGCAGATACAAGTAGGTTCAATTTGTACAAGATAAAAGCGGAAAATAAAATCCCAGCAAGATTTCAGTCTAATGCAATGCAACATTAATAGCTTCTCCAAGATACTGCTACCTATTGTTATTTGAACGTCCCTGAAAAAGTTACCTGCATTATAAAGGTGGTTAAACATAAGAACATACAAAAAGGAAAAAACATTACTCCTCACCCCCCAAAATCCAAAAAAAAAAAAAAAAAAACTCAATACCCTCCCGACACACATTGGTAGAACATGCATACATACATATATATACTTCCACGAAGAAATGTAAGAGTACAAATGAGTAATTGATGCATGTACCAACTTAATAGCCCAAATGATGTATTAGAAAGTGCATTAGTCAATGTTTTAAATAGGCCCCACATAGCAAGTAGCAACCAATGCAGTTTTTGATACATCATTTGCGCGTTTATCTTGGCCATTTGAGTTGGTATTTGTATCATTATTATGAATAAGATGAAGGATCTATACGGATATATACCAAAACCATAGAATTCTTCATCTTCGGCACGCTTGTATCCGCTAGCAGTGGAATAGGAATAATCAGATGCGCGACTTTCAGAATCGTATTTCCTTCGCGATTCAGATGTGAGCAAAGTATTGTATGCATGTTTTATCCTCATAAATTTTTCCTGAGCATTGGCCTGAATTTTTGCAAGAGGTTCATAATTGTCAAACTACTTTTAAAAGAATAAAGCCCTATACTGCTATACATCAAAAGAGGGAAACGTGCAAAAAAATCCCCCAAAAGTAGGCACAAATGTTATTGCATTTTCAAAAAATAGTCGTAGACTCGTAGTATTAGTATAGTGTCAATTCTGAGATTTAGAGGCCCAAAGTTAACATTGAAGTTCTGCCCATTATACACAGTCCATAAAACATTAACAAAAGATTCAGCCAAATGTGGCAGTATCCACCTAAGGCTAACCATGATTATGAATTTAACTAAATATCCACAAAAATCATCAGTTCTTCAAACTTTTAAGTATCTCGCTACATTAACCATTATCTATCTCGTATGAACTGCCAATATTAGAATGACTAAAAAATGATTTTGGCAGCCCAAGTAGGAACATTCCATAATAACAACTAATAATGCATTTATTATTTAACTCATATGAACAGGAATTTCTCCTTTTGTGATAAAAGATGGATAACCAATCAGCTTAAATTTAACCATACAACCACTTTTTGAGCTTTTTATTAAGATTCGAGTTATCAATTTGATACCTACCAGTAGCATTCATTAATAAATGAATCAAATTTGTTTTTGGGTTGGTTTGATCTGATTAAGATTCCGCAACCATTTTGGAACTTATTTAGGTAACCTATAGATACTTCCTACATGTTTGGAATATTACCAAATTTCATGGTATACCAAAACAAAATTTTCAAACGTAATATATAAGCATCAGATATCTATGTTTGGAGATGGTTCATGTGTTAGTGTCTGAATTTTTAGTTGAATACAAATTCCGGAGTTGCTAATTATGATCCCCGGGCTAAGAGCTAAACCAAAAATGTTTCATAAACCTAGTAGCTGGGCATAATGAGCTTGGCAGATTGTTCCAAGAATTTAAGAACTTCACTAAATAATCATGTGCTGAGTATGCTTTTAAAAGAGAGATACAATCAAGCAAGCTTGTGTTTGCATCTATGTGCCCATAAACACAACCAAGAAATGCTTGTACACATCATACCTAGAGGGGTCTTGCTCATCCCCTTGCTTGTGAATACTGCAAATGGCATATAAATCAAGCGAGTCCGATTAAATTGCATTGTTGCTTTGCTATTTCTAATAGCATAAAGAAATTCATTTTTGTATTATGGTAAGCAAAGCTATCCACAGCCAAGCCAATTGCCCTTTCTACTAACTCACACACAAATGCCCCTAAATAAAGAAATTTTGCAAAATACTACAGAAGTTGTAAGTTTTGTATTCAATTCAACAATGCCTTTGACACAGGTTACCACTGGTTATATAAATCCCAAGTAGATATCCTCAAGAACATCAAATCAAATCAAACATAAAGACTTTGTTTTCCACTAAATTCTTTGAAACCACTAATGCCCAAAACACTCACTAATTCATATTGAAATGCACTAACTCTTGAATATCATAAGCAAGGAAATAACTAACTGGGTAAAAGAGAAGAAATAGCACATTGTCATAAGCAATTCTTCAAGTGCGTCAATTCTTAGAAGCCCTCTTGCTTTCATATTCAAGAAATGCACCAATTCTTGAATATCATAAGCAAATATCACTTGGGCAATTGTCAAAATCAGTTAAAAAGTACCTCTTTATTGACATCTGGGTGATACTTCAGAGCAAGTTTCCTATAAGCCCTCTTGATTTCATCAGCAGTGGCAGAGGCAGATACCCCCAAAACTTCATAAGGAGACTCTCTAAGACTGGCTCTCACTAGGGTTTTTCTGTAACTAATGTTTCTTCTTCTCTGAATTCCGTAATTGGGAAAGAACGAAGATGGAGTATTATATACAAGAAAAAAGTTGAAATTTGGTCTGTTGTACCCAATTCTGCATATGGGTATTGAATATGATCTTGATTGGTTTGGAAAGAAATAAAGGTAATTGGGAGATGGGGATTTGAAAGAAAGAAGATTAGAGGGAGAAAAAAGCTTAATTTGGGTTAAAGAAGAGAGAGCAAAATCTTTCATATTCATCAAATACATAACCTAATCTTTCATATTCATCAAAGACAACCTTGTCTCTTACCATTCATGTGGATAGTGTAGGAGTTAATAAGATTGTGTGGTCTCTGAGTTAACCGCTTTTCATCATTCATCGTGTTTACGAAAATACTCGTGTCATATCCTCATAGGTAGTAATGACATCTCCAAAAATATTTTTTATAAATTTATTTTTATTTTATATGTTTTAGTGTTTTGAATATATTTTTATATCTATTTCAAAATTTAATTATATTGATAGAAAAGTCTTAAATAAAATTTTTTTAATAGTGTCATTTTTATCTTACTTGGCATTTATTTAAGAATGAGAGAGAATTAGTGAGTTTCTTTTATCTAATAAGAATGCGACATGTCACATTGAAATTTTCTATTACCATTTTTACATGTAAAAATGCTTAGGCCATCTCCAATGGTCATTTATATCCAAACAAATTTTTATATTATAAAAGAGAAAAAGAAAAAAAGTACTCCACTAGTCATTTATTTAGTTATTTTTATATGAGGTGAAAAGTGAGTTATATAAGAAATTTTTATAAGCATTTCTATATATAAAAATGGTGATTGAAATTTTCAATGTGACATGTGACACATTATCATTGGATATAAGAAACTCTCTAATTCTCTCTCATTCTTAAATAATGCCAAGTAAGATAGAAATGGCACAATTGAGGAAACTTTATTTGAGCTTTTTTATCTACACAATTATATTGCCATTTTTATCTTGTGCCATCTCTATTGTGTAAATAGAAAAGTCTCTAATAAAGTTTCTTTAATTGTGCCATTTCTATCTTACTTGGCATTTATTTAAGAATTAGAGAGAATTGGTGGGTTTCTTATATACAATGAGGATGTGTCACATCACATTGAAAATTCCAATCACCATTTCTATATATAAAAATACTTAAAGAAATCCCCTATATTACTCACATTCAATCTCACATATAAATGGTTATAGAAAACCCCCCATTGGAGTATAAAAATAACTCACATTCCATATCATATAAAAATAACTATAGAAAAAGACAAATTAAACCCTGAAGTTTTGGTGTAGATTCAATTTCTCTCATGATATTTTAAAAAATGTAATGTCTTCTTTAAAGTTGTTATAGTGGTTCAATTGAGACCATCGTCCTAATTTCGTTAACAATTACATCCAAATAATTTATACTTAACCCCCTAAAACTTTAAAAGTGACACTAAACCTCCCTAAGTTATATTTTTTTAACTTTTAAATCCACCATTGATATATATACACACAATCTTCATCACCCTATTCTTCCCCAGTGTGTCTTTCTCTCTTTCTCTCTCTCTATATATATAATTATGTTTCTCTTTCCCTACATACGAATATATATATAAAATCGAGCACCATATGTATATACAAAATCCACTATTGATACACACACATATATACACAATTTCACACACAAAAAACAAAACAAAGCTTCTCACAATTTCTTTCTCTACCGAAAATAACAATAACAGAGCTTGAGCAAGCTTCATTTGTCTCTCTCTCTCTCTGCGTTGTATCTTTCTTTCTCTCACGAATTCATTCAAAATCACAGAGGAAATATTTGTTTCTCTCTCTATGGCGAAGGCTCGAGCTTGACGGGTTTCGATTTTTTTTAGTTTAAAGCATTGATTTTCGATTGTGAGAAGCTTTGATTTTTGGTAGTTATAATTTTGAAAATGGGTATGGAAAGTGATGGGATGGATTTGATTGTATAAATTACCCGAATAATCTAGTTGTGGTTCCACTTCACTACAAGATGATGATGATGATGATCCGTTAATCAGTTCCTGAACTCTCTTATATATTGTTGTAGCTTTAAAACCATATGCCGATTGTCCAATCTATAGAAGAAAAAAAAACGTAACAGTTAGATTCAGAATTCAAACTTCAAATTAACAATTTAGATATCAAATTCAATAGGTATGTTTCACTCACTTTTTCTCGATGTAATTGAAATATGGAGTTTCCAGAAGCCGAAAAATTGGCATGCAAAACCTCTGCACATTCTTCATGAATTACCCGAGTAATCTCATAAAATGTGAAATGATTGTTCAGCCCATTTATCAAAATTAAATCTTGATCAGGACCTATTTCATGAATTTCAATTTGGGGTAATTTTGAAGAACTTGATGTAGTTTCAGTAGTCATGCATGTATGTGATATTTTCCTCCCCATTAACTTGTTCTTCTTGTCCTGGTTTTTGATTTTAAGGTTTTTATATACTCTACAGCTTCATCTATTTGATTTGGTAGTGGCAATTCCTTTTGTATTCAGTATGAATTAACTTTTTTAACATTCCCAAGTACTACACATATGAATTGATTAGTAATGAAATTCGTGAAATATGACGTGGTAAAATTTAAAAAATATAACTTAAGGGGGTTTTGTGTCACTTTTAAAGTTTTAGGGGGTTAAGTGTAAATTATTTGGAAAAAATTGTTAACGGAATTAGGACGAGAGTCTCAATTGAACCACTGTAGCAACTTCAAGGAAGACAATGCATTTTTTGAAACACCAGGGAAGAAATTGAATCTACATCCAAACTTCAGGGTTTAATTTGTCTTTTTCCCAAATAACTATAGAAATAACCATTGGAACACCTTTTTCCCTTTTATCTTTTCTAATATAAAAACTTGCTTGGATAGAAATGACCATTACAGATGGCCTAACTATACCAAATTCACTATCAATTATTTAAAAATTATTTTAAATTTTAGTATATAATTTTTAAAATTTTTTAATATTCAAAAATAATTATTTTTGTTATTAAAAATTAAATTTAAAAGTGTCTTAAATCTTAATCGTACGATTTTTTATACCTTATACATTTTCAATATTCTAAAATTATTACCCCTTATTATATAAATAATAGCTCGTAATATGTGTTAAAGGCACTAACGTATTTTAAATCTTGGCTAACAAGCTGATAAATGGTAATAAAAATAATATATTTTTGTGACAAGTTGAGAGATATGTTGTATGTTCTCTTGTTTTTTATTTTTTACATTTTCCATTGAAAAATTTTAAAAAAAAACCTCATAAAAATAAGTATGAAATAAAAGAGTATATAATCATATCAATCAACTTATTTTTTAACTTTACACATAAATCAATTATTTTTCTTACAATTTTTCATATTCTTATCAAACAGATAGTTCAAAAACTATTACCCCTTATCATATAAATATAGATGTAAATATAATTTATAGGATTAGCGTATACTATCCGTATTTTTCTTGATTTGAACAGGGCTTACTAGTTGTGGCGTTATATTTGAAGAAAGTAGGGAGTTTTTTTCCTCCATTCACTTATTTTTATTTATTTATTTATTATTGGGCTCATATATAATTAACTAGGTATTGCCCGTGCTATACGGCACGGTGCAATGTTTAAAAGTAGATAAATTTTTTGATGGTAAAAATTAACAGTTGAAAAAGAATTAATAAATTGTTAAAATCAACAACTAATATGAATATTTTATGTTTTTATTTGGAATTTAATGTTAAAATTGTAAGAAATTGACCCATCCAGTTAACTGAAAACTTTAGAAAAAAAAAATCCAAAGCCTTTGAAACCAACTTAATGGACGTCATTAAGGAAAATAAATCCTTATTTTGAAGTATTTAAAAAATATATATTTTTAATTTGAGTTAGGATTAGTTTGCATAGGACAACGCTTTTAAATGTTTTTATATACTTTTAAACGTTGCACTGTATTATCCGATACGGGTAATACCTAATTTCGAAACAAATTAAGGTGATGCAATGTATTGTGGAGTAAACTAATGCATACACTTCCTTTTTTTATGCTACTTTTTTTTTTTTATTGTGGAGTACACTAACGTATGCATTGTGGAGTTGTTATTCTTCCCTATGAGTCAATGTTTATACTTGGAGCAAATTAATGCACACACTTTCCTGTGATTCAATATTTATACTTTGTAATTCATACATAAAAGGAGATAAATTAAATTAAAAAAAAAAGCTAAATTTTTGGAATAATAAATACAAACAAAAAATAGTGCCCCTCTCTTCTACTCTAAAAATGGTATCAAAACCCAAACACGCCACAAATTACATGAAAAGTAATATATCGTCAAGTAATTACATTATTTAGTCAACTAAATACACGTGTCATAAAAATGACTTAAAAAATGATCACCCATGCATACATTCTTCAAAAAGTATAAAACCTATATACATACATTCTTCAAAAAATTAAACAAAAGAGTATATTCTTCGAAAGAGTAAACAACAAAAAAAGTAGAGGATTAAGGATGGAACCTT
Organism: Lonicera japonica; assembly: GCA_021464415.1. Taxonomy (NCBI): domain Eukaryota; kingdom Viridiplantae; phylum Streptophyta; class Magnoliopsida; order Dipsacales; family Caprifoliaceae; genus Lonicera; species Lonicera japonica. Next base: position 15,152,674 of record CM038463.1, read on the forward strand.
AGCTGCCTGTTTGAATTACCACTTTATACCACTTGGACTATGATTCAGATCTTATTATTCGTAAATAGTTGTTTATCTTTAAGAGCAACAATCTCTTTTCAATTGTCAGCTTATTATCGTCAAGTATTAAAAAATATTTGTGTACTTTTAAACGTTTCTCCGTGCCGTACGGCACGGGTAATACCTAGTATGTTTTAAACAAAATTGCAACATAATTCTTCCTTTAGGAAATTCCCCTTATAAGATTTGACAATTTTTCCTTATAAGTTTTGCTTATTGTAGTGTGATTTAGGTTGCACGCTGTTTAGATATTGGGTAAAAAAAAAAAATTTATTTTATTTTTTATGGTCTGAAATGGATATTTTCATTCATCACATTGGGTTTTTTTCATTATTTTAAGGTTAAACCCAAAAATTAAAACTCATATATATTTAATATTAATTTTGAACACAAATTAAATAAAATGCACTTACGGTTGGATTTTTTCAAATTTTTTTTATAACATTTATGTGTAAAGTCAAATTCCATCTCATTATAAAGTTTTTCAATTTTTTTTTCATCATGTTAACATTAAAACCCATATATATTTAACATTTATTTTGAACCCAAATTTGGTAAGTTTTTATTTAGTCTCAAATTTCATATTTCAAGTTTTTATTTAGATTTTTTAATCCACTACATCTTGGACTTTTTTTAACATTCATTTTGAACACAAAATAGTATTTTTGAACCCAAAGTCCCCAAAACTATATTAGAATAAAAAAAAAATTAAAATACACATACTCGCGGGTGGATTTTTTCTAGTTTTTATTTAGTTTCAAATTTCAGATTCCAAGTTTTTATTTACACTATTCACTGCATCTTTATTTTCTACATCCATATTTAATTTAACATTAAACCCAAGTTTTCAATTATTTTTTTTAACCCAAATTTCAGACTTTTGAACCCAAAGTCTTCAAAATTATTATTATAATAAAAAATTAAAACATACATACATGAGAGAGAGAGAGAGAGAGAGAGAGAGAGAGTATTAAAGAAGAAAAATTTAAAACATATATGAATAGTAGCTCAAAACTATATTAGAATAAAAATTGGTGGACAATATTAATTGAAGAAGAATAAAACTCACATACATACATGAAAAAAAAATACATGGAATAACATACATACATTCTTCAAAAAATAAAACAAAATAGTATATTCTTCAAAAGAGTAAATAACAAAAAAAAAGTAGAAGATTGGAAGTCTCAATGAAAGAGAGTATTTTTTTGTGATGGGGAGAGATAGAGTATTTATAAAAAAAATTGTGAGAGGGAAAAAGTTAGGAATTTTGAATTTTGAAATTCAAATTGTATTTTTTTTATCATTAAATTACGGTGGACAAAAATAAAGTAAAAAAATATGATATGATTGGGTGATTTGATATCTTAAAAACACATCTAAGTGTTCACTTTTTTTTTTGTGATTTGTAAATAAATTTAGACCATTAATTAAATAAAAAAAGTGTATCTTATAATATAGATTTGTCTTTAAAAGAAGGACAGCCTTTTTCTAAAGATAAATTAACAAATATGAAAGAAGCCCAATAAAGAACTTAAAGAGGGATTTTGGCTTGGAGGATGAGAATGATAGATTACTTTGGACTCAATCACCTAAATATACTATTTTTCCATTTCTGTTATTTTAATTAGGTTTAGCCACAATACGGTAACTAAATCGACTCTGTCGATTTATTACCGAACTAACCAAATCGGTATTATAAAATAAATATTTCCTACTGCACCGACATGGCCAGTAAATCGACCTTCGGTTAAATCGAATATTCAGTTATTTATTAGTATAAACCGACCAATTTCAAATGGACAAAAAAAGAGGTGAGCTCCAATGAATTTTTCAAGTACCAAAATTCCACAAAGACAATGTAACCAACTAACCAATCAAATTATCAAAGGATGATTATAAGAGTATCTCCAAAGGTATAACTAAAATAATAATTATAATCAATTTTAACAATGTTGGCTAAAAATATTATCTTAATGATATAATCAAATGTTAGCAACCTTTTCACCAATAACCAAATATATTCTCTTTATAATCAAAGTTAACAACCTTTTTCGATCACTAAATTGAGGGGCCCACTAATTCTATTGGGTAAAAAATAATCTTTTCAAATTTAAATATTTTTTCCTCTATTTTTTTTTAAAACAAAATTCAAATTGATTAATTTATGGCCAATTAATATAATGAACTCCACAAATTTGATTATTGAAAAAAAATAGCCATTGAAGATGGCTGCATTGTTAATTTTAATAACTTATTAAATAAATAATTAAAAATTATTTTAATTATTCTATTGAAAATGCTCTAAACCTAAACCACGTAGTAAGTTATAACATAAATCTGAACCACATAGCAGGCCAGCAGCACACCAAAACAGCTGCACTGCACCACCAAGAAAACTGCAAAAAGCACTAAAGCAGCAGCATAAAAAAAGAAAAGAAAAGAAGTAAAGTATATAGAAGTTCAAATATTTAGCTAATTAAGTAGCAACAAGACAAAGTCGTCAAACTAAATAACTAAGGAATGCCGCTCTCCCTTGTGAATCGACCACCCCTTCGACCTCTTGATCCTGAAATAACGGGACGTGGAGCCGGTTGAGGCGGTGGTTGAACTTGAGCCGAAGTAGCTAGCAATTGATTTTGTCTTTTCAAATCTTCAACTCTATGTTAAATTTTACTTGTATAAATAAACGTAAGCGAGTAGTAATTAACTAAGTAAGCCTCGAAAAAAAGTATGAGTTTACATATTTAATAATTAAAAGAAGAAAAAAGCTTGTAATGGAGTCTACTTATTTTGAACTTTGCTACTAAGTTATAAAAATATATATAAGCTTTATAAACTATATACTTGTAATTTTTTTTTGTTTGGCCGGTCGGTCGATAAATACCACACATCTGAATTAACTAAACCGTTTTTGATACTAAATTTAGTTATCCGGGTTTATACTTTATAGTAAGTTACTAATTCAAACGTACAGTTTTCACTCCTAGTTTTAAGATCTAAAATAAATTCATGCCAATTTATGTTAACGGGGATCTACGTTTATTGTCTTATCTTCCCCTTTCGAGCTTTGCTAATTGATAAGTTTGTGTTTACGTTATCTCTCTCATTTATATAAAATTTGCTTTAACATATCATATTATATATTTACTCTATCAATGTAACAATTAACATAATTTGTTAGTTTTCTTTTGATGTAAGTTAAGCAAGTTTTGATTCTCACTTGTCATTTTTCTTTTAATTTTCAATCTAGAAATTAGGTAGAAGGGCTTATTACACATTGATTTTTACCAAAAATCCAATGAATAATATTTTTTTGAATGAAGGGCCTATTTTTAATTGGTAATTAGTGTAAGAGGCCTATTTTGTTTTATATTTTAAATGAATATATTTGAATAAATTTAAATATCATTTAATTAATAAAAACATGTTATGTATTACTTAAATTACCCCTCTTTATGAAATTTGCACAAAAAATATGGACTACAAAGTTCAGATTGCAGTAAAATATGAACTGCAAAGTTCATATTGCAGTGAAATATGGACTGCAATATGAACTTTGCACTAAAAATCTGAACTGCAAAGTTCACATTGCAGTAAAATATGGACTGCAATATAAACTTTGCACCAAAAATATCGACTGCAAAGTTCATATTGCAGTCTATATTTTAATGTATATTGGTATTTTTTAGTTTATTTTAAAGGTTGAGATGTCATTTTACGATAAAAAAAAGACACATGTCATATTATCAATAAAATAAAAAATAGGCCCTTTATTTACAAAAAAAATTATTCCTTGACTTTAGTGTGAAAATCTTTCTCTAATAAGACTTTTTTTTAATTGTCCCATTTTCAATTGATGGAAGGAGTTGTTTGGCTAATTAAGAAATTTCTTTACACAAGTTCAAAAACTTCCTTTATTTCCATTTATGTTGAAAGAAAAGTCGATCCATTTTATGACGGGCATTCGTCTTTAGAAAAGTATTTGACCTTTTGTTTATGTGTAACGCATTTTCTATTATAATATTAACAATTTTCTTATTTTACATGTTTTTTATGCCTATTTTTATTCTCATATCTTTCAAATCCATTCTATATTTTACATCGATAAAGCTACATAATTTTCTCATGATTTTTCACGGCCGACGCATCGCACGGGGAAAAAGTGTCTCTAAAGCGGATGATTGTGTGTACCTTGTAAGTAAGATGTTCGACAGAATTCCTAAACGAATATCTTGGTTATGAGTGCTCACCTTTTCCAACCCGTACAGACACTGAAAGTGAAACGTTGTCTGGTTTTTCTCCCAGACCTTTCAATGCAATGCATTCTCTCCTCATCGCAATAAATGTATGCAGAATGCTCATCAATCACCCTTCCTTTCAATTCTCTTCATTAGATGGGTACATAAAACTCATCGAAACCTTCGGTCGTGATCAAGCTTTGCAATCAGGCAAGGTGCTACACGCTCACCTGATCATCAATGGGTTGGCTCGTTTGACCCATTTTGCCTCCAAGCTGATAGCCTTCTACACTCAGTGCAGACAATTGTCTAATGCCCGTAAACTGTTCGACAAAATTCCCAAAAGAAATATCCGCCGTTGGATCGTGCTGATTGGGGCATATGCCCGCAATGGCTATCATCAGGAAGCCATGGGTGTCTTCTGTGAAATGCAAAGAGAAGGATTAAGATCCAACCAGTTTGTTCTCCCCAGCATTCTCAAAGCCTGTGGCCACCTCTCTGATAAGCAAACCGGAGTGAAGATACACACTGTAGTTCTAAAACAAGAATTCGAATTCGACCCATTTGTCACCAGTTCGCTGATAGATATGTACTCGAAATGTGGGGAAGTTGAAAAGGCAAAGCGGGTGTTTGATGGCATGCTTGAAAAGGATTTGGTTGCCCTTAATGCAATGGTTTCGGGGTATGTTCAACAAGGATTTGTAAAAGAAGCATTGGGTTTAGTTCAAGAAACTCAGTTAAAGGGACCAAAACCCAATGTAGTGACATGGAACTCGTTAATTGCGGGTTTTTCACAAGCAAATAACGAGTTAATGGTCACTGAACTTTTTGAATTAATGCGGGAATCTGGGGTTGAGCCCGATGTTGTATCTTGGACTTCAGTTATCTCTGGGTTCGTGCAGAATTTTCGAAATGGAGAGGCTTTTGATACATTTAAGCAAATGTTGGGTCTTGGGATTTATCCAAGTTCAGCTACAATTAGTAGCCTCTTGCCTGCTTGTGCCAACCTGGCGGACTTGAGGCGGGGGAGGGAGATCCACGGCTATGCAGTGACGCATAGAGTTGAAGAAGACATATTTGTGAGGAGCGCGCTTATTGACATGTATGCAAAATGCGGTTTTATACATGAAGCAAGAACATTGTTCGAGAAAATGCCCGCAAGAAACACGGTCACTTGGAATTCGATGATTTTTGGATACGCTAACCATGGTTATTGCAGCAAAGCAATTCAACTTTTTGATAAAATGGTGACCAAAGATGAGAGGAAACTCGATCACTTGACTTTCACTGCGGTTCTTGCTGCATGTTGTCATGCTGGGATGATTGAACTCGGGCGAGGATTTTTTCAATCAATGCAAGAGAAATATTTGATCAGGCCGAGACTAGAGCATTATGCGTGTATGGTAGATCTTCTTGGTAGAGCAGGGGAGATTATTGAGGCATATGATTTGATCAAAACGATGCCCATTGAGGCGGATTTGTATGTGTGGGGAGCATTGTTAGGGGCATGTAGACAGCATGGGAATGTTGATCTTGCTCGAATTGCAGCTGAGCGATTATCTGAGCTTGAGACCGACAGTGCAGGGAGCAGCGTGCTGTTGTCGAATTTGTATGCTGATGCTGGTAGTTGGAAAAGGGCTGCAGGGGTGAAGAGGATGATGAAGAAACGAAAGTTGAGAAAATTTCCTGGTTGCAGTTGGATAGAGGCTGTTTAATAGTAATTGGAACGTTTTCATGTAGATTGTTATGCTATTTTCTCTATGAAAGTTTGGACCCTGATTCAACCCATAGGTAAAACTTGCTCTTTGAAACTAAATTTCAAGTTCATAGGCAGCCATTCTGCAAATTACGGTCCGAAATTTAACCTGGCCACACTATGTTTGACCTGTACTCTTTTAAGTGTGACCCGTATCTGAGCCATAGTTTGTCAGCACTACTTTCGACTCCATAGACCTAGTAGCGGTTTTAGTGCCAAATGTCACAAACCAAGGGGTCCCTCAGGGAAATTTTGAGCCAAATCTTGAACACGTCCAAGGATAAATGTCAAAGTGTCTTGTTCAATCCGAAATTGCTCCAACTTCTATATCTAGCTTGTTAGGAGTCGTGTTTTATTTTGTACACATGTTTGATTGCTTAATCCAACAAGAACAACTAAGAGCAACGTCTTATCAAATAAGAGCGTGTTCAAAGTGTATCTGTTCTGAATAGCAAACTAGAATCTAGTCATCCATTACTGTAAGCATGTTTAACAGGTCAACCCAATTAGTGGAGCAAGTCTTTGAGACATGAACTGCTAGTTTCTTGTCATTTTATCTCGTGCCTCTTGCGAATTTGTGAAGATTGATACAATTATCTGTTTTAGATTTTCAAAAATCTCACAAAAATGTTTTGTTTCAACATACTTCATAAGTATTTTCAATCCAATATGTCAAGCAAAACGGTTCCTTAGATTACTCGAATTTGCATGGACGAGCCGATATAGTAACCCGTTTGTTAAAACAAAGCTTCAATATGTTAATCAAAATTGGATGATTTAACTTCTGTTTGCGAAATGATTAATACAATGCAGGAGTAGGAACAAATATGAAACCCAGTGGCAGCTCACAATATTGTGCTTTTAGTTGTATCAGACTTCTTTTCTTTGTTTGCTTCAATACAGAAATCAACAAAACAATTTCATCAATAAACGAAGGCTAGACCTATTGCAAAAGCAATTAGGGCTTTGTTAGACCTTAATACTGCCATAAAAAGTTATACCATATGCTTTCACAATTGATATTGCTATGCACAATTACAGAGGAAAGGTACAGATTACCAATCAAGGTTTACATTAAAATTTGAGAATGTAACTACTAATCAAAAGATAAACAAGATGATTTAGTAGAGCTTTATTACAAGTAGAAGAAGTATGAAGTACACAATAAATTGGAAGTAAAAATAACATTGAAACCTTCCCAGGTAAGTATACTGCGTACTTGTGTGTAAAGTTGTACTCAATGCACAAGGCCCTCGTGCACTGCGACTTCTAAGAAAGGTAACATTGCAACTTCTAAAAAGGTAACATTGTGATAACTGATAAGGCCTACACCTCCATTTTTGGAGAAGCCAACTTGAACCCTTGTCATGACGCTTGGGCAACTATATATATATAATTTATATCTAAGAAAAGAAATGGATCACGGTTGGATTTGGACCCACATCTCTTGCCTTAAAGACAAGTGCCTTTCCTATTAGACGACGTGATCGTGCCATTAGGCTAGGTGTGTTATCATATGCTTTTATCTATTCGCTATTTGTGAAGTTGATTCTCCATAAGTACCCTCCAAAGTTTGTGTGCCTAATTTTGGTTTGTCTAACTACATTACTCATCAGTGAAGAAGATAATTGAAAACCAAAGGTAGAATTATAAATTACGTCATCAAGTGCGTGCAAATATTTAAGCAAATGAGTAAATGGAAGTAACCAAAAGATCATTTTACTGAATAAGAAAGTAGGAAGTGCCTATATAGCATGATAACCACTTGAGGATAACTGGAGAAAATGACCTGAAATGTAGAATTAGAAAAGAGAAAGGAGGCTGAAAAGGTAAAATCACATGCAAGACAAGAAATTACTAACTATTGATAGAAATCACGGGCATCAAAAACCATACTAAGGAATAGTTAAGAATAATGTCTCTGTATGTAAGCTGATGGAGCACTGTCAAGGGCGGAGCTTTGATTTTGTCCTCAAGATAGCAAACAATATCATCCAAAGAAATATCCCACTAATAGCAACGAATTTATATCTTCAATTTTCAGGGTGCAAAAAAGCATTAAAAAATAATCATTCACGAAGAAAAATTTCCTGATCACCCATTTTTTCTTGATCAAAGCAAATTATTCTTTCCAAAAGCTAAGGGTAAAAAATCAATTCCCTGCCCCCCCCCCCCCCCCCCTCTCCAAAAAAAAATAAAAATAAAAAACCCTCATTTTTCTCCCTCAGGGGAAAAGGAGGGCCACCCATAAGCACCATTGATTCTTATATCAAAGGATTAATAAAGGTTATAATCAGTTTATCTCCTAAGGTCATCATAAATCATGAAGGTTATAATCAGTTTATCTCCTAAGGTCATCACAAGTAATGAGGTTACAACAAAGTCCCATTGGAGTTGATTATTCCGATAGCGTCAATAAAAAGAATTACCAATAGAGTAATCCTACAACGCCAAATGATTTGGCCAAACTTTTAGATCAAATGAGGTAGCTGACATGCATTAATTCATGTGGGATCTGCTTAAAACTTAAATCAATGCATGCAGAACATCCCATTTGAGTACAAGATTTGATGTACTTAAAACGGTTGTCGCAGAAGGGATCAGGCGTAACAACACCAGGAAAACGAAATATCACACCCTACTTTTATCTACTCAAAGAAATACTTAACTCTTGTCTCTGATCCTTCAGTGGACTCTCTTTCCTTTGTTAAGACAAAAGGCAAAGAACGATTGGAGGAAGACGAATGCAAAATTCAGTATTATCATCAGTAATCCTTGAACCATCGGGTTCAAACCCTTAATGGCTTAATGAGTTGCACATGTGAAAAGAGAAAAGTAAAATAGTTAAATTCCTGATCATTACCAAATCATAAGACCATAAGGTATACACACACATGTATATACTGAAGTCCGTAAGGCAATCAAATTACAAGTGTGTAACATTCTAGAAGGAAAATAGGAAGCAAATCAAAAAGGAAAGATAAAAGATCCAGGCTTAATCCCAAACTGGTTGAAAGTGTGACTGAGGGCGCCCAGATTCGAGCCCCTCCTCGAACCACCAAGATCTATTGGGTGTTTGTATCAAAGAATGGAAAGTAACCCATCACCCAAAAAAAAAAAAAAACATAACCACCTCTTATACGCATTCATCATACCCCTTTTCAAAGGCATCTTTCTACCTCATCCTCGAATCTTTTATCCCTTCTACCTTTCTAGTATTCAAAGCCCATCCTTACTTACTATAGAGATATGACATTAAATAAAACATCACCCTTTCTTTCTACGTGTCATATTTCTTAGGCAATCAACAGTAAGTTCCTTTGTACAACTAGTAAATGATAAACTTCTAATATAACCAAATGTGGCTCCAACACACCCATCGATGTACGTCTACCACACTATTGAAAATTATCAAGCCAATTGAATTGCATATATAATTCCAATGAAGACTAATCATTTTCATCTACATCTACATACCATAGCAAAGAGTGAAACTTTTCAAAATCAAAATTCACTTTTTAATCACAATCCAAAAGCATTTGATATTCGGTATCAATTACTGTATTATTAATTAAGCATCACATCAGCAAAATAACATTGACAGAGAGATAGCAAACAACAACAACAGCTATGCCAACCAAAGCAATTTCCATTACTTGTTAGGAGTGATACGGACCGAACTTACTTCCAGACCAGTCTCTGTGCTGCACCATATTATACGGATGAGACTCGAAGCCATGATAAGAACCAGGCGGTACCGCCGTATTACCACCGCCACCTGGCATCCCCATATGCCCATAAAACGGCACCATTTGTGGAGGATACGGCATCGGAGCCGACACGTGTCCGTGTCCATTTCCATTCCCGTATCCATTGCCACCGGACTCGTGTAAACTCTGAGGGACCGGAGTCGAGGCGAATAAATGATCTGAAGCTGAAGGAGCCTCATCGGAACAACCTTCCATTCTCTTCAAATAAAGTCTATACTTCTGTAAATGACTAGCTACGTTTTCTCGAGTTAACCCTTCAACATTCATCAATTGCATAATAGTTTTTGGAACAGCATTTTTTATACCTAAATGTGCAACAACATCCACAAACCTTTTGTGCAATTGAGGCGTCCAAACCAAACGAGGCCGTTTCGAAGCCTTAGCAGACATATCATCGTTACCGGGAACCGAGTCCGTAACCTCGCCGTGGATTCGCCTGATTTTCCTCGAATCCGAACCATCCGGGCTCAGATCTATATCATCCACTTCCACAACCAATGGATCTCCAGATTCTCTATCTTCTCTACCTCTTTCCTCGTCGAATGACTTGAAATTAGTCTGATTCGTTGGAGATAAGGCCTGAGATTGGCCTCGAAGACTCGACATAGTGTTTTGAGAAGCACGATTTACCTCGAGCATGCTCCGATGAGGCTCCGGCGTGATGCTGAACGCAGACGAGAGCTCCGGCGGGATCAGGTACTGCGACAGCGGCGTTAGATCGTCGGCAGACGGCAAACCTACCTCCCACTCCGACACTCGGTCTTCATCGTCACCGCCATAGTCACTCATCTTCACTTCTTCTCCCATTTACACCACAAATTTCACAATAATTGACCGAATTTTACAGAATTGGTTTGGATTTGGATGTTAAAAAGGAAGTAGAGAGAGGATGTTTAGAGAGAGCAAAGGGGAATTAGGGCTGAAAAGGGAAAATTAGGGGAAATAAATAAGTTTTGAGTTGAAGTGCACTTTTTCAGAAAAAGTGCAATTTATATAAAGATTCTTTTTGGGTCCAGTTCCAGTTGCCAGAGTGGAGATATTTATGATCCCCTTTCAAAATATCTGACTATTCGCATTTTTCTTTTCTCTACTCGCCCCTTTACGCTCGTTATTGATTTACTTACTACTCATCTCAAAAGTCGATAACATTTGCCTGTCTCATTATTTTATCCACAACGTAAAGTATTTGAGATTCTTCATTTAACATCTTCTCAAAAATAGGATAATAATTTTAGAAAAAACATACAAAACAAAACGAAATAAAATTCACATAAACTTAAATATGGTCTTATATTGTGTGTCGTGTCGAATCATTCCATATACAAATTTTGAAATAAAATTGGCACTAAATTAAAATTATAATGTGTTAATTGCCTCTTATTGTATTTAAATGAGAGAAAAAAAAATTAAATTTTTATTTATACTTAAGACGTATTTCCTAGAATGCAACATTCGTAGTCGTGTTTAAGTGGGTCCTAGGTTGGTGACGTCGTTTTTTTGGTTATGTTAGATAAAATCACGAAGTAAGAATAAAATATATGCTATTATACAAACTCTTCAATGTTATACAAAAATTTTATATGAGATCTATTTTTAAATGTGAAATATCAGGAGTTCATAAATTTTTCTAAGCGATGAAGAACCGAAAAAGGTCATACTTCAACCCAAAAACATGCCAAGTTAAAACCATGACAAAGAATTAAAAAAAAGTCATACTTCAAACCCCACCCCCTTGCTCAAAACCTCAATTTGAGGTAATATAGGATTTCAATTTTGTTTGGTGATTGGTTAAGGGGTACTTAATATAGGATTTCAATTTTGTTTGATTTAATATGTGATTGGTTAAGGGGGTGAAAGTTTTGGGTTAGGCCTTTGTGATTTTCGTCTCGAAAGGTCTCTTCTAAGATGGATGGCTATAGTGTCCTCGTAATCAATGGTGGAGCTACAACTTTTAAGTGCAAGAAGGGCAAAAATTAATTTTGATGCACGATTATAAATATTCTTCTTTGATATTATAGCATTTGAGATAAGGTAAGCTATATTTTAATTTAAGCAGAGCAATACTTCAATTTAAAGTATTGAAACACTCTTATATAGTGCACCTTTAACCATAAAATCGTCATAATTTAGTTTTAGGTGAAGTGTAAATTTTTGTTTAAAATGAGATGTGCAATCTATATTATTACCTACTTGATTTAAGGGGAATTTTTAAAATTAATTTGTCATCACTTTATTCAGCACTTAAATACATAAAAACCATACTTTTATGTAAAATAATTAAATTAGTATAGCGAATACATATGAGTCAATGCAAATCCAAATTAATACCTTAAAGATAGGAAAGTTTGTCAAAATCCAAGATTTTAGAAACCGAGATTAAAACAGCTTTTTGAATTTCGATATTAAAATTATCTAACTAAGAAACTAAACTAATTAAATTAAAGCAAATAATCAATATAAAAAAATCCCAAGGAAAGAGAATTCACCACCATGGACATAAATAAAAAGTATCTAATTATATTTTTAATATTAATCCCTATTATATAAACAAATTCAAAATCACCATCATTCACTAATGTAAATAAAAATAGGCATTGTCTTTATCCCTAATTATGGTGATTACAAGAGATCATTTCTTTATTTTAAAAATAATTAAAGTACTAGAAAGAAAACACACGTTATGATAATGGTAATTTGAAATTCTCTTTTAATTCGGAACGAATAATTAAAAATTAACTAGAATTAAATTAAAAAGATTACATCCATGGCGATTTCATCCCTCCTCTTTGGAAAAGAATTTAGCCAAGCATACTAATTAAAGAACACAAGCAAATAAAATTTTAATTAATCATTAAAACTAAATTTAAAGTATTTGAATAAAAGCTATAGAAAATTAAAAAGAAAACTAGAAAGCGTCCATATTTATGATGCTCGAACTAGCGTGTACCGCACAGCTTTACGCTGTCCACTCCTTCAACTTCAATACTTCGGCCGCATGGCAATTAGTATATGGAGGGATAGAATATATGGGAATTTTCTCTCTCTAGAACTCTCTAATAATATATGTATTCTATCTTTATTCCTACTCTATCTATATTTATCTATCTATATTTATATTTTCGATATAGAGAATGGGTCTATATATAAGAATAAAATATAAAAGTTTAATAAGTTTAGAAAATTAGAATTGGAAAAGAAATAATAAATATGAATTTAATTAGGATTCTAATTAAGTGAGAAAAATGAGTTGTATTTGAATTAAGAAAGAGAATATAGAATTTGAATATCCTCCCCTCTCTTCCTTTGTGATCTTTAATTGATTGCTTCCACCTTTTTAGACTTTTTCTCACATTTTACTTCTACCTTACAAAAGAAAAAATAAATATTATTTTCCCACATTTTAAGCATTAATTATATACTAACAAAATATTATTTATGGATTTAAATTATAATTTTGGGCACTTATCACTACTAAATTTTATTTTTTCCTAAAATTACTCATTAAATTAAGCATATTTCAAAAAATAAGGTGCGCAACTAAATAAAATACAATAACTTTTATTTTTGTAAGGACAACCGTCTATCATACGCATCTTCAAAATCAACTATGTTCACCTAGTTCATATATATAAGGGTAGTATAAGAGCATCTCCAATAGCCTCTTCAAAAATGACTTTACAAAAATAATTTTGTTGACCTACGTGGCACTTTGAAGAACCATCTTAAAGAATGTTTTTAATGAGCTCCAAGAGCCTCTTCAAATATATTATTATTTTAATTTTTAATTTCTTAATTAATGGACATACAAGTTCCCTCCAACAATGTCATTTTAAATTAGCACAAAGTCCCATTAATAAAGTAGTAAAAGGTATGTTTGAAGAGCTCTTTCATCACTCTTCATATTTAAAGAGTGAGAAAGACTCTTCAAATTGGAGATTCCATTTTGCTACTTCTGTTGGAGTGAATTTTACCGACATGACTCTTCAATAAATTTACAGTTTAATCATTTGAAAAGACTGTTGGAGATGCTCTAATGAGCTAAAAATTTATAGGGGTGGCAATTTCAAACCGAAAACCAATTACCGACCGACCAATGTTCGAATGGTAACCAACTGACCTAACTCAGTAGCGGTAATAGTTTGATATATGCGTATTATCGGTTATTACCGACCAACCGACCAAAATATTTTTCACATTTCAGTAGTAGTCAGTCAATATAATAATAATGAGACATTAAGACCCACAGAAGCAAAGAGACTCACACCCTCACACAACACACACACCAACACAGACCCTCTCACCCTCAAACAAAACTTCCAGTTCTCCTCTGTCATCACTCCTCCGTTAACTTCACACCCCCACTGCCCCACTCCTCCGTCTTCCTCTTTGTCCAAACTCCAAACTTCAGTGCTCTTTCCTTCTCCATCTTCACTTCCTCAGTTCCTCCGTCCCTCCATCGGCAGTCCTCCGATAAGTCAAATTTCTTTACTTTTTTCAATTCCTTGTACACGGCAAAAGAAGTTAGTTATGCTTATTGCCTTGTAGAGTTTTAATCAGCACTGTTGTGGGTATTTAATTCTTTCATACCCTCTTCTTATTTTGGTAAAATATTAAATTTTCTTTATGCTTTTCAATTGGTTTCTTTAAAATATTCTCTTTTATGTACTTCATTAGTTCATTCTGTTTTGCATTCATCATTTCATTGTATTTGAACTTGATTATTTAGGCAAGCTTGATTGAAAATGCCTTTTTGATCTTGATGTTTAATAGGCTGATGCTTATTACAATTTTAGGCCATTGATAAACTGGTCAAATGTGTATTAGTTTGCTGGGATTCTGAGAAATTGTCCAGATTTTGTAAAAAAGTGTATTGGTCGGTTTATAAGGATTACCGACCGAACCAACCGAAAAACTTCAGTTTACCGAAAATCGGTTTACCGATCATACCGGTTCGGTTTTGGTTATGATTTTTAGAATACTGATTAGGTCGGTTCGGTAACCGAACCGTGACCACCCGTAAAAACTTATGCCAAACACATCATTAATACATTTATTAAAAGTGGCTTAGCATTAAGAAAAGAAATGACATTTAATATACCAATATTATCTTTATTAACTCACCTCAACCTTTTCATGATCTCCTCTTGCACTTCTCCATTTTCATGATAGAGTTTGATTTTTACCTAAATGGCTCATTGTTTCCTAATCATTTTGTTATAAAATTGCATTCTTTTAGTATTGTTTGTGCATATTTATTTTATTAATTTCATATCCAAGGAAGTGATGGAGTGTAAAAAAATGGTTAGTTTGAGTTCTTAATTTCAAAAATACTTTATATATATTTTTTACTAGGAAAAGTAATGTATATATATTTCTCATTTTGTTAATTTGAGTTATGCACCTTAGTTATTATATTTTTTATTACTTTATTCATCCAATCTTAGAAGTTAGAGCTTCTCCAAGAAACTTTTTAAAAGACTAATATGTAATTTTTTTTGTAGAGCTGGAGCAACTTTAGCCCCTTTTCTCAAAGAAGCAGATCAGGTACCCCCTGACACACGAAAAATAGTGCAATCATATACACCTAAGTGTAGACGGTCAAGTTGTAATATAGTATTTGGAAGTCCAAGTGTCAAACCACAGGGAGAGGGCTAAAGCTTTGTAGGTGGCGCATTTATTTAATTAAGATTGATTGATTTTAAAAGTGTAATTTGAATTGTTGTAGAATAGTTGTAAAACAAACCTCAAACTGATGAAGTTATTCTTATATTAACGAAAGCAAAGGTTTCGAGGGTTTATTTATTCTTAATGGTAACCATGGTTTATGAATCTAATTCGGGACATCCGTTCTCCTTAATGTGTTTTAGGTTTGCTTATCAATTAAAAGTCTAGACATTGGCGGTAAAAAAATTCGAGAAAATACAACCAATCCAACTCCATTAGGCTTTCTCATGAGGGAAGATAAACATCGCATTTAAGTAAACAAATAAGCAACTAGAGAATCCTCAAAATCTAGGCACAAAGTGTGTTTAAGTGATGTATGTAACAAGGGAAATTAAAACCATACTTTACACTCAACCACAAGATGTGACCATATTTGACATAAACTTCTATAATTTTATATGAATAGCATAACCATCCATTGAATGGTGGTTGTTGAATAATATATGCTTACTTGAAGTACTTTGTTTGTATATTGATTCAACTAGTACTAATCATACTTGGCATGAAAAGTCTAAGCATCATTCATGTACTAAACATATCTATTAATCACTAAAGAACTCCATATACAAGGAATAAGGAGGCAAAAGAGATTAAAATAGAAGTCACATACTCTTTATGGTGTTTTAAGCCATCAAAGATTATGGAATATGATAAATATATGATAAGTATAATTATTTGACAACACTAGATATAAAGCTTCAAAGAATTGAAACCTTGACCATATTTTCCTTCATAACAAACTCACCTCCTAGCCTTGGCTAGGTGATTTACCCCTCCATAGATGATGAATACATGATAAAAATGAAGGATAATCAATAAAATACTTGTATTGATTGATGTAAGAAACTTTAATTTTAGAAAAAAAAGGGTAAAATTATAATTTGAAACTGTACTTAATACATAGTGTGAGAACCCGCGTTCTTGACGCCCGGGGGTCCTCGTGGGCGGCGATTCCGTTGTTGCTTTGAAAATCGGTTTTGAAAAGAATAAAAGTCGCCAGTTTGTTTTACTAAACAAATAAAAAAGTTTTGTGTAAAAGAGACGTATTTATGGACTAAATATCCTCTTATACACAATGTATGCGAAACCAGTTGATTTGAAGGTTCGGGGATTAAGTTACGAATCGGGAAGTTGTTAGGCACCCAATTCGCCCTTTCGGTCTCTTGAGTAGGATATGCGTGTGTTATAATTCAGTTATTGCATGCTATTGCTATTACTTTACAGCTTTTCGTGCTTGCCTTAGAAATCGGGATTTTGGAGTTGGGATGAAAACGATGTGTTTCCTAATTCGCCTATGGTTTTAAAAATAAGTGTGTGTGTGTGTGTGTATGTGATTTGAAAAAGAGAATTTGACAATAATAAATGCAATGAAACAAGTGATTTTGTAAAACTTTGGGCTTTTCGAAAACTGATTCAATGTGGAATCTTATATTCGATATTATATTAGACGAGTTGACCGATCGTATACTATAGTCTATTTATTAAACTAGTATAGATGGCACTAGTGCTCTCATCATCGAGTATTCATCACATATACACCGCAATCTATGAGTTAGATTGAATATATAGCGATTATCGATTCCTTTGTATAATAATACCGCTAATCCGGACTTTTAAAAAAGTAAGAAAATAATAATACTATTTTGGAATTGGATTAGGGTTTATTATACTCCTTTGGTTTTGAAAAACAATTTGAAAAAAGGGTTTTGAAAAGCTAACAAGTGATAGAAATTATGCAGACAAGAATATAAATTATAAAACTGACGAATAAATAAAAAAAAAGAGAAAATTATACCTGAGCCTCCTTAGAGGGAGGGAATAAGGATGTCTTGGTGTGTACCACGAAATCCCCTTGATTGTTCATGAAAAATATGAATGAAGGGGGGGTCTATTTATATTTGAAAAAATACTTGGAGAGCAAGAAAAGATATTGCAACTAGGACTCTTGGAGCTTATCGTGAAGCCTTCCCACCGTTGGATCATCCTGATTTGATATGTGTTGGGAATAGAAGTCTTTTAGATGGTGTAAAAATTTCAGGTCGATCAGGATTCGAGAATGTCTCCTTTTATTCTGATTGGTACGAAGAGTTTGTTTTTGTGTAGGAAAGGTACTTGTTGTAGACAAGGTCACTTGCTTGCACGAAAAGTCAAGTTCTAACCATTGGATCATGCTAAATTTTGGATATATATTGCCAATATAAGTCTTTTAGACCATGTAAAAATTTGAAGACGATCAGAGTTCGGGAATGACTCGATCTCATAGGATTGGTACAAAGAGTTTATTCTCGCATAGAAAACGTACTTGCGTACAACAACCTCGACAACTGAACTTCTAGCTGTTGGATTATGCTGAATTTTGGATATGTTTTCCCTCAAAATGTTGTATATCTTGTGTCCAAATTTGATTCTTGAGGATCCCATGTCCAACAAAGCTAAACTTTGAATATGTTCTTCCCCATGATAAGACCTATCTACCGACCAAACTTCATACTATTTTAACTTCGAGAAGACTTCTATTTGATCACCCGAAATAAACTCATGATTTTCTGAATTTTCAGAGATCTGACCGTCGGATTGAGTTAATTTTCGATTATGCTACTCCTTATGTTAATGTCTAACAACTCTCCAAGTTTGAGGATGATCCGAAATGCGTAACTCTTCTTTCACAAGTTTCCAGGAGTTTTGACAGTTTTCAGTTCCGGCAATTTTCGATAATTTTGTAACTTCTCATTCAGGGTCCTTTCGACTTTCTTCTTTGACCTGTATCACATGTACAAAGTACGTGTGCAATTAAGAATGCTCGTACATGCATGCATGTTCATTTCTTTGAAAATCAAGATTCTTGCGGGGGTCGCAAAATGAGGTGTTCACAGACCCTCTCGGCTTGGGTTCTTTATGAAGCAAAAAAACCAGGACGATAACGAGAACACATCATTTTGCAGCTCTGCATGAATCCCAAATGATATTTTGAAAACAATGTAATGCAAATGATGCCGTGCTATACTGCGTAGCTTTTTTTTAGGATGGATGGGCTTTCTGAACTTGGTGCTGAGCTGATGTACTCCCATTGATAGGGACGGTTCTGTCAATAATTTGATTGCGGTGTTGAGCTGATGTACTTCCATCGATAAGGACGGTTATGTCAACGATTTGATTAGGGTGTTGAGCTGATGTACTCCCATCGGTAGGAACGGTTCTGTTAACGATTTGATTGGGATGTCGAGCTGATATACTCTTATCGGTAGGGATGGTTCTGTTAATAATTTGATTGGGATGTTAAGCTGATTTACTCTCATTGGTAGGGACAGTTTTGTCAACAATTTGATTGGGCGTTGAACTGGTATACTCCCATTAGTAGGGACGATTCTGTCAATAATTTGATTGGAGTGTTGAGCTGATGTACTCCTTCGGTAGGGACGGTTCTGTCAACGATTTAATTAGGGTGTTGAGCTGATGTACTCCTATCGGTAAGGACAGTTCTGTAAACCATTTGATTGGGGCGTTGAGTTAATGTACTCCCATCGGTAGGGACGATTCTGTCAACGATTTGATTGGGTGTTGAGCTGATGTACTCCCATCTGTAGAGACTGTTCTGTCAATAATTTGATTGGGGTGTTGAGCTAATGTACTCCCATCGGTAGGAACGGTTCTGTCAACATTTTGATTGGGGTGTTGAGCTGATGTACTCCCATCGGTAGGGACAGTTCTGTCAACAATTTGATTGGGGGTTGAGCTGATAAACTCCCATCGGTAGGGACGGTTCTGTCAATAATTTGATTGGGGTGTTGAGCTGATGTGCTCCCATCGGTAAGGACGGTTCTGTCAACAATTTAATTGGGCGTTGAGCTGATGTACTCCCATCGATAGGGACGGTTCTATCAACAATTTGATTGGGGTGTTGAGATGATGTACTCCCATCGGTAAAGACGGTTCTGTCAACGATTTGATTAAGCATTAAGCTGATGTACTTCTATCGGTAGGGACGGTTCTGTCAACGATTTGATTAGGGTGTTAAGCTGATGTACTCCCATCGATAGGGACGGTTCTGTCAATAATTTGATTGGGGTGTTGAGCTGATGTACTCCCATCTGTAAGGATAATTCTGTCAACGATTTGATTGCGACATTGAGCTGATGTACTCCCATCGGTAAGGACAGTTCTGTCAACGATTTGATTAAGGGGTTGAGCTGATGTACTCCCATCGGTAGGGACGGTTCTGTCAACAATTTAATTCTGATTTGGTTCTTTTGAAAGGGTAAGGGCAGATGGTCTATTAGGGACATTGCTTTGGGTTTGAGAGGCTAGGGCAGATGGTCTGCTGGGGACGTTTGATGGTCTGCTGGTGACAGTACTTTAGTGTTTGTGATAAAGGCTGCTGGTGAAATGAGAATTGATGTTATGCTGGAAAAAATGAGGATTCCTACTTGTTAGGATAAAGGCTGAAGGTTGATGATCTGCTGGGGATAGAATGATTAGTAGTCTATTGAGGATATGATGAATCATACTGGTTAAGATAAAGGATGAGGGTTGGTGATTTGCTGGGAATATGATGAATGGTGATCTGCTGAGGATATGCTGAATTCTACTGATTAGAATAAAGGCTGAGGGTTGAAGATCTGCTAGGGATATGATGATGCAGGGCTAAGATGTGAGTGATTGATGATATGTTAAGGTGACGAAAGTTGATGATTTGCTGAGGGAGCGAGAGTCTCTGAGCGAACATAAAGAGATAGAGAAAGAAAGTTCTGGTGTGATATCTTTTTTTAAGAAACAAGAACTTTTTGTTGGCTTCTTTTTTCTTTAAGAAAAGATCGAGTTACGTTCTCTCAAACCTCGTGCATGATTTTTGGACTTTGCCTCTTGCTTTGCTTCCGTGGCTTTTTCCTCGTGTCACCAAGATATGATTTTGCATATTATTTTCTGACTTTATGAGAGAAGAATTTTTGTGTGCTTGCATCATTTTCTATTTTTTGATGCCCTTATTCCTCCTTGATTATTTGAAAGCTTTTTGATGTAGCTTACCTATTTTTTTTTCTTTTGTATGATCAGCAACCTTCCTCACCCAAGACATAGTCCTGGGCCTTTTGGCCTAGCTGTCATTCTTGGTGTGGCTCTCGCCGCCATCTTTTTTTCTTTTCTGTTCTTTTGGTACTGTGGGATTTATCCTCTTTTCTACTCTTTTAATTTTTTCGTGTACCCACTTTATTCTTTCTCACTTTGTCAGGTTTATTAAGCATTATTGTCCTTGCGATTTGAGAATGTTTGCTTTAGAAGTTCGCATTTGACATCGTCGTGCTGTGTTTGTGATTTTCGATCCGAGAACTCTTGGGAGCGTATCTTAAAAGCTTCTCTTAGAAGATAAGAAATTGTGTCAAAAATCCTTTTGTGAGGCTTGTTCCCTGTATTTTGCAAAATTTTCTCATTTCAGTCTTTTTCTCTATCTTTCTTTGATATCCTCTCAAGGGGGCTTTTTGGTTTTGGAGAGGGCTTGAGATTGCCTGTAGAAAGGGCTTTAGATTCGTGCTTGTGGAAAAGGGTTTAGAATTGCCTGTAGAAAGGGCTTTGATTGATGCCTATAGAAAGGGCTTTGGTTTTGCGTGTAGAAAGGGCTTGGGATTTGCTTGTAAGAAAGGCTTTGGTTCATGCCTGTAGAAAAGGCTTTGGATTCGTGCCTGTAGGAAGGGTTTGGGCTTTGCCTATGGAAAGAGCTTTGGTTCGTGCTTGTAAAAAAGGCTTGGAATTTGCCTGTAGGAAGGGCTTTGGAATGGTGCATGTAAGAAGGGCTTGGATTGGTCTTATTGTGCCTCCACAGAGGGCTTGTCATCTCATCGTGTCTCTGCAGAAGACTTCTCAACTCATCGTGCCCCCGCAGAGGGGTGCTTTTCTCATTATGCCTCCGCAGAGGGGTGCTCGTCATGTCATCGTGCCTCTACAGAGGGCTTGTCATCTCATAGTGCCTCTGCAGAGGACTTCTTAACTCATCGTGCCTTCGCAAAGGGCTCGTCATCTCATCGTGCCCGTGCATCGATGTATATACTGGGATGCGACGACAAAGCCCGTCTGGCAGGTCATGGAGCCTTGTGTTTATGTGCTCTTCGACCGGTGTGTGGTACACTTATGCAAGTGTTCATATGTATGTATTATTGCACCATCGTTTTGAAAACTTAGTTTGGAAAATGTCATGAATCTTTAGTTATCTGATTTATAAAGTATGTTACTCTACTTGAAATTATCTAAGTGCAGATGCATACATGCAAGACCGACAATTTTCTGAGAACATAGCAACACTAAAAAGGCACATATTATTTTTTGGTCAATTAGTGAGTGAGTGCAGGGTGATAAAGGTCACAAAAGAAATGGCGTGCTTCCGTATTGGGATTCTGCTGAACTTGCGTCATGCTTCCTTTTTAACATGTTTCTCTATGCTTCTTGATTCTTGGGCCTATCAAAATCCATCCGAGTTACTGTTTTTGCTCATACCCACAGTCTCAGGAGGATAACCGATGTTCTGCATTTTCATGAGTGGGTGTGGACAGGCTTGATTCTTGAGAGAGGTAAGGGCTTTCAGTTGCTAAACTAATTGATTGACTTGATTCTACCTTCAGGGTTTTTGGTTCTGCTGATAGGACAACAACAGGGTCGTGGTGATGTGGATAGTACATCATCAGTGCGAATGATGAACGAAAAAGCTAGTCTTTGGATAGTTATTCGGGTTTCCTTGTCGATACCCTCAGTGCATATACCCTCTGCACACAAACGATGGTGATGAGGCTAGTCTTCAGGGAACTGTTTGGGTCTTTTTGTCGATACCTTCAGTGCATATACCCTCTGCACCCTCAGTGTATACGAACGATGTTGATACCCTCTGTGTATGCGAACGGTGATGGGGAGGCTAGTTTTCGGGGAGCTGTTATGATCTGCATCAAGGATGGCTTGAGGGTTATGGTTTTGAAGGGGTTGGTAATGTTCAGGGTTTAACCATGCGGTTTTGGGATCTTACGCCAGTGGTATAACGATTTCGGCAGGGGCTATAGGAAGTGGGTGGTTGATGTTAGCATGAACTGGGATAATGTATTAGAAAATGTTAGGTGGAGCTACTAGGTCTCGAGTTTGGTTACCTTCAGTTAGGTATGGATTTGGATTTAGTTGGTTTAGTTCAGCAGGTGTTCTGACAGTGATTAGGGCTCAAGATGGGCTTGGGTGGCCACTTGGTGATCCTTCATGATGGTTACAAACTGGGTCAGATCATGGATTGGATGATATAGATGTTCAAGGGTTAAGGTACCACCCTCAGCTTACGGGAGAACGGGACCAGGCGACAGACCCGTTGCATGAGAAGCTTCACCATAACTACCCTCAGTATTGTCGACCCCGGTTTGATGAAGTAGTAGCTCGGTGTTACAATGAGGAGGCATGATCGGTGATGAATCTGATCTCATGAGTTGTCTAGTTTAAATCTCTGAGAGCCTAATCAACCAGTGCCGGCAGTAGATAATCGAAGTGTGGTGAAGAATGGGGAGAAAGAAGTCGGGAATTTGATCAAAAAATCAATATTTTGTCATGGGTTGCATAATTATCGGAAAACTATGACTCGACAGAAAAATAAAATCGAAAACCACTTTTTGTGATTAGCGAAAATAGACCGACGGCAACAACTTGAGAGCCTCGTGGATAAGTTTAGGGTAGGAATATGAATTCTTGGAGTGCCTTTATAACCTTCCGATTTTAAAAATTCATTTTGGAAAATGACTCAGTTTTTTTAAAAAGTATTTTGAAAAATATTTTTTGAAAATCGGGAAGTTCTCTCATCTTAGAGTTGCTTTTTATGGAAATAGTGACAGAAAAATTCTCACTAACGAATTTTAGTAAGGGATTTCTATGGACGGGGTTGAACAGCCTCCGGCCGTATTTGCCAAACCAAAAGTTAGAATGTATGACAAGGCCTTTTGTTCACTAATCTCACGATCGACAGTCAAGAAAACATGCAGAAATTCGTGTGTACTAGGCTGACGCATCCTATATGCAAGCGTGGTTGAAAGGGGTAAGGTTTAAGGCTCCCTCCTATTTGGCTAGGTCTTGTTATATACCCCAAAGGCGAGTACGTGCAATGACCTTTTGATATACATTCTGGGTACGTGAGTCTTCTCGTCACTCGATATACCTCAGTTTAGTACTTGGCCAAGGAGAGTGGTCCCATGCGCTTTTGGCTAGTGTAGACCCGTAAGTCAATGGCCTAGTCACAACTTTGGTCCCGAGGTTGATAGGGTAAATTTACACTCGCAATAATGCATGATGATAGTGGGTGCGTGCAAAATAACAATTATGGAGGTTCATTATGATAAGCGTTTTAGGGTTTATTTGAGTACTTTCAATGATTATTTATGAAAAGATCTCCTCAAACAATTATTACAAACAAAAAGGGAATCAAGGTATCCACCTAAATCGCATATATGTTATCCTAAGACTAAGGCCGAAAAAGAAAGCATACAAACATAAAGAATTATCCATGCATATTCTACTCTTATTTATAGTCTAATCCTCTTAAAAAAATTCCCAGCAAAGTCGCCACTGTGAGAACCCGCGTTCTCGACGCCCAGGGGTCCTCGAGGGCGGCGATTACGTTATTGCTTTAAAAATCGATTTTGAAAAGAATAAGAGTTGCCAATTTGTTTTACTAAACAAACAAAAAAGGTTTGTGTAAAAGAGACGTATTTATATATTAAATATCCTCTTATACAGAATGTATGCGAAACCAGTTGATTCGAAGGTTCGGGGATTAAGTTACGAATCGGGAAGGTATTGGGCACTCAATTCGCCTTTTCGGTCTCTTGAGTATGATATGCGTGTGTTATAATTTAGTTCTTACATGTTATTGCTATTACTTTACAGCTTTTCGTGTTTGCCTTAGAAATTGGAATTTTGGGGTTGGGATGAAAACAATATGTTTCCTAATTCGCCCATGATTTTAAAAATAAGTGTGTGTGTGTGAGTGTGATTTGAAAAAGAGAATTTGACAACAATAGATGCAATGAAATAAGTGATTTTGTAAAACTTTGGGCTTTTCGAAAACTGATTCAATGTGGAATTTTATATTCGATATTATATGAGACGAGGTGACCGATCGTATACCATAGTCTATTGATTAAACCGGTATAGATGGCACTAGTGCTCTCATCATCGAGTATTTATCACATATACACCGCAATCTATGAGTTAGATTGAATATATAGCGATTATCAATTCTTTCGTATAATAATATTGCTAATCCGGACTTTTGAAAAGGTAAGAAAGTAATAATACTATTTTGGAATTGGATTAGGATTTATTATACTCCTTTGGTTTTGAAAAATAATTTGAAAAAAGGGTTTTGAAAAGCTATCAAGTGATAGAAATTATGCAGACAAGAATATAAATTATAAAACGGACGAATAAATAAAAGAAGAGAGAGAAAATTATACCTAAGCCTCCTTGGAAGGAAAGAATAAGGATCTATTGGTATGTACCACGAAATATTCCTGATTGTTCATGAAAAATATGAATAGAGGGGGGTCTATTTATAGTTGAAAAAATACTTGGAGAGCAAGAAAAGATATTGCAACTAGGACTTTTGGAGCTTATCACGAAGCCTTCCCACCGTTGGATCATCTTGATTTTTGGATATGTGTTGGGAATAGAAGTCTTCTATATTGTTTAAAAATTTTAGGTCGATCAGAACTTGGTAAGGTCTCCTTTTGTTCTGATTGGTACGAAAAGTTTGTTTCCGCGTAGGAAAGGTAGTTGTTGTAGACAAGGCCACTTATTTGCACGAAAAGTCAAGTTATAATCGTTGGATCATGCTGAATTTTGGATATATATTGCCAATATAAGTCTTTTAGACCAAAATTTAAAGACGATCGGAGTTCGGGAAGGACTCAGTCTCCTAGTATTGGTACAAAGAGTTTGTTCCCGCATAGGAAATATACTTGATAACAACAACCTCGACAACTGAACTTCTAGCTATTGGATTATGCTGAATTTTATATATATTTTTACTCAAAATGTTTTATATCTTGTATCCAAATTTGAGGTCGATCAGAATTCAGAAAGGCCTATATTTATTTTAATTTGCTACGAAGGACATTTCGACTAGAATTGCACGATAGACAAATTGATTCTTGAGGATCCCATGGCCGAAAAAACTAAACTTTGAATATGTTCTTCCCCACGATAAGACCTATCTACTGACCAAACTTCAGACCATTTTAACTTCGAGAAGACCTCTATTTGATCACCAAAAACAAACTCATGATTTTCTAAATTTTTGGAGATCCGACCGTCGAATTGAGATGATTTTCGAGTATACTACTCCTTATGGTAATGTCTAACAACTCTCTAAGTTTGAGGATGATTCGAAATGCGTAACTCTCCTTTCACAAGTTTCCAGGAGTTTTGACGGTTTTCAGTTCCAGCAATTTTCAATAATTCTGTAACTTCTCATCCGGGGTCCTTTCGGCTTTCTTCTTTGACCTATATCACATGTACAAAGTTTGTGTGCAACTAAGAATGCTCGTGCATGCATGCATGTTCATTTCTTTGGAAATCAAGATTCTTGCGGGGGTCGCAAAATGAGGTGTTCATACCTAGTTCGTAAATATTGTATGTAATTTAGAACTTTTCTCCCGAAAGAGTTTTTTATGAAACTTATTTATAAATAGGATAATTGCATTATATAATATCTGGACTTGTAATCCGGAATTTCATAAAATGCAAAAATTTATTAAATCTTTATCCGATTAGTCCTGATCCTGTTCGATCTCTCTTAACCCTTATCCGACTGATTCCTTTCTTATCATATCCCATATAATTCCTATCCGACTAATTTTGACTCTTATCATATCCGACATTTATCCTATCTTATCCTACCTCCTTATACGGCGCGCCAAACACACCCTAAAGGTATAAACACTTTTCAAATAAAAAAATTAACTATATAGAATTTATAAATGTAAAAGAAAATCTAGATTATTGGTAAGAAATATATAAATATCCAAAATTAAGTATTTACGAAAAAAATAAAATAATATAATAAACACATATCACGTATTTGGAACATGAAGAATTATTAAAACATTTAGTATAGAATAAGTCAATGTTCATCTGATGAAGAAGATCAAGAACCATCTTATATAGTAAACACTATAAGTGATGAAGAAAATGAAAATAAAAAGAAACGAAAAGTAGATGAACCTTTAAAAGAATTCTTTATTTAGGAAGAATATAAAGAATTTATGCAAAATTCTACGACACAAATAAGATTTTATTAAAATAATATAAACTTCAACTAATGGCACTAAAAATGAACAAGTAAAACCTAGTCTTTATTACCTTAGAAGAGATGATCTAAATAAACAGTTAGTTCCATAACATAGTACATATGTTGATCTAAGGAATGTCCCTTTTAAAGATCAAAAACAAGAAATATTGGGCACAATCATTGTCCATCTTAATTACTAATTATGAAAAAATATGGGTTAAAAAAAAGTTCCTAGATTATGTAGTTGCAACTCTCCAAGGAAATGTTTTACGGTGGTTACAACAATAGGAAAAATTCAATGTTGGCAAACATCAAAAAGCATCATTACTTTAAAATACTAAATCTTTTAATGAAATGTTAAATGATTTTGTTAAAATAATTAAAGAAAATCTAATTAGAAGTACAGGAGAAACCCAAATCCAATAAGATGCATATTACATATTATCAAAACTCGAATTATGTAATATATGTTAATTTGAAGATTTTGTAGACCTTTTCAAAAACAAATATTTTAAATTAGATCCACCTAATAACTAATAAGGTTAACTACAAAAATGTACAGTGTACTTACATTGATTTTGCAACTTTAACATTGTACAATTTTTTAAAAAAAATAAACAACGAACTTCTTGTTGTTTGTTTCATTTAGTGCATATGTTAGTGATTGATGATATGGCGATAACTCATCTGCCACTTGGCTTGCCACGTTAGAATTTTTTGTCTTTCTTTTAAGGAGTTCGACATATCATATTTTGTTTCGGTGCTAGAATTTTACACCAGATATATCAATAGGTAATGGCTCTACTGTTGGCTATTAACACCGAAATTATTCATGCCTTTACTTTTATAGTATTTCTTTTTTATTTAAAATAATTTAATATGATATGTCAGCTTCAAATCATAATATAATATTTCTTTTTTTAGAAGCATGATATATCATATTAAATTATTAAAGGTAAAATAATTTAACTATATAAAATTACTTTTATCATGCTCTTGCCATGGTTCAACTCTCATAAATAAATAAAAAAATCACCATTGAGCATTACAAATTAAAAAGAAAAAAAAATTAAAAGCAAAGCTTGAATAATTACGATGTTAATGGCAGGCAATAGACCCATTACATATTGATATATCCGGTGTAAAACTTCTAGTACAAAAAAATTGATTGTCAAGTTTCTTAAAAAAAATATCTAACGTGCCAAGCCAACAGTAGATGAGCCAGTGCCACATCAACAATCACTAAAGGTGTTAGTTTGGAACCTTAACGGATGTATTAAATGAAAACTAATAGAAAGTTCGTTGTCTATTTAAAAAACAATGAAAAAAATTGGACACTGTCAAAGTTGCAAAATTGATGTAAGTACATTATACTTTTTTTGTAGTTAACCGTAACTAATATTGGTTATTATTTCATAACTTCCCAAATCCATGAGATGAGTACGTTAACTATAAAAGGTTATCATGAATGACTAAAGAAAGTTAATAAAACCGATACACTTGGTTTTAGAATAAATTTTGATTTGAGAACTATACAAGAAAAATGTACTAAAATTAATGCTAAAAAGTAAATGCAGAAAATTCAAATTTCAAATAATAAATCTGGCCAAAAATGTAGTAACAAAATATTAAAAAAATTGAAAAGTTTGATGTGGGCCAACTTTTTCTCAAAAGAGAAAGAGAAGACTTAGAATGAAAAACTTTGAAAAAGGATTTTTTTTTTTTCTAAAACCAACAATTATATTAGAAAAAGAAAATTTTCTAATAAAAATAACAAAGAAAATGAACTACAAAATGTTATATTTCTAACCAAAATAACAAAGAAAAATTTTAAAGATGTTATATTGGTAGTGAACAATGTCATAATGCACCAAATTATCCTGTAAAAGAAAAAAGTACAAAGAAAATGATAAAAAAAAGTTGAAGAGTAAAGAATTAGAAGTGTGTTGTGAAAGTGAACTAAAAAAATATTCAAAAATTGATAAAATTCTTTATGAAATGGAATATGAGTTAGATTGTTCAAATGATGAAATTCCATTTATGATGAACACTGTTGAAATACAACAAAACAAGGAAAATGAGTTACAAACACCAACGTTAAAAGATGTTGGAGAAGAACTAATTTTTACAAATGAACAATTAGAAAAATTACAAAAAAATCAATCAAATGGTTAAAAAGAAGATATTTATAAATTATCAACGCTTAAAATATTGAGGCAATTAAGTATAAGGGCTCATTATAATAATAATATAATTATAAAGGACATTTAAAAATTAGCTGTGTAAATTAAGGACACTATACAAAAAAGACACTAATACCCCTTCCTTATAATATCGTCTCATTATAACACCAACAGCAACCAGAAGGTGCTAAATGCATTTAGCACCCCCTGCACAGCAACCAGAGGGTGCTAAATGCATTTAGCACTACAACCAAAAGGTACCAGAAGGTGCTAAATGCATTTAGCACCCCCTGGACAGCAACCAGATAGTGCTAAATGCATTTAGCATCACAACGAGAAGGTGCTAAATGCATTTAGCACCCGCTGGACAGCAACCAGAATGTGCTAAATGCATTTAGCACCCCCTGGACAGCAACTAGAGGGTGCTAAATGCATTTAGAACCACAACCAAAATGTGCTAAATGCATTTAGTACCCGCTAGACAGCAACAATAAGGTGCTAAATGCATTTAGCGCCACAACCAAAAGGTACTAAATGCATTTAGCACCCCCTAGAGAGCAACCAAAAGGTGCTAAATGCATTTAGCACCCTCTGGACAGCAACCAGAAGGTGTTAAATACATTAAGCACCATAACCAGAAGGTGCTAAATGCATTTAGCACCACAACCAGAAGGTGTTAAATGCATTTAGCACCCTCTGGACAGTAACCAAAGGGTGCTACATGCATTTAGCACTATCTAGACAACAACCAGAAGGTGCTAAATGCATTTAGCACCTTCTGAACAACAACCATAAGATAACACCACTTGAACAACAAATCAGAAGGTGCTAAAATAATTTTAGCACCATTACAAAGTAGAGAACAACAAAATTGATGAGATCAACATCCATTCAATTTATTTATATGTATATAGATATGGATCGACGTAGGGTTCATAAAAAAATAAAAAAAAAAGAGTTACAATCATATTTTTTTTTCAAATCCCGCTGGGCTGTCAAAATTGATCGATTTCGATAGCAAAACGACTCTGATCGTCTTAATTTTTCGCGAAATGAAAGTAACTTTGTCTTCCGAACAACATATCCAAAAATCAGCCAAATCCAACAGTTCGATCAAAAGTTATATATGTTTTACGATTGCAGATCTAGAAAAAAAAAGAATAATAAGAAGAAGAGGATGATGATGATGATGATGATGATGATGATGATGCTGATGATGATGATGATGATGAGAACGATAATCCTCTCGGAGATAGGATCGGAGAGTAAGGTGGTGGTGGTGGTGGTGGTAAGACAACTTCTCTTTTCTCTTGTTTTTTGTTTTCTCTCTCTAAAATATGTGTATGTAAGAGAGAATAATATGTCTTTTGTATAATTAGAATAAATGATATAGTAGGGTAGTTTTGTCCATCAACATTTATCATTTTCCTTAAAATAAATTAATATTATGAAAAGTGTCCTTATTGTAAAACCAAATTATGAAATTAGTACTACTTCCCTTTATTAAACATGAATCGGTCCTTAGAGTTATAACACATTACGGAGCGAGACCTTATAACCCATTATCTCTAAAATATTTTTTGGAAGAATATTTGAGCAATTTAAATGAAACACTGTAGCAATTTCTAGTTGATCCGATGAATTTCACTTCTCATCTCATCGATCATCTCCCGAAAGTTTCCTCCTAGTTGGTTTTCATGAAATCACACTGCTTGAAAAAAAAAAAAAGTTGGTAGATGGAAGAAAAAACATCTAGATATCCAATATATCCATATTGGATTAATTCAAATATTTATTATAGCCCTAATTAGGCAAGGTATGTAAACTCTAGCAACAGTTTTAGTTTTAGATAAAAGATTTATAAATCCTCTAACTGCAATAATTGGAGAAGTGCAATGTAATCTAGTTAATGAAATTATTTGGTTTAACATAAAATCAAATTTTTTTATATCAATAACATATCCAAAAATTT
Source organism: Lonicera japonica (assembly GCA_021464415.1). Lineage (NCBI taxonomy): Eukaryota > Viridiplantae > Streptophyta > Magnoliopsida > Dipsacales > Caprifoliaceae > Lonicera > Lonicera japonica. The sequence goes on from CM038463.1 coordinate 15,183,673, forward strand.
AAGATTTTATTAAAATAAAAATACAAAAAAAGGAATTGGAATAAAAAACATATCCTCCAATATTTGTATACAATGAAAAATAATTCATGAGTTAACAAGACTTTCAATAACTACAACAAATTTTGTGGATACAAATACAATAGAAATATTTAAGACTCGTCCTTTCGATTCAATAATTCAACCAAAATTAATGAATTGGCGAGACCTCGAAATCATTCAAGAATAAATTTCACCTACAGTAATAGACGAAGAACTTAGAAAACAACAACATAATATTAAATTACAAGTTTCAAGTTATAATGTTTATCTTAGAAGTACTAATAAAAATTCACAATGGTAACAAAATTTTCCTAAACGATCTTTGAAAGCCCTAAAGAAATCGATTAATTTTGAAAAAATGGGAGAGTAGTCAAAATCAAAGAAATAATAATTCTTTAAAAAATCCAACATTTCCAGGAATTACTAGTAAAGACGAAATTAATAAGTCTAGTCAAATGTATCATTTCCAAATTGGAAAAGAAGAAATAATCCTTTCACCAAGTTATGGAAATAAAAGATACACTTATGTCTTATAATACTTTAACTTTGCATGCTATAAACAATATAGTCTATGTACACTAATTGATACATGGGCAATAATTTGTTCTTCTAAACTAAATGCTTTACCACCAAAAAAATGGATAAAAATGAAGAATCCAATTTACGTTACAGGTATAAATGGTACTCAAAATTTTATTACTCTAAAAGTAAAAACAGTAGCGATTTGGTTTAATGAAAATCATCATTCCAAAAAATTTATGTGTTTCTAAAATGCATGGACACTTTATTTTAGGAAATAATTTTATTTCATAACATTTACCAATGACTATAAATAATGAATCACTTGGAATAATATTAAATAAAGAAATGGTAGAAATACTTCTTTTACAACAATCTAAATGTGACTATGATTTTCACCGATTAGAAAATGAGAAATAACTCTTATAATAAAAGTCTTAGAAAAAACTCATTGGCTTGAAGAAATTAAAATAAAAAAAATAATAATGAAAACCCATTAAAATTACGAGATAAAAGTCCTAGATATTGTCAACTTAAATTAAGAGATCCAAACGTTATCATAAGAATCAAATCAATGATTTATACTAGAAAAGATATTGATGAATTTGATAATCAAAATCAAATAATTATTATTTACAAAATCTCATTCAAGAAACTGTGAGTCCACACTTTATAGCCCAGCATTTATGATAAAAAATCACAGTGAAATAAAAAGAGAAAAACCAACAATGGTGATAAACTATAAACGCTTAAATGAACAATTAGTATTTGACGGTTATTTTATCCCAAGAAAGGATGTTTTGATTAATCAAACTAAAGGTAAAAATAAATTTAGTAAATTAGATTTTGGCTACTAAAACTAATTGAAATTTCCAAACCTTTACAAGCTTTTAGCATTCTAAGAGGACATTATTAATGAAATGTTATGACTTTTGGATTAAATATAGCGCCTCAAGTATTCCAACGGTGGATGGATGGAATCTTTAAAGATCTTAAAACTTTATATGTTGTCTATTTTCGTATTTTTCAAATTCAATTGAAGAATTTAAAAAACATTTAAAAATATTAAGTAGTAAATTCCAAAAAAATGGAATAGTACTATCTCCAAAGAAAGTAAAAATAGAAAAGAACATAAATTGATTTTCTTGGAATAATTTCAAATCAAGACGGTTTAAAATTACAAGATCAAATAATCTCTAAAATTAGAGATTTTAATGAAAATATACAAGATAAAAAAAATTACAAAGTTTTTTAGGAATCCTTAATTATAGAAGAAATTACATACAAGGATTATCCCAAAAAGAATTACTTCTTCTTGAAAAACTAAAAAAAAGTGATAAATTTGTTTAGACAAATAAAGATACAATTTTAGTTAAAAAATGATATTCTTGCTAATTGTTCAAAAGTATACCATAACAAGGAGATAAATTAATTCTTGAAATAGATGCTCAATTCTAATTTATATTGGGGTTGTTTCCTTAAAGCAATTCAAGCAAAACTTTGCACAAAAACTAAGTCCAATAATCTTAGTATATGAGCAAGAAAAACTTATATATCAAAAAATTTGCAAAAACAAGAATTAATATTTAGTTATAATTTTGACAGATTTAAGCCAAATGAAACAAAATATATTATATTTTAAAAATAATTATTAGTAATCAAAAAGTTTCATATCTTCTTAGCCCTAGAAAATTTTATTATTATAACTGATAATAAGAAATATACTTGAAGGAATGAGATTAAAATGGTATGTTGACCAAAAAGGTCATTAATCTTGCTTTAATTATAACAATATATTAATCATGTGTAATTTAACATTTGTGTTGAATTAAGTATAGCCACAATTTAAATCATTATCATACGTGAATCGAAATCGACAATCCAAACCGAGATTATTCCTTCACAAGTACACTATTCACACAAGCTCTCATCACATGACTACATTGATCTAGAAGCAAAAGATGTACATTTTATTAAAGAACAAAGTCATAAAGCAAATGAAGAACCGAATAAACAAATTTAGCATTCGAAGACTTAGTAAATCAAAAATTGAGTGAGTGCTTAGGTTTATTGTAAAGTTTCTTCTTTGATAATTCTAATAGCTCAAATCGAATCATAATTCATTAATAGATTGATACAACTAAGTTTGGAATTGAATTTATAATAAATTCAAACAGATGAATTTTGAGCGCTTACTAAATTAGGAATTTTAGAAACATGTTTACAATATTTTCCAAGCATTAAAATTGATTTTGGAGCAAAATTGTGAAAAACCAAAATTTGAGATTTTGACTTGATGGGTAATGGCCATCAGTCGACTGATGGAAGTTGCTTCAGTTGATTGAGGGCCATCAGTCGACTGATGAGCCTTACTCAGTCAACTAATGCATTAGAATATTGCCGTTAAATTTTTTTATTTTTGCTACTTTTTGAAGCAAACTCTATACCTATCCTCCAAAATGGCCATATCTTCATTGGGACTATATATAGGACTTCTAAGACACATTTAAACTCTCTTGAATCACTATTTCATCTATCTATCCTTTAATCTTCATTATTCAAAATATTCAAGTCATTATTTGATCAATCCACTTCTATTTTAAGTTATAAATCTTGATCAAATTTGATAACTCGAGTGTGAGCTTCATTTTACATATTTGTATACACTTTAGAGTTATTGTACATTGGTGTGTATCACCAAACAAATTATTTCTATCCATTAGTGATAGGTGTTCTCATTGTAAAAGCAATAGTGATTCTTGTGTGAGTGTAATGATAAAATTACACTTATAAGATGTTTGATTTTCACCCATAAGAAAATTGGTTAGTGGAACTTCTCGAGAGAACTACTTAGGCGCGGATGTATGGTTTAAATAACCAAACCGTGAGAACAAAAAATCATCGACTCATTTGGTTCAATCTTTTTAAACTCAAACTCCTTATTTTCTTGTATTTATACTTATTACTTGTTCTTGAGATCGATTGTTTTGATTGTTTCCTTGATATAGATTTAGTTAAAGTTTTATTACTTAAACTTTCTTTGAAACTATTTATATTCCAAATTAAGTTTTAAAACCCCTATTCACCCCTTTAGGGTTATTTTTTGACCTGCAATTAATATCAGAGGATGTATTATTGTTTTGATCAAACCATCTTAGAGTTTAAGATCATGTCTATTTATCAAGGAATTGGCCTTTCTGAAGGTGCATATATTACTAGACCACCATTGTTTGATGATAAAAATTATAGCTATTGAAAAATAGAATGTGCACATTTTTACAAGCCAGTGATTTTGAACAATTGAAGGTTACTCTTGTTGGATCCTATGAGATTACCAAAACTAATGAAAGGGCTAATGTAACTCCCAAATCAATATCCAAGTATGATGAGTTTGATATTAAAAAAATCTTTAGTTTCAAAACCACCAAAGAGATTTAGGATAAACTTGAGATTGCTCATAAAGGAACCTCTCAAGTGAAGGATAATAATATCAATATGTTGGTCCATGATTTTGAACTGTTCAAAATAGAGCCTAATGAATCTCTTACTTTTATGTATAGTAGATTCTTTATCATTACTAATGTTTTAAATCTTCTTAGCAAGGTTTATACTAATAAAGACAAAATTTAAAAATTTCTTAAAACTTTTCCCAATAAGTGGAGGCCTAAACTAACGGTCATACAAAAAGTTAAAAACCTCAAAACTCTTCGCATGGATGAACTATTGGGATCTCTAAAAACCCATAAAAATAATTGGAAAGAGAATAGGAGGCCAGTGCAAAATCAAAGAAGACGCTAGCCCTTAAAGCGAATCAATATGAGGAAGATGATGAGTCAATGAGAGGACATAAAGATATGGCACTCCTTTCTAAGAAAATCATGAAATTTCTAGCAAAGAAGAAGAACTATCAATAAAGAAACAACAACAATGCATTTTCTTGAAGAAGAAACAATGATTAATCAACTTAATCAAGAGTTGAAAATGAAGAAGTCAATAAATGCTTCCATTGCTATGAACCCGGACATTTCAAAACCAATTGTCCAATCAGAAGAAATTAGAAAATAGACAAAAAAGATAAAGTGTTCAAACAAGTGAAACACGCTCTCAAATGAACGTGGAGCGATTTCGAAGGTGGAGAATCCAGTGCCGACTATAGGGTTGAGAAAATAGTAAATCTTTGCCTTGTGGCAAAGATGATGATGTAAATTCTAACTATAACTCTCTTAGTGATTATGATAATAAACGTGTACATAATGACTATGATGAACTTTATGAGATGTTTGAGGAATTACATAACAAATTTGAGGAACTTTCAAAGAAATATACAAATCTCAAGAAAAAAAAAGTCCATTATTTTTAGCAAGTAAGTGTGAAACTTTTCAAAAGAAAAAAAAATATTTCAAAAACAAAATTAAAACTTTGAAAAAGAAAAGGAAAAGGAAATTCCGGGCCCACTTGCAGTATAAAATAATAAGTTGAAAAATCAAGTGGAAGACTTGACTAATAGTTTAACCAAGTTCACCAATAGAAGGGATAACTTGGATAAACTATTAGGCATGCAAAGGTGGCGTGTCTTTACCAAAGCCGGTTTAGGATATAACCAAATCAATAATCAAAAGGATTACAGAATTTTTTTCAAAGCATACACACCTTGTGATCCCCCTCATCTTTGCTCATATTATGGTAGAAATACTCGTGATGTGCACTCTTATTTTTATAAGAATAAAAGTTTTCCTAAGGAAAAACTTGTTTGAGTTGCAAAAGGAACCATTATGTATGCTAACCCAAAGGGACCCAACTCATTTTGGATATCAAAAGAGAAATTCTTAAGATTATGGTGTATGTTTGCTTGAAAGCAAGATGAAGCAAAACTAAATGGTTCTTGAATAGCAATTGTTCTAAGCACATGACGAGAGACAAAAAAAAAAACTTCTTAAGTCCCATTCCTAAATAAGGAGTGAATGTCATATTTTGAGACAATACCAAAGGAAAAATCATCAGAATAAGCAAAGTTTGTAAGGATTCTATTTGCATTGATAATGTTCTCTTAGTAGAAGGTTTAAAGCACAATTTACTTAGCATTAGTCAATTATGTGATAAGAGTTATGAAGTTATATTTAAGTCCGATTGTTGCATTGTGAAAAATATTAGTGATAATTTCATTTTATTTGTTCCATATAGAACTAGTAATGTGTGCACTCTTGAACTTGATGATTTATCCCAACAAGATGTTAAATGTTTATCCACTATTAATGAAACTTCTTGATTGTGATATAAGAGATTGGGGCATGCAAATATGGAATTGATTCACACATTGTTTGAAAAAGAATTAGTTAAAGTTTGCCTAAAACTAAGTTTGTTAAAGATAAAATTTTTAATGCATATCAATTTGGTAAATGATTGAGCCCAGAAATTTCATTTCTAAACCCTTAAACAAGGTTCAATTAGCTTCTAGTTACCATCTAAAACCGGAAATTGCATGTAAATTTAGTTTAACTATGAAAAGAAGGCATTGCATTGTATTTTTGTGTTACTAAGCCATTTTGCAGGCTTAAAGTGGTTAAGCAATTGAAGTTGTATACAAGATAGAAGGTTGAAAGCGGAAAAGTGTAAGAAGAAGGTCTGAAGAACAATTCAATATCTATTCCGAGGCCCGAGACGAGGAAAACTCCGCAAACTACCCCCAAAGCACTAGCAAGAAAAGAATAGCAAGTCCCCGAGCATGAATGAAGTGAATGAAAGTGTTCAAGAGTGATCCCAAGAGGAAAGAAGCTCAATCAAATCAATTCTGGAAGTTTCCGAGCAAAACCGAGAATTGCCATAATAAGCCCGAGGTTGTAGCTAATCAAAGTTTTTCTACAATAAGAATTTGAAGAAATATCCAAAAATATAAGTTGTAGATAATTAAATTACCTACACATTGGAGAAAATGGTGCATCAATTGAAGTTCGGAGTAGAAAGTTATAAGTAAAATAAGAAGGCATCATAAAGAAAATGGGCCCAATTTTAAGCCCAAATTCAATTTTAAGCCATGTTTCGGCCTGTTTCTTCAAGGATTACTAAAACCACGACTTGATACACTTGTGTACTGTATAAAAGGTCATATATATATATATATATATATATCATATTTTAGGGTAGACAATAATTTAGAATTGATTAGTGGAGAGGCAGAGAGCATCGTAACATTCTTGTGTGCTTTTGCGCTGCATCTAACGATCAAACTTGAGTGATTTTTCTTTTCTTTCTTCAAAAATAATTGTTAGTTTAGTTTGTTTATAGCATATTGAGTCTGAAACATTGGTGTAATTAAGATTTAATTCATCATTCAATCAAGTTTCAATTGCAATTGCTGTTCTTCATCCGGGTAAACCCCAGTTTTATATTTTCTTCAATTTAATTGCTTTTAATTATTTTTTTGCCTAGATGTTCATATATTATTTGTTATAGTTCATATATATTCTGTAATTTACCCCAAATCCACGTTTTAGGGTCTGATTCTAGGGTTTATAGACCCGTTTTGTCGGTTTTTCGATTTTTCTTTAATTTGTACTTGTTTTTCGTTCTATATGCAAATAGTTTATCTTTTTTCAATGCTATTCATATGTGATTCATTTTTAATCATAAGAAATCTTATTTTTTAGAATTTTTAAGGTTTTAGTCGAAATTCTTCAATTTATGTCCGTTTTGAATTCGTTTACCGTTTTAAGTGTAAAATCTTAATTTTAAATCGGAATTGAGAAATTCCAAAGCTAAAAGTTTTCAAATTTGATTTTATATGTTAGTAGGTATTCACCTACTATTTTTCATGATTCATATGATTATTTTCTTATTTAATTTGAATATGTTTAGCTAAATCGTTAGTTAGGGGTCTGTAGTGAAATATGCGAACTTAATCTTTGAATATAATCCAATTTTGGTTTGAATCTGATTTTTCCATTGGTTTTAGATCACCTACTAAATTTATGAGTAGTTTCTTATCTTTGCATGCCTAAGAAATATGTTTCCATAAGTTAGCTCAGAAATTTCATTTGACTAAGAACCGCAAAACGTCAATTCACAAATTTTTGCACCAAAACCCTAACGTGGATGATTTGAGGATGGTATTTATCCTCTAATTATTTAAGTTAGTTTCATAAGTAAATTGGCTTATTTGGCGCTGTTTTGGCATTTATTCGTGTAAGTGCTGAAAAAGTGCTAGATTTGACTTTCGATATTCTTTTTAAGAGAGATTTGACTTGAATCACGTTCAAGCATATTCAAACCTTAGGAGAGTATTAAGCTACTGATTTTTGAGGAGTTTAATCAAATTGAATTTTTTTTGTCACGCACTAGTAATACTAGGTTTTAAATTACACTTTTTCAAAGTAAAAACGCTTCACTATCGAATTTTATCGCTCAAATCTAGTTTATATAGTCTTTGTCATGCATGGGCTATGATATACTTGTAGTAACAATACAATTGGATGGTTGGAAGGTCTAAGAGTTGAACTTTAGTAAAAAATCCTATTTAAATTTAAATTTAGATTACCCGATTAGACTAGTTTCGTATTCCCTAGCTACGGATACCCTTAACGTTTGTTTCTTGTTGGTTTAAGTTCATTTAATATTCTATTTTGCTTGGTTAGTACGCTGTTTTAATTAATTTATTTATTTTTAATTCAATTGCATGCTCCCCTAATGCATTTAGTTTTAGTTTAATTTAGTTAATAGTTTAATTTCATTTCATTTCTCCTTTCTTATTCCCCATTTCAATTATCTTTTATTTTCTTTTCCCTTCTTGCCCCCAAGAAAGATAACTAGAACAAATAGGTTATTTACCTTCCCTGTGGTTCGACCTTGGACTTCCCAAGTATATTATAACTTGACCGCTTGCACTTGGGTGTAATACTTAGCACTTTTTGAGCATAGTCAAGCAGTAAACAATGTAAGTCTCCTTTTAAATATAAGATAGAAATCACCTCATTTAGACCTATTGATATGTTGCATTTAGATTTATTTTGACCAAATTTCGTTACTAGTTTGGGTAGTAAATTGTATGCTTTTGTTAGTGTTGATTATTTTAGATTCTCTTGGGTATTCTTTCTTGCTCACAAAAGTGAAACTCCGCATGTTTTTGCTAAATTTTGTAAAAAAATTCAAAATAAAAAAGGTGTCTCTATTATTCATGTTAAAAGTGATAGAGGTAGAGAATTTAATAATGTTGATATTGAGAATTTTTGTGATGAGCATGGTGTTGATCATAACTTTTCGGCACCTAAAAATCTGCAACAAAATGGTGTTATTAAAAGAAAAAATAGATCTCTTCAAAAGATGTCTAGAACCATGCTAAATAAACATTATTTGCTGGAATATTTTTAGGTAGAAGCCGTTAATACTTCATGCTATGTAATTAATCGTGTTATTATTTGTAAAGAGTTAGATAAGACACCTTATGAATAGTGGAATGACAAGAAACCGAATATTACATATTTTAGAGTTTTTGGATGCAAGTGTTTTATTTTGAATGATCGTGATCACTTGGGTAAATTTGATACAAAATCCGATGAAAGAATTTTTCTTAGGTATCTCACTAATAGTAAAGTTTATCGAGTTTAAAATAAAAAATGTTTAATTGTTCAAGAATCTATACATGTTGTGTTTGATGAATCTAATCATTTCATTCTTATAGTGCACTCCGATTATAATGTTGAAATTATCCAAAAGGATATGCAATATTAAATTAATGATACATTTAAGAAGGAACAATTAATGCTCAACCTCCTTCTAAGGAGACAAAAAAACAAATCGAGCAAACTTCAAATGATTTACCTATGAGTTGAAAATTTGTGTCCAACTACCCTATTGATCAAATTCTAGGAAAAACATCTAATAAAGTCATGACCAGATTTTTTCTTAAGAAATGTATGCAATAATGTGACTTTTGTTTATCAATATAAGCCTAAAAATATAAATAAAACCGAATAAGATGAATCTTAAATGATGGTTATGCAAGAAAAGACCAATCAATTTGAGAGAAACAAAATGTGGACACTTGTTCCCAAACCAAAATGATTATACTATTATTGGCACTTGACAATGCCCAAAAAGAGCAAGTTGATACACCTAAGCACAGGCAGTCAAGTTATAGTATACTTGGAAAAGTCCAAGGTCGAACCACAGGGAAAGAAATGAATATATTTCTCTAGCTATCTTTCTCAAAGGGAATAAGGGAAAGGAAAAAAAAAAGATGATAGACTTAGGGAATAAAAAAGGAAAATTTGAAATTAAATTAAAACTACTAATTAACTAAACTAAAACTAAATGCAAATATAATCATAAGGTGCAAAAGTAAAGGTAATTCACCAGCGCAAGTTAACTACTTAAAATACTTACTAACTGCACAAAAGGAGTATGCAAATAAACTAAAAATAAATAAAATAGCGCATCAATTAAATAAAACATAATATTAAGTGGAATTAAATTGATGGAAGAAAAACGTTAGAGGTATATGTAGTTAGAGAGTACAAAACTAGTACAATCAAGTAATCCAAATCTAAGTTTAAACAAAATTTTTCTCTAAGATTCAGCTCCTAAACTCTCCAACCATCCAATTATATTACTATTATAAGTATATGATATCCCATGCGTAACAAAGACTAGTTTTGAGCAATATAATTCAACAGTGAAACTTTTAACTTTGAAAAAGCGTAATTTAAAACCTAGTATTGCTAGTGCGGGACAAAAATAATTCAAATTAATTAAAATTCTCCAAAATTAGTAGCCTAACACTCCTACAAAGTTTGAATATATTTGAATGTGATTCAGAGCAAATTCGTCTTAAAACAAATGCCAAAAGTCAAAACCGGCACTTTCTCGGCACTTATGTGAATAAATACCAAAACAGCGCCAAATCATCCAATTCACTTAAGAAACTAACTCAACTAATTATAGGATAAATACCGTCTTCAAATCAGGCACGTTAGGATTTTGGTGCAAAAATCCGTGAATCTACGTTTTTACGTTTCTTAATCAAATGGAACTTTTGAGCTAACTTATGGAAACATGTTTTTAACGGATGCAAAGATAAGAAAATACTCATTCATTTAGTAGGTGATCTATAACCAATGAAAAAATCAGATTCAAACCATTATTGGATTACATTCAAAGATTAATTGCGCATATTTTGCTACAAACCCCTAACAAAGGATTTAGTTAGCCACAATCAAATCAAACATGCAAATAGTCTTTGAAATCATGGAAAACAGTAAACAAGTACCTAATAATGTATAAAATCATATTTAAAAACTTTTGGTTCTGTAATTTCACAATTCCGATTTAAAACGAAAATTTTAAGGTAAAAACAGTAAACAAACTCAAAACTGACAAAAACTTAAAAAAATCAACTTAAACCCTAAAAATTATGAAAAATCATATTCTTAATGATAAAAAATGAATCGCACATGAATAGTATAAAAAACTACAAACTATTTTAATATAAAACAAGAATCAAGCACAAATCGACAAGGAATCGAAAAACCGACAAACTAAATCTATAAACCTTAGAACCAGCCCCAAAAATGTGGGTTTAAGGTTGATTCCAAAATATATATGATCTAAACTAACTAATCTATAAATATCAAAGCAAACGAACAATTAAAAGCAATCAAATTAAAAGAAATCATAAAACTAAGGTATACCCGGAATGCAATTAAGACTTGAATTAAAAACTGCATTGAATGATGAATTAAATATTGATTACAGTGATATTCTAGCCTCAAAATATCATAAATAAAATAAATTAACAATTATTTTAAGAAATTAAAGAAAGAAAACTCTCAAAGTCAATCTTTAGATACAGCGCAAAAACTTCTAAGAAAGTCACGATACTCTCAGCCTCTCTGTTAATCGATTCTAAATTACTGCATACCCTAAAATATGAGATACATGACCTTTTATATAGTACACAAGTGTCTCATGTCGTGGCTTGAATAATCCTTGAAGAAACATTACGAAAAGATCTAAAAATTGAAAACAGGCCAAAATTTGAAGTGGGGATCAATCCTTACCATGTAAGGATCGATCATAATATACGGATTGATCCTCATATATTTTTTTTTCTTTTTTTCTTTTTCTTTTAGCTGTTTCTTGTTTTACTCATAATTTTTTGCTCCAAACTCCGATTGATGCACTGTCTTCACCTATGCGTAAGTAATTTAATTATCTATAACTTTTATTTTTGAAGATTTTTTCAGATTCTCAATGGATAAAAACTTTGATCAGTTACAACTTTGAACCTCTTACGGCAGTTCTCGATTTTTTTCGAAAACTTCTGGAATCAATTCAATTGAGCTTCTTTTTTATTAGAATCACTCTTAGACACTTGCATTCACTTCATTCATACTTGGGGACTTGATATTCTCCTCTTGATAGTGCATTGAGGGTAGTTTACGGAGTTTTTCTTTCTTCGGGCGTTGAAATGGATAATGACTTCTTCTTCAGGCCTTTTTCTTGCACTGTTTATCATTCAACCTTTTTTTTTGCATCCAACCTTAGTTGCTTAACCACTTTAGGCCTACAAAATGGATTGATAACACAAAAATACAATGCAGTGCCTTCTTTTCATGCTTAAACTGAATTTAAATGCAATTTTTGATTTTATATAATAATTAGTAACTAATTGAACCTTGTTTAAGGGATTAGAAATGCAATGTATGGGCTCAATTAGCACTAAATGGATGTTTTATAACAAAAAGGATAAAAGTGGTGTAATTATTAAAAATAAGGCTAGACTTGTTGCCTAATGACACAATCAAGAGGATATCATTGATTATGAGAAAACATATCTACCCGTTGCACGTTTAGAAGTAATTCACATCCTACTTGTTTATTCATGTTTTAAAAAATTTAAGTTGTATCAAATGGATGTTAAAAGTACTTTCTTAAATGGTTTTATTAAATAGGAAGTTTATGTGAAACAACTTTCGGGTTTTGAAAATTAGGCTTATTCGGATTATATGTTTAAATTATCAAAAAAAATTATATATTGAAACAAGCACATAAAGCATGGTATGATAAATTAAGTTCATTTTTACTTAATAATGAATTTGTTAGAGGAAAAATTGACACTACTTTATTTATTAAGAATCATGTAACAATATGTTACTTGTTCAATTTACGTTGATGAAATTATTTTTGGATCTACTAACGAGAATCTATGCAAGGAATTTTTCAATTGAATGCAAAAGGAGTTTGAAATTAGCATGATGTGAGAAATAAATTACTTTCTTGGATTGCAAGTTAAGCAATGCAAAAATGGAATCTTTGTTAATTAAAGTATGTGAAAGAACTTTTGAAGAAGTTTGACTTAAAGGGTGTCAAATCCATGAGCACGATCATGAGCTCAACCTTGAAGCTCGACAAGACGAAAATGGTAAGAATGTTGACATCAAGAAATATCGTGGTATGATTGGTAGTTTACTTTACTTGATGGCTATAAGCATAACATTATGGTTAATGCATGTCCTTGTGTTTGATTCAAAGTGAATCATAAACAATCACATTTACTTGTCGTTGAACAGATTTTTTGTTATCTAGCCGGCACTGGCTCCTTAGGATTGTGGTATCTAAGGGAGACAAATTTTGATTTAATTATTTATTCAGACACTGACTTTGCCAGTTTTAAAATTGATAGGAAAAACATTAATGGCACTTGTCATTTTCTAGGACACGCACTAGTATCTTGGTCAAGCAAGAAACAAACTCGGTAACTTTATCTACGGTCGAAACATAATACATGTGGGTCAAAAGTTGTTGCGCACAAACTTTATATATAAAACAACAAGTAGAAGACTTTAGAAATAGTCTTAGTGTGAGAATCCGCGTTCTCGACGCCCGGGGTCCTTGTGGGCGGCGATTCTGTTGTTACTTTGAAAATTAGTTTTAAAAAGAATAAGAGTCAACAGTTTGTTTTACTAAACAAACAAAAATGTTTGTGTAAAAAAGACGTATTTATGGACCAAATATCCTCTTATACACAATGTATGCGAAACCAATTGATTCAAAAGTTCAAGGATTAAGTTACGAATCGGGAAGGTGTTAGGCACCCAATTCGCCCTTTCGGTCTCTTGAGTAAGATATGCGTGTGTTATAATTCAGTTCTTGCATGCTATTGCTATTACTTTACATCTTTTCGTGCTTGCCTTAGAAACAGGGATTTTGGGATTGGGATGAAAACGATGTGTTTCCTAGTACACCCATGATTTTAAAAATAAATATGTGTGTGTGTGTGATTTAAAAAAGAGAGTTTGATAATAATAAATGCAATGAAACAAGTGATTTTGTAAAGCATTGGCCTTTTCGAAAACTAATTTGATGTGGAATCTTATATTCAATGTAATATGAGGCTAGTTGACAGATCGTGTACCATAGTCTATTGATTAAACAGGTATAAATGGTAATAGTGCTCTCATAATCGAGTATTTATCACATATACATCGCAATCTATAAGTTAGATTGAATATATAGCGATTATCGATTCTTTCGTATAACAATACCGCTAATCCGAGCTTTTGGAAAAGTAAGAATATAATAATACTATTTTTGGAATTGTATTAGGGTTTGTTATACGCCTTTAGTTTTGAAAAATAATTTGAAAAAGGGTTTTAAAAAGCTATCAAGTGATAGAAATTATGCAGAAAAGAATATGAATTATAAAACTGGTGAATAAATAAAATAAGAGAGAGAAAATTATACCTGAGCTCTCTTGAAGGGAGAGAATAAGGGTCTCTTGGTGTGTACCAATACTTGGAGAGCAAGAAAAGAGATTGCAACTAGGACTCTTGGAGCATATCGCGAAACCTTCCCACCGTTGAATCATGTTAATTTTTGGATGTGTTGAAAATAGAATTCTTATAGATCGTGTAAAAATTTCAGGTCGATCAGAGTTTATTAAGGTTTCCTTTTGCTCTGATTGGTACAAAAAGTTAGTTTCCGTGTAAGAAAGGTACTTGTTGTAGATAAGGTCACTTGTTTTCATGAAAAGTCAAGTTCTAACTGTTGGATCATACTGAATTTTGGATATATATTGCCAATATAAGTCTTTTAGACCCTGTAAAAATTTGAAGGCGATCGGAGTTCGGGAAGGACTTGGTCTTCTCAGATTGATACAAATAGTTTGTTCCCGCATAGGAAACATACTTGGGTACAACAACCTCCACAATTGAACTTCTAGCCGTTGGATTATGCTAAATTTTTTATATGTATTTCCGGTATAAGTCTTATAGACTCTATAAAAAAATGGAGATGATCGGAGTTCTGGAATAACTCGGTCTCCCCGGATTGGTACAAAGAGTTTGTTCTCGCATAGGAAACGTACTTACGTACAACAACCTCAACAATTGTACTTATAACCGTTGAATTTTCCTAAATTTTGGATATGTTTTCCCACTAAATGTTTTCTATCTTGTATCCAAATTTGAGGTCGATCAGAATTCGGAAAGGGCTCTATTTATTTTAATTTTCTATGAAGGATATTTCGACTAGAATTGCACGATAGACAAATTGATTTTTGATGATCCCATGTCCGAAAAAGTTACGCTTTGAATATGTTCTTCTTCATGATAAGACTTATTTACTGACCAAACTTCACACCATTTTAACTTCAAGAAGACCTCCATTTAATCACCCGAAACAAACTCATGATTTTCTGAATTTTCGGACATTCGACCGTCGAATTGAGTTGATTTTCGAGTATACTACTCCTTATGGTAATGTCTAACAACTCTCAAAGTTTGAGGATGATCTAAAATGCGTAACTCTCCTTTCACATATTTTCACGAGTTTTGACGGTTTTCGGTTCTGGCAATTTTCGATAATTCTTTAACTTCTCATCCGGGGTCCTTTCAGCTTTCTTCTTTGACATGTATCACATGTACAAAGTATGTGTGCATCTAAGAATACTTGTGCATGCATGCGTGTTCATTTCTATGAAAATCAGGATTCCTGCGGTGGTCGCAAAATGAGTTGTTCACACTTAGCCACATTCTTATTAGGTGTGATAACACAAGTGCTATTAGCTTGACCAAGAATCTCATACAACACTCACATACCAAGCACATTGAGAAATACATTATTTTATCCGTGGTCAAGTGCAAAAATGTGGTGTTAATATTGAATTCGTTAGCACTGAATCGCAACTTGCGGATATTTTCACAAAACCATTACCCGATGATCATTTTTGCATTATTTGTCGTGAACTTGGTATGAATAGAGCATCTGATATATAAGTTTTTCAAAAATTTTCATGTAAATTTATCAAATAATACTTATTTGTATAAGCTTACATTCTCTATATAAGTTCTTACACAAAATTGTGGTAATTTTGTTTGAACTACTTTTACATGTTATTGTGAGCATTAACAGTAGTTTTACAGCTTAAGATTGACCAAAAATGCAAATTTTAGCTTCACATGCCATTGGGTCCAATGCTGTCAAATTCTAGAGATTTTACGTCAGTCAGTTGTGTTGGGCGAAAATCAGGGTTTTAAAAACTTAATGCGAAATTAAAAACTTTTCGAAAATGTTTAAACAAAGCAACTTAGCTAAATTAATATATCAAGGAAATAATCAATTTCAAGCAATCAATCGCAAGACAAGCAAATAAGAAAACTCAAGATATAAGCAATAATATAGCAATAAAAAGGAAAGCTTGAGTATAAAAAGATTAAACCAATTTGAAGCTCAAGAATTTTTGTCCTCACGGTTCGGTTTCTTAAACCATACGTCCGCGCTCGGTTAATTCCCCGAGAATTTTCACTAATTTCAATCTTTTTTCGGGTGAAGATCAAACATTTACAAGTGTTGTTGTCTCACACACTCTTACAAATATTGCTTTACCATAATATTCCCATAAGATATCCCTCTTGCTAAATTGTGAGATTTACCTCTCACAATCACGAAACAAGAATTAACCTTCTTGTTATCCTATGAGATTTACCTCTCACAAATGAATACAAATTGTTTGTTTAGTGATTCACACCAATGAATAACAACTCTCAAGTGTTTGAAGAATACAATTGAAGCTCACACTAGAGTTGCTTGTTTGATCAAGTTTTATAGCTCAAATAAAGAATGATCGATCAATACAATTCTTGAATCTTAGAATGTTTGAATAGATGAAGAGTATAGTATAAAAGTGATTCAAGGTGGTCAAAATGTATCTTAGATAGTGTATATATAATCCCAAGAGTGATATAGCCGTTTTTGAGGTTTGGTACCAAAAATGATAAAAAAAAAAAAATTAGAAATCCAACGGCTATATTCTGAAGTATTAGTCGACTGAACAAAGCTCACCAGTCGACAGATGGACCCCTTAGTCGACTGAGCAAAGTTGCTGAGTCGACTGATGGGCGGGCTCTGTCCATCATGCCAAAATTTCATTTTTTACACTTTTGCATATAAGCTCCAAAATTAATTCTAATGCTTTGGGGACCTCAAATATATATCCCTAAGACACTTATTTTTGGAAAAACTCAAAATTTGATCGTTTGAATTTAATAAGAATTTATCTCAAAATCAGTTTTTGCTAGAATGATGTTTCGAAATGATTTTGATTCAAACTTTGTTTTAATCAATCTAAGAAAGTTATAATAATGTATATAATCTATAATAATCATCAAAAAATAGAAACTTTACAAATAATCCTAAGCACTTACTCAAATGTCAAATAGACGAGTCTTTGAATGCTTCGATTTATTACTTCAATTTGATATTCATTTAAAACTTTTGCCTTGAAACTTTTGCATGTGATCCTTGATCTTTGTGCTCCATGGATTTTCATTGTGATGAGATTGATATTCTTGTCTTGTCCAATGCTTGTAGATGAATGATCTCAGTTTGGATTGATCGGTTTTGGTCAACGTATGATGATCATTGAAATGTGGCTATAATTACTTCAACACATATATTAAATTACACATGATTGATTTATTGTCATTATCAAAATAAGATTAAGATCTTCTAGGTCAACAAGTTGACAAAGAGAATAAGCATCAGTCGACTGATGCAACCAAACAATTCACCTTTAACCTTCCCCTGTTTTCTAATTTGTTCTTGCTCTCTTTTCATTTTTGAAATAGTTATTATCCAAACTCTCACAAAGCCTCATAAAACTTAAAATTTCTTCTTTAAATTAACCTTCCAATACTTTATATTTCAACATCAAATCGCATTAATCTACACCTTTCACAACCAATTTCAACAAAACCCATCACTCTCTCTATACACAAACCCTAACCATATTTTCAAATATCTATATATTTTAAAATTTCTTAAAATTTTCTTCATATATCATCATTTACTTGATTGAGCCCAAAAATTGCATTTCTAATCTCTTAAACAAGGTTGAATTAGCTTTTAGTTACTGCTTAAAATCAAAAATTGCATGTAAATTCAATTTAAGTGTGAAAAAAAGGCATTGTATTGTATTCATGTGCTACTAAGCCATTTGCAGACCTAAAGTGATTAAGAAACTGAGGTTAGATGCAAGAAAGAAGGCTGAATGCGAAAAAGTGCAAGAAGAAGGCTCGGAGAAAAATCAATATCCATTCCGAGGCTCGAAGCAAGGAAAACTCTGCAAACTACCCCCAAAGCACTAGCAAGAAGAGAATAAAAAAGTCCCTAAGCATGAATGAAGGTGTCCAAGAGTGATTCCAAGAGTAAAGAAACTCAATTGAATTGATTTCAAAAGTTTTTAAAGAATACCGAGAACTGCCATAAGAAGCCCGAACTTGTAATTGATCAAAGTTTTTATCAATTGAGAATTTGAAGGAATCTTCATAAATAAAAATTATAGAGTTTTA
This sequence comes from Lonicera japonica, assembly GCA_021464415.1. Classification (NCBI taxonomy): domain Eukaryota; kingdom Viridiplantae; phylum Streptophyta; class Magnoliopsida; order Dipsacales; family Caprifoliaceae; genus Lonicera; species Lonicera japonica. The sequence goes on from CM038463.1 coordinate 15,202,071, forward strand.
AATTACCTACGCGTAGGTGAAAACAGTGCACCAATTGGAGTTCGAAGCAGAAAGTTATGAGCAAAAGAAGAAACTATCGAAAAAAATTCTTGAAGATCAATCCCCACTCGTATTTTTGGCCCATTTTTTATTTTTAGCTCTTTTCGGCCTATTTCATCAAGGATTATTCAAGACACGACTTGAAATATTTGTGTACTATATAAAAGGTCATATATCTCATATTTTAGGGTATGCAACAATTTAGAGCTGATTAACAGAGAAGTTGAGAGCACCGTAAGTTCTCGAGAGCTTTTGCGTTGCATCAAAAGATCGAACTTGAGAGTTTTATTATTTTATTCCATAAAAAATTGTTAGATTAGTTTGTTTATGATGTTTTGAGCATGGAACTTTGCTACTATCAACATTCAGTTCATCATTCAATACAATTTTCAATTCAAGTCTCAATCGCGTTCCGGGTAAACCTTAGTTTTCTGTTTTCTTTTAATTTGTTTGCTTTTATTTGTTTTTTGCTTTGCTATTCATATATTATTTATTTGAGATCATATATATTATGGAATCAATATTAAACTCACATTTTTAAGGCTAGTTCTAGGGTTTATGATATATTATTTCGGTTTTTCGTTGATTTATGCTTGATTCTTGCTTCATATTCAAATAGTTTATAGTTTTTTCATGCTATTCAAGTGTGATTCAACCTTGATCATTAAGAATCTGATTTTCAAGAACTCTTAGGGTTTAGGTCAAGTTTGTTAGGTTTTTGTCGGTTTTGAGTATATTTATCATTTTTCTCGTAAAATCTTCGTTTTAAATCGGAATTGCAAAATTTGAAAGCCAAAAATTTTCAAATATGATATTCTACATTATTAAGCATGTGTTTAATATTTTCCATTATTTATAATATTATTTTAATGTTTTCTTTGATTATGGTTAGCTAGATCCCTTGTTAGGAGTCCGTAATGAAATATGCATAATTAATCTTTCAATATAATTCAATCTAGGTTTGAATATAATTTTTTCATTGGTTATAGATCACATAATGAATGAATGAGTATTTTTTTATCTTTGCATGCAGAAAAAACATGTTTCCGTATTTTAGCTCAAAAGTTCCATTTAATTAAGAACCGTAAAAATGTCGATTCACAATTTTTTGCACTAAAGTTCTAATGTGGATGATTTGGGGACAGTGTTTATCCTCTAATTAGTTGAGTTATTTTCCTAAGTAAATTGGCTAATTTGCATCTATTTTGGTATTTATTCACATAAGTGCCGAGAAAGTGCCGGTTTTAACTTTCAGCATTTGTTTTAAGACGGATTTGCTTTGAATCACGTTCAAACCTATTCAAATCTTATAGGAGTGTTAGATTACTAATTTTTGAGAAGTTTAATTATTTTTGTCACGCACTAGCAATACTAGGTTTTAAATTACAGTTTTTCAAAGTTAAAAGCTTCATCATCGAATTTTATTAATCAAAGTTAGTCTATATAGTCTTTGTCACGCATGGACTTTCACATACTCGTAGTAGTAACATAATTGGATGGTACGAGAGTCTAGGAGCTGAATCTTAGGAAAAAATCTTGTTTAAATTTAAATTTGGATTACCCGATTGGACTAGTTTCGTACTCCCTAACTACGGATACCCCTAACGTTTGCTCCCTATCATTTTAATTCCATTTAATATTATTTAATTAGTGTGTTATTTTATTTATTTTTAGTTTATTTGCATACTCCCTTAGTGCATTTAGAAAGTCTTTTTGGTAGATAACTTACGCTTGTGGATTCCCTTTACTTTTTACCATAGTATTAAATTTGCATTTAGTTTTAATTTAGTTAATTAGTAATTTTAATTCCCTTTCTTATTCCTCAAGTCTATCATCTTTTCCTTTTTCTCCCTTCTTCCCTGTAGTTCGACCTTGGATCTTTCTGAATATTTATTACTTTACCAACCACCTGCACTTTGGTGTAATAACTCACGTTGTTCTCGCTAAGTTAATACTCTTGAACAAACATCCTTTAAACCTTTTTTTATCATAAAAAACACAAAGTTATCACCTAAATCTAAAGATCCATACCAAACCTCACCATTTCCATGGCCTCTAGTTCAAGGAGACAACAAAGGCACGTAGTACGTGAGGCTACACCCGAAAAAGAACCACCACGTGCTCCTCTCCCACCATTGTTCTTCTCAAACAAGATCGATGCCAAATTAAACTCGGATTATGTTACACGAACCATCGTCGAATGTAAGCAATTCAATGTAAAACTATTTTCTTCTAATGAGTTAAAGATTTATGCCTTATTTCGGAGGCAATGCATTGTTAATTTCCTTCGTATCAAGGAAAATGTTTATCCTCATTTGATTCGCTTGTTTTATGCTAATTTACATTACCCTATTGACAATAATAGAAATGTGGATAAAACTAGACTCACCGCCCTTTTGAATGGACAGACTATTAGCTTCACCAAAACCGACTTAAATGGTATTTTTGGCTTTCCCATCGACAATATGACGGATGTTTTGCCCATTTTAGAAATTTACTCGGTTTTGATAAAACCTCAGCCTTAAACCTCCTTCTAAAGAGGCATTACAAGTAACAAAACAATGGCACGGGCCGCCCTTAAATACGGCCCCTATGCTAAAACTCCAAAGTCGCCTCATTCACTCAATTATTGATTATCGTATCGTCCCGCGACATGGAAGCCAAGCCTCGGTCAATCAATTAGATATATTTTTGGTTTAGGCAATCATTATGGGATACAAACTTGACTATGCAAGTCTCATGTTTCACCATATGTTGGAGATCACCACCCGTAACAAGCAAGGGCTCGTCTATGGCATGGCACTTACACGATTCTTCCAATTCTATGGCATCCCGCTTGGAGATGAAACTAAGGTTGTGGTACCCACTGAAAATGAAATCTATAGTACCAAAATTATTCAGTTAATGAAATTCAAGATAGTGGGGGGTAAATAGGTCTCCAATGATCCTCTTGACGAAGACGATGACGAGGACGAGGATGAGCCTCACTTTAAAACCGGATGTACTAAAGAACAAGCTCCTCCATCCCAAGCCACACCTCTAAATGGTTCCCGCCGTATCTCTCATGCCATACCTGACACCACTCTTGATGCATCCATCCTACAAGCAATAAACAATCTCTCGGTCACCATGCATGCACATTTTGACAGTATTGAAGATTGCTAACATGTTCATGAAGTCGCCTTCCTCCACTACCATCCCAAATATGTGTTTCAGGCATGGACTCCATGGCAAGGCTCACCCAATTGGCAACCATGGCCTCAAGATCCATAAGGACCGCCGCCGCCTCTTCCACAAAAGTGATTATCTCTTTTTTGTTGATGACAAAGGGAGAGAAAAAGTAAATAAATATGTGTATGTGAGTGTGAGTAGTAGTCAAATGATAATGGTACACATTCATATTTTTTATTGAGTTTTATTAGTAGTAGTTAAGTGATAATGGTACACACTCATATGTTTTATTAAGTTTTATTATGCTTTATGTTTTGGTTTATATTATGGTTTAAAACTCTAATACTTTGCTTTGGTATTTAAACTTTAATCTATTTAGCATGTTGTTTTGAACCTAAAGTTTTAAGCATGTTATTATTATGATAATGCTTCGCATTGATATCATATTTTATTGCTATCTCTATTTCAATATATGCATAGTTTGAGGGTAAGCATTTCAATTTTAATTCAACTTTCGCTTTTATTGTAAACATACGTTAACTTATTATCATCATCAAAAAGGGAAAGATTGTTGACCAAAAAGCTCATTAATCTTTTTAGATAATGATAATATATTAATCATGTATAATTTAACATGTGTGATGAACTAAGTATAACCACACTTCAAATCATTATCATACTTGGATCGAACCGATAATCCAAACCGAAATCATTCCTCCACAAGTACACTATTCACAAAAACTCTTTTCACATGAATACATTGATTTAAAAGCAAAAGATGTACATTATATTGAAGAACAAAATCATAGAGTAAGTGAAGAACCAAATAAACAAATTAAGCATTCGAAGACTCGGTAAATCAAGAATTGAGTGAGTACTTAAATTTATTGTAAAGTTTCTTCTTTAATCATTCTAATAGCTCAAATATATTCATACTTCATTTATAGATTAATACAAATAAGTTTGGAATTGAATTCCTTTGAAAACATAATTTTTTACAAACCAATTTTCAAAATAAATTCAAACGAACAAATTTTGAGCTCTTACGAAAATAGGTGTTTTAAAAACATGTTTACAACATTTTTCAAGCATTAAAATTGATTTTGAAGCAAAATTGTGAAAGACAAAAATTTGAGAATTTGACCTAATGAGTAGTGGCCATCAGTCGACTGATGAGCCTTGCTCAGTCGACTGATGCTTCAGAATATAACCATTAGATTTTTGATTTTTTTCCATTTTTTAAAGAAAACTCTATACCTACCCTCCAAAACAGTCATATCTTCATTAGGACTATATATATGACTTCCAAGACACGTTTAAATTATTTTGAATCACTATTACATCTATCTCTCTTTCAATCTTCATTATTCAAAAAATTCAAGTCATTGTTTGATCAATCCATTTCTATTTTGAGCTATAAATCTTGATCAAAATTGATAACTCCAGTGTAAGCTTCATTTTACATCTTCATATACACTTGAGATTGATTGTACATTGGTGTGTATTACTAAACAAACTATTTTAATCCATTAGTGAGAGGTTTTCTCATTGTAAGAGCAATAATGATTCTTGTGTAAGTGTAGTGATAAAATTAAACTTGTAAGAGGTTTGATTTTTATCCGTAAGAAAATCGGTTAGTGAAACTTCTCGGAGAAACTATTAAGGCTCGGATGTATGGTCTAAACAACTGAACCGTGAGAACAAAATGTTATTGACTCATTTGGTTCAATCTTTTTAAACTCAAGCTCTTTGTTTACTTATATTTATACTTGTTGCTTGTTCTTGAAATTGATTGTTTTGATTATTTCTTTGATATAGATTTAGCTAAAGTTTTATTACTTAATCTTTTTTTGAAACAATTTGAATTCCACATTAAGTTTCAAAAACTCTATTCACCCCCCCTCTAGGGTTGTTTTCCGACCTACATGGTAGAATCAAATTGCTTTATATACCTTTAAAGCAGAATACTTAAAGGGTGCTAATAATTTTCTTACAAGTTATCTTAGTAAGAATTTTATTGAAGACCAGTAATACAATGGACTAATATTAATTTTATTTAAAAGTAATGGCAGATTCAAACCATAATAAAGGAAAAGGCAAAATGAAAAGTGGGAAATGAATTTTATATGACATCCCAAATCTTAAACAAATATTTTAGCAACATTTAAACATGTGTAAGCATTAATTAGCATTTACAATCATGTTTGTGCATTTGACAATATCAATTTTTGCCTAATGTGTGGTGAATAGTATAATTTTGCATTTTGCCATGATATTTAATTTTGTAAGAAGAATGTGAGTTAAGTTGTTTATATTATAAAAAATCATGTTAGAATAATAATTCATGAAGAGCTTATGTAAAAATTAAGTATGTAAGTGGATTTAGTTATGTAATATATAAATGAATAAGGTGGTGTGTAAATAGCACAAGCATGTGCTAGGTGTTACACTCTTGTGACAGTTATATGACTCGTCAAATTAAGGAGCTTTTGTCTACAAAAGCACCTCCATTGTGTAATATTCATTGATGAGCTTAAAATTTAAGACAAAAGTGAGAGATAAAGAAGAGGAAGAAGAAAAGAAAGGAGAAACAACAAGAAAAAATTAGAGAATTAAAGTTTGGTAAGTTGAAACCATGTTCTTTGTGTTTTTTATTATCCTTTTATCATGTTTGTAGTGTTTGAAATTGAAAAACCATGATTGAAATTGAAGGAACATGCTTTTGGGTTTATTTTTTGGTGTTATTGTGTGTTGTGATGGTGGAATTGGATATTCTTAATTATGAAGAGATATAATTGGTGGGAATAGTAGAAATCAAACTTAAAATGAGTTATATGTTGTTTATTGATGTTTAGTAGGACTTTGTATAAGATTTAATTGAAAAACAAAATGAAAATTTAGAAGTTTTGTATTCTGGCAGATTAGTGTCACTGTAGGAGAATGGTTATAACTCTTTGTAGAAAACTTTGATTTGTGAACTGTAAATTGCGTTAGAAATTAGACACATAGAGGTTTCTAGAAATATATTGTAGAGCAGCTAGTTCTTAACCACTTGGTACAGTTTTAGCTATGAAGTTGCACTATGTCCAATTGTTGTTTTCTGGATAGCATGTTTGTATTGAATTGTTTTATGGATATCTAATGTTTTAGCTATTGGATTATACTTAAATTTTAGAATATTATTTGTAGATATGTTTTGTAACTACTCAAAAAATTTGGGAATGATCGGAGCATGAAAAGTGCCTCGTATGTGCAGGGGATTTAGACCGCACCTAATTTTAAATGGTTGTAATGCATTGTAAATTAACAAGTGCATATGGTGTATATATTTGTGTAATTATTAATATATTTTGCACACTTATAAATTGTTATATTGATATGAAATTGGAATACTAATTATGTTGGATTAATAGGTGAAGGAACAAAAACTTCTAACGCACCGAGAAAATAGAGTGAGTGTACTCACTTGGAATTTATATACATTTAAATGTATAAATGTGAAGGCTAGGGTGGTGTGAAATTCGTATATTGATAATGTTGTGCTTGGTGAAATGGAATTGAGTCGCAACTTGATTGAAAGAAGAGTATGGAATGGTACATCTAATACCCAATATATATAGGGCTAGAGGATGGGTATCTGGTATAGATGCTTGATGCCCGATAACTGGGGCTAGAGAGAGGTTATGTATGCGGTACATCTAATGCCTTATAAGAGGACTAGAGGATGGGAATTTAATGTGGTTATATATGATATATGTACTTTTACAAATTATGTTGAAGAATGAAGGTGGTGCATTCACTGAGCCTTTAGCTCATGCTTTTATATATGTTTCTCTTTATAGGTATCAAGAAGGAATGTCCACTTCCAGGTCTAGGAAGGGAGGGAAGGGTTATGGAAAAAGACGTTTTGTCATTTTTTGTTTATTGCATATTTTGTAAATAAGTTAAGCACAAACATAAGACGAGTTTTATGATGTAAATATTTACTAGTTTTATTTTAAGTATTTTGACTAGACACCCTTATAATGTATACATACTAGGTATTGCCCGTGTCGTCCGGCGCGGTGAAATAAAAAAATATTAAATACAAATAAAGAGACCCCTAGGTATTGCCCGTGCCGAACGGGGTGGCAGTGTAAAAAAAATTAACAGTTAGATTGACCAAAAAATACATAATACCTAAATAGCGTGCAATCCAAAACATATATTAAGAAAATTGTATACACAACCTATATAACTATAAAGTGCGGGGGTGGGAGGAGGATATATTTGACCCTACCAGATTGAGGTGATTTTTAATTGAAAAACTCGAAGTGCCTCCGTTTATGATATGCTTGAATTTGAACCCGTTTTACTAGTTCATTAAGGTCGGGATGGGTTAATAATCATTCACCAATATATACAAAAATTAACATCCTATTATTGTTACAATGATGTTATAAATTTATAAAATTTTAATTATAAATAGATTGCACCATTAGTAGTAACCATGGTTTACAAAAGTAATATGTTTTTTTTAAATAAAATAAAATAAACTATTTAAGTTTGTAAAAGATTAAATAAAAACAAATATCTTTTTTATATTCTTAAACTAAAGGAAGAATTAGATTTGAATGTAAGTATATGAAGAAAAAATATGTTTAAAGAGAGAAAAATGGGTTACAATAGGTATGGATTAATAAATTTTAAATATGAATATTTTAATAATTTTTAGTTTTTGTATTTAAAGTTAATGTTTTTTAATTTTTTTAAAAATTAATAAGAGAGAAACGTGGGGAGAAAGTAGATTGGTAGAATATAAGAAAGACAAAAAAATGTTGAATTTTTTGATTTGATATCCTAAAACTACATCTAAGGGTTCAAATTTGTTGTGTTGTTTGTAAATAAATCTTGGCCATTAATATGGTGATGTGATGTTCTTAGGAGAACTATTCACATCCAAAGGCTAACAATTTATGTGTATTTTTTAAAACAGATCTAAGCCATTGATTAAATAATTTGGTGATGTGACATTTCCTTTCTTTAAAATATAGATAGGTATGGATTAATAAATTTTAAATATGAATATTTTAATAATTTTTAGTTTTTGTATTTAAAGTTAATGTTTTTAAATTTTTTCAATAGGTATGGATTTTATTTTATAGGTAAGGATTAATAAATTTTAAATATGAATATTTTAATAATTTTTAGTTTTTGTCTTTAAAGTTAATGTTTTTTTATTTTTTTAAAAAATTAATAAGAGAGAAAAGTGGGGGAGAGAGTAGATTGATAGAATATAAGAGAGATAAACAAATATTGAATTTTTTGGTTTGATATCCTAAAAGTACATCTAAGGGTTCAAATTTTGTGTGTTGTTTGTAAATAAATCTTGGCCATTAGTGTGGTGATGTGATGTTCTTAGAAAAAAAAATCACATCCAAAGGCTAACATTTTTTGCGTATTTTTTAGGACAAATCTAAGCCATTAATTAGATAATTGGGTGATGTGACATTTCATTCCTTTATAATATATATTGTACGTATATGTTGGTATCACTTTTTAAGACAAGGTTGTAAAAAGGAAGAAAAGTCATGGGTATGATACGATATTGATTTTGGAGATGATTACATTATTATATTCTCTTAATTCAATAGTACTTTTAATTAAGTGTTATTTTGTTGTTTAGGTGTGACATTTTAATTGCTAAAAAGGTAAGACTCACTACAACCAAGTCATTTTCATGGTCAAGCCAATGACCTACAAACTTTGGATACTCTTCATAGCCTAACCAGGGAACTATGAACACAAATGTAACAGTTACACCGCCCAAAGCACAACCAATATATGTTGTATTCAGGTGATGCCAATCAAGTATTTATAATACTTGGATTTAATGTTAAATACAAGTATTAAATTTTCTTAGAGCAACTTTCCAAAAATATCACAATCTTCATCGAGGAATAGCTACATCGGACGAACTGACAAGACAGTCCACCCATGTACATTATTTTCCTATTCTAATTCAACAATTTTTCAGGCCTAACTACAAAGGAACAAAACAATCTCAATATTAAAGAAATAAAAGATTTTTACAATCAAGAAATCCCCATGGAAATTTATGAACCTTTGAATAAGATATGAAAAACTCAAATTTTCGCACATAAAAAAGAATTTAGCATAAATATGGGTAATCTTTGTGAAAGGATTTTTGAACAAACAAGAACTCGTTCACCCCTTCGGCTTCTTCCATTCAAAAATATAGTGTCTTTTTCCTATTCTTATTGGTAAATAGCATATTGAAATGAAGCGAAGCATTATCGTAGCAGCAACCACTCGGCTACTTAAGCCAAATGCTAACCTATCTGTGAACATTAAAAGGAAGACGATGTTCTTGTTCTTTCGTATACTTACAGTTATTATCAAAAATTCTTTCACTTTGGATCCTTTAAGAATGAACCAAGCTTCTTGAACAAGAGATCTTTCTCGATCAATCCTTCTGTCCCTCATTCTTCAAGAATCGGAAAGATCCTTTTTAAGTTTGAATTTGTTCATTTGAAATCTGAGTTCTTCTACTTCATTTTGATTGACCCGTTTTTTTTTTCTTTTTAGTTTTATTTCATTTTAATTGAAAGGTTTTTTAAAATTATAGTTTCAAAATTTTAAAACAATTGAATTATGAAACAGATGTGGAAAATATTGTAATAAAATATATTAATTATTTTATTCATAAATAGACATAACTAGGTTTTACTTGAAAGTTACAAATAAAATGTTTTATTACCTCTTTTATATATTTTTATTATGTGATTAAATCACTTTTATGGAGGTATATTAATGGGGTTTTTTTTCTAACTAACATATCGTTCTACTATATAAGCAAAAGAGAGAGAAGGGACAAATTGATATATACTCTTCATCTCCTCTTATAAACTATATACACATACATATATCGACTTTATATTTTTGGGCAACTTGATGATGGATTGGTTCATTGTCTTTATGTGGACGTGCACATGGAGGATACAACGCTACAAGCTTATGGATTTTATCTTGGGGGTTATATCTGTTGACCTTAAAGTCAATTAATCTTATTTTGATAATTACAATAAGTTAATAAAGTGTTATTTAACTCAGTTGTTCCAATAATGATAGCCATTAGCCGATATCTTTTCCAACCAAGTGTGACGTCAAACCGATATAGTCAAACTCTCACACAAATGCTTTCACTCACATGAAATGAACTCAAATGATCTCCATGTGCTTCACAAAGAATCAAAATCAAGAAAGAATCAAGATCATCAAGCAAGTGAAGATATGCACAAGAATGATCTCCACATGTTCTACAAGTTATCAAAACCAAGAAATGATTAAGAACATCAAACAAGTGAAGATACGCACAAGAAAATCAAGCATCACGAAGACTCGAATTATCATTAAATTGAGTGAGTGCTTAGATTTTATGTAAAGATACTTTATTGATCAAATCACTATAGCTCAAACATATTCTTACATCTTTTAAAGATTGATTCAAACTAGCTTGAAATTGAATTTATTTGAAAAACATCATTTTACAAAAATCGAGTTTCAAAATAAATTCATATTAATTTTAAATGATCATATTTTAAGATATAATAAAAATAGGTATCTTAGAAACATATCTTTGAGGTTCAAAAATCATTAGAATTTTATTTGGAACTAAATTGTTAAATTGCAAAAATATTTTTATTTTACATTTAAAATTCGCTCAATTTTTATCCAGTTTTGATCTAACGGTAAGATGGAGGCCTTCCCGAACTTCGATCATTTTGAAATTTTTATAGTAGTTAGACAACATCTCCTGGAAATTTTGAATAAAATTTGAGCATGATCCAACGGTCTAATTGGGAGAAATTAACAAAACAATTTTGAATTTTTTTGTCAAAACTAGCTGTTGGAAAGTTTGAAAATGTATACCTTGGAGCCAAAATCTCTCTTAATCATCCCCAACGGCCATATGATTTTTCAAGCTATATATATGATGTCTTAGACATGTTTTAATACACTTGAATCATTCTACAAACTCATTTTACATATATACAAAGTTATTCAAGTATTCAATTCATTTAATTGATCAATCTTTCATTTTTGAGCTATATACTTTGATCAATTTTGATATCTCTTAGTGTGAGCTTCATTTGTATTTTCTCATATACAAGAGAGATATTGTACATTGGTGTTTGTCACCAAAACTCATTTGAATCATAATTGTGAGAGGTGTATCTCGTAGATTAGCAAGAGGGATTTCTTGTGAGAGTATTGAGGGTGTTTCAATACTTGTGAGAGTGTGTGAGAAGAATACACTTGTAGAGGTTTGATCCTCACCCGGAAGGAGATCGGTTATAGTGGAAATTCTCGGGGAACTAACCGAGCGCGGAGTAGGGGGAACAAGCCGAACCGTGTGGACAAAAAATCTTCGACTTCAAATTGGTTCAATATTTCGTACTCAATCTCTTTATTTATTTGTTATATTAATTTATTGAAGTTGCTTATATTATTGCTTATTCTTGGGATTGATTATTTAATTGATTGTTTTCCTTGATAAACTTATTTAACTAAGTTGCTTTGCTTAAATATATTAAAAACGTTTTAATTCCGCATTAAGTTTTTAAAACCCTATTCACCCCCCCCCTAGGGTATTTTCCGACCTACAATATCGACCGTCAATACATGCGCGTAAGGATGCAATATGGTCCTTAGGATAGCAACTTCTTGTGACTCTCATAGGCTAGCGTCTCTTTATAATTACCTAAATTATCTACTATAATTTTTAGGTTATTATTGTTTGTTATGATATTTAAATTATTCTTAAAATTGATCTTAATTTTATTTACAACTAAAACACAAATCAAAGATGTTTTCCAAGAACAAAACTTTCCTAATATTCAATTGATCAGGCAAACACTTTTCTTTCTTTTATCGAGTTATTGGAAAATGAATTTTCAAATAACATTTTTTATACTATTAGAATTTATATTTATAAGAAGGTGAGACTCCTTCTTCCTTGACCACCTTTTGAAATAAAGATTCTTCAACCCTATGGGGTGGCTTAGTGGTTCACTAAGTCCTTATGAGGGATCGATCTATTTAGCGGGAGATCCCGTGTTCAAATCCCTCCAATTGCAAGTTGTTCAAAAAAAAAAAAAATAATAATAATAATAATAATAATAATAATAATAATAATACTTGAACACCCCATCAAGGAAATTAATGTTTGAACTTATTTTCAGATAATACTATTACAAGACCACGGTAACAAACAGAAGACAACTTTTTGTTACTGGTCTTAATTTTACATATCAAGTCTCCCATCAACAAATGATTAAGGCAAAAACATTTTTGAAAAATCTAAAAGATAAAAAACATTTAGATGATCCGTATAAACTATACTCTTAATCCAATTCCAAGTCCTATTGATAGCCTCATAAGATTCCACTGCAGAAGCTAATCTCATTAACCAAATTAACGATTATAAGAAAAAACATCATTTATGACGTTAAAGAATTTGCCACCTACTAACCAACTGTATAACCTATCCAACACACGACAGGTATATAAATTCTCGAAAGTGGTAAATGAAAAAAAGTTCTTTCCATTACAAAAGCTACAGGAGACAATAGCTAGTAGTTCAAACCAAAATTAAAAAGTCACTGTATATTTACTGTAAGTTACTATTGAATCACTTTATTAATAGTAATGTTTGTCTCCCCACCCCCACCAACCCAATTACTATAAAATGTCTCCTATAAATGTCAGTAAATGTGAAGTGGAGAGAGTGTTACATAATTTTTTTTCTTATATATATATATATATATATATAAGTTCTCTGGAATGAGTTCCATATAAATAAAAGGTTTAATCGGAAAATATGAACAAAAAAATTAAAGCCAACTCCTAATCTATGGACCTCAATTCAAAAAATATTTGAAAGCTAACATTAAAGAAACCAAATTAACAAACCATACTGGCCATTGAAAATGCTGAGCAAGATCCATTACAAAGGGAAATTAGGTATACTCACCATTTAAAAGCTAAAAGCAAAATGTGTGGGTTAAAAAATATTACGTAAATAAGAGCCGTTCTCTTAAGGATCGCCTCAAGTTAACTAATTTAAGGACTGTCTATTTGGAAGGTGTGAACGGATGAATTTTTTATGAAACTTAGTGGAGATGATTTATTCCTGATTAACTATATCTGGAATTGAGGACATTGTTGACCTTGAACTAACTGAAGAATAAGATCTAAATAGTCAACTCATTTTTAACTATTTATTCTATGACTCTTTTCTATTCTTAGCTGACTCCTTGGGTGCATACGATTTTTGCCTTAAGTAAACACAGACCTATAAACCTAATCTGACCTTACACTGCTTCTTCCTGAAGACTTACTCTGGTTCTAGATTCTTTTGGTTTAAGTAAATCATCTCCACCCAATTTTATCAAAAAAATTAACCTGAAAGTGTGTTAACTAAAAAATTGATATATATGCGTATATCTAGACGTTGAAATTTTAAACGTTTGATTTTTTTATGAAATTTGGTGGAGATAATCTACTCATTATAAAGATCATCTCCACTAAGTTTTATGAAAAAATTCATCCATTTGCCTCTCGAAATAAATGGTCTTTAAGTTAGTTAACTTAATGACAATCTTAAAGATAATGGAACTCTTAGGTTAATTATCCAAAAAACTTGGGTCTGGATTTATATATATATAAAAAGGAAAAAAAATTATAACTGGGTTATTTACTAATTTTCTATTAAACAGCCACATTCACAATATCTAGGATCATTCATTACACATGTCAACTAAAATAATCTTTATTTTGATCATGACAAATAAAAATAAGCTAATTATTTTGAATTAGTTATGTTTTTAGTGTTTAGCTAACAACAAATATTTGAGTAATAAACATCATATATTTATACACTATGGGAGATTGGAGGTAACTAAGTTGATGTTGAGAGAAAAACTGAATTACAATTTAAGATAAAACTCAATATTTAATTTAATTTAATTTAATTTGTAGTTATGTAGATCATATATACACAACAAAGATACAAATATTAGTTTTAGACTACAATAGGACCAATAGTAAAATCCTCAATTTGTTCTAACAAATTGTTGTAACAAAAGGAATCTACTATTATATAAAACCACATGGCAATTTGGTAATTATGAAGTAGAGTCAAGTTTGTTTTGTGTTCACTTGTGGTATTAAAAAGTTTTTAGCACTATTCTAGTGTTGGACAATTTGTGCTAAAATTGTTTTAACACCATGTTATTAGTTACTTTGGTCAAAAATGGTGCTAAATTTGTTTTAGTACCTTTGAATTTCATTGTTTTTTGTTTTCTATTGTTGCTAAATCTACTTTAGCATCATGTAAATAGTTACTATGTTCTAAAGAATTTGTGCTAAATATGTTTTAGTATCTTGATGTGTAGCATTAGATGAGTGCTAAATATGTTTTAGCACCTTCAGTTTAGTTATATGTGTTCACTTGCGGTGCTAAAACCTTTTTAGCACCATTCTAATGTTGGATAATTGGTGCTAAAACTATTTTACCACCATGTGATTAGTTACTCTGGACAAAAATGGTACTAAATCTATTTTAGCACCTTTGAATTTCGTTGTTCTTTGTTTTCTATTAGTGATAATCTATTTTAGCACTATGTAAATAATTACTATGTTCCAGAAAATTGATGTTAAATCTGTTTTAGCTCCTTGATGTGTAGCATTGGATTGGTGCTAAATCTATTTTAGCACCTTCAGTTTAGTTATTTATATTCACATGTAGTAATAAAAAAAATTTAACACCATTCTAGTGTTGAATAATTGGTGTTAAAACTGTTTTAGCATATATGATTAGTTAAATTGGACAAAAATAATGTTAAATTTGTTTTAACACCTTTGAATTTTGTTGTTCTTTGTTTTCTATTATTACTAAATATATTTTAGTACCATGTAATTAGTTACTATGTTCTAGAGGATTGGAATTAAATCTATTTTAGTACTTTGATGTGTAGTATTAGACGAGTGCTAAATTTGTTTTAACACATTCAGTTTAGATATTTATATTCACCTGTGGTGCTAAAACTTTTTTAACACCATTCTAGTGTTAGACAATTCGGGCTAAAATTGTTTTAGCACATGTGATTAGTTAAACCATACAACCACACGAACCATACCATATGAACCATACCATATGTGATTAGTTAAATTTAACAAAAAAATAGTGTTAAATTTGTTTTAGCACCGTTGAATTTCGTTGTTCTTTGTTTTCTATTGGTGCTAAATCTGTTTTAGCACCATGTAAATAGTTATTATGTTCTAGAAAATTTGTGCTAAATCTGTTTTAACACCCTGATGTGTAGCATTTGATGGATGCAAAATCTGTTTTAGCACCTTCAATTAAGTTATATGTGTTTACTTGTTTTGCTAAAACCCTTTTAGCACCATTCTAGTGTTGGACAACTAAAACTGTTTTAACACCATGTGATTAGTTATTTTGAACAAAAATTGTGCTAAATTTGTTTTAGCACCTTTGTATTTAGTTGTTCTTTGTTTTTCATTGGTGGTAAATCTATTTTAGCACCATATAAATAGTTACTATATTCTAGAGAATTTGTGCTAAATCTATTTTAGCACATTGATGTGTGACATTAGATGGGTGCTAAATCTGTTTTAGCACCTTCAATTTAGTTATATGTGTTCACTTGTAGTACTAAAACCTTTTTAGCGCCATTCTAGTGTTGGACAATTGGTGCTAAAACAGCTTTTAACACCATGTGATTAGTTACTTTAGACAAAAATTGTACTAAATTTGTTTTAGTACATTTGAATTTCGTTATTCTTTATTTTTTATTGGTTCTAAATTTGTTTTAGTATCATGTTAATAGTTACTATGTTCTAGAGAATTGGTGTTAAATCTGTTTTAGCACCTTAATGTGTAGCATTTGATGGGTGCTAAATTTGTTTTAGCACATTCAGTTTAGTTATATGTGTTCACATGTAGTGCTAAAATATTTTTAGCACTATTCTAGTGTTGGGCAATTAGTGCTAAAACATTTTTAGCACCATTTTAGTGTTAAACAGCTAGTGCTAAAACTATTTTAACACTGTGTGATTAGTTACTTTGGACAAAAATTGTGCTAAATCTGTTTTAGCGTCATGTAAATAGTTAGTATGTTCTAGAGAATTGGTACTGATGATTGATCATTTTGGATTTTGGAATTGTTTTAATACGAATTAGTGCAAAAAACAAATTTTGAGATGTGAATTGTTATATTTAAGGTTATTGTGTTATTAGTTAAATAAGGAAGTGGCATTAGTGTCTTTTTCTTGCAGTATCCTTAATTTACTATGCTAATTTATAATGGACATTTGCAATTATGTTATTATTAGAATGGGCCCTTATACCCAATTGCCTCATGATACATATTAGTTTTTTTAATATTTTTTTATTAAATTAATTATATTTGAATGCACACATATTATGTGTGCGTAAAACTCTAGGTAAGAAATAAGCCTAAAGGTCCATTTTTTGTGTTTATACTTTGTTTATAGGATTTTCATAAAATTAAGAAATAAGTATAAACCTGTTTAGAGGATATCTTAATAAAATTAACAAAATTTTAACATGGATTTTTTTATTTTTTTAATTGTTCTGAAACATATATTAAACAAGGAAAATAAATCCTTGAATAATATCTTTCATTTTTTTACTTAGAGAAAAACTACTTTTAACTTTTTCAATGGTAAAAGTGAAGAATACAACTTATTTGCAACTATAAGGTGTAGCACATGTGGTAATTTGCCTTTTAAGTGTGCAAACCGTTCTCTCGCTTAAGTAATTTGATTCCTGCTGAAAGCACTTGAGGCTAGGGTAGCCAGTTTTTGGAGCAAGGATTAGTCCCATACCAATACGAGTGTGGGAATATCTTGTGGTAAAGACCAAAATACAACTTATTTTTTACTATGAGATTTTTTAGACCAAAAGAATACAACTTACTTTTTATTATGTGATTTTTTGGTACTTTGTTTATGTCATTTAAAAAGGAATTACCAATTTGATATAAGTCAACATAAACTATGTCAAAGAAAAATGGAACTATTATTTTAAGATACTTGATACAAAAAACATTACTATCAATTTAAGACAATAGAGGTAACTATTGTACGATCCATGACCTTTTCAATCAAAAGAAACAAACACAAATAACGAGTATAGTTCGTAACTTTACATTATATGTTACAATATGATAGTAGTTAGGGATGGCAATATTAAAAACGGCGCGATTAAATGACACAAAACAAAACATAATTGACTCAAATTGACCCAAGAATTCATGTTCGTGTCTAGAATTTTTAATATAATGAGGATATGTCATGTTTGCGTCTAAATTCTAAAACGAAATTAACACAAAATTGGAGTTACGTCATATTAATCATGTCTTCCTGTGTCAATTGGGTCTTCTTGTGAGAAAATTTCTACTCGTGTTATGTGTTTATTAGGATTTAAAAGTTTTAGTTGTGTATGTCTTTTCGTATTTAAACAGATTGTGTTCATGTTCCATCAAAATAACAAGACTTCGTGTCATGTTTGTCTTAATATTTTTTAGTGTGTCATTTCATATCAGACCTAAATACAATCTAAAAACGCAAATTGCCAGCTATAGATATTCGATATATTTATAAGCTCATGTGATACACAAGTCACAATTAAAAAGAAATGTCATCTAAAGCGCATCTCACGACGTTGTCTCATTGAACTTAAAACCCATTGACTGTCATAGCTGTACTGAATATCTTACCCATCGCAAGATAGATTCCTTTATAAGAAGATTTAACATAGCTCATATTTTGGGCACAAATCATTTACTAAATAACCAAGAAAAAAAGAGTCATATTATTGACATTTGATTGTGTTAGTATTTTTAATAAATGTAACAAACTCAAAGTAAGACTTTTAAGAGTCTTGAGACGTATGTTACCCAAGCTTCGCAGAACGGTTCTATCAGTGGTATAGATTTTGGTTGGTTTGTTTCTCAAGTTAATCATTCAACAAACCCAAACCTAATCATTCAACAAACCTAAACCTAACGTGACAACTAGGGGTGGCGTCATGGTGAATCGCATTTTTGAATAGTGCTTTTTAATTTTTGCATGAAATGACCCGACACAAAGGGAAAAAAAATGGTACATAAATACGTGTCATACTATATTAACCTAAGACAAACAATTACCAGACAAACATAACACAACCCAGCAAGCAAAATTACAACTTTTGCAGTCTAATAAACACGTCTTTAACACGAGTAGAAACAAAAAAACAACAAAAAATTCAATGGTTTAAACATGATTTCACACAATAGCACGACACTAAACTCTAATTTCATGTCAATTTCTTTCAAAATTGAACACGATAATGACACGGCATAGTTATAAAACTCAACACAAAAATGACATGAACACAAATTCTCTTGCCAATTTCATTTCATTTTGTTGTTTCAAAAATCGTCGCCCCTACTAACAGAGAACAGAAGGGTCTCTTTGGTTGGTTCCGTTCCTGTTAAGTCTTAGTCTATTTCTAAAACAATAACCTAACCACTGCGGTCTGCGGTTATGGTTCTAGTTTCGTCATGGAACTGACTCTACCCGACCCAACCCATGCACCTCTCCACCTATAACAAAACAGATAAATGCAGCAATCAATCGAAGGCTCGAATGAATTCAATCAATTAATCACCATAGAACAATATAAACAAAATCAACAGAGCTAAATATGCATATTCCCATAATAAAATTTGTCAAAACACCATACATAAAAAGAAAAATTCCAGCCTCAGCCTAAACATCAAACTCTCCACAATTACATGCTCACTTTTAAATATGAGAGAGCTCTCTACCTTCGGCCTTCCATTTTATCATTATCTTTTTACATCCTTTAAACTGGTTCATCATTTTATCGCCCTTCTGCATTTGGCATCGGACCGACCCAACATCCTAGCCACAGCTTTACTAGATTTCTATGTATAAATAAACCTTAAAAAACTACACAATGTACAGTTCCTCTTTCTAGTACAAAAGCAACAAACCTTATTTGCAAATCAAACACTTACCCATCTTGTCTAAAGATAGGTACGAGAGAGACATATATATCACCACATTGCAGAGAGAGAAAATGAAAAGGATGTAGTTCAAACTAGCCTCTCAGTTAGCTGTACAACTTTCTTTTACTACGAAGCCTAAGCAGGGTGTTGGAACTGACCAGCAGCAATTCTCCTTTCTGCAAGCAGGGCAGTAAAATATTAGGAAATCATTATTCTTTACAATTAATTAAATTATAAACTAAAAATATACACCTATAGTTACATCTCATCCCTGAAAGGGGCTGCCTTCTCTTAAACTATTTGCATACCTCCCCTTCTGAGCAGTAACTGGTTCAATTTTCCTTCTTAAGTTTGGCAGAGATTATCTCTACGATGAGTAAAAAACTCAAGTTCTTTTAACGATTTAGTGGTTGAAATAATCGAAATTTGTATATAAATCAATTCTTCAATACACTTATGGATAGGAAGTTTTTGATAAAATTTGGTGGAGTTGATGGTCTCCATGGTTATGATCACATCTCCACTAAATTTCATCAAAAAATTCAACCATTTGGTCCACAAATAGATTGAAGAAAGGGCTTCCTTTTTAGGAAAGAAAGTTAACTTCCTCTAATTTGGGAAAGAAAAAATAGTATCAATACCAACTTTCACCCCTCCAGTGTTGAATAAAAAAGATTCATGCTAGACTTGTCCTCCTTTAGAAAATTTATGGCTCCACCATTGCTTAAGCGCCGGTTGCAGGTTGAAGAATTGCATTATATAATGAAATGTGGAAGTAAAATAAATATAAGGAAGAAACTAGTACCCCCAGCAGTAATAAGCTTCTCTACACGAGCAACAATATGCTTTCCGTAAGTGTATTTCTTCAGCGCATTCAAGTGAACCTTAATTCTTGACATGATCAATTCACGTTGTTGATCGCTACAAGTTTCCAGTACTTTTTGCACAACGTAATTTGCAAACTGGTCTTTCATCATTGCCTAGATACAAGAGACAACAACAATATTAATGAGAATATCAACCATAAAGTAAGAATCAAATTAAGAGCCACTTTCATGAGAGACAACAATATTAATGAGAATATCAACCATAAAGTAAGAATCAAATTAAGAGCCACTTTCATGAGGGGTCATTTGCATTTTTTAGCATGTGAATGTTGAATACAGAATATTTAAAGTCTGAATGCTTAATGGTGAATAAAACTTCTGAAAATTGTGTTTGCTTTTTATGTGAATGAACCTCTAGATAAAAGTTGTTTGTTTGTTTGTTTTTTTGAAATTATTTGACTTTGAATGTTGAACATATACATAATATGCATAAAATCTCATGAAAAAACAGTAAAAGCGGAATAAAATCTCATGTCAGATATGAGCATTCAAAAGCCAAGCTTGCCTTTTAATGAGAAATGCTAAATTTTAAATCATATTCAGCATGAAGATGTGACAAAAGAAACATCAATATTACTAGTTAATATTAAATAACCCTTCATTTAGAATCAAGAAATCAAAACAAACAGCATTTAAGAGTCCCATTTCTTTTTCAACGTACTATGTGTCACCATAGCAAATAAGTTTTATTCTACACCAATTACGATGAAATTAGCGCGTTTCTTAAAATGTGCAAAAGTCACAGTGGGTCTCTTAACTTGAGACGGAAAGATTATCATTATTATTGAAGCAACACCCCGATCTCTGTTTAGATATGCACACCAGGCCAATGCTCCAACAAGGAAACATACCTTTTTGAATTTATTGCCTGCAAATAATCATATTTTTCTCCACAATAAAAATGAATGAAGTTCTGACAAACCTGGAGAGGCTCATTTTCATCAGTTGTGCCAAGCATCTCATTCACTAAGAGCTGACGTTCGGTAGGATCGCCAAAAGTTAAACACTTCTCAACAACATTAGAGGCAAATTTTTGCTGGCTCATTTGAACAATCTTCCCAGCTAATTCTTGGATTATAGTAGAACGCTCGTGTGGCTTTCCGTGCTCCAGCACATGCTGTTGCAAATAACGAGAAATATCATCAGAAGAAAGAATAAATAGCGACAACCCAACACGCACTTCAACTTATTTACGGAGCCGTGCTTTTTTCTTATCTAGTTTGGATAAGAGTTATTTGAAATAAAGGTCCAACTTTTTTAATACCCTTTCAGTTGTAAATAACCCAATTATTTTAACACTCGTTCAAACCAAAAGACAAAGGAAAATTTAGGACTTCCATTTGAACCAAAGGGCCCCTAGTCCCTACTCTTTACGCTCATCTTTAAACTTAATCAGTCTCTCGTTCGGACTAACATGCCATTTTTTTGTTAGTACTCTCCCCGAAGTTGCTTTTACTAGTTCAGGTGGAATTTAAAACTCTCATTTGAATGAAAAAGCAAAAGTTATTTATAGAGTTCCTTCAATTGAACAAGTGAAAAAAGGCACCATTTTCATTTTTTGCATGGGGCCATGTACAATGTTTTAAAAAACGAGCGACTCGTATGAGTCGACTCGCGAGTCGAGGCGAGGTGGAAGAGTCGTGCCTCGAGGCGTATGAGTCAAGGAGAAAATCTGAAACTTACGAGTTTTTTGTGTGAGGCATACGAGTTGACTCGTAAGAGGCAGACAAGTTAGTAACTCGTGCCGATTCGTTTGGGCTTATGCCTCGTTCCGCCTCGTCTCATTTGAGCAAAATGCCTCGAATATGCCTCTCGAATTTTAAAACATTGGCCCTGTATATCTTAGAGACCAAAACAAATACAGAACTTTGATGTCATGAAGTACTATGACATTTATTCTGCTAGTAAAACACACAACTAGATGGATTGATCTTGACCAAACAACAAACGAACCGGTGATCGCACATATAGCTCAAACGATATCAAACAAACTTCACTTTGATACTCCCTCTGCCCCAAATTAAGATTCCAATTTGATTTTCACAGGATTTTACAAATACACTAATGTCAACCAATTATTGAGAACAAAACCTATTTGGTTTTGTGAGATTTGGTGCAATGTCCCAAAAGGAAATTGGACTCCTAATTTGGGATATCCCAGAAAGGAATGGTCACCGACGGAGCGACTATATATAATGAAATTGGCTACAAACCTGAATAACATAATTGCCATACTGATCTTGCGCCAACATGCTTACAGATCCCAGAATCTCATCCATTACCTTACTCTGGGTTTTTGGGTCGCTACAGTGATCCAGTATTCTCTGTCCAAGAAAAGGCATCATTATAAAATATACATTTTTTCATCTAGATATATGAGGTCTAGAATATAAGAATGCATCTCATTGGTTTGCCTTGGAAAAGTATTAAATTCCTTAGAATTGTTTTACATGGAAAAAATTTCCATTGAAAATCAAAATTTTTGGGAGATGCTACCTTCTGGGATTCCATGGAAAGGGAAAGGATAGGCTACAGCTCGTCATATATATGAAAGTTATTCCTTTGAAAATTAATGCAATCAAACATGAACTAAGATGAAAATATGACATTTTAGGGAAATTTAATTGGAAAATACAAAATAACTATCAAATGATTTTCCAACCTGTATAACACGACACCCGTATGGATGGGTGGAAAGGGTCACAACTTGATCACAAAATGTTGAGATAATAAATTTAATATGATCTTCAGGAACACATTCGATACACTTTTGGATTACATGGTTCCCATTCTGATCACGTACACAGCGCATTATATGACCATCAAGTTCTTCAACCATCTTAATTTTCTGGTCCATATCAACAACTTCAATTGCCTGAATGATTAAAATGGAATTCTTAGTTAAATCACGCAAATACTCGAAGCAAAAGAAACTTGAACTAGATAACACTGACCCTTGAAGTTGAGGTATTATAAGTTCATCGAATATAATGTCACAGTTCTCTAATATCTATACTACAAGAGTCAACTCGCCCTTTTTGCGATGAAGCACAAATAAAGGCCCTCATTTCTAAGAGACTATACAACAAAGTAAAAATTATATCACATAATCGACCCCAAGGAGTAAAGCTGAAAGACAATCTTCTAATATATCTATATAGGTTATAGTGTATATCTTTATTAAGCCATTCAGATATCGTTCAATATTAAACCTTGCCAAGAGGATGAACATGATTTTAGCATTATGTCTATTTGTAATTTTTGTTATGCCTAGAATAAGATCTCCTTGATTGAAGCAATTTCTTTGTAGCATATAACAGTATATACTTTTGCAATCTTGGTCAATATAACTCTATTATTCTCTTTCTTTATAATACTTGTTCAACATGGTATAACCTTTTTCCCTCTGCCAAGAAAGACAAGCACATGCACAATTTACCTTCTGGATTACTCGACAGCCATACATTTGAAGGCTAAGAGTCAGTACATGCCCAAAAAGCTTGTTACCAAATTCTCTTCTCTGGGATGCCAGTCCATGCTCAAAGAACTGAAAATTTAAATAAATGGGCAACAATCATTAACCTTTTAAAATCCAGTGCAGTACTGAAGGTCAAAACTCATTGCAAGTGTAAAGTCGGAAGAGAGTAGTTTTCTTAAAAAAAATACCTTTTGGATCACATAATTGCCAAACACATCAGTCATCAAAGTAAGAGCTTGGGGATTAATTTCCTCGAAAACCATGGTCTTTTCCTCTGTTGTGGCAGTTTCAAGCTTTTGTTGAATAAATCGGCTCCCATACTGATCCGCACTGATAATTTGCAGGAAAAAAAAAGCTTTATTAAGGTTTCAGTTTAGCTACACAGGATTCAACCCCTAAGAATCCGGTTGTGTTCATCCTTTACAACCTTCCTAGAATTCTAAAATCCCATTCATCCAAGATTCCAACGTTTGGTTGCAGTTTTGCAAGGGAAACTAGGGTCAGGAAAGGAGAATTCGCCATTACCCGTCCCATATCAAATTGGGTTTTTGTTTTTTTTTTTTTTTGGTGGGGGGGGTTGCCAATGGAATTTCCTGGGAATCCTCTCCAATTCGTTGTCTTTGACAACATCACCCCTCATTTTAAGAAATAACCAAACATTTTCTTTTGCATTACAGTAAAATAACATTTAACAATATATTATAATATGATAATAAATTTTAATTAACATATAAGCACTTCACGTCAATACAGGGGAAAGAGAGTTCTAGTCTTAACTGAACATTCGCAAGGTATTTTAAATGCCAGGAAAGAAGCTTTCCCTGTAATCTAAAATTCCAATCTCTTTCCTAAACGAGCCAAAAAGTTTTACGAACAGTACATACCTGAACTCAACAACATGACCGGCAATTTCCGAAAGTTCAAAACACTTGGTTTTATTGCTCTTAAACTCTTCAAGCAGAGAGGATGCAAAGTTATTGTCCATGTTATAACCAGAATCCAAATGCCACGGCGCCATTACACCCCCGGCTAAGCTTCTCACCCCGGAAGGAGATCGCATATTGAGTTCACCATGCCTCATCGGACTAAAAGGCCCATTGTGAGAGTTTTGAATAACAGGACTTGCCAAAGGACTGCCCGGATATGACAAGCCAACTGCATATGGAGGACTACCATAGTAACCATGATTATTTGAACCACCGGTTTTACTACCAAAGGGAACACTGTACTGCGATTTTTGAGGTGATGCCAGTGATCCAAGATAAGCTTTTTGAAGCAAGTCCATGTACGAGTTATAATTCCTATCCTCAGAGAAATCATTAAAACCTGCTGCCTGTGCTGCAGCATACTCGGCTGTGGTCAAGTACTGAAGATACATTGGATCCACAAAAGGGGCCTGAGAAGAATTTAAATTCGAACCAGAAGGCAAACTTGCCCCCAACATCCTTGGGTCCATGCCGGGGACTGCCATAGCAGATGCTGCAGCTGCATTTTCAAACAACGGTGGGAGATTAAAATTGCCAAGATGGCCCGACATCATCGATGGCATAGATGAATTCATGGAATACCCATTTACACCATAGTTTGAAATTGGTGAATTTGGACCCTCGACGTGCTGATAGGCAGAAAATAAGCTACCTCCGCCATTATGAGCGTAACCAGAAGTTCCTTTTAGGTACGGTTTATTGGGGTCTGAGCCACCACCCCCGCTGCTCATACCAGAACTAGAGTAGGACCCTTTGGCGGATTGAGCAGAAGGCATATGTAATTTCCCGGATTCGGATTTCTTTAGATATGAATGTTGCTTAAGGTTATTGAAGAGGTAATTATCGTGATCATCAACATCTTGCTCGATCTGAGAGGGCAAATGGGTCCCACCATTTATCAAACCATTTGACAGGTTCATGCCAGACAATGCAGCTACCAAATCAGTAGGGTCAGTTTTTTGAGTAGAGACACCATTAAATGTGTTTGAGGTAACACTTCTCTTTTCTGAGCCTACTACTCTCCCTCCACCAATAGGAGTAGGGCAAGGACTAGGAGCCCTAGCAATGTGTTGGGGATCCGGAGTCGTGCTTCTCGATAAGGAAGCACCCAAAACAGCAGCGTAAGAATATGAAGAAGGCGGACCCACATGTTGGACATCAGATGAGCTCAAATCTCGATGTAGTTGAGCCAGCTCATCTTCAGCAGAACCTAAGGTCTCACCGGTATTATCGAAAGTATTACGGCTTGCAGGGCGGGAAGGGTGCCTTGAGACATTAGTTGAACGGCTTAAATCATCCTGCACAGATGCTATAATTAGTGCAGCAGGAAAATCGCAATAGCTTCTCAAAAAATTGAAAATTAATGTGCATATGGGAAAGATAGTTAACATTAGCTGGTGAAGTAAAAAACAGTTGATGAATGATTATGATAATCGCATATAAGTAAAGATGATACTATCGTTAATTATGAAGTTCTGTCTTTTAGAATCGGAGCAAAGCATGATACAATTCAACTTGTGCAAGGTGGATAGATCTGGGTCCAACCCAAGCTATGGACTGAAAAGATGGAATTAGTACCTAATTTCAAAGTGGCAAAAAATAGAATCCACAAAAGTATGTTCAATGATCGCAATAAATCTACATCTTATGCTTTCGATATAGAGGAATAAAAACAGAATCCATAATAAGACTACGAAAAGGGAATATACCCATGTACTTGGGAAGTAAACACATAAAACCTACACAAAATGGGGGGAATCAGGAATGGCGATCGCACTCTAGAACCCAAGTAACCAAAGAAAAAAAAACTTTATTTGGTTTTGGTCTAACAATGATTAAAAGACTTATGTTAGGTTTATGTAATTACGATAACAAAATTCAAGTAAGTTTCCCCAAAATTTTCAATAGCAAAAGAAAGGCAATACATCTGGCTAATCAAAGATTTGGGAGTTCATTTGGTACGTAGAGCTAACGTGAAGGTAAGGAGCAAAGCAGGAGTAATAACAACGAAGTGAGAACAAATAAACCTGTGTTCTCAATGACTTCCATCAAATAGCATTTCAAGGTGATGAAAAGTGTCAAAATCAATTAGAAACAAATGAAATTCAATAAACAACTTAGGCTCCAATTGATAACAAAATGTAAAATGATAGCTAAAATAATTACTTTGTGAGAGAAGGTGGTAAATAAGTTGAGGGATGTGGTGAGATGTTCCATTACTTTTTGACCTCTTGGGTGGTGCTGAACAAAAGAAAAACTTTCCACCAAAAAATAAAGGAGGGTGGAGGACATTTACTCAAAAAAAGTGGAGATCATCTCACCGCATCGCTAAACTTATTTTCCATCTTCTCACACAAATTAATTGTTTTCTTATCATTTTCCATCTTGTTATCAAACGTACCCTAAATTTATAGTTCCTCAATCAAACTATCATTAACTACATGGCATCAAGCAACAAATTTGAACTTCACTAAATACAATATCAGTTACCACAACTCAGTTGAATAATAAATTAAAGCATAAATATATCAAAAGATTACCTGAAATATTTCAGCAAGACTCTTCTGTTTGCTACCTAACCCTAACCCTGGCAAACCAATCAGCCCATCCCCACCCCACTCTGCTGAAACCTGAACTTTCTCCCCGTCACCCTCACCCTCTAGTTTCTTCGAGTTAAACCCCGGTGGCATTGAAAACAGTGATATCCCACCACCACCACCACTAGTATCATTCATATTAACCTTCCTCCTATCTCCAATCCCTCCCACAGCTGAACTACCACCTTGCAACCTCTGCGCAAACCGCCAATCCTCCTTCGACAGCGTAGGTGGCGGCAGCCTAGGGTTTAAATTGACATTAGAGTAGTAATACGATAAATAAGCAGGATCAGACCTAAGTTCTTCATCAGACATAAACCCATTACCGCTCTTATTACGACCAAATCCCGAAAAGGGCAAACCACCACCACCTCCTCCTCCTCCTCCTGCTCCTCCTCCTGTTCCCGTTCCTCCTCCATGATTAAATAAACCACCAACTGCACTCAATGAACCCTCCACAGTAGGCGGAGCTGACCCACTCCTAAACAAATTTAGCTCCTTTTCTCGATCATCGGCCTCTTGCCGACGCTGCTCGCGGAGCAACAAACCTATCTCTTTCTCCATTTCATCGCTGAAGGATCCTTCATTTCCGCTGTTGATCGGTCTCCTATCTAATTCAGACAACATCTTCGCACACTAAATTAACCAACCATTCCACACACAAACCCTAAAAAGTTTTCAAACCCTAATAGAAAAGTGATAAAATTGTGTATTATATTAACACCCTAAAATCAACTCCTTAAACCTGAAAGTACACTGATTTTGATCACGAAAAATTCTAATAGAGTTAATTAACTACTTAACTCAACGATCGAGCAGAATAGAGCGATGAAAAGTCGTCTAATTCATCATCAACTAAAACTCTGTGAAAATGAAAATGAAAGAATTCATTCAATCTGCAAAAATAGCAATAACATATTAAAACTAAAAAAGAAAACGAAAGGTGAGTGAGATTTTGTTGCGATAAACAGAAAGAAAAGGTAGTTGAACAGAGTAGTGAGAGGATCAATCTGGCGGCGAATTTGTGCTTTCAAAGAACCCTTTCTAGGGTTTTGCTTTAGGAACAGGTACCAGTAATTGGATTAAATAGGGTCTGGGGGTCTGGTGTATTTTAAGGAAAAAAATGAAATGATTTTGCCATATTTGTTTTTGGTAAGTGTTAAATTTGTTAAAATAAGACCACCGCCCGTTTGCATTTGTGTTTTTTTTAATAAAGAGATTTTAAGTTAGATCTGTAGTTATTGAATTTGTTGTTTTATTCAGTCATGTGATAGCAATTATAAATTCGTGGTAGTATTAAAAAAAAAATTTGTGTAATAATAATATGAATGTGTTACAGAAATTATTGTTTTGTACAAATGAAAAAAAAAATAAGTATTAAAAATATATATAATTTTTGGTTAATAATAAGGGCTTAATTGACCAAAGTGATTAATAAAGTTGGATAACCAACTGACATGGAGCAGATAGTAGATATAGCAAATTATGTGATATGATATAGAGAGAGAAAGAGAGAGGGTAGAGAGAGAAAGAATGATTCATGTTTTAGAAAGAGGAACATGTGAGTGACACGTACAAGTTTCAGATTCGGTAGTGAGGAGCTTTGCTGTGTGAGTCCGTGCAACCGGTAGTTTCTCTTACTGGCTAAATACCTCTACTACCCTTCACTTTAGTAATCGTATCTACTTTTAGAAACCTATAACTTTTGCTAAAAATAAAGAAATATAAAAAATTACTCTCACCGTCTTACAAAAATAAATTTATTTTTTATTTTTATCCGTCTTAAATTATAGACTATTTATTTTTTAAAGAATGCATTATAATTTTATTTTTTTTAATATATCCTTATTTAATTATATTATTATCAACTTCAAAAAAATAATCAACTCTAAAATTTTTCTCTCATTTTCTTGGGGCACGTGATTTCAATCCAATGTATTCATTATAGAAAGAAAGTAAATGAGGGTATAATAGTAAAATTGTGAAAAAAAATTATGATTTCAATTACATTAAATGAAGTTTCTTAATCTATGTGGAAAAAAAAATGAATCTATCTTTGTGGGACGGAGGGAATATAAATTTTGAAAAATGATAAAAAAAAAAAAATTGCAGCTCACGTAAGTATGTTATAAATAAATAAATAAATTATGTTGTGTACAAAATATTTAAAATATGTTATACTTTTGTTCTTTTTACACTTTTGTTCTTATTATGTGTTTTTATACATATTAGATATGGTATTAACTACGGGGGATTTGATATAATACTGTATCATATTGAGTGTATTATATATGTATTGTATCGAAAATTCGGTGCGCCAAAATTTATTACTATTACCATACTAAAAATTTTAGTGTACTGAATTTTGGTAAATATTAATATGGTGCAATATGATAAGATACATTACCAAAAAATTAATTCTAAAAAAAAAGGAGAAAAAAATATAAAATTGAAAGTGGAGTGAACAATCCACTAGTATTGCAAGCAATTACAACAAATCAACAATAGTATCACATGTCAACAATATATTAATTAATTCTTCAAACACACAAATTTGATATTTAAGAATAGTAAAGTAATCAATTCTTCTAATACAAAACTTTCATATTCAAATGGACTGGGCAGTGCATATACAATAATAAAATAGGCAATGAACATACAAAAACAAAATAAATAGCACACTGCAACTCACACTTCAAACTTTTTAAATTCACAAAATAGGCGGTGCACGTAGGAATTATATTTCAACCCTTCCATGTTTACAAAATAGGTAGTGCACTGGGTAATTTAAAGTGAAGCTGATCTTTAGCTTCGTTCTTCCAATCATTTGAGCACGATTATTAAGGGTAGTAATTTGTATAAAGGTCTCTCTTATTGTGCATTTGAATAATTTAAAATATAAGAAAATACCGCTGGGTGTGACTTACAAAATTGAAGGAGACCAATACATATATACGCAGATATATGAATAAATATATATAGGAATCTGAATGAGAGAGATGGAAAGATAGATAATTTACCTCAAACATATAAACCATTATATCCTTAAAATGGGTCCGATTGAACTGGTCCAAAGGGCTGGGTGGATGGTGGTGGTGGGATGGCAGTGGTGCAGTGGGTATAGGGTGGTCCGACTGAACTCCTCCAACTTTTGCTTTCTAATTCTACTTGCATTCCTAATTACTATTTGTTTCACAAGAGTAAGAATAAACTAAGATGCAATACATATATAAATACACAGATAAAAGAGCAATCCCATATGCTAAAAAAAAAAAAAAAACCGAATCGGACCGAAATCAAATAATTTGGGGAGTGTTTAGGTTCTATAGGTATGAAAACCGAAACCGAACCAAACCGAAGCCGAATTATGAAGTTTGGGGAGGGTTTGGGGTATCCCAATCGCTACCCCAACCCAAACAAAAAACACCCCTACCAGTGGGGAGATCTAAATTGTTTAGCACCTGACACCCACGGGTATAGATGAAAATAATAACATGTTGCATAAGAATCATTGTAGCACTAAATGAATGTTGTAATTATGTTTTGCCTATATTTGAGTAATTATTGTATGCTTTTTGAATATACATTAACATTACTTTTCTTATAAAACAAAACAATAAATTATCAAATACATTCGGTAAGTCGATTGGAAAATAGGCGAGGAAGGAAGTTTTGAACCTAAACGACTCATGTGATATTAAAAACACATGTAGTGGATAGCGTGTAAATATATATATATATATATATATTTTAAATACATGTATAACATATAAAATTAAATAAAAATTAAATTGCAATTAAATGATACTATTCTTGCGAAAACAAAGCTCGTGAATTCAGGTATGGTTACTTATGTAAATTCTTATTCCTTATTTTTAAAAAGGAATTATGACAGTACGAAAACTAAAAAGATAACTTCAAAATTTAAATTTTAAATTTGGCTTCATAAGTGCTAGTGTGCACTTAACTTTTATTTAATACTAGATGCGGACACATGCGTGTGCTATTTTCACGTATGCATATATTTAATAAAGAATCGAAAGAATAAAATATAAAAATATTGTTTATTCAATGTTAAGACATTTTTATTTTTAACCTAAAACTCAAAGGTTCAAATTCGATCAATAATTTTTTTAATAAAAACAATAAATACATGAACAAAATATAAAATTTACCAAAATATTGTGTCATAACTGCTATATATTGATTCAATTTTATGTTAACTAGATTATATCACATATGCAATACATGTGTACATGTATCATCTAATTTCAAATGTAAATTGTAAAATAAGTAATGTTATTCAATAGTAAAATATAAACTTTTTAACCTAGATGTCGAGGGTTTAAACCTTGCAAGCATTTATTTTTATTTGAAAATATTATAAATGCAACTAATTTGGTGTTATAACAGTAAAAGATGGCTTCGCTTTTCATATACATGGATAAAGATAAATTAAAGTCAAAAGTTTTCCACCTTAAGAAGAAGAAGAAGAAGAAGAAATTTCTATAATTATGTCTAAGAGCATCTCCAATAAACTTCTATAATTTTGTTTTATCTAACTGACTACGCGAAAACAACGCGAGTTATTACACCCAAGTGCAGGTGGTCGGTCAAGTAATAAAAATTCGGTAAGTCCGAGGTCGATTCACGAAGAAGAAGGTAATTCTTTGACTTAGAAAAATTTCTTTCAAGAGGAAGAAGAGAAAAATAAAGAAAAGATGAAATGTGGAGGGAATGGAATAACAAGAATATAAAATAAAGTTAAATAAAATAAATAATAAAAATAGCGTGCTAAATTAACTAAATGCGTGAAAAACTTTTACTAAAATTAAGAATAAAAGGAGTTTGGGGTATTCATAAGTTTCGGGCAACACAACGGGCAATTCGGTGGACCGAGAATACTTTTCTAATTAATTTTTCTTTAAAAATCAGCATACTTTTCACAAGCTAATTGATCTCATAAACTCGTATTTTTTTGCAACAATTCATGCGTGACATGAACTATACGTATCAATACTAATTATGGAACCAATTCGCATTACTTAATTTTACCGAAAATACTTGTTTATTAAAGTGGAGTAGTGCTTGACACTACAAAACCTTTTATTAAAAGTGAGTTTAGAAATATTAAGCAAAATCCACAATTTAATTCAAATAGGTTAAAACATGATTAAAATTAAATTTGAACTAAAATGGGCGGTGAAAACACAAAATTGGCAATTTCGGTATCAAAAAGTAATGATTAAAAATACTATCGAAAACAGCGCGCTCTAGTTTGAAATTAAAAATATATATAACCAATTAATTTAGAGAGTATAGACCGATCTCTAACTTGATCGGTTAGGATTTAGCGCAAAAACAAAAATTCAAACTAGTTTGGTTATTTTGTCGAAAAGATTTTATTAAATTTATTATAAAAATATGCTATTAGCATACTAGGATAATAATTTAATAAAAATAAGATTTATTATGACCTATTAAACAATGAAAAATTAATTAGAATTTAATTCGGGTCCGAAAAATTATCGCGTCGGCATACCCGTTCCTTACGGACCCCTAATTAACGAACTAGCCAAACATATTTAATAAATTCATGGACAATAAAATAATTAAATAAAATAGCATATTTATATTCAAAAATGAAAAATTAATTAAAAACATAAGCATACAAATGTACTCAAAATTTTAAAGCAATCAAAAATTAAAACATGCGCAAAATAGAAATTATGGCTAAACATTTTTTTTTGAAAAATAAACAATCTTCCAACAACACAAATGGCCTACTGACTTTTGGAAAACTTGGGATTTGAGTCTCCAAATTAGTAGGGTTTTGTAGAGAATTAAAATACATTCGTTTTGATAGGTGGATCATCAAAATCGGCCAAGAAACGAAGAAGTTATGATTAAAATAAGAAAACACATATTTTTAGGGTTCTACGCGGAATTCTATGCGGAAATTCCAACAAAAATTATAAATTAAGCATTAATTTCAACAACAATCACATTCAAACACAATCAAAACATTAATTGAAAGAAATTAAAAAGAAAATTGAAAGAAAAAGAAACTTACAGTTACGCAGTTATTGAAGAACTATAATGGGACTCGCGCAAACTCAAATTGAAATAGAATTATACGATGTTTCTTATTCAATACAAGGCAAAAACTAAATGAAAAATTGAAAATATCTCTCTCTGATAGCAAAGGAATTTGAAATTATTGAAGAAAGACGACTCTAAAAAACTCCAATGGCGACTGTGCTCTCCAAAATCTATATCCTAATTTTCTTTTCTTTTTTTCAAAATTCAAAATTCAAAAATTAAAAATTAAAAATTAAACTAATTAATAAAATAAAATAAAGTAAATAATAATAACAATAATCCAAAAACTATTTTTAGTTTTTATCGTCTATCAAGTTGTTGGCTCGAGAGACTAAGTTTTTCAACTTAACTTCTCGGGTCAGCTTAAAAATAATAATTGAAACTTGTTGGCCGCATGATTTGAACACTGGACTAAGCATAAGTAGAGAGCTGGTCACTTGCCACCTAGGCTAAGGACCCCATTCGATAAATATTTGTATCATAAATTTAGGTATCATTTCGCGCAGGAATCTGCTCCTCCAGCGCACTGTTCGTATTTCGGCCATAACTTTGCATTCCGAACTCCAATTGACGTAAGGTTTTCACTCACGCGTAGATAACTCAAAGCTCTACAACTTTTGTCTCAGGAGTTTTCTTCAAATTCTATACGGGTAAATACCAGAAATAGCCGGAACAGAGATGTTGTGCGCGATAGATCTCTTATTTATTCAAAAATTTCTCGATTTGATTCAAATGACTCTTCTCTACTTGAGACTGATCTATTGGCTTCTCATAGTCTCTTCCATCAACTTTCTTCATGCTTGAGCTTGGAATTTTCTTTCGGTTCACTTCTTGAACTCAATTCAGCTCCGAATTTGACCGGCAATGACTAACTTTGGGGAATTTGCTTCTATATTCGTTCTTATTCATTTTTAACCTGTAAAAAGGCTAAAATGTACTAGAAACAAACATATTATCCTATTTCATGATTAAAACTCAATTCTTAACAATTTAGAATAATTAAAATCAAATTCATGCATATTAAGCCACCTAAATACATATAAAACTGCAATATTTTGGCTTAATCACTAACATCTCCAACATATGTTTGCATTTTGTGTAAAACATTGTACAAAACATACTTCCAATTTGTTTTTCCACACCAACATTCTTTATCCTCATAACTTTGATAAAACTTTAAAATGTAATATTTTTTAATAAAAATTAAACATTTGAAATCTACTCCTCAAGATCTACAAATCAAGATCTATTGTTATGATTAAATTATGTATAGAGAAATATCAAGAAAAATAATAGTAAATTGTATAAATTGACATTTAACATGTGTTATTATTTTATTGGTTATTTCAAATTTTACACAAGATTTTACAAAACTATCACCGGAGTACATTTTTTTTATGTTTCAAATTTTGTGTAAAAGTGGGTTGATATATTAGATTTATACTTTAATATTTATACAACCATTAGAAATATTCTAAGTATATTGCATATTTTAAAATTTTGATGTTTTTGCATTTTCCTTTTCTATGTAGAAATATAAATGGTAGTGCAGTATGACACTTTCCATTTCCAAACAAGTTTGGTAGTTTGTAAAGACGGACAATAAATGTTGCTAACCCTTTTGAGAAATTAAGAGCACGTTACTAATATGTAATGGTAAAATTACGGTATCTAAATTTAAATTAACATCATTAATGATTTTTTTCTATCTTTATTACGAGGTGTTCCCACACATATATTATATGCGATTAATATTTGTTCGAGGAACTAATAATCTCTAACTACAAGTACTTCCGGTAATAACTGAATTCTAGTAACTTAGAAAGAGTTATCTAGGACCTCTCTATACTCTTAGGGTGTATTTGACGCATTGGATTACATAGTAGGACTAAACAGGATAAAACAATTCCAATTCTTATGTGGGATTCATTAATCCCTCTTTCGGCAAGATAAGAAGATTTAGTAGGATAAATAATCGTCCCCGATATCCAATTCCGACAAACACTAAATATGGGATATGATAAAGTTATCATATCCCGCTATTTATTCTACACGTCAAATGCAGCTTTAGTTCAAATATGGGCATGTGTAGTTTGGCCCAAATTAAATTGAGCAAGCTCAAACTCAAGTTAGCCCACATTAAAATTCACCTTATATGTTTAAATTCAACTCACATTCTATTACGGTATTCGTGCCTAAATTCGGGGTGGTCCATACAAGAGAATTAAGTAGTCCTAAAAGACTTTATGCACTGATCCGCAAGGTCAACATATGTGATATGAACGTTCCAGCATATATGAAGATTAAAAAAAAATCACAATATTAAATAATATATGTATCCAACGTTCTATAAACCAACGTATACTCATAAAAGTTTAAAGCAATCTTGAATAGCATCTAAATTTATATAATACCATTACATAAAAAGATCTGTTAAAAAATATTGGACTATTAGGATCCGTTTGATAACAACATGAAAAAATAAAACAAAGATAGTTGATTTTTGTGAGAAGTTATAAAATAAGTTGAGACATGTGGTGAGTTGTCTTCTTACTTTGTTACTTTTTCCATGGAGAAATTTTCTTTGGTGGTTGAATAAAAAAATTTCACAAAAAAATTATGAATGATGAAAGATATTTACTCATGAAATGAAGAATATCTTATCATATGCCTTAATTTATTTTTTCACTTTTTATCAAATCAAGTGTTTTTATTTTTTTTTTTATATTGTTATCAAACATAGTCTTAAATTTTTTAATTATTAGTGGGGCTACTGTGTCTTGTAATGTATAAGCCCCAATAAAAGTGGGTTTAATTATAGATATTTAACATCATTAATAAATAATAATACATGCAAGCCAACTGGGCTCGGTTCCGGCTAAGTGGTTGAAGCTCAAGCTCGACTCAAATTTAATTAAAACTCGATTTTTAATATAACGGGCTGAACGGGCGGATTTCAAGCATGCAGCCCAATTGACACCCCTACAAATAAGTGAGGTTTTAAAGGCTGTCCAATTATGGGCCAAACTACACATGCCCAGCAAGAACTAGGCTACGCCATGCATACTGAAGTGGACTTCACATGTCCGTCTTGTGTGGGCCAGCTTTTACTTGTCTATTTTATATATAATAAACTATTATTTTCAAATAACAAATTTATTGAAATGACTTAAAAAATAGTTGTTAATTGTAGTTAAAATTTCTATAAAAAATGACTAATAAAACTTTGAGCAAGGCTACATCATCATCATCATCATTATTATTATTATTATATTGAAAATAAGAAATAGTAATAAAATTACACAGTGTAATTTTATACATATCTAATTATAAGACGTAGTTAAATAGTATATAATTATCACTTTACTACTGAAATAACTTTGTTCTTGACACTTCATGCATTGAAAACGCCTATTGGGGCTCTTATACTTATTGCGCAAAAGGTTTCTACATTTGAGGTTATTGTTTTTTTCATTCTTGTATTTTTAAATAAATTTTGATTATATTTTAAATTAAAAAGTGGGACAAATAAATTTTTTATGTTTAACAGTCTGTTTAGATTGAAAGGAATTGATGGAAAGGAAATATTTAATTAGGACGGGAAGAATGTAATAGAATGTAAATGAATGAGTTTAATTTTATTATTATTTAGATATTAAAGATGGAATGAAAATAAATTTTGTTTGGATAGAAAGAAGAAAATAAATAAAATCAATGTGGTTTAATATATTGTTAACAAATTATGATTAAATTTTGAATAACGTAAATAAAAGGAATAAAGGGGATTGTCATTCCCTCTATTTCATCTTCACTCCCTCTCATAAATTTCTCCAAACAAGTGAAATGCAATATTTCTTCCTCTTTTATTTTTCTTTCCCTCTCATTCCTTAATTTCAAATGGACTGTAAGGAAATTTCATCTGCCCGAAGTCCACTATTTATTACACTTCAATGCGTGAGATAGTTTAACTTTAACATTGATATAATAAATACTCACCAAGCGTATAAGGTTAGTATGGTCAATTCAATATTTTGTTGCTATCTTTAATCACATTCTCATATACATGTCATAACAATTTAATTTACATTTAAAAAATAATAATTATATAAAAATAGTTTATGAGGGAGTCTAAAAGTAAATGATCCACCAGATGAACTCAGGCTAACTTCCCCCAACGACTATCACAGAGCCAAGCAAACACATTGTGAGGAAACCTTCGTCTAAACTTCGCTGTGTGATCTTGAAGCAACATTATGAGGAAACCTTTGTTTAAACTCTGATGTGTGATCTTGAAGCAGTTAAAGATAGATAAAAAAGAAGATGCAAATATGCTTGAGAGAAATATTCACGATCCCATGATTTGGGGGATTTGCCAAGTTTGTTTATAGGAATTATCTTTTTAGAGTATCTTAAACAATCTTGTAAATATATATGTTTTATAAAATTTATACAACCTTAAAAAAAATTGATCTCCAATTACTGGTGAAGCCAATAAGGGGCAAGCGGGGGTGAGCGCCCCTACTTGGTTCCGAATTTTTTGTACCATAAATGGGGTCTTTTTTAAAAAAATAAAATTATAAGGACTTTTATGCAAAAACATATACTTGATTGCACCTAAGTGCAAAAAATAAAACTTTCAATTAAACACCACCACCGCTCACAGCTTTAAGCCTCACTTATTTCTCAATTCTTTTAACTCTCATGTTCTCTCTTATCTCCTCTCCTCTCCCATCTCTTTCTCTTTTATTTCTCCCATAAGTTCACCCGCTCTTCCATTACTCCATACTGCTGTTAGCCCACCACCACTCCTCCATAGTCCACGGCACCAATGAGGCAGTGATCACTGTGCTGGCGACTGGCGTGCAGGTGCAGCGTACTGCTCTTTACTCTCCTATTCTCCACCACAAGCTCTTTTATAAGGTAATATTTCTAGATTTACTTTTCAAAATTATGGATTAAATTAATTTTTGATTAGTTGCATAATATTAGTTGTATTTTTTTATTATTTAGGTCTATTGTTGATTTTGTGAGTTATGTCTATTATTTAGTTGCATAATTTTGTGATTTAGGTCTAATTGTTTAAACTCCAAATTGTTGAATATTAACTATATTGTTGATTAATTACATAATTTTAATTATGTTATTGACTAGTTTGATAATATTAGTTGATTTAGGTGTTTAGCCCTTAATTGTTGAATATTAGTTCTAGTTTCATAGTATTTTGTGATTTAGGTCTAAAATCATAAAGGGCGCGCTATGCAATTGAATAAGAGATGAATTTATGAATGATTGTTTGGTGACATATATTGAACAAGAAATTTTCAATAATATTGACAAAAAGAAAGTGTTGCAATACTTCAAAAATATGAAAAACCATATAATGATATTGCAATTTTTCATAATTATTCGCATTTGCTATTTTAATTGTATGAACTATTAGTATTAATGATATTGTGTTTGCATTAAAATTTTAAGATTTTAAATATGATTTGGCGCGTTTTGAATTTCGCCCCCACTTAGTTGAAATCCTGGCTCCGCCACTGTCTCCAATAATCTTTTTAAAGTTTGTTTTGTGTAAAATGCACCCTCAATTTACACTAGCATGATAGCTTTATTTCTCCTTAATTTTTATATAAAATCTTAAGATGTTATAACTTTTGATATAAAGAATGGATTTCAATAAAAATTATCTACTCATCAAGACTTATAAAAGTTCCATTAAGATTATAAAATTTTGTATAAAAAAAATTCAACAAAAAATTATGAAAATATACATAAAATTACATGCAACAAATGTTGATATTTTATTGGTTATTTCAAATTTTACACAAAAGATTACAAAAGTACTATTTAAGTGAATTTTTGCAAGCACCAAGTTTTGTGTAAATATGTGTTGACACATATGATATACACTTCAACTTTTACACAGCAGTTGTAAATGCTCTTAGCCAAACTTAGCCACTCAGAGTTTGTTTCATAATCAAACACTTCCATATTCAAAGATGTAAATCAAACCTATACTTATAAATAGGTTAGGGGTAAACCAATGCTAGGAATTCAATGTTTACGAATGTTTATGAATCCTTCATACACCATAGTCAAATCCTTGTACTTCTTTATTTTTCAACATAGTTATAGGAAAAACACAACCACAGGTGGATGTACATCAGACCAACTATCCATTAACTTAGAAATTCCATCTCATTTATTTTATCTATATCAATTATACTATAGTAGTCTAGCATCGTCATTGTCATCATATTGTGAACAATTGGTTTACAGATTTATTGACCTTACAATTTATACGATAAAATTCTCTTAAAGCCTTTGTGTTTTGACAAAAAGAAAAGAAAAAGAAAAACCTATGTCACTCCTAAATATTCAATAAAATGTCGCGAACATCTTTTCGAGTTTCAAAAATATTTAAAATATTTATCTTATGTAGGATTGTAGGAACGGACCCATGAATGTTAGAGGGGGACTTAAAAAAAATCAAATTTCTTTTGCATGTAGGTAGTAGATAAATATAAGCGAAAATACCAGATTTAATGGAATAACTTATACATTTGGATTAGATAAATTTCAATCGAGCCTGAGTTATTGTCATGGTTTATTGAAATTTAGGAATATAAATTCCCAATGGTTTGTCTACGAATACTCTCTTATCCTCTATGACAAGGCATTCTAGACATTGTTTTTCTCTAGTTGGCATACATTTTGTGTTCATAAACAACCTAAAAAACATTGTCTCCGGTGATAGTATTTAAGGCACATTTTGCATTCTCTTTATTGAATTTTATTTTAAAAATTATGTAAAGAATGAATATTTCTTTATAAATTTTCATGAGCGTTTTTTAAGAATACAAATCTAATGAATAAAAAATATATTTGTAACATGTGTGAAAAAATTAAAGATTTACATATTTCATGAATAGAAAGGATATTAGAAAAAAGTGTGGAAAAAAAAATTAAAGATTTACATATTTCATGAGACACGTATCGATAGTATTTGACAAAATTATTAAATACAGGAAAAAAATATAAGCCTTCTCCAAAACAGAAGAAAAAAATAGAACACTAGTTATTTTATTCTCTCTTCAAAATAAAAAGTAAAGCAAAAGAAGCCACACATTTGGTAACTTAATAGGGTGGTTAAGGGCAAA
Source organism: Lonicera japonica (assembly GCA_021464415.1). Classification (NCBI taxonomy): domain Eukaryota; kingdom Viridiplantae; phylum Streptophyta; class Magnoliopsida; order Dipsacales; family Caprifoliaceae; genus Lonicera; species Lonicera japonica. Next base: position 15,242,621 of record CM038463.1, read on the forward strand.
GAAGTAGGTTTAAACTCTCAAGCAAACAATTTTGCGAGCTGTTGCGAGCATTAATGTATTGTATTTTAACTGAATTAGAAAAGTGCTAGGTGATGGCTCCAAACACCTTCATCATTGAAAAAGAAAAAAAGTAAAAAAATGCTGCACTCTTTTTTACTTTTTGTTACACTACCTATCTTTCTAGCCCATTAGAATGTTGGGATTATGAAAAAAAGTATTTTTCATTTCTCCTTTACAACACATTTGATGATTCTTCACAAAAGAATGACATAAAGCAAACATTTATAATGGCACATTTTCTGGCCTATTTCATCAAGTAATTTATTCTTTTTGCAATTATAGAGGCGCCACCATGAAAGAGTATATGCAACTTTTTTGAAAAAAAGCAAGTTAATTCTTTTTAGAGAGAGAACAAAAAAAATTCAGGGAGGGAAAGGGATGTGAGAATGGACTCTAAATTCTAAAAGCATAATCAAGGACTAGGACAAGAAGCTACTGCAAAAAATATGGGTGTTAAGACCTTTTGAATGATTAATGTAATTCACAATAAAATTAACTTCTTCTTATTATTATTTTTATACGTGTGGTTTAATATAAATATTAATGGGTGATATTGTGTAATTTTTTTAAACAATTTGAGTGCGGGTAATTATATGGTTAAGGGGTAAAATGTTAAAAGCATTTACTTTTCATACCAAAAGTCACAAGTTCAAGTTTTTATTTTAATTCCTGAAAGATATTTTAATAATATAATGCGAGGACAAGTTTGAGTTTGGTCTAAATTTTAATTCAGACTCAAAATTTTGTTCAAACTTAACTAATACCTTACTTAAAATTTAATGGGCTAAACAAGCAGACTTTGCGTTTATTTGATCTAATTGAAAACCCCACTTTTAACATAATCAGCAGCACTTATCTATACACATAAGTAAACTGGAGGAATTCCTCCTTTTCTTCCTTATTAATTACGGCGCAATAAATACTCCATCTCCAAATTAAACCTACACAATACTTTATGTTATTCTAGAGCATTCTTTTATTCATCTTCTCCTCTCTCCGATTTACTCATCAATTATGGAAAGCCCTTGCTTTTCCCTATGTTCATTGAACAATCAGTAAGCCAACGCAAGCCATTAAACAATCTGTATAATGCCAACGTAAGCCATAGAGAATCTGTTGTGGTAAATTTCTAATTTTTTAAAAGGTATTTATTCTCCTTTTCCCTTCTTTATTCTTCGTGTTCAGCCTCAAAATGGAGAAAGTTTTTCTGCTTATGCTAGGAGTCCATAATAAATACATCAATTAATTTTTCCATCTTCATGCTGTTGTAGACACCCCAATCTGTGACCCCCGCAAGAACCCTAATGACCTTCAAGAACTGTTGTTTTGGGGCCCGGGACCCACCCGAACACCCGAAACTTCCCCGAAAGGGTTTGTTGGCCAAACAAACCTTTTTTTTTCAAAAGAGATTGTCGCACGACATATCACATTGTCGCGCGACAATCCCTGATATGTCGCGCGACAATCCCACTATGTCGCGCGACAATCCCCCTCTGCATCAGACCATCCACTCTCTGACACATCAGTTTGTCAGAAACATCACTTCAGTCGTTTGTCGCGCGACATTGACACATTGTCGCGCGACATATCACAGTGTCGCGCGACACTTGCCCTTTTTGGAGAAATGTCGTGCGACAATCCTCCCCGAGCAGTATAAATAGGCCAACACCCCCAAGGGTTCTAGGCAGCAACTTGGGATCAAAGAATTCTGAATTTTAATCTTATTTTCTAGTCTTTTATCGAGCTTTCTCTATTATCGTCTTATTTCTGAAGAGTTATCGAATCTATTCTCGACACTCGACGTGTCCCGTCTCTGAAATCAAATTCTCGGAAATATCTGAAGAAGGAAAAGATTATTATCGCCGGAAATCTCTCCGCCGCATCATATTTTCTTTCTTATATTATTATTCTCATTGGGAAGGTAAAGAAAGTCTCTTCTAGTATTTAAAATTAGATATATGTGCACTTGTTTTATTTCTGTTATTTTGTCCACGTTTTATTTGAATAAACTTATTGCCAAGTTACAAATAGTCTACCGTTTTCAAAACAAAAGACCCTAATAAAACCATTTTCAAAACCAGAAGAGTAAGTACATTATCGTTCGGAATAAAATCCTGTTTTTAAAACCCGGACCGATAAAACTTACCTAGGAATTAAAACCCGGCGTATCTTGTCTGGTTCATAGATTGCGATACACCCAGTAGAACTCCCCTCAAGATTTCCAATTTCATATTGAATTAGTTCCACTACAAGATCCGAACCTTTCCAAAATAATCACGACTCGAGAAAACCGTCATTATCTGAGGAAATAATACGGAATACTCTTTCAAAATAAAAAGGTTTTTGTCATTTGTCATTTACATCTTTTAAATATAAAAACATCGGATCTCGGAATACAAGGTTTTCATCCCTTTTCCCGTTTTTCCCCAAAATTAGGGTTTTCACTTAGAAAGTAGTAGACTGTCAGTAAAAGCATCCAAGTTCTTCAACATAGAATAAACATATAAGACCACTAGAGACCGAGAGGGCGGAATGGGTGCTTAACACCTTCCCAAACCGTAATATAGTTTCCGAACCCTATAGAATCCTGGTTTCGTAGACAAACATGTAAAGGAAAGGCTTGCCTATAGCCTTTCCTCTTACATGACCCATTTTTGTCCGTTTTCTCGTAAAACGTACTGGCGACTCTGATGAACCCCTTTTCATCTAGAAATAGAACATAGGGACACTTGATCTGAATCAACAGAGGAACTCCAGCAAATGGAACGACGGAATCCATTCCGACGTTTCAGACGCCCAACCAAACGGGGACGAGACCCGGGGGTCGCATTTGCGGATTCTCACAGTGGCGACTCTGCTGGGGACTGTTAGAAAACTAGACTCTTATATGTGGACCTTTGTTTATCTGTTGAATACTTGCTTTTACTGCTTTCCCTACTTATGTTAATTGATTGAGAAGAAACATTTTTTTTCTAAAAGTCGGAGTTTTTCAAAATACGCAATCAAGATGAATGATATTTGTGAAACCAACCTTTTGAAACTTTGCACACACTTTTACAAAATCATGCATTGTTTCTACGAGTGTGAATTTACCCCAACCCCTCGGAAGTATTATAAGTGAGTAGGGAGTTGGCTTGCTTGGGCCAACATAAACCGAAAGCATTTACTTCCACTCTCCTTGGCTAAGTACGCCCCCGAGGTATATCGAGTGACGAGAACACTCACGTACCCGGGAAGTATATCAAAAGACTCTTGCACGTACCCGCCCTTGGGGTATATCGCAAGGTCTTGCCAAATAGGAGGGAGCCTGAAGCCTTAACCGTTCGTACACCTGCGCTGCATATAAGATTGAGTCGGCTAAAACACTTGTCAAATAGCCGTAGGGGATGTACCACCTTACGGCTTACTTTTCAACACCTTTTTAAAATCCGAGGCTATTCTCGGCAATTTTTAGTGTTTCTTTTGGCAAAAATCGAGTCGCATCGTAGTCTTCTTTCATCTTCGCCACGTGATTTCATCTACAGTCGTGAAGCGACGACAGACTGGAAGGTTGGGCCGGTCGAGATCACACCGGGAGACTAGTAAAACCAAGCACACCTGAAATGGCCGATAGACACGAAAATCAGGAGACAGATCAGAGCCTAGCCGAGGCATCTGCAGTTCAACCAACTTTAGCCGAGATGTACCGTTTGCTGATGACCATCAGCATGAATTTGGCAAACCTCACAAGCGAGCAACAGAGCACCCGGACTCGAATGGAAGAGTTATCAGCCGAACGAACTGCACCACCAGGGTTTGAGCGGCTACCCCCGAATCGAGACCAGAATCAAGGGCAGTCTTCCCAAGTACTTCCCCCAATCCAAGGAACCAATCCACCCCAAACGGGCCCTATCATAGCTGATCCCGTTCAAACCGACCCCAACAATCAGAACTAATGGGCCCCAGATTCAGGCCCCACTTACCAATAGCAAGAGCCACCCATAGTTTGGCCGCAACCCCAAGTACAACCCGACTTTGACCCCCAATACCAACCATGACCACAAGTTCCCGCAAGACCCATTCCACCACCGGCCCTAGTAGCCCCTCCCAATGAGTACCCAGACATCAACCGACTCCGGGCAGTGTACGCAAAATCGGTTATAGCTCGGGAACAGCCCGATGAGGTGTCAAGAGAGAGCGAAGAAATGAAGAAATTGAAAGAGCAGATAAAGATTCTACAAAGAGGGATTTCTCTGATAAAAGGGGCAGACGAGATCACAGACATGAACGCATTTTCCCTCTACCCAGAAGCCAGACTACCTCAAGGATTTAAGCTCCCCTCTATCACTAAATTCACAGGTACCACACCCCCCAAAACCCATCTCCAATCCTACATCAGATCCATGCAAGTATCCGGTTGTGGAGAGCCGGAACTGGCTCAGGCCTTTCACATGACTCTCACGGGGGCCGCCCTGAGATGGTTTTTTGATCTAGAGAAACACCACACAAAAACTTGGGGAGATATCGTCAAGGAGTTCATGACCAAATACGGGTCCAACGAGAGTTTGAAAATTACCCGTAAACACCTGGAGATGGCCAAGCAAGGCGAGAAAGAGAGCTTCAGCGACTTTGACACCCGCTGGAGAGAAATGGCCTCCCAAATGTCCAAACGGCCCAATGAAGAAGAGCAGTTAGAGATCATACAGAAGAATTTTACTCCAGTCGTATTGAACTGCATGGGAAAGCATGTTTTCCCACACTTCAGAGCCCTGTTGAGTATGGGGTCACAAGTTGAGGAAGAATTGGCCAAAAAGGCAGAAATGGACACCAAGAAGGCCTCTTACACCGGAAGAAAGACGGCCACTCCAGCCGTAAACCAACTAAGCCCATACCCGTATCAACAAAACCCTTTTCAATAGTCACCAGAAGTCCCCCCAATGAATTGGCCTGCGCAAGGAGACTCTTCGAGCACCGAGGCCAAGAAAAAGAGAAATTTCTGCACCCTCCCCACTACTCTGGTCAAAAGCCTGGAACTACTCCAAAAAGCCGGACTGATCACTCCACTCAACCCACGCCCCCCACCAAACCCTATTCCCGGCACCTGGAGAATGAATGAGAACTGTGCATACCATCAAGCGGCAGGCCATGACACGGAACGCTGCTTGGCTCTCCGCCATCGTATCCAGGACCTTATTGAAGCCGGAACCATCCCCGCACCCGGCGGGCCCAATGTTACCAACAACCCCCTTCCCAATCATGCTCCACCTGCGGGAATTAACGTCTTGACCACTGATGAAGAAGGCTTTGATCCCGTAGGACTCATTCGGGATGACCCAGCCTATAAGGCGCCTGTTATGCTACCGGAAAAAGCACAAGTTGCCCCAGGCCTCAACCCGATAATCGACTAATGGATGGCCAAGATGAACTTCCTACCTGGGCAGGGCTTAGGAAAGACAAATCAGGGGATCTCGCAACCACTCATAATCAAAACCAATCCCGGGAAAGCTAGGATAGGATGGACAAGAAGAAACAGCCATGGAAACCCCGACCCCCCCATAAGGAGACAATCTGTATAACAGAAACCTCCCCCGGGACCTTCAGTTGGTCGGAAGAGCCAGAGACATCAGAAATCTCAGAAGGATCAGACTCAGCATCCCTTTGGATACAACAGATTACCCGCTCAGGAATGGTATACTAGCCACCACCGATGGATGCCGAGAAATCATCACCTCCTAAGGAAGTAGGAGAAGACCGGGTACTGGAACAGTTAAAGAAAACGCAGGCACACATTACCATTTGGGGTCTCTTGGTTGCCTCCAAACCTCACAGGACCGCTTTTATTAAACTCCTAGATGAGGCTGTCATATCGCCAGACTCTACGCCCGAACAACTGCCAAACATGATCGGATCACTTACGGTCCAAAGAAGTCTGTCGTTTTCAGATGAAGACTTATCTCCATTGGGAAGGAAACACAGCCTGGCCCTCCATATCACTGTCAGGACCCGAGGGAAAATCTTGCCACAAGTTCTCATCGACAATGGGTCGACCATAAATGTTTGCCCCCTGAAGACCGCTAGATGCTTGGGTATCTCGGATTCAGAGCTTTCCCCATCCGCCGTAACCGTCAGGGCCTATGATAATACCCAGAGAGCCGTTTTGGGTTCTCTGAAGCTTGATCTCATGGTCGGTCCGGGAAACTTTCCAGCCGACTTTCAAATCATAGACATTCTCTCCAATTTTAACCTATTGTTGGGAAGGGCATGGCTACACGACATAGGAGCACTCCCCTCCTCCTTACACCAAAAGATCAAGATACCGTTCGAGGGGAACGAAATCACCATCCAAGGAGATCCTGAAAGGACCTTGGCAGATCTGGAATTACCGGTTTTAGGCATCGGGAGTCAGAGTATACAGCTGGGAGGCTTTTCCTACGAGCCTCAAGTACAAACTCTCAGCACCCAGATGATCGAGTACCTTCCCCCTGACAATATCCCCGGTCTCAGCACCAAGATCACAAATATGCTGAGAATGATGAAATACTTACCTGGAGCCAGTCTGGGAATGGGACAGCCATGATTACTTCAAGCCTTGGAACCAGTAATAAGGTACGAAAGGGAAGGTTTGGGGTACCAACACACTGAAGAGGACGATCAACAAAAAAGGGGTCGAGGGCATCAGTATCCGAGTTTCAGCTCTCTGAACGGATTTTTTGTTAAAGAAGGAAAGGACTTCCCCTTTTGCGGCTTTCAGGAGCCTTGGAGAAACAGCGACGGAGAGAATCTTCCAGGATGGGAAATTTTCTATGAAGAGAACCTCTATATCAAGGAAAAAACCATACACAGCTTCTCTACCAAGTTGACAATCGGGCCGAAGGAAGAAAAAGAAGACAAGAAAGGCAAAGAGGAAGAAATAATCGGAGATCTCTTCGATATTATGGCTCTGGGGGATGATGAGCCAAAAGACGACCCTGTACACTTGATATACGCTGATCCAGACTACCAAAGAGAAAGGGAAAAGAGTGAAATTGTAAAGGTGAAAGATAAGAGTGAGGGTAAAGATAGGGAAGAGTCACTCCTAAATGAACTTTTTAAACTTGTACCTGTAAATACTATTATCAATGAGGAAAACTCTATTTTGCGTTATCCTATTATTTTTAGTTCTGTAATTGCTTATATGGAATTAGAAAGATTGAACGAACACCCTGAACGGGAGGAGCAGCGTATACAGAGAGAGGAAAGAGACACTCTTGTAATTAACCTCGGAACAGAGGAGAAAAGAAGAGAGGTCCGCATTGGGGCAAGCCTAAGTGAGACAAAAAGAGAAGAATTCACACAAACTCTGAAAGAGTATGTGGATGTCTTCGCCTGATCTTATGCGGATATGCCAGGTTTGAACAGTCAGATAGTCATGCACGAGATACACACCAAGCCAGAATTTAGGCCCGTCAAACAGAAGTTGAGGAAACTTACGCCAGAATGGTCCTTGAAAGTGAAAGAGGAAGTGATGAAACAATTGAGTGTGGGTTTCTTACGGGTAATCGAGTACCTTTTATGGTTAGCCAACATTGTGCCCGTTCCAAAGGCTAATGGGAAGGTCCGCATGTGCGTGGATTATCGAGATCTCAATAAAGCTTGTCCAAAAGACGATTTTCCATTGCCCAACATCGATTTGATAGTAGATAATACTGCCAACCACGCCCTGAAGTCATTTGTGGATGGTTTTGCCGGGTATAATCAGATCAAGATGCACCCGGATCACCAGGAGAAAACATCATTCTTCACACCATGGGGAACATACTGCTACACCGTTATGCCATTTGGGCTGAAGAACGCCGGGGCAACGTACCAGAGGGCAGCCACCGCTATTTTTCACGATATGATCCATAAAGAAGTAGAGGTGTATGTGGACGACATGATAATCAAATCAAAAGAGAGGAAAGGTCACGTACCAGCTCTGCGAGCCTTCTTTGATCGCCTCCGCCAGTATCAGATGAGACTCAACCCGCAGAAATGTGTGTTCGGGGTAACCAAAGGAAAGCTCTTGGGCTACGTTGTTAGTAAAAAAGGAATCGAGATAAACCCTGCCAAAGTTCGAGCTATCCGAGACATGCCCGAACCTCATACCGAGAAAGAAGTCCGGGGATTTTTGGGTAATTTGCAGTATATCAGCAGGTTCATCTCTCAGCTTACTCAAACTTGCGAACCCATCTTCAAACTCCTAAGGAAGTCTTCACCAGGAGAATGGGACGACCAATGCCAGGAAGCCTTTGATAAGATAAAAGACTACCTCTCCAGCCCCCCAGTATTAGCCCCACCACAAGCCGGACTACCACTTATCTTGTACCTAACCGTCACTGATTCAGCCGCGGGAGCAATGCTAGCCCAACACCTGACTGATACCCGAAAGGAGCAAGCCATCTATTTTCTCAGCAAGAAGCTGTCCCCGTTTGAGATGAACTACACACCATTGGAGAAATCATGCACCGCTCTCGTCTGGGTAACACAGAAACTACGGCACTACATGCTAGTTTTCTCAGTCATCCTGGCATCACGGATTGATCCGTTGAAATACCTCTTCGTGAAACCGGCTCTCTCGAACCGAATGGCAAAATGGTTATTTCTACTCTCCGAATTCGACATCACCTACATGACCCAGAAGGCAGTCAAAGGCAAGATCATAGCTGATTACCTGGCCCATAATCCGATATTGGGAGACATGCTAGAAGAAGCCGAGTTCCCGGACGAAACCATCATGAATGCCGAGATCGATGAAGACTGGAAGTTGTACTTTGACGGGGCCGCCAATTGAAACGGAAACGGGATAGGCATCCTGTTAGTCTCTCCGGACCAAACTCACTCCCCGGTATCATATCGTCTGGACTTTTTCTACACCAACAACATGGCTGAATATGAAGCCTGCATACTCGGGTTAAAGATCGCTCTTCAAAGGGGTATAAAGAAAATACAGGTATACGGAGATTCAGCACTAGTGGTCCACCAAGTTCTGAAGGAATGAAAGATCAGGGATGAGAAATTAGTCCCTTACCTCGCCCGACTGGAAGATGTCGCGGGAAGGTTCGAGCATGCGGAGTTTTACTATGTCCCCAGGTCTCAGAACAGTTTTGCTGACGCACTGGTATCCCTGGCATCTATGATCGATATTCCGGAGGGGATGGAAGAAATAACCCTCACAGTACAAAAGAAATCAGGACCCGCACACTGCATGGCCCTTGAGGTAGAGATTGAAAAAGACGATGACTCAACCGCTTGGTTTTATGACATATGGAACCTGCTGAAGAACCATCAGTATCCCGAGAAAACAGACAAGAAAACGCGGGTCACGCTCAAAAGACTAGCATCAGGATTCATACTCTGTGCCGGAAGATTGTATAAGAGAAACTACGACGTGACTCATCTTCAATGTCTCACCGAAGAAGAATCAGTTAGAATGATGGATCAGATACATGGGGGCGATTGCGAACCTCATATGAGCGGACATACGCTTGCCCGCAAAATCATCAGACAAGGTTATTTTCGGTCTGCCCTGCAGACTGACTGCGCTAACCACGTACGCCGTTGTCACAAGTGCCAAATTTATGCTAAATCCCAGAAGCTTCCTCTGAAAGAGTTGTACAACATGACTGCTCCCTGGCCTTTCGCAACTTGGGGAGTCGACGTCATTGGGAAAATCTCGCCCAAAGCCAGCAACGGCCATGAATTCATACTAGTAGCCATCGATTACTTCACCAAATGGGTGGAAGCCAAGTCTTACCAGACCCTAGATGCCAAGAAAGTTGCCCGATTCATCAAAAGGAATATTGTCTGCCGATATGGGGTCCCACACGAGATCATCTCGAATAACGGCACCCACTTCGAAGGAGAAGCTAATACAATCATGGAAGAATACGGTATCACCCGAACAAATCTTCGCCATATAGACCACAAATCAATGGGGTAGTTGAAGCCGCCAACAAAAATTTGAAGAATATCCTAAGCAAGATGACCGACACCTGCCGGGACTGGCCGGAGAAATTACCATATGCATTGTGGGGATACCGCACCACCGAGAGGGTCTCCACCGGGGCAACCCCGTTCTCACTTACATATGGAATGAAAGCAGTCCTCCCTGTCGAATTAGAAGTCCCTTCCCTCAGGGTAATGCTAGAAAATCAAGTCAATGAACTGGAGTGGGTCCAGGCACGATATAACGAGCTAGCCCTACTGGATGAGAAAAGATTAAAAGCCGCGTACCACCATCAAGGGTATCAGAAGAGAATCGCTCGAGCATTTAACCAGAAAGTGAGGACTCGGGGTATCAATGAAAATGACATCGTATTGAAAGAAATTCGAGAGCCAGCCAGAGATCCGAGGGGTAAGTTCGGGCAGAAGTGGACAGGGCCGTATATCGTCAAAGAAATCGATACAGGGGGCGCCGCTATACTCGCTGACTTAGACGGACAGTTACTACATTCACCAGTCAACATGGACCGACTGAAGAAATATTATCAATAAGGCACAACATGTATAGATAAGAACTACGTAAACCTGAGCCCCAACTCGAAATTGTATTTTGGAAAAATCAAAAAAGGGGAACGTAGGCAACCTGAGAAGTGACTTCAGGCCTGGTTTAAACTTTGTAAAGAAATTTATTTCCCATAAAAGGTCCCTTCATATATTATTAAGAGGTGGTTCAGAACACCGAAAGTTACAAAGAAAATACAGCATACAAGAAGAAACTAATCCCTAGGGGTTGGCCACACTGGGTCCTCAGCGGCCAAATCAATTCGAGCCTCATCCAGAATCTAGTACGCAAAAACAATGTTATTTTCTGAAGGCTCAGAATCCATGAATCGGAACCACTCCATTTGAAGGGGGTCATCAATCAGTTCTCCTGCCAGGGATTGCCAGCAAGAGCGGATGATATCAGCCCGGAGGGGCCGGGGAATATCGAAACGAGCATAGTTGAACTGCCGAGTCAGCCGAGCACGCCACATCCTCTCCACTGATAAGGAAACATACGGAGTCATAAATTTAGACTTAGAGGAGAAGTTATTCAAACCAAGAGGAATCTCTTGAGGAACGTTGAACTGTCGAAGAAGACGTCCGGGGAGATAAAAAGAGGTAAACCAAAGCCCGCGAAGCCGAACATAGTTCTGACCCCCTGTACTAAGCACCATCGCCCTCAGCTTCCACCAAGGAATGTTCCACCGGATAGCCCGAAAGTTCTCCGAAAATCACACCGTCCAATCAGAGGAAGACATGGTCAAAGCCCCAAAGAGGGGACGACGGAAGAAATGTGTAGGATTATCAAGCCGAATCCCGTTGAAACCCACCGATCGGAAGCGCTCCAGCAGCCACATGTATAGCAAACGCGGACTCCCCCTGAAGAAGGGTGAAGCCCCCCGTTGAACCTCATCAAGACCATTCAGGGTCTCTGCAAGAACGATCGGCACTATAGACTCCCAATTTCTAGCCTGGTAAATCAAACTCAGAATAGTCGGATCGACACGGGAGGAACCCGTCACCAGCAACATATCAGAAACAAGGCAAATCAGGGCCGCTGCAGTACGCCCCACGCCATAAGAGGCCCTATCTTCATAACAATGAAAGAACCTCACCATTTTATGGAGGTCAAGGAGTCCGTCGGTAATGAAACCATCACAGGCCGCTTGGGGAATGGCTAACAGAGCAATTAGCATGTCGCGGGGACCAATTTCTTCTATGGGAACTGCCATTGGGAGACGAACATTAGAACGCAACAGCCAGGAGAACTCCTCATAGGTCGGGCAGAGCTCATCTAGTCCAAAGCGGAAGAGATGGTCCGCAGGACTCCAGAAATACAAGGCACCTAACAAAAAGGAAAAGTCGACAGGACGATGGCGCCAGCCCGCTAAAGGACTAAAAGCACCGAAGTTCAGACCGTTTTCAAAAGATATCAAAGCATCTCGGGCATTGATGAAAGAAAAATCAGAATTTGTTCGATAAGAAGACATTTCTGGAAGATGTGGGGATGAAGGAAGGAAGATGGGTGTATTTATAGCAAAAAAGAGGGACCTGTGCCTGTTTGTCGCGCGACAAACCCATTTCCAGGAGGGATTGTCGCGCGACAAACCCATCTAGGGGTACCCTAATTTTGTTTTTCTTACACATAACAGTCATTTTTGCCAAAAAGAATCACTTCTGGATGCTTTCTTGTTCTCACTTTGTTCTTTTTGCAGGAAACTTAAGTATCGCTACACTACAAGGTATGGCTTCTAAATCGCCGACTCTATATATATATATATATATCTTTCACAGACAGAGAATAAAAGAACAAATCAGACACAGATAAAAGATATTTTATAAATCCAATAAAAGAACAATATATGTCTAAACATGTCTAAATAAATACATATCTGTCCAAACTAATACTAAATGCAGAAGGGAAAAACTAATCTACTCGAGCGCGTTTTGACACGCTCCCACTATCACCCGAGCCCTCCTTGGGGGTAAGATCAACGACTGGGACACCGGGAACAGGAGGAACTGCTGCCTAGGAAGGCCCCGTAGACTGAACCGGTGCCGTCGGACGGATCACCGAAGATCGGGATCGCCTAGAGGTCCGACTGCTACTCCGCCTAGACTCTGACCGAGCATGAGAGGAAGTCAAGGGGTCGTCCGGCCGTAAGGAGACGTTGATATCCCTCTGATAGTCGCGCATGTAGGCTGGAGGGTCTCGACCGACGTACTGGAGCAGGTTCCAGCTGTAGAGGTACTGGGCGTGCCAAGCCCGTAGATCTGCCACCCGTACACTCACCCTCTGTAAAAGGACATAAGATAAGAGAATCAGCACAATCAAAATGAATAGATATAGATATAAAGGTATCAGGAGAAGTTGAAGAAGGTACCTCATCATCAGGGCGACCACCCAAGTAATCAAAAGTATCCTCGGGAAGAGGGTACTCAGGGACAGTGTATCGACGTAGTCCTGCGCCGACATAGGAGATATCCCTGGGAAGTGGGGGTAAATCTACCCACGAAATAGACGACCCCGCCGGAACACCAGCAGAAGTGGACCCGCCCTCCTCATGGATCGGAAACAGGGGAGGCCGGGATGAAGAACCCCCGAAACCTGGAGATCGGGCTGGAGGTCCCATGACAGTCGCCGGGAGAGGAGTCAACGTGGCGTAGGTGCGGACCCCCGGAGGATCCACCATGGCCGTCGCCCTCAAATGAGGTACCCCACTGGAAGGAGTAGTCGCCGCCGCAGGAGGAGTCCGCCCAAACTGATCGTAATTTGCCCCAAGGTCCGCGGGCTCCCAGGACCTCTCAGAAAATCCCGCTCTCCCCCCGGCAGCCTCAGCAGCAGCAAAAAGGACCCCCGGAGACACAGAAGGGCCGGTAGGAAACTCAAAACCCTCAGCGCGCTGCTCCCCCATAGGTGTCGTCGGAGGTGACGACTCCGGAACCGCTGTAGCATCACCTCCCTCGCCCTCTGGCCGACCACCACCCTCGGCCGCAGCAGGAACATCCCTCTCCCCCTCGGGGTCCTCGTCCTCGGAATCCAGAATGTTGTCCCTCTGATCGGGGACAGGTGGCAGATGACCCGGAACCGCCCTAGCTAAATGAGTCTGTCCCCGTATGTAATGGGGATCACCTCCTAATGCCCGGTATCTCTCATAGAAGACCCGTCCCCGAGTCCCCTTCGGTTCCCTCATCAGATAACGGGCAGCAAAAACAGCTTAGTCTCCCTCCTCGGTGAACGTCTGAAAGCCAAGTCCGTCGACCAAGGCCTGCACCGTCACCGGATCAATCTCGCCCGTCCTCCTCATCAGAACAAGAGGAAATAATAGAACACGAGGCCACTGGGACGGTGTGTGCTGGCGAATGACCCTCTCGCCCTAAATAGAAGAGAAGGCCGTACTCATCCCGGATAAGCCGCCTGGTCCTCGAGGCGGTCAGAGCACGGCCATATCCAAAATGGAGACCCAGATCACCCCAAGGGGCCCACTCAATCTGAAAAGAGAACATGATTTTATTTCAGTAATTTATATATTCTATCTGACTATTGAAAAGCAAGAATACTAAAATATTTACCTGCTCCTCCTGCAGGTCATGGACAACAGCAGCTCTGGTCTCCCGAGTCCGGTATACATAGGGAGCCCTGTAGTTCCCCGCAATAAATCGGCGGAGAAAAGGAAACTGGTCCTCGTTCTCAACGAGAAGATCCACCTGGGCGCGACCCAGGCGAGTATAAGCAACAAACCAACTCTGAAGAAGAAATATGAAGAATATCAGCAATAATCAACAGGTAATATGAAAAAGAACTGAAGCAAAGACAAAAGGACTAAAGTATGTACCTCCCACAGCAGAGAAAAGCCCTTAAGGTTCAGGGCTAGGTGGTGAGAAACCTGATCCATAGCATCATAGAGGACGGCAAGAATAAAACCGCCCCAATCGTAGTAGAACATGATGCTAAAGTCCCGGAGATAGGGCATCCACCAGAGATGGGTCGTGTCCCCCCCACGAGCCTCAAACAGATCAGGGATTGTCAGTAGAAGAAGGACGCGGGCATACTGGCGCGCCTCCTGATGGGTCATCGGCACCCCCGAAGCAACTAGTTGAGCTCTCTCTGTGGCTAGTCGCGTAACTAAGACACCCTGAGGAATAGTATCACCCGAACTCCGTCGCTCGGGGAACCACCCAAGTGCGCCCACGATGCCCTCTGCCGTCAGACGCAAAGGGACATCAATCTGAATAAGGATCCCCCCTGAAGGAATCCCGGTCAGAGCAAAAAGATCAAGGGGTGTCATCGTCATCTCACCCCAGCCCCAATGAAAGGTATGAGTGGTATCCCACCAGTGGCAAGCCAGTGCCGACACCAAAACTGTCGCCCTAGAAACCCGCTCTGGGAGGGCGTCGAAGAGAGAGCCAAAAGGAGTCGCGAGAAGCAACTCCTGGACAGGGGCCGGTGCCCGTCGCCACTCCGAAGATATAGTGTTGGGAGAACCCCAACCTCGACCAACCCACTGCAAACAAAATGGAAATATGGATATAAGAAACCTGAGGGCATTTTTGGTGTAATTATGAGAGTTATAGGGTTGTAAGGGTAAATTATGTAATTTTTTAAACCTGAGGGTATTTTGGTGTAATTATGAGAGTTATAGGGTTGTAAGGGTAAATTATGTAATTTTCTAAACCTGAGGGTATTTTGGTGTAATTATGAGAGTTATAAGGTTATAAGGGTAAATTATGTAATTTTCTAAACCTGAGGGTATTTTGGTGTAATTATGAGAGTTATAAGGGTAAATTATGTAATTTTCTAAACCTGAGGGTATTTTGGTGTAATTATGAGAGTTATAGGGTTATAAGGGTAAAATTATGCAATTTTCTAAACCTGAGGGTATTTTGGTGTAATTATAAGAGTTATAAGGTTATAGGGGTAAATTATGTAATTTTCCAAAACTTGAGGGTATTTTGGTGTAATTATGAGAGTTATAAGGTTATAAGGGTAAATTATGTAATTTTATAAACCTGAGGGTATTTTGGTGTAATTATGAGAGTTATAGGGTTATAAGGGTAAAATTATGTAATTTTCTAAACCTGATGGTATTTTGGTGTAATTATGAGAGTTATAGGGTTATAAGGGTAAAATTATGTAATTTTCTAAACCTGAGGGTATTTTGGTGTAATTATGAGAGTTATAGGGTTATTGGGGTAAATTATGTAATTTTTCTAAAAACCTGAGGGTATTTTGGTCTAATTATGAGAGATATAGGGTTATATGGGTAAATTATGTAATTTTCCTAAAACCTAAGGGTATTTTGGTGTAATTATGAGAGATATAGGGTTATAGGGTTAAATTATGTAATTTTCCTAAACCTGAGGGTATTTTGGTGTAATTATGAGAGTTATAGGGTTATTGGGGTAAATTATGTAATTTTTCTAAAAACCTGAGGGTATTTTGGTCTAATTATGAGAGATATAGGGTTATAGGGGTAAATTATGTAATTTTCCTAAAACCTAAGGGTATTTTGGTGTAATTATGAGAGATATAGGGTTATAGGGGTAAATTATGTAATTTTCCTAAAACCTAAGGGTATTTTGGTGTAATTATGAGAGATATAGGGTTATAGGGGTAAATTATGTAATTTTCCTAAACCTGAGGGTATTTTGGTGTAATTATGAGAGTTATAGGGTTATAAGGGTAAATTATGTAATTTTCTAAACCTGAGGGTATTTTGGTGTAATTATGAGAGTTATAGAGTTATAGGGATACATTATGTAAATTTCTAAAAAAGGGGGAACCTAAAGGGTATCACAGGTAAAAAGTATGAGTTTCACTAAATCGGACGTTATTTTAGGCAGACATGCATACTAACATTTGTCAAAATACATGCAGGAAACGACAAAAATAATGGAACAGATAAATACACGAAAAGAAGACGTACCAGAGATCGTCGGCGAATCTCGTGAGAAGCAGGCTCCATCAAGAGCCATGGAACATCCGGGGCCGGAGCAGCCCGGGTAATATCTCTATAAATCACCGCCCGACCACGGTTCACCCCATCATCGTCATACCAATTAAGGTCCTCCCAATCATCATGATGAGGACTACACCGAAGGACGCCCTGAGCGTCAGTAAAGGTGACCTCCTCCTGATCACCCTCTAATCGATCCGGCTGTGCGGGATCCATCTGTGTATATGGAATATATGAGAAAAGTCGAAAAGTCAAAAAAGCGGCAGGGCTTTCGTGCTTGAGAAAAGAGAGAAAGAGAGCTAGAGAGAGAAAGAGGAAGGAGAGAATGAGGTGGAATGAGCTCAGCAAGGGGCTTATATAATAGAACAGAATGTCGCGCGACAAACAAGGTCATTGTCGCGCGACAAAGAGCTCTCCACCGAGCTGTCGCGCGACAATCACCCCCCTCCCCTGATTTTTTTTTGACATTTTTCTCATTTTTATCTCCTGTAGGAGGACTTCCGAGAGGCAGTTTTCGAAAAATTGCCAAAAACCGCACGCCCAGGATGAGAACACGAGGAAAGACTTCCAAATCATCTCTCCGAAAATGCGAGAACGAAATACAAATAGTTAAAGTAGTCTCTGATCTCCCAGAAAGGACCGAAACCATCAAAAAAGCAAGATAAGACGGGAATAGAGAAAATTGAAAGAGTACAAAAGAGAAGAAACCCGCATGAGCGCCCAAAGCAAGGGAGAGAAACAGAAAATGCAGAGTGACAGGGAGAGCCACACCAAAAGTGACAGCTAGGCCAAAACCGGCTCAGGGCTTCGTTTTGGGTGAGTAAGGCTCCTGATCACGACAAAGGGATGAAAAGGGCTCTTGGTCAAAAACAGAAAGGGCCAGGAAAAGTCTTTCCCAAAAGAGGGAGAAATAAGGGCATCGAAAAACAGAATACGATGTGGGCCCACCAAAAAGAGAAACTAAGAAGAAAACAGAGATCAGAGATTGAACTTTCAAACAAATATTCTTTTTCAGCACAATACAGAAGAGATGGTTTGGAAAAAACCTCGAACCGTCACTCTGCGGAGAGCCAAAGAATATCCGAAAACTGCTTTCTAAGAGAGGTATCCTCACTCGAGGAAAACATGAGAATAAAGTTCAAGAAAGATACAGGAAAACAGACATCCAAATAAAATTAGACCTCGAGGAGCTCTTTTCACCCTCACGAGGATTTCTCTTTCTCACTCTAGCAGTTTAAGAGGGACGATAATTAAGATTCACCAGATCACAATACAAGCCCTCTTCGGAGGCAAATCACAACACAAGCCCTCTTCAGAGGCAAAGTTACTCACAAAAGCCCTCCCAGAGGCAATTTTCCTTTTTCTTACAGGTCAAAAGCCCTCCCAGAGAGGCACAATGGTAGTCCTCCCACCTGAGGTTAAGCCCTCCCAGAGAGGCACAATGGTAGTCCTCCCACCTGAGGTTAAGCCTTCCCAGAGAGGCACAATGGTAGTCCTCCCACCTGAGGCGAAGCCTTCCCAGAGAGGCACAATGGTAGTCCTCCCACCTGAGGCGAATCCCTCCCAGAGAGGCACAGTGAAGCAATGGTAGTCCTCCCACCTGAGGCGAAGCCCTCCCAGAGAGGCACAGTGGAGCAATGGTAGTCCTCCCACCTGAGGCTAGTGGAGCAATGGTAGTCCTCTCATCAGAAGCAAGTGGAACAAATTAAAGCCCTCGAGAGAGGCAACGAGGTAACAGAAGCCCTCTCCGGAGGCGAAACCAAACACAAAGCCCTCTACGCAGGCATTCACGAGCACTTTCTTTGCATATACACTCCTTTGGAGTTTGTGCGGGAGCCATGGATCATGGTCTCTTCCAGTCGCCTCAATTCCTTGCAAGCAAGGAGCTTAAGTCGAGAGGGTCTGTAGACACCCTGATCCGTGACCCCCGCAAGAACCCTAACGACCTTCAAGAACTGTTGTTTTTGGGCCCGGGACCCACTCGAACTCCCGAAACTTCCCCGAAAGGGTTTGTTGGTCAAACAAACCTTTTTTTTAAAAGAGATTGTCGCACGACATATCACATTGTCGCGTGACAATCCCACTATGTCACGCGACAATCCCCCTCTGCACCAGACCATCCACTCTCTGACACATCAGTCTGTCAGAAACAACACTTCAGCCGTTTGTCGCGCGACATTGACACATTGTCGCGCGACATATCACAGTGTCGCACGACACTTGCCCTTTTTGGGGAAATGTCGCGCAACAATCCTCCCTGAGCAGTATAAATAGGCCAACACCCCCAAGGGTTCTAGGCAGTAACTTGGGATCAAAGAATTTTGAATTTTAATCTGATTTTCTAATCTTTTATCGAGTTTTCTCTATTATCGTCTTATTTCTGAAGAGTTATCGAATATATTCTCGACACTCGACGTGTCCCGTCTCTGGAATCAAATTCTCGAAAATATCTGAAGAATGAAAAGATTATTATCGCTGGAAATCTCTCCGCCGCATCATATTTTCTTTCTTATATTATTATTCTCATCGGGAAGGTAAAGAAAGTCCCTTCTAGTATTTAAAATTAGATATCTATGCACTTGTTTTATTTCTGTTATTTTGTCCACGTTTTATTTGAATAAACTTATTGCCAAGTTACAAATAGTCTATCGTTTTCAAAACAAAAGACCCTAATAAAACCATTTTCAAAACCAGAAGAGTAAGTACATTATCGTTCGGAATAAAATCCTGTTTTCAAAACCCGGACCGGTAAAACTTACCTAGGAATTAAAATCCGGCGTATCTTGTCTGGTTCATAGATTGCGATACACCCAGTAGAACTCCCCTCAAGAGTTCCAATTCCATATTGAATTAGTTCCACTACAAGATCCGAACCTTTCCAAAATAATCACGACTCGAGAAAACCGTCATTATCTGAGGAAATAATACGGAATACTCTTTCAAAATAAAAAGATTTTTGTCATTTGTCATTTACATCTTTTAAATATAAAAACATCGGATCTCGGAATACAAGGTTTTCATCCCTTTTCCCGTTTTTCCCCAAAATTAGGGTTTTCACTTAGAAAGTAGTAGACTGTCAGTAAAAGCATCCAAGTTCTTCAACATATAATAAACATATAAGACCACTAGAGACCGAGAGGGCGGAATGGGTGCTTAACACCTTCCCAAACTGTAATATAGTTTCCGAACCCTATAGAATCCTGGTTTCGTAGACAAACATGTAAAGGAAAGGCTTGCCTATAGCCTTTCCTCTTACATGACCCCTTTTTGTCCGTTTTCTCGTAAAACGTACTGGCGACTCTGAATAAACCCCTTTTCATCTAGAAATAGAACATAGGGACACTTGATCTGAATCAATAGAGGAACTCCAGCAAATGGAACGACGGAATCCGTTCCGACGTTTCAGACGCCCAACCAAACGGGGACGAGACCCGGGGGTCGCATTTGCGGATTCTCACAGCTGTCTATGCTATGTCATTTTGTTTTCACACGTATTATTATCCTCTTTCGTTCCCATCGGAACCTCTTTGGGGTTCTATCCATAGTTATTCTTCATTTATTTATCCTTTTCAATTTTTTAGTGCCTTCTACGATAGCCTAGGATTTCAGAACCAAACATATGGCAAGTTGGAGAATTGTAGAGCTATTAAACTCCTTGAAAACTTTCCAAAACACAAATCCTCAGTTTCGATATTTAGACGATGTATGTCACATTGCTTTACGCTGACATTAATGTAGATGTTGTGGGTTATATGATGTATTTACCCACTTCACTCCATGCTTCCATTACGAAAGTCACAGTTCTCTATTTTGCCCCATTTTTTTTTTTATGAATTTCATGTGTTTGACATTCAAAGAGTTTTATTCCGCAAATGTTTGGTTAAGAGTTCCTATAATTCTCATTATGGTTTGAAATTGAGTGTATTTCACATTTATTTGTTGTTCACGGAAGAATTGGGTGTTTGGTTAAAAGTTGTCATACCCGTAAATTTACCTATATATTAAAACTAAAAATGGTAGAGCTTACTCGATTTTTGGGATATTTGCGAACATTTGGGCAAGTACCTAACAAAATTTAGGTATTGATATTTAAATTTGGATTTTTAATTTCAAATGTTTGAAACAAAAAAATAGCAACTTTTAGTTTATGTCGTGTTTTAGCTATTATTTCCTCCTTGGTGAGTATAAGAAGTGAAGATTACAATGTACATGTTTGAGTTTTATCATTAGAATGGGATAAATATTTTTTTAAATACATTTGACACTTAACCTTATGTTTAATGTTGTACATTCTTTGCCTCTGAATCCCAGAAGAAAAGGAAGGCAAAAGATCAATTTGGTGTGATAATTCTAACATGCCAATTCTCTTCCCATATTTGTGGTGGATTTTTTGAAATGATGTTATTTTCTTTATTGCTTGAAAAATACAATGAAAGGTGTAGGTCGGAAAATACCCTAGAGGGGGGGGTGAATAGGGTTTTTAAAACTTAATCGGATTTTTAAAAATGATTTAAAAATATTTGATGTCTATATTTATCAAGCAATCAAGAACAAAGTTAATTCCAAACACAATGAATAAATAGCACAATAAAATAGAGCAAGAGATAGAAAGATTGAACCGATTAAAGTCGAAGATTTTTTATCCACACGGTTCGGCTTGTTCCCCTACTCCACGCTCGGTTAGTTCCACGAGAATTTTCACTATAACCGATCTCTTTCCGGGTGAAGATCAAACCTCTACAAGTGTATTCTTATCACACACTCTCACAAGTATTGAAAACACCTTCAAAACTTTCACAAGAAATCCATCTTGCTAATCTATGAGATACACCTCTCACAATTATGATTCAAATGAGTTTTGGTGACAAACACCAATGTACAATATCTCTTTTGTATATGACAAAATACAAATGAAACTCATACTGAGAGATATCAAAATTGATCAAAGTATATAGCTCAAAAATGAAAAATTGATCAAAATGTGTTCTTGAATCTTTGTATATTTGAATATATGAATAATAGAGTATTAGAATGATTCAAGGTATATTAAAACATGTCTAGGACCTCATATTTATAGCTTGCAAAACCATATGGCCGTTGGGGATGATTAAGAGAGGTTTTGGCTCCAAGGTATACATTTTCAAATTTTCCAACAGCTAGTTTTGACAAAAAATTCAAATTTATTTTGTTAATTTCTCCCAATTTGACCGTTGGATCATGCTCAAATTTTAGTTAAAATTTTCAGGAGATGTTGTCTAACTACTGTAAAAATTTCAAAATGATCGGAGTTCGGGAAAGCCTCCATTTTATCGTTAAATCAAAACTGGGCAAAAATTGAGCGAATTTTAAATGTAAAAAAAAATATTTTTACAATTTAACAATTTAGTTCCAAATAAGATTCTAATGATTTTTAAACCTCAAAGATATGTTTCTAAGATACCTTTTTTTATTATAGCTTAAAATATGATCATTTAAAATTAATATGAATTTATTTTGAAACTCGATAGTCCGATGCCAACTCTAGCGACGAGAAAACGGCTAACCTTTGCCTTATGGAAAGAGACGATGAGGTATGCTCTACTTATGATTCATTTAGTGATGATAATGTCTCTATCAATAATGATGCACATGATGAGAATGACTATAATAAATTATATGATATGTTTGAAGAATTGTATAGCAAGTTTAATAAATTGTCTAAAGAATATGCAAGCCTCAAAAAGGAAAATTTGATGTTAAATCCGACGAAGGAATATTTCTTGGATATGCTACTAATAGTAAAGCTTATCGTGTTTATAATAAGAAAAGTTTAGTTGTTCAAGAATCTATGCATGTTGTTTTTGATGAATCTAATCCTTTTACACCCATAGTGCATTCTGATG
The DNA here is from genome assembly GCA_021464415.1 of Lonicera japonica. Taxonomy (NCBI): domain Eukaryota; kingdom Viridiplantae; phylum Streptophyta; class Magnoliopsida; order Dipsacales; family Caprifoliaceae; genus Lonicera; species Lonicera japonica. The sequence continues at coordinate 15,265,002 of CM038463.1, forward strand.
ATGATGTTAAAATTATCCAAAAAAATTCGGATATTCAAATTAATGATACATCTAAGGAAGAACCATCGAGTGCTCAAACTTCTTCTAAGGAGATAGAAAGTAAGGCCGAGCAAAACTCGAATGATTTACCTAAGAGTTGAAAATTTGTGTCCAACCACCCTATTTATTAAATTATTGGAGAGCCATCTAGTAAGGTCATGACTAGATCATCCTTAAGAAATGTTTGCAATAATGTGGCATTTGTTTCTCAATATGAGCCTAAAAACATAAATGAAGCCGAACAAGATGAATCTTGGATAATGGTTATGCAAGAAGAGCTCAATCAATTTGAGAGAAATAAAGTGTTGACACTTGTTCCCAAACCAAATGATCATACTATTATAGGCACTAAATAGGTATTTCGGAATAAAAATGATGAAAATGGTGTTATTGTTAGAAATAAAGCTAGACTTGTTGCCCAAGGATATAATCAATATGAGGGCATTGATTATGAGGAAACATATGCATACTACTTGCTTACTCATGCTTTAAGAATTTTAAATTGTATCAAATGAATGTGAAAAGTGCTTTCTTGAATGGTTTTATTGAAGTGGAAGTTTATGTGAAACAACCTCCCGGTTTTGAAAATCATATTTATCCGGATTATGTATTTAAATTATCTAAAGCTTTGTATGATTTAAAACAAGTACCTAGAGCATGGTATGATAGATTAAGTTCATTTTTGATTAACAATGGGTTTGTTAGAGGTAAAATTGATACTACCTTATTTATCAAGAATCATGCCAATGATATGCTACTTGTGCGTATCTTCACTTGTTTGATGTTCTTTATCTTTTCTTGGTTTTGATAACTTGTAGAATATGTGGAGATCATTCTTTTGCATATCTTCACTTACTTGATGATTTAGATCTTTTCTTGGCTTTGTATAGTACATGTATATCATTTGAGTTCATTTCTTGTGAGTAGACGCGTTTGTAAAGTTTGTGTGAGATTTTAATTGCTTCGGTTTGAAGTTACACTTGGTCGGAAGATATATCGGTTAAAATGGTTATCATCATTGAAACAACCGAGTTAAATAACACTTTATTAATTTATTGTAATTATCAAAATAAGATTAATTGACTTTAAGGTCAACAATCTCCCCCTTTTTGATGATGACAATAGAGTTAATGTGTGTTTATAAAAAGATAATAATTTTAAGCATATGAATAATATGCTCCCCCTAAATAGATGTATAGATAAAAATATACAAGCAATTATTAAAATAAAAAATACTTGCATAGATAAGATAAGTTCAAACAACTTTAACCGAAAGCATAAGTTCGAAAAGTACTTAAACAAATAGACGAACTAGTAGTTCTTGATCAAGCATAGCACGATAAAATAAACGAGTGTGTACCATTATCACTCATGTTTAACCGAAAGCATAAGTTCAAAAAAATTCAATTTCAAGCTAGTTTGAATCAATCTTTAAAAGATGCATGAATATGTTTGAGCTATAGGAATTTGATCAATAAAGTATCTTTACATAAAATCTAAGCACTCACTCCATTTAATGATAATTCGAGTCTTCGTGATGCTTGATTTTCTTGTGCGTATCTTCACTTGTTTGATGTTCTTTATCCTTTCTTGGTTTTGATAACTTGTAGAACATGTGGAGATCATTCTTGTGCATATCTTCACTTGCTTGATGATCTAGATCTTTTCTTGGCTTTGTATAGTACATGTATATCACTTGAGTTCATTTCTTGTGAGTAGAGGCGTTTGTAAAGCTTGTGTGAGATTTTGATTGCTTCGGTTTGAAGTTACACTTGGTCGGAAGATATATCAGTTAAAATGGCTATCATCATTGGAACAACTGAGTTAAATAATACTTTATTAACTTATTGTAATTATCAAAATAAGATTAATTGACTTTAAGGTCAACAAAATAGAGTAATGAAAAAGGGCTACATGAGGAAGGGTATTGAGGAGGCACTGTAGAAGGCATCAATGATGAAAACGCAGAAGTAAAAATATCCACAGTACATCACTTCACATAGATCCCCCACGAATTTTGGCTGTAATTCTCTACAAGAGACTCAATTCGAATTTCCCTTTGATTACAAGAAGATCCCAAAAATCAATTTAAATGTTTTGAATTTTTTTTTGTTAGTTCTTGAATAAAAAAAACATTTAGCATTATTCTTTCAAAAATGTATAATCTACCTTCAGAAACATGTTTCTCAAGACTTCTCTAGCCCAATTTTCAGTTACATAATATGTATTACTTTGTTGTTTATTTTTTCCTTATTGTATCTAATTTGGAACTTTATAATATTACCACAGAAAAAGTTTATAAGGTTGTGAATACATTTGATATCTTAAAAATTAACATAATTTAAATCAGTTCTTCTTCTCCTATCGTGATTTCCCCATTTGAATATTTGAATGCAGAACAATTTGTTTGAACTATATTTTTCTATGTGCTTACTTATATCCTGTTCATATTCTTGAGATTTTTTTTGCATGCATACATAGGACTATATTTTTGTCTAATATCGTGTTAAAAGTGTTATTCTTCAAGACATGATGGTTGACTCCTCTTTAAATAATGATTGTATTATTCGAGTAAATAGAACATGAGAATTTGAGTTTGATGGCAAATTTGGAGCTATGAAATATGATTTCCCAACATATTTTTAAGGTGTGCACGTGGTACAAATGTACTCATTGCACTGTCTCTAAGAAAGCAAATTCAAGTTATTGAATCTTAATATAGTTACACTTTCATGTTTATATGTAGTGCTTTTAATCTGCTTTGGCTATATGAATTGGATTTAAATATGTCAATGTATTTCTTTCTTTCTTTTTCCACCGATTCATTTTTCATAAGCTAAGTAGTAATTCTTTTATGTTTTTCCCCTTTAGCCTATTCTTATTCAATATGCATATTCATAAGTAGCACTTATTCCCGATGCATGAATTAAAGTTCAATCAACATTGTAATTTAAAAACTTTTAAAAATCCAAATGTGTAGAATGTGTATGATATAAAATTGTTTGTCCAATACACTATACAAAAAAGGGTTATAGACGTGAAAGGGTTTCTTACATAAATTATCCACACATTATGTAAATGAAATTTGTTAGACGCCCGTGCATTGCACGGGTTGCTAATTAGTTTTTTATTGTAAGATTCAGAATATTAATGATATTCTAAAAGGAAGGGGTGAAGATATTGGCACCAAAAAAACACTTGGTAACACTTTTACTTTCATTCAGTCATTCGCAATTAAGTATATTACTCGATTCTTAATGACCAAGTATATATACTTTGTGCTTAACAACAGATTAAGCTATTATCAAGTTTATACTTGATTCTTCACAACCGAATAACATATACCTTACTTGGTTATCAAGAACCGAATGAAAAGTGGGAGTGTTTTCAAGAGATATTGGGGGTGCCAATATCACTGCCCAAAAGGAAGTTAAGATTATTACATCTAAATCGTTTAAAAGAAATAATAAGATAAGTAGCTTTAGAACAATGATGTATTCCACTTATTTGAAGTGTCAAGTAGTGGTGTAGTATAAATTTAACGCAAACAACTAAGCATTATTCCTGTGAGTAAAAAAAGAAAAGAATATTTAGGATTCTTAACCGATAAGAGTTATACGTTTGGAACCCCAATGTACAACAATAATGCATTTGGGTCCTCTCTTTCCGCTTAGACTTAAAATGTTAAAACACTAATACGTTTAAAAGTTAGACCATAGTACACGAATTTAATGAAACTTAACTAAGGTATTGTTTGTTAATACCACTTAAGTTTGAAAGTTTAGAGTTTTCAGTTTTAAGTGATTTTAAAGTTATTTGTTAGCAAAAAAAAATTTAAAAATTAAGTGCCAACTTAATTTTCTCCACTTAAAATTTAAAATTTTCATCTAAAGTTTTAAGTGATAAAATTTTCATTTAAAACTGAAAACTTAATTTTACTTGCATTTTAGAATCATGTGATCCTAATAAACTAATAAGGGCAAAATTGTCTTACTAAAAAAATTTTAATTTTCAAATGTGTCATTCAAACAAATAATATTTTCTTAGATACAATTTTTAGAACTAAATAAATAGTTTTTTCAATTTTTAATTTAAATTTTTAAACTTTAATTTTTTTATCATACGCCACGTAATTAAATACTTTATCAATTAGACACAATTTTATTTCATATATAGTATAACTAGGGGTGTGCACGGTCCGGTTAACCGGACCGTTGACCACTAGACCGGACTGGACCGGACCGAGCACTTCGGTCCTCGAAATTTTGGGACCAGACCTGACCGAATTGATAGCTTAGACCGGACTGGACCGGACCAATTTAAATGGTCCGGGTTCGGTCGGTCCAACCGGTGTAGGCTTTTTTAATGGGCCAATTTGATTTGGGCTTTTTATCTATTTTTCACACTTAATTAGCCCATTTTTCATAGCATATTTATGTATATGTGAAGTCCATTTTAATAGACCAATGCTTTCTACACACAAATAAAAATACATAGGCCCAAACTATAATAAACTCATGTATATTTTTACACAAATAAGTATATATATTTAAAAAAATTAAAAAAAAATAATATATATATAAATATATCGGTCCGGTCTGGTTTTGGAGTAATTTTTTTGAGTCGGACTGTAGACCTGACCGAATAGTAACGGTCCAAGAATTTTTGGACTGAACTGGACCGTTGTACTTATAAAACCCGAAAAAAATCTTATATTTTGATTCAATTCGGGTCGATTTCTGCACACCCTTAAGTATAACATGGCATAACATTATAGAACTACATAGGTCCTATTTATAGTACACAGATGAAGGCGGATTTAGTTCCGCGCTGATGGAAACCGTAACTCAACCCATTTTTTATTTTTCCAGTGATACAAAGTAGGAAGATTTCTTTTTCAAATTTCAATATTATTATAATGTAATCTAATTAAATAACTATATAAGTTTATATGGATCCGTTTTTGACACGTAGATGCTTTAATAGAGGAAGGTTATGGGCCCATTTATTACATAGAGTACAATACACGTCAAATTATATAATCAAACTCTGTTCATCCATTGACTATGCGACCTTAGTGTGACTACTAAAGAGTGATAATTACATGATGTTTCATGCAGGGCGGACAGGGGATAAGGCGGGTTTTGGGGGCAATTAAAAAAAAGGGCTTATTAGAGAAAGATTTTCACACTAAGGCCAATGAATAATTTTTTTTAAAATAAAGGGCCTATTTTTTATTTTATTGATAATATGACATGTGTCTTTTTTTTTCATTATAAAATGACATCCCAACCCTTAAAATAAACTAAAAAAATATCAATATGCATTAAAATATGGACTGCAATATGAACTTTGCAGTCTATATTTCACTGCAATATGAACTTTGCAGTCCATATTTCACTGCAATGTGAACTTTGCAGTCCATATTTTTAGTGCAAAGTTCATATTGCAGTCCATATTTTACTGCAATGTGAACTTTGCAGTCCATATTTTTAGTGCAAAGTTCATATTGCAGTACATATTTCACTGCAATATGAACTTTGCAGTTCATATTTTATTGCAATATGAACTTTGCAGTCCATATTTTTTGTGAAAATTTCATAAAAAGGGGTAATTTAGGTAATACATAACATGTTTTTATTAATTAAATGATATTTAAATTTATTCAAATACATTCATTTAAAATATAAAACAAAATAGGCCTCTTACACTAATTACCAATTAAAAATAGGCCCTTCATTCAAATTACCAATTAAAAATAGGCCCTTCATTCAAAAAAATATTATTCATTGGATTTTTGGTAAAAATCAATGTATAATAAGCCCTTCTACCTAATTTCTAGTTTAATATAAGGGTGTGATTGATTGGCATAATTTTCTATGGAAAATAGATATTTTTTATCTAAGTTAACATTTTTGGTGTGTTTGATTGTCAATATTTTTTAAGTAGTCAAATTTCATCTTTTTGCAATCATTGCTATATTTTCCACCAAAAGAAGGAAAATGTTTTCTTAGGAGGGGGGTTTGTTTTTATTTTCCAGGCAATTGCACACTTTTCGAGATAAAATTTTATCCATTTTCTATATTAAAAATGCTATAACTTATAATACAAAATTTCAAATTTAATAAAAATTTAATATTTAAAATCTACTAATCAAGATTAATTAAACAAGATCCATCATGACTATAGAATTATGTAAAAAAAAATACCAATAATTTTTTCTACATTAAAAATGCCATAATACAACCAATGTTTTCCGGGTAGAAAATTAAGGTAATCAAACACATTTAATTGACATTTTCCCTGCAACTCAATTCTAGGCAATTCAATTGCCTGGAACTTATTTTCTTTCCCTGCAAATTCCATGTTTGCAATCAAACGCACCATAATTTTTTTTTATAAGATTTATTAGTATTCCTAAAAAAAATAAAAAGATTAGCTTAAATTTATCTTTTCGCTAAATTTTAATCCATAATTTAAATATATATTTAGCTAAAATTTATAATAAATGAATTTAAATTATTAAAAACTTTTTGAACTCAATTTTATTAAATATTTTTTATTATGTATGAATTCAAATATTTAAATTATGTTATTATTTTTTTTTATTGTATAATTATATTTTAGATATTTTTTTATGATTTTTTTTGTTTGTTAGTATTAGCCCATTATTCGAAAAATTTCTAGGTCTACTTCTGGTTTCATGTTCTTATTCTCATTTTGTATGACTACCACCATGCATTTTATTTGTTTTGTTTCGTTTATATTGAGCTGCATATCAATTCCTATCACAGAATTTTGTCACCACATTAATTTAATATTTTGGAAATTAAAGTTCAAAAGCAACCGCCAAATGGATCCATTTTTTCGTTTTGATATGTTGGGACGGAGTATCTCTATTGGGAGCTAGGAGAATTTGATTTTAAATGATTTTTCTAAAATTAATTTCTTTTATATACATGCAATAATACGTGGTGGGATATATAATGTAATACTCTGTAAAATTAGTATTTTGGGTTAATTGTTGTGTGTTTTGTGTGGTTGCCGTAGGTATTAATAAGTTATAAACAATGTTTTGATACTCAAGGGTATTTTATTTATGTGTTTAGTAGTAAAACTAAGAGAAATTTCAAGAAAAAAATAATTTTTTTTTGAACTTGAGCACAGCAAATATTTCATGAATTGAACATTCGATATCGAACACTTTGATGTGGTCTTACCATCAAACCAACTCATATCCCTCTTAACACAAATAATGAGAAAAGTATTTCGTGCAACATTTAAATTGTACAAAATGATATAAAGAAGTTCCATTCAAGATAGTTATTTATGAACTGCAATTAAATAATAATTTATCAGTTCATATTATTGGACCATTGCAAGAATTTTTATTCTTTTGTTTAAATAGGAAGGTTCAAGTTTTTTATTTTTTTGTTACAATTTATCAATAATCAAGGAGAAAAGGAACGTAGCCTAAATTTTAATTGTACAGGTAAATTCAAACTTGAGTGAGCGTGAGATCGCAAAGATAACTTTTTTTTCAATTAGACTATTATACAATGGCACCTTTCTCTTTAAATTTTTTTAAAACATCCTTAATTTCTCTTTATTATACTTAATCATTATAAATACTCTTAAAAACTTTATTTAGAAAGAACAGGGTAAAAACATCCTTAATTTTTTTTTTAAAACATCCTTAAGTATTAAATTTTTTAGCTTATTAATTTGTATTTATTTTTTTATTATAAATGAGTTGTTAATATGAGTACTTTAAGACACATGTTAAATATGCTATAAATAAAAAAAATAAAATTTATGTATTAAATTTTATTTATTTTTTTACTATAAGTAAGTTGTTAATATATACCTTTAAGGTACATGTTAACGTAACTTTAAATAACATTTATACAAATATCACTGTAATCAATACACATGCATTATACATTGTTCTCAAAACATGTGGCACATTATATTTTTTGAATTGTTATTTTTTTTTCTTACAAAGTGTTTTTACATTATATTAAATATAAGACAAATTTCTACTAGCCGATTAAAATTTTTCTCTAGCCCAAATAAATTTGTACCTCAAATGAGTCAAATACAAATTTTTTGACTAAATAAGTCGTACACCACGTATATCTAGTATAAAAAAATGTTTTATTTTGGGGTGTTCGTTATTGATATACACTAAAATATCATTAACACTACGTCTTATTTACTCAATCCTTAAGAACCGAGTATATATGTACACACTTAGTATTTAAGGACCGAATTATTTTTGAGTAAAAAAAATTATACTGGTTTAATTCTTAATAACCGAATATGTGCACATATTTTTAAGAGCCGATCCAATGTTAAAATATTAGAGAATGTTTTAATATGTATTTACTAGGGTATACCCATGCCGTTCGGCATGATAAAAAGAACAAAAAATAATTAATAATCAAATAAAATATAATTACGTGAAAAAATGTAAGGATTGAAAATGTGTATAACTGTATATTACTTAGGGATGAAAACAGATAAAGTATCGCAAAAATGAAACCTGTCCAATTAAAAATATAATCTTCCTCGCCCGAGACATGTCTTAATTGTCTAATTAGATCTGAAATTGCCTCGACCATTTTATAATGTAATGATGTTATGGGTTATTTAAAAGAGAAAAAAATGTTATATTCGAGACAAATCAAATTGTAATATAAAAAAATGACGCCCCATTTGGCTCTGTTCGGATTAAAAAATATTTGATCGGGATATTTTATTATTTTTATTCATTGTGTAATATTTTTAATAACTAATGAGTTCGAAATACGTTAAGTATGTCATTATAGTTGTAATATTTTACAAGTTTTCTTAAATTTTTTATAGTTGTAATGTTTTATAAATTTTTTCTTGAATTTTTTTATACATTTATTTAATAATCACAATGAATTTTGTTTTGTAAATTTTGATAAACGTATTTCAAATACATAAATTTTATTAAAGTTGGATTTGTAAATTTAAAGTTATGACATTTGAAAGTTTTTAAAAAAATTGATAAGAGAGAAATGTTGTAGAAAAGTAAAGAGATGTAAAAGTTATATTTGTATATATGTTTAATGTATGAGTAAATATTAAATTAATTTAATATTTTGTTATGAGTATAAAAGTAATTTAATGATTTAAAAATGTTAATACTATTATGAATTAATACGAGACATTATATTGATTTATTGAAAAAAATCTTTGTTTTGTAGTTAGATAGATAGTAGACCACTGTTTAGCCACTTGGCAATAAACTGTGGGAGATGCTCTTCACAAACCGGACGCTCCTCCCTCGTTTTAAGAATCTTTCCTCAATTAATCGGCGACTACTATCTTCAAAATCGGCGTTCAACCCAAACATTTCCTCGTTTTGTTAGCCGGCTTTCGGTCCAAACCGCGATTATTCCCCCAGACCTAAATCCAAACCTCGATTTTTAAACTCAAAAAAAGAGACCAGTCCACTAACGCCGTTAACTCCCCTACCTCCTAATATCCAGCCATGTGTTATATACGACGCGTCGGTTGCACGCTACAGTGGTGGACGCTCCTCCACCGTTAACAAACCATCATCACGCGTGTTTAAAAAACCTCGCCCTTCCTTTTTCACTCTCTTCCAAGTAATTCTCTCTCTCTCTCTTACTCTACATATACAAATTAAATAATATTTTTGTTTTGTTTTGTTTTATTTTATTTTATAATGTCTGTATAAATTCCAGAGGAGTATCTGTTTTGGTGTTATTGGTTTCTCAGATCTGGGAAGTGAGTTCAAGCTCCCAGTTAACGAGTTTCATTTGTAGTGACTCGGTTGAGTTATTGATTTTCGTTTTTGTATATTATCAAACAGATCCAAAAGTTAGGGTTTGTTTGAAGATGTCGAGAACAACGGCGTCGTATTGGTGTTACCGGTGTTCTCGTTTTGTTAGGCTTCCGACCGAGGATAACATCGCATGTCCGTACTGCGACGGCGGATTCGTCGAAGCGGTGGACGCCACCGCTTCTCCGTTGGACTCCCGCCGGAGATTCCCGATCGAACGGCCGGATTCGGATCGGAGCGGTAATCTGAGGTTCCGGCGGGGGAGACGGAACAACGGCGATCGGTCGCCGTTTAATCCGGTGATCGTTTTGCGAGGTGAATCCGGCAGGGATGAGAGCGGCGACGACGGAAGAGAACGCAGTTTCGAGTTGTATTACGATGACGGTGCCGGATCCGGCCTACAACCGTTGCCGGCGACGATGTCGGAGTTTTTGATGGGATCAGGTTTCGATCGACTGCTCGAGCAGCTGGCGCAGATCGAGATCAACGGTTTTAGCCGCTCCGATCAGCCTCCGGCGTCAAAAGTCGCCGTCGAATCGTTACCGACGATCGAGATCGCCGATGTTCATATAGACTCCGAATCGCACTGTGCAGTGTGTAAGGAAGCATTTCTTCTGGGATCAGAAGCTCGAGAAATGCCGTGTAAGCACATCTACCACTCCGATTGTATTTTGCCTTGGCTTTCTCTTCGTAATTCGTGTCCTGTTTGTCGCCACGAATTGCCTACCGATGCTTCGAATTTACCGGAAAATAGTAACGGAGAAGAGGAGGCTGTTGGATTGACAATATGGAGATTACCTGGCGGTGGATTCGCCGTAGGGAGATTCTCAGGAGGAAGAAGAGGAGGTGAGAGAGAGCTTCCAGTTGTGTATACAGAAATGGATGGTGGATTTAACAATGGCGGTGGTGCTCCTAGAAGGATAAGTTGGGGATCTACAAGGAGTAGAACTAGAGAAGGTAGATTCGGAAGAGCTTTTCGCAATCTATTCTCATTTCTAGGGAGATTAAGGTCGTCTTCTCCTACATCTTCGCATTCACATTCTAGTGGTGTGGAGTCCGGATCTTCAATGATTAGAAGTCGGAGTATCTCCGGTTCTGTTTTTAGTAGGTACGTGAGGAGGCGTACTAGGGCTTTGATTTTGGAGGACCAGAATGAAATGTCTAGATGGTAATATATCTGAATTGCTGCTTTTGGAAGAACATAGGCAACAAATTTGGTCATTTGAAGAAATTTTTGGTGTTTGATGATTAGTCATCTTCACATTTTAAAAGAAGAGGTCTTCTTTGTTCATTGTAAATAACAAGCTATGAGGAAGATGTGAACTCCAGATTTTGGTAACTTGATCTGAGAATGTTTCATCTTTGCATTGGATTTGTTGCTGAAGCAGAAAGATGGTTGTAGTTTCTTGGGTTCTTGTTGGTGGAAGGAAGTGGTTAAACACCGAGAGACTACAGGTTTTGGAATTTAAAAGGCAATTTACAGAGCAAGAAGTTGCAGAGTTTTTTTGGCATTTGGCTCAAAGTAATTGCTATCAGTAATTTGTTTCTTGAAGTTCGTTTTATGCCAATTTTTTGTTCTCAACTTGTACTCATATTGTATCCATCCTTAATTCATTTGTGATCAGAAATTTCTCTCAATTAAATTTGGCCGCACTGATTGGGAAGTTCTCAGACATAAATGGATCCGGCTCCTCTAAAGTGAATCACTTTAGAGGTACATTATGCAATCGGAATCCCATCAATCTTAAATTGAGTGGTTTAGATAAGTTTCGATTTAGTAAAAGGCGAACACTCTTATTGACGAGGACCCAAAATCTAAACCGTTAAATTTAAAAGTATTGGTCTAGATTGCATATTAACTTTGTCACTATGTTTGCCCAAGACAAACTCGTGTTTTAGTATTAATGGGATACATGTCTTCCTCTTCTCCGTTATTGAAAGGTTGCGTTTGGTTCACGGATTTTAATACTCGCAAAAGAAAAGTCTTTTCTTTCTTTTGTTTGGCAAGCACAAATTTCGAAAATATTTTTTTGAGAGAGGAGAAAGTTGGGGGTAAAATAATTCTTCTCAAAACACGCGAGAATGATTTTTTCATGTAATTTTTAAGCATTTATTATAAAATATTTGAACAATAATATTTTTACCTAGATACTTTTCATGTTTTACTAAATACAAGAAATAAAATTTAACAGAAAATTTAATTTTCTTCTATAAGAAAGATGAGGGAATTAATTTTTCATCTGGAACCAAATAAGGCCAAAGTATAATGGAAGACAATGGCAGAACACAAGGTGGATAAGAGAGCATGATTCGCTTCTCTTAGGACTTAGATCGAATCATCCTGAAACAGCTTCACTAACCTGAGAATTTGACCTCCCGTGTATTTAAAAAATTGCCATGCAATTTTCATTTCGGCAGGTGTGGAAAAGCACTACTTCATTTGTAAGATGAACATGACTTTTGTAAACCTTTCTTCATCTCATAAAAGGGTTTTGTGTTAATCTTTGAAGGAAGGCACTGAGAAGTCTAGTTTAGTTTAAAGAGCTTTTAAAGGGCAACGTGAACTCCACTTGCTAGTAATTGTCAGATTTGCTTTGTGATTATCTTTCGGTGGAAGTAAAGCGGTCCTCTGGAACGGAACTATTCTACGGGTAAGGAGAAAATGGGTTGTAAAAATCTCCTTTGTAATTATATTCAATTTGAGAATACATTCTTAGGGCCCGTTTGGTTATCTTTTAAATTGCGAATTAGATAATTTACAATTAAATAATTTACAAAATTTTTATTTATTAGTGTTTGGTTGTGTAAATTGAACAATTGTAAATATGATAATTCAAGTTGATTCACAAAAATTCAAATTAAGTCATTTCAAGTAAAACTTGAAATTGCCTAATTCTAGAATTAGATAATTCATTCAAACTCTATTTTTTTTACAAGATCTAGTTTATACCCGTGATATTGATGCATCTAGACAAAATTTTAAATAACATAGGACAATAGATAATATGTTTTTATTCTAACGATCGAAATTTCTCGTTTAAGTTTTCCAAACACTACTTGAATTAGAATTGAATTATTCATAAATGAGCAAATTCACAATTCTTCAATCGAAAATTAACTAATTCTAAAATTAAGTAATTTACGCAACCAAACGAGCCCTTATTTTATACTAAATGGAGGAGTTCCTTCATAATTTATTTTAGCTGTAGGACAATTTAAATCTTTCTTCACTCAAATGATATATATATCTTTTTTTGAATGGTCAATTTTCTTTATTATTATTAGTGGCAACCACTTCTGCCACCACCACCCACCGCGACTTTGACGATTTTTTTCAGAAGTTTTGCAATCATTGTTGTACCTCCAAGAAGGTCCTCGGAGTTTTAGTAATGGTCATTGAAGTTCTGACAAGAATTTTTATACAATACAAAAACAAATTTACACTCAAATATACATATTTAATTATTTGTAGATTTGCGCCTAATTCTTTCTGGATCATGTTTTACTACTGCCAAACAAGCATGTAGATCTGCATGATGTGCAAATGTTTAAAATAATAATTTTGTGATAATATAATACAATAATATTTAAATGTTAACCATTTTGCAATATTCATTTTAGTTTTGATAATAATATTTTCCTAATATTAATATATTTATAGGGTATAATCATATAGATAATCCTTCTATTTTTTTTCTACTTCGCATTTTGATTATCAATAAAATTTAGGGGCTATTAGCCCTCTCTTTGCTTTAAAAAAATTATTATAACAATTGTTAATAACATAAATATTATATAAATATATTGTATATAATATATGTTAACTGGAAGTGTAATTAAAAATCACATTAACTAAAATTATAACTATGTGAACAAAATATTTTCTAAACTAAAAAAGGTAAAGGACCCAACAATAAAAAAAAAAACTTATGGGAGCGAAGTATGAAAAAAAATATAAATTAGAAATTATGATAAGGAAAAAAATATATATATAGAGAGAGAGAGATTTTTATTTTTTTTGTCATGCCCCGGGGTGTCCGCACCTTCGATCTGACTAATCTCCGATCCTCGTACAGGCCACTATTGTACAAGGTGACTAAATCCCATGACGGACAGTTAAAATATATATATATATATATAATAAGAATATGTGTTATAGTGACACATGTTATCATTACATCAAACGAAATAATTTTACAATCTATTATATATAGAGAGAGTCCGTTTATGATACGGACCTGACATTTTAAGACATTTTTTTGTCGTAAAAATATTGTGGGATATTTTTTTCGACGAAAAACATTGTAAAAAGGTTGGTCTGTACGGACTGATCCGCACTTAAATTTTTTTGTATATATATATTACATGATATCTTTAACGCTTTATGCAAAATGAAACAAAATAATATTATATTTTCACTTGTTTTTATTTGACTATTAATATTTTATCCTGACAATAATAATTTTTTTTAATAAAAGTTGAGGAAAAGAAACGAAAGAAAAGAAAAATCTTTTGAAATGCAAAAACGTAAGGATATTCACAATTAACATTTATATAAACTTAGGCTTCATACACACAAATGTAGACATTTAAAAATGAATGATACTCCGTACATGTAATAATATTTACAATTGGAGAATGAAAAAAGAAAGTAGGAGCAAAATATATTTTTCCATTGTCCCCATATTATGTAATTATTGAAAATTGCAAGAAAAGATAAAGAAAAAAATTTGTAAATCACATCTCTTTCTCTCCCTCATGTGCACATCTAGAAGTCGATGGCTCTTTTTCTGCTTTATATGCACATTTAAAAGACATAATGATAGATTAATTTTATCACGCTAACCTCGTGAACATAAATTGATGATGATTATAAAAGCAAATATATAAAAATTAAAGTGTGAAAGTATATTTTTAGATTATATTCCCTTTTGTTGAAGGGCTTTTTATATAGTATAAATAATTATAATAAACATTTAACTATCATAAATCTCAAATTAATTTACATAAACCCTAAGAATATTATACGTTACAAAATAATCAATTCTCATAAATCTTCTCATAATTTATATACAATAAAATTTCATCTCATAATTTAATGAAATGTGTTTATTTTTATTAAATTTTGAACCAAGAAACAATTTTTTTCTTTCTAGATTCTATTAACTACTTTTAAAATAGATAGAGAAGTAAAATTTTATTATATACTATAGATCATTGTATATAGAGTTAAGAAAAGAATAAATTAGTATGATAGAAAATAAGAAGATGTAGTTCATGCATTATTATGTACTAAAAGAATAACAATAACTCTTTCGAAACAAAAAAATTAAACTCTTAATTTGATACGAGAGTATTAAAATAAATTGAGTAACGCCAAACTTATTCAATTTTTGTATAAATATTTATTGCACTGCTACATTTTATTTCTATCATTTATAAAGTAAAACAAAAAAAAAAACTAATATAAAGATTTGTATTTAAAAAAAAACAATTAATGAAAGAGATGGTGGGGAAATAACATAGACACTAATTTACAACCCCCGGAATGCGTGGGTGGTTTACATACACATTTGAAAAAAAAATCGCTAAAATCTTAATAATAAAGGTATGAAACAAAATATGGAATATTAAATAAGAAGACATGTATATATGTATATATATATACAGTCCCTTTCTCTTAAGAACCGTCCTTAAGTTAGTTAACTTAAGGATCATCCATTTTGAGAGGTAAACAGATGAATTTTTTCATAAAACTTGGCGAGGATGATCTTTATAATGAGTAGATTATTTCCACCAAATTTCAGCAAAAAAATCAAATTGGAAGTGGGTTAGTTAAAAATATAAAATTTTAACGTCCAGAAATGCGTAGATATATCAATTTTTCAGATAACCCACTTCTCGATTGAATTTTTTTATGAAACTTGGTGGAGATGATCTACTCATTAGAGAGATTGTCTCCTCCAAGTTTCATGAAAAATAGCATCCATTTACCCCCTCAAAATAGACAATCCTTAAGTTAGTTAATTTAATGACGGTCTTTAAGAGAAGGGCTATGTATATATATATATATATATATGTCAACTGCTGAACTATAATTACAAAAGTTATACATGTAGATATGTATAATCCTTTCAACAAAATTTCTCGTGTAAGGTATATAGCTCTTGCAATTACCACAATTATATTGTCAAAAAGCCTGTTTTCCAAATGGCATGCAATTTGGAAAAACAAAATGAATTGCCAAATATTAAGGAAAAAAATAACTTATGATTGAAGTGTCCAAAAGTTGTCAGTTAGATCTATCTCATAGATAAAGAAGTTAAATAAGAGCAAACCAAACGTAAGTATTGGTGTTTCACAACGAAAATGTTAGATTACAAAGTTCAAAAAAATATTTTTTAAATTCTAAAGGGCAACAGAAAAAGATTTATATGTGCATTCCAAAAAAAAGAAAGTTTAACGTTGGAGAAAAGGTAATGGAAATATTATTGCAAACTGTGAGCATCGCTCAAAAGACAACAACTTTTTGTGTTCAATCTCTTCTATCATGCATCATGTTTGGTTGAGTTGAGTAGTTGCAAATTAATGTTCATGCTTCCAATCTAGTCAAACACTTCCTAGAGCTTTAATTGGCTAGGCTTAGAAAAACCTCCCCCTTGAACCATAATGTTCATTTTTAGTTGAGTTTTTTGAACTTTCTTATAATTAGTTTGAGGTATAACATTTGGGGATTTAAATTAAATACTTGATATAAATTATGAGATTTTGAAGTACCATCTAATACTCTCGAAATCCCAAGGGGTGGCCTAGTGGAGGGGCGAATTTGGGATGTACGGCACGTCTCAGGTTCAAGCCCTCCCTCGTGCAACTCTTTGGGACCAGCCATCACTTATGGAGAACGGGCTGATATTTAATGCCAAAGCATCCGCCATGAAGTTTAGTTAAAAGGGAAAAACTTTAATCAAAGCTCCTATCTTTATTATATTAATCAATGGCATGCGTGCAGAAAAATGAACTGGTGAAATCAGCTTTCATAATTGAGAGGGTTTAAAATACAAAACAAAGTTCAAAAGCCTAGGTCAAATTCCCATATATGAAAGTAGTGATTAAATTAATATTGAATATTCATATAATTAAAAAGCTGGAGCAAACAGTTCATTAAGCATATTGCTCTAAAACAGCACTCCAACAAAATTATCTTAGTTAACGAAATAAGCATCAGATTATGGTAAGCACGAAATTGTTTATCTTATATGTGCGAGATGATTTGGGGTTAGAATATTATATGTATTTTAAATTAAAGAAAATGAGAAGTTTATGTGACAGGTTGATTATGTAAAAGGTTAATGACAAGTAACATATTAACATAACAACATATATATATTTAAAAATATACATACTCAATTCAATTCGATTTTATAGGGTTTTTTAACTTAACCGAGGACCGGTCCGAACTAAATCAGTCCACTTAAAACTAGACCGAACTGACCGTAGCAAATATACAAACTTGATAAATACCTTACGGTTTAGTCTGGTTCGGTCGGTCTGGTTAAGTTTTTGCACACCCCTAAAAAAACCTTATCAATTAGATATACAAGTATTTTAAAAAGACATTGTCACGTGGGATAAAACTAAAAAAAGTAAAAATTACCATTGCTCTTTTAACTATAGTAGGCTACATGGCAGCGTTAAAAGTTGAAGCAAAGTCAACAAGCCAGAGCATTCTCCCATGCTAGCATGAATTGAATCTACCACATATATGGTCTAAAGATTTGGTGATTTGGTTTCTACATAGCACTGAAAACCTTCTTCAAGATCAAGTTCTAAAAATTTGATTAATAAATTTGCAATTGACATTATTAATACAAAAAATTAATAAAAAATTGATGGTCGGAAAATAACCCTAGAGAGGGGATGAATAGGGATTTCAAAACTTAATGTGTAATTAAAAAGTTTCAAGAAAAGTTTTAAGAATAAAACTTTAACTTAATGAATATTAAGGAAATATGCAAAGTAATAAGAACAAGCAATAAATATAAATGCAAGTAAATAAAGAGCTTGAGTTAAAGAGATTGAACCGAGCGAGACTATGATGTTTTGTTCTCGCGGTTCGGTTGTTTAGACCATACGTTCGTGCCCGGATAGTACCCCCGAGAAGTTCCACTAAAACCGATTTTCTTACGGGTGAAAATCAAACCTTTACAAGTGTAATCTTTCTCACTACACTCAACAAATATTGTTCTTCTCACAACACTCTACATGTGTGATTCTACTCACCACACTCAACACAAGAATTAACCTTTTTGTTTTTCTATGGGATAAACCTTTCAGAATTGATGAATAAAGATTGTTTGGTGATTCACACCAATGAATAATAACTCTCAAGTATTTACAAGATACAATTGAAGCTCACACTAGAGTTATCATGATTGATCAAGACAATATAGCTAAAAATGATAAATATGATCAATGAATGATTTGAATCTCTTTATTCTTAGTAGATGATGAACATGAAGTATTAGAATGGATTGAAATATGTAAAAATGAGTTTAGAACATCTTATATATAGCCCCTAAGTCAATATATCCGTTAGAGACTTTTTAGGAAAAGTTGTGTGCAAAAAAGTGGGGCAAAAATTTCTTTTCCAACTGCTAGTTTTGTTTACCAGAAATTCAAATTTGTTTTGATCATTTCTCTTAATCTGACTGTTAGATCATCCTCAAATTTTGGTCATAAGTTCTAAAAGATGTTAACTAACTACCGTAAAAATTTCAAAGTTATCGGAGTCCGGGAAGATCTCCATCAGACCGTTAGATAAAAACTGTGCCAAAACTGAGCGAATCTTAAATGTAAAATAAAAATATTTTTGCAATTTAGTAATTTAGTTTCAAATACAATTCTAATGATTTGTGAACCTTAAAGATATATTTCTAAGATACTTATTTTTATGAGAGCTTAAAATATGATAATTTAAAATTAATATGAATTTATTTTAAGACTCGGTTTTTGTAAAATGATGTTTTTTTAAAGAAAATCAATTTCAATTTTGTTTGAATCAATCTTTAAAAGATGCATGAACACGTTTGAACTATAGACATGTTCAATCAAGAAACTTAACATAAATCCTAAGTACTCACTCAATTATCGAATTAATTAACAAATCTTCGAATGCTCTGATTTGTTTTTTCAATATGATCTTCACTTGCATCATTTGCTTTGAAATTTTTTCATCTATTCCTTTGATCTTCATGAATTGCATGAGTTCACGTGAGAGTAGAGAGAATATCGTGGAGTGGTGATATACTTGATAAGGTTTCAGTTTTAATTCTCGGGATATTTTGGAAAAAACAATACAGCTTGTTAAATTAGTTTAAATCAAATACATTTAAAATACATGTAAAATACACATGATTAACTTTTTGTCATTATTAAAATAAGATTAAAACCTTTTATGTCAACAAAAATTATAAAGTATATGGATCTTGTTTGATAGACGTATGGATTTTAGCAATATAAGTTTTATTGAAAATATAATTACAAAATAAAAGTAAAAATATTTTAAAGTTCAAAAAAAAAATATAGAAGCAAAACTAATGACGTGATATCTATACTTTGTTTAAAAAACCTTTTAAATATAGACAATCACTTTCATAACATCTTTTTTTTTATTTTGGTCACATTATTTTTATAGCCATTATTCACATTTATATATAAAATGATTTTTTTACTTTATTGTCTTTATATTTTACGTGACACTAACGTTTTTCTAATTTATGGTTGCATACTCTCACAGCATCCTCTAATTGTTTGGAAAATTAGAGTCACGTAAAAAACCCCAACTTTTTCTCCAAACTTTTTTAGGACAAAAAGTCGAGCGTTACAAACGCACCCGCACCCGCACCCGCACCGACACCATTACTCTCTCTCTCTCTCTCTCTCTCTCTCTTTCTAAAGTACTCTCTGGAGCCTTCCCCTCCTCTCTTTCTTCTTTGCACAGAACTCTCGCTTCTTCGATTTTCCTTCTTTTCACATCTGTAAGTCCATTTTAATTCTTAATACATGCCTCTGTTCGAAATCAGTGCAATGTAGGTTACTAGGTTTACGTTTGCTCACTTTGCATTTCCTAATTTTTACTCTTTCTTTTTTTTTATTCAAAGGATTCCTCATGTTGATTTTGCAATGATATATATGATCATATTTTAAAGCAAAATGAGGGAAATTTGGGTCTTTTCTTTTAATTTTGTGTTTAGCAATGCTAATTAATTAGTTTTAATCACTGCTGCATACAGTGTATTTTGGTTTTGATCCTTGTGTATGACCATTGGCTATATTGTGATTTGTTTGTCAAAGGAGGCAATGCTAATAGTTCTTTGAGCATATACTTTTATACATAGTTTACTTGATTTTTTTATACAATTTTTATTATTATTATTATTATTATTATTTTATAAACTGATGTTGTATCACTTAAATAAATTGGTGGGGTACACAATATATGTGTTTTCGAGTCCAAATTTGCATACCCTCTAAAACCATTTAAAGTGTGGGTGGAGGGTTATCACGACGGTTTTGATTGGACAATGCATTAAAATAACAAAGAAGCACGACCATTATCCATTTATTACTTGTACTTGCCTACCCTCTTAAAGTGAGGGTGGAGGGTTATCACGACGCTTTTGATCGGACAATGCATTAAAATAACAAAGAAGCACGACCATTATCCATTTATTACTTTTATACATTGACCGGTCATAATGGAAGATCATGTTAATCATCACTTGAGGAGGATTTGAGGAGGGTCCGATAAATCTAGACTTTCAGTTGCTTGCCTTACTTTTTATTTGATTGGTGACACAACTTTTTGTATAAAAAGGTTGTACGAATGGAGTAATAGCACTACTCTACACATAATTATGGGTTATTCTGCTCTATTAGACTGGCCTATGAACTTTCCACCTCTATTATACTGTAGCATATAATCTATTTGATAACATAGTGCACTTTCTCTGAATGACTTAGATGCATACCATATACTGATAGCCAGAGATTGTTTGAACTTACTTCCATGGCCAAGATTTATCTTGGTTTACAACTTTTCCCCTCCAAAAGTACTGTGTTACATTGGAATGGTAGAAAATATGACTGCGTTAGTTTTCCATCTGACAATTTCAGATCAAAACTGGCATGCTATTTTACATTGATTGTGTAGCTTGTTGATTTATTTATTAATTTCAGTGTTCTAAAAATCCCCCCTGGGCGCTAGCGTGGTCTGCCCCTTAGCCTAAGCTATGCGGTTGCCTAGTCTTGAGAATGGTGATTCGGCAGGAATAATGAAGTCTTTCACTCCTTTTTGTTTTAAAAATATTTCTTTGTTTCATGTTTGAATTAGGGAAATATTTGTTTAACAAACTCTAAATGTCATTTTTAGAAGTATATAGTTAGATTTTATTTGTATAATTTTATTTTAAGTAATTGATGAATATAAAAATCATTTCTGATCAATCTCCTACTAATCCCTGATTAATCCCCTAGGTGCTAGGCCACCCCTGGCTACCCTAGGAATGCCTAGCGAATTTTAGAACATTGAATCCTTAAAATTAATATTTGTGGACTGAGCTCTTTCAATCGAGACTAGTCATAAGTTTTAAACTTCTATAACAAAATTATCTGTTATGCCAAAGACATACATTGTAATGCGGTACGAGAATGCTAACATGTGTCAACACGTAACAAAGGTATGCTAATATTTACTGTAGGCAGGATTTTAGGTAGAGCCAGTGGCACAAAAATGGAATACTGGTCATTGAGTATTGACATGTTTTTCACTTATTAATTGACCTATTGGCCATGTTGTTCCTTCCTTTTATCCTTTCTGGTCATCAGTTACTTATCCCAGTTCCAGGTTTTGAAATAGTTCTGATTTTAATAGGCGGGCTTTTCCACATCACTTTATGGTAAATTGACTGTTTTGAACCAATTAATCTGATGCCTATTTTGTGTTCAGTGGAAGTTAAGTGCTTCTTTTTAGTGCTGGCATCTGAAAACATTAACTGTAACCAACATCTACCATTCTGGTGAAATGCTCAAAAATTTTAATGGGTTTGTATGGTTTGGAGTACTATCAATATTTTTGCTTTCAACTTTCAAGTATCCTTTCACCAGTACCAAACTATGAATGCTTTTTCTAGAGATGATGTTCAAATATTTGTAATAGCAGCGGACATATGACACTGCCGAAGTTGTTTTTCATTGGAGATTGTCGACGTGATGGTTCAATTTTCGGGTCACCTTGCCTAATTAGAGGGAATTGTATAGCACAAAGCAGAGTCACAGCAACATTTATCCAACAACTAGCCCTTCAAATTTGTGTTAAGTTTGGAATAAAGGCTATTTTAGTTCAAAATTTGATGGACATTTTCATTTCCTTTTGCTTCCGTGAATTCTGCAGAATCCCCTGTTGTGGCTACTACAATGAATACATTCTTTTAAGCATCGTAAAATTCCTTTGCAACTGCAGTGTATCAGGAAGACAGGAAGGATTATGATTGTATCTTGACTGTAAATCTGCGTATCTTTGTTGATACTATTCTCCCGAGGACCAATGCTGTAATTAGAACACTAACAAGTAACACCATTCTTTGAAGCAACTATTTGAAGTTTTCGTACCATTCATTTGTAGTGTAAGTTCTCCGGTTTTTTTTCCCTTTTCAACACGTTAATGGTCTAACAAGAAGTACACGTTTCATAGCATCTTCCTAGTCAGTTTTCTTGAGGAAAAAAACTAAACAAATATATGCTTTTTTTCTGCATATATTCACTTTGTACTTTGGATGGTTGAAATATATGTATCAGATTCATTACTCTTGATGCCATTCGGATAGATGTCTATAGCACGATCTTTATGATGCTTGCTTATCTCTTGTTACAGATTAGCATGTGAATATGTTCTTTGAAAATATTACTGATCTTCAAATATTTATATTGACTTTGCTTTCTTACCATCTTTTTTTAGATAAGGGATTATTCTTCAAATTTGTGAACCATGAATTTTCTTATTCGTGAAGCAAGACCTGATATTGAAAGTGGATTATCAGGACTTATCCCCGACCGACCTGCTGTGGTATATTCCATTACATGTCAACCTATTCTTTATTTCTTTTTATTTTCATTTTTACTGTAAGGCAGCCAAGTATCATCTTCATAATAGATAGTACTCCCTCCGTCTCAAAATGATAGTCCCACTTTTCGATTTGGTACATCTCATATTACTATTCTCTTTTCCTTTTTGGGACACAATCAATAAGCCAAATTTCACAATATGAAATAAATTGTATTCTTGACCATCGATTATGTTGAAATTAATGTTTCTTTAAAAAGTATCAAAGTCAAAGTGAGGCTATCAATTTGAGACTGAGGGAGTCCGCAAATAGTCTGTCAGACTGTCAGGCCACTAAATCTTCATCCTTCTATATCAGCGTGTACATGCAACTCGACCAATTAATACCAATTCACTGGCTTTTCTTGTCACAGGTAATTTTTCTCTCTCAGTTTTGTATAATATATGTTTGCAAACTCTAGAACTTTTCATACATACTGAACGGACCTTTTTCCTGTGGCAGTTCTTTTGCTCTTCACAATATTGAATTCTAACCAAATGTCCCCTAACTTTCTGGTAAAATTTCACTCTACTTCTGTTGTTGACTTCTTGATTTATTAGCCTGTTTGCGTAGTTTATGACATACCAATTAAGGTGCATATTTCTAAACCTATATATGCATGTAGCTCTGGCTAGTTCTTGGTGCTTTTATATTGGCAACAAGCCTTAGAATGTATGCAACTTGCCAACAACTGAGGGCTCAGGCCCAAGCTCATGCTGCAGCAGCTAGTGGCTTGTTAAGTCGAGCTGAATTCCGTTTTCACATGCCACCATCAATAGCTTTTGCAACTAGAGGGAGATTACATGGATTGAGGCTCCAGCTTGCGCTCCTTGACCGTGCATTTGATGACCTAGGTGTGGTTCTTTTCTTATGGCTTTGTTTTCTTCAAGTTTTTGGAAAGGAATTGGCATTCGAGATTCCAGGAAAGCTCCTTTCTTGGAATTTGAAATACCTTTCCGTTGTTTGGTTAGGACTGGAATTCTCCTCTTTTGGCATTGAGAACTATTGTAGTTATTCTAAAACACAAATAACTGTAGAGGATTCCTAGAATCCTCATAGCTTCCCAACCCCCCCCCCCCCCCCCCCCCCCCAATCATCATAGAATAAAAATCTTAGTTTGGGGGAAATTCTCTGTTGCTAGGAATCGTGGATTCCCTTGCAAAACTCTAACCAAACGTCGGAATCCAAGAGGAATGGGAATTTATGAAACACTCAAAAGAACGAACCAGATGCACCCTGAAAGTAATTTGAGATTGGCAGGTTACACTTCTCGGAAATTTAAGATGCATGGCAACATTTTAATTCCAGAGCTAGATTTGTTGTTACTTCGCTGGATTTTTTTTTGTCCCAAGTTAGTTGGATGTTTTATGTTTGTTACCTGCAAGTGAAGATATTATTTTTCTTTCATAGATTATGAAACTCTGAGAACTTTGGATTCTGATAATGGTTCAAGTACTCCTTCAATGAATGAAGAGGAAATAAACTCCTTACCTGTTCACGTGTACAAGGTCACTAGCCTACAGAGGTAAGTTGGAAAGTTTTGTTCCGTCTCTTATTTTTCCTTTTGTTCAATCATTGTTGGCAAGATGATGCAGCCTTGCTATAAATAAAGTGTTGCGCAAACCCTATATAAATCAAGCTACTTAGCACAATGTGAAGGATCCAAAACTACTTTGTTGCCGTAATCAAAGATAAACCACACCAAAACCTTTGAGATAATTGAAAACAAACAAATAAGTAATGAGAAAGACAAACTCACTGAGAAGCATGCACATATAAGGTGGTATCGGCAGTTTGGCACTTCACTGGGTAAAATACTTCATTGATTGAAATATTGAATCGATCTCGAGTACAATGATAAACCTTAGTTTTCTCTGTCTAGAGAGTCTCTGTCTAGAGCTTTCTCTCTATACCTACCTTCAGAGCTAATATAATCCGAACCCATCAACTCCTTTTATAGTGTTTTCCTAGACCTACTTCTAGTCCTATATTGATTCCCATTCACATTAGGATGTGAATTCCAATACAAATTAGACCAAACAAGCCTAAATTAACGTAACAAGTAAGCATAAACCAACTAGGAATTGAAGACATAATCCAACAATACACTAGTTATGTACCTATGAGGATCGATCCTCCTTGTCCTAGGATCGATCTGCAACACCAATCAAGGAGAACCAATTCCACATAAAGGACACATAGTGACATATATATGAGGCTCTAATAAATGATGGTGAAAACACATCGGTAAAAAGTATACATCCAAATCCACACACACACATACATACATATATATATATCAATGGAAAGGATAAACAGCAAAAATAATTCATGTTACAAGAAACTTATATTTATTTGGTTCTGGACTTCCGGCATTGGAAAATGGACATGATTCGCGTTGACTTAGAATATTGCACATGTTCTATTAAAAACATTGAAAGGCTGAATACAATTTGACGCAATTTAAGCTCTTTCAACAGCGAGGGCTCCTTGCAGCAACCGACATCTTCCACAGCTATGGCAGAGGTATTCTTCTTCTACACACATCTTATTTCATATTAGTCTAGAACGTATGCTTGGCTGTAAGCAAGATAATTGTTTCCTTGCTTTAGTTGGGTACACAAATCTTTTGGTATGCAGCCTATTCATGAGGGCAATGAATCTTTACTGAAGAACTGTATGCTCACATATATATATGATAATTAGTACTACGCATGGATTTACAGTAGTGCTAGAGGAGTAAGTAATTCACCTGAAACAGAATCCTGAATAGACACGATTAAATCACGGGTTATTTGCATAGTGCAGTAGGCACGGTAAATGCAACTGTGTGTATTCTAAATTATAAGAGGTTGCTTCTAACTTCACTGACCAACCGTACAGGGTAAAAAGGCTGATGCAATCACCAGGGCTTCGGATGATGAATTGACATGCAGCATTTGCTTGGAACAAGCTAAAAGGGGAGAGCTTATTCGTAGCTTGCCATGTTTACATCAGGTGACACCTCTTTCACTTTGGACAAATGTTTTTCATTTTTTGAGAAGGGGGGGGGGGGGGGGGGGGGGGGGGGGGGGGGAGGGGAATGGCTGGATTGTGATCTTCTCACGCTAATTGATCCCAGAATAATAGTAATCCCAATTTCCTAAATTACGTCGATTACAACCAAAAAACCCTAAATTAATAACAAAATACAATTCATAAATAATTCCTAAATTTACTACTCTTCTCTGATCACGTTCCTCAATAATGGTATAATTAAACCACCACTCTGGTTTGCAGTTCCATGCTAACTGCATTGATCCATGGCTGCGGCAGCAAGGGACGTGTCCTGTTTGCAAACTTACAGTGGGGTCAAGATGGCAAGAGAACAGGGACACTGAAACAGATGGAGAGGATATGGTTTAAGGAACTGCAGTTAAGCAATGCCACGTGGGTATATAAAATGAATTCAAATGTATGCTTTGCTGCATCACTATATGTATATATAAACAGTAAGATGATGGGATTCTAAAGTTGGGGAATGATGAGAATGAGAAATTACATGTCCATTCCTCATTCAACATCTTATGGTTATTTGTAGTAGAATATATACTGTGGGCATATATGAACTAACATCCTCTGCTATTGAACTCTTGTCAAATTTCACCTTCTAGTTTGCCTGGTGGTGCTTGTCACATGGTTACATTATATTTTTGTTTCGTTCACGAGTTGGCTGACATTTTATATGGATCTAGCTCCTCTATAGTAATTGCAATCTCTCTCAAGTATAGTAGTAAAATCCAAGGGGTTGCCACAGCAGTAAGGGTGAACTTGGGATTGTGTGGGTAGGTACACGGTCTCAGGTTCGATTCCCCGTTGCGTGAAACCTTTCTTGGGCCACGAGGGGCATCTCCCGGTCGAGCAATAACGATCCAGAATTCTTCATTTCTCCTTTCATCAGTCTAGAGGATCCCAATACCATTTTATATTGGCCTCAAAATATTATAGATCCCATTCTTTCACCCCCGTGTATTTGTTGACTCAAATAGAGTGTAACACCTCCTCCTTTCCTCCTCCTCACTTGTTACAAAATACTCCCTATTGGAATTAAATACTTAAAAAAGCACTGCATTGGATAGTGCGCATTGGGTTCCACAAATGACAATAGGAGCAAAAGAGGAGATGAATCCCTTTAAGACTTAGAAATAAGATCGTTAAATTATAACGAATTGAAATTCTTTTATTTGATGTCCAAACTGCACTTATGGCGATTACACTGTTTTGGACTGTCCCATGTAACTCAAGACAGATACAATAGTCTGTATCATAGTGAGAACTATGATTATGATAGCAGAGAAGACAGAGATGAAGGACCATGGACTGCTAAAATAGGTACGCATCATCATTCCCCAGTTACTACTATAATACGCTTCTACTTCTCTAAACTGCTTAGACAGATAGCAACTCCTAATATTGAACACAACATTTTTCCCCAAATTGTTGAACAAATTAGCCACAAATATATCATCTTGCGAAAATCTAGTAATGATCCCATCTGAACAGAGAAACGCCACATCTCTCGGTTGACAAATGAGACAGTTCATGAATGAGACGTAATCTGTGAAGTACCTGGATATATCCTCCTGGCTCTGTTCCCATGCGACACAATTAACGAGGAGGGTGCTCATAAAGTCATTGACGGTTATGGTCGGAATTTCAAGAACTCGGTTTTTGAACTTAATATCAAACAAATTGTCTCCTTTTGACGGCTTGAATTTGATCCCGGATGGTCGTAATCGAGTGACGCTTTGTATTGATTGGTTGGATGGACGATACTCGATCTCTCGAGAATTAGTAGCATTGTTTGAAGGCAAAAGACTCGAGTAAAACAAGTCGAGTAAATGTAGATGTGTTCTTTGGGGATATAATTTATTGGAAAATGTCAAAGAAGGCCGCGGAAACGCTAGATCAAGGACCTTTAAGGCTAGAACGGGTAGATGGTTGCTAACCTTAGCATCTTGTAAATTACTTGACCAAGTAAAAACTAATTCTATAATAAAATAAGGAAGTTGGTTCTCGAGCTTAAGGATGTCTCTGATGAGAATCGGGATCAACCATGGCCTTGTCAAGATCGGGTCATCATTGTGGATATGTTCTTCACTACACCCTAGATGGCGTAATAGCTCAACAATAAAACAACTATCTAGTAGCATCATTTCTACAAAATCATGACTAGACATGATTATAGTATCAGAATAACACTGTCTTGTGCTAATTTCTAAGGCCTTCATTTCCCTTAGATAGAACCTTAAGTCCCTTGTAATAAAACTCGGCCGAGAGAGGAGTTTATCGAGGAAGGACCATTTGTGCTCTTCAAACTTGAGTAAATGGTCCTTTCCACGGTGGTAAGGGCCTATAGATACAATCTCTGGTTCTTGTGCCTTGTCGTTTATGCCCACAAGGCCATGCGGGAACCTGAATATGCATGTGGATTGACTTGCACCTTCTGCTCCTCCTCGTTGGACCTCTCGCCTTTCTTGAAGGCGACGCTCTATAAGGCGCAAAGAATCTTCCAACGCCAATTTGTATTGCGCTTGAGAATGCAAAGTATCTTTGAACGATGCTCCATATTCCTCTGCTTCCTCACGATCATGGTGGGGTTGCTCTGTTTCGAGGACCTCGTCGTCAGATCCTGAATACGACCACGTTTTTATTGAATAATGCTCGTCATCGTTCTCTTGAACCGGCAGTTGTATTTGGCTCGAACTTTCCCCATTGGGCAGTGATTTTTGTGGGGTTTTAGTCTTATTTTCCCCCATCTCCGTATCATCAATTACGATAGCTTGGTACTCCATCTCTCTCGCTCTCTCTCCTCTTGTGGTTATCTGTGTGTGTGAAGTTGATTAAGAAGGTAAAATAGGAGTTGGGAGTTATACAATTATGTTTCCACGAAAGAGGAATAAGCTTCCTGGCAGCTGCATGGATATAAAAAGTCAGAAAAAAGTGCAGGCTCTACGGTTGAAAATGATTTGACTTTTGTGTTAATGTGGAAAGGGAGAGGAAAAGGGTACCAATGACACGGAAAGTAACAAGTGCTTCATGCAAGCAAAAGGAAACAGAAGAGGAAGTGTATGGCAATTATACTTTCAGAGTCAAGTCAACTAATCAAGCTATGACACTGATTGAATTGGTTGGGTAGTTACTAAAATATAAATCTCCTTCCTCAAAAGTAGAACCAACACATGAGCGTCAAAGAAGCACATATTCTTTCTTTACACAATTCCCCCTGCGTGCATGGTGAATCCTACTTGGCTTGTTACTGCTGGACTGACATTTGGCCACGTGGTACTTTGGCTATTAATACTCTAATTAATAAGAGTTATTTCGAGACTCCAAAGTTTTATTTCAAGTCCTTAGGTGGTTCTGAATTTTTATGCTTTAATGGAGTATGGAATAAGTGTTTTCATAAACAGCTCGTGTGTTTTAAATTCTTGATATAACGTACGAGACATTTGTCTGTGGATATGCGAGTTTAGAATTATCGGAAATATCAAGAATGAGCACTTGGTGTTATTTTGCTAGGAAACCTTTTTTTTTTTACTGGTAAAATTGCTGTTCTGAACGCCTAAACAGTTATCAAACCATGAAGAAACGAATTTTTAACCTTTGTCACAGTTAAAATTTTTGCTACTGTCATGATCAAACCGTGACTGGTCCTTGTCATTGTTTACTGTTTGTCACTGTTTTTGGCAGTGAGAATTTTAGTTTTACTCTATACTTTTTTCCCCTGAATGTACCGCGTTTGCTGGTTCTCCTGCATGAAAGACTCTTATAAGGACTTGTTAAGCAGCAATATAGTTAGCTAAGGAAAGAGAAGCGAGGCATAAACTAGATAGTTGTGTAAAACAAGTTCTAAATAGTAACTTGATGGGTATGAATTATCTATTGTAACTTGTTACAATCCTAAGTTTCACATGGAAAAAAAATAAATGATTTGGGAGTGATATATGAGTTTTTGGGCATCTTTCTCTTATAATTCAGTTTTTAGAGATAAGTTGTACCCACAAGTATCTTAACTTACACCATTTCAATGATTGCTTATGTAATTGTCTGTGTTCTAGCATTGCCCTTGACCGTATTTAAATGATCTTGCAAAGTGCGAGCCTCAATGATATTTCTTGAATTTGTTTTACTTAGTTTTACCTATGCAAAATTATATTTAGCATTAGGAAGTAGAAACAATCAATAGGGTATGGCTTCAAATATGTTCCACCGCAACAACCAAAAATGTAAAAAGCTCGCCAAATTGCTAAGCCATTACTATATTTATCTACCAACAAATTTGGTTGAGATACATATAGATGATACACTAGGTATCGTCCCATGCATTTTTTTTTTCTTTTAAAATAGTCCTTGGGTGATACAATGTAGCCATGGGGAGGGATGGGACGATACACTTTGTATTGTTTGAAGCTTGTTGCCGGGAACGATACACAATGTATCATCTAGTATGTATTTTACACTTTTGCGGTGCAAAAGATTTTAGATTGATAGGTTAATTCCTTATTTTTACACTACACTTTAACATACTTGCAAATGGCCTAAATACTTAATTTAGTTTTAAGAAAAAATTATTACAATTATACCCGTGTTCTTTTTATTCATTTAAGCATTGGGTATGTCACCATAATAATGGTAAAATTGTGAAATGTCAGCATTCAGAGCAAAATAAGATCAATTACATTTGTCATATATTCTATTTAGCATTAAGTAGATTGTTCAGTATTATACAACCCCTTAATTATATAGTATTTGAAAAAAAAAGTATGAAAAGAGAAACTCATGATTGTATACAATATACATATTGAGTTGTTTTATTCTTTTCTTTTTAATAATAGAAATTGCGCCAGTTTTTCATTTAAAAGAAGAAAAGGATACTCATAATTGTAGAATGTGAGAGTATCAGAAGGCAAAATTGTATTGTACGAAATCAAGTGTAGTAGCCAACAAGGTGACTAGCTAGTTGGTGCAACTACATAATCACTCTGACTGATTAAATTTACCTATCCTCCAATTACACTACACATAACTAAAATTATAACCCTCACCATTTTATTCAAAATCCTGCTGTAAAGCAGTTGAATCTTAATGTTGAATATTTGATTTTAATGTTACCCTACATTTAGAAGCAAAGAAATAGACGCATATAGTATTTTACTTTCATTTTGCATTAAAAGATAACACTAAACATTATTTTTATTTTTATTTGTTTTAATTAAAATAATACTTCTTTAATTTTAAATTAAGAGTATAGCTTTTTTTAAGATGTCTTTAAGAGTCTCATTTTGTTTTTAAAAGATAATAATCAATATACAAATTTCTACGTTTGCTTAAATTTAAATCAATATATATATATATATATATATATTTTAAAAAAGTAAAAATTCAAAGTCAAACTATTATTTGAAACTTCGAGTAGTAATGATTTATTTTAAAAAAAAAATAGGACAACCAAATCTTTCCATCATTGTTTGGTTACTTGAAAGAAAGAAGAAGGAAAGGAGGGTCAAATGTCCTGGTCTGCTGTGGCTAAGGATGTGTTTGGTTGGGAAAAAGGTTATCACCAAACCCGAATGTGAATCTCCTATCACTCCTATCTATCTCTCTATATACATTATATTCAAAGTGATTATATATATATATATATATATATATGGGCAATGTTTAAGTTTACATCGGCATAAAATGAACTACTTTTTACAATATCTCATAATTTTTTCTCAAATTTATAATTTATCAATTCTAACATTAGATTAATTATTTTTATTATGTTTATCAAGCACATAAAGTTTCGAATCAATTAGATATTTGTAACAATTTAATTAGTATGCTTAGTTTTATTTAAATTTTTTAGGTCTCATAATTTAATATATAACATAATTATGATAATGGATTTCTGCGGCTCCAATTGATTGAATTTTGTGCATGTAGTTTGATATGTAATAATGATATAATACAATGGATATATTGATAAATTATGAAATTGAGAAAATTTTACTGACACCTGGCGTAAGTTGAACATTTCCCTATAGATATACATGGAATATTTCTCATACATATAAAACTTACATACTAAGTTTACGGCCAGTGCCATTTAAGGGGTTAAAAAGATGATTTTTTTAATGAAATTTGGTGAAGATGATTTCCATGATTATAAATGATTTCTACCAAATTTTATCAAAAAATTCAACCGAAAACAAAGTGAACTAAATATCTAAAATTCCACAGTTAGAAATGGGCATAAATGTAGAATTTTCAGTTCAAACCCTTCCATGATGAATTTTTGATGAAATTAGAGATCATTTCCACCGTTTTTCATCAAAAATTCATCAATTTACCCATCAAATGGCCCGGTCTGTAAAGTTGGTATGCATGATTTAGTATATGGGAAAATGTTTCATATATATATATATATATATGTTAGAAATGCGCATATATATAAAAAATTTAGTTAACACCCTTCCATGATGAATTTTTTGATGAAATTAGAGATCATCTTTATCGAGTTTTATCAAAAATTTATAGATTTACCCTATCAAATGGTATAGACTTGGTATGTATATTTTAGTATATGGAAAAATGTTTCATATATATATATATATATATATGATTATCTATATGGCTATGAAGATGACGTAGAAACGAAAAAGATTGATTCATAAGATTGGTCACCTAATATCATTAACGGTTCAAGTAGTTTTTCAACTTGTAAGTTCAAAACAAGAGCTTATAAACTTAGTAGATTCAAGAGCATTAATTAATTAATAACATTTTCTATGATAACAATTGACATAATTTCTCCTATTTTTTTTAAAAAAATAATATAGATTTGGATGAAATACTTTGCAATTTTAGAAAGAAATATATAACAAAAAAAAAAACCAAAGCAACAATTGTTTTTAATTATAAAAAAAGTTATTATTAAATAAGTGCATTTTGCGAAAACACTTTAAAATGCTCGAGTGTGTCAAATATATAATAATTCATCCCATGTGTATAACAAAGAAAGACAACTAGTAATGGAGTTATCTTTTTGTTATTATTCTATGTTAAAATTTTAAGGTGTATATGATAATGTGCGATAAGATTGAATGATAACTGATTCATAACGAAATTAGAGGTCTAGATCACTTAACGACGATTCTTCCTCTTCTCCCTCATCAAACGTATGAAATAGAAATAGAAATAGCAAAGAAGAAGAGAAATTGACCTAAAAAGCCTTTCCTTTTTATTTATATAATTTTGAAAACATAAAAACTTATGGCCGGGCCCTGTTTGGGGACAAATATTTGCTAAAATGACTTAAGGAAGTCAAATCAGAAAAAATAGACTTTAACACCACTCCAAAGTTTTGGGCCAACTGTTGGTAAATCTATTCTTACATCTCTTCTTTATTGTTTTCTCTTGAAACACCTAATCAACCAAACAAGCCCTTATTTAGATGCCTATATAAACAAACCCTCACATGTTTCATCACTTATCCCAAAGCCAATTAACATTTTTGCTCATCTTGCCTCCATTTTGTAATACCAACTATATAATTAAAATGGGCACTTCAAGTACTAGTATTCTCTTTATTATGAGCTTTGTTTTGCTATGTCTTCCTTTGGCGGCAAATGCCAGTCATGGTGGCATTACAAGGCACTACAAGTTCAATGTATGCTTTTGAATTTTTTTTTTCTTTTTATTTAGCCTTCACCTTTTCAAAATATTCATTTTTGTGTATTTTTTTTCCCTTCCTAATTTTTTCAGATAAGGTTGCAAAATGTTACCAGATTGTGCCACACTAAGAGCATTGTGACTGTCAATGGCAAATTTCCGGGGCCACGGGTTGTCGCTAGAGAAGGCGATCGAGTCGTCATCAAGGTGGTTAATCACGTCTCAAATAATATCAGTATCCATTGGTACGATTCGTCGCCTCCGCATTAATATTTGTTTTGTACAGTGTAAACTGGTTTCGACTTAAAAAATCTTTTATGTAAATGATATTTTTATATTTATTTAGTTGGTATAAAAAATAATAAAAATTAACTGTACCATTTTTTTACGTACAATTAATTTGCATCAAGGTACAGTAAACATTACAAAATAAATTATAGTCTTTTCAATCACAGCGCCAACGAAACACAGTCTTAAGGAAATATTGACACTGGTTTATATGTAATCAAAAGTGAATCTAATAAATTTTTTTTTTTTTTTTTTTTTTTTAATGACAGGCACGGAATTAGACAAATTCAGAGTGGATGGGCTGATGGGCCAGCTTACATAACACAGTGCCCAATTCAGAGTGGGCAGAGCTATGTGTATAATTTCGCCATCACTGGTCAAAGAGGAACTCTGTTTTGGCATGCTCATATCTCATGGCTTAGAGCAACTGTCTATGGCCCAATTATCATTTATCCCAAGCACAACGTTTCTTACCCTTTTGTCAAACCCTACAAGGAAGTCCCAATCATTTTTGGTAAACTACTATATATATATATATGTAACCACCGTAATATTTAATTTCCACAACAAAAATAATAATCCGAATTTGGAGTTATTCAAGCTGTCAAACGGTTATCGACCCCACTGTAACAACTCTCGTGTTATAAGTGTGTTATTATATGTGTCCTTGTTGAATACTACTTGCTTGCTACATAAGATTTCATCTCATTGTGATGATAAAAATGTCCGACTAGAAGGGTTTTTGACCCGACCTTACCCTAATGGGGTCGGATTTCAAGTGGATTTTTTTCTAGGCGAGGGGCTTATGAATTTTAAAATATAGTCTTATAGAATAATCTTATATATGTTACGTAATTAAACCTCCATGAATACTCTTATAATACCATATAATTACAACGGGTTGAGATTGAGCGGACAAAAGCGAACCCTTTTGCCATCCCTACATCTCACATTGTCTAAGTGTGGAAGTGATACGTTATACATGTTTGATACGCGGACTCAAAATTAAAACGGTGGCTAATTAAGCCTATAAACTAAGTAATTAAAAATTTTTTGTTTTAATATTGCTAATCAAATTGCAGGAGAATGGTGGAATGCTGATACAGAAGCAGTCATTAGCCAGGCCCTTCAGACTGGTGGTGCACCAAACGTATCTGATGCATACACCATTAATGGATTCCCAGGCCCATTGTATAATTGTTCTGCAAATGGTACTATTAGTTGTCATAGTAAATGAAAAGACTCTATTTTCCACATTTTGGTTTTCATCAATCCTACACCAACCAAGCAGACTTAAAACGTTTCAGCTGCATGAAAAAAACTATACATTGAAAACAATTTTCAAAGCATTAAGTTTTCAATAAACCAAACACAGCCGAGATGAATCGTAATATTGCCAACTTATCGGTGATTAATTCTGTCAGGAACATACAAGCTAAAAGTGAAGCCTGGAAAAACGTATCTCCTACGCCTAATCAACGCTGCACTCAACGATGATCTCTTCTTCACTATATCAAACCACACCTTCACCATAGTAGAAGCCGATGCAGTCTACACCAAGCCATTCGAAATCGACACCCTCCTCATAACACCGGGCCAAACCACCAACATCCTCCTCAAAACCAAGCCTCAAACCAACAACGCTGCCTTCTTAATGGCAGCCCGGCCATATTCCACCAGTCAAGGCGCAATTGACAACACCACAGTAGCGGCAATTCTTCAATACGGATCCCCACCAAATTCATCAATTAAAAATCTCCCAATACCAACTCTGCCCCCAATCAATGGAACCGCGTATGTGGCGAACTTTACTAGCAAATTCCGAAGTTTGGCCTCGGCCAACGTGCCCAAAACCGTACAAAAACAGTTTTTTTTCACCGTGGGGCTAGGAAGTAGCCCCTGCCCGAAAAACCAGACTTGTCAAGGGCCTAATGGTACAAAATTTGCGGCATCTGTTAACAACATTTCTTTCGCTCTACCCACCACTGCCCTTCTCCAGTCTTATTTTTTTGCACAATCTAATGGCGTTTATATGACGGATTTTCCATCATCTCCTCTAATTCCATTTAATTATACGGGTACTCCTCCTAACAATACTGCGGTGATCAATGGCACGAAAGTGGTGGTGCTGCCATTTAATGCCACAGTGGAGTTGGTGCTGCAGGATACTAGCATTCTTGGTGCCGAAAGCCATCCTCTCCATCTACATGGTTTTAATTTCTTTATAGTAGGCCAAGGGTTTGGTAATTACGATCCTCAAAATGACCCTGCTAAATTTAACCTTGTTGATCCAGTCGAAAGAAATACTGTCGGTGTCCCGTCTGGTGGTTGGGTTGCAATCCGATTTCGGGCAGATAATCCTGGTGAGTACAAAGATTATAGTTTGGTACGTACATTGAAATGAAAATGCATAGTACTGTTTTGAATTTTACAAAACAGAATGGGAATAGTTACATTGACCTCCCTTAAGGTTTCAGTCTGTACATCTACCTCCCTCGTGTTTTAAAAATTGCGGTAGCCTCCCTTGTGTTTGGAAATTTTTGAGTTTAAAGTTCTTTTCACACAAAATTTGAAATTCCAATGCATAAAGTTCTATACCAAGAAAAATTGAGGTTTTTTATACGAAGTAATTGAGAGATTATCAAAAAAGAAAACTCTCTCTACTATTAGAATTTATAAGAATAATTTTGACTTATGTTGAAATGTTAAGGGATCAAATGACAGACCATTTATACTTTGATATTAAAGTCATTTTTCCATAAATAGTTAGGCGATAACACTATTAAGAAGTTCAAAATTGACAAACAAGTTCTCATTATACGTAGGAAATTTGTGCTATACACCCAAAACTCGTGGGTAGTTGGTGTAATTATTTGAATAATATAGTTACAATTTCCTTTTCCCCCTTTTTTTTTCTTTTTATTTAATCTAACATATATATATATATATATAATATGCTTTAAAACAGGGGTTTGGTTCATGCATTGCCACTTTGAGGTACATATAAGCTGGGGATTGAGAATGGCATGGGTGGTCATGGATGGGGACCTACCTAATCAGAAGCTTCCACCTCCACCATCCGATCTTCCCAAATGTTGACCTTTCACTTTTTTCTCTCATCCAACGGTCCAAGATCACTCTCATATAATTTAAACAAATGTTTTGTTTTTCTGTTTGTTCAAAATTCGTTTAGCACTGATTCAAATATTGTAAATTGCGCCTGTGTTTTGCTTGTATTGCATGCTTTTTATAATTTCCTCCTCCCAATATAGTCTTCCAAAAGAAAAATAAGCTAAAAGAGATTGGAAGAATATATGGAGGAGATTTTTGTAATTTCAAGAGTTGAAAGCCTCCTTAATAACATTCTTAATAAAAGTCTCTCTGTCCCTCATTTTACTCACGGGAAAAAAAATTATATCTATCTCATGATATTATAAATGTCTTTGATTATTATATATAAATGTTATGATAGTGTTTAATTTAATTGGCATTATAACAATCAAAATAAGTAGAAAATATTTCATTTACAAAAAATACTATTTTATGTTTAAAATTGTTTTCACTGCTGTGAGTTTTCATCAAACCAAATAGAACCGCATATGTGATCCTTCTTTAAGATTAATCCTGTCTTGGGAATGATTAATTTGATAAATTATACAACATTGAAATGGAGAAATTATATTAATGAACAAGAAATCCACAAGGGTTACATTGTTACTACATACTTGTCTGTTTACAAGGGATCTATGCCCATATATATACAAGAATGAAGAAACAAAACATGAATGATTATAAGAAATAAAGAGGAGAACACTATAATTACTATTACATGAATAAAGCAAATAAAAGGTATAGAGATAGCATCCAGGGAGACAATAGCATAGAAAGGGAATAAAGCAGCATAGAGAGGAATCAGAGGAATCATCTCCTAACACCCCCCCTCAAACTGAAGGAGGCTCTTAGGGATCCGAAGCTTGGATGTGTGAAATTGGAATTTGGTTTTGGTTGTTCGACATGTTTGATGATTGACCGGCAAAAGGAACGGTGGTAACGAAAATAACAGGAGCCGACGGAACGGCGAGGTCCGGTGTAGAATTTTTGGAGGAAAAAAAAAATTTGATCTGAATACGCGAGCAGTACGTATAACAGGTGGGGTCAGGTGGATCTGGAATGCGCGCGAAAGCGCTGGATTTGGACTCGCCCGAAGGCGATGGATCTGGACTCACCCGTAGGCGACCCAAAAGGTCGGTTTGAATTTGTGGTCCAGGACAAGTCCCGGCAATTTGTCGTTTGGATGTGCCTGTGGGCACTGGATATGGATGTGCACAGGGGCGCTTGATCTTAATGCGCTCGGGGGCGCTTTGGATTCGTGTGGATGCTGAACAGTATGTTAGTGAATGGTAAGCAAGTCTATGAGATACAGAGGTGAAAGGGTAGACTGGACAGGGAGAGGAGGAAGGGAACACACATTATTGAGATAAGAAAGAGAAAGGCGATGGATTCTGAGAATCATCAGCACCAAAATTCAAGATAGCAGGGAAGTTAGAAGCAGAGAGTGAATTGTATCCTATATCTCCTAAGGCAATCCAATCCGGAGTCATTGATCCGGCAACCTCCGCAACAGAACTAATTTGAGGAGACCCCTTTGAGAAACCATCCAAAGCAACTTGATAATCTGACAGAGTCGGATATGCCGGCATATCCACTGCTAGGGCTGGGATTTTAGAACCGGGAACCGGAGAACCGGTCCGGACCGAACCGATAAAACCCGGTTCGGTTCGGTTCTTGAAAAATAGGAAACTTTTGTTAACGGTTCGGTTCTTGGAGGTTGTTAACGGTTCGGTTAACGGTTCTTGATATAATTTTTTTCTAATAACCGTTAAGGAACCGTTATTAGATTTTCCTTCTAAATTGCTTAGGAACCGAACCGTTAGAACCGTTAAGGAACCGTTAGAACCATTAAGGAACCCTTAGAACCGTTATTTCTTTCCAATAACTATTAATATTTCGGTTTTTCCGGTTTTTTTTCTTGTTAACGGTTAACCAATAAACCGGTTCTTTCCAATAACCGTTAAGGAACCGGTTTTTATCTTGTTAACGGTTAACCGATAAACCGGGAGAACCGAACCGTTAGAACCGGTTCGGTTCTTAAACCGGTTCTTCACTTTTTATAGGTAGAACCGA
This sequence comes from Lonicera japonica, assembly GCA_021464415.1. Taxonomy (NCBI): domain Eukaryota; kingdom Viridiplantae; phylum Streptophyta; class Magnoliopsida; order Dipsacales; family Caprifoliaceae; genus Lonicera; species Lonicera japonica. The sequence goes on from CM038463.1 coordinate 15,304,209, forward strand.
ACCGTTAACATAGAACCGGTTCGGTTAATGGTTCCTCAAAATTTTTTAAAGAACCGAACCGGTCCCAGGCCTATCCACTGCTGTCAGAGGATCCCCGTGTTCTGAAAGATTCACGGTCGGTAGACGGATATCAAGGGTTGACGAGAGGAGCTTTAAAAAACTTTTGTAGTGAGGATGCTCCAACAAATCTTCCTGGGTCGGAAGAACCCCAGGTTCTAGAGGATTCTCTGAGAGGCCAGATGGAGAAGCGAAGGAGCCTGGTGGGTGAGCAAGGGAGTCGGATGGATTGGCCCTTGAGGAACTTGCAGGAGGATTAAAGGAGCCGGGTGGAGAGGCAAAGGAGCCGGATGGGTGAGTAAAGGAGCCGGATGGGTTGGCCCTTTTGGAGCCGAATGGGGAGGCGGATGGGTTGGCCCTTTTGGAGCCGGATGGGGAGGCAAATGACCTGGAGGCTGGAGATTTCTCTGGCAGTTTTCCGGTCGAACGGTGGCGGCGTCGACCAGACAATGGTGTAGTCCGGTACATAGTACACTTGTCTGGTGAGAGAGGCGTACTAGAGGGTGAGTGAGGAGGTATTGAGTGTGATGGGATATAGTGTAAGGAACTTGTAGGAGGAACAAAGGAAAATGACGGATTAACCCTGGGAGACTCGCTGTCCAGTCGAGCCTCTAACGCCGTCATTCGTGACTGCAGAGCCTCAAGCTTTTGATCAAGAGAGGTAAGGAGGGCAGCGCATCCACCAGCAGGACTTAGGATTCTTGCCTTAGCTTCAAAGAGAAACGAATCGAGAGTTTCACGATGTTTGTGATCCGGTACATGTTGTAAAAAGAATTCAACACTTTTTACCCCGAAAACTGAAAAGATTGTGTGATAATCTCGACGATTATACGCATTTCGAAAGATTTTAACTGATTCACAAGAAGGAGGACAAGCTCTGCGGCGAAAAGAGCAGGCAGGACATGGAGTACCTCGCTGGCGGATGCTGATCGACATGGCTGTTTGTATTGGATTTGAATGGGTGATTTGCAGTGAGGATGGTGCTTTTTGATTTTAATGGTGGGAGAGTAGATCTGCTTGTTGGTAGTGATGCCTTAGGAAGTGGGCAGGCGGCAGTTGATGATGGCAGGAAAAAGGCGCCGATCTCGAAATTTGAATTACGAATTTCGAGGTCGGAGCATTTTGAAAAGATGTCGGTCAAGATGTGCCCGTAGGTACTAACCGAGGCACCGAGCCTTTTTTTTTTTTGAACAGTGGATTAACGGCGTTAAACTGCCGTTAAAAGTAACTGCGTTAGTAAACTAACGGCGTTAAACTGACGGTGGCAGATGACGCGCATGGCTGAAGGCGCATGATTGGACGCGCTCGTGTGTGCGCGTGGCGCGTAGTGTAGGCGTGTTGAGAGGACGCGCGAGTTGGCGCGTGCGGATAGTGGTAGGTACGCGTGAAGAGCGCGAGTGAAATTTGTGTCGGGACGCTGTATCTTCTCCTAGCGCGTGAGGGCGCGTGAGGGGGTTGTTCGGGCTGATTTTTGTGCAGTTGGATTCGGCTTGAGGAGACGAAGAGAATGGTAATTGGTTGATGAGTTTTGGCAATGGTTTGAGTAGTTTTCGAGGGTATTGAAAATGTGGGCAATGGTTTTGGTATTGCGGTTTTGTTGTTTGAGCAGAGGATTGTTTGAGCAGAGGGTGCGGGTTGGAGAGGCCGGCGAGGAGAGAGTCGGTTCGCCGGATCGGAGGGTGGAAACGTTGGTTTTCCATTATCTACAAATTGAAGGAATTGGGAGCTACTGGTTTGGAAAATTGGTTTGTAACTGAGGTTTCAGGAGAGAGAAAATGAGTGTGGTTTGGAATAGATGAAGTCGATGCCGCGGATGTCGTCGGAACGGCTGTGGTCAAGCGGGGCCTCCACCTCCGGAAGCTGAGACGGTGGTGGACTGCGCGGTTGTGGACGGTGGCGGCGGCGCGGTTGGTTTGAAAGTCCGGCGGACGACGATATACATCACCCGCCGGTGATCGGAAAGGCGTAAGGATCTTACAGCTCTGATACCATGATAAATTATACAACATTGAAATGGAGAAATTATATTAATGAACAAGAAATCCACAAGGGTTACATTGTTACTACATACTTGTCTGTTTACAAGGGATCTATGCCCATATATATACAAGAATGAAGAAACAAAACATGAATGATTATAAGAAATAAAGAGGAGAACACTATAATTACTATTACATGAATAAAGCAAATAAAAGGTATAGAGATAGCATCCAGGGAGACAATAGCATAGAAAGAGAATAAAGCAGCATAGAGAGGAATCAGAGGAATCATCTCCTAACATAATTATTAATTAATTACTTAGTGCACTATTTTGTTTGGTTCTTTACTTAAAGTATCTCCAATGATATAATTAAAATAACAATTATAATCAATTTTAACAATGTTGAAATATTACCCTAATGGTATAATCAAATGTTAGAAACCTTTTAACCAATAACTTAACCTACTCTCTTTAAAATCAAAGTTATCAACCTTCTTCAATACCTAAAATGAGGGACCTACTAATTTTATTGGATAAAAGAGAATCTTTTTAAATTTAAATCATTTTTTCCTCCTTTTTTTTGAAACAAAATTCAAATTATTTAATTTGTGGTCAATCAATATAATGATCTCACAAATTTAGTTATTGAGAAAAAATAGCTATTGGGAATGCCTATATTGTTAACTTTAACAACTTACAAAATGAATAATCAAAAGTTATTTTGATTATTCAATTTCGATTATAATCTTTGTATATAAAATGCATTTAGATAATGTTAGGAGTAAACTGTCTATTTAATATCTCATCATGCTTAGAGCATCTCCAATGTAAAAATGGATTAGATATCTCTTGACCATGAACATGTAAATATATCTTTTCTATGTGGCATAAAAGGTTTCTTGATGGACAAGTTTTACAAAAGCCATCTCTAATGGGATTGTCCAAGAAATTGCCTATTACTAAATTCATCAAAAATAAATTAATAATTTTATATGTAAAATGGGGTCTTGTTTGATAGGCATTCATACTTTTTTAATGGATAACTTTTATTAATAAATAAATTAAAAAATTATGATTAAAAAAGAAAAGTATGTAGACAAAAATGATAATGTGGCATTAAGACATCGTCTAAAAACCCTCTTCACAATGTCTATTTTCATTTTTGCCACAACATCTCTACGGTTATTATGGATGGTTGCATTAGAGATTTTTTTTTAATTCATTATCTATCAACAAAGCTAGCTATGGGACAGGGTGACCATCCAAGACTCAAAAATTAAGAAGGGTACCAATATTTTATTTATATATATATATATTAAAAAATAAAAATTTACAATGCAAATTTCCAAGAAAAAAAACTCAAGTTTCTAAAATTCTAATGGCGTATAGGAAAATGATCTCTTCAGCTCTTCTTTGATTATTTCTTTCTAAATTCAATCTCAATCTTCTTATGTTATAAAAGAAAATTAATGGGGCACTAATATTTTTTCTTTCACTCATATTTATTTCAAAACAATAAGAGATAATTAAATATTTAATTTTTGTGTTTTTGCAAAATTCTTTGCAATTGTAATGTGTTTTTGGTGGCATGTAAACTCTTATTATTGAAACAAATTATTTTTTTTAATATAAAAAATTAATATATTTATTTATAAGAGAGAACATTTTAAGATTTCGCCTTGAGTTTTAAAATAATCAAGACCAATATATGGCATCTCATTTTTATCCAATTCAAAGTTGCATCAGAAATGCTCTTTTAAGTAACCTTTTGTTAGTATTTTAAGATGGAATTTCTAATGGAAAAACACTAATTATGTGGTCAGTCCTGGTCAAAAGCTTGGAACTTAGTGCCATGGGTTAAATACTTGGATATGTTGGTGACATACTTAAATCAGCATTAATCACACTTTAGTATCGTTAAATACTTAGACAATATAGGTTATATTTTCCAGCTTTATCTATCAACTTTTTATATCAGAGGTATTGATAGGTTATATATTTTTTAGAATATATAATTTATTAATAACAGATACATATTTCACAATGACACTTTCAGTGACGAACTCATTTGTTGTTACTATTTTGTAACAGAATTGCACCCTTTTTAGAGATGGATTTGTTTGCCTCTACAAATTTTGTGACTAAAAGACATTTTTTTGGTTATAATTACAATGTGCAAGGGATTTAAACACATTAACTTTTTTCAATTGCGCATGTACTTGCTCAATGAACTGATCACTTCGAAAGAAGAAAAGAATTAAAGAAAAGAAGGAAATAGATCTAAATACATCACAAAATTCACAACACAATTGAAGGTAGAATTTTTTGGGAATTAAAACCTATTTATTACTCTTTACATTGCAGTTACCATTGGATCTAAATCTAAAACAAAAAAGATGCTATTATCACTTCTTCTTTACGGGATGCCAATGAAGTTTCTCTTGGTTTCAAAATGAACCCAAGATCCATCTCACGAAAAAGAAGAAGGTGATAATATATAACAAAAAAAGAGAGACACTGAATTTCTTCATTAATTAATACTAATTATTTCAAGAATCTCCATGCTTATTCCACGAGATGAGCATCGTGATGCAACGCTTCACGATGTAAAACTTAGCCTTTTGTTCCTTAGCCAAACTGCTACATTTACTGCCGAAATTCGCGCATTTTTGCGAAGAGCTTCTAGGTAATGGAGGAATTTTAGTAAAAGGGCTTCTTTGGGATGAACTTCTTGGGAGAGGAATGTTTAAAGAGGAAGTCTTGTACAAAGAAGTCCTTGACGTTGTGGACTTGGAGGAAGGGCACTTTTGTGAAACGCTCCTTGGTAGAGATAATGATGATGATTTGGTGGAATTATAGGCATTGTTGCTACTTGATGATACTCTCCAATTCTCATCATCCATGTAGTACTCCATTGCCACTACTTGGTATAGAGCTTTTTGTGGTATATATATATAGAGAGAGAGAGAGAGAAAGGGAGATGAAATGTTGAAGAGATGATGAAACTATTTATAGTAATTTAAGGGGAAGGGGTTATGTTTGGAGGAGGTTGCAAGTGGATGTTGACTGTGACATGGGCTAGCATCACATTTTTTAATTAATTTGGTTTTATGTTTTACTTTCATCACATGTATTACATCCGTCTTTAATTAAGAGTCGTAGTTTGACAGTCAAATATTTAATAAACAAATTCTTATACATATTTCTCTTTACAAATTTCGAATGTTAGAGTACTCATATATTCCAAAACTTTCTCTCTGTTCTAAATTAAAAATTTATCTTTTCTAAATGTCTTATTGTTTTTTATGTTATTCATGTTAACCTAGATCTAAATTTGTTTTTATTGGAGTTAAGAATCATGTCATTTTTGAGTTTGTGTCAAACAATCACATTCTCATATTTAAAAAAAATATAAAAAAAAATATAGCGAAATTAGTAAAGGGGTAGAGCGAAATTATATTAAGAAATAGAGTAAATATCACATTTGACCATTAAACTATTAAGAAACTTTAAAAATAGTCATCCAATTAAGATTGGTTCCATCTGACTCACTAAACTATTTAAATGGTTCCATTTTGCCCACTCCGTCCAAAGTGGCCGTTAGTCAATGATGGAACTAGGGGTATTTTGGCCAAAACACCCAAAATTCACTGTTCATCATCTTCCACACCCACCTCTCTTAAGTTGGCAGCTTAAAATTCACACAATTCACCCTATTTTAATTCACTTCACTCTTTGATTGTGTTTGTTAGGGCTTATGAGACAAATCGTTACTACTGGTAGTATTATTTTAATTCATCATCATCGTCGTCGTCATCATCGCATGCTGCATTGAACTATTGATCCATCTCATCGAGGTTGCCTTCCGACGGATTTCATCATTTGAACGGTACCTCCCATTTACAGATCCTCACTTTCTTGTCTAATTTTTTGATTTATCTAGGTTTCAAACAATCTGTGTTATTTGACCTTCCGAATTTTGGGAGCTGTTAGTTCCTTTTCTTTGTAACATAATGAAAATAACCATCAGTACCGTGTGTGTATGTGTGAATTTTGAAGAAACAATGGGAGCAAAATGTTCATATTCATAGTGGCATGTGTTTAATAAATGTATAGAATATATATATATATATATATATATATGAATGTTGATGAAAAGTGCTTACTTGCTCAACCATGGAGTTTGACGGTGAACCCTTCAGAAATCACGAACGTCGGTCGGCGCGGTTATGGGGTTCTGGCGTGGTGATGTTAGCTGAAGGAGATGATGGACAATGAATTTTGAGTATTTTGACTAAAATATTCCTGATTCCGTCATTGACTAACGGTCAATTTAGACGGAATGGGTAAAATGAAACAATTTAAATAATTTAGTGGGTCAGATGGAACCAATTTTAATTGGGTGATCATTTTTAAAGTTTCTTAATAATTTAGTGACCAAATGTAATATTTACTCTAAGAAATAATAGTTTCACAGCGGAAAAAACTTCCCCTTAAAAGTATTTTGATAGAGTCCAAACTTGTGTTTCTACCACTGCTAGATCCTCAATTATTTAGAATTTGGGGGTTTGAGCCATTTTTGTGTATCTTTTTAGTGTTGCAGTAATGATGTGGTACCATGTGCTTTAATGTGGGTATCTTTTCCCCAAAGAGTTTCCTCTCTGGTTCTTGAATCTCCTTCTGGGGATCCATACTTTTTCTTATGGAGATGCGTTGATCACCTTTATAGTGCTCCGTACAAGTAATTATTTCAAAATTGGTATATTTTTATTCTTAAGAGTCACAAACACATGCACATGAGGATTTCTTTTATTAAGAGCAGTAGTGGGAAATGTGACTGCGATTTGAATTATAATGTTTAATAATGATATATGGGCTGGAGCCAGAAAGGTCGGTGGTCAATAAACTTTGAGATACTTCCATTTTCTTATCTGGAGTTTAAGTCCCTAATCATTATTTTAATTAAAATTGGAATTGGTTGTACAATCTTTGGTATTTTTGATATGTTCGATTAGAGGGCCGAGTAAGGCTATTTAATCACATCTGAACAATTAAATAAAATTCGTGAATTCTTTTTATCTTATACGTTAAATACAACATTTATGTAAATTTATGTCCGTTTAATATTACAACTTATGAACTTGATACTTTATTATAATTAATTGTACATTTAGTGCATGCGCATTGTGCAGCTATATATTTGATCATTCATGATATTATTTATATTTTAATGCACCTTATGGTTATGTGATAGAATTTAATTTAAGTGGTGGTAGCACATGGATTTATGAGAGGTAATTTTTTTTTTTTTAAAAAAAAATCATTTCAGTAGTATTCCAAATTAAGGATGAATTTAAATAAAACCGTAAAATAAGACACTTAATTTAAACATAAAAAAGGAGTTAGTAATAAGTTAGTAAAATTGTTTTGTGCTTTTAGTCCCTTTTCTTTAGCAAATTGTGTGTCGACATCTGTAATACTTACCATAAAAAATAAATAGTCCAAAATTATAGGAATTTCATATTGCTTTGGAAGACTCACTAAATACAAAGAGTAAACATGTAAATAAGTAAGGGTGCGTTTGATTGCAAGTATGGAATTTGTATAGAAAGAAAATAAGTTTCAGACAATTGAATTGCTTAGAATTGAGTTGCATGGAAAATGTCAATTAAATGTGTTTGATTGTCTTAATTTTCTACCCGAAAAATATTGGTTGTTTTATGGCATTTTTAATGTAGAAAAAATTATTGGTATATTTTTAACATAATTCTATAGTCATGATGGATCTTGTTTAATTGAGCTTGATTAGTAGATTTTAAATATTAAATTTTTATTAAATTTTGAATTTTTTATTTTAAGCTATGGCATTTTTAATGTAGAAAATGGGTAAAACTTTGTCTCGAAAAATGTGCCAATTGTCTAGAAAATAAAAACCAAGCCCCCCTAAAGAAAATGTTTTCAAGCTTTACATGAAAAAGTACATAAATAGTAACAAAAGATATAATTTAACTGCCTGAAAATTTTTGTCAATCAAACAGAACAAAAGTGACAACTTGGGTGAAAAACTCCTATTTTTCATGGAAAATAAAAGCAATCAAACACACCCTAAATATTGTTAACTTCTATGATAAATTTTCTTTTTTCAGCAAATAGCATGTTGACATTTGTATCCAACAAACTTAGATTGTTGACACATGTACGAATTTTTTACAAAAATAAAAAATAGAAACAAAAAGTAATTATTGTTAGGGCCTTTTTGTTTTAAGCCCAAAATATTAGAAATATTTTGCCTTTTGCCCTTGTTTTAATAATTAGTCTTTATCCCAAATGTTTGGATAATTGTGAATTCTAATTATGATTAATGATCTTAACATTTTTAATTATTATTTGTGCTTTTATAAAACTGCCCTTATTTGACTTTTTTCAATCAAATTAATTTGTTCCTAAAATTTTGGGTTGATTAGATTTACGAAAAAGTTTAAATTTTGAAGTTTCATCTGTGTTTTGAATTCAAATTAGGGGTGTAAACGGGTGGGATATGGATTGGATACCACACTACCCATAATCTTTATCCTTTTTTAAATAGGCTGTCTAAATCCTTATCCGTACCCCTTCGAATCGTAAGTTCAACTATTTTTATCCTTATCCTATCGGATTCAGATAATTACCCTATCCATTTTTTTATATAACTATAGACGTCTTGTTAAATAATATAATTCTACCTTTGTCCTTACTCTTGTATGAGGGAAAAAGGTAAAAAAAATCAATTTCAAATCGTTAGTACTTTTACAGGAAATTCTCAGCCGCTCAAGAGATTAACTATTTCTCTTTATGGAGTGGAGATTCCACTTGCAATGTTGGTAATTTGGATAATAGGGTTAGACACCGGGTAGACATGATATCAAATTAGCCAGCACGTCAACTATGTTATATTTTTCCTCTCTTATTGTGCTTCCGCTCCCATGTTTTGTTAGTGCAAAAATTTAAAGTAATCTTAAAAATATATTTAACTATTTGATTTATTAATTAAGACGAAATATTTTATAAGTTATAATTCAAGAAGTAAAATGAAGTATTTCAAAACTTGTTAAAATTAAATGTTATATTTTATGGTAAATTTTGACCTGATATAATCCAATAAGATTCATATTAGATTATAAGATAACCACCATATAAATGCAAATAATAAATCAAAATTGAAAATCATTACCATTTAAATTTGATATGCTCTCAAACCTTAAATTATAGAAATCACACACACACACACACACACATATATATATATATATATATATATGTTATAAATACAACTTAGGTCTTTCCTTTTCTTTTTTATTATTTTCTAAGCTTTTTTTTTATTTAGTTTAAAAGACTTGAGTGAATTGGAGCATTTTATTAATACCAAACTAAACATGATCGATTTTTGTAAGGATGAAAGAATATCTATGTATATATACATAACATATACTAAATTATAGCCAGGGGCGAAGCTGTTAAAAGGCAGGGGGGCAGGTGCCCCCTGTTGGTTTTGAGTTTTTAAAATTAGATATGAGGTAATTTTTTAAGAAAAAAAAATAGGAACTTGAGGAGAAGGAACGTAAGAAGAAGATGGAACATAAGAGGAGGGAGAGAGGTTGAGAAAGATGAAGAAAAAGTGGGAGGAAGAAGACAGAACAGATGAGGAGGATGGAGGCCAGGTGTTGAGAAAGAAAGAAGAAAGAGCGGAAGGAAGATGGAGATATCATTTATGTTTTTTTTAGTAAAAGGACTCATATGCTCTTGGTCACATAAAATATTTACAATATTAATTCTTTTGTATTTTATAGTGTCTTGTCTATTAGTATTGTTTTATTTTATTGTGAGCTTTTATTATAAAAAGTATTATCTTATTATAAATAATATATATATATATATAGAGTCCCTATCCTATACGGATTACTATTCACGGACCATCCGTACGGATTGGTCCGTTTGGCATGCTTACCGATGGAATTTTTTGATGAAATTTTGTGGGGATGTTTTTCATTGTGTGTAGAACATCTCCACCAAATTTTATCAAAAAATTCAATCGGGAAGTAGGTTAACTACATGATTGAAAAAAACTGGTCCAGAAATAAATATATAAAATCCAATATTTTTCAATCATGTAGTTAACCTACTTCCCGGTTGAATTTTTTGATGAAATTTGGTGGAGATGTTCTACACATGATGAAGAACATCCCCACAAAATTTCATCAAAAAATTCCATCGGTAAGCGTGCCAAACAGACTAATCCGTACGTATGGTCCGTGAACAGTAATCCGCACCTGAAAATTCCCTTATATATATATAGTTATTTAAAATAATATTTTGACTTAATACTTTAATTTTGTAAAATTACTATTTATAATAAAATAATATTGTGTTATTTAGATAGTATTGTCTATATAAATCCATGATGATTTTTTTAATTTTTTTTATCTTAATTTGGCGAATATTTTTTTGCTTTAGATGATTTGATATTAAAGTATGTGGTGTAAATCATGATTAGAATTATATATTTCAAGTTTTTGTATCTGGTGTGTCTCGCTTCTGAAATGCGCATGCTTGCGCCTTACGCCTTGCACCTAGACTCCAAGGATCTTGGCGCCTTAATGTGCCTTTAGCTTTTGATAATTATGATCGTAAGTACTTTCGCATCTTTCTCTCCCTCTCGAAAAGAAAAGCTGACTTTATGAATTGGATGGGCATTTGATTTGAATTTTGACAACATTTAAAATGTTAACGGTGCAGCTAAAATTTGATTGGCAAATAATTGAATTTAGACCAAATTTTGCCCTCCGTTAATCCAATTCCTGGTTTCGTCACTGATTATAGCGGATTCTGATATCCTGTAAAATGGATATCCGCATATATGGATAATCCATCTCGGATACGGATTATCCAAGTCTAATATTATCATTATCTATATCCTTATCCATTTCCTCGGATATTTAAAACCAATATTCAAATCCTCTTTTTCGAATATCCATTCAGATAAATATCTACAAAATTCGAATTTGAATACGGATCGGATTCGGATTTTTGGACATCCATTTACACCCCTAATTCAAATATAGTTAAATTTGGATTTTCAATTCAAAAAATAAATGCTACAAATTAGGAAATTAATAAAGCTTTAAACTCATGAAGGTATAACATATTCTAATTTCAATCATTTTCATGCACAATTGCAGATATATTATGTTTTTAATAGTACTAAATACGTATTAGTTATAGATAGGGTGACATATTACACAATTGTAAATTAATATAACAGACATATTACTAATTTTAGTTGTGTAAGATAATCAATAATATAATTGTCAGGAGTTGTAAAATAGTTATACACAATATGTTTGTAGCATTGCGAGAGAAAATCACACTACAATGCAAGGAAATAGAAAGACTAGAAGGCCTAATATGTCTTTCTAATTTCTATGATGTTTAGGAATCAAAACACTTGTATTTCTAGTTCCAGAATAAGTATGAAATTTACCTGTGCAATTGAAGCAGAACCAATGGAGTTCCATCAAATCTTTGGAATAATTCATCGACACTCCGACCGATTTATCTGGAGCTGCAACAACTTGATCACATATTGTAACCAGTCTTCTCACCCATATAGCAGGCTAGGGGGTAAATCAAGCTTCCCAATAATTTGGGCAACCTTAAAAATCAAATACTTTAGTTTGCACCATATATATATATATATATATATATTAAAAAAAAATAAAAAATAATATCAAGTTACTCAAAAAATTCAAAATCAATGATCACAAGCAATCCAATATCCAACCCTCGATTATGAAATGGACTGAAAGCCATAAGCTAATTAAATAGGCATAATTTTAAGAAAGAAAGAAAGCAAAATGATCATAACCCAGCTCGAATGATTCAATTTACAGCCCTCAAATAACGGTAAAAAACCCACAAACCCAAGAACCCAATTGATAAAAAAAATTCAGAAAAACGAAAATCAACAAAGGTCAGAGCACTAAAAGAAAATTTCTCCTCTCCTACATTAATTGCCTCTTCCTTCTACACAACCTAACTGAAATTAACTCTAAGCTGAAACACCTACATAAACACATTCACCATCCCAGGCTAATCACTAATTAAAACAATAAATAAATACATTTGTAATTATGCGCCAAAAACAAAATATTTGGGCTAAAAACAAAATCTTAGGTTATTTCCTAATTTTCAAAAGGAGCTGGGTTTTGTTCCATTTACCATCCCAGTCTATTCACTAACTTGCTATTGTTTTTATCACATAAACAAAATAAAACATTAAGTAGGGACTAGAAATGTACGTTAACTATTACTATTCCCAAAAGTGGAACACAACAACAAATTAAGGAATGGGTTTGAATTCATCGCATTTATATTATAATTAAATCAATGAGCTGATTATATTAATATTATAGCTTTTTAATTGCATATTAGTCATAATTTTAATTACATATTTACATATATTGTGTATCTTTTGCTTGTAGTAAAAGATAAATTACAATTTTCCGTGAATATAATCAAGTAACCTCTCTTGCAATTGTACAAGATTTGAACTCATAATTTTTCGAACAATGGATAAGTATTTCACAAAGACAAAGTAACATGTATATATAATCTTCAAAATTACTTTTAGTATGTTAAATATGGTCAAAGTAATAGTAACTATAATCCAATATGTCTTTTACGGGTAACCACCATAATTGCTAGTTACACTTGCCTCCTTCGGGCCCGGACAATAATTTGGAAATAAATTAATTAGGGGGGAAATGAAAGATTTATATGCACGTGCTTACATGTGGGATGTTCAACGAGAAGAGCGGCCTCAGTTTAAAACAGTGCATGAGTAATCGGGATATTAAAAAATAGGGTTTGCATGAAAAAAAAAAATTGCAACAAATTTAGGAAATAATATTTTTTTTTTTTTAAATTAAGAGCTTATATTTAACCAAATTCTAAAATGATTGCTAAGTTAACTTTGCAGTAAATTTTTAAATTTTATTTTTTATGGAATCATGCAAACTCAAGTTTGCAATACATGTTTTTTAACATATTATTATAATTAAGTGTTTAATTAACAGTGCTTTGGAATAATTTTAACAAATTACATATTCAAAACATATTTATTAATAAAATGCACATAATAATTTTTTTTGGAATTATGCAAAATTAAATTTGCACTATTTATTTTATCAAATATCACTATATATTTGTTGATGGTGCAAATTATTAGTCTAGTTAGTTCGCCTCGCCAACCACAGGCTGATGCATGGTCGTCCACGTCAGCCATCGGACCTACCCCAATGCGAGGAGCTCGGAAGAGCCCTGTTGGTTCATTGTAAGGAGGATGGAGCTCCTTAAGAATTAGGTACCTGCTCGAGACTGAATTACGAACAGCGAATTGCGAAGTTCAGGCTCCAGAGCTCTGGAGCTCCCTTTTGTTCAACCACTTTGCCAGAGTAGTTTACAGAAGTATGGACGACTGTTACCTGCTCTGTAGAGCGCACAAAACCCCCTCACCTTCATTAAATGCATACTAATTGCATTTAATGCACCGAAATTCATGGAGAAGCAAAGTCAAAGTCAATAATGGTCAAAGTATGGTTCCAGACTTACTATAAGAGTTCTGGCCACACGTTTCCTCCAGTCATATATATACAGGAAGCATTTCTTTATTTCAAAAACTAAGTTTAACCAAGTTCAAACCAACAACAACAAGAGAATCCACCATTCAATAGTAAGAAGACAAGAGAGAGAATTAGAGCTCAGAACACCGAGTAGAGCTCTTAGAATAGAGAAGTCAGTGCTTGCATAGCTTGAGTGCACTCCTATTATAACATTGTGAGGATAAAATAGTTAGAGAGACTTTTGTGAGTTTGTAATAGTTGGTTACTGATCATCAATATAAGGCAAACTGAGCTCCTAGCTCTATTCCACAGAAGATGACTAACTCATATCTTCATATAAGGCCAACCTCCTCTATACATCTTTAACTCTATCAAATTCTTTACATCTTTATTATTCCAATTATTCAATATAATCATTGACTGCGTGGTCTAAAATGCCCTTCTAAATTTTAGCACCAACATTTGTGTTTATTTGATGTTGTTTTAAAATTTTATTAATGAAATATAAGAATATACTTATCAAAATATAAAAACACATCATGCAAAACAAATTTGCACTAGATTTTTTTGATTGCAAAGTTAAGTTTGCACAAAACACAATTTTGTGTAAAGTTAAGTTTGCGCTCAACACAATTTAGTGCAAAGTAAAGTTTGTACTCGGTTAAAACACTTATTTTAAAACTTAATTGATAAACAAGCATTTATCTCAGAATGATAATGATATCTAGAGCCTTATATCTAAAAAATATTATTTGTTGGATTTTTTGCGAAAAATATTATCACGCAAGCCTTTTTACCTTATTTTCAGGTGAGTGATTTTAGGAGTAAAAGGTTCTCGTTTGAATTTGGAGGATTCGAGTTCGACTCCTACTAATTATAAGTGTAACATTAATTCCGGGAGATCTCAAATAGAAACTTTTAGAGATGGGTTGTTTATTGATAAAATAACCACATCCAGATCCAAATTGGAATTTTTGTTAGAGAAAGACCCTTGTATAGCAATATAATTGTTTAGAAAGCAATCTTTCACTCACTCACTCACTCACTCACTCTCTCTCTTTCTTTTTTTCTTTTCTTTTTTTTTTTTTTGGTAACTTGATAAGCATGCTCCTTTTTAATACATTGAAAGTCAGGTGACTGTTTTAGGAATATTTGAACACATGACTTTCAAAATGAAAAATATATTTATTTATCACAGGACCAAATTTTATTATTTATTTTTAATGTGAAAAATTATTATTTTGCTACACACACGTAGAGTGCGCCTCTAGATTGGTATATACGACTTCTTCTTCTTCTTTTTTTTTCTTTTTTTGTTTGTAAGTTACCATAGTATATTCGTGTTGATGCGTTAGAAATTATTATGTAACAAAATTATGTTGTTCCTTTTTTATTTTTCACCTTTTTCACCCTTCTTAACTTAATTTTTTTTTACTTTTATTAATATAATATTTTTTTTACTTAAATTAAAGTGGACATACTAATTAATTTAGTAGATATTTTAATATTAAATTATTAATAAAATAATATTTATAAAAATTAAAGTCAATACTTTTTTTTGTAAGCTGATCAATCCACGATCGTGAATTAATTTAATAGGCAATACAGATTAACTTAACAACACAGGTTAACTGCAAGAAATCGTTGATAAAAATAAAATCGCCCTTTATTATGTGGCAGTGTGCATTTGCCAGTTCAACAACCAGATGGAGTACCAGAATGTGCTGTATTAATTTAGTATTTATGTCTTAGATTAAGAATTTTATTTTACTTTATAGAACATTTCAAATTTAAAATCATATTTCTTTCTTTAAACATGACCAATATACCAAGTGTAGCAAATAATAAATTTAATTTTGAAATTTAACTTTGATTAAACCGAAATTAGTGTTTTTTTTAGAATGGTACAAAAAAAAATATAAATTAAGAAAGAAAGAATTTTTCGCATCACAAGTAAACGTCAAGTTAACGGATACGAATTGAAATATAAACCCTTGGATCCCAAATTATGATTTTTTTGCACATGTTAATTAAGAAAAATACAAATAAGTTGAATTATATAACATGTTTCTTAATTTGAGGTGAAAAATATGTGTGGATATATAATATTTATCTACAAATAGGACATTTTACATATTTTGAACTTGAAAGGTTTTCCAACTTCTTCTTCCTAATTTACTAAAAAAGAAAGAAAAGAAAAAAAAATGTGCAACGTTTTTCGAAAAAGAACCTTGTGCAACACGAAAATAGATTGACTTAAGTTTACACTCTCTATTTAAAATTAAAAATCTGAATTTAACTTTAATTTTTTTTTTTTCGAAAAAACTATTAGTTTAACCTAATTTGCAGTTATAAACTCATTTCTTAAGCTAGGAATTCTTCCAAATATTATATATCAGGAAAAAAGAAAAAATAAAAGCTGAAACCCTCAGGACTTCAATGTAAGACAAAAAATAAATAAAAAAATTCAAAACTCTCAACTGATTATGTACTTATAAACTTAAATATTTATGGAGTAAGTTGTAAAATTTGTAGAAGGCTCTATCAACCATTCTTCAAATAGCATCATAAATTTCCGTAACACAATTGTTTAGCCTTTATATATTTTAAAGATTCAAAAATCATTCCCCAAGGGTCCAATCTAGGCTAAAACTGGCAATGGCTTTTTGTATTTGTGTTGATTTGTATCGTGGTTTTGGTGTGATCGTTTTGGGTCTAAATGCGCGAGTGGCTTTTTTATCAAGTATTATCCTATTTTGGGTGTTATCATTTCGGGTCTTAATGATTTATCTGATATGACTAATTATTACCCGTTGAAAACAATATGCATATGTAATAAAAAACATGTTTTAATATATATATATATATATATATATGAAGAATTTCTTGTGCGGATTACTGTTCACGGACCAGTGGTACGAATCGGGACATTTGGCACACTTCCCGATGGAATTTTTGATGAAATTTGGTGGGGATGTTCTTCATCATGTGTAGAACTTCTCCACTAAATTCCATCAAAAAATTCAATCGGGAAGTGGGTTAACTACATGATTGAAATATATTGGTCTAGAAATAGATACATAAAATCCAATATTTTTCAATCATATAGTTAACCCACTTCCCAGTTGAATTTTTTGATGAAATTTGATGGAGATCTTCTACACATGATGAAGAACATCCCCACTAAATTTCATCAAAAAAATTCATCGAAAAGCGTGCCAAATGCCCCAGTCCGTATCATTGATCCGTGAACAGTAATCAATACCATAAATGCTCTCTCTCTCTCTCTATATATATATATATATATTATATGTACATATTGAATTTAACATTGAATTAACAAGTACATGTATACATCTTATATAAATTATATACATTTATACTGAAAATATACATGTACATAGATAATATTATACAACTATGTATAACATATTAATATTAACGAATTCTAATTGTTATTATTGTCTTAACAAATATAAACTAACTCAATTCGTTAACTTATTGTGTTTTATCGAGTTATCACCAATATAACATAAAACTGTTAAAGACTTCACACATTAACTTTTAGGGTGCTGGTAAAGGCACCGTCGTTTTTTAGTTTTGACACCCTTTTTTAAAAAAGAGTTATGGATACCTAAACAAACACCTATCTATATTAATAGGGTTCATACGAAATATCCAATTCGATCTTTTCTTAACAATATAATCAAAATTAAGGTGCAGATTCTTGTATAGAAGATCAAGAGAATATTTTTTTTTTCTCTCGTTACTTCTCCGATCACTTTAATTTTGCTTGATAAAGTCTAATTGCAATGTGTTTAATTAGATATTGTGAGAGAAATGAGGAACATTTTTTTACAAATAACAAATTTAATTTCACCTTTGTCTTCTTATGAAAGCATAAATCTAAGTCTGCCTATGTTTACTTTTTATCTTAGAAGACAAATTTTCAAAGATATTGTTAATTAGTCAAGGCAACCTTAATATTTTTTTAAAAAAGGTGCAAAAACTAGAAAATAATAACTTTTAATTTTATTTTAATTCCTTGTGCTATTATGTTGGGTGTTGCTTTGTCAGTTCTAAACGGGCCAGGGCTGAACCAAAACTATGCGGATCCCAATTCATTTTGTATCGGACCAGCGAATCATTAACATATAATTGCGGCGGCCCTAGCTGAAAAATAGTAGGCCTGCCATTTATAAAGTTGATGTGCTTCTATACAATATTGTAAATAAAGGAAATATGAATTTTAATTAGTGAAATTTTATCATAATTATTTTTTTATTTATAAAAAATGTTGGAAATGGGGCAAAAACTCTTATTTGACAATATTTTTTGCAAAAAAATTATAAAATAATATTTTTTGAAATAAGAACCTATTTTTTTTTAATATTTTTATGAAATAAGGATTTGTTTATCAATTGTGTTTTGACTAAAGTTTTATTTTGTGTAAACTTAATTTTGCACAAAATTGTGTTTTGCACAAACTTAACTTTGTAATAAAAAAATTGAAATAATGCAAAATTGTTTTGCAAGACGTATTTATATTTTTTAACTAATATATTTTTATATGTCACTCAAGTAACTCTAAAGTAACATTAAATAAAACCCAATACATTGTAATTTATTAGAAAATAAGAAGTGAAAATAAACTTTGCATAAGCCATTTTTTTTTATCATGTGTGCTTTATTAATAAGATATTTAAATTTGTAACTTGTTGAAATAACTCTAAAATATTCTCAATTAAACACTTATACATAATAATCTACTAAAAACATGCAATGCAAACTTAATTTTGCATGAAATCATATAATATTACAATTCAAAGATCTACTGCAAAGTTAACGTTGCACTCATTTTGGAGTTTGGTAAAAAATAGACCATTCATTTACAAAAATATTATTCACCGGTTCTTTGGCAAATTTTTTATCAAAGAAATCCAAATTTTCAAATCCTATAAAAAAATGTATGTAACTGAAATTGAACTCACACCATTGAGTAATCTACACTTATAAGTAAATATTAACTCATTTTTCACTCTTTTTTTTCAATTTATATATGAATAACACGTCTCGCATGTGTAAATAATGCACAACAATAAACCAATTAAAATAAAAGATAACATACCGTTAACTTACTTGATAAAGAATACAGTAAGTTATATCTCCCTAAAGCACTCTTTTCATTGAATAGAATTTTAAAATGCAAATATTTTTAATCGCGTGAAAACTAACTAATATAAAAAAAAAGTATTACTTTATAATAAGAAACAAAACAAATATTCAAGATAACACCGTATATATGAATAATTTAGTTTTAAACACGACAATGAACTAATTAAAATAAAAAACAAACATATCATTAACTTATTTGATATAAATGATCAAACAAAAAGTAACTAAAAAATTGAGTAAATTATATCTCATTAGTCACTCTTTTGATTGAATAGTATTTTAACATGTACAAATATTTTTAACCACGTAAAAAAAAACTAATATAAAACATCTATTACTTTATAATAAGAAACATAACAAATAATCAGGATAAATAATTGAATATATTTTCAGATAAAAAAAAACATTAGTTTATAAAAATGGAAAAAGGAAAAAGCATGAGCGAGTAATGGATTTCAATTTTTATAAACTGAAGGGGTCCACAGCCCATAACCACAAGACGCGTGGCACCATGTACGAAACTTGAATATATATTTAACGGTCCAAATCTGAATGACTAGATAAAAAATGAAATCTGAATGATACGAGGGATAGTTGGAGAGGACACGTGTAATTTAAGTGGCCAACCAAAAGTTTATGGTACTCCAATATAGTCGGTGACATGCAACATAAATTTATTTCCACGCGCAATGACCGACTCTCTACGCATAACCATGTATCAAAAAATATATATATAATCTCTCGGACCAAAAATAAAATAAAATAAAATTTATATATATATATATAATCTCAACGAACGTCAAACATTAAACCACTTATTTATTTGTTACTTGTGCGTATATAAATTATTTTAATTTAAAATAAAAAAAAACAAAATATAAAATTAAGATAGTAAATTATTTAGAAACAAAAATTTGATTCCCATCGCAAACAAATTTTATAAAAAACATATTTTTTTTATGAATAAAGTCAGCAGTTAAAATACAACACAGTTTTATTGGATTCTGCATAAAATATATATAACTCAAATTATCTATTATTACATAAAGGCAGAATATATCTATATAACTCAAATTATCTATTATTACATAAAGGCAGAATATATTTTGGAGATTATTAAAGCCACGTCAAGATTTTTAATTTTATTTCTGTGAGTTTTTATTTTTCAAATTTCGTATTATGAATAATAAGATTTTGCCAACAAAGAGAATAATATTTCTTGACAATTGTATTAATTATTATTATTATTTTTTTTTTTTAAATCATGTCCATCCGAATAACAAATGTACACTACAATCTACTCGTAATTCTTTGTAAAGGAAAATGGTGAAAGCGTAAACAAAGATGAGCGCGCACCGGACTTTGATTATGCTTGACTGAAGTTACGCGGCGGAGCTTCCACGTTGAGATAGCAACGTGACTGATTTTAATACTTGTTAATATGCCATAACTACCCTTGCCCGTTAAAAAGAAAGAAGGTTTATAAGAAAAGAAACTATCCTTGCCCATTAAAAAAGAAAGTTGGTTTACAAGAAACGAAAGGGTAAATTATATGTTAAATGAAGTTTCTGGTTATTTTCAATGTCTTCCTCAAAGTTTCAATTGTTCCAAATTATACCCTAAATTAATTTTAGTGGTCAAATCGAAACCTTCCGTTCACTTTCATTTAAAACCCCAAACGGCAATCTTGCATGGCGATTAGGGGCGTAGCCAGAAATTATAAATGACCCGGGCTAAGTATTAAACAATGACAACATTAAAATATAACAAACCAAAATGCAAATATAATATATTCAAATGCATACAAAAGATACCAACGTTTTATATACGTTAGAAATGTAGATATGAAATATTAAAAAATATACAAAAAATATAATAACTTTCCTTCATATCTAGCTATGTATGCCATAAATACAAACAAAAAGATAATCAGAATTTGGAAAAGTCAAAAAAAAGAGAGGGTATTTGACATTTATTTTAGTTAATATTATTTAAATGGGGAGTGGTAAATGCATAGATAAAATTTTAATAGATGTAGAGTAATAATATTAAAAAAATGAGTGGGCTATACACATATATATACGTATATATTTAAAAAAAAAATTAAGCCTATTACTAAAAAAAAAAATTGAAAAAATTAGACCCGGGCTACCGTCCCGGGTAGCCCGGCTATAGTTCCGCCCCTAATGGCGATTCACATAGAGTTGAGCTAGACGATTACGTGGCAAATCTCGCCTAAAATAAGCACGTGCACTGTACATGAGTTGAATTTGAGGATAATTAATTTTAATCTTGGGGCTTTTTTCCCCTCAAGATATGCCCTTTACATAGACAAAGCATATGACTATTCAGAGAGTTAGATAGAGATTGATTTTGGTTGAACGAGGGCCAAGGTTTCGTTCCAATGTGTACTGAAAAATAGCTTCTCAAGGCACCAAGAAAAAAATGATGAACCGGATCATGGTAAGGCTCTTTTTTTTTTTTCAAAGCAAATGATATAATTTATAAACCATTTTGTTTAATCATAAAGAAACTCAACTCAACAATCCGAGTATGATTTGCCTTGATCGAAGACACATTGGTGGATCATACGAAACAAAGAAACCATAACTGAACTGGGTCTTCAAATTGAACCCATTGGTTAGAACAAAAGAACTAAATATTACAAAAAAATAAAAATAAAAATTAACCAACAACAAGAAACAAAACATATGCCACAATTTGGACAGCCTTTGAACATTCTGCCAAGGTTAGAATCAGTCCATGATGTTTCTATTACACACGGAAATCCACGAAAGCAAAAATGGCCATCCCATTTTGGTGGTTTATGTTTAAGCATTGTTTTTCTTTAATGGTGATATGCATATATCAAATTTGATTATTTCATTTGTCACTCTTGTGTTTAGGTGCGCCAAAATACTCTAACTCAGATCCCACGTGGATCGTCATGAAGGATTGCCGTTTGAAGTTTTAAACATAAGTTAACATAGGGTCTCAATTGGATTATTGATTGAACATTAGGGTCCAATTTGAAATGATTGAAACTTTTAGGGAAAAATTAAAAATGACCCCAAATTTTAGGGTTCAACATGTAATTTAACCGAAAAGAGAAAAACAGAGGAGTAGAAAATAGAGAAATTTGGGGGTTGGGTAAAACGCATTCTAGATTTATAAGATTTAGACCCAATAATGAGACTTTTCCTTTCGCTTTCTCCCATCTGTCAACTGCCTTTTCATTATAGACCAAAAAAAAAAAAAAACTGCTTTTTTCGTTAGAATACGCCCCCCCCCCCCCCCCCCCCCCCCCCCCCCCCCCCTCTTCCTTCTATTTAAACCCCCTCTTAACTTCTCTCCATTCTTCCATTCACATTCCTTCTCTCTCAAATATATAGATATTTTTATTTTTTTATCCCATCAATCGGATCTGGTAATGTTCTATTCCTCTTTTCTTTTTTTCTTTTTTTTATACGTACTTGTTTCTTCTTTGTTTCTGATTGTTCTGTTTTGCAATGGCGTTTGAATGTTTGATTCCCTTGGTTTAGTTTTTTTTTGTTATCTTTTAATTGTTTGGGTCTTTTGTATTTTAGTACAATGTATCATGTAAGAGTAATGCAAAGGTTACTCCAAATAAAAAGGTCAATCACATTCTTAATAAGCGCTGTGCATTAATGGGTATTATGGCCTGATCTATAATTTATTACAGGTGTTTCTGGGTATTGTTCATTTCTTTTCTCTGGTCCTTTTTGTTGATTTTCCTTCTTTTGTTTGGGATAGAAGAAAATTCTTCTTTCTTTGTAGAAAAAGATGGTGTTTTGAAAATATATTATTATACAATCTCTGTGTGAAAACTGGAAAGGTCAAAAAAAGACCCATTAAATTCAACTACGTCTTCTTTTTCTTTGTATTCATCCTTTTTGATTTGGGGAAGAAATATATAACTTTTCATCAAAATCTAGTTTCTATGGGTCCTTTTCATAACATGATGGAAAATGATAGTAAAACTAATTGATTTATGTGAGAAGTTTGGAAAATAAGTTGAGGGATGTGTGGATGCTCCATCATGCTTTATTTTTTGTGGATTTTTTTTTTCACCACTGCTCAAATAAATTTTTTCCATGAAGAAAACAGAAGAGCAAAAAAATAATAATACTGCATCCCTCAAGTCTTTTTTTTTCTAAAATTTTGCGAAAATACATTTTTTTTTCTTACCATTTTAGTTTCCAATGGAGCCTATATCTCTATTTTTTTCTTCCATATTAAATTATACAAATGGAGAGACGTGGGACCTTTTTCTCCCTCTCTTGTTTCTCTCTATTTTAATCCTAAGTATAGTTGCATGGTTGTATCAATTCAGCATACCATTGTAAATTCTGTTAATTGAATTTCAATTAAACTCGGCCCAATCTTTTACTAAAAGGATTGAGCCGAACACAAAGATGCTATTGGATAGATTTTAAATAGATACTCTATTGTTGTGTTGGATCCCCAATTAAAGGATTTGTTGAGAAGTCTTCGTTGAGCAAGAAAATCACCCATGGAAAGTGATCCAATTCGTTTCTTCGCTCACTCACTATGAGAAATTCCGTTTATCCTGAACTTATCTTATTCCATTCAACTGTTCTGCAATCCCCACCTAAGAAGGCAGGATTGATAGAGTTTTTCAGTCCTTGTTTTGAAATTATTTTTCTCATGTTTGAATTATGAAAAATGTTTGATTATAAACTCTTAATGTCCTTAGAAGCGACTTATATTTTTGTAATAGTATACTTTTACAAATAAATAATTAGCCGCCTACGCCCTAAGGCCTCCTTTTACAGCGCAACATTCCCAAATTTTCATCATCAAAAGCGCGTTAAAGGGTTAACAAGTTAGGAATATAAACATGTTGACATTAACACTTAAATAAGTGGAACGCAACATATAAAAGCTATATTCATCCGAGTTATTTAGTCTAGCATTTTCATAATTCTCTATCTACGGTCTTTTTATGTGCACTATAATTATTGGAGTTGTATATATGCAAATTTTAAATTTTCCTAACGGAACAGGAAGATAAAAAAAGGAACCTTTTGGGGTTGAATTTCTGGGACTCTATCCATGTTCTTGAATAATGCACTGTTATTCTTGAATAGATCTTCTTTCCATGCCTAATTTTATTCTTCGTCTGTTTCACTTGAAGGTTTTTACTTCTTAGATTACCATGGATTATGAAAACCAGTTCCAAAACGTTCTAAAATACGAATGCCTTCTCTTTGGTGAGCTTTTATTCTAATTACATTTGTTTTTTTCAAGAAATGAATTGCCTTCCGATATGGTCTTGACAAGAGTTGCATCTTCTAAACTTTCAGATGTTGATGATACCCTTTATCCACTAAGTTCTGGTTTGTCTGTAGAATGCACCAAGAACATCCAAGGTAATGCATATATAATTGCAAAGTTCGTAATTCCGTGATATTTCATGTTATTTTAAATAATTGACACTTCAATTGTGATGCCTTGTAGAGTATATGATCGAAACACTTGGCATAGAGGAGAGTTCAGTTCCGGATATGTGCATTCAACTATACAAGGATTATGGCACGACAATGGCTGGCCTTAGGGTAGAATCTCAATCTTAATAAATTACTTTGAAGCAATATAAATAAGATTACATGAGGATATGAGATAGAAATTAGTCGGTAAATTGCTTTATTTTTTTTTTCTTTCTAGGCCATTGGCTATGCTTTTGATGCTGATGACTACCACAGGTTCGAGTTTCAGCACTATGTTTTTTCTTGATGCAATTGAACACAAATAAAAATGGAAAAGGTTAAACACATTTTTTATAGAAAAGAAGTGTTAAAAAATTCCAAGTCTAGATGGAATTAGGCCCACCCAACACAAGGATGCTTTTGATTGTTGACATTGAAAAGACTTGAATTCCTTGGAATTGTTTTTTTTTTCCAAGGAAAATATATCATTTTAAAGTTAATGCAATCAAACACCCGTACACCATTAAAGATGGGCATATGAAATCCTTAGCATTTTCCCTGAAAAAAGGAAGAGCAATCATTATGAAACACTTGAAACAGACATGAAATGCTGAGCATTTTCTCTGGGAAAAAAGAAGAGCAGTCATTATGAAACACTCCCCAACATGATTTAGTCTATTTGATCTCACATTTTGCTGTGTTTACAGTTATGTACATGGGAGATTACCCTATGAGAACCTGAAACCTGACCCTGTTCTAAGAAGTCTTTTACATAGCCTGCCCATTCGGAAAGTTGTAAGTATTTCTTCCACCAGTGTATACAATATACATTTATCCACCAGTCTATCTCTGGTATGGACCATCCTTGTGCGTACCATGCTTTCACCAATGGTTTTTCATCTCCAATACATTTGGGGATAGAAGTCTGGTATGCATAGATACGACTGGCTTTGTGTATTTGTATATATATATAGAGTAAATGGCCAACCATTAAATCTATCTTCCACTATGTTCGTGACAACCCATAGATTTTCTCAAATGCGAATGAAGCACATGTGGCCAAAGTTCTTGGAAGACTTGGATTAGAGGATTGCTTTGAAGGGGTCATATGCTTTGAGACTTTGAATCCCAATGATAAAAGTGAGGCCAACACTGAGCTGGAAGGGTCCAAACCTGATACAGTTGGTGTGGAAACAATTTATAAAATAGATGTATCTGATGAAGCAAATGCTGTTTCAGCACTCCCGAAAAATACAGTAGTCTGCAAACCATTTGAAGATGCCTTTAAACAAGCTTTCAACTTGGCCGAAATTAACCCTCACAAGACAGTAAGCCTAATGAAACATTTTCTCAATAGGATTCCCTAATCTTATTCCATTTACTTGTTTGTTTATTTTGGGTTTTTCAATTTCAGTTGTTCTTTGATGATAGCACTCGTAATTTGGAAACTGCGAAATGCGTGGGCCTTCACACTGTGAGGGTAAGTTGTTTATATTGCTCCTTGAAATAGTAGCATTTCTTAGTTTCTATGGATCATTATGGTAATCTTCTATCCCCGGAAAACAAACTCAGGGGAGGCCACTGTAATCTTCTCTCTCTCACCAAGTTTTTTATTTAATGGGTTATAAAGGTTGGGTCTTCACAACGCACAACAGGCGTGGATTACGCATTAGAGAGCATCCACAATATTCGAGAAGCACTGCCAGAGCTATGGGAAGCACTTGAGAAATCAGAAGGCATTCGCTACACGAGCGAGACTGCAGTGGAGACACAAGTGAGGGCTTAGATTTTGAGGAGAAGAAATATTACAATAAAAAGAATTTAGATTATATTTATATAATAATTAGGGGATTAAGCAACCATCCCTAAATGTATAATTTTGTTTAGTCGATGTGGATTTTTCCCCATTTTGTCACTAACAAAATATGTACTTTAGAACAACAACAACAACTACTACTACTACTATATCTCTGTCTACGTCTACGCACTAGTTTTACTTTTTCTGCTTTTAATCTTCTGCTTTTAATGGTGAAGTTTAGAAGGGAAAGAAGTTGTGGGTTTGGTGTAAAACTGTAAATTATTTCTCAAATTTGATGGATATGCAAGCAGCTTTATTTATTTTGGTTTATATTTGTGCAGAGGTGTTAATCCATTTATATTTTGTGTATTTTTTCATTTTTTGGCCTTTCCACGGTAAGAGCTAAGAAGCTGAATCTACTTATGATGGGTATGGATGGTTCTTGAAAATGTGCAAACCACACATTTTCCTCCCTTGGTGGGAGCACGACCCTCCACTCCTGCTAATCTCTCTTTGAATACCGTTGATATTTGTGGCACAACACACGTCCACGACAGAATGTGGGTCAGCATGGGCAACTGCACCACCACGCTGACCTACTACTTACTTTCACCTTCACCCCCACCTTCGTCCACCACCGGCAGCAAAGCTCCACACCGCTGCCACTCGCACGCACAATCACAGCCCCGTCTTCCCTCCCCCCTCTCCGCTCTGTACGGAATGTTGGTGAGTAATTCGGTGTTAGCAAAATCTTTGTAAGATGCAAATAGTAACTATGTTTCTTCCTTCAACCTTGCGGATTTTTATTTTTCTTAAATGGCATTCTAATTGATTTTTGATGTCATAATTTTGAGTCTCACTACCATTAGCGCACTAATTTTTCTCTACATGATGTGTTAAGTCTAACAGTCCGTTTGGATTGAAAGGGATAGATGGAAAGAAAATAATTAATTAGGAGGGAAAGTAATGGAATAGAATGGAAATGAATGAGTTTAATTTTATTGTTGTTTGGATAGCTAAAGATAGAAAAGAATGGAATGAAAATGGATCTTGTTTGGATAGAAAGAAGAAAAGAAAAGAAAGAAATGTGATTTAATATATTATTAACAAATTACGGTTAAATTTGGAATAACGTGAAAAAATTATTTAAAGTTTTTCCTTTCCCTCCCAATCCTCCCAATATTGGAAGGAAACAAAATAAAGGAATAGAGGGGATTGGCATTCCCTCCCAATCTCTCCGTTTCTTCTCCACCCTCTCTTATAAATCTATCCAAACGAGTGAAATGCAATCCCTCCTCCTCTTTTCCTTTCCTTCCCTTCCCATTCCCTCAATCCAAATGGACCGTAAAAGAAATCAAAACAAGCATTGAATCTACGAAGAAAAAGGCTAAAGCCTTTAAAATGCCTACTTTTTAGTGCTCATATCAATCTTAAATTAAGAGTGTTACCTAAACTTTTTACATAAATTTAATAAAAACTCAACGTAAATAATGGTATATAATAGACGTTTTGTATCATGATGAGATACATTTCATTGTTTTTATATTTATTTTTATATATGGTGAAAGGTGAGCCATATATAAAATTTCTATAACAATTTCTACATATAAAAAAGAATTAGAGAAATTTTCAATGTAACATAGCACAATTTTATTGGATATTACTAAACTCATTCATTCTCTTTCTTGTATATAAATGACAAATAAGACAGAAACAAAAGATTATTGCAGATCAATTTTTATATGCTTTTCTATCTAGGTAAAATATTTGCTCAACTCTATTGGAGATAGAAATAAAAAGTTAGAAATAACCATTAAAAGATGGCCTTAGGTGATTCGAAGTTTAGTGGTTGAGGAAAATCTACAGCTTCTAAACACTAGACACTCAGTATATTTGATTTGTGTGCACGTTCTTTTTAATGCACACATTTATTTTAGTTAAATTAATTTTTTTAAATAAGTGCGAGTGAATTAGGGGGGCGTATTCAATTTAGAATACGTAAATTTTTTTTTGAACTTTTAAAGTCCGTGTGTATTCAATAAAATTTTAAAAAGCCTATTAAAATCTTAATGTATTTAATTAGGATTTTAAAATATCTTTTAAATTTTATGTTATTTAAAATTCTAATGACCGGATAATTTTACTTACCCATGGATTGTGGTGAATTTTAGAGTCCTTGGTATCTTTTTTCAACTTAGTAAGTGATCTTTCTTCTCTCTACTCAATAATGTAGTTATCATACATTGGAGTTACAATTGTTTTTCCATCTCAAATAAATGCACGATTCATGGTTTTTTTTTTTTTTTTTTTTTCATTTACAGTTGATCATGCATTATTTTGTTGGTTATTAACCTCTCTCGATCGTATTCTCTTGAATATATTGTTTTGTTTTACGAGGAGGCTGTTTTGTGGTGTGCACAATTTATTCTTTTTGGTTTGGTATAAGGTGGTGAAATCTAATGGTGGATTAGCCTTTTCAAGTCTTTGAATATTTGGTTTTGATTTGAAAATTTAGTCAGTTGAGACACGTATATCGGTGATACACACACACACACACTAAAGTATTCGAATAATTGAAGAAAAAAGAAGTACGTAGTCCTAATGAAAAATATTTTTATGTCAAAATATGAATTTTATGAATGCCAAATGGGATCATCTTTTAGAAAAGGAAAAAGAATGATTTGCATTTATTTGAATAAATATTATTCAATCTGTTTTAAATTAAGAGTTTATTATATTTTGGTGATACCCCAAATTGAGTGTGAAAGTTTACTTTTCATATTTATGATGTCTCAAATTATCATTTTTTAAATGTCCCACATTAAGAGTTTAATTAGTTTTTCCAAAGTATCAAATATCACAATAATAAACAAGTTTATTCTCCAATATTAATTTTGTTTAAATTAGTGTATTAATTATTATTTTTATGCATATACAGTAGGTAGTCTTACTTGTACGGAAGTGTGGTTGTTACTGTGTAGTATTTACATTTCTTTTTTTTTTTGGGCAACTGTACTAAAAGAAATTTTCGTCTCTCACAAGTGTGAGAGGTAGTGAACCACTATGTTAACTTCATAATGTCACGTATAATTCATTATCCAATAATTGAATAGCTAGCTAGCTTGTTATTTTCATATATATATATATATATATATGCATATATAAATAGTTAGGGCATGACTTTAAAGTTGATCGTGACTCAATTGATAGCTATAGAATTCAAGCGGTCCATTGTGTCTTGGCATTTTTAGAGCCAGTTACTTGAAACTTCGTAAGTTCAAAGCATATACATAATTAAAAAGATCCAACTTAACTCTTTGAAAATTAACTACGACATTACTGCTAATATTATTATTGGGAAAAAAGATGTAGCAACCTTGTTTTTTCATAGCAGTTGTTTTTGGCTTCTGCTGAGTGTAAATAATTCCATGCTTTATAGATGTTATTTTATTTTTATTTTTTTATTTCAGTTATTTTTTTTATTGTTATTAGGAGAATTCATAAATTTATTAAAATCTATACTAAAAAATTCATGCATTAAATCTGTTACTTTATATGGACTTCAAATAATTCATGGATTAACACAATCCAAAGATACACCCCCCTAGATTAATATTAAAGGTGTCCACTCAAATTTAAGATTCAAGTCAGACTAAGTGGGATGAATTTCTTTTAGAGAGGTCTGTAGATTGTAGTGTATTCAGATTAGGCCCATTATTGTGTTTTGTTATCTATTTAACCTAGTCCACAGTTTGATCTTATTCAAAATTGTTTAGTTCAAAACTTATATAACAATATAGTCTAACCCAGCCCACTCTCCAACCTCTCCACCAAATAGAGAACATTTAAACAGAAATAGTTATATTCCTCAAAACTTAAAACATACTTATTTAAATTTTATTGTATACATTTTCATCTATATTGTTATATAATTTGCTCATTGCAACTGCCAAGAGAAACTTTCTTATATTTTTGCAGGATATGTTTTACCCATATCTCTTTTTCATGAACACAATTGTTTACAACATAATTCAAACTCTTTGCTTTTAAGTAAATTAGAGTTGAATATATCATATCTATTATATATACCTTCTATATTTTTTGTTAAAAACTCATTCCAAATTAAATACTTGCGAATCACACACACATGTATAAGGTTGATTTAGTATTAAATATATGAGAATTTGTTGCATGTATACATACATACATATATATATATATATTAATGTAGATATTATACAATAGTTCTTTATACTTTGAATATTATTATTATTATTATTATTATTATTATTATTATTATTATTATTATGATGATGATGATGATGATGATGATGATGACCATCATCATCATCATTTTAACTAGAAATTGGGTAAAACATTTTGTGTGACAATGTCTTTCGTAAAAAATTTAGGATATAATATATATATATATTTTTTTTTTAAATAAGGGCCTATTTTTAATATATTTTTTTAAACAAGAACTTGTTTATCAATTGTGTTTTAAAATGAGAGCTTTGATGAAAATTTTGTTTTGTGATAAATTAACTTTGCAATGCAAAAAATTTAATGCAAATTTATTTTGCATGATATACTTATATTTTTTAACAGGTATATTTTTATGTGGCATTTAGGTAACTCTAAAACAATATCAAATAACCCTCAATACATAGTAATGTATTAGAAACTAAAGAGTACAAACTTAACTTTGCATATCCTAAAAAAATTATCATGCTTGTTTTTATTAATAAATGGGTTGAAATTTGTAACTTCTTCAAAAGGGACAATTACTATAATAAATTATACATGCCTAGCTAATAACCATCCTACAAAAATTAGAATTTTTGTAATTAAAAAAATAAATTACAATAGGAAAAAAGAAAAGAAAAGTTCCAAATATTTTTTTTTTTGTGCAGCAACGTAAATAAAAAAAAAAGTTCCAAAAGTATTTAGTGGGAATCAAAAAACTTAAAAGATTCAAGCATATTTTATTTACTTTTAATTTTGTTCACATTGTAATGATCAATAAACTTAAAAGTATTTAGTGGGAATCAAAAAGCATTTTCAAAAGAAAAAATATTAAAAATAAAAATATATGTAAGAAAATGATATTCTTACCTAAAAATCTTACCATATATTCTTATTGAGTGCATTAAATGAGTTATACTTTTGTTGTATTTTGTGAAAGTACAACCTATTTAATGTATTTGATAAGAATATGTGATAAGATTTGTAAGTAAGTGTAGAGATGTCAATTAGGAGGCAAATGTATAAGGGCATTGCTGTTGTTCACTCATTAACTTTAAGGGTGCGTTTAATTGCAAGTATGTAATTTGTATGAAAAGAAAAAAAGTTCTAGGCAATTGAATTGCATGAAAAATTCAATTAAATGTGTTTGATTGCCTTAATTTTCTACCTGAAAAATATTAATTGTATTGTGGCATTTTTAATATAGAAAAAATTATTAATATTTTTTTTTACATAATTATATAGTAATGATAAATCTTGTTTAATTGATCTTAGCATGGTGGGGTTGAAAACTCAAAGATTTTAAAAAGTGAGGGGTGCAAACCCAAAATTTCCCACAATACAACCCCGCTTATTTTTTTAGGGTTTTACAATACAGAAGCCTCATCTATGTCTTGGTCCTACAATCTTCTTTCAAGGTACTGCCCACTGTTGATCTTTTGTTTGCCACCATTCATACATCTGATATATGTATGCGTCGAATATTCATCGAATGATTCCTATATAATAATTGTGTCATAATCGCGTTTCTGAAGAATCTGGATTTGACTACTTGGAGAGGTAAAGAAAGAGTAACTCGAAACCCTAGCTTTGAGCTCTATTTTTATTCTTATTCTGACGGAAATTCTCGGAATCTGCAATGGCCAAGCGTGAGCTTTCTAGCACTTTGAAGAACTTGAAGGTAAACAAAAACCATGACCATAATTACTTTTTTGAACTACTTCAATTACCATCTCAGTGATTTATATGTGTTATTTTTATATAATTGTGTTAGATTTGAAATTGGACTTACTCGAATTGACCTAGGGTTTTATTTAATTTCCTAAATT
Source organism: Lonicera japonica (assembly GCA_021464415.1). Taxonomy (NCBI): domain Eukaryota; kingdom Viridiplantae; phylum Streptophyta; class Magnoliopsida; order Dipsacales; family Caprifoliaceae; genus Lonicera; species Lonicera japonica. Next base: position 15,336,422 of record CM038463.1, read on the forward strand.
TACATCTCAACAGCTCTTGCTATCCAAAACCTAAACTTTATGCACTATCCTCCATCTAATGCTATCCAAAAACCTAAGCTGTATTAACTTTGATGTATCTAATTCCCAGAATGGAGTGCGAATTGACAAGAGAGATGAAATAAGGGTCCTAAGAATCTGAGTAACTGAGTGTTAGGTGTTGTTGTTCCACCATTAAGGTGTTGACAATCTTCTGGCCTATCTGGCTGGGATGGAGCAAGGAATTGGCCTGGGGGTGAGAATATATATTTCTCGAACTACAATCTTTTGACTTTGGCCATCAATTTGTGAATGATCAACTGTGGAGTGTAAAAGGCCAAACCAGACAATGTTCTCAAAAGCACTACGATGGTTGGGATTAAGAATGCTTACCCGGTGATTAGGCAGAGATTATTTGTCTATGAAATTGAGTCCAGATTTGAGAGTTGATTACAAGCTATGATAAAAATTCCTTGTATACACGACTTAGTTGTGGCCTAACTAATCTGAATGACCTGACACAATCTGATTCAAACAACTGCATATGAACTAACTTTTGGCCCATCGAATGAATACCTTTCTCTCACCGCCAATTCTGTTATTATTAAGGAATTATGGGCTCGTTATAATTTTTTCTTGCAAATTGATGCTGCTTGACATTATTCTCAGCATGTGGAGTTCATGCGAACCATTTATTTTGCACTTTTCAGCTCACTTTTGTACTTGTATACTTAACCACCATGACACAAACAGTTGAAGTTTGAACTCAATTTGTGGGTTTTATTATTCTCTACTACGCAGTTCATGCAAAGGGCATCTCTGAGAGAGGAGACAACTAAGAAGGAAGAACATGTCACACCTGATGTGAACTTCCCATCTTCTAGTACACCCCGGAAATGGTAATTTTCCTTTTTTGGATTTATTTATATATCCCAAATTTCTTTAACTATGAATTTGCTACTATTGACGTGCAATTTTGAGGAATTTTCTTCTTTGAGAAGGTCCTGTTGGGTCCTTAAAATTGTAAGTTGTCATAATCGACACACACTTGTGCATTTTGTCCATCTCTAGCTCAAATTAAGTTAATGATATTTTCATTAGTTTTGTGTTTGTTAAATGACTAGGGTTGTGTTATACAATTGTTGCTCCACCATGATAGTTGTAGTGTTGTGTATTGGGTCCATATGATATGTATTGCTAATTTTATTTGAATTTGTCTATACATGCAGTGTGGTCATAATGGAAGGAGATCCTCATCCAGGGGCCATAAAAGGGCGGATGTCTTTTCAAAGTTTCAACCCTAATATTGATGTGAGTATAGAGCCGAATGACTAAAACATCTTTCCTGAGACTATTAACCTATTGTGCTATTGTGTAATTTCTTCTCATTGCATCAACACATTGTCATGCTAGAAATTGAATGAAGAAGCTGCAAACCCTAATCAACAAGAAGGCTCTACCACATGTTCTGGAAACCAAAGTGAAGGAATGGCTAATAGGTTTGGTATTTTGACCATTCAAGTACTATTAACATGTTAGGTTAATCCTTGAAATTACTGTTTAGAAGAGCACTAATGATCACATTAATTCCACTCGTGCTAGGAAATAGACCTAGCAAAATGAGATACGGCTTGAATTAGCACAAAACTATCAATTAATAGGCCAAGACTTATTGGGTCCTGGTCAGTAATATGTTGACTCGTTAGACACACATACACAAATGGGTGACATAAACCTGGTTCTGCATGGCATGGATTTGTTATATATAATAAATGAGACTTGATAAAAACATGACATGGCTCATTGCCATTGCCAGGTCCACTAATAAACCTAATAAATTGGCAAGTACCCCTTTGAAATCAAATTAAGAGTCCCCGTTGAAAAGTTAAAGCCACTTAAGAAATACTGACTTTAATCCTGTCAATTGCCAAAGCAAATTTTGTATAGCTATCATGAGACTTTTGGTGAATGATTTCTGTTTCAGAAAGGGAAATTTGACTCTTAAAATGAGACAAGGAGTGATATGTTAGAAGAGCTTAAGTATATTTACAGACCATCCTAGATCTTTCTTCGGAGCTAGACTATTAGATAGAAAATTACATTCATATCCCTACGTCAACAACAAATAGATATATGTGCATGAGTTTTACTCGAGTGTTTGATTGATTTACATGGAACTAGTTCCTTGGACTTGTTTTGCACGGAATGTTTTTCCATGGGAAACAACTTAGGAAGGCGACAGTCTTTGAATTAGGTTAAACTAAGTTGTACCATGGAAATTGATATCATGGAAAATGGTGCAATCAAACCCCACTAAATATGGAAATTACGAATATTTGGATATTTTCCATAAAAATAAGTTGCTTAGGAAGATGGTTTCTTTTTAGTTTTGAAATTTCATTTGTTTGATTGTATGTTCTCGTCAGAAAATATTTTGGGTAGTCATAGAAGTTTCAGCACATGGGTTTTTCTTTTTTCCTCTTCTTCCCAATATCCACATGTCAACATCTGATTGGTGCATGACTGTATAATGATCAGTTTAGTGGGTAAAAGTCCACTGTAAACTTGCTTTGTGATGAAGTATAGAAACAGCCTTTGACAGGTAGTTTCCCTTGGACAATTACAAATTTAAGCATTAATAAGTTGTACATTGGTATTTGCTACCAAACAGTGCCCAAAATTAGAAAAAAATGGATTCTTATGTATTTTCTAAATAAAATCTGGACAGTAAAAAACTACCTTTGTTAATTGAAACATCACCTTGTCTTAGTATCCCCTCGTTTCACTTTCACAGAGAAAATGGGTCTGCAGGGGATGGATCAGAAGGCTTGAGACTAGATAGTGAGAACAGCGATGCAATTGGAGACCTTAAAAGGAAAAAACCCGAGGTAGTATCTGAAACAGAATATCCCAATAAATCACCCAAAAACGTTCGCGGTGATCAAGATTCTTCATCGAGTAAGAGTAGTTCTGACAATCAACGTAAGCACGAAAAGCTGGACTGGAACGTTCTAAGGCCTCCAAAGTCTCAAAGGAAAAGAGGGTGAACTCTATCAGGTGATAGCATCGATGATTATTTGTATTTGTTTCGCCCATGTGCTTTAGAGTTCTGAAAAGTAGGTGTAAACTTATTCTGGTGCGATCATTTAGGTTGTCAAGTGTCCTTTGTTAAAAAATTTGTTAGTTGATCTGGAGAGAAAATTAAGTTCCTTGTTATTTAAATTTGAACACTTTCCCGCACTTCTTGAAAAACATAATGCATCGTATTGTAAGCTTATCGTGTCGTATTAGAGATAACTAGTTCCTAACGTTAATCACTTTTTATGTTACTAGATCCAGTATTGTAAGTCTTCCATTTTCAGAATTTTATTGAGGAAAACAGTGTCTTCTAAACTTTTGGTGTGGTTCATAAAATCCAAGTCTTTGAAGTCCAAAAACTGTAATTATAAATGGTTTGGCATATCTCAGAGTAAGCATGATGATTAGATGGCTAGTTTGTTGAGTACTTGAGTCCAATTATTACTTAATTAAGCGACCACAGAAAATGCTTTTTCATCACTCCCACCTTTTGTGAGCCTGACCCAAGACCCCTCCTGTAATGACCCCGGTGTTGTGGGCGGGCTGCTGTATGTGCCCCACTGTTGCCACAATAGGTGCTGGCTGGCTACACATTATAAATGTTCGTCCCACATTATCTGGCAAAGTGGCCTTTTGGGGATAAAGGCAACCCCATGAAGGCATGCACAGAAGCTTACAATATCTTACTGGGCTGGAATGGAACATGACAACTATAAAGATGAAGTGACCTGGGCAACATAAAGTGAACTTGGTACTTTTTAAGGAAACCTTAATTTCAACCTAGTTAATGGTTAAGAGTAAACTTATTTTCTATTGTGAGAAATGGTATGTTAATTATGTACTAGAAAGGAAATAGGACTATTAATTTCAAACATCCTGAAAAGTATAAGGGTACTATCTATTTGAGACAGTGGGAGTAAATCTAATACAATAAACAAAATAGCAATGTAACATCATTCCATTGCCAGTACCACAGTTAAAACAGCACTAAACTGTATAGAAGGATTGCAGTTAGATTCATCACGCCCTAGTCCTGTACAGGCTCCCAACAGGATAAAGCATAGATAAGTTGTCCCTTCCACCCTTGCAGCATCCAATTGCTATCTTCCTCCACCACAAAATCCTTGTGGTACTGCAGCCCAACTTTCTCACTCACTTCCTTAACAATGTCCCCGCACAGGGGCATCTGCTTGAAAACTGCCCTCCAGTTCCAGTCCTCCCACTGCTTGTATGTCTCAGGCATCTCAATCCTTCCCTCACCCTCGCAAGCAATTATGTTCAAGGCTTCCCTCCCAAATACCTCTCTCTCAAACATCATCCTATCCTTGTCCCACCTCTCCGTGGTGGCCTCGAGAATATCAAACATGGAGAAATGAGAAAGCGCGTCTCGGAATCGCATGTGGAAGAATGGAGAGTTGACCAGGTTGAGAACTGTGTCCCTTGGGCTACTAGCCGCTACTGTCTCCTCAGGCACATCTCTCAACCTATACAGACTGTTGACTACAATCATTTGGCCTCGGTCTATCTTCAGATCCCCAATGGTGATATTCTCCCACTTCTTGGCTATGGCATTGTACTCAAATGGGACGTTGAACCTCTGGCAGAAATTTGCTAGCCTACATCCCGAGTCCTCGACTCTCTCAGCAGGGCTTCTGCCTGGCTCTGGATGGTCGATGCCGGTAATTCTAAGCCTAGACAGGCCACCCTCTCTCATTGAGAGGGACTGGATCAAACTAGGCCATTGGAAACCGTAGGAAATACCAAAATCTATGATGTGAAGACTTTTGGCCCTACTAGCTAGCTTGCCTATAGTTTTGTTAGCAAATATATATGACATTTTGTGGAATGGGCACGCTGTTATATATGCATGATAAGCTTTTAAGGTATCAGCAGCCATTACCCTCTTAGTAGTAGAAGAAGTATAGAGTGCCATCCCGGTGCCAGCCAAAGGTGCCTCGATCGCGTTAGGCGTTAGTGAAGTAGTGTGCCAATCTTTCGGCGCCATCACCGTAAGGAGACAAGTGTTGTCTAATCTTCTTGATGAGTTCATCAGCAGTTTTCATATCACTGATCGCCACAGCCTCGGCGCTGTGTTAGTAGGCCCTTCGAATCTGCGGGTGATTCGTTCTGCTTCAACACTTTCTTCTCTTTTGAGGTTTCTTGAGTAATATTATTGTTCAAAGTAGGGTTACAACTAGTGCAAAGCAGCACTTTATCGTACATTTCTGTTTCATCAGCGGCTGTTTGTGACCTGTCTGAATTTTTAAGAACATTGGTATGACTGTAATTCAACATGGATTTTTGTGTTATGGATACAAGAAGTCAGAAGCGAAATGTAGAGAGACTGTGTGTCTGAAGATCTGAGCCATGTTCTGGATTTAATAATAAGGCTTGGTAAAGGGGGTTTCTGAATTCTTTAGAAAGAAATCAAAATTCCTGTGCTCATTGCTAACGTATTTTATGATTATTTAATTAGTCGACATTGCGCTTTCGTCAGTGTATAATTATTTGTTTATTGTAATGTTTGATGCTTTGACTGATGTGAGTTTTGGATTATTTCTCATAATATTCGAGATTATATTGTTTTATTCATTCGCAAGAAAACCTGCATCCGAATATATATTTGCAAATATACACCTGTCTTGATCTACATGGGGCCTGGTGGCGAAATTCTTAGATTTAAGAGACGAGAGCAACTACAAAGTATTTGTCTAAGATATTTTCATTTATCAATAACGAAAGTCGGTAAGATATAATCCTATTTTCAACGATAAAGGTAAATTGATTGGCACAAAACATTATGTTTGGGGGCTTCAAGACGATTCGATACTGTTCTATTCTTGACGACAAGAACATTGGTTGTTTAGCAAATGGGCTATGAAAATCCTACTAAATGTTTTAAAAAATGTTCAAAACTCGTATGCCTCGAGGGCAAGTTGAGGAGAGGCAGAGAGGTACTGCCTTGAGGTTTACGTCTTTGGTGATTAATGTGAGACTTACTCCTCGTATGAGTGAGGCAGATGAGTTGAAGCGGTTGTGAGTCAACTCGTATGAGGAGTTCGCGTTAGAACTATGCTATTTTAATTGGATAAATAAATATTGGGCACGTGGGCTCCTTAATCAGACCAAGTCAGACCAAATCGGCGACTTGGTCCTTTTTCAAAGCCATCATTCTGAGTTTCCAACATAAACCTTAACACGACGCAGAGGAGGAGAAGAAAACTTTGTCTTTTTCAAAACCTTCATTCCGAGTTTTCGACAAAACCCTGAACACGACACAGAGGAGATCAGACCCTTGTTGGGTCTGTTTTAACTCCAACTACCCAAATTGGACATCACTTATCCCATCTAGCCACTGTTCTCTTATGGTGGGCCTTTTAAATCATGAAAATATGTGTACAGATTTGCACCTATTTAGCTTATTACAAAAAATAAAATTTATAATGATTGTTGTAAAAATATTGACATGTAGATGTCCATAAGTAATATTGTAAGATATAATTTATTCCACATTGGAATTGTAGTGTGAATGAGGAATTACCCAATAGTATATATAGTTTATTTGTCCCACATTGATTATGTAGAGAAGTAAGGAGGTTAGTTCTTAATATAAATAGAGTTAACCCATACACAGATTAGAAATCAGTTGAGTAATAAGATTTCTCTTATTCTCCTATTTCTTTCTCTCTCTATTATTTTAAACACGTTATCAGCACGACTGCTCTACAGTCAATTGGAGGCCATTGCGAAAGCAGGCCACCATAGTTAAAATTTTTTCCTTCTTCTTGAAGGCCGGCTGGTCATGCGAAAGCATGTCACCATAGTTTCAAATTTATATTTGTTCTTCTTGGAGGCCAGTTCAATATCAAGCATCGTAATTTCTTCATACAGGTCAGATCTATAATTTTTATTTTTTTTTCTTCTTTCATAATATTATGATTCATGTTGTTTGTCTTTTTATTATTGTTATAAATATTGAATATTCTATTTTATAAATAATCTGGACCTGAAGTTTCATGATTTATACTTTTGGGACTTTAAATTTATAATCATTATTATCTTGGACCCGAAGTTCCACGATTTATATTTTTGGAACCTGAAGTTCCCTATTCATCATTATGGACCCGAAGATCCATAATTTATTTTTGAGACTTGAAGTTCCCTATTCATAATTATGGACCCGAAGATCCATAATTTATATTTGGGACCTGAAGTTCCCTATTCATTATTATGGACTCGAAGATCCATAATTTATATTTGGGACATTAAGTTCCCTATTTATTATTATGGACCCGAAGATCCATATTTTATTTTTGGGACCTGAAGTTTCCTATTTATTATTATGAACCGAAGATCCATAATTTATATTTGGGACCTGAAGTTCTCTATTCATTATTATGGACCCGAAGATCCATATTTTATTTTTGGGACCTAAAGTTTCCTATTCATTATTATGGACCCAAATATCCAAAAATTTATATTTGGGACCTGAAGTTCCCTATTAATTAATATGGATGCGAAGATTCATAATTTCGATTTGGGATCTAAAGTTTTTCATTCATTATTATGAATTCGAATATCCGTAATTTATATTTGGGACCTGAAGTTCCCATTCATTATTATAGACCCGAAGATCTATGATTTATATTTGAAGTCAAAGGCTTTTATTTTATTTAGAGATATGAAGTTCTCTAAATTAGGACCTGAAGTTTCATAATAATTATTTTGGATCTAACGTTCTGTAGTCATAAATTTGGACATGAAGCTCCATAGTCATAAATTTGGATATGAAGTTCCAATAACAATATACTTTAATAATCAAGAGTAAATAATATCAATGGCCATTAAACTATTGTCAAATTTTACCAATGGCCACTGAACTTCATTTTGTTCCAATCGGACCATTAAACTTTTAAAAAGTACCACCGTTGGCCACTCCGTCAAATTTCATCGTTAAAGTCTAACGGCAGTTAAATCATGTGACAATCACCTAACCTAATTAAGGGTATTTTAGTCAAATTGCTCCAATTTTTGCCTTCTCTTTCTTCTTTCCATTTCCCTTTCTTCTTCTTCCCGTATTCTTCTTCTTCTACGTTCTTTTCCGTTTTCTTCTTCTCCGTTCTTTTCTGTTTTCTTCTTCTCCGTTCTTCTTCTTCTGCTGTTGCTGTGTTCTTCTTCTTCTTCTCTGAGAAAATAACTTTCTCTTATGGATCTCAATTCTTGCCCTTCCACTCGAATTCAGAATTTGAAAATCCTTCCCCTCCAAAGCTTTATTTGTATCTCAGCAATCATAAAGTATTTTAATGATTAATTTGTGTATTGATTTGGTGGATTTTGTTGTTTTGTTAAATAATTTGACTTTAAATTGAAGGTGCTTTGGGGGTTAGGGTTAAGGTTTTTGGGAAGGAAAATTTTAAGGAAGAAGAAGAACGAAGAAGAAGGGAAGAAGAAGAAGAACGGAGAAGAAGAGGGGGATAAGCTCGTGTAGAAATGGCGGAAGAAAAAATGGAGGAAGAAATGGCGGAAGAAGAAGAAAGAAAGAAAGAAAAGAAAAGAAAAAAGAAAAAAGACTAAAATGCCTTTTCTATCGCACATGACAATCACGTGACATGATTCCTGCCAAAAATTAACGGTAAAATTTGACGGAGTGGCCAACGGTGGTACTTTTTAAAAGTTTAATGGTCCGATTGAAACAAAATGAAGTTCAGTGACCATTGGTAAAATTTGACAATAGTTTAGTGGGCATTGATAGTATTTACTCAATAATCAAATCTGAAATTTTGATATAAGAGGATATTGAATTAAAGTCCCATAAATTTGGTAACTTAAATTTGGGCCTGAAGTCCCATATAACTGTTAAATTTTATTTAATTAAAATTATATATAACTTTATATATAAGTATGCTGTTGTTATATTATTTCCTATTTGAACTTAACAAATCTCTTATTCTACCCATTCTCTATAATTGTTCAAAGCATTACAAACATAATAAATTAGCATGTAATGTTAGATTTTTCAACCCCTAAGCTTATTTATAAAACCAAAAGTTTTATTATTTCTTATGAACCCGAAATTTCATATTTGATCAAGAATCAGCAATTCATTATTTATTATGAGCATAAAGTCTCATAAGATAAAGTATTAGCTCTCAACTTCATGCGTCATCAATTTATACATACTTAAAAAGGATTTATTAGTTCTTTGACAATCCCTGAAGGATGGATATGACCATCAGAAGATGGTCATCATGCCAACACTTGTAATAAATAGATTGAATTTATGATTTTCAATACTTTGCTCCTGAAGTAGCACTGTTAAAGACTCCCCATATATTATACCTTGATTATGCTCCAGAAGTAGTATTATTAAGATTATTGTTTTTCAAGTGGTTTAGGCAAGTTGGTTGTCTCCGTATATCAGATTATAACAACTAAATATTAATAAAATCAAAAATTTTAAAATAATTAGTTCTAAGGCAATTCTTGAAGAAAATGCCATCTCTTATTAAAATAGAGGTCAAAAAATATGTGCAATAATTCCCCTCAAAAGAGGTGGATAATTGTTTTCCTTTACTAGAGGTAAATATAATAACTGCCCCAACAGAAGTAGAAACACAAAATTATTATAAAACTCAAGAACCACCTGAAGTGGTTTGTTGAGAAGCGCCGGATCTTAAATCACAACTATATACCAAAATATGTGATAGTTAAATAAAGACCTCTATTAATGATGCGAGACAATCATACTGAAGAGGGGTAGCATGAAATTATTTTTTTATAAAGCTGCTGATTGCACTCCTCTTGATGAAGAGACTTTTGATGAGAAGTTGAGAGCAAAAATCAATTTAGGTCCAAAAGACCTAAATTATTATTTATTTATGATTCTTTTATTTAAATGTATGAATTATGGATTGCATAATACACTTTTCAGATGGTGTCATATCATCTACTATTATTGAAAAACCATAAGTTTTCAATAAGTTGGTGCTTAATATATGCACAAAGTATCCACTATAATTGGACTTATACAAAAGATTGAAAGCTCCAGAAGAGCCTATATAATATACCAACATATTCATTAAAGATTATTATTATCAAGCAGTTTCTGGAGAAACTTGCTTAACTTTAATGAGTATCATATTGAAATAAATGGTGAAGGTAACAATAAATTACTATGCATTATTAACTAGTGTTGGGAGCCAGAAGCTCACACTAGAATCATTATTACTTTCTCCTCGGGTTTCTATTGCACAACATTGTGCATTATTATTAGTATTAAGAGCCAAAAGCTCCCACTAGAAAAATTAAGTATTTTCTCATCGAGTGTCTATTATACAACGCTTTTTAGTATTGAATCACTCGTTATTATGAGTAAGAAGCTCAAGCCGAGCTCAAAGTCAAAAAAATTTAGTTATCTTAAAAATTTCAACTCTTTGCATGATAGGTAGGTATCTTAGAAGTACCATATTAAGAAAAAAATAATAAACAACTTTTAAGGGTACAAGTTTACTAAATTTGTATTTTTTTTTTCTACCATGTATTTGCAAAGGTAAATTTGTTACTAAATTATGTTATTTAAAATTTTTTTTTGGATTGACATTTTTTTTAAAGAATGCAAGATTATATTTGTCTCTCTATAGATGCTCCAAGACTATAGACACCTATGGGTATGTAAGTTTTCTTCATTCTACTATATATTATTTTTTTTACAAGCTTATCATGCAAATTCAAAAATACAACTACTAAATTTAATTTTCCCATAGTTAGTTTTATTATTCATATATGCTTTGACCTATTTTTAATAATCTCGTATTTAAAATCAATTAAAGGAGATGTGTTTATTGCACGTTTTGCAAATTATCACTTTGATGAGAAAGTATTCCCGCCGTTAGGGGGAGATAAGAAAGTTCCTGCAGAATTATCCGTTCCAGAAGAACTGCGAGAATTATAGTGGAGCAATACCACTATGTCTCATCTAGACCCACGTACATCACAATGTGAGAAGGCACGGAGAATATTGTTTTGTAAGAAATTGCAAACACATTACTAATTGATTTAATGATGTAGTAAAATGCAACAAAGTTATATGTGCCAGCTATAAATACAGTTGCCATAATTAGTATCCATGCATGATAACTTCAAAATATGGCAATTAATGAATCTGTACCACGCCAGAAGCGTGGCAGACCTATAGGTTCCAAAGATTGAACTCCCTAAAAGAGGAAGTCTGATTAATCATGCCCTAAGAACACTCCTGAAGAGGTTCCTCATTTCACTCAAGAAGAGGTTATGAGAAAATTCACTATCTTTAAGGCTCTTGAAGTGGCCATTGTCTTGAAAAAGACGCAAGTCCCTGAAGAAACTACATAAGCCCCTGAAGAGGCATTAGTACCAAATAATAAAGAGATCTCAATATTTAATAAAAGAGATGTGGAAAATAAATATAATGTCATCGATGACTTATTTGTATATACAGTAGCTACTGAAATATCAAAGGGCAATGATAATAATGATATATAACCACGTACAATAAATAAATGTCGACAAGAAAAAATTGGCCAAATGAGAAATTGCCATTAAGGCAAAATTTGAGTCTTTAAATAAAACGTGGTATATTTAGATCTATAGTACGAACCCCAAATAATATATTAACATTTTTTTGTTACAAATGGGTGTTCATAAGAAATTAAGTTATAATAATAAAAAGGAATAAGGCACAACTTATGGCACAAAGTTTCCTACAAAAACTTGGGATTGATTATGAGTATAGTATTCCCCTGATTATGGATCCAATATATAAATTTTAAATATCTTATAATTAGCTTAGCAGTTGTTGAAATATTATATATGAGACTCAGATACTGTGAAACTGCTAATTTATACGGGGACTTAGACTCTAACATTTATGTGAAAATCCCAGAAGGATTAACTTTGCCTGAAGCAAAGTCGAAGAGTACATACTCAATAAAATTAAGACGCTAATTATATGGATTTATCCATTCCAGAAGAATGCGATACAAATTCATTCCAGAAGAATGTGATACAATCGTCTTAGTAAGATTTATCTAAGGAATGAAATAGAAACAATCACATTTTCCATGTGTCTTTATAAACGAATAATCAAAAATGATTTTTAATAGTAGCAGTTTATGTGGATACATTAATCGAGACTCCTGAAGAGTTCGAAAAAAACTGCTAACTATTTGAAAAAGGAATTTAAAATGATGGATAAGGTAAAAACCGTTGAGCATTTCTATGATTGTCTGGTCTTTATATAAAAATACATACCATTTTAAAGAAAAAGATGAAGAAGTATTGGTCCCGAAGCACCATACTTAAGTGCAATTAGTATTCACAATGCACTAGACCAAAAATTTTATTCTTTATTTACTTGCTCAATATATATAGCTTAGCACCAACTAAACGACACCAGATATGTATCAAACATATCATCAGATATCCACAAGGAACCACTAATTTTATTTTATGCACATAACTCTTATGGTTCCAAGTTGATAGGTTATGCTAATCCAGGATATATTTCTGATTATCATAAGGTATGGTTTCAATTACATCCAGTATTTATTAGTAGTAATGATGTTATTTCTTAGTGGTAATTTCATCAAACTACTTTGAAAATTTAACTCTTCATGAAACTAATCAGAAATATATATGATTGAATCCTTACTTCAGCATATTCGTAGTTCTTGTTACTTGTCTTATATAACAACTGTTTTGAGCATTATCTATGAAGACAATACATCATGTATAGCACATTTTCAAGAAATTTTCAAGGTGACAAGTATGAGACATGTTTCACATGAGCATTAGAAGAACACAAAGATTGAAGTCGAGTAAATCCACTTGATGACAACTTGGTGGAGTTTAGTCATGAGGTGATTGTCAAAGCTGATATTCCAAAATGAGTTTAGGAGATTGTTATGATTTGACTTCATCATCAAATTAAATGTCATTGTCAACATGAGGGGGAGTAAATAATCAGGGGGAGCATCCTGAAGTATGCTACTTAATATTTACATGCTGTACTCTTTTTCCTTTAACTAGGTTTTGTCCCATTGGGTTTTCCTAGTAAAGGTTTTAACGAGGCAGCACATTGTGCATTTGATACCGATTCAATGATCCAGAAGAATGTTGTACTCTTTTTTCTTCACTTTGGTTTTTTTCCCACTGGGTTTTTCCTTAGGAAGGTTTTAATGAGGCAATTGTCATTGAATTGTGGCATAATGGACATCCAAGGGGGAGTGTTGTAAAAATATTGACATGTGGATGTCCATAAGTAATATTGTAAGATACAATTTATCCCACATTGAAATTGTGGTGTGAATGAGGAATTACCCAATAGTATATATAGTTTATTCGTCCCACATTGATTATGTAGAGAAGTAAGGAGGTTAACTCTTAATATAAATAGAGCTAACCCCTACACAGATTAGAAATCAGTTGAGTAATAAAATTTCTCTTATTCTCTTATTTCTTTCTCTCTCTCTATTATTTTAAACAATTATAAAAAAATCAAATAATATTCTTATAATATATATTTTTTTTAAATATTAAGACTTACATCTTGTTCCACCTCAAGGCGGACGCCTTGCCTTATTAGAGCAAAATGCCTTGAATATGTCCTACAAATTTTAAAACATTAAATAGAAGCACTACACTTATACTGGTTAAAATGAGACAAAAAGGAAAAAAAATTCCTTTTCTATGATTTGCGCAAAACAAAAACAAAAGAAAAAAGTTCATTTCTATGAGACGGGACTCCGCTGCATTTAATCACCATTTTGAATATTTTTTATGCAAAACATACCCTTGTTTAAAATAATAACAAAATTTAAACTTTAATAGCTCGTTTGGTTCAAGATTTAAACCATTCCAGGAATGCTACATTTCATTTCGAAACAATTCCCGCGTTTGGTTCAAGTTTTAAGTCCGGAATAAATGATTCCAGGAACAAACATTTCCCCCAAAGTTCTCCCATTTAAATCATAAGGAATAAACCATTACCAATGAGCATCTTTTTTAATTTTTTCATGTTAGGACTAAAATAACACTCTTCCTTATGAATAAATAATTTTTTTTCCATCAGTGTATGAAAATATTGTTTGGAACTTTTTTTTAATTACGCTGCTACACAAAAATGAAAAAAAAAATTATTTGAAACTTTTTTCTTTTCTTTTTTCCTGTTGTAATTTTTTTTAATTAAAAATAATTGTAATTTTTGTAGGATAGTTATTAGCTAGGCATGTGTAATTTTTGTAATTTATTATAGTAATTGTCTCTTTTGAAAAATTAGTAGGTAATGTTTTCTCATCTTTTAAAAAGAAGGGTATTTTTGTAATTGATACTTTATTCCACTCCTATTCTCGGTTGAACCAAACATCGGCATGGCATCCTTAATGCCAGGAAAATAACTTTCTAGGAATCAAGTATTTACATTCCATGCCCATTCCATTCCCAAAACTCGAACCAAACGAGCCCTAAAAGTTTTAAACATAGTATGCTTGGACTTGGGGTTAAATATCTTTCCTAGAGGACATGAAAGACTACATAAGAGCGCAGATGTTAATGTTTCAATCACTTCGTTTAGACTTGTAACATAAATTCCTAAGTGTCAATGCGTTCAATCAAATTAATAGATTGAGGTTAATATATAGTTCAAGTATTAATGGGTCAAATCGTATTGAATGTGTATGATGCTAACCTGTCTTTTAATTTAAATGGCGTTTTGTGTTAATACAAGACAACGACATATGACATATTAGCATTTATTGAAGGAGTAGATAAAGAATATTTTCTTTTCAATCAATAAACTTGCTTGTGATTTCATCCTACTACTAATTTTACTTATTTTTTAACAGTAACATATCCTATATACTTTATCCATATGACCATATGCCTTTCCATAATACATAAACTATATGATGATCACATTTTATTTGTGTTGTGATTTTTTTTTCTTGTGTTCAACGTCTATAGACTTGTATAATTTTGTTAATTTGTTTTCTTGATGTGTTAGTTTTGAATTATTAAACTTGTTTGATAAGCAATAAATTGTTTAATTAAAAAGGATTATCAACAATCCTAACACATTCTTAAAATGTCTAGGACAAGAGCTGATGTGTTTACTTAAGGTTGGATTTGGAACTTAAAATATCGAATATAATTCGATAATTTAATGTCAACCACTAATTTCTTCAATTCAACTACCTTCTTTTTCTTCGTTTTTTTTTTCAAGTAAACTATATTGCTCCTTATGAGTTACATTTTTTTTTTAAACTGAATTTTTTTCACTCAATTCAACATACCATATTTCATTATCTTTCAATTAACTTTGCAACAAAACAATTCCAATTATCGGTGTTCTTGTTCTAGTAGCAGTACCATATCATCTTATATGAAAACAATTCCAATAAACCTTCACCAGCAGGCATTCAACATGATCCAATTTTATATTTTTAGTGCAGAATCATTGGCTGTAACATATATACAATGAAAATCAATTTTACTATTTTCAAAGATAAAATATATAGATTTTGCCAAAAACACTATACAATAAACAAAATAATATCATTCCATTACCAAGCCCACAAATTTCAAGTTAACATACAAACCACATTCAAATCCTAATTAAAACAATCAAAAGAACTACAACAAATACACTTATGAACCCTAATCTTGAACAGGCTTCCAACATGAAAGAGCATAAAGAACTCTCCCTTTCCACCCTTGAAGCATCCAGTTACTATCTTCATCCACCAGGAAATCCTTATGGTACCTTGACCTCACTTTCCCACTCACCTCCTTCACAATCTCATTGTACAACCCCATCTGCCTAAAACCAGCCCTATGATTCCTCACCTGCCACTGCTTGTACGTTTCCGGCCGTTCAATCCTCCCCGTCCCCTCGCACGCGATAACATTCATCGCGTCTCTGGCAAAAACCTCCTGCTCAAAAAGCATCCTGTCCCTGTCTTCTCTCTGTGCTGTCGCCTCAAACATATCAAAAAGCGTCGAGAAATGGAAAAGCGCCTCCCTAAACCTCGTCACAAAAAATGGCGCATTGAAGGTCCCGTTAAGGACCCCGAGTATGAACATGTCAGGGTTGATACGTTTGACCAGGTTGAGCACCGTGTCCCTCGGGCTACTAGCCACCACTGTCTCATCAGGTACGTTTCTCAATCTATACAGACTATTGACTACAATCATTTCTTCTCTATCTATCTTGAGATCCTCAATGGTGATATTCTCCCATTTCTTTGCTATAGCATTGAACTCGAAGGGGACATTGAACCTCTGGCAGTAATTTGCCAGCCGACGTCCTGAATCCTCGACCCTCTCAGCCGGGCGAAAGCCAGGCTGAGGCCAGTCAATGCCAGTGATCTTGAGCCTAGGCGGGCCACCCTCTCTCATGGAGAGGCACTGGATCAAACTAGGCCATTGGAAACCGTACAAAATACCGAAATCTATAATGTGAAGCCTACTTGCACCATTAGCTAGCTTCCCTATGGACTTGTTCGCGAAAATGTTTGACATCTTATGAAACGGGCAAGCTGTTACATAGGATTGATAGGCTTTCAAGATCTCAGCTGCCATTATCTTCTTATTCGCAAAAGCCGCATAGAGGGACATTCCAGTCCCCGCCAAGCGAGCCTCGAGTGCAGTAGCGAAGTAATACCCGAGTCTCTCGGTCCCATCGCCATAAGGAGAGGAATGTTGCTTAATCTTCTTTAAAAGTTCACCAGCAGCCCTCACATTACTACTTGCCACAGCTTGTGCACACTGGGTTAATAGGCTCCTCAAGTCCACTACTTCTTTCTTGCTAATCCCCTGTTTCTTGCCCTTGGGCCTGCCCGCATTATTTGATCCCTTCGTCTGAATCTTCACCTTTTCTTTCGAGGGTTCTTCTTCACTTGGCATCTCATGCAGACCGGGGTTCATATTTGGGCATAGCAACACTTTGTCATACATCAATGATTCGACCGACTCTTCAGCATAGCCTGCCAAATGTTTGTTGCTCCGCTCCTCCTGTAAAGAATCACTATCCTCACGATAATGGTTCTTCTTTTGCCTCGACCCATAATTTGAAATCTCTTCTTTTGGCTCGACAGTGTAATACTGATAATTCTGATTTAACATGTTTTCAGATATAGGTGGTGTGTCAAGAACCTGACCACCAACATCATAGAAGGTGTTTGATAAAACAAATGGTTGCAAATTAGACTCTAAGGTGTTGTCAAAAACAGAGGATTGACCCAGAAAGGCATTGAATTCGGATTCGGGTTCATCAAGAACTTGAAGTGGCTCATCAAACAAGTTGTTAACAAAATTAGAGTCATTACTACTAGTGCAATCTGAGCTTAAATTTGGGGAAAAGGGGTACTTCTCACCAATAACATCATAGAAAGATTTTTCAGCAGCTTGAAGAGCAGAGCACTCATGGAACATACAAGGCTTATTCTCTAAATCCTCTTCTTCCATAAGCATCTGGTTCATGTACTTGAGCACCTCATCAAAATAATCGTTTTCCTCTGAAATTGACTTTTCGGAGCTCAGATCCGATGGTGGAGATTCATCCACGGCAGGGTTAAGGGACCTAATTGAATTATTGGGGAGATTTGTGTAGGTGTGATTGAGGAGATGATTTCTGTTCATAGAGGGTGGAACTGTGTGGTGATTGTATTTCAATTCGTTGGTGTAATTTGAATATCCTTGAACAAGGGTATCCATTGAAACAAAATTTGAATTGGGTTTTTGGATTCGAGTATACAAAGGGGAAATCTTGGAAGGAGACAGGTGTAGTAGTTACAAAATAACCATAGAAAAGAAAAGAAGAGAATTTAGAGAGAGGAAGTTATGAGACAAATTTGTAAGAGAAAAGAGAGTAAAGGAGATTGTTGAGATGATTGACTCAATTAAGTGGATTGGTGTGAAATGGAAAAGTATGAAGAAGAATTAAGGGTGTGTTCTCACTTTAATAGGGAATTGGGGGTAAAGGGTTTTTTGGTTTCTTTATTTGGAAATGAAAGTTCCGGGAAATAGAGGAAACCACCGAAAAATCACCGGCTACCACTGTAGCCGGTCGGTTTTAAGATAACTACCGGTTCCAGAGCTCAGTAACTAACATCTTACTAAAACTAAACATGGACACGCTTCATCTCTTATTTTTATGTACGTATATATTTATATAAAATCAAAAAATAGTATATAAAGTATGTTAGTTTAATGATAAGTTATCTTTAAATAAATAAATAGACAAAATAAGAAAGTCACTAAAATTTAGAATCATAAATACTTCGGTGATGTTTGATTGATTTTTTGAGTTGAGTTTTTAAGTTTGAGTTTTTAAAATTTGGTATTCGGTAGAATTTAGAAGTATGTCGAAAAGTGAATTTAATTTTTGTTTGAGTTTTTTTCAACTAATTAAAAAATTATAATAAATTTTTTTTTTAAAAATTGCTACAATAGATCTTATTTTATAAATCTCGACGACTAGGTTTCAAATATATAGTTTTTTTTATCTAATTTTGATTTTTGAATTTAAAGTTATAGTATTTTAAAAGTTTTTTTTAGAGAGAGAAAATAAAGTGAAATAAATTTTGGGAAGTGTAAACGTAAAGTTGATTTTAAATTGAGTTTTTAAAATTGAAAAAAAAAGACACCAACCAAACAGGCCGAAGTCTTATCCCTCTCATTTTATATTAATAGAGATTTAGGCTCTGTTTGATTGCAAGATGGAAAAGGAAAATAAATTGATTTAGTTTTGGTGAAAAGATGGAAAATAAGTTGAGTAATAGGGGTAATATCCTCTTGATTTTTAAGTTTTTCCATGAAAAAATTTTCTTTACTTGGTGGTGAGTAAAAATTTTTCATCAAAAATATTGAAGGTTAGTGGATATATACTCATAAAATGAGTAATATCTCTTACCTTATTTTTTATTTTTTCACACAAACTAACTAAATTTATTTTCCTTTTCTATCTTTGCAATCAAACATAGCCTTATAAAACAATTATTATTCATGCAATGTTATGGGCAGAGGTACATTATTAATGTATTTTTTAAAGTATGCGATGAAATTTATGACTGGTTAAGGCCCAAGGCGTTTATAAGCATCCTACTTAATATCATTTGGAAAAATGTTGGGTTTATTAAATTTTGTATAAATTAATGGAGGTACCACTTAAACTAAATTGCGATACAATATAATTAATTGTTGTTTTTCTTTCTTTTTATATGATTAGTAATACAATTATTTGTACAAAAAATGTGTACAAAGATTTAGTAAGCTTAGTACAAATTTTTATTTTGCACACCAAAGTAATATTTTTTTATTTTATATAGAAAGGGAGGTTTCCCTCTCTACCTTTAACTATAAATAATTAAAACTTTTCCCAACTCTCCCTGGTGATACTTGAATCTGAAAATTTCAATTTTCCATACGAAACTACTTAGGCGACCCAACTCTTGTTTAAGTGCAAAGACAAGAAAAAATTTGCCATACCATTCATAAATTGTTTTAAAATTTGTTTAGGAATAAGTAATTCATGGGGCGGTGGGTATCAAGAAAGGGACATTTTATTCTAACCCCCCTTTTTTTTATGGGACATCTAACGGGTAAAAGAAACTAACCAACAATGTAAACTAACCAACTACATCCTTGATTTGATTTCTAAAGAAAATTCAAAAAATGTATTTGGTTGCTATTGTAAATGAAATAGACTGAATTGATTTTACATGTCTATCATTTTTTTTATTGCATTGATTTCAACCCACCAATCAACTATATAATTTATTTTTTAAAAGAATCTCAAGTTTTATAAAACTTATGGAGTTAGAGAATTATTTTTTTAAAATAGAAATCGTAATTGGTCCTTTTTTATTTGTGTTGTGATTGTTTGATTGATGGGAGAATTATTTGAAAGTGTTATTATTGTCAAAATAATTTTATTTATTACAAGAATAATATATAATTTTAAAAATATATAATTTAACTTTTTACAACAATATTATATTATTATGATAAAGTCCTAATTGTTTTTATAATATAAATAAACTATACGAAATAAGCCAGCCGCGGAAAACCAATAAAGCCTCGTTTAGTTCACGGATTTTAGTACTCAGGAAAGGAAAGTCTTTTCTTTCCTTTATTTGGCAAGCACAAATTCCAGAAACACTTTCCCGAGAGAGGGGAAAATAGGGGGTAAAACCATTCATCTCAAAACACATGTGATTGATTTTTTCATATGATTTCCAAGCATTTATTACAAAAAAGGAAACTTGACAGGAAATTTAATTTCCTACCTCCATAAAAAAGATAAGAAAATTGATTTTCATTTTGTGAACTAAACGAGGCCTAAGTGTAAGTCCAAAAAAATATTTTAACAAAAGCGTTCACTATAGTGGGACAACCCAGTCCTTGGGGATTCGTGATTACAATCTTGAAAGATAAATTTGTTTGTCTACTCTTGTCTCGTTTTGATTTAATTTCCAATTTAATCAGAAGTCATAAATGTAGTATTTTTTTATGGTAAATTTTTATAAATTACAATCTTGAAAGATAAATTTGTTTGTCTACTCTTGTCTCGTTTTGATTTAATTTCCAATTTAATCAGAAGTCATAAATGTAGTATTTTTTTATGGTAAATTTTTATAAATTAATTCTCCAAAAAGGAAAAACTATCAATCTAAAGAGAAACAAAATCCATAAGTGAGAAGTGTGCCCGGTATCTAAAAAACAAAATTTATTAAAATTATGAGTTGGAATTAAGTATGATAAAAGGTCAAGTGATCGAGTTTACAATTTTTATTTTTAATTTTTATTCCCGTCAGGTGGGTTTCTCGGGAATTCTCAAATACACGAAGAAGAGTGAAGTTATAAATAAATTAATGTTATATGATATATAATATATAATATTACATATATATATATATGAAATTATAATTTACACAATTAACAATGATCTAATTTTATATACATATATATAAGAATAAAAAAAAATTACAAAATTAAGTATATCGAAACCGGTATGGAGTGAAAACACCCATAATCGAACCCAACACCCAACACCTATACTCAAACTCGACAAAGTTTAAAAATTCTCTACCCAAATTTATTTTTGCCCCTAATTACTTGTCTCCATATTCACTCCGATCGACTCGAAAATCCGCGAATACCCAAACTCGCGAGTATTTTTGCTCTTGCTTGACGTAAGCACGCAGACAAGTCGCTAGTCTTTCTATCTGTAGTTGAAATCTTATATATATAAATTATAAAATAAAGAAAAAAGAGGCAAAAATTATTTCGCGATCAACGGGCATGAATTGGTGGCGGCCACGCCTGACCAGTCGCTGTAGTGGCCCACTACCATAACCCCACGGTCACAAAATCGTGCTACAACTTTTGGACCTATATCCTTGATTTTTGTTACTTTAATATTATACATATATACACTTACGTATATCAGCCTTATTCTTTTATTTATTATTTCTAAGTTTTTTTCATTTTTTTTGTTCTACAAGTATTATTTCTAAGTTAACTAATTTAATAATTATTCATTTCAAAAGGTAAATAGATCATTTTTGTCTTTTTATCAAACTTGGTAGATCGACATGATTTACATATAATGATTAATATGTAGATCATTTCCATCAACTCTAATCAAAAAATTTAATCGGAAAGTGAGTTAATCAAATATCTAAAATTTCAATGGTAAAATATGTGCACACATACCAACTTTTTAGTTAATCCAGTTCATGTTTGAGTTTTTTGGGAGAAGGTTCAACTTATATGTTGTGTAATTACACATGCCAATATTTTTTTCTCGACTCTATAGTTAATCAATCCAGTTGTTAAATTAGATAATTATTATATATCAAAGATTTTTACAAAAATATAAATTAATCAGAGATGAAAAGGCCAAAAGTCTATCATTATTATCACGTTGTATATTAAATTATGAGTTTTATAAAAATCAAATAAAACGAGGCATAGTTTTTAAATAGTTACAAAATCTGATTGATTTAAAACTTTGACTACTTGATAAACACAATAAAAATAGATTATCCAATGGTAGAATTGATAAATTACAAATTTGAGAAAAAGTTATGGAAGGGTTTAAAACATTTTAATCTTATATTGGTGTAAATTGAACATTCCCGGCAGCTTTGAGGACAAAAATAAAATAAAAAATGATCATCCATTTTGAGGAAAAATAGATTATTTTTTTTATGAAATTTGGTGGAGATAATCTCTGTAATAAGGAGATCATCTCCGCCAAATTTAATATATATATATATATAAACCCCAGGTTCGAGCTCTGGGGTCGACTGGGAGCTCCCCAGGTCGATTCCCGGCAGCAGCAAATCAGTTTGTGGCCAGCGCAAATGGTACTACGCGTGAGCGGGGATTAGTCGAGGTGCGCGAAAGCTGGCCCGGACACCCCGTGGAGCAATGCCTCCTAACCAAAAAATTCAAAATGACCAAAAGGATAATTGTGATCCCACGAGTCAAGGGAACTACTACGGATAACTCTTAAACTCACAAGCACCGTAGCTAAATTTTTTTATCCCTATTGCTATTGCTATTAAGCATAATATAAGAAAGAGCACCATGTATTCTCATTACAGTGCATGTATTCTACACTTACCGTTCATTGGTTAGGAGAACGATCTTATAACAAAAAATCTCTCATTTATGTGTGTGGTTCAATTATTTTTCTTTCACAAATCTAATTTATATTCTAACACGTTTTATCATTATTATGTACAACCGATTAATGAATTTATTAACCGCACAATTAGTCACACTTTTTACCTTACCAATTAATTACCTTAAAACCTTAATCTTGCCTTAACTTTTAGTGAAGAAAATGTTTTAACTTTATCGTTTGGTAAAAAATAAATAAATTTACAAAATTATAATCTCTCACTACGTCAAACGGATATTTTGGCTCTTGCAAATAATAAGGGACGAGTACAATGTCATTATTATATAAACAACATATACGGGGATTTCACATGTGAAAGCAACAAATAATTGACTTCATAATTAATTCACACCACTAAACCTCTGAAAGCAACAAATAATACAAAATAATAAAAATGCTTTTTATAGGTTAGCTTATGAGAAGGTGAATCCTGCCAAAGTAAGCCAAACATTACTGTCATACATACAATAAATAATAAAATTCTCTCTTTTAATCACAATTTGCCAAGTGTCCTTATTAATTATATTATTAAAATATATATGTATTCCACTATTTTTACTTTTCTTTTATGTTTATTGTGTATATTTATTACAAGAATAAGTTAATAATTCTAATTATTTTAAGCTAAATTGTAAAAGGAATTTTTTAGATTTTCCTCCCTAATGGCACATTTATAAAGATATATTGTGTTTTGATCCTTAATTTTTTTTTTCAAATTTAATGTGAAGAGACCGTTTTGTTTCATATTTTAATATCATATTGTCAAAACGAACATAATATAAAAAATTTATTTCCTCTTTTTCTTTTGAGGTTTTGGTGCAAGATTTAATTGTTATTAATTTTTATACCCAAACAATTGTTAAATTGAACTTTGTCAAATAATGTAAATATTTTATTTTTAGGTTGAGAATGGATAAAAGGGCAATATATATGTCCCAAAATTTAATATTATTTGTGTATATTTATGTAACTATCTAATTATAACACGTGTAATGACTATTTTACAATCTCCACTACATCAATATCACATCACAATTTTATTAACTATAATATTATTTTTATAGTGTCCACCTGAACTGCAAGTAGGGAACACATTTTTTATATTATCAATTTGATATTTTGCGACTTTATTTTATCTATGCTAAAGTTATTTTTTTTTGTCTCTCTTTATAAAAATTAAATGACAATTTTTATACTAACTTCTTTATTTCATATTTGATTTTCCGTCTTCCTCATATAACTATCTTCTTATTCTTACACCACTTTTAGTCTTAATGGTGAGATTTCAATTACTATAGAATAATTGTTTAACTATATAGTTTTTTATGATTTTGTAAGATATGATTAGATGAACAAAAAAAAAGACTACAAAATAAATGTAAATCGCACATGCCATATAGTTGTTAACTTATGAATATTCAAAAACCTTAATTAGTTAATGTTTAACTACAATCATTTTTAACACTTTGATTGAAAAATATTTTTTCTATATATACTTTAATTGAAAATCATGTTTTCTTAAAAACATATATTTTTATTGAAAATTATGTTTCTCTAATAGAAGATGAGAAAAAAACTATTTTTTCTATATCTTTTGAAAGTGAAATACGTTCCCTTTGATACTAGCTGCAAACACAGTAAAATCATTTTGTAGTGATACACTATAAAGTATAATCTCGATTTAATCGTCATAAAAAAAAATTGATTCCAATTTGAGCGAGTTATATACGGGGAATAACATCCACTTTATAATAAGTTATAAATTTATTTGGTCCCGCACGTCTTGAAGAATTTATCATGCCCCCAAATCCAGACATGCCCATATGAGCGCAAATCCCCAAACACTTAATTACAAAAAGAAAAGAAAAGAAAATAATTTATATGGTGGAAACCTAAAAATTTACCAAATACAAAAATAATAAAACACAAAAGCATGTTTAAGAAAAACATAAAACAAATTCTTTTAGACTTCTAAAAGCTCAAAAAACTAATTGTCAATGCACGCTTGTACCCCAATCTATGGTGAACCATACCCATCAGCTTTTAATAAAACCAAATTTTTAAACATAGGGGTATTAAAAAATCAAATTTTGATATTGCAGTATCCTTAGCATAAAAAAAATATTTAAAATTTTATGATGCAATTTTTATAATTTCCATAAACACAATTTCAAATAATATTTTCAGAAGTGTCGTTCAAAATTTCGAACAAATTCAGTGTCATCTAAGTACCAATGCATTATTCATGAGTGCCAGAATTGACAACAGAGAACCAATTAGTGTACTATTTTTCATTGGCAGGATGTATTATTCCCATTTGGCAGGACCTTATAGCAAATACCAATATATTATTCTCAATAAGTACAACTAAAATCAACGGATTGATGCAAAACAATTTAGAGCAGATCATTCTTTTTAGAGAATTTTGAATTCTAAAACAGGCTTGATCCCAAATTTTAATAATAAATTTTTTATTTTTTTTTAGAGAAAAACAGATCGATAACCCTTTTTTTAAAAAAAAAAAAATTAAATATTTTGTGAATATCACTTGCGTACCTGAAAACTGAACGCAATTAACACAAACACACCTTCCTTTGCAGTATCGCTCGTCCCAAATTAACACCACACAATGCATATCCGTAACCCCCCTTTGGTGTCCACGGCTAAAATCTTATGGCCATAATTATATACTTTAATAAATAAAGAAAGTAGGTTTTTGAGATTTTCTTTCGTCCTTCAAAGTAGGAAATTAATTACTGACAAAATTAGGGATAGGTTTAATAATATAATAATATAATAATATAATAATAATACTAGAAGTAATTCAACCCCACGGATCCAACGTACACACATATAAAGGATGGAATCAACCCATAAATGAAAAAGGAATCTTAAACAAAAAGCTCTCTCTCTCTCTCTCTCTCTCTCTCTCTTCTTCCAAAAATCAATACTAAACCTTCTCCCATTCAAAAAGCCGTGTAATTAACCAAAGGAAAATAAATCTATATTTTGTTTTCAACACAAAAATTAAAATTTTATAATTTAACGAAGAAAAAAATATTCAAAAATATCGGGTCTTTATAGAATTTGCCTCTATCTATTAATAATTTTATGCATTTATAGATTTTAATTAGAGACATAAAACATTAAAATAGAGCAATAAAAATCAGTAGATTAATTTCAAGATAAATCTTTGAGCTACGTGTTTCTTTTGCCAATATTTACATATTGAAAATAGGCGCGCATCAATTAGTTATGCATATACTTTGTATCCATATAACTTTATTAAAAATAAGTAAGTTAAAAAAAAATTTCCAACTATAACTCTATTAAGTTATAAGCTCCTATATTTTCAAGAAAGAAGAAGAAGAAGAAGTTATAAGCCCCTATAATAATAAAATTAATTTGGTCCCAATATTATTATTGTAAGAAGGTTTTATTATAAGTGATACAATAAAAAGGGGTGATTTATCATGTAGGTTACAAATTAACCTGAGATCACTAGTCGTATCAATTTAAACAAAAAAAAGTTGATACGGGGTATACATACACATAATTTATTCATTTAATTTAAATTAACAATCTTACTTTTAACGTTTACACAATATAAGAGAAAAAAAATCGGAATAATCAATGATAAAAAATTATGAAAATTAGATCTGGGTTCCAATCTAAGTAGTTAGTGTGGCAATTCTCATGAGCAACCAAAGTTCAATCTCGTCTCCTCCCTCCTTTCCAAAAAATACTCGAATTTACTTATCGCTCGTGCTAAGAAAAATATAGCATATAATGGCCACTTAGATACATATGATAGCAACATTATAATTTAAAGGTGATTCTATTCATCTGGTTAACATTTTTTTTTAGTGTTGCCATAAGTGACTACTAGTATTCGCGCCGCCTCTGGTTATGCCGTGGATCAAAGAACAGAGCTTTCCTTTTTCACTTTTCTTGCTTGCATGGACAACTGTGTGAAAGAGAGAAGTCGCACTTGACCCTTTTCAAAGTAGAGCATCTAATTTGTTTTATTTTTTAATAAAAAACCGAAGCTTTATTGAGACCACAAAAAATTCAAAAGGCTTTGTAAGATTTTGTGTACGATGTTTCATAATTAATATTTCGTCGAGATATTGAAAAATAAAATTTGTTTTAAAAAAATTATAAAAAAATCAAGAAATAATTTTTTTTTTTTTTTTGAATTAAGAGACTATCTTTTACTAAATTTTAAAAAGAGTGCAATGTTAACTATGCAATAAATTTTCAAATTGTAATTTTTTGTGGTATCATACAAAATTAAGTTTGCACTGCATATTTTTAGTAGATTACCATATATGTGTAACTGTTTAATTGATAGTAATTTAAAGTTATACAACAAGTTACAAATTTAAATTCATTTATTGATAAAAACACACATGATTATTTTTTTGGGTTATATGTATAGTTAAGTTTGCATTTTTTATTTTTTTAATACATTACTATGTATTCGGGATTTATTTGACATAACTTTAGAGTGACATGGTTGATACATTAAAATATATTTTTTTAAAATTAAAAGCACAAACTACAAAACAAAATTTGCATTGAATTTTTTGGATTGCAAAGTAAAATTTACACAAAATACAATTTTAATGAAACACCTCATTTTAAAACAAAATTGATCGATAAACAAAATTTATATGCTAAAAAGAATTAAAAAACATGTCCTTGTTTTAAAAAAAAAACATTATTTTTTAACTTTTTTTTTTCAAAAAATATTTTCATGTTGAGAATTTTTAGTCATTTTCTAAAAATAATAATCTTGGCTCTGTCGTTAGTTAAAAAAACAATAATAGGTAGTAATATGGGTGTGTTACGCAGAAGCAAAGGTTGCGTAACATTATAAAAAAAAATTACGCACTCCGATATAAGCTAAATTGCTGAAACAAAAAATAAAGTGGGCTACATCTTAATTAGGTCGACTTCTCCCCATACGAAAAGTCCATCCATCTTATTTGTCAAAATGCTCCCAACTAAACAATTCACAATGAGTCCAAAACAAAGAATAGAAAACAATTGTGGATCCCATGTCATATTCACAGTGGTTAATTTACACATACCATTGAACAAGAGTATATATTTAATCTTTATTTAACTCTTTTATCTTTCGTAAGCACCCGGCCCTTACAGACAAATAATTGGAGGCGGCTAAATAATAAACTCTTCAGAAATATACGGTTCTTAATTTATTAAAATAAAAAATATATATTATTGCTAAAGCAAGACATAGCTTTTTTATCGCAATACATTATACCTAAAACATATTGTACAACAATACATAGGTGATATTATTGCAAAGTAATTATAGTTATTGTCAAAATAATGTACAACATAAAAAATATATTGTACAACTTTTCAATGCAATATTATTTCTTTGGAAAGAGAAAATTGTTTTAGCAATATGGATACCCTAATATAATACACTAATTACTTTGATAGCAGCCCAGAATATTAATTATCAAATAGAAAAAGGAGACAAAAATAAATATTAATTATCAAATAGAAAAAGGAGACAAAAATGGGCCATGGTATTGCATAAAATTGGGTCATGTCCTTTCGAAAGTGCATACGAAGAAAACACACTAACTTGAATGATAATATTTAAGAAATAAAAAGGTTCTTTCTGTCTACTATTTTAATGAGTTTTTTTTTTCTGGATACACTATTTTAATGAATTATTAGTAGTCAAAAGAGAAGGCTTTAACATTGGTGTAAGATTACTTCAGCTCAAATGGACCAGGTTCATCTCCCTTGGTTCCTTAAATGTTTCAATCATGGACCTTCTCCCCTTTTTCCCTCAATTAAACCTTATTTTAACTTGGGAATTCAAGATTCTGGAAATCTGTTTAATTGTAATCACCATGTCGTGTAGAATTTTCAACCCTTAATTAATTTCGTTGCTTGCTTCCTAGAAATTTCTTAAATTACCTGGCTAATTAATTAATGATCAATCTGTGGTTCCACCAGCAACAAACAGCCTTGCTCACCAAGAGGAGGAAGGGGATCCAAGAGACTTGCTGACCAAGGAAACATAAAAGTCAAAGCTACATATCTAGACAATTTTGTTAAAGTCAAAGCTAATTAATAATGTTCTTATTAATTAGTTTGGGTAATTTGATTTTATCTGCCTAGGATGACCATTAGTACATGTTTTTAAAATAATTACAAGTCGGGGTGGAATCAAGAAATTTTTATTTTTTTTTAAAACGGCGATCTTAATACTAATTAACTTTTTATATAATTGTGATTGTTGAAAATTAATCCTTAAAATCAACATGTTAAATCATTAGGATCTTAATTAAAAAACTTAAACCGCGTACATAGAACCATGACAAAACAGATACGGAAGTGCGAGAATCGATCACGATAAGATGCGGATTGAGTGGGTACGTTGTCTTCCTCAACCAAATCACTTTAATTTCTTGATGGGTATTTTAGTTCTCTTCCAGATAGGAAGAAGGGATCCGAATTTTGATTTGGTGTATTGGGACCATAACCCTAATATTTACTTTATATATAGTCTAGTTAGAGTTCCTATAAAACCCTAACAAGCCCATATAAGGCATCTAAACATTAATTAATTAGATCATTAAAAATTAGCCTATTAATTTAAATAGCAATTATAATTGAAATATTATAATATGTTGCCCACATAAATTAGAAAATATAATTTTTTCAACAATCTCTCACTTGGACTACATATTATTCCTTAAAACAATTATATCACATAATTTTTTAAGTGTCCACCCGTATGTTATTTATCCTTAGACTTTTCCTTAAACAATCTAGAATGTCTCGTGTACGAGCAATGGAATTACTGCAACTTTTATCACACTAAGGTCGTGACTAAATCACGATTATCACCATGCTAATACACTTAATAACATAGATCAAATGTGGACGAATAGCATGAAAATTACATGCAATGTGATCTTAGATATGCCTATTTTCAATTGGCCTAACTTTAATGAGATCAACTTTAACCTTCTAAGATTTATGTTAAATCACAATGGAAGGAAAAACAAACATCCAGAGTTAACGCGAAAATAAACCATCTTTTTTATTCTGCAGAAAATATGCGTCTAAACAAAAGAGCATTCATGATACAAATTCCCACTAAACCAGCACATTATTAGATAACACAAAACCCATATGAGCAATATGCCCATGATATACCTTATGTGTTAAGTCTTTAATGAATGGATATGTAATCATGGAGTTTGTGCTTATATGTTTTATATACACGACAACTCTAAATTATTCTTTAACAACAAAAAACTTAATATTTATATGCTTTAGATTTTTAAAAAAATTATGTTATTGTCGAATATAGCACAATCAATTTATTATCATAAAATATCTTTAATGGTCTTTCGACACTATCTATAATCCATAGCCTAGTGACAAAATTTTGCAGCTATATCCCCTTCTAAAATCGAAATCTGAAGACCATATGATCTCCAACTGATCTGATTTCCAATATGTAAATATATAATCTTTTTGTTCTCTTTAAATACCGTATAACCCTTTAATTGGCTGTTTTTCGAAGATATATCACAGGGTTATTTAAATATCTATCAAATATATTTACTATGAACGCTAAATTCAGATGCGTACATACTTTATGATATATCAGACTCCCCCACAACTGATGCATAAGGAATATTTTGCATCTCTTTATTTTTAACCTTATTTTGGGGTACTGGCTGAGACATAAATTGTTTCCTTTAACAATGAGAGTATCCCGAGAATGACAGTCTTTCATGCTAAATCTGGTCAGAATTCTTTCGATATACCTCTTTTGTGATAACCCTAGGATACCCAACAATAATATTGATATATATGTATTCCTACTACAAAGAGATATTATCAACATAAAATACCAAGAAGATAATGTTACTCCAACTAAACTTATGGTATACATAATCATCAACCGGATTTAACTCAAAATAGTACGAGATAATAACTTGATGAAGTTTGTGATACCATTAACGAAAAAAATCTTTTAGGCCATAGATGGATTTATTTAATTTCACTTCTTTTTGAGGTTGTTGAGTTTGCTATTTAGGAAGTTTTTCAATATAATCTTAATAATCCTGATTTACATCTCAAACAATGTCAAGAATTTGTTCATAATCATTGTCAATAGCAGTACTCAAAATTTGAATAAATACTTGGAATTTGAATAATTTTTTTTTCTCAAAGACAATATTTTTAACTTTATCTTTCTCCTTAAACTCAATATCTTCAAGAAATTTAGCATTTTTCGATTTAATAAAGGATTTATTCGAGGAATTGTAAAATTTATAATCTCTCGATTTTTCAGTATATCTAATAAAGTAGCAGATAATTATTTTTGAGTCAAGTTTCTTTTCTTTATGCATTGCTTCAGCTGGTCAACATGTTTTAACTGCTGCTTTAATGTAACACTATTTATAAAGTGTGCTACAGTCTTAAGTGTCTTATTCTAGAGTCCTTATGGTAGAGAACAATGATTAATCACGCTCCTTACCATATTCTTAAGCTTTTGTTTCACCTTTCAGTAACATTGTTCATGCTAGGTTTGCCTGGCATGGTATAATGTAAGACGATTCCGCATTTCTCTAGGAATTTCACAAATGTCCAAAACGTTGTTTACCTTATCCGTTATATCTACCGTAGTATTTACCACCACGATCAGATTTTACGGCCTTAATTTTTTTTCCTAGTTGATTTTCAACTTCGACTTTGAAAGTCATAACAACGTCAAAGGATTGTAACTTCTCATTAATTAAATATAGGTACCCTTAATAATTGTCTTGAACATAATAAAATACTCTTAACCATTCTAGAAGGCCGTAAAGAATAGTTCACAGATATTCGCATGAATTAATTTTAAGACACTTGAACTCCTTATGGCACCTAGTTTCCTTATGTTTGTCCATTTTCCTTTTATACATTCAATGCAGATTTTAAAATCTATTAAATTAAGGGGTTTCAAGAATTTCACAAGTCTCTTAATTCTTTATTTAGAGATTTGTCCCAAATGCTTGTGTTATAACATGGAAGAATTCTTGTAAGTTAATTTACACTTTGTATCACGTGAATCAATTTATAAGATTTTATTACATGAGGTGATTGTATCCATATATAAGTTATCAATTAAAGAACTAGTAGCAAAATATTTGAATCTTGAAAAAGATTTAACTTTATTATTTTCAAATGAACAAGAATAACCGTATTTGTCCAAATAAAAAAGAATACCATCTAAATGACAGTACCATATAAGTCAATCTCAAATCTAAAAAGTAATTAGTCTTTAATGATGATCTAAAATTTCTTAAAACCTCAACTGTAACTGTTTCGCCACTACCCTGATAGATGATTCTTTTAACATTAATTGCCTTTTTGCTCCACATGCAACTTCTAAACACGCTTATGTGAATAGTATCCCTAAAATCTACTCACCAAGTAATCACATGTATATAAGTTAAACTAATTACCGAACAAACTCTAATAAGAAGTATATCCTACTTTATGTCAAAGTGGTGTATTTGGAACATTATTAAGTCTATCCTTCTTGCAAAAGTAACTGACAAATTCTTTTGCAATTATTATAGTATTGTTCCAACTGCAGCTTCTTAACCTTTATCCTTTATCATTTTCTTGTTATTTAAAGGTGTTTGCTAGATTAACACTTTTTGTCTTTTATCGCAAAATATTTTCTTCTTCTTGCACACCGTGAGATATGAACTCATTAAGAAATCATTTATTCTTATGAGTATTATAACTCATTGTAAACTAACTATATTGTGCAGGAAGAGAAATAAAGAGCTGGATGCATGAGCAAGTCATTAGACGGCTCAAGCTTTAGTGCCTTGAGTTTGAAAGCGATATTAGACATTTCTATAATGTACTTCCCTTATGTTTCATTTTTTTTATACCTCATTGAAACAAGACTAGTCAAAATGTTAATTACTTCAACCTTTTATTTTATTTTTAGCAAAACGTTTTTTTAATTTCTTTAAGGAATTAAGTAGCATTTTTCTTATGAAACCCCAAAATTTTGAAAATAGATACGTTATATTTTTAATTCTTAAAATTTGTGCTGTTCAACACCAACACCAAATTTATATTGGCAGATATATATATTTATATATAAAGCACAACTAAAAAACCGAATAAAGAACAAATTATATAAACTATAAACTTACAATTAATATACATGTCATAACATATTAACAAATAATATATATGAATGACACAATTATCTAAATTATCAATAGTGGTTTCCCATCACAAGATACCTAGCACAACATTAATATTTAGTCTTTGGACAGAAACATCAACTTGTAGTTGGCTCTATCAACACATTAATTAAATATAAATGACAAATCCTGTCAAACAATAGAACTTTCTTTGGGCCGACATATTATTTACATGTAAATTTTGATTATCATATTATATTTATTACTACAAGTGTACATGTTATTTGGCCAAACAATAACTTTCATGTTACTATGGCAACTTATCGTTTCAATTCATATATTTTAAAATATCAGACGATTTGTGCTTCGCATCCTTATTATCTAAAAAAAAAGATTTTTCGTATTAATGATATTTGCAAAGCACAAACCTTATATTTCCCACATTGACACATACTACAATTTTAGATTACTGGTAGTTTGGGGGCTTATATACCCGGATGAGATTGTAATAGATACTCTTAACACAAAAATCAAATGTTGGTAATAATTTCTGTCAAACAATAAGCCTTTCTTTGGACTGACTTATTGCTCATATGAAAATTTGATAATTATTACACATTTATTCCTGCATGTATGTTTATTATTTTGCCTATTAATAATCTTCCTTTGGGCCGATTATCAACTGCACAAATAATAATAACATGAATATCGAGAAAAAATCATGTCTATTATTTGGCCAAATAATAACCTTCTTTTATGCCGATTATTGATTGCATAAAAAATAAATATCAATATCTTAAATAAATAATTTTACTGTAAATAATAAACTAAAAAATATACATATACTATACACATAACATATATTAAATCAAAACTGAATCCAACATATGTGAGAATATATGTATATATATTAAACAAAAATCACCTCACAAATTTAATTAGCAAAAAGCTAGTCATATCACATAGGGCTGTGACCAGTTCGGTTCTTGTCCAAAATATGAAGAACCGGAACCAATTTTTTAATGTTAAAAACGGTTCAATTTTATGCATATTTTTTGAAGAACCGAAAGTGGAACCGAACTGGTTGAAACGGTTCCATTCTAGCGGATCTTTGTGTAACTGAATTAATCTAAGAATCGTTAATTAACCGAAAGTATATCTCAAACCGTTAAAGAACCGCCAACAAAAGGGATACTATAATATAATTAAGTTAATTATCCGAATTAAGTTAAATATTCAAATTAAGTTAATTATCTGAATTAAGTTAATTACTTAATTATATTATAATATAATTATAATATTATATATATGTGTGTGTGTGTATTTATAATACCAGTTCTTAACCGGTTCTTTCACTTACATTTACTAAAGAATCGAAAATCGAACCGTTAATACACACATTTTATTATTAAGAACCGAACCAAACAAGTTTTTTTCGATTAGATTTGAATCGGTTTTTCGATTTTCGATTTATTATCCCAGCCCTAATATCACATCAAAACAAACTTTTTATATATATATGTAAACAAAGTATAGTATATTTAGAGGAGAGGGGTTGGCCAAATGGAAATCAACCTTCACCCTTGACTTGAGGTCAAGGGTTCGACTCATGGGGTGAGAGGGGAGGTGATTTTTAAAAAAGTATATTATATTTATATATATAAACAAAGTACACCTCATATGCTATTTTTTTAATATATACAATCAAAATATATATAGAGAGCATATTTGATACGGACCAGTGGTATAAACTGGGTTATTTTGGCACGTTTCTCAATGAAATTTTTTGATAAAATTTGATGG
Organism: Lonicera japonica; assembly: GCA_021464415.1. Classification (NCBI taxonomy): domain Eukaryota; kingdom Viridiplantae; phylum Streptophyta; class Magnoliopsida; order Dipsacales; family Caprifoliaceae; genus Lonicera; species Lonicera japonica. The sequence continues at coordinate 15,371,249 of CM038463.1, forward strand.
GAATGTTCCTCATCGTGTGTAGAACATCTCCGCCAAATTTCATCAAAAAAATTCAACTGAAAAGTGGGTTAACTACGTGATTGAAAAATATTGAATTTTATATATCTATTTCTGGATTAATATTTTTCAATCGTGTAGTTAACCCACTTCCCGATTGAATTTTTTGATGAAATTTGTTGGAGATGTTTTATACATGATGAAAAACATTCCTGTCAGATTTTATCAAAAAATTCCAACAAAAAGCATCTCAAAAGGGCCGATCCATACCACTAATCCCTAAACAATAATATGCACAAAAAATTCTCTCTCTCTCTCTCTCTATATATATATATATATATATATATGTAAACGAGGTACACTCAAACATATATATATGTTTTAATATAAATAAAATATAATAAACCATTATGTACATATATTATATTACATATATCCTTGTGACGGTCAAATCAAATCAGAGAAGGCTCCCCTTGTCTTTTTTTTTTTTTTTTTAAAAATAAGTCCATATAGAGACAAATTAAATACATATAATCAAACAAAGAATCCAATTGTATTTTCCACTTCAAACAATTTGAATTTAAATTCACATATTCAATCACATGTATGTATTCACACCTATACAAATTCAACAAAGAAGACTTACGTAATGAGATCTTGAATAAGCCAAAAGAATTTGCCGAATCCATTCGGTTGAATTTACAATTATTATAACCGAATTTTTACAATTATTATAACCAAACTTTTATTATTATTATTATTATTATTATTATTATTATTATTATTATTATTTTTAAAATTTCTTAATGTTCGTAACATAAAATTCCTCGGATACCACTTGTTAAAAATTAATTCATAAAATCAACATGTCAAATCATCAGGATCTTAATTAAAACACTTAAATTGTATACATGGATCCATAAAAAAATAGATACGAAAGTGCGAGAATCGATCACGATAAGATGCAGATCGAGCGAGTACGTGGTCTTTCTCAACCAAATTATTTTAATTTCTTGATGGGAATTTTGGTTATCTTCCAGATGGAGAGAAGGGAGCCGTATTTTAATTTGATATACTGAAAACTATAACCCTAATATTTACTTTATATATAGTCTAGTTAGGGTTTTATGAAAACCCTAACAAGCACATATAAAATATTTACAAATTTAGCCTACATTTATTTGAGTAGTCTATAGGCTTAATTAAAAATTAATTAAACTATTAAAAATTAGCTCATTAATTTAAATAACAAATATAATTAAAATATTATAATATGTTATCCACATAAATTAAAAAATATAAATTTTTCAACGGTGACTATCAGCTAACTCAAATATACAAGTTAAAGATTAATTAAGGTGCAAAAACTAGTTTAGACGCTTCATAACATAGACAAAAGAATAATAATTATAAGTATCACCATTAGTACATACACCTCTTACAACAATCTAACATTTGTTTAAAATAATTATACATCATTTTAAAAGATAGTGTCACCGACACTAAGGAGCATGAACGGCCCTAGATTTTTTCAATTTTTTTTAAGGAGACAAGTTTAATGGCTATAACATTTATCAAAGTTAATGGGACACAGTTAGTACTACTATTAATCTATTATTGTTTTTCACTAAACTAGAGGGGACAATTTTGATATTAATTAGTACTATTTTTTTAAAAAAATTAAAAGGAGACAAATATAACTATATATAGTTTATATATTTTAATGTTTTTATATACTATAATTTTAATACTTGAATAGACTTTGTTTATACTAGAAATTAGGTAGAAGGGCTTATTATACATTGATTTTTACCAAAAATCCAATGAATAATATTTTTTTGAATGAAGGGCCTATTTTTAATTGGTAATTTGAATAAAGGGCCTATTTTTAATTGGTAATTAGTGTAAGAGGCCTATTTTGTTTTATATTTTAAATGAATGTATTTGAATAAATTTAAATATCATTTAATTAATAAAAACATGTTATGTATTACCTAAATTACCCCTTTTTATGAAATTTTCACAAAAAATATGGACTGCAAAGTTCATATTGCAGTGAAATATGAACTGCAAAGTTCATATTGCAGTGAAATATGTACTGCAATATGAACTTTGCACTAAAAATATGGACTGCAAAGTTCACATTGCAGTAAAATATGGACTGCAATATGAACTTTGCACTAAAAATATCGACTGCAAAGTTCACATTGCAGTGAAATATGGACCGCAAAGTTCATATTGCAGTGAAATATAGACTGCAAAGTTCATATTGCAGTCCATATTTTAATGCATATTGATATTTTTTTAGTTTATTTTAAGGGTTGGGATGTCATTTTATAATGAAAAAAAAGACACATGTCATATTATCAATAAAATAAAAAATAGGCCCTTTATTTAAAAAAAATTATTCCTTGGCCTTAGTGTGAAAATCTTTCTCTAATAAGCCCTTTTTTTTAATTGCCCCTTGTTTATAAATTAATGGGCGTAGTTACCCCCATTATTATTAATATATGACTACCTCCGTCTAAAATAATGAGTAATTTTGAGGGTGCCTTTAACATTTTTTATTTTTTTTTGTACGATAGCCTTTAACAATTCTCCCATATAATTTTGTAACTTGCGTGCAATGAAGAAGAGAGAAGAGGAAAGGTGGAAAAACTCAAACTTCAGACTAGCTATATCTATTATGAGGCTCCATTTGATAGGAATATAGAAAATGAAATTAAAAATAATTAATTTTGGTGAGAAGATAAAAAAATAAATTAAATGATGTATGTGGTGAGATTAACTCTTACTTTTTGCCTTTTTTCATGAATTTTTTTTTTTAGGTGATGGTTGAGAAAAAATTTCCACAGAACATTAGAAGAACTTGAAAGACATATACTCATAAAAATAAATATTAAATAGAGAGAATCTCACCATATATATGTCTCAACTTATTTTCATCTTCTCACTTAAATTAATTGTTTTTCTTTTCATTTTTCATATTGTTATCAAACGGAACTTTAGCAATTGAAATTCTTTTGTGGTGTACAATGCTAAGGAAAAAACACGACACAAGATCATATCGATTAACCTCGAAACGACTCTATTTTGGGTTGGCTTATATATAATATTTAGGTCTGTCAATCGAGTAATATAGGTAGATTTGTGATTGTTCAAGCTCAATCTGAATTTTTTCAAGCCCTGTTCAAGCTCGAACACACTCCGAAATAAAATATACATTCTATACTCACACTTAGGCCAAACTTTATTATGGATTTCGGGCCCGAATTCGAAGTAGACCATATAGATGGAGAGGATCGATTTCTATCTTGGTTTGAGACTTTTGACTACATGACAAAACATTTGTGGCGTTTGACAATTTCTTTTGTTTTCATTTTTCAACACTTTCGAGTATTTGGTAGTCTTTACTCTTTTTTAAGTTTGAGTACAAATTGTTGTTTTCCAACACTCCAACACAAACCGAGTTTGAAAATGTGCATTATGGGCTGGTTCTGTTACGAGCTAAGCGACTTAGTGCTTGAGCTTGGCATAAATTTTAATTTAGATTTGACATCTTATATTCTACACTAGATCGATTCGGTTCAAACTCAACTAAGACTCGGTCCTAAATTTAACATGTGGGTTTTGGGCCTACTTTACCAAACTAACAAACCTAGTAATAGTAAAAGTCGTATTTTCTATTAATTTACAAGTGCCTCATTTAAACATGGCACAATTAATGTATCTAATTAATAATTTAAACAAGCTAGACATGTCCAAACAACGTATCCATACTAATCAAAGCGTACTTTTCTCTTGTTAAACTCAACAAGACATGATTAATACATCTAGTTAAGAGCATCAATAATAGTAGCTGGATGAAAGCTAGATGGTGAAGCTAAGTTAAGTAGCTATCTTGTAATGTTGAACTTATATGAAAAGAATGTCTGAAGTATCTTTTTAGAAGGAAATGAAATTCACAACTTTTCTAAGGGAGGTGAGCGACCAATTGATTTAATTCATAATTAATTCGTGCAAAGTTTTAGCATTTAAAATTGAGAAATCTATGTATAAATTTGGTTTTGTGCTTTACAGTATTTTCGAGAGTTTGCATAAATTTTTAGCTAGTGAAATGATGAATTTAGGATCAAGAAATCATTTCATGTTTCTTTTGATGAGATTTGAAATGTAACCACCTTGCATCACGATGATAGCGGTGGTGGATGCGGTGGCAATAAGGGTAAGGGTTGGGGGGTGCATCGTCGGTGGTAGCGGCGATGAGGGGTAGGGACAGAAGAAGAAGAAGAAAAACGATGGCAGAAAAAGAATAAAAAGTAGCTCAAAGGAAGAAGAAGAAGAAGAAGAAGAAGAAGAAGAAGAAGAAGAAGAAGAAGAAGAAGAAATAAAATAAAATAAAAATAAAGATGACTTAAATGCCCCTAACATTTTACGTGACAATGGTTTTCGTCAAAAATGAACGGTAGGATTTGACGAAGTGGCCACTGATAGCATGTTTTAAAATTTTAATAATCTGATTGTAACAAAATGAAGTATAATGGGCACTAGTAGAATTTGCCAATAGTTTAGTAGTCATTAATAATATTTACTCTTACTGTTATAACATTTTTCTTTTAAATTATATATTGAATACCACTAATATCATGTGTGCACAAAAATCTAATGAGAAAGAAAATACCAAATACCATCTTGAGCAGGTGAAGTATATCCCCTAGTCATGCCAACTTGGGAGAAAGATAAAATATTTGATTGGGTTCACTGTGCCTCTAAAGGCAAACCTTGGTCCGGCTAAGATTGTATTATATTAATCAGACTCATATCTCATATAATACAATAGACAATTTCATGGATAATACTATTGGAGATGTTTTTTTTCTAGATTTGACCGTGGAGAATTTTTTTTATTACACATAAGAAATACATACTTATATTCAGAATTGAAAGTATCCAATTTATTTTTGTATTACAGATTTTTTAGACGAGTCAATGAGTAGATAGCTAGTTAAAATAAAATATCTTAAATTAAAAGTTTAATTACTTTTTTAGGACTAACCAAATGATGCAAATCTCAATATTAAGCAACCTTGGTCAACATTAATTTCTAGTTACTTCTCAATTTTCAATACCACTTTAACACAGCACTTTGGAAAATATTGATGGACTCTTGCGCTAATAGGATTTTTCATTATTCTTATAGTTGTATTAGTAAAACTTCAATTAATTTTGTAGAATATTTTAAACGGTGCAGTTGATTTTTTTTTTCTTTTCTATCACGTGCAATTGAACTTTTTATATAAATATTTACTAACTAATAAAAAAAGGTGATGAAATTGGAAAAATAAGATTAATACGGAAATTTTTGCAAGTACGAATAACTAAATTTTAAAGAAAAATACAGATTTAATTATATTTAAATATTAATTGTGAAAGGCAATTTTGAAAAAATTGACAAAAAAATAAATGTCATAATTCAAGACTCATAATTTGAAAAAATACCCTTAAAAACATATGAACATTGGATTGTCAGGACTCTTAATTTGAAAGTAACAATCTCTAATAACGAAAAGACGTAGAAATTACATCAAAATTTGAATCATATGAAAGTTCTTATTCTTATCGCCCTCTTTTATACAACTTACCCTAGATCGATCTAAGTGATAATGAATAGCCATGCATGTAAAAGAATATATCTATATTATAAAACATCAAGTTTGACCAAATTTATTTTCGAAAAGTATAAAAATCTAATGGTTAAAAATATACATATTATGGTGTGTATTAACTCTACACCATCGGATGAGTTTTATACACACATCAAGACGTCACATCAAAGTTAAAACACTCACACCAGTAATATACACACAATAAATTCTCACACACCAATAATTTTTTCTATATTAAAAATGCCATAACTTAAAATAAAAAAATTCAAAATTTAATAAAAATTTAATATTTAAAATCTACAAATCAAGATCAATTAAACAAGATCCATCATGACTATAGAATTAAGTAAAAAAAAATAAAAATTATTAAGTAACATTTAACACCAATAATATACACAAAGTAAACTCTCACACATCAATAAATATTTTTACATTAAAAATGCCATAACTTAAAATAAAAAATTTAATATTTAAATATCATAATCAAGATCAATTAAACAAGATTCATCTTAAAATAAAAAAAATATTTAATATTTAAAATATATTTAAATCTACTAATCAAAATCAATTAAAAAACATCCATCATGACTATAGAATTATGAATTTAATATTTAAATTTACTAATCATGATTAATTAAACAAGATCTATCATGACTATAGAATTATGTTAAAAAAATAAGAAAAATTATTGAGTAACATTTAACGCCAATAATATACACACAATAAACTCTCACATATCAATCATTTTTTCTACATTAAAAATGTCATAACTTAAAATAAAAAATTCAAAATTTAATATTTAAAATTTAAAATTTAAAATTTACTAATCAAGATCAATTAAACGAGATCCATCATGACTATAGAATTATGTAAAAAAAATAATAATAAAAGTTATTGAATAACATTTAAGGACGTACTTTATGTGTTCGTACATTATTGATCATATTAGTATGCCGTTTTTAGGAGTATTCACAATATATCAGTTAAATTTTTAAACTATTTTTAAATCATATCAGACGTGATTGAATTATTTTCACATACGGCCTTGAGTTTAATTTGTTAAAAACTTATTTTGCCGACATCAAAATATTTTATGTGTTCGTACATTATTCATCATTTTAGAATGTCGTTTTTAGGAGTGTTCACAATATATCAGTTAAAATTTTGAATTATTTTCAAATCATACCAACAGACGTGATTGAATTATTTTCACATATGGCTTTGAGTTTAATTTGTTAAAAACTTATTTTGCTGAGATCAAAATAAGATAAAAAATACGATTAAACGATTCTTTAAAATTTAAAAACAAGTCAATCCAATCCAGTTTACTTTTAGTTGTTCTAACATGAAGATATATTGAAAATAAGTTTGTCGATTTAGATTCATCAAACGTTACTCATTTTTGTCTTATTATCGGTTCTTATTTAATTTACCGTGCCGGATGGCACGGGTATAACCTAGTATACATATATATAAAAAAAAGGGTAATTTGTACTTAAGTACCCAAAGTTTTATTATAATTGGATTTTAGTATCCATTATTTTATATATTGGTATCTTAGTATCTATTTTCAATTTTTTAGGCATTTTGGTACCCATTTATCACTTTTCCGTTAAATTGCCTTGAAGTTCATTGTAAAGTGGCAAAACTGCCCTCAACGATATTTGTCGCCTCTTTTCTTCTTGTTGCCATTTCCCCCAAAAATAGTCTCACTTTTCCGACGAGCTCTCTCTCTCTCTCTCTCTCATATATGTATCCATAGCTACACATATATAGCTATCCCTCTCTCTTTAAAATATTTCCGACGAGCTCTCTCTCTCTTTCACGGCATCAAGCTCTCCCCCGCTCTCTCTCACGGCATCAAGTTATACTTCCGATGAGCTCTCTCTCTCACGGCATCAAGCTTCGAAATTGGTAAGTGGGCCTCTCTCTCTCACGGCATTAAGTTATATATACACATAACTGTATATATATGTTTCTATAGCTATATATATACCGTTATATCTCGAGCTCCGATAAGTGGGTCTCTCTCACGGCATCAAGTTATATATCCATATAACTTATGGATACATATATACAGTTATATCTTGAGCTTCAGTAAGTGGGTTTCTCTCTCTCGAGCTCCGGTGAATGGTCCATTGTTGGAGATCTCCCAGCCATAACAGTCGTTCAAAACAGAGGAGGTGAGGAGCAAAGCAACGGGAATGGGGAGGATTCAAACTGTGCAATCTTTGAGAAAAAATTTAAGCGACTTGTATAAAATTTGGGGGTTTGATTTTGCAAATTGATCGAAGAATACAAGAAAGGAGGGGGATTTTATGGTGGTGAAAATAAAGGGACTGGGTTTAATTTATTTATTTGGGACATATACTGAATTTAATTTGATTCATATGTTGATTGAGGAATGAATAACAAAATTAGATTTTCTTGGATTTGGGACTTATCCCTTTTTTCCCTTTAAATTTGAATTTGGTTGAGGATGATTAAGTCTTAAAAGGGCAAATGAGAATGATTTGTTTTATTGTTTATTAAACATGGGCATTTTTGGTATAACAAATGTTCTTTTGTTTTGACTTAACGACTTGACTTAGTTAACTAACGGAACTATTAAAAACGGGTATCAAAATATTTAAAAAATCTAGAAATTAGGTAGAAGGGCTTATTATACATTGATTTTTACCAAAAATCCAATGAATAATATTTTTTTGAATGAAGGGCCTATTTTTAATTGGTAATTAGTGTAAGATGCCTATTTTATTTTATATTTTAAATGAATGTATTTGAATAAATTTAAATATCATTTAATTAATAAAAACATGTTATGTATTACCTAAATTACCCCTTTTAATAAAATTTTCACAAAAAATATGGAATGCAAAGTTCATATTGCAATAAAATATGAACTGCAAAGTTCATATTGCAGTGAAATATGTACTGCAATATGAACTTTGCACTAAAATTATGGACTGCAAAGTTCACATTGCAGTAAAATATGGACTGCAATATGAACTTTGCACTAAAAATATCGACTGCAAAGTTCACATTGCAGTGAAATATGGACTGCAAAGTTCATATTGTAGTGAAATATAGACTGCAAAGTTCATATTGCAGTCCATATTTTAATGCATATTGATATTTTTTTAGTTTATTTTAAGGGTTGGGATGTCATTTTATAATAAAAAAAAAGACACATGTCATATTATCAATAAAATAAAAAATAGGCCCTTTATTTAAAAAAAAATTATTCCTTGGCCTTAGTGTGAAAATCTTTCTCTAATAAGCCCTTTTTTTTAATTGCCCCTTAAAAAATTGAAAATGAGTACCAAAATTCCAATACCTAAAAAAATGGATATCAAAATCCAATTATGGTAAAACTTTGGGTATCTAAGTACAAATCACCCAAAAAAAAAGGAATAGAAAGAAACGACCAAAATTAATGCTACTTTGGCATCTGCATATTTAAATCAGCAGATCCAACAAAATCTATATCTCATCCTCCCATCCACAGCCGACAGTATAAGATATGAATATACAGAATGATAGTTTTAAGAGAATATACCTCCATTTTAATATCATATATTATTCTGTCAAAATAACCACTACATTAATACAAGCTCATGAGAATATTCACAATCAACAAACAGAATGCACTAATAAATAACACAACTACTGATCAAACATTATAATTCTTAGCAACCAAAACCAACAAGCACATTTGGTGAAAACATAACCTATTCATCAAAATAAAATGGCTTGTAATTAGTAGCAAACGTCACTTTCTCTCCTATTCTTTGATCGGCCAGATACTTCTCGGAACCCAAACAATCACCGGTTAGCATTCATCCGCAAAATCACTTCAACTGCCAATATAACAAACTTGAATACAAAAATCGAGAAACACTGGGTACACCTAGTGTACCACGTGGTCGTGCATAAACCTAATGCTCCTCCGCGAAATCCACTCGAGTACCAATATAATGATCTTGACTACAAAAACCGTGAAAACATTGGGTACACCTAGTATGCCACGAGGCAATACCAATGGTGAGGCCCATCACATTGGCTTCTATGCCGGTACCCAACAAGAACTAGCATAGAGAATCCGGCCCTTCCATCCCTGTAACATCCATTGACCATCTTCATCGAACACGAAATCTTTATGGTACCCTGCAGTCACCTTGGACTTGAACTTCTTCATAAGCTTTTGGTTTAACGGAACCGGCCTAAAACCAGCCCTCATATTACGAACCTGCCACTGCTTGTACGTCTCAGGCCTCTCAACTCTAGCTGGGCCCTCACACGCAATTATGTTCATAACCTCGCGCCCATAAAATGCTTTCTCCAAATTTGTTCGTTGATGGTCGTCATGGGCAAGAGTATTCTCAAACACGTCAAAGAACGCCGAGTAGTGGAAGAGTGCCTCACGGAAACGGGTAACAAAGAAGGGAGCACTATGGGATCCATTAATAACAGCATGGACAAAAATATTCGGGTTCATCTTCCTGATTAATTTCAGAACAGCATCCCTTGGACTGTCCAAATCAACCGTCTCATCGAGTAGATTTTTAAACCGAAACAAGCAATTTACAGCAACAAACTCATTTTCCCTAATCTTCAAGTCCGCAATTTTGATTGTCTCCCACTTTTGTGTGGCTATGGCGTTGTATTCAAACGGAACACTAAAACGCTCGCAATAGTTCGCTAAACGACGGCCAGTCTCCTCTAGCCTTTCCGCTGGCCTGAATCCGGGTTGGGGAAGCTCTATTCCAGTAATCCGAAGCTTGGGTGGCCCACCAGGTCGGTCCGCAAGATGCTGGATAAGGATCGGCCATTGGAAACCGTATTGGATACCAAAATCAACTATATGAAGAGTTGAAGCTTTCAAAGACATATCGATAATCGTTCCAACTGCAAAGAAAATTGATATTTTCCGGAACGGGCAAGACGAAAGATAAGCATGGTATGCCTTCAACTTCTCGGAGGCCGAGATTTGCTTGGCGGAGAGGGCTGCATAAATCTGGGTTCCGGTACCGGCCAAACGGGCCTCAAGACCATTAGCAAATATATGCGCCAACCTTTGAGATGAATCACCGGAAGGAGAACAATGTTGCCTAATTTGCTTTAATTGTTCATTTGCGGTCCTTTGATCATCAGCAGCAACCGATTGTGAACAGCTAATTAGAAGCGACCTTAGGTCCACTGCTTCACTTTTTTTACCCTGTTTCTTAGCACGATTCTTCACGCCATTCGATGTTGGTGTTTGTCCAATTTGAAGTAATGGTTTCGCCACTTTGTTTCGCATTTCTTCCTCACAGGTAATAGGCTGCCCATTAGCATCAGTGCGGAGCAAAACTCTATCGAACATCTCCGACAGCTCGACCTCTTCCACGTATACTGCCAATTGCTTGCTATTCCTCTCTTCTTCGAACCCATCATCTTCTTGATAATAGTGCTTCCTCCCCCTCGAGCCATTAGGAGAGTTTTCTCTCTCTTCCTTTTCTTGCTTAACCACATACTCCACATCATCTTCTTTCGATTCTGCTGGCAACGAGTACTTATCCAAATCGATAACTAACGGATTATAACTCGGAAGGAATTTACTAGCTTCCTCCATCCCCCTCTTAAACTGCAAAATCGACTCGCTATCACTAAATATATCTTGAACGAAATTGGTGGTGCTAACATAAGAGTCCATCGTAGCATTACCATTACTACCAAAGCTATTTACAGAATCCAACGATGACTGTGAATTGATCTGCAAAGTAGAATTGGTAAAGTAACCCAAAGAAGGATGATTTTGCAAAGAATCACCACCGACCCACTGAGGATAGTTACCACCGTTTGTGCTGGTGCTGTTTGTACTGTACTCACTCGACCTACCGAAAAAGTTATCATCTGGGCTTTCTACAGATTGGTTGGTGTAAAAAGCGGGTTTTTGATAAGGCAAAGGCGGGTACTTTTCACCAATGACTTCGTAGAACGATTTCTCTGCAGCCTGTAGAGCCAATGGATCATGGAACATGGAGGGTTTCTCCTCCATTTTCTCTTCCATGAGAATTTGGTTAAGGTACTTAAGAACGGTATCAGAAAATTCATCGGGAGAGTCCACCTCCGAGCTCGAGGATCGAGCGAATGTACCAGGGTCGGGATCAATAGGATAAGAAGGCAGATCCAAGAAAGCGAGATCCGAAGACGGGTTTGTAAAATTGAAATTACTGGCTAGATCATGAGATTGAATGAAACCGGGTGAATAAGTTTGGTAATCGAAGTTGAATCCGTTGATTGAATCGGAGAATTCGTTGAAATTTGGATCCATAATCATCTATGTGCCAAAACCCTAGATAAAATCAAAAATCAACCTCAACAAAGCCGACTCAATTTGATATTTTTCTAACAAATAACACAAATTTTTTACCTTAAGACCTTGTTTAAGAGATTTGTCAAATAAAGGAATTGAAAGGAATCAAAGGCAACTTTTTAAAACCCTACAACACCCAAAAGGAAAATTAAAGACACCAAAACAGAATTAGCATATGCAAATATAGGAAAGACTATGATAGGCCAAATCAGACTATTTATTTATGTACTTAACAACAAGAAGAGAACACAGGCCAAATGAAGGAAAGCGAAACAAGTGGGATCTACAATTCCATATTTGGTATAATATTAACTAAATTAAATTAATAAAATATAAACAACTAGCAAAACATATCAAATTCTTCCAAAGTAAGAAAGAAAAAAAAAACTCGAATTTCGTTATTTGAAACAAAAGTCGTAATGAACAAAGAGAGAAATGAATGAAACAGAGAGACCTCAGAAACCTAAAACCTAGACATGCTTTCTATATAGAGAAAGCAAAAGTAGATATTTAAAGAAGGGTAAAATTTGGTGAATTCGAGTGGAATATAGAAGCAGAGGGAAAATGAAGAAGGTATGTATATATCTATATATATATAATTGGCGTGTACCTGAGTGGGCGATACAGAGAGAGAGAGAGAGAGAGAGAGAAGTGGGTTGAGAAAGAGAGCGATGAAGCTGATGATACGAGAGGGTGAGATGGTATTTAAAAAGAAATGGGGGCGGATTTTGATAATTAATTAGTAGCAAGTTTTTTGGTTTTGTTTTTCCGTAGATATCATATGAGGAACCTTCGTTGAAGCAGAGAAAGGAGAGACAGAGAGATGATGATCTTCAGTCAAGCAGGTATTAACCACCGTGCCACCGTTTAGTTTAGGGGGAAAATATTGTAAATAATTTTACGGAGACGTATATATTTATTATATATTATATAACATCAAAATTGATATATTCAATAGAAAATTTGGAGTAAGTCATAAATATTTGAACTTTATTGACTAAATCAGAGGCTATTGTATTAAGGAGATATATTTTAAAATAAGGTTCTTTTTTTGTTAGACGTTCATTTATTATTCGATATTTATTAAATTTATTATTTATTGGTATAAAGTCTAATTTACCCTTCCTATATCCAACAATTTAAATTCAACGGCTCCCACAAGAAATGTGGCTGGTTTTATTTTGTTTAAATTTCAGACTTTTAAGGTTGTGTTTGGTTGCTCACTATTTTTTTTTTCTAAAATTTTAAAAACTCAACTCAAAACCAATCTACTTTCACACTTCTCAAAATTTATTTCACTATACTTTCTCTTTTTAAATTTTTTTTTAAAACGCCATAACTTTAAATTCAAAAATTAAAAAATAATAAAAAATATATATTTGAAATCTACTCATCGATATCTATAAAATAAGATTCATTGTGACTATTTTTTGAAACTTTTTATGCGTTTTTTTCATTGGTTGAAAAAAAGTCAAACAAAACCAAATTCACTTTTTAACATAAAAACTATAACTCAAAACATTCAACCAAACACCGATTTTTTAAAAATTTATCTAGAAAACTTGTCTAGAAACATTAACCAAACACAACCTAACTTTTCTTACCAATTTTTGGTTTATTATTATTACTTTTAACTAAATTTAGTGGGCTAATCACAAAAATAAATATACTCAAAAATTGTAATCAAAATCCCTCTCTTAAACTTTTTCTCTATCACATGGAATCTCTCTCTTAAACTTTTTCACCAAAATCTAGCTCAAAAATCGTCTACACGCCGTATCCATCTTCCTTCTCTCTTACCTCTCATCTCTCCTACCGACACACACTGACACACATACATACCTAAATCACACACAACACAAATTTACTACATTTTATTTCACATCATAGAAATAGAGTTTTATTTAAGATGTGTCTTCTTTAGAGAGTTAATTTGTCACATCATATAAATAGAATTTTATTTTTGAGATGGGTCTTCTTCAAAGAGCTTGTACGCAAGGATGGACCTGTAAATTTTATTAAAGAGTAGGATAAAACATAGCAAAAAAGTAGGTTTATACTATCTTTTATTTTTTTCTTCTTCTATTGATTTAAATATAAATAATCTTGTGTAAGAGGCTAAAGATAAAATCGAATTATTAATGCACATTTGTATCTAAAAAGCATTTATATTGACCAAAGTAATGCGAGGATTCACTTAAATATAAGTTAGCTCGTAAAATTTGAACCATCAAATTAATGATCCGAATTTTCCAAGAATATATATATATATATATAAATGTTGGACAAATAAATTATACTTCTTAATAATTAGTAGATCGATTTATCTATTTTTAAGATTGATAATGCATATATAAGTATATCCCGTAGAATTTTATCATCAGTTTGTAAGACTCAAATACCTCGCAAAAGTCTTAAATATCTTGGTTGTTGAATTGTTTGAATATATATGATTGTATAAGTAAATTAGTTATAAAGGCAACGAGTCTTTTAGGCCAAGAATAACACATATTTAGATAAATCTAATTGTCACTATTATTATTGAAAATGAGAATTAAAGGGGAGAGAGAGAGATTTTTTTTTTAACAATTGCACCTGAAGGGATTCGAATACAAAATCTCCGATTAAATAGATCGCCCCTACATGGACCTAGTGAATCATTAGGCCATTCCCATAGGGTCTTAGAAAAAGAAAGATTAAAGTTCAAATTTATTATTATTATTACTAAAAATTAGGTAGAAGGTCTTATTACACATTGATTTTTACCATAAATTCAATGAATAATATTTTTTTGAATGAAGGGCCTATTTTTAATTGGTAATTAGTATAAGAGGCCTATTTTGTTTTATATTTTAAATGAAGGTATTTGAATAAATTTAAATATCATTTAATTAATAAAAACATGTTATATATTACCTAAATTACCCCCTCTTTATGAAATTTGCACAAAAAATACAAAAAATATGGACTGCAATATGAACTTTGCACTAGAAATATGGACTGCAAAGTTCACATTGCAGTAAAATATGGACTGCAATATGAACTTTGCACCAAAAATATGGACTGCAAAGTTCATATTGCAGTAAAATATGGATTGCAAAGTTCATATTGCAGTGAAATATAGATTGCAAAGTTCATATTGCAGTCTATATTTTAATGCATATTGGTATTTTTTTAGTTTATTTTAAGGGTTGTGATGTCATTTTTACGATGAAAAAAAAGACACATGTCATATTATCAATAAAATAAAAAAAAATAGGCCCTTTATTTACAAAAAAATTATTCCTTGGCTTTAGTGTGAAAATCTTTCTCTAATAAGACCTTTTTTTTAATTGTCCCTTATTATTATTATTATTATTATTATTATTATTATTATTATTATTATTATTATTATTATTATTATTATTATTATTATATTTTTTTTACGGTTTTGTAAAGTTATTGGAACTTTGAAGTTTTCTTTTTATTTTTATTTTTATGGATCTTATCTCGTAGGCCAAGAGCGGGGGGATTGAGGGGGTGATGCAGCCCATTGGAACGTTGTATTTCGTGGATTGAAATACACAAGTTTATATAAATCTAAGTTAATCGTAGTGAGAAATATTAAATTTTGTTCTTGAAAAAATCTAACTTGGGATCAATTTTCTTGTTCCAGATCAAAAGTAACATTGAGCGTTAACATGTCTAAAGACTATGTTTAAGAGTTTGTGGGGATAACATGGCAAAAAAACCTCCAGCAAGATTAATATAAGAGAATGTATCGACTAAGTATATCTCAAAACTTTTTTCAAATGCACGTAAGATTAGCATCCATGTATATGTTTTAGTATAATTTAATATGCCTGTGTAACTTAAATATTCCTCATGTAATTAAATTGAATTTTGTTAATATTTGTATGTCTAAGTAAAAATTGTATATTTTTAGTCTGTATTATGCCTATGCAAAATAAAAGAAATGCTTGATCTTTTTTTTTTTAAAGAAAAAAAAAAGAAGAAAAATGTCTAATATCCTATTTAGGGTTGAAAACATTAATTTTAGTTTATAACCTTGGTATTATCAATTAATTCAAATTTAAAATTTTGAATGTATTTTAATTGTTAGACTTGATCATTTTCAATTTGAATTTCGATTAGGTGCTAGACATTTCAAGATTTTGAGGCAATTGAATTTATATTAGGATTGAATGACAATTATGTCTAATTTTCAAATCTTCTGTGTATTACGAAGAAAAAGTACATCCATAAATAACCTATTTAAAATATATTAACAACTTTTTCATTTTTCATTCACAAGCAAAATCGTCTTCTTTCCATTGATAGGTCAATGCGTCAATTCACTTCTCATCACTTACGTTTTCTCTACACAAGTTTTAATTTTATATATTAAATAAAAATTAATGCCCTTTAATTTATAAACTCTCTCTTTCACACCATAGAAGAATACTCATTATTTATTTTTTTTGAGCAAGAATATTCATCATGTTGTACATGCATGATTGTATTAATAATTACTATGAATATACTCCGTGTAATAATCAGTGTCCCTTCCATTTCTACATCCAACTCTTCAGTTTCAATCCTAGCTAATCTCTTTTATGTTAAATAGGTTGACTTTTAAATTTTCAATTTGAATTTCAAGTACCTAATAGATTTTCCCTATTCTAGGGATTTTAATTAATGCTAGATTTAAATGTTAGAAAAGGCTAAAATGGGAATTTTTTGGATTTTATTTGTTAAATTTTTAATTTATTAGTATCAATATTTACAAATGTCCTTTTATTTAAAAGTTGTCCTTTTATTCAATATTTGTCCTTAAAATAATTGACCAAAAATATGTGTACTTGAATAGATAAAGGAGCTTACTTTGGTCCTTTAAACCAAAAGTTCTTATATTAAAAGAACTGTTATTAGATATTTATATCAGTATAGAAAAATGTTCAAAAAATGTAAACTTCACTCAATTCTTATATAGTTTAATTACGATATAGCACTACTGTAAAAAAATAGTATGTGAAGTCATACATTTAAGTATTTTTTACTTTATTTTATTTGATCGGTATCACAAAAAAATTGTTTTGTATAAAAAAATTATATAAAAATTGTGGCACAAATGACATAAAAATAACGGCAAAACAACAGATTAATTAAGTATATGGCATACTAATTCATTAGAATTGACACCATATTATATTATGAAGTGACATTTTATTTTATACACAATTTATTATGCATATTCATAGTGAGTATATAATAAATATTTAATTGAACGTTAGTGCCTGAAACACACACGATGGTTCGAAATCTTGTAGTACAGTGCGTAGTAATTATGGCTGGCTGGCTTTAGAGTTTTGGACGGGAAGAATTACAGTTGAATTTGATTAATATAAAAACTGAAAATGAATCAAAACTCACTCCATCACAACATTTTTTGAGAAAAATGTCAGGGAATATATTTTTTTATATATATAGGAGTTTATTTTTTAATTCGTATTAAAGCATGATCTATGTTTATTAATTGTATTTTAAAATAAGGTATTTCATTAAAATTGTGTTTTGTGTACACTTAACTTTGCACAAAATCAAAACAATTTGCAATTCAAAAAATTTAGTGCAAACTTTGTTTTGCATTATGTGTGTTTTATTTTTCAACAAGTATATTTTTATGTGTTACTTGTGTAACTTAGAGCAATGTCAAATAAATATCAATACATAGTAATATATTAATAAATAGAGATTACAAACTAAACTTTGCATAATTCAAAAAAAATTATCATGTATTTAATTTATTCTCAATAAGTAGGGTTTAATTTGTAACTCATTGAAATAATTCTAAGACACTGTCCATTAAACACTTAAATATAGTAATTTTAAAAAACATGCAGTGTAAACTTAATTTTTTAGGATATCATAAAAAATTACAATACAAAATTCCAATGCAAAATTAATGCAAAAAAATCAAGAAATAATATTAAAAATAGGCCTTTCATTTACAAATATATTATTTTCTAATTATTTTACATAAAACATTCTCAAGCAAGCCCCATTTTCTAATATTTCCTATATATAATTATGGGAAAAACACGCATACCTCCTCGACTGAAAGTTTTCGCTTGTAGTGCTTGGTTTTCAACATACTTAATTTAATTGAACATAAATGATTTTCAAATGAGCCAATATTTTTCATTAACTTTTTACTCTAATTTTGTCTTGAAAAATGTTAACTTGTGCCTTGAGGCACATGATAAGTATACTATAAATAAAAATAATAATATCTTACATGAGAATCTGTATCTAATTTAACACATGTTGAAATTTTATTCTTTATATATATATATATGTGTGTGTGTGTGTGTTTAAAATATACTTTTAAGACATACGTTAACATGACCATTTTACCTTTATAAATGTTTTATAAGAGTAATTGTACATGGATATAAAAATCTAACATAACAATGTGTCAATTATTCATTGGTTATAAAAAATTTTGATATGATTCTTTTAACTAATATATGATGGACACATATGTCAATTTTTATATCAAATATTTAAATCTACCTAAAATTATTGTTTATAAAAGTCACTCAAATTTTAGAGGGTATCTTACCACCGGAACATCACTTGTCCTTGCACTTGGAGCATTCAAATGGTTTGTGTTTTTTTTTTTTTACAAAATTTTACTAGTCCATTCTTTTTAATCCTATAATTGAGAGAATTATAAGTTTTGAAATATCTTTAGTTTTCCTAAAAATAACTATGAAACTTTATCCGTTCTAAATGAACTTGAATTCGGGATCTCTCGGATCTAAGTGGTCATTTTTACCACTTAATTAATTTACTCGTTCAAACTTTAACTTTATTATCGGAAAGAAAGAAATGTTTCATCAAACGTTAATTTGTTTTTTTTTTTTTCCTTTTTTAAGAATATCATAAGCAATTGGTAGGATATTTTTTTGTTAATCCATGCTTCTAGAGTTCTACATGACACACATTATGTAAACAACAATATATTTACAACAATAATATATATTCAGTAGAGAAAAGGTCAATCATAAGTATAGTTCATACAAAATTTAATAATAACTAGGAGTAATACATAAACGGCACATAATTAGATTTTTTTTTAATTTTTTTTTCTATCTCAAGCTTTTCAAAATTATTGCAGTTAAAATATAACCTCTCAAAATCAAAGACATTTGTCTAAGTGATAGAAGTGTGACAATTTAAAAGGGCAATTATAATTTAATTCTCTTCATCAAATCAGATCTATCATCGCTTGTATATATATATAAAGCTAAGTTATAAAGAGGGATTCCCTCACTTTAACAAAAAGAAGGAATGACCATTTAAGGGGGGTAAATCGATGAATTTTTTTATGAAAATTTGTATAAATGATTTATATAATGAGTAGATTACCTCTACAAAAATTCATAAAAAAATTCAACCTATAAGTGGGTGTTTTAAAAAATTGATATATATGTACATTTTCGACCATTAAAATTTTTTATGATCATCTCACTCACTTATAGGTTGAAATTTTTTTGAAATTTGGTGGAAGTGATTTACTCATAATATAGATCATCTTTACAAATTTTCATATAAAAATTTATTAATTTACTCTTTTAAATAATCATCTCTTCTTTTTATTAAAATAAAAGAATCCTTCTTTATGACCTATCTATATATATATATATAATTGTTATCACCTCACATGGTAAAATTAGGAGTGGTTGTAAATATTTATATAGCAGCCTTTATCCAAGAACAAAAGGGTCAACGCCGTCGTTGTACGAGAGACTGGTCATAGGACCTAAGACGAGGTGACACGTGTAATAATAGATGATGAAAAGTAAAAATTCACGTGTCCCGAGGGACACTTTGACGAAATGTTGTCGTGATGTGAGTTGGCCCAGTCAACAAATTGGCTTGCTGCTCACACAAAATTAGTGAGTCTCTGGGCCCCACCACACGAACATCCTTTTCCTCTTCTAGTTCCCTCTGGACTACACCACAACAATCGGTGACTTGTTATTGCCGGTGCTAACTTAGTGCCCAAGCACTATATATACTTGCAGAGGAAGTTGGCCTTTATCTATTTTATATATATAGATTTGGTCAAATTACTTTTATATTTCTTTAAGGGTTGAGAGCAATATAATCATTTTTAAAGTCATCTTAAAATTGTCTATTTAGCACACTAGCTATTAATTTTCCTTCAAATTTAGCCGTTGATTTTCCCGATAGTCGTTCATGTAACTCAATTAATAGACTAAAATGATGTATCAAAAAATATATTGATCAATGTAAAGGTGTTTTCGGTTTCGATCGAGGTAGATATTAGGGTACTCCAAACTCTCCCCAAACTTTATAGTTCGGTTTAGGTTTTTGTACCTATGAAACCCAAACCCTCCCCAAATTATCCGGTTTCGGTCCGGTTCAGTTTCATTTGGTTTTTTTTTGTATTGTTAAAACTTTAGTTCAAAATTGCACTAAAAATATAAATTCACTCAAAAGACACTACAAAAAAATTATATAATATATTTATTTTAATAATTAACTTCAGTAATTATTTATAAATGTAAATAATCCATAGGGTTATGTCATTTATATAATGTAAATGTTGTAAGAAAGTTTTCATTTTTTTTTAACGTATTGTAAGACAGCTTAAGTAATTACATTAAGTTACCAAATAATTTTTTTTTAAGATTCGATTTTTTCGGTCCAATTCGGGGATCCCGAATCCCCAACCCATACCGACCCAAATCAATCGGTTTTGGTTTCGGTTTTTGATTTCGGTTTTGGTTTTTTTTCAGTTCCGAAAATTTCAAATCGCAACGGATCGGTTCTGTTCGTTCGTTCGGTTTTTGGATTTATATGTGCACTTTTTAATATGCATTATTGTATAGCGATAATGGATAAACTTGAGTGTTTGAACTTAAAAGAGAGAGAAAAGGAGAAAAAAAAGGCTTAAACTCATGACCGATTAGAAACTAATTCCTTTAGGATTTGAAAAGTACTCCGAATAAATATATGTGCACTTAATTGAAAATAAAATAAAATGAGAGTATACTATTTATACATGCATGTTGATGATTTAAGCGACCAATTGGTCAATAGTAAGTGAATTGTTGCAACTACCCAATTATAAAAATATTAACTTACTTGCTTTAATTGGCCAAATACTGAAATGTCAAACGTATTAATTAAGTGGATGATCTAATCTAATGGCTTTGGTGCAAAGACATAAAAATTCAATTCAATTCAATTGGAATTTATATATTAATGCTACATGTAGAGTAAGCAAATACGTACATGGCACATGGATCCATTAGTTTATCAAGAACAAGATTTGTATATGATTCGTGTATATATATATATACTTCAAATATTATTAATGGGGACAGGGAATCCCTTCGAATATTTTTTCTCTTAATTAGTATTCTATGAAAAGTACTAAGAAACAATTAATTAAATATATAGGCGAAAAAAAATAATACATGTTGGTTCTGATTGTAAGGTGAAAAAGAAAAATAAATTAAGTTAGTTTTGGTGAAAAGATGAAAACTAAGTTGAGTGATAGGGGTGATATCCTCTTGATTTCTAAGTTTTATAAAGAATAAATTTTCTTTACTTGGTGGTAGAGGAAAAATTTTCACCAAAAATATAAAAGAATGGAGGATATCTACTCACAAAGTAATCAACATCTCTCACCTCATTTTCTATCTTTTTACATAAATTAATTAATTTTTATTTTATTTTTTTTCATCTTTACAATCAAACGGAGCGGTAGTGGATAATTGCCGCCTCCTAGAATTGTTTTACTTATTTTGATTGAAAGGAGAGATGGATTGTGGGCTAGACTGGGCTGGGTTTGCTGGCTGAAGCACAGCGTTTCATTTACAGTGGGATGGGCTATGTGTACATAGTCCTGTTGGGCCGCCCTGAAATCGCCTGTACGTGGAGTCTACTATTCATATTGTCTTTGTTACTAACTCATGTCCTGATTTATGTTGAATTTTCCAGAAAGCGTCTGAGTTTCTCTTTTCAGTTTTCACATTCTTTTCATTTTTTCTTATTGAAAATAAAAACCGGAAATACATATTGACGAAAAGGTTAAGATGGAAAATAAAGGATTTTTTTTCTTTCTTTTCCTTTCAGTAGCTGTTTGGATCATAAAGATTAGTTTGGAGTTTAATGGGCTTCATTATAGCCCCCATTCGTGTGTTTTAGCGCCATTTCTCAGGGGATTTTATTTATTTTTTATTTCTAAGATCAAAGCAATAAATTTCAACTCTTAACTCGAACAATATTTCTAAGGTCGTACAATAACTAGCCACCAAAGCAAGCTTGCAATATTTCAAGGTAAAAACTTGAAGAAATCGGAGGACGTCAAAGATGAATGCTTATAAAAAATAGTATCAACAACTGTACAAAGCTAATTAAAGTAAAAATATAAACGCCAACAATAGATGAAGACCCAAAAAAAAAAAAAAAGAGAGAAAGAAGAAAGATAGACTAACCAAACCAACAAACAAGTGTAGACCTTCAAGGCCTTGAGTTAAATCTTCCTCCACGAATGCAAATCTGCTCCCCTCCATTAGAACTAGAGATGACAAAAACTCTCACGAGAAAAAGACAGAAATCTACATCTAAAAAAAGGATACAACTGTGCAGATCTAGAAGAAAACTTAAATACTATGAATGGGTGGCAAGTCTTCCGTTCTCCACAAAAGTAGAAGGGGAGAAGTCTATGATAGAATAGGAAGGGAATAAGAAGAAACGGTTGGAAGGGGAGAAGTCTTGCCAATTTTTTTTTTATTACGGGTGTTTTCGATTTCGATTTCGATTCGATTCTAGTTTTTAAATTATCTAGACCTAAAATAAAAAAAATTGTTTGGTTTTAGTTCGAGTTATTCAATTCTTCGTATGATTATTTTTTAAGCAAAAAGTAAATTTCAAGCCAAGTAAAAATAGTTAAGCAATTATCATCATCATAAATGTGCTTCCTTTAGTAACTATACTTCTTTCTTTGGAGAAAAACTTACCTATAATAGGTATGCCACATCAGCAATCCACCTCAATATCTCAAGCCAATCAAATACTGCCACGTCACCATCCTCCTCCTCCTCCTCCCCCTCTCTCTCTCTCTCTCTCTCTCTCTCTCTCACCACCACCACCACCACCTCCGGCATGCTATCCGGCGACCAACGTCACCACATCCGGCATGCTCTCTAGCGATGGAGGCGGCGACCACACCGCCGGCTCTCTCTCTTCTTCTCTATTTTTTGTAAGATTTCTTTGGTCGTTTATTTGATTGCCACTTCATTTATAAAAGGGAGCTGAGAGAGAGGCGGCAGTGTGGTCGCCGCCTCCATCATCGGAGAGCACGCCGAAGGTGATGATGGTGGTCACCGAAGGTGGTGAGAAAGCTAGAGAGAGAGAGAGGCGGCAGTGTGGTCGCCGGAGGTAGTGATGGTGGTCACTAGATAGCACATCGGAGGTGGTGATGGTGGTGAGAAAGGGGAAGAGAGAGAGAAAGAGCGAAAGGAGGGTGACGTAGTAAGATTTGATTGGCTTTAGGATATTTAGGTGGATTGCTGATGTGGCATACCTGTTATAGGTAAGTTTTTCTCCTTTCTTTAAGACCAGAACTTAGAGAGAGAGACCTATTTACAATTTAATGATAATATTTATATTCCAATATAAGACAGTATATCATGAAATCATTGAAAATTCGAAAACAAGCAACATCACGATTCCAATTTTGAATGATAATGTAACATTCAAATAAGGCATATAATATTACAAGTAAAACTAGCTACGTAAAACGCGCATTAAGAGCCAAAAACCAAGACAAAATACTTGATTCAAAAGTCCTCCCTCGTAATGCATCAAAATATACACAAACATATGCAAACTTAGAATTATTTAACTAAATTCAGTCTGGTTCAATTCGTGTTTGCAAACATAACTCAAACACAAACCAAATATATTCGGATTTAGTTTGTTTTTTTCTATTTTGGTTTTGGGTTTTTTCAATTTGGTTTATAACAAATTGAATCGGTTATTTTTGAATTTGTTACATCACCCCTAAATTTCTACTA
The DNA here is from genome assembly GCA_021464415.1 of Lonicera japonica. Taxonomy (NCBI): domain Eukaryota; kingdom Viridiplantae; phylum Streptophyta; class Magnoliopsida; order Dipsacales; family Caprifoliaceae; genus Lonicera; species Lonicera japonica. Next base: position 15,395,371 of record CM038463.1, read on the forward strand.
AGTTGGGTACTATGTAAAATATAATTATGTTGTTTTTTAAAAAGTTAACGGTGCACCTCAGTATTTCCTCAGTATCAAACATATGAGGGCCGCTAATATCAGAAAAAGAAGTTCTCATTTTATTTTAAGATTAACTACATTTTAGTACGTTGTTAACACCCATTTTTCGTTTCATACATTACACATTTTTTTCTTCAAATATAACAACTTTATTCTTATTTGTTTATAATTGATACATCCGTTATCTAAGCCTTCCCATTTAGCATATTAAATTGCCAACTGTAGACACCCCGATCCGTGACCCCCGCAAGAACCCTAACGACCTTCGAAAACTACTATTTTTGGAATCTGGGACCCATCCGAGCACCAGAAACTACCCCGGGGGGTTTGTTGCGCGACAAACCTATTTTTATCAAAGATTGTCGCACGACATATCGTATTGTCGCGCGACAATCATTGGAATGTCGCGCGACAATCCCACCATGTCGCGCGACAATCCCTCTCTGCACTCGACCAACCACTTTCTGACACATCACAGTGTCAGAACCCATCACTTCAGCCGTTTGTCGCGCGACAAACAGATATGTCGCGCGACAAACAGATAAAGTTGGGAAATGTCGCGCGACAATCCTCTCCGAGCAGTATAAATAGGCCAACACCCCCAAGGGTTCAGGACGGGAACTTCTCGCCACAATTTCTATACTAAAATTCCTTATTCTCTCTGATATTTTCTAATCTTTAAGCCTTCTCCGGAAGCATCTGTGATAACATTTATTTTAGCAAGAGTCTCGGATCTAATCTTGGCACCCGGAGTGCCACCTTCTAGAGTCAGACCGCTGGAAATATTTCTAAGAGGAAAAGCTAATATTCGCCGGAGGTCTTCTCTGTCGTATTATATTTTCTCTATCTTATTCTTATATATATCGTCGGGAAGGTAACTAAAGTCTCTTCTAGTAATTAAATAAGATATTTGTATATTAGTTTTATTGTAGACTTGTTTAAAACTCGATTTTTCTAACGGGGCGCTGCCCCGCACCCCACGACCTGACCGGGCAGGTCGATCCCCGTCCTAGTAAGCGAAGTGGCGACATAGTTATGGTAGATTCCTAACGCGCTCGAAAAACAGGTTTTCATTAGTTATTTCCAGAAAGCAGTAGAATATCAGTAAAAGCATCCAAGTTTTTCCACATAGAATAAACATATAAGACCACTAGAGACCGAAAGGGCGGAATGGGTGCTTAACACCTTCCCAAACCGTAATATAGTTCCCGAACCCTATAGAATCCTGGTTTCGTAGACAAACGTGTAAAGAAAGGCTTATCTGTAGCCTTCCCTCTTACACAGTTATTTTGTCCGTTTTCTCGTAAAACGTACTGGCAACTCTGAACGAACCCTCTTGCATCTAGAAATAGGATAGAGGGACTCCCGATATGAATTATCAACACATAGAAGCAAATGGAACAACGGAATCCTTTCCGATGTTTCAGACGCCCACCAACGGGAACGAGAACCCGGGGGTCGCATTTGCGGATTCTCACACCAACAAAGTAACCAACTTGGATACATAGACCATAGTCAAATAAAGAAAAAAATGAAAAAATAATCACTGGAGCCGTCGCTCGGCGCCTTCTTGAGGCGAGAATCTGGATAATTTCAAACTGAAATTCAAGAACTGAAGTACAAATCTGGAAATAAATATGGGTCAAGAACATGAACTCCATGGAATAATTTTATGTCGGAGTACTATCTATTACCTGGTAAAAGAATAGACTCTGGCTCTCAATAGCTTTAACAAGATTGTAGTTGGTGCATTTTTTAGCTCCAATCACTTTATCATTAGATAATTTATGTGAGAAAGCAGTTGTCGAGTAAAATTCATAAGGCTCAACTAGGTACAGTTTGTTCCAAATCTCTTTCGTTTCCCTTGCTGAAATCCTTTGAGTAGAAAATACAACATTATTGTTGTCTAGAAGAAACAACATTACCTCGCCGGAGCTATCGCTGTCGCTAGCAAATGCCCCTTCGAAGGCGTCAAGGTGCTCAACCGGGTCATGAATGTATCCGGTTACTTTGGACGCGCTGTCTTGAAATGGGTGCTCTCAATCTTCAATGCTTCTTCGCAATCTTGGAGGGCTTGGGCAAAATCAATAGGCCGAAACCAAGCTTCAGCTCGGTTTGAAAAGGCCAAGCAGAGTATTGGGAAAAAACTAGACGCTACTAGTTTTCAAGTAGGATCTTGGGATATAAATGACAAAAGAAAATTGCACAATAAAAAAATATTTGGCACAACAATACACCAATCACAAAGCACGAGGAATTATGTGGTATCGGCAAATTGCCACTAGTCCACGGAGCGCACCAAATTCACTATATCAAAAAAGGAGTGATTTACAAAACTGGTCAGCAGACCTATACACACATTGTGTATATCTCAACACTCAAAAATAGACACCACAATTTTTCTTACCTAGAAAACTTAATTATATTTTTCACTCTTATTTTGCTTCCTCTCTAATTTTTCTCACATAAATGTGTTCTTATGGAGAAACCATACTAAAAAGAGAATAAAAAAGGCCTTCATCAAAGAGCGAGGGAATGATGGGAAACTTGAGTCTATATGTTGCTCGTGAGCCGCCTAGTCTCGCAACAGTATTGGCGCAAAAGGATAGGTCCTTCACTTGCTGATCATTCGGTAGTTCATGGATGCGTTTTTCTCATTGAACAGCGAAAAATTCAAATACCAGAACTCCCTCGGCACTTCCTTCATCTGCTTTCTTCCGCCAGTACTCTTTTTGCTCCTATTTTACTATTCGATTATCTTTTCTTTTTGCCTGCCTAAACTTACCGACCTTGCTTGGATATTCCTTTGACGTACGTGAATTAGGCCGGGCTTTCTCCCTCAATCAAGGTTGTTCAGAAAGTCCTTAGGTTCGGTTAAATCTGGGATGGACGGCTTTGGCAGGCATGGATAAATTGCTTATAGTAAGGTAGAAGGGACTATTCTATAATTTAAATAAAGAAAGATCTCCGCTCGAGCCTATCTCTTTTGAGCTAAACAGCCCATCTCTAATCGATGGAAAACAAAACCGTACTCGATAGCGCCCAGGGGGTCGAGAATGCGCAGAAAGATTACTTAACCCCAGGTTAAACAAAATAGGAAAATACATATAAATGAGGAAATGCTTAGCTTCTACGTATGTATTGTTTGATTTCGTTGTATTTTAGTGATATCAGTCTTTCGATTTTTGTGAAAAAGAATTGTAATTGCTTCAATGTGAAAACCCTCTTTTTGTCCATCTGATCGATAAAATCATAATCCAAATGACCTAACTCTTACCTTACATCAGCTACAGAGCGTGATTCCGTTCTAGTTAGGTCTAATTACAATGAAATAACTTCACTAACTTGAATAGCAACCTGAATTAATGATCTTGCTGAATGGAACCATTTGATTGGACATTAACGAAGGACTCGAGCATGGTGGCTGCTTTTTGCCGTAAAACATCTACCGAATCGTTGGCCTGTGCCTGCGGCAGGTCCACTTCAACTAAAAATTCTGGGATTTGAGAACACTCAACTGACGGGACTTCGAGGCAGGTATTTGACTGTATACCTATACCGACGGAATGAAGGCACAAGCCCCTACTAATAATCGAAAGGGACAAATCTCTCTGCCTTGTCCGTGGCACCTTCATTTATGCACTAATTACTACTTAATGGCCTGCACTCATGCATCTATTTATAAAAGTACAAACCAACTTAAAGTCACTAAAATCCACCGCTTAAACTTCTTTTTGTCAAAGAAATGATGAGGCTTAGCTGGGGAAAAAATCATAAAGAGTGGGCACCGCCTCCTTTATCAAAGAATGTGGGTGTCAAAATGATGAGGCTATCTGGCAGTGATATTTGAAAAAGGTTTTTTTTTCTTCCAATATTCTAACAATCTCCCAGTTGGAAGAAAAATAAGATAACCAACTCTATCAATGACTAATGTGTAATGGTACGCTCATCTCTGCCTTCAGTCTTGAAGACTTATTGAAGTTGAGCACAACTTCAATTTGTCTTTGATCATAGTCTTGGTTAACATGTCTGCTGGATTTTTGTTGCCAACAATCTTCTGTAGCGTCAAAGTTTCATCTTCTAAGAGTGACCTGATGAAGTGATACCGTAGTCCTATATGTTTCGTCCTAGAATGAAACGCCAAATTCTTGGCCAAATGTATTGCACTTTGACTGTTGCAATATAAGACATTATTTGTTTGCTTGAAACCCAATTCTGCCAACAAACCCTGTAACCAGATCATCTCTTTACTTGCCTCAGTTATAGCTACGTACTCTGCCTCAGTAGTGGACAATGCAATTATCTTCTGTAGTTATGAAACCCAAGTAACTGTAGTAGTATCCACCGTAAAGACGTAACCACCGGTGCTCCTTATGTGATATGTTTTAACTGCAAAATATGAATCTACAAATCCTTATAGTCTCAGTTCGCCTATGATGAAAAATAAGTATTTATTGGCGGTACCTTGTAGATATCTCAATATCCATTTTACTGCTTCCCAGTGTTGCTTGCCTGGATTTGTCATAAACCTGCCCATAGCTCCCACTGCATAGGAAATATCTAGTCTCGTATAAACTATGGCATACATCAAACTTCCAATGGCTGAAGCATATGGTACCTTAGCCATAAAATTTTATTCTTCATCGTTCTTAAGAGACTAGTCCCTGGATAATCAAAAGTGACTAGCCAAGGGTGTGCTAACTGGCTTAGCATCACTCATGCTGAACCTCTTTAGAACACGGCCAATATAGTCAGCAAGAGACAACTGCAAGAAGCCCCTTTGCTTGTCTCTATTGATTCTTATTCCAAGAATTTACTTTGCTGCACCAAAATCTTTCATGTCGAACTCACTAGACAACCGTTTCTTCAACCTTCTGATTTTATTCATTTCTGAACCTACTACTAACATGTCATTAACATAAAGTAACAGAATGATGTAACTGAATTGAAACCTTTTGAAGTAATAGTAATGGTCAGCATTGCACTTGTAATAGCCATTCATTTGCATGAACCCATCAAACTTCTTGTACCACTGTCTTGGAGCTTGTTTTAAGCTATACAAGCTCTTTTGTAATTTGCAAACAAGTTTCTCCTTTCCCTTCATTGAGAAACCTTCAGGTTGTTGTATGTATATTTTCTTCTATAGATCACCATGGAGAAAGGCAGTTTTCACATCTAACTGCTCAATGTGTAAATCTTCTACTGCAATAATACTCAAAACTGACCGAATAGTAGTCAACTTTACAACTGGCGAGAAAATATCAGTGTAGTCAACTTCTTTTTTCTACTGAAAGCCTTTGACCACCAATCTTGCCTTGTACCTCTTGGAGCCATCGTACTCATTCTTGACTTAATACACCCATTTGTTGTGCAAAGCCTTCTTCCCTTTTGGTAGCTCGGCTAACTCCCATGTTTTATTCGAGATAAGGGACTTCATCTCGTCCTTCATAGCAAGCTCCCACTTGCTCGCATCCTGTACCTGATATGCTTCACCATAGTATTCAGGTTCACCTCCATCAGTAAACAACAAGTAATTTAAGTATCTCTTGTTTGGTACATGAGGCCGGGAAGATCGCCTTAATGTAGGAGTATGCACTAGGGACTGTGGCGTTTCCATCTGTTATGTATTATCCTGTTGTATTACTTCCTCTCTCTGAAAACTTTCTTCTGTCTGTTCTGCCTGATTGCTTTCTGGAATATCACCAATATCGGCATACACAAGATTATGCTGCACTAAATTACTTGAATCTGCTACATCTCTGTCCTTGTACATCACCTTCTTATTGAATATGACATCTCTACTTCTGATGATTTTTCGGTTCTTGTCATCCAACAATCTATAACCGAAATTATTGCCACCGTATCCAAGAAAAATACACTTCTGTGATTTACGATTCAGCTTGCTTCTAACTTGATCACTAATATGTACATATGCGACACAACCGAAAATTTTCAAATGAGAAAGTTTTATCTCTTTGCCACTCCAGACCTCTTCTAGTATTCTGTACTCCAACGATACTAATGGTCTTCTGTTGATTAGGTAAGTTGTAGTACTGACTGCCTTTGCCCAAAATTCCTTAGGTAAGCCTGTTTGTAAACGCATACTTCTGGCTCTCTCAGTCAGTGTTCAGTTCATTCTTTCTGCCACGCCATTCTGTTGCGGGGACCATGGAACTATCCTCTTTTATTTGATTCCATTTATGTAACAGAATCTTTTGAACTCGCCATCTTCATATTCTCCACCATTGTGGGATCTCAGCTTCTTGATTCTCTGGCCCGTTTCATTCTCCACAATGGCTTTCTATTTCTTGAACACTTCGAACACTTCAGATTTGTGCCTCAAGAAGTAAACCCATACCTTTTTGTAATGGTCGTCAATGAAAGTCACAAAATATGACTTCTTGCCAATGGATGAAACTGGAGCTGGTCCCCATGCATCTGTGTGTACTAACTCAAGCTTCTCTTACTTTAGAGTTCTATCACTTATACTGAAGCTAACTTGTTTCTACTTCCCGTAAATGCAACTTTCACATAAGTCAATATTAGTTGATTGAAGCCCTGTTAGCATCCATTTTGCGTGCATAACCTTGAGTCCCTTTTCATAGACCTGTCAACGGGTCGTGTCGAGTCGGTTTCATGTCGAGTCTTAACGAATGGAAGTTAAAAACACGTAAACATGTACACGACCCGTTAATCTTAACGGGTTAAAATTTTGCATTCGTACACGACTCGTTATCTTAACGGGTAACACGAACACGATACGTTTTCAACCGTTAAGCTAAGGAATAGTGTTTTTTATGTTCTTCAAAAAAGAAAAAAGAAAAATATAGTAATTGTTAAATTTAAACAAATAAAAAATGAGTGAACTAAATTAATTAAACTTTTATATCTAATAACTTTTACCAAATATGCAGCAAAATCTAGATTTTTTTTTTGTTTTCCTTTGTTTGAAAAAAAGAAGAAGATAAAAATGATATATTAGGTGATGTTTAGTTGATGTTTTGAGTTAAGTTTTTAAGTTGAGTTTTTAAAATTTGGTGTTTGGTAGAATTTGGAAGTATGTTGAAAGTAAATTTGGTTTTTCTTTGAGTTTTTTTCAACCAACTAAAAAATTTCATAAAAAAATTTAAAAAATAGTCACAATGGATCTTATTTTATAGATCTCAACAAGTAGGTTTTAAATATATATTTTTTATTTAATTTTGATTTTTGAATTTAAAATTATAGATAGTGTTTTAAAAGTTTTTTAGAGAGAGAAAGTAAAGTGAAATAAATCTTGAGAAGCATAAAAATAGAGTTGATTTTGAGTTGAGTTTTTAAAATTTGAGGAAAAAAAATAAAAATAGATGCCTACCAAACAGGCCCTTAGTGTCTAAAAAACAGATCTTGTAACAATCTGAAAATAAAAGTAGCGGATCTGAAAATAAAAGAAGATAAATGAAGACTTTGAAAAAAGTAAATCTGAAAATAAAAAAAGAAAATGAAGAACAAACAGATTATAATCTTTTTTTATCCAAGAAATTTCTAAAAAACATTAAAATAGGTTAATATAACAATCAAATGAAAAAAAATAAAAAAATTACATACGCTTCAAATATTAGTAACGGATCTAAAGTTAATGGATGGCGGTGTGTTGTTGATGATGGATCATGGTTGTAGGTAATTTTTGGACAAACACACTAAACTTAGAGATAGAGAGAGAAATTATGTGCAGTAGAGGGCTTGGAGGCATAATAATTTTACCACCTAGAGCAAATAAAAAGATCCTTATATAGTTAGGTTTTGTGGAACACAAAAGACATGTATACTCTTCTTCTATTTGAATATTACATAATCACCTAAATTTAAATATTAAATAAAAAAATTATTACTTAAAAAGTTAACGGGTCAAACGGGTCTTTAATTAATTTAGCGGGTTCGGGTTGACCCGGCTCGTTATCAAATCGTGTTAATCGGGTTGGCCCGTTAATGACCCGAATTCATTAAGACTCTATCCATTAACTTATAAAAGCGGGTCAATTCGTATCGGGTTATCGTGTCGTGTCTTCTTTTGCCAGGTCTACTTTTTCACTCATATGACCAAGTCTTTAGTGCCATATATTGGGATTGTCTTTACTTGTGGCAACTGCAATTAACCCACGCGCACCTGCTGTCATATAGAGAGTGCCTAACATACTGCCACATGCAATTACCATTGCACCTTTGTAAACCTTCCATGTATCATGGCTGAAGATTGTGACATAACCTTCATTTGCTAACTGGCTCACTGTGATTAAATTCTTCCTCAAGTCAGGATGTGACGGACATCGTTCAGTTTCCACACAAACCCATTTAACTTGATATTTACTTCATCCTTGCCGACCACGTCGCATGGCTGATTATTACCAAGATACACCTTTCCATAATTTCCTGGTTCGTAACTTGAGAAGAATTCTCTGCTTGAGGTGGCGTAAAAAGATGTTCCGAAATCTAACACTCATGACTCCATTTTGTTCTCCATAGAGCATGTAAATGCATCTTCTGACTATTCTGCAACAACGTTTGCTTCAGTATTCTTTTCTGTAGCCTTTTCTGGTGCTCGACACTGATTTTTGTAGTGTCCGGTTTTGCCACAATTCCAACACTCAATAACCTTTTGATAATTTTGGTTTTGAGATTTGTTGGATTTGTTTGGAGCCCTTGACTTTGACCTGTTGTTCCTTGATCTATTTATGTTACCTCAATTTTCTCTTATTGAATTTATGCCTCTTGATTCAACATTCAAGGCTGAGCCGAAGGTGGACAGTTCACCGGAATCTTTTCGGCGAATTTCCTTGTTCAAAATTAAATATTTGAAATCGATGTATTTGAGCTTTTCTTTCCCTGTAGAATTGCTTACTGGCGTTCTCATGGCCTCCCAGCTATTCAGTAGCGAGGTTAAAATTATCAAGGCTTGAACTTCATTGTCGAAGTTAATTTCAATGGTAAACAACTGGTTGATGATGGTGTTGAAATTATTCAGGTGTTCTGCCGATAGAGAATTTTCCGCCATCTTCAAATTAAATAATTTCTTCATCAAATGCACTTTATTGTTTGCTAATGGCTTTTGATACATGCCAGATAATACTGACATCATGTCAGCGGTAGTCTTCGCATTTGCGATGTTAAACACCATGCTTCTTGATAATGACAAACAAATGACTCCTAACATTTGCCTGTCAAGTAGTGCCCATTTGTCATCTTTCATATCTGCTGATTTGGTGCCAAGTAGAGGAAGATGCAGCTTCTTCCCGTACAAATAATCTTCAATTTACATTCGCCAGAAACCAAAATCTTAGCTGTCGAATTTTTCAATTCCTTTTCCTTCTTCCGCCATAACTCCTACTAGAACCTGACGCCCTGATACCAATTATTCGGAAAAAACTAGACGCTACTAGTTTCCAAGTAGGATCTTGGGATATAAATGACAAAAGAAAATTACACAATAAAAAAAATATTATTTGGCACAGCAATACACCAATCACACAACACAAGGAATTACGTGGTATCGGCAAATTGCCACTAGTCCACGGAGCGCACCAAATTCACTATATCAAAAAAGGAGTGATTTACAAGATTAGTCACCAGACCTATACACGCACACTATGTATCTCTCAACACTCAAAAATAAACACCACAATTTTTCTCACCTATAAAACTTGCTTCTATTTTTCACTCTTATTTTGCTTCCTTTCTATTTTTTTTCACATAGAAAAATATCTCTGCCTTGTCCGTGGTTCCTTCATTTATGCACCAATTGCTACTTAATGGTCTGCACTCATGTATCTATTTATAGAAGTACAAACCAACTTAAGTCACCAAAATCCACTGCCTAAACTCTTTTTGTCAAAGAAATGATGAGGCCTAGCTGGGGAAAAAATCATAAAGCGTGGGCACCGCCTCTTTTGTCAAAGAATGTGGGTGTCAAAATGATGAGGCTATTTGGCAGTGATATTTGAAAAAGGTTATTTTTCTTCCAATATTCTAACACAGAAGGATTTCTGGAGTTTGGAGAGGTGATTTAGGTCTGGGTGGTTGTGGGAGTTTGATATGTGTTGTTGGCAAAGAGAGATGAAGTGGGTGTAAGCTTATATGGATTCCTTCCATTCTTCTCCGAGGAGAAACTCTGTGGCTCTAAATTTAAGTTGTTGCATTTTCTCTTCTTCCGTGTCTGATTGTGCTCTCCTTATCTCCTTTCCTTGATTCTCTTTCTTCTGTTGATACCTCAAAGCCAGCCTTTTTTATTTTTGTTTTTTCATTTGTTTTCTTTATCTATGACTATGTTTCTGAGTTGGCTGCTTTGTTAGCAATTTAAAATGCTAAATGGAATGTCATTTGAGTTGGCTGCTTTGTTAACAATTTAAAATGTTAAATGGAATGTCACGTCATATTTGTTTGATGGTGTTAGAAGGGTTAGATAACAAATGTATCAATTGCAAACAAACAAAAAGAAAGTTATTATATTTAAAAAAAAAAAGTGTACAGTGTATCAAAGGGAAAATGAGTACAAATACAATGTACTAAAATGTAGTTAATCATTTATTTTATGAATCGATTTCAAAGTTTCAAACAAAAGAAATGACATTATTGTGTTAAATGAAGAGTCTTATTACGTTTCAAGAGAGCAACGTTGAACTTACCCCCTCCTACACCCCCTCGCCTCGAACACTCAAAAGTCTTTATCCTCAATTGTTCTTCAAAAGAAAAAGAGTGCGCATGTGTAAATATATTAAACAAATTTTATTGCAATGAAATAGGGGAATTAATAGTGCACTTGTAACTGACAAGATTCAAATGTCGATCCAGTTAAGATAAAACATAGCTATAACCAAAATGAAGAGTGAAGACAACAAATCTAGCTTACTATTTGTCAAACATTTAATTACTCGAATGTATCAAATGAAATCATAACTTTAATGCCACAAAATTTCATTCATATAAACCACCACAACTAAGCTACAAATTCCCAAATCCACCTCAAAAATGGAAAACCCATTTTAACAAAAAGGAAATGCCAACATCTTGGCATGAAAATTTTCTTTTTCCTTTTTTCCAAGTAAGCAAATCTCTTATTCCATCAATCATTTACAGGGCACCAACCTCCCCACTTGCGAAAAGGATCGCCTCGAGAGATACAAATCTTAACACTAGTATAAGTTGTTCCCCTCGTCGTCATATTTTTACATCTGTAATAATCACAAACGACAATATATATATATATATATAAGTAGACCGTCCCAATCTCTAAAACCGTCTATGTTTTATCTGTACGCAATTATTCATACGCAGTGGCAAGCCTATGACTGGTGTTTGAGCTGCTGCTTAGGTTGGTGCTGCGACCAGTATGCATGAGCCATAAGGACCCTGTCAAGGAGATCCTGTGGGACTGGCTCACCTCTCCTTTGCTGGGGGGATATTCTTGCTGTGTGCACCAATGTTTTCCACTTGTCCTACAAACCAACAATAATCAGGCAGGAATAGGACTGATTAAAGAAAGAATGTAAATAATTAAGAAGATTATCACTAAGAAAATTGAATTTAGACAGAAGAATGGCCCAATGGCACTAGAGCCAAAAAATAATCAGTATCATGTTTATAACAATTTGACAGTATCACCCACTCGCAACATTTCTTGTGACTTTTCAAGAAGTAATTTCATTTTTAATATTATATTTTACAACAATAAACAAATATAAGAGCAATTGCCTATAGCACCTAGGCCATGCCTACGGCCTTTCAAGAGATTCCTTTGTTTTACAGGTAAAGCTACAAAAGTCATTTTATTTGCAGCTGGTACAAGCAACTATTGCCTTGAAATTATTAAACTAAGATCTTGTGGGCCCAATTTGTAAAGTGCATATTCAAAACTTGAATGCATGTCGCAGTTGGTACACAATCTTCTTTCACCTGTTTAATTTTAAATGGGCAGAATAATTTCGAAGGATGAATAAATGGGAAAAGGTCTGGAATGCATGCCAGAGTGTGTCTATCATAAAGGTGAAATATCACTTCCTTACCTTTAAATCTACATAAGTTCGTTGCTTTGCATTATCAAAAGCTCGCAGTTTAACATCACGCCATCTGCAGGAATAAACCACCATTAGAGAGAGAGAGAGAGAGAATTCATATAAAAGTGGTATGATGTCATAAGAAATACTACGCCCTCCCAACTTAAAGATCCGCTATTTGAGAAGTAAACCTTCTAAGAACACACTTACTTTAATGGAATCAATGGTTAAAATGAAACTAACTTAACCATCTTGAGATTTGGAAATTTGTACACTGCCTTTAGTGTGACCCAAATTAACATCCCATTAAGGAAAGTGTGATCTTAATTTGCAATGGGAGTAAACTCATCACATGGGTATCAAATGGTTTTGTCCATCCGAAGCATGGTGGCATTGGCATTGGCACGTAGCTTGACCATTGGCATGGTATATAAAGCATGTGTACCCAAAATCTTATCCTATGAAGCATGGGTACTTCTCAAAGAGCCATGAAATGTTCCAATATGTATCGGATACAGATACGCTTTTGATACACATTTTAGAGAATCCTTATTCTGTAGTTATTTGAATTTGGATATGTTTTGGATACATGGAGGTTAATTTGTAATTTTAAACCTGAAATTGAAGGGTCAATTTGTACTTATAGATTATAAGGGAGGTCAATATAAGACATTATAAAACTTTATACTTACTAGGAACGAAATAATATAGTGGGATCAAGTGTTCCCAGTGTCAAACTATTTCTCACGAGTTTGTGTTTTGCAAAACACCTAAGAGGCTTGCAGTTGGGCTACCCACAAAATAACACTAGTACAATAGTATATTGCCATAGATATTTTTATGTACAATATCAACGAATCCCTAAATGTATCCATATCCTACATTTTTCTGAAAAATTCAAAAATAAAAATAAAAATTCCTATAGGCGTATCCATACCCATGCATGCATCTTAGATCTATTTGAGTATATATCACTTTGCTTGTGCAAACACATTTCATTATTTGGTAGGTAATGAGTTTGATTAGGGTAAAACATCACAAGCAGCTTTCGATATTGTTGTAGATTAAGTTTAACCAAACATACCTTCCAGTACCAAGCTTCTCAACAGCTTGAACCAATGCTTCCACTTCGGAAACAGAGAAGGGTCTACGAATCCGACGCTGCCCAACATCAGATCGCTTGGGTTTCCGAACTGGAACCACAGCCATTGCGTCCATGTTCATTACTGGAACGGCAACCAATGCCTTTGGATCGGTTATGCTTTTGTTGTCTGTTGACATGTCCGGTGGGGAAGGTGCTGAATCATGATTGCTTTCAATTAAGCTGCCGAATTTTTTTATTGGACGGTTTGGTGAGGTATCACAAGTTCCTTGTTGAACGACCTGATGAACTCTCGGGGGAACAGTAGGGTACCTGAATATACTTCATTAATTAAGACATCTGTCCTTAAATGCTGTAAGGTGACCCCAAATTTGAATTCCAATAAATGTATAATAAACAAAAGGTTGTATTAAAAAAAATGATAAGAAAAAGAGGGGGATTGGATCCTAAGCAGAAAACCAAAAGTCTGATAAAATAGAAGGTGCTGGGCTGAAGATCATCTTCAGCATGGATTTTATAAAAAAGGTTCTTAAAAACCGGGAATATCCCAAAAGTGGCTATAAACTGGAAATCACAAAATTAATTTATGTTTTGTCACCTTGTTTTTTGAAAACAAAACTCTGGAGTTCGTTTCGATAAACTCAATTTTAAAGCCTAGTTTTGTTTTCAAATATCACTTACCAATGCATTCTCACTAATTCTGCATCTCAAAACATAGCCCCAGTCCAAGAAAAAAAAAGAACTCTTTTACAACCCTAAAACACAAAGATTCTTGAAAAGATAACCAAGAAGGCCTAAAATAAATAGCCATGGAATGTACTCCCTCTGTCCCTAATTAAGAGTCCATGTTTGACTTACAATTTTTTTAAGAATGCACTGATTTCATGACAATCAACAGTTTAGAACAAAACTCGTTTCCTATCCTGAGTTTGAGTATTTCTATAGGTACATATTTATGCGACATAAAACAGTGGCATTCCAATCTGGCAATTACTCATTGCTTAGAATCGACGGTGGTAAAGATAAATTTCTATGGACCATTCTGACTAATACACTGGCCACACTAGATATGTCAATCTTTTGCATCGGATACATATGTCCCTCTAGAATAATTAGCGTGAGTTTTGGTGTTTTGATTATGTTTTGAAAAGGAAAGTGGAATCTTAATTTGGGACACATCCCAAAAAGGAATGGACTCTTAATCTGGGATGAAGGTAGTAATAAACATAAATACCTCCAAATGGCACATATGGATCACCTTTTTGATGGCTGAGGTGTCTCACAAGGGAGTAGAAAGGAACGATCTTGGAGGCACGGAGACGGGGGAGCTTGCGAAGGTTCCAGGGTGAAACGGAGTGCATCCAAAGTCTTATCATGAGATATACCAGTCTGAAGTAAAGTTTTATTATCATCTCTAATATTTTTCCCTTGAAGAAGTACACCAACACGTAGTCCACCGCTAAGTATAGCCGTCACTGCATCCATGACCATCCTCTGAAGAATATTCACACCACATCAGCACAAGACTATTGATTATTGGCAAATGAAAGGATCTAGAATATTCCCTCCGTCTCAAAAAGATAGTTCCAATTTGACTTTGGTATTACAAGGTATTGATAATTCAGTATTATTTATTTTAGTTATTTATGTTATTTTATTTGTGGGTAGAATCCCACCTTGATAAGGACTCTAGGTTGATTAGGAGTTGTGTTTATTTCTTATATAAGGTGCGTTGTTCTCTTTGTTTATGATTATGGAATAAGAATAATAGTTCTCTCTAAATTCTATATGGTATCAGAGGTAGGTTAGGAACTCCATATGCCGCCTAGGTACAACTAAAACCCTAGGTCCGATTAAAACCCTACCAACGCCTAAAACCCTAGCTGCCGCCACTGTTTTTGCTCACTGCCGTGCGTAATAGGTGAGACTTCCCGGAATCAACCACGCAGGAGTGGTCGGAATAACCAGACGAGCCGAACCCCGAAAGCCACGCCGGAAACCGACGGCTCACGCGCCCTCACGCGCCACCGTCCCTCTGCGCGTGGATCTCACGCGCCGTCAGTCTCCGCCGCGCGTGGAGGCGCGTGAATGCTCCGATTGATGCCAAATTTTCCAGGTTCAATCGTCCCACTGTTCCGCTACTTATTATGGTACTGTTTTGGTCCTGTGGTACTGTTTTGTCATAGTTTTGTGGTACTGTTCCGGTTTGGTACTATTCACTTGGTATAAGGACTGTTCAATTGGTAGTGTTTTGGTACTATTCAGATGATTGGTTGGTTTGGCTAGTGTTTTAGTGTTAGTTGCACCAGATTTAGTGTAACGGGCTAGTTTGATTTCTTGCGGTGTTCTTGTTTAGATTTGGTTTTATTTAGTCCTGAGTTTGTTTAGTTGTGGATCCTCTGGCAATATGAATTATAAACTTGCTATGGTGGGTGAGAATCCAGTAGCGAATATCAGTCACAAGTTGAACGGAAGAAACTATCTCGCATGGGCACAATCAATGAGGTTGTTTATTTACGGCAAAAGAAAATTAGGTTATGTGAATGATAGTGCCCGTCACAAGAAGAAGGTTCAGCGATTTCGTGTGTTGGTCTTCTTGGCTGGACTAAACAAGGACCTAGACAAAGTTTGGGGTCGCATTTTAGGCAGTATACCCTTGCCCACTATCAGAGAGGTATTTTCTGAGGTATATGCTGATTCAGAGCAACAGTCTTCCTCAGAACCACTTCCATTCACAAAGGAACAAATAGAGCATCTGTGTAAAATGGTTCAAAATCATTTCTTAGGAAACTCTGACTCCTCATGTTCCATAGCTCAGTCAGGTAATACGTTTACAGCTACGATTGCCTGCATCAAATCCCATAGCAACTGGATATTAGATTCAGGGGCTACTGACCACATGACTGGTAATTCGGAATTTTTTTCTTCATATACTCCGTGTGCAGGGAATCAAAAGGTTAAAATTGCTGATGGTTCTTTTGCTGCGGTTGCTGGCAAAGGAACCATAATCGTCTCACCGTCTCTCACTCTTAAAGATGTCTTACATGTCCCTAATCTATCGTATAATCTTATATCTGTCAGCAAATTAGCTCTTGATCTCAATTGTCAAGTTAACTTTCGGTCTTCTCATTGTGAATTTCAGGATTCAAATTCAGGGAAGACAATTGGGGTTGCTAAACAGGATGGGGGTCTTTACTTCCTCAATAATGGGTCTACCTCTGGAAGGCAAGACCGACAAACTTGTTTTAATTCTATTTCTGTTTCTAGTGATAGTCAGATTTTGTTATGGCATTATAGGTTAGGACATCCAAACTTTCAGTATTTAAAGCATTTGTTTCCCAAGTTATTAATGAATAAAAATTTGCTTAAATTTCGATGTGAATCTTGTGAATTAGCAAAACATCAACGAACGGTTTTTCCGTCTCAACCATATAAGAAATCGCAACCTTTCACCTTGATTCACAGTGATGTTTGGGGTCCCTCTAGAGTGCCCACTTGGTCTGGCAAACGTTGGTTTGTGACTTTCATTGATGACCACACTAGAGTATGTTGGGTCTTTCTTTTAAAAGAAAAATCCGAAGTTGGGAGTGTGTTTCAAAACTTTTACACCATGATACACACACAGTTTCAAACCAAAATTCAAATTTTTCGGAGTGATAATGGGAAGGAATTTTTTAATAAGATGTTAGGGGATTTTTTCGTCAAAAATGGGATAATTCATCAAAGTTCTTGTAATTATACTCCTCAACAGAATGGAGTTGCCGAAAGGAAAAATAGACATCTACTTGAAGTTTCTCGTGCTTTAATTTTTCAAACTAAAGTTCCAAAATACCTTTGGGGAGATGCTATTTTGACTGCTATTTACCTTATTAATCGGCTTCCAACACGAACTTTGAAATTTAAAGCCCCTATCAAATTGCTTTCTGGTCTATTTCCCAACACTCGGTTATTAGGGGATATTCCCTTAAAAATATTTGGAAGTGTTGCCTTTGTTCATAATCATGACCCCAAAAATTCTAAACTTGATCCAAAGGCACACAAATGTATTTTTGTAGGCTATCCTACAACACAAAAAGGGTATAAATGTTTTGATCCGATTTCCAAGAAATTATACATTTCAATGGATGTTACCTTCTTCGAGGGACAATCCTATTACAACTCCCATCTTCAGGGGGAGAGCACGAGTGAAGATGGTGGTTACGTTTTTGATAATTCAGTCGTTGATGTTTTGTATGAACAAGTACCAAATTATTTTAACACACAATCTGGGAAAACAAATGAATTAAATATTGAAGATACTTGTGTTGGTAATGGTGAACAACCAGGGTTAGTGTCATTCCAAAATCTGATTACCGATGGACCAGAGATGTGTGCAAAACGGTATAAAGGTCTTGTTTATTCTAGAAAAAATCCAGAACAAGGAAGGAAAGAAACCATTCCTCTGCAACCCCAAGAATCCAACCTGGAGGTGGATCATGATACTCAAGATGACTCTTCCGAGATACCTGAAGGTAGTTCTCAAGCTAATATCGAGTCAACTCAGTCTGATCAACTTGATCTCCCTATTGCTCTGAGAAAAGGAGTCAGAGCGTGTACGAAATCTCCCAAATATCCCATTTCGAACTTTGTGTCATATAAAAATATCTCACCCTCCTATTCTGCATTTATCTCTCGTGTGTCGAATGTGGTTATTCCTAATAATGTTCAGGATGCTCTAAATGTTCCGGAGTGGAGAGAAGCGGTGTATGAGGAGATGAGAGCGCTGGAGAAGAATGCTACTTGGGAGAAAGTAAAACTTCCAGAAGGAAAGACAGTTGTTGGTTGTAAATGGGTATTCACTGTGAAGTATAACTCAGATGGGTCAGTGGAACGGTACAAGGCTCGTCTGGTGGCTAAAGGCTTCACTCAAACGTATGGAGTCGACTACTCTGAAACATTTTCTCCCGTGGCAAAATTAAATACAGTTCGAATTCTCTTATCAGTTGCAGCTAACTTGGACTGGCCTCTGAATCAGTTAGATGTGAAGAATGCCTTCTTGAATGGAAACCTAGAAGAGGAAGTCTATATGGAACCTCCACCTGGTTTTACTAAAGAATTTGGGTCAAAAATTTGCAAGCTAAAGAAGTCTTTGTATGGCCTTAAACAATCCCCTAGGGCGTGGTTCGAAAGATTAATGAAGTTCCTCAAGGGCCAAGGATATAATCAAGGGCAGTCTGATCATACTCTCTTTACAAAGACGTCCACAAGAAATGAACTTTATGTTCTCATTGTTTATGTGGATGATATGATTTTGACAGGGGATGATGTTGAAGAAATGAATCGACTGAAGCAAAATCTTGCTAGAGAATTTGAGATTAAGGATCTTGGTGATCTACGATACTTCCTTGGAATGGAAGTGGCCCGTTCAAAAAGTGGTATTGTCGTATCACAACGGAAATATATTTTGGATCTGCTGTCAGAAACTGGGATGAGTGGGTGTAAGCCATCGGATACTCCCATAGAACTGGGTACCAAGCTAGGAGATGTTAAAGATGGTGTTCCAGTCGAAACAGGGAGATACCAAAGGTTAGTTGGGAAACTAATCTACTTGTCTCATACGCGCCCTGACATTGCTTTCGCTGTGAGCATGGTTAGTCAGTTCATGCACTCACCATGTGAAGAGCATCTAGAGGCTGTGTATCGTATTCTTCGTTACCTCAAAGGCTCCCCAGGGAAAGGTCTGTTCTTCAGGAAGAACGATAAAAGAGGGATAGAGGTGTATACCGATGCTGATTGGGCTGGCTCGGTTACTGATAGACGGTCCACGTCTGGTTACTGTACATTTCTTTGGGGCAACTTGGTTACATGGAGAAGCAAGAAGCAAAATGTTGTCGCTAGAAGCAGTGCAGAAGCTGAGTTTAGATCAATGGCTCAAGGAGTATGTGAGGTCCTTTGGCTACAAAGGGTCTTAGAGGAACTCAAACGGCCAATAAGTCTTCCGATGAAGCTATACTGCGATAACAAGGCTGCTATCAGTATTGCCCACAATCCGGTCTTACATGATAGGACAAAACATGTTGAGATTGATAGGCACTTCATCAAAGAGAAACTAGAAGGTGGAATTATATGTACTCCCTTTGTTCCGTCTAATCAACAAGTTGCAGATATTTTGACCAAGGGCCTGTTAAGGCAACCGTTCGAATTTCAAGTGAGCAAGTTGGGCATGACGGATATCTTCGCACCAACTTGAGGGGGAGTATTGATAATTCAGTATTATTTATTTTAGTTATTTATGTTATTTTATTTGTGGGTAGAATCCCACCTTGATAAGGACTCTAGGTTGATTAGGAGTTGTGTTTATTTCTTATATAAGGTGCGTTGTTCTCTTTGTTTATGATTATGGAATAAGAATAATAGTTCTCTCTAAATTCTATACAAGGAAACAACTAATGTCAACCTAATTGACGGTCAAGAACATCAAGAACACAACTCATTTTCTATTGTGTGAGCCATTGATTATGTCCAACAAAAAGTAAATGGGACTCTCAATTTGAGACATAGCAAAAAGGAAAGTGGGACTATCCTTTTGAGACAGAGCGAGTATAAGTTAGTCCATGGAATAACATAAGAAAGATTAGCCAGCGCATTGAAACAACGTGAATCTTATTTGCCCAAATTTTGCCTTATGGTGTACTTGATTG
The DNA here is from genome assembly GCA_021464415.1 of Lonicera japonica. Lineage (NCBI taxonomy): Eukaryota > Viridiplantae > Streptophyta > Magnoliopsida > Dipsacales > Caprifoliaceae > Lonicera > Lonicera japonica. Next base: position 15,415,239 of record CM038463.1, read on the forward strand.
AATTTATTTTTCTACGGAAAAAGCTAAAAAAAAAATCATAATTTTAATCTTTAGAAGTGTTTGATTGCATTATCTTCGTCAAATGAATTTCCATGCAACAACTTGGTTAGCCTAGTTTACTCCTTTTCCATTGTTTTCCGTGGTAACGTGGTTCAATTGTCAATTCTTTTCCTTGTAAACCAATCAGAGATTCAGAGGAACATTAGAGAAACAGGTGAACATTCTTTTCCTATGCATAAACATTAGATTGTTATGAAATGTGGTAACTGTAAATCCTAAACAACATATCTAAACAAAAAGAAAAATTCAATATAGTTCATAGCAACTGCTAGGTATAGATTAGGTGGGTGCACAGTATCTCTACCAGAACTGTAAACATTGACAATGGCATACCTTCAGAGAACCAACAGTTGCAGTTTCTGGAATCTCAATAAATAGCTCCGGTATCCTAAAAGACTTGATCTTAAGCTTCACTGAGTGAAAAAAAAAAAGAAGCAAACAAACTTACGTAAGAGCATCTTTGAATTCATATAGAGAGTACATATGAGTCCATCAAAGGCTCTCATACCACGGGAATCCCTAGTTTGAAAAGATGCTTGTTGATCTACTGCAAAAGCTGGTGTCCCAGTTGCTGCATGAGCTTTTTAGCATTAGCAAAAAAACTGAAGAAAGCAACAAATCCCAAATATGACTAAGGGTCCGTTTGATAAAATGTTGGAACATGATTGGATATTAATTAAGTTTTATGAGAAGTTGGAAAAAGAGATTTGTCATTTGGTGAAAGCCTGCCAAATCAGTCATCTATTTTTCCAACTTATAATAAATTTAATAGTGTTTTTAACGCTTTTCCAACTTTTTTATCAAACATACCCTAATAGGGGAAAATGGGAAGTTGATAGAAGATAAACCCCCATGCTTTGTTGGTCCCATACCAAAACCATCTCCATTGGAACCCTGCCCAGGTAAACTAGAGATAACATCAAGTCCCCCATCGGAGTTTGATAAAGAGCATCGGTCATAAAGTTTCCTCTTTTTGAAAGGATAATCCCTTACAGATCTTTGGCAATTGTAACAATTCTTCCTATCACCGTAAACAGGTGTTGTTTCTGCATCTGCAAACATGCATCACAATTATAACAAATTCAATGAGAGATCTACAATGATTAGACAAGCAAATACTCACCAGCAGTAAAATGCTCCTCCCCCTTCACTTTTTGAGTTACTTTCCAACATTTGGAAGCCAATATCTTCCTAATTCTTCGGTCCGCAATACGTGGTGATGGCCTAGGGGCCTTATTTCCGGTGCTAGGTTGAGTGCACCAAGAAGAGTTTTCGTCATCATCTCTACTAACTAACTTTACATCATCCCGACACACGGGAGAAAAACCAAAGGAACTGTGGTCTCTACAGGGAACCTTCACACTATTATCTAGTGCAGAAGGATCCTCTGAACTGCACATGTCAACATTGGCACTAACTGACACCTTTTCTGTAAAAGGTGACTCTGTTATTGCTTTTTTCTTACTTTTATCCTCTAATATACAACGAAATGAGACTCCATAGCCAGAGAGACCCACATTTACTTTGCTATCAAAGCTTCCAAGTCCAATCCTGCTTTCACCATTGACCAACTTTGCAGTAGAATCAACCTTCTTTGAGCAATCAGAACTTATTACAGATGCAGCATCATTGTGAACATCCAAAAATTCCTTCAGAGTATGATTCACAATGGGAGCTTGTGAAACAGGCTCGGAAACAGAAAAGGACCCTTCAGAGACACTTTTGTCGCAAGATTTTATTTTCAGTGGGTCCTCTTCATCCTTTTGTTCCTTTTTAACCGAACCTCTCACAACTACACACTGTTCTTTTCTGGTTAACCTGTCAACAGGACTAGGAGAAGGTTCCCCCTCGAGCAATAACTTGCCAGCTACTGTAGCCAATAGGTCAAACGCACACATTTCGTTGTTATCAATTTTCTTCCTAAATGAGCGCCTCCTCTAGACAAATCAAGAAGGGATTTAGGATGTAGATTGATGCTTCAGAAACACAGACTAAATCAGAGAACAAAAAGAAGGGTCATGTTACCAACTTACCATGTCCCCTACCCATGTATATAGAAAGGACAGGGATCTAAGGGTTCGTTTAATAACAAAAGTGGAAAATGATTGAAAGAACCATCAAGTTTTTTGAGAAGTTGGATTCAATGGAAAACCTGAAAAAATAATAGAACATATCACCAATTCACAATCTCTTTTTCCAATTTCTCATAAAAATTAGCAGTTTTTCAATAATTTTCCAACTTTTTTATTAAAATCCCCCAAGGAAGCATCAACTAAGTCACACCACATCCAGTATGAAACAGGGATACTTCTAAAAAGGCCACGAATCATCGGCTACAGATACAATTCTGATACATATCGGATATGCATTTTACAGTATCCTTTTGTGTTTAAATTTTATATTCACCTATGCTGGGATTGGATTCGTTTGCAATATGCCTATACATTTGGAGGTCAATTTTAATTTTGAACTTGAAACTAAAGGATCAAATTGTACTTTTAAATTACAGGGGAGGTCAACATAGAGACAATAAAACTTTTATACTGATCAAAAAGGAAATAAGATTGTGGGATCATTAAGTGTTTTGACTTCCAAAATCAAACTATTTCTCACAAGTTTGTCTTTCAGGAAACACATAAGAGGCTTACACTTGGGTTAACTACAAAACAATCATAATACTGACTATAATATATTGTTGTTATTTTTATGTGCCATTACACACACATAAAATATTTAATCAATCCCCAAACGTATACGCATCCTACCTTTTTTTTTTTGAAAAATCCGTATCAGTGTATCTGTACCCGTGCTTCTCAGCACATCCATATAGAGCCCTACCTTTACTATTTATATAATCCTTAATGTGTCATCAAACTTGGGGCATACGTTAACAATTTCCCCAAAAGAATAACGGGGGCTATTCTTGGAACATAGATGATATTTACCCTAGCAGATCGGGGGCCTCGAGGCGTTGGAGACATCTGGTAGCCATTAAATCCATAGTCTAACCTCTTCTGCAAAACCATATCTCAGTGATTGTACCATGAAAAACTCATCAAACACAAAACACCATCATTTCTTTGAGCTGCCTTTGAGTCTGAGGTAACCCATGCCAAAACACCTAATGGACACCGATGCCCTATTAACGTAAACTAAGCAACCCAGCCGAAACCAAAGATTGGCTATGTTGACACTGGAACAACAGAGGAGAGGCGAACATAAACATTAGATTGCCATAAATGACACATAATTGTCGTTTAACTCGATTAAGACTGTATGCATATCAAAATTGGCAAACGAATCATCAATAATCTAGCCAACCCAAAGAAGTTGGGAGAAAACAAGGCTTCTTTGGGGCTGAAAATGATAAAAATCAAGTGATCAACTGCAATAAACAATATACTTTTACTCAATTTAGATAACGAACTTTAAGACCTATAGAAACTGCTCCAACAAATAACCTTAAAAGAATCAGGAAGAATCTCTTGAATCCCATTGACCGCTCAAACCGAAAACATCACAATTAAATTTGAAAAAAGGCCTTACAAACTTATCTCCCTTTTATAACACAAACTGCTCTGAGCAGTTTTACCAGATAGAGCAGTAGGATCTGAATAACGAAAATATTCACTCAGGGAAAAAACAACTTACAACCAAGCATTCATAAGATATTTAAAAAAAAAAAAATCAGCGAGATAGTGAAGATTTTGCAGTAACAGACCTGCCTGAACATTTCAGCCATCAATTCACTTTTATCAGCTAAAGAGAACAGTGTAAATTATACACAACAAATAATGGCAACTAAGAGAAGTTCCTGCAATTGGATGGTCTTAACCATCCTTAGGCACCCTAGCACTCTCCTGAAGACAGTATTATGGAAACAAAAATGACAATTGAGAGAATCGATGACAGACAAATGCTTTAACTTATGGAGAGAGATTTTACGGCCAATCATTTCCAGAAATCTCCTCTTCTTGCGTAATCCACATAGCAAACAAATATTATAACTTTTGGTACCTTCGAATGGAATACTAAACTTTTATTTTTTTTAGAAGGACACCAAATAAAGGTTGAGAAAACCCTCACAAAACCCTGATATAAGTTATCATCAAATATTACATGAAAAACCAAAGAATATCCTTTTTCTAGACTATATATAGATGATCTTAAAACCAAAGGCACGAGTGTTAGATCAATCCGGAAAAACCTCACGAAATTGAGATGATTTCAAAGGGAGAAAAAAATGAAGGAGAAGAAAACAATGGATCTAAGCCATCTATCTAAAAAATTACGTAATTTTGTAACAATTTACGCACAAAATCATAAATCTAATCCATCTAAACACAAATTCAAATTGTAAAAGAACAAATCAAGTGCAAATTTGCAGCAAAATACACATGATCAGAGGTAAAAATACGTCATAAAATCTAACTTAATCAATCAAGTCATAGTACACCAACTTTTCCTTTGCATTTTCTCGAGGTTTCTCGCCAAACAAACACGTTCCAGAATTAAGCAAACAACACCAAAGCAATACGATCATCTCACCTCCAGAGAGAAACGATTTTTCTACGACGGATTCACCAATGTTTTCCTTCAATTTCTATATTTTCGTCCGAGAAAATGAAATCTGGCGCAATTGTGTAGAATTTACATGCGAATTGGTAGAGATCGGAGAATTCAAAGAACAAATCTCATAGACTCAACGAAGAATCATAATTCGCATCGATAATAAAATAAAAATATTCTTTTCCTTTTAATTTTTCTTCTTTTTATGAATCCATATTTTCTCATCAACCAAACATTGTATCGTACGCTACCAAAACATTTTACCTCTTTATATATTCAGTAAGAATTGGGCAAAAACCCTGAGAAAAACCACCAAAACTTGTGCTTAAACCCTCGGTAGTTGTTGTTATTATAACATTGAACCCTGTTACCGGATCTATCGGTAAAAACCTGTTGTCTGTACTGGTGAGAGCAGGCTTGTAAACTTACCTGAAGGACCGGTTCCTCGCCACATGGTGACCCACACTCTTGCCAGGTTGGTCTAGATCTGGACACGTGTACAAGATTTGGGATCGAGCGGACACGGATGATAGCACGATCGAGAAAAACGTTGAGTCACGAAAGGAAGAGAGAGTTTTGTTTTTGTAGAACTCCTTTGTCTAATCACATTTTTTTTGGACAAATTTTAATTTCCAAAAATAGGAAATTTATGTAAAACAAATTCTTTTAAAACCTATTTTTTCTAATATATATCACTTGCAATTAAATATTTTTTTCTCTTAACAAACTTGTGATTGAGTTAGGAGTAGGAGATTAGGGAGGGTACAGGCGTACAACCAAACTTATATGTCAATAATCGATACAGTAATATAAAATCTGTGACGTTTTTCTTGTTCAATAATAAAAAATGCAATCTTTTATCTTTAATGTTGTAGAATCAATACTTGCATCATATTTACTTTCAAACATTTATCGAGAAATTCTATTGATAAAACCATTAATCATAGTTTTGCTTTAGCATAAAAGAGTTGCATTCACATCTTTTAACTCCAATGTTGATATCAAAATATAACATATGTACGCATATTGTTACTATTGTGTGATACGAGATAAAATATTATGTCTTATTTCCGGTAGAAAATAAAATTGCAACCTTTGAAACGTAAGTTTAGTTAATCATCTTTACTTCTTTAATTTAAGAGATTATATATGACATTTACACATTTTTAATTAAAAATATATTAATTTCAACACAATTAATGATGGGGTGAATATAACCAACCCTTCGTCACAAGAATAACAGGGCGGGCACACATCTAAACCTTGCCCTAGTAAGAACACTAACTAGACCTCCTATAGAACTATTATTAAGAATTTTGGGTTACTGCTGATTGCTTATATTAATAAGTTGTGGTGGGAAAAGTTTTATTTTTCGGCATGTGCCTCGAGCAAAGGATAAGGTTGCTCATGCAATTGCTAAGTTTGCCTTATCTATTGTTTCTCATGAAAGTTGAGATTCATTTCTCCTAGAGTGAATTATTTAATTGATTTCTAATGATTTTGTTTAAACTCGTTTCCCCTAAGAAAAAGAATAAATAATAAGATTGTTTATCATCACTAGATTAAGTATATCAATTATGTCCCACAAAAAACACTAGTGTATCCTATACATAGGTTAGGGGATCCCTGAGGCATAGTTATAATAGAAGTGTATATAACTCATATATATTTTACTTATTGTTGGTAAATAATTCTGAACTTGCTTATAACGAAAATAAGACTCGCGGGTTATGACTTATTACTAATTGAGGATCATGTTGACCAAGTTGTTATAGATGGAGTATTTTTAAAACAAAATAAAAGCAACAACTTTAGTCTTGAGCAATAGCTACATTATTTTGTTATATATATGTACAATTTTTTAATTTTGTTATACAAATTGTAATCTACTTATATGGGGAGGAGAGAAATAGAGTTAATACACTTTAGTTTTTAGTAGGTGAGAGACTTCCCTTGGGAAAAAAAAAAGTTGATTTGTAATTTCTTGTATAGACTAGGATTAACTAATGCTACTTTATTCATAGTAGTCTTAAAATGATTATTAATGTTAATAAATAAAGGATCGGAGAGACTTCCCTTGGGAAAAAAAAAGTTGATTTGATGCTAGTTAATTATTTCATGTACAGACTAGGATCAACTAATGCTACTTTATTCATAGTAGGCTTAAAATGATTATTAATGTTAATAAATAAAGGATCGGAGAGACTACAGCGTTCAGACTTATACTAGTATTATCAATAATTAAAACAAAAATAAATATAGTTTATTTATTAATATAAGCACGTGACTGTAGATCTAAGTCCAATATTTTAAAATAAAATTTCGTCATCGTCCTTCAAAAGTTCAAATGGCAAAGATCCTCCTCTCGAGCAAATTGGACAAGGACATTTTCGACAATAAATTATGTTCCCGATAAGAGTATAAAAAGCAAGTTATTCCGTGATTAAAATACTTTAGCCGGTTTTCAACCATTCGAAAGAATTATAGATGAATGATAGAGGACATCTTATTAAGGGGTATTAATTGGGTAGAATTGAATGGAATAATTTTATTTTGAAAAAGTTTAAATTTTTTAAAATTTCAATTATATTTTTAATTCTTATTCTAAAATCAAAAGTTCAGAATTTCTTAAAATTTTGACATAACTTCCAACATTTATGAAAAATTAGTTAATTAATTGTGATTTTTGATCTAAGTTGAAATTAATATCTTTTTATTATAAAGTATTAAAAGTTCAAACGTTATCTTAAGCTGAAATTGATTGAAAGTATACTTCAAATATATAAACACAAAAGTACAAATACTATATAAATATCAGTGTTCTAAAAGGCAATATAAATACATAAAGCGCCTAGGAGGGGAATAGGCGGTCGTTTTTTCAATATTTTTTATACAATACTTGTATAACGTAAAGGTAAGTGAATTGTAATTATTAAGTCCACTGTCTAAAATAAAATTGAATATAAGTTCACATCCAATTAAATTATCAATATTTTTCGAGCTGCAACAACAACAACAATAGTAGCGGCAACAATAATAAAGTTAGTGAAAAGAAAATGCAACAATAAAAGAAAAATAAGAAGAAGGTAAGGTAGAATGGTGAATTTGTAATTATATTCTTCTACGTTTTCTAATGATTGTTGTTGCTAATTAAGATTTGGTTTCAATCGGGGAAATAAAAGATGACTTTGCTAATAATTGTTGATTGATTGTATCCGTTTTCTTAAACGGTAAATTTTAACAAAAAGAGAAATAGGCAACTCGATTAATTCAGCATCTAGTCCCAATTCATCTGCCTAGCCTATCTGGTCCCAGCCCAACTCGCCTAGATTGATTACTTAGGCGTTCGCCTAAATCCGCCCAATTCATCCTGGCGTCTAAACATCGGCCTAAGCACTAATTAGGGTGCCCTAACACCACCTAGGTGGTAGTTTATCCCGTCTTTTAGAACAATGATAAATATAACATCACTAAATTTAGAAATATTATATATATATATATATATATTATACACTAAATAATGTGTTTTTGGAATTTGAATATATTTTTCAATTATATTCCAATTTTCTTTGGAAACCAAAAATTTTAAAATCAAAAATGCTATATCTCTTACCAAATTTGGAACATATTTCAATTTTTTTTCCTGACAATTGATTTCAAAACACTCCTAATACATGTAGTTGTTTTGCAGAATTGGGGCACGTAGGCTACTGCGCTGGGTTTGTTTTAAGTGTGGAGGGAGGGGGTGTTGCTGCCGTAGAGTGTGCATGAGTGATAAATGAGATTGCAAGCATGGTAAAAAAAAGTAAATACCATTAATGACCACTAAATTTCATTTAGTTACAATCGAACCATTAAATTTTTAAAAAGTACTGTCAGTGACCACTCCGTCAAATCTCACCGTTAGTTTTTCCGTTAGTTTTTAACGGAACAAAGTCATGTGCAAAATGTTAGGGGCATTTAAGTCATTTTTTTTTTTTTTTTTTTTTCTGTTTTTGTCTTTTCCCATTTTCCTTTTCGTTTCTTTCTTTCTTCTTCTTATTCTTCCTCCGAATTTCTTCTTCTTCTTCCGCCATTCTTCCTTTTTTTTTTCTGTCCCTACCCCTCATCGTCATCTTCGCCACCACCGATAATGCACCCCCCACATATCATGAACTCCAGTCCTCTCTCTTTTTTCTAAAATCTCCACCTAAAAATAATATTTCAGTTGTCGATGCCGATGATGGTTGGCATCTACAACCTGGCTCTGTCAGGTCAACAATAACAACATAGCCTTTCTTGAAGAAACCCCCAATCATCTTCTTCATTGCCATCGGGCCAACAAAATCATCTTATTTCAAGTCTAACTCGGATTGTATACAAAGAAACTCTAGGTGGTCCATCGGAATCGGATCTAAACTTGCCCTTATTTGTTGTCGCTATTTTTCTATATTCCAATTACACCACCTACCCTGCCACCACATAAAAGAGAAAAGAGTGCATAACTTAGACAAATTTATCCCACCCACACGTACATATTAGGAAAAAAGAGGAAATACATTCTAAGTTCTAGTGACATGTACTTTTCACTTCTGCTTGGAAAGAAGTTGGTTTTTAATTATTCTCTCTTTCAAGGAGGTTGTGAGTTCTGATTATTCTCCCTTACGACTGTGAGTTCAGATTACTCTTTCTTTTGGAATTTGTCTTCCTATTTTGGGGTGGGAATGGGTGTGAGTTCTGATCATTTTGGGGTGGGGACGGAGGAAGAAGAAGAAGAAGAAGAGTGGAAGAAGAAGAAAGAAAGAAAAGAAAAGGAAAAAGGGAAAAGAACAAAAGAGAAAAGAGAAGAGAGAAGAGAAAAAAAAAAGAAAGGAAAATGACTTAAATGCCTCTAACATTTTGCGCATGACTTGGTTCGGTTAAAAATTAACGGTGAGAATTGACGGAGTGGTCACTAGCCGTACTTTTTAAAAGTTTAATGGTTCGATTGTAAATAAATGAAGTTCAATGACTATTGGTAAAATTTGTCAATAGTTCAATGGTCATTGATAGTATTTACTCTAGTAAAAAAATATGCTATTTTGTAGTGTATTATATTACATTGTGTTTGATTAGTGACGAAGGTTGCATGAGTGACAACTTAGCAAGAAAAATAATATTTTGAAAATGCATTGAATTTTGCGGATGCGAAGAAAAAGAAAATTGTACTTTACTTTTTGCGTATTTTTAGATTTTAAGGTAAATTACTTCTACATGAAAAAAATTAATATATATTTTTATTTATACACAACGGAACATACAAAAAAATTAATATTATTAATGTAAAGAACAATTTGTGTCATAAACTTGAAATGTCAAAAATACCGGTAGCTAATTTATTTATAATACGAATAAACTAGTTTTTAATCCGTGCGATGCACGGGTAATTGTTATTATCGCACATTTGATATTATTCATTAAATCGTTTTTTCAATATATATAATATACAATTCTATCTTTCTTCAATTCGCGTTAAAACAAGAGCAATTTTATTATATTTTGTAATTTTACCGATGCAACAATCCTGTGACCTGTGCTATGCACTTGAAACTTATAATTATTTTATGGTACTTTAATAGAAGTATGCATATATTATTCTTAAAATAGATATTGATAAATTCACAAGTGGGGAGGCTGAACATTTGAGTAGAAAATTAAAATTAGGCAATTAATATGAATTTACTTAAACAAATGCTAGCCATCATGATACAATCAAAATTCTACAATGATTATACTGTAATTCTACTGAATAGGATACCGAGATGATGCTCCACAATTTTCTTCAATCAAAATTTTATTTTGAAATAGCAAAGCAATATATAGGACTGGAGAACTCGAGGAATGGCCTAACTTCATAGTGACATATATATTAACCCATACAAAAATATATAACCACTTCAAATTTGGCCTAAAAGTGCAGGTAAGAGAGTTCGGGTACGTTAAAGCGTCCGTTAGTTATACTCAATGGCAAATGATTTTTTAAGTTGTTTGATCTCCCTAATTAAGATAGAGGAAATTCTAGGCATGAATGTTATACGGAACTCGAATTAGTATCCATTAATTTTTTCATTCTAAATGGCACATATCAATATTGAATATAAAAACTTCTTGGTCGTAAGGTAAAGCTACGCAGAAACCATATATGAACCACCATATGTAAGAGAAGGCTGCCAAGAGTTCATTTCATAATTTCCTGAAAGATTGGGGCGTTAATGTACTCAAATTAAAGAAAGCCTGACGTCAGCTTGTTTTAATTTTTTTTTAAAAATAAATAAATTAAGTGAATGTAGGGGTGTGCAAAATTCAATTCAATCCAATCCGCTCAAACCGACCAGTCCGATCCAATCTAATCTTGATGATTCGGTGAAACTAGTGGGTTGGATTGCTTTGCGTTTTAGAAAACCAATTAAACATTAGATCGGTTTAGTTATCACCTTAGTGAAACCAATATCAAACCAATCAAATCTAATCTTAATTAAAAATGACACTAGTCCTTACGTAATTGATTATTATTATATACTAAGTTATTAATATAGACCGCGTACACCTTGTTATTGATACATATATAAAAAAAAGCCAAATAAGTAAATCATACTTTATTTTTCTTTTATTTTACTGATGAATTAGACTATAATATAGAATGGCTTAATTTACTGTTTTATTTTAATAATGAAGATAACTTTTTATTTATATTATCTTGATCCTTGTGAATTTTTATTTTCTTTTAGACAATATCTTTGTGAAGTCGATTAGATTTGTTTTGCTTGTTATTTAAACTTAAATAATCTTTACAAAAAAGATATTGGTTTTGAACCAATCTAATCCAATGTCAAATGGGATCGGATTGGATTGGATTTTGAATTCAAGTCGGATTGTATCGGATTATAAGATATAAAATCATGTTAGATTGGATTGGTTGGTGAATTGTAATAAATATATTGATTTCGAACCGATGCACACCCCTAAGAGAATGTGTGTTATTCCATAATGTCAAGTTAAAAGATACATGTTTCTTACATACTTTAATTTAGTAAATATGGATATCTTGATAAGTTAAAAATGGACCTTTCTAGAAAAGTAAATAGACTCATTTTTGTTCACAATACTTTGTTTAACACGAAGGGAATAGTTACATTGGGGCTCGTGGCCAATAAACTAAATCAACTCGATACATTTTTCCTTTTGATTAATTGTTGGAATTGTGTATTAAACAGATTAAAAATTCTCTTTTTCTTAAATTTGGAAGCTTAAGAACCTTGTGTAAAAACTAATATACAATACAGAGCATACAAATGGAAATCCAAATCAAATGTACAATACAAAGCATACAAATAGAAATCAATATAATAAGGGTTATTTGGTCTTTGGTCCCCATTATTTAGGCCATTACTGGCTTTGGTACTCAAAACTGTGCATAATGCACCTTTGATACCCATTTTGGACGGTTTCCATCCTTTGACCCAAAGTTCCGTTTGTTGATCCAAAATTTAATGTAAACTTTCTAAATTGTCCTCCCATTACAAGCGAATAAACGATGATAAAACTGAATTATTTTTTTGGTTATACCCTAATTATTTTGTATAATTAACAAGTTATCAACAAACTAGCTTAAAATCTGTTGAAATATAACACCATCACCCAGTCTCCCTCCCCCTTTAATGGCATGCTCATTCTTATACCCCCAATCATCATTGACACCGGCCTCCCTGTATCAGTCATCATCGCCGCTTCCTCTACCACTAAAAAACCAGTCCTCCACCTCGATCCCCACCCTTTATATGGCAGCCACTTCTCCTCCCTTCCTCCACGACTTCACCTCATTTATTCACTCCTAATCTTAACCAAAACCTATTCAATCTTGTCAATTTGACAGCTCCGATTACTCCACCGTCGATTTCATCGTCCGGTCGATGTACTCTGATGTCGAGATCGTCTTTCACTCTTTTGAACCTGTCGAGTTATCTTGAAAGTTTAACCTAGATCTGGCCGGACCTAGGGTTTTGTTCTGTGCCGATTCGATCATCGACCTAATGTTGAAATAAGGACCGTTGACCTAGTGTGATATTTAAAGATCGGAGTTTGAAGTATAGTGAAAAGAATCAGTTGATGAGTTTTTTTAAGCTTGTTCAAGGACACCTTGAATCAGTTGGATCTGATAGTGATGCTAAGAAGATTTCAGATGAGGATTTGGAAAAGCCTTTTGTCGAGTTTTTGAACAAAATGAGATTGTCGGTGAAGTTAAAATCATACACATCGAATTGCTTATCGTTCTCTCTTTGTTAGTGAATTATCATTTGCTTTTATTACTTTTTTAATTTATTGAGCTTGCAGAATTATGTGTTTTGTAGGTTAGGTGTTCTTGTACAAAATCTCTTATGTTAAAATTGTATGCACCAAATTGCCTATTGCTTTCTCTGTGTTTGTGAATTGTCATTGTTTCCGTTTCTCTTTGATTTATTGAACTTGTGAAATTATGTTTTTTTTAAGGTTAGATGTTTATGTACAAGCTCTTATGTTTGTTAAAGGAGGGAATTCGGAACTTCGACTTTGAATTATGAGGAAGGCTAATTTCTTTTATATCATTAGAGGAAGTTGGATCTTGACAAATTTCTTTTTGCATAGTAGGCTCTAAATTGCTTGAGAGCATCGTGTTCTGCATTAAGTCTATATATTTATATATCGTATGATATTATTGTTTCTTTTTTTGTTAATTTTACGATTAGCCATGAATTATACCACCATTAGGTTATGGGAAAGAAAGAAACAAAATGCTAAGAATAAAATACTTCGTTACACTTTCCTTTTCCTTTATTCCTTATAGGCAATTTTTGTATTTAAGCATATGAAGACTGTAATTTAGTTCACCAAAAAGTAGTGAATCGAAGGCCATTTATAAACAAGATAACTTCCTTTTGAGGATTTCTTTGGTCTCTGTAATGTTTCTTACACCTTTACATATTACTGGACTGAAGTCTCTGCCTGAGCTTGTGACCCTTCTTGCGATACCCATACATAAATTTGTGTGTTTTGTCTACATGAATATATATCCTTTTGGAAGGGTTATTAGTACCCTAAACCTACAATACACAAAACGTGTAATAGGAGGGCAGTTTAGGTAGTTTACATTAAATTTTGGATCAACAAATGGAACTTTGGGTCAAAGGATGGAAACCGTCCAAAATGGGTGCCAAAGGTGCATTATGCACAATTTTGGGTACCAAAGCCAATAAAGGCCTAAATAATGGGGGTCAAAAGCCAAATAACCCTATAATAAAGCCATTAATTAGATGCATGTATCAGTTAAATCCATTAATTAAGGGAGCATAAACACATATAATAAAGCACGAAAATTGGAAAAGCTATACCTCATCACAAAAGTTGTTTATAACTACAATTTTTGCAAATATTTCACATGAATGCAAAGTACAAACCAAAGATAATTAGTATTTTTATAGTTATACTCTACTCATAATTACATATTTCAACTTTTTTATATTAAAATGAATAAAGAAAAATTGTTTACTTGTCGATGAATTTGTTATATTTGTGTTTCTATATGTTGATTTGTTAAAGGATCCATATCTCATTGAAATGAACAATCCTTTCCAAATAATTTCGTTATAATAATTTGTTTACAAATGCAAAAAGAAAAGGGTTAGAAACAGATACAAAAGATTAAAGATAATTGAAGAAAAAATAGAAGTATGGCCGAGAACATGTAACCTAAAAATCAAGGACTAAAGGAAGATGGAAGAAACTTTAAAAGGTTTGATATAAAGAGAAGAGGATAAAGAGGTAGTTGGGACACAAAGAACGTACAGTTGGGATACAAAGAACGTACAGTTGGTAGGGGAAAAAAGAAGGCCAGAATAGAAGGACGATGATAAATATAAGTTTACGAATTGGGTTTAACGATAAATAGTGTAATTAAAAGGGTATGATGAAGGCACTTTCTCCCTAATAATTATATGTAAATGTAATAGATATGTAAAGATATTTGATAAGATATGTCATTAACAAAGTTTTCTAAAAACTTCAAAATTTATGGCACATATAAATAAAGTATCCTAAAATAGAATAAAAATGTTATATTGTATTGGAGCGATAATAGATATTATCACGAGGCAATTGGGCATAACAGTCCATTCCAATAATAACATAATTATGAATGATACTTACAAATTAGGAATATAAATTAAAGATATTGTACAAAAAACGGAGAATAACAAAATTCATGGTGCTAAAACAAATTTAGCACCCATCCAATGCTACACATCAAGGTGCTAAAATAGATTTAGCATCAATTCTCTACAAACAAAATAACTACTTACATAGTACTAAAACATATTTAGTATCACTTTTGTCCAAAGTAACTAATTATATGGTGCTAAAATAGTTTTAGCATCAATTGTCTAACACTAAAATAGTGTTAAAAGGTTTTAGCACCACATGTGAACACATATAACTAAACTGAATGTGCTAAAAAGGTTTAGCACCACAGGTGAACACATATAACTAAATTAAATGTGCTAAAACAAATTTAATACCCATCAAATGCTACACATCAATGTGTTACAAGATATTTAATACCAATTTTCTAAAATATAGTAACTTTTTATATGGTGTTAAAACAGATTTAACATTAATAGAAAACAAAGAATAACGAAATTCAAAAGTGTTAAAATAGATTTAACACTCATCCAATGCTATACATCAAGGTATTAAAACAGATTTAGCACCCATCAAATACTATAAAATTTTATATGGACGCAATGGAAGTATATTTATTACTTGCGCAGATCTGTTACTTTTGAAAACCTAGAAATCAATGGAGACAATAAAAAATAATGAAATATATTAAGTTAAATAAAATTCAATTAAATGAAGAAGGGGGCGGGGATAAAAAAAATAAACCTTTGACGTGGTGCTGTGGTTAAAAAAAGAGGAGTTGGAGTTAGCGATAGCTTAAGTAGCAAGTGACAACGTCGACAAGGAGTCATCATTGGAAGATTGATGATGATGATGATTGTATGCAGAAGAATTTTCCTTGAAGGTGGATGATGACGTTGTGATTCCCCCTCTTTACTTCTATATGCCATTTCTCGATATATACATATATATGGAGAGAGTCAACTATGACCATAGCACCGCCACCACTAAATGTGCGATTTACACACTTCTACGGGCAGAGAGAGAATAATATGTGTTTTTTTATAATTAGAATATATGATATATCAAAGTATTTTTATCTATTAACATTTATCATTTTCTTTAAAATAAATTAATATTATGAAAAGTGTTTTTATTATAAAACCAAATTATGAAATTAGTATTACTTCCCTTTATTAAATATAAATTAGTCCTTACAGTTATAAAGTATTACAGAGCGAGACCCTATAACCCATTATCTCCATTATCATATACATACGCATTTTGTATTACAATTTTATTTCAAATATATACAAGCATTTTTTTCCTTTTCTGAACCAACATAATATGTATTACAATTTTTTTTTCAAACAAATACAAGCATTTTTTTTGAAAAAACATAACAACATAATCTATATTAATATATAAAGTCGAATCAATTTTAATCACCGTAAAACTATGTTAAACTTTTAGATTATGATTTTTAATGAACAGTTAAATTTGGACAAAAATGAAACTCAACTCAAGCTTAGTAGTACCATAACCAAAATTTTTGACTTTGCATCCCATGTTTTCCCTATATTTTGACTTTGTACCAACCATTTTCTTTTCTTTAACTTTCGATCACATCGTAAGTGAATTCCATTAGTTAATGTTAAGTCATTTTTTTTCTTGACCAAAATGCCATTATGGCTTCTCACTCGATATTTATTTTCATTTGTGTATTCACCCTATATTTCAAAAGATAATATAAAATGTCTTCATTGCAACTTAAAAATGATTATTATATGTTAGTAAAATATGTTATATTTACACATGCATACACATGTAAATATATACAATAATACTTGTGTCAAACACTGCCATTTCATGAACACGTGTACAACACATCTTTTCACGTATCTATACATAAAAATATATGTGTAGAAATGCGCATATATATAGTAGAATGGTAGGTACTTCTTTAAATTAATATATCTTTAGGATTCGAATTAGTTATTTAATTATGTTTATATAATGTTAAAAAGATTAAGTGTTCAATTTGAGAATTTTTTTAGAACTAAAACTATTTATTTTGATTTTTTAAGTAACATAGAATATTCGTTATTGTGTGTATATGTATACCGTAATAAGATACACCACACTATTGTTTACCTCAAATTAGTAAGAATATTAAGTACTTATCATATTAATCAATGTATATATAGTTAATATAACGATATTTGACAAATTATTGCCCTAAAAATGTACAAATTTAGAGAGGTAACCACCATAACCTATAGTAATACCTACAATTCCACTACTCTCTCTATATATATATATTAGCTAACCCACTTCCAATAAATTTTTTTGATGAAAATCATTTCCACAAGGTTTTGTCAAAAAAACTCATCTATTTACCCCCTAAAAAAGCCCAATTTGTAAGGATTACAAAAAATGCTTTATATATATATATATATATATATATATATATATATATAATTATATATGTTTTAAATAATATTGTATACTATTGATTACTTTGAGTGTAAAAGTGGACATAAATCAAATTAATACCAAACATTTCATAAGACTAGGTGGTGTTTGGTGGCTCACTTTTTTTTTTCTTCAAATTTTAAAAACTCAACTCAAAATCAACTCTACTTTTACACTCCTCAAAATTTATTTCACTTTACTTTCTCTCTTTAAAAAAACTTTTAAAACACCATAACTTTAAATTCAAAAATTAAAATTAAATAAAAAATATATATTTAAAACATATACTCATCGAGATCTATAAAATAAGATTCATTGTGACTATTTTTTGAAATTTTTTTATGAGATTTTTAGTTGGTTGAAAAAAACTCAAAAAAAAACCAAATCTACTTTTCAACATATTTCAAAATTCTACCAAACACTATCTTTTTAAAATTTGAAGAAAAAAAAAAGAGAGGCACCAAACACCACCTTAATATTCAAATCAAATTAATACTAATGAATATAAAGTAGACATAAATTGATCTAAAGCATCTTAGATAAATAATGATATAGAGTTCTGAATCATGTATAAAATTGAAAGTAATTAATCACATATTTTAATACATAGACATTATAGTGTGTAAAAAAAACCTTGTAAGAGATCCACAAATATTACAAAATATATGTACATAAACACAAATATAACATATTTTACCAGAAATGTGCTTGTAATAATCTGTATTTAAGAAGTTTCAATTTTTGAAATATAGGGTGTAAAGACAAATAGAAAGTAAAAATACAAGATGGGAAGCCATTAGGGTATTTTGGTCGAGAAAAAAGTATCATAACATCAACAAATGAAATTTATTAACAATCGGGTGAAATTTCAAAGAAAATAATATATATGTGGGGGCAAACTCTAATTACAGGATAAAAGATGCGGTGAAAAATCGAAATCGAAATCAAAATCCAAATTTCAGTTTGATGTTTGTACTATTTTAGAACTTCATATTTAAAAGTATCACAAAGGTAAACTTTGGGGGTGTTACATGTAATTAAGTATAAACACTCCAACATCACTCTCTCCTCTAATCTCACTCGCCTCTTCGGTCTTTCTCTCTCTATATCGGCTTTGTCGCCTTGACTAAAACCCTAACGTTCTCCGATCCCCTGTCTCTCGAATCTGATTAAAAAAGAAAAATCCAAGTCGATCGAGTTACTTGAATTTTACGAAGAAGACTGTTTAGTGGAAAATAAATCGAGGGATTTAAAGTATGAAAGAGAGGAAATCATCAGTTAAATCCAACTCCCAATCCCAGCAACATCAGAACGGTCACTTATCTCCCTTCAAGCTTGCCAAATTGCTTGATCGCGAGGCCTCTTGGGATAAGGTCTGTCTCTGTATTTTCTTATTTCTATAAGTTTTACCCACTGTAAATTTTGTTGACTTTGGATAATTTCTCTGTTCAATTCGATAATGAGTTTCTCTTCATTAAATGAAAAAACAGTTCATCATATCTCTGTGAGTGAATTCTGATGTATATAGTACCCTCATATTAAAATTATGGCTCAAAATATCAGCCCTGAAACATTTTTACGGGTGCGGTTCAGCGGTTGAATGCTAAATGCGGAATATTGAATGCTAAATGCTGAATTCAAGCTCCAAAGATCCTCTTTCTTTTTATTCTGAATGAGCCTTTGAATAGTAAGTGTTGGTCTAAATCGAAGTTTTAAATCCAGCATTCAGTGATATTAATATCTCTTAATCCTGAATGCTTAATCATAAAAAGAATGGCCGTTAATCTTTTAATGATTTAAAAAGCAAACAACTTATTGGACATCTGAATAATTAAAACTCTCCCACTAAGTATTCAAAGGCAAAATCAAACAACCCCTAAGGATATAATCTTCTTTGTAACGCTTTGTTTAGTCTTTAATAAAAGCGTTTTGTTTCTAATAAAAAAAATACACATCTAAGAAGTTGGCATGTCCACGTTATAATCATAGTGCTGATATTGCAGACCACCTACTCTCCTCGAACACTCTTTGACACGCTAGGATAGACTGTTTTGTCGAATTACATCAACGGGAATTGAACCCTTGACCCAACCCGCCAAAACCTAATGCCAGCCAACACTTCAACTGTGCTACAAGGCTATTGGCGACATGCCAGGATAGATTTTGGCGTACGTTCTTTACATTAAAGCAAAACTTTGATGATAGACTGAATGGAACAGGTTGTTGGATTTTGTGGGAGGACGAAAAATCAAGTATTTTATGGTGTGAGGGTAGGATAGGATAGGATGGGATAGTGTTTGGTCTCATACATAATGTTGCCGCAATTCAATTGGGACCTAACAGCTTTCACCACTACCTTTCTCTGTAAAGTATTGCTTTCCCTCGAATATTACGACAACCATTTGTTGGAGTATAGCTAAATTTTGAACCTTTTTATGCTCACTCTCCCTTTGCTTAACCTAGAGTACACTGCATACCTCCTCACAAGTTAGTATTTTTTGTCACTACTTTCATTTTGTGCTTCTCTCCATGGTTTGTTCCTTGTACTCTAATGTGTATTTGATGATTGAAAGGAGAGAAGGAACTAAGTAGGTTTTGCTTCCAAATTAATGCGGTGGACGGTGGTGCCTAATATGATCATTGGTATCTTTCTCCATAGCAATTTTTCATTTTTGCTCACCCTCAGTTTCACTTTCTTGAGATCCCAATTATTTGTTTAGGCTTAATCTATCTTCCTTTACCTCATTATGCTTCTCTCTATGGCATGTTCCTCCTATTCTCATGTATTATATGGTTGAAAGGCGTGAAAGAAATTAAGTGGATTTTGCTTCCAAATTAACGGTTCCTAATCATATTCAAGGCTCTCAAGTGGGACATGTCTCTCATTCTCCACTTCTACATCCTTGTTAGGACTTTGAAGTTTGAACTATGAATGATGCCTTCATTTTCTTCATTCTTTCTTTCAAAGCCTTGTGTTTATTTCAGTTAGTTTTGTTACGTAGTGAGCTATCATAGAAGTGGCTCTATGTTCTTCCTCTTTGTTATGGTAGAATTAAATGACAAATACGAGTTGTTGATCATGGAAAGAGATTACTACCTTATGGGCTTTGTTTGCATATGTTAGGCACCATCTCTCTCAAAAGCTTAAGCTGTTAGTGGAAGAAACCGCAATGAATAGCATGCTTAACACCCTCCCTCACGTGCGACCCCATACTCGCACGCGGAGCACAGACAGGAACATAATTATACAGGCAGACAGGCACTTGGACAAATTCAGGATTAACATATGGGGGATGGAGGTGCCAAGGCTTCGAACCTTGGACTTCCCAGGAAACCAAGCTTAGATATCATGTTAGGAACTATCTCTCCCAAAAGCTGAAGTTGTTAAGAGAAGGAACCGCAATGAATATCATGCTTAACAACATAAAATGATTTTAGTTCAGTTTTGGTTCATTGTGGTTCATTTTAGGAAATTGTTATAACATGTGACCACGAAATACCCAGTATGGAAAAAGGTAATTGTATAGTATATTGTGCATTTTCTGGTGCTTGTAGTTGTATGTACCTTGTTCCATACTGGTTCCTTCATTTAAAGCTGTAAGTGGTCATTCATTCCCTTAGTAGGGATGTAAACAGAGTGAAGACGGAGAGGATATTATAGTATACATTATCCTTATCCTTTTTGATTGAACAATTCAAATCCTTATCCATATCCCTTCAGATATTAAGCTCAACTATTCTTATTCATATCCTATTGGAATATACGGATTCGGATAACATGCGCATCCCTTTGATAAAACATTTAATTTCCTTCTTTCTAACTATTGTTTGAATTTCTCATCAGGGAATTTGCAATTTAATTTTAGTCAATGATTGCTGCATTTCTGTTATTCCAGGATCAATTGGGAGATGTACTGCATTGGATTCGTCAAGTTGTGGCTGTTGTATTTGGGTTAATATGTGGTTCCATTCCGTTGGTTGGTGGTATTTGGATTCTCTTGTAAGTTAATACTTGTTTAACCTTTACTTAAAAGTATTAATGAGAGTATGTTTTCTCAATTCTACTACCATTCCCCCTTAATACTCTTCGAATTATTTTATTTTTGCTTTTAAATATGTGAGTACCACTTTGACATTCGTACTTCCAAGTAAACACTAATTTCAACCTAGCCAATGGTCCATAATACAACTTATTTTTCATTGTGAGATTTGGTAAATGGATTATGTATATATTTCCAAAAAGGAGATGGGACTCTAAGTTTGAGGCATTCATGGAAAGAAAGTGGGACGCTTTAATTGAGACAAAAGAGCATTGCTTATGTAAATCATGTTTACTCTCTTTCCCGTGACCTCGTGGATATGTGGATTGGAGGCTAAAGAAGGACTCTCTCTCTACCCCCTATTGTTTCACTAGTAGCACCTCCTTTTCATACCAATACTATCAGATTACTGCCTTCTACAGAACGTATATCAAAGTAATATGTATTTATCCGTGAGAGATTTGAACGAATTCCGGTTGGATATACAAGTTGGAGAAAGTTTATATGAGAGAATTCGTGATTTCCTGAGAACGAAGAAACATGTTGTGGTCCCATACCCTTTTATTGAAGTTGATATCAAAGTAGTATGTATTTAACTATTACGCTTATAAGGGAGTTATTAATTATGCTGGTCATACATAATCGTATACCCCCACATCATATTTGCTTATTTAAACTTGAAACTCTTACAATTGGCTTGTGGTGATAATTTTGGTTTCTGCAGGTATCTGGTTATTTCCTCCTTGATCATTTACGGGTACTACGCAATGATATTAGAGATTGATGAAGAAGATTTTGGCGGCCATGGAGCTCTTCTCCAAGAGGGCCTTTTCGCTTCTATCACTCTCTTTCTGGTATTTACCTATTTAATCATCTTTTTACTTGAAGCGGTGTGGTAGTGGGGTCCCTTGTGTCTTAATCACTTGGGGACAAAAAGGACAATTGTGGGACCAGATCAACTCTGTGTCGTCTCCTCATCAAGGCTTGTCCAAAGATACATAGGGCCCTGCACAAAAAATTGAAACAGGGGACATTTTTCACGTATATAACATGTTTCTTAGGCCCTATTTTGATCTCGTGTTTAGGATTTTGGATCATTTGCATAAGTTATAAAATCTATATTGCATCAATGAGAACATGACATAGAGGTGATGGGTGCCGTATGCCTCAATTGTGGGGGACAGAACGATATGTCCAGGACCACATTAAATTTTTTGTTGTCTCATTGGGCGGAAGTATCATGTGTTAGTGTCCATCCACGTGCTCCGGAATAACCTAATATTTTCTCGGTCTTTACGCCGTCTTTTTTAACTTGTGTTTTTGGTGTTCAGCTTGTGTGGACTCTAGTTTACAGCTTGGCACACTTCTGATTGGCTACTCGGTCACTATCTCCATCTCTCACCTCTGAGAGTGATATGCTAGTTGATTTGTATGAGGCGCTTAACTTCGGGAAGGCTGAGTTCAGTATGTGATAATCCCCATTGGTTTTTCTTTCTTCTTTTTCGTTTTTAAATTCTTATTCATGTACACGCGAAACGTACCTTCGACATGTACCACAAGACCCATAAATATATGTATTGTACAAGAGCAGTGGAACTTATGTTCTTCCCAAATCCAATAAATTGGGACTCAAACACTACTTTTCTTTCTTAACTAGGAAAAACAAGTACGCCTTTTCGCTTCCTTGCCCATTTAATAATTTTTTGTAGGTCACAGAAGGGTTTGATTCAAGCTTCTTTTAAATCCTTTGGTATTTGTGGCACATGATTCCTTGTTTGGTTTGTAATAATATTTTGGATAGGCTGTATTCACTCCCAGTAGTTTGTTGGATTAATGGATTTTCAATTGCAGTGAACGGAAGTTAGTTTAAATCAAAGTTTTTTGTGTAAATGCTCGTGTCTAAGTTTTTTCCTTTGTTCTGAAACATTTGAAATTTGATCCGATTTTGTTCTATTCCTGGTATGAGGTGTGGCATCAAGAAAATGAATTGGAAGGGCTCCACCCAAAATGTTTTCCATCGGAAGGAGCCCCTTGTGCCCATACCCTCGTTTCAAATATGCAATATCCCAATATTCAGAAGAAAAGTTGTGGCATAATTGGAAAATATTTCTATTAAAAAATACTCTCTGCACCTAGGTTAATTGTTCCACTCTGGCTTTAGTTCTTGTTAAGGATACAACTTGTTTTTTGTTGTAAAGTTTGATACATTGATTATGTACAGGAAAGAGATAGTACTGTTAATTTGACAGAGAGATCCTAAACAAGAAGTGAGATTATTATTTGTTTGAGATGGGTCAGTAAAGTTAATTAGTAATGAAATTACACTGAGTTCCAGTTTTGAAACAAATTGCATATCTATGAAACTGGGAAATTATTTGAATTTTCTGAATTGAGCCCTTAGTTTGAATTTTCCAAATAGTACGTAGGTGAATTCTACTGTCTAATTCTGTAAACAAGGCCTTCAATAGAGTCAAGTTTTATTTTTTTTCACAATTCATTCATCAGTTTTCTTAATAAATATTAATATTTCCCTTACAAAAATGAATTGGGTGATGTTATAGGCATCCCGGTTTTTTAGTCAAAACATCAATGTAGCTTTACTACCACAATTTAAAAATTATTGATCACAGCACTCATTGGGTAACATCCCAAATTTAAGTACCAAGACTTGACATTCGGTAAATTTTGGCTAAGTCAATTTTTAGAAATATTCGGTGTCTTGTTGCCAAATTTCGACATTCGATTCAGTAACTTTTCACCGACTTGACGTTGGGCAAACTTTGGCCGAGTCAATTTTTAAAAATATTTCACTGACATTTGATCTTGGCAAAAAGTTATCGAATTTTAATCTCTAACTCAGTAAACTACTACAAAATGCTGACCTTTAAGTCGACAACTGATTACCGACTTGTATGTTATATATTAGGGTAACCAACCCCTAATTTGTAGCCAGAACACCAAATGGTTAATATTTTGATTACTCTTAAAAAAATAACCTTGTTTCAAATTTGTGGTGTTCTAACTACAAAAGAGAAGTATATATAACATCACCCAAATGAATTTACTACAGGGAAGGAAACCAAAATTTCAATTATTTACAACTCGAAGATTGCTTTAATTTGTGTTGCTGTCACCTTATTTTACTGGCCCAGACTTTATCTATGCATAAAGGAATGAAATTGCCAAATCAAACACGTAGTACATTACTCATAAAATTTTGCATTAATTTGGAAGCCTTCTGAATACTTTTTCTGCTTTGACATTTCAGAATACCACAATAAACCCCTTTTTCAGTTTCACCAATAAGCAGCAATAATGCCTACGACTTGAAAACCTTTCGACATATTGTTCTTTCTTAAAATGAAAAATTACTAATTTCCCATATAAAACTTACTCCATAGTGGATTTGGATCAAGTGATTTGACTAATCACGAGAATTATACTTGATACTAATTTTAGATTCAACCGAACAAGGAATAATTGTCCATTTGGCTTGAGTTTATGTTCTCTCCTGGAAAGAGGAATTGTTTATTTCACATACAAAGTTTGTTCGACATTCAAAGGAATAAGACGGTGCAAATGACGTACGCAAACAAATAGAGATCTAATAAACACAAACTCAGCATCAGATGGTGAAAATGAGATAAAACTTATTTCTAACATGCAAGAACGACTCCAACATTAGTTAGTTAAAACCACAGTAATTATAGGGAAAATAGAAAATATGGGGTCTCAAAGTTAACTACAGAGTTGAAGAAAATAAAATATTCAAACTCCCATTTGCCTACGATGAGGTTTATTACACACCAAATCCATCCAACAAATCTCTACCCATAGCTCCAAAGAACATAAAATTCCAGCAGTCAACAGGCCCCTGGTGTCAAAAGATAAAATACAAATCAGTTAGTCACATGTACCATCTATGAGCCGAGTTCCTGCACAAACAGATTAAAAGGAAAGCCTCTCGAGCTGTTTTCTATGCATCTGTATAGCATAACAAAGGGTACAACATGGCAGTATCCCAGAGACAATGGCCCCACATGTCTCTGAGTTGGGGATGTAGGTGGGCGCTTACCCACATCCCTCAACCTTTGGGAAATCTAAACATAGAGTTCAAACCCCCAACATTTTTGGGCTCCTGTGTGTCATACTAAATGGAAGAGAGACGAATAGCACACAAAATGCATGTGACTAGTAAAAACTAAGTCCTACCAGAAACTAGTTGAACGCATTTAGCTGACTAACTGTTGACAATCCAACAGCTGATACATCATTTTGTGTGTATAGAATTATTGGCTCACTCCCTAAGCCTACCTTGAACATGGAAGCATTCCGAAAACCTCGGGAAAAATTGCTCCTATGGGCTGTGGATAATATTAATTCTTATTTGTAATTTTTGGAAAACGAACATAATGTAGCGTTCCCATAAGAACCACCATTATGGAACAAACATAGAATCATAATGATGTAATTTATACACACGGATACGAAAATTTGAACAATCAAACGGGTTCCCACAGTGCAATGATGCCAAATCTTCTGGTCTCACCTGAAAACCCTACAGGTGGATTGAATTGCACTTATTTCGGTGGAAAACTGCCTATCCTCGATAGTATTTGATTACATTGATTCTTGTAAGGGAATCAATTTCCTAGGTAACAAGTTTTAGCTTAAGTTACTCCCTTTCAATAGAAACCCAAAACCACCTTCCCATTAATAAATCGTTGCTTTCCTTGGAAACAATCCATCTAGAACAATTCCAAGGAATCCAATTATTTTCCATCTAGGTGTGTGTGTGTTTTGTATGATGTAGAGTCTAGGTAGGTGTTTTGGTCTGTTGTGTTGGGATTGAGTTTGTTTGGGTGGTGTTGATTGTATCCCCCCTCGTAAGCTTGCATAAAATTGGCAAAAAAAAAAGAAAAAGAAGAGAGAGAGAGAGAGAGAGAGAGAAGAAAGGGAATCGTGATAAATTAGAGACACAAAAGCTTTAATTGAAATAGAGAGCTAGGCTTGCGATTACATTCATCATAAATCTGTAGTAGTCTAGTCGAGCTATATCCAATTGAAGAAACACAAATAGATCCAATAAATACAAAAGCTACTAATCAAATATAATTTTAGAACCACCCTAGATTAATTAAGCATATTATTGAAAAAAACGATAAGATGAAATCCGAAACCCTAATCAATCAATTGATATAAATAAAAAGAAGGACATACCTTTTAAGGAAAGAGAGAGCGTATCTACTTTGAAGAAGAAGAAGAAGAAGGATTTTGTTTTTTGGGAAGAGCGTAATCGGGAGGAGAGTAGATAAGAGCGACGGCCATGGCTCCCGGAAGAACTGCGTATTTGGCCAGAACCGCCAGCTTTGCCACCAATGGCTCTCCCCTCATAAAACCTGCCATTGAAATAATAATAACCCTTTTTCTTTTCTTTTCTACACAAGAAGAAGAAGAAGAATGTGTAGATGATGATTGATTAATAGATTTTACCCTTTTGGCTAATGCCTTTTTCTCAGCTTAAGAATTTGACTGTGTGCCTTCTCGAAAACCAAAATGAGCTCATCTACCCTTTATTGCTTTTCCGATTAACCCCATACACCTTCTTTCTTCTTTTTTTAACTTATTTTTTTTGTGGAAAAATGTTGGTTTTTAGTTTAATATTTGGATAATCACATTACGGCAGCTTAAAAAAAATTGTACTGTACTCTATTTTGATAATATAAATAATTATTTTGATAATAAATAAAATTATTATATAAGCAATTATTTACATAGGATTTTTCAAAATAATTCTGACAAAAAAAGTATTGTTATATGTTATACTAACTATTTGTATAATCTGGTGACCACTCAAATAACTCTCATCAACGATGTTTATCTTTCATATTTTTTGATCGGTAAACATACTAGATTGTGAAAACAAAAATTGATATATCTATCCTAACTTCTTTAGGTGACGTACTTGTGAGATACACAATTTCTACCATTAATTTTCCATTTACAGAATAGTGATAATTTTTTGCCGTGAAAGAACAATAAAACAATAATGAGATTTTGTTGTTTTTTATCACTTGTAAAAAATGTGTACATATATATGTTCTTGCTGAAAAATATATTAACCTTTTTTGAAAAATACAAAATGGGTCCAGCAGCCCAAATAGTTACACATATCTACATACATAAGCTCCTCAGTAACTTAAGTAAGGCTACACCAAAAATTAACGCCATCCTCTGAAGTCCAAACTAAGAGCAGCCTAGATGATTTATCCGCACAGCTATTGTAACTATGAGTAACACTCAGCATTAATAGAACAATTCCACAATCTCCTGCGCAGACTATAGCATTCAAAATAAGCTGCAAACTCCAGAGTCAACAGAACATCTCGCTATAGGTGCGAGTATGATTTAAGTACATCAGCCTATATGTATGTAAAGAGAATGATTGGAACTTTAGCATACACGATGACGCTAAAAAATTGTTTTCTTTTAAGATAACTAGACGCGTGTGCTATACTATCTGCCTATGTGCACCTCACAATCTAGTTTAACATGAAAAATTGACAATGAATGATGTATTGGCTTGGTAAGAGGCTTCATTCTTTAACCTAAAGGTCAAGCTTTGCTACCTGCCTGCTTTATTTGAACGCAATACAAATGCAGGGGAAAAACTGAAAACACAAAAGGTGTCATAATTGTCAAGGGACACTTGTGGTTTATAATAACTTAAAGTAGAACACAGTTAAATTTGCAATATCAGTCATCTTTCATGTATATATAATCTCTCACATGGCTAATTCCTTCTTCCCCAACTACCTATTTGAAGACACTAAGAAGCACATCACATTCTGTGTTCCCATCCCATTTGCAAGCTATTTGTTCAATTTTTATTTGCGTTGGACCTTCAAACAGAAGAACACAAAGGTTTTGAGTACTTTTTTGGGCTGCCAATTTTTTTTTCATGGAAAATGCTTCAGATATCATATTTTCTCATCTATGGTGGTGTTTGATTACATAATTTTCAATGAAATCATTTCCCATTGTTCCATGTAATTCAAAACCACCTCCACCCTAGGTTCTTGTTTTCCATGTAAAATAATTCCAAAGAATTTGATTCTTTTCCACTTAAGCTGGTCAAACTTACCAGTAGATGAAGATAACTTTCTTACTCGTGTATATTTTGGAATTACCAATAATCCCCACAAGAACAAGAACCCTCCTTGAAGTGGTGAAAGCGACTACGATCTCTAACCACTATTTCTCTCTCAAAAATTCCAGAAATCAGCTTCATAGCACCATGACAATCATCACAAATCCTCAAATTCTTTACTATCCGAATAACCGTCCCCTTATCAGTTGCAATAAGTCCAAAAGCAACAGCCATCTTCTCGCTGTGAAAATATAGGGCCTTCTCCTTTTCCTCCTCCTCCACATCGAAAAACACCTCGTTTGTGCTAGAAACATGGCCTGCCATTTTCAAACGATTCGAAATCTCATCTATCATATAATGAATTTCCTTAGCCCGAGGATGAATCTTCTCCTCTACCCCAAATTCGTGTATCTCACCATTGATCTCAATTGAACTACACCCCCGTAATTTACCAACCCCTTTCTTGATCATCAAGTCCCTTACCCTCAAGACATCGTTCCACCTTCTTGCATTAGCATATATGTTCGACATAATCGCCAAGTAACCACCATCTTCGTGGTCCAATTCAATTAGGTGCTCAATAGCCACCTCAGCGAGATCAACGTTTTTATGTATTTTGCACGCACCAAGTAAGGCACCCCATACCCCAGTGTGGGGCGCCATAGGCATACTTTGAATTACCTCATAAGCTTCGTTTAGTAAACCGGCTCGACCAAGGAGATCAACCAAACAACCATAATGCTCTAGCTTAGGTCTCAGTCCTAGCTCTTTTGATATACTATCAAAGCACTTCTGTCCTTCATCCACCAATCCTGCGTGCACACATGCACATAAAACCCCGAGAATGGTTACATCATTGGGTCTGATTGCTTCATTTTTCATACGTTTAAAGAACTCCATGGTTTTTCTACTCTGACCATTCATCGAGAACCCCATTATCATCGCATTCCAAGCAACAACATCGCGTATTGGCATCTTGTCAAAGACATATTCAGCACTCTCTAAGTCACCACACTTTGAATACATGTCCACTAAAGCAGTCCCAACCAAAACATTCAATCCAAGATTGTTCCTGTTGATATAAGAATGTAGCCATTTCCCCATATCTAATGCCCCAACTTGAGCACAACCAGAGATAATGCTCACTAATGTAACCTCATTTGGATTTACATTTTCCATTTGCATCTGGTGAAAATGCTTAATTGCTTCACCAATCCGCCTCCTGCGCACAAGCCCTCCGATAATCGAGTTCCAAGAAACCAAATCCCTTTTGGGTATCTCATGGAAAAACCTCAACATAACCTCCAATTCACCGTTTCTCGCATAACAGCCTAAAATTGCATTATACATAACTACATCCTTAACGGGTGCTTGATCAAATAACATCTTAGCAGCTTCTACATCCCCAACTTTCACATACCCACAAATCATTGTATTCCAAACCACAAGATCCCTGTCAGATATTTTATCAAATAACTCACGTGCTCTTTCCATATCCCCAACCTCATTAACATACCCTGACAACATGACGGTGCAAGCGACCACATCTTTCACAGGCAATTCATCGAACACCCGACCTGCAACCTCCACCTCTCCAAACCCACAATAAAATTCAATCAAACTCGTACTAATAAAAACATCCAACTCCAGTCCAACTTTAAACAACTGCCCATGAACACATAACCCCATAGACCTCTCTATCAAATCGGAACAAGCCCGAATCACAAATGGGTACGTAAAGCAATCGGGTCGAACGCTTTTAACCATACGATCGTAGTAACAAAGTGCATTTCTGGGTTGATGGTTATGTTGGAAGCCTCTGATGATGGTGTTGTAAACGAAAGAGTTTGGTTGGAGCATTTGGTCGAACAGTTGGGCTGCGTAGCTCATTAGGTAGAGTGTGGAACAGTGAGTGATCAAGTTTCCAATGGCGAAGTTGTTCTGGTGTAGATTTGTTCGAAGCAGGAAGACATGGAGGGATTTTAGGTGGTTTAAGGTTTTGATTGGTTTTGGGGATTTTAGAAGAGATAGTATGAGTTGTTTCCGCCATGTATCTAGTTCTGTAGCTGATCTGAGAAAACCCATCCATTGGCTTCTCTCAAGGTAAAATTGTTCTCCCGGAGAGTTTAAATGCAGTCTGAGCACGAGTACTTGGGTGTGAATTTATTCGCTCAGCGAATAAGTACATGTTATCAATGAGGTAAGGCATGAAGTTTTCACTCACTTGATGACAAGCGAGTAAAGCTCTTACTCACTTGTCATCGAGCGATAAATATATACTTATTCACTTGTATCGGGCAAATGAAAAGTGGAGTGTTACCAAATGTTTTTTGGTGTGTAAATATTTTTTTGGGTGGCAGTGTTATTTATCGGCATCTGGGCTGATAAATGTACACCCATTTTTTATTATAAATATCTTTTACACTTTACATTTTTAAGTTTTTAAAAATTTATCACAAACACCTTCTTTTACCGCCCTCCAATTAGCAACCATAATTAATTAATTAAATTAATAAAGTTAAATTTTAATTGAACTAAAGCCATAAAATAAGAAGAATAACGGGATTCAAATACACCATTCTTTTTCTTATTACTGTACTCTAGTTTCAGACTCCCATCACCACTGTTGTTCCCGTCATCTCCGTCTCTACCGCGAGTCTCTCTCATTCTCCATCTCCACTGGGGGATCTCTTTCTCCATCTCTCCTTCGCCCATACCCACTAGGCGCTACGCACACTATTACTGGCAACTCATCTCTGTACGAGTGTGAATACTCTCCCGTTCTTCATTACTTCATCATCAACAAAACTCATCCCTCTATGATAAAGCTCAAAGGTAGTTAATCATCTTTCTCTCAGTTCACATTTTTCTCTCTGTGAGGCGGCTCAAAGCACAACACCAAACTGTATGGGTTCGATTTTACCCCCAAATTTATTGTCCTTGAAAGAGGGAAAAAAATGAGAGAGAGTGGTTGTGTCAAGATCTGGCTTGAATAGATCCTGAACCTAAAATTATAAAGCAGACTAATGAAGGAATATAGAGAAATTGGGGAGAGGAACATAAATTCTAGAGTAAGAGAGTTTAGAGGTGAAGAAGAGATGTATAAGAGAATTTAGAGAGAAACAGCAGAATAAAAAAATGTAGAGAGAAAGAAAACAGAATTCTAGAGAGACAGAATTTTTCATATATATTTTTTCATGCCTTAATAGAAATGGAGATGAATTTATAAATGATTGTTTAGTGACGTACATTGAACAAGACATTTTTAGCGAGATTAAGATTAAAGATGTCTTGCAATATTTTCAAAAAATTAAATCTCGTGAGATGTTAAGTGTAATATGTAATTGTAATCAGTGTTTTTGTTGGAGTGTGAGACTTATAAAACTACATGTGCATAAAGAAATTTGTTCTATTATTTGCTTAATATTTCTCATAAAAAATTCAGTGCCGACCTCAATTTATTTTCGAGCTTATGTATCTAGCTTCTTTCTTAGTAGATGTCAACTTATTAAACGTATCAAGATTGTGAAGCTTCTTTCTAAATGAAAGTTAAAAGTTCAACTTATACAGTGTACTGAACTTATTATGAAGCCTGTAATCCTTGAGAAATGTTTCATATATTTTTTAAGCTTACTAACATATCCGAGCTTGTAAAGATACTTTCATCTTTCGAAGTTAAAATGTTAAAATTATAAATGGTATCGACCATATTAAGCTTCCTTCTTAATTAATGAAAGATAAAAAATTTAACTTATGAAGAATGTATTCCCTTATTAATGAAGTTGAAATGTTTTATCATTAGGCTGAACTTAATTAAATAGATCAACATTCCGACAAAACGAAACAGCAATCAACACCACATATATAAAAGAAAATCAATGCATTAGACAAAAGAAGTTCATTACAAAAAGATAAAAAGAAAAAAAACAGTTGATAGCCTAATCCAGTGGGATGGAAGGGTTCTGAGCACTAGTATCCTCCAATTCACCCTCTCCGGCTTGTTCCCCATCACCAACCCTGCTATGAGCAGCTTGACCATCAACAAGGGATTGAACTTCCACCACCTCTTTACCTTCAGCTTCATCTCCAACCTCAGCTGCCTCGACCGCAGGCGCCTCTACAACATACTGGAAGTCAGCAAGAATGATAACAGAAACCCTCAGATCTCTCATAGGAGGCACCTGGGCTGCATCAAGCCCCCGGTCATACCCAGCCTGGTACAGCTTCGTCTTTATTGACTTGACCTCGGCAACACTTTCCTCGAAGCATATATCATAACCCCCCTGCTTGGCATCAGCAATTTCCTGGTCCTTGTCTACCTTGAGGTCGGAGTTCTCCTTCATCAGGCGTTCTACTTCCTGTTTCAGACGCTGATTGTCCGACCTCAGAAAAGATACCTCCCTCTGAGCACTCCCCAACTGCTGGTTCAAACCAGATATCAGCCAATTGACGGTGTCCAGCTCCTTCTTCTTTGCCTTCAGCTGTTCATTCTAGGGGTGGCCACGATTCGGTAACCGAACCAACTTGGTCGGTTTTGTAACCGAACCGACATGGTCGGTTTTGACAAATCATGAACCGCTACCGAACCGCAATACTCGGTTTACCGATATTCGGTTTAACCGAATTGTTCGGTCGGTTCGGTCGGTAAATCATTATAACCGACCAACCAAAAGGCCCAAAACTCAGCAAAAACAGCACAACAGCAGCAACAGCAGCAGCAGTAACAGCACAGCAGGAGCAGTAACAGCACAGCAGGCAGCAGCACTCAGCAACAGCCACAGCAGTTGTGCTGTTGTGGTGTGTGGCCGTGTGGGAGAGACAGAGAGTGACTGAGAGCGTGTGAAACAGAGAAGAGAAAAAGAGAAACTGATTAACTGAGAGTGAGAAACAAAGTGACAAGTCTATAAAAGAATTATTTTAGTTATTTACAATTTTTAACCTTCAAATTAAGAGGGTATTACACTAATAATAGAAATATTTATATAAAATGCATATATTTAAAAATAGTTCGGTCGGTCGGTTTTAACCGAACTTTTAAGAATTGAAACCGCTTCCGCAACTGCACATGGTCGGTAACCGACTAAGCGGTAACCGAAAAGGAAGGGTCGGTCGGTTTACCGACCGAGATTGGTCGGTTCGGTCGGTTTTCGGTTCGCGGTACGAAAATGCCACCCCTAGTTCATTCAGGAGTTTCTTTTCTACATCCAGCTGCGTGAGGACCTTATTCTGGTTCCTACTGATGACAACCCTTTTATCGTCTAACACCATGAACTTCTGGGCAGCCTGCTCAAAGAAAGACAAACAAAATAATAAGGAACAAAATGAATTAAGAATTATCAGAAAAAGAAATAAGCTCGGATATTCACCTTCAACATATTCTGCAGAGCTTCATTCCTGAGTTGAAGAGTGAGGATGTCTTTGAGCTCGGAAATATCATCAG
This sequence comes from Lonicera japonica, assembly GCA_021464415.1. Lineage (NCBI taxonomy): Eukaryota > Viridiplantae > Streptophyta > Magnoliopsida > Dipsacales > Caprifoliaceae > Lonicera > Lonicera japonica. Next base: position 15,449,140 of record CM038463.1, read on the forward strand.
CCTTTGTGATACCATACATGATGGTGGCTGTAACGGAGGGGGAGCAATATATGAAATTAGACTTCAGCAACTTACGGCCCTGGTAGCGAAACACAGGACGCCAACTATGGTCTGGCTCTTCCTCTACCTGTTCGGCTACCTGACTTTCAACCCTTTGGGGCTGATCTTTTTCAGCTGGGAGGTCGGCGGCTTCCATTCTCTGACCAGCTGAGGGAGAGGATGGTGGGGTAGTCACCACCGCTCTTTAGCGATAGCGAGGCCTCTTCTGAGGAGACGACGCAGCAACTTGCCCTGCGTTGGCGTCATCCTGTATAGCTTGGCTCAAGTTCCTTTTCTTAGGAGCCATCTCCACAGGATCTTCGATAGCTCGGTAACTAGTGCCTTCTATCTCTTTGTAAAGTTGAACTAGGTCGGGGTCGATTGAAGTGTCCGAGCTGTTGTTACTTTGCTCGACAGCTTTTCTTTTTCCCTCATCTTCACAAGGAGCCGACGTGCTAAGGCCACACAAATCAGTAACCAGTCCAGTTATAGTTGTAGGTCGGAAAATACCCTAGAGGGGGGTGAATAGGGTTTTAAAAACTTAATGCGGAATTAAAAATCTTTTCGAAAATGTTTAAGTAAAATAATTTACTAAACAAATTTATCAAGGAATGTAAGCAAATAAACAATCAAGTATAAGAGCAAATAAATAAGTAATCTCAAACAATTTAAACAATCAATAATAAAAAGATTGAGTAAGAAAGATTGAACCAATTTGAAGTCGAAGATTTTTTGTCCACACGGTTCGGCTTGTTCCCCCTACTCCGCGCTCGGTTAGTTCCCCGAGAATTTCTACTATAACCGATCTCCTTCCGGGTGAAGATCAAACCTCTACAAGTGTATTCTTCTCACACACTCTTACAAGTATTGAAACACCCTCAATACTCTCACAAGAAATCCCTCTTGCTATTCTATGAGATACACCTCTCACAAAAATGATTTGAACAAGTTTTTGGTGACAAACACCAATGTACAATAGCTCTCGTGTATATCAAATTACAAATGAAGCTCACACTAAGAGATATCAAAATTGATCAATGAATATAAGCTCAAAGAATGAAAAGATTGATCAATGCTCTAGCTTTCAAACTTGAATAATTTTGTATATATGTAAAATAACTTTGTAGAATGATTCAAGTGTGTTAAAACATATCTAAGACATCATATTTATAGCTTACAAAATCATATGGCCGTTGGGGATGATTAAGAGAGGTTTTGGCTCCAAGGTATACATTTTCAAAGTTTCCAACAGCTAGTTTTGACACAAAAATTAAAACTTGTTTTGTTAATTTCTCCCAATTTGACCGTTGGATCATGCTCAAATTTTAGTCAAAATTGTCAGGAGATGTTGTCTAACTACTGTAAAAATTTCAGAATGATCGGAGTTCGGGAAGGCCTCCATTTTACCGTTAGATTAAAACTGGGCAAAAATTGAGCGAATTTTAAACGAAAAATAAAAATATTTTTCCAATTTAATAATTTAGTTCCAAATAAAATTCTAATGATTTTTGAACCTCAAATATATGTTTCTAAGATACCCATTTTTATTATAGCTTAAAATATGATCATTTAAAATTAATATGAATTTATTTTGAAACTCGGTTTTTGTAAAATGAGGTTTTTCAAATAAATTCAATTTCAAGCTAGTTTGAATCAATCTTTAAAAGATGCATGAATATGTTTGAGCTATAGGAATTTGATCAATAAAGTATCTTTACATAAAATCTAAGCACTCACTCCATTTAATGATAATTCGAGTCTTCGTGATGCTTGATTTTCTTGTGCATATCTTTACTTGTTTGATGTTCTTGATCCTTTCTTGGTTTTGATTCTTTGTGAAGCACATGGAGATCATTTGAGTTCATTTCTTGTGAGTGAAAGCATTTGTGGAGCTTTGTGTGAGAGTTTGACTATATCGGTTTGACGTCACACTTGGTTGGAAAAGATATCGGCTAATGGCTATCATCATTGGAACAACCGAGTTAAATAACACTATATTAACTTATTGTCATTATCAAAATAAGATTAATTGACTTTAAGGTCAACAATCTCCCCCTTTTTGATGATGACAATAGAGTTAATGTGTGTTTATAAAAAAATAATAATTTTAAGCATATAAATAATATGCTCCCCCTAAATAGGTGCATAGATAAAAATATACAAGCAATTATTAAAATGAAAATACTTGCATAACACACATACTTCTCCCCCTTTTTCTTCATCAAAAAGTGGGGAATCAGTAATTATCAATCTAAAGCTGCAAAAATATTTGTTAATACTCATAATAATATGTACATTAATGCAAGCAAATTTTATAAAATAAAAATAAAAGAAAATTAAGCATAAAATAATGTATGCTCAAAATTAAGCATTATCAATCTCTTTTATGAACTTTTTAAAATAAACTAGATATCACAAGCTCTAGTCATACCGAGTTCACGTCGAATAGTGCAAAAACGATCATCCGAAAGTGGTTTAGTGAATATATCCGCAAATTGCGATTCGATGCCAACGAATTCAATATCAACATCACCTTTTTGCACATGATCACGAATAAAATGATATATTATCTCAATGTGCTTAGTGCGTGAATGTTGTATGGGGTTTTTGGTCAAACTTATGGCACTTGTGTTGTCACATTTTATAGGAATGTGGCTAAGACTAATTTCAAAGTCCTCTAGTTGTTGTTTAATGTATAAAGTTTGTGCACAACAACTTCCGGCCGCCACGTATTCGGCTTCGGCCGTTGAAAGGGCCACCGAATTTTGTTTCTTACTTGACCAAGATACTAGTGCGTGTCCTAAAAAATGACATGTGCCACTAGTGCTTTTCCTATCGATTTTGCAACCCGCAAAATCCGCATCGGAATAACTTATTAAGTCAAATGAGTTCTCTCTTGGGTACCATAAACCCAATGAACTAGTACCGGAAAGATAACGAAAAATTCGTTTTACGGCAAGTAAATGTGATTCTTTAGGATCCGCTTGGAATCGTGCACAAAGACATACACTAAACATAATGTCCGGTCTAGAGGCCGTCAAATACAATAAGCTACCGATCATACCTCGATATTTCTTGATGTCCACACTTTTACCTTTCTCGTCTTTGTCAAGTTTCAATGTTGAACTCATAGGAGTGCTCATGGATTTGGCTCCTTCCATGTCAAATTTCTTTAAAAGCTCCTTCACATACTTCTCTTGATTAATGAAGATGCCTTCTTTGCATTGTTTCACTTGTAATCCAAGGAAGTAGTTCATTTCTCCCATCATGCTCATTTCAAATTCCTTTTGCATACAAGTAGAAAATTCTTTGCAAAGATTGTCATTAGTAGAACCAAATATAATATCATCAACATAGATTTGTACAAGTAGCATGTCATTGTTATGATTTTTGATAAATAAGGTAGTATCAATTTTGCCTCTAACAAACCCATTGTTAAGCAAAAATGAACTTAATCTATCATACCATGCCCTAGGTGCTTGTTTTAAACCATATAAAGCTTTAGACAATTTAAATACATAATCCGGATAAACATGATTTTCAAAACCGGGAGGTTGTTTCACATAAACTTCCTCTTCAATAAAACCATTCAAGAAAGCACTTTTCACATCCATTTGATATAATTTAAAATTCTTAAAACATGAATAAGAAAGTAGCATGCGAATAGCTTCTAGACGTGCAACGGGTGCATATGTTTCTTCATAATCAATGCCCTCCTCTTAATTGTATCCTTGGGCAACAAGTCTAGCTTTATTTCTAACAATAACACCATTTTCATCCTTTTTATTTCGAAATACCCATTTAGTGCCTATAATAGTGTGATCATTTGGTTTGGGAACAAGTGTCCACACTTTATTTCTCTCAAATTGATTGAGCTCTTCTTGCATAGCCATCATCCAAGATTCATCTTGTTCGGCTTCATTTATATTTTTAGGCTCATATTGAGAAACAAATGCCACATTATTGCAAACATTTCTTAAGGATGATCTAGTCATGACCTTACTAGATGGATCTCCAAGAATTTGATCAATAGGGTGGTTGGACACAAATTTCCAACTCCTAGGCAAATCATTCGAGTTTTGCTCGGTTGTATTTTCTAACTCCTTAGAAGAAGTTTGAGCACTCGATGGTTCTTCCTTAGATGTATCATTAATTTGTATATCCGAAACTTTTTGGATAATTTCAACATCATCATCGGAATGCACTATGGGTGTAAAAGGATTAGATTCATCAAAAACAACATGCATAGATTCTTGAACTACTAAACTTTTCTTGTTATAAACTCTATATGCTTTACTATTAGTGGCATACCCAAGAAAAATTCCTTCATCAGATTTAGCATCAAATTTTCCCAAGTGATCACGATCATTCAAAATAAAACATTTACAACCAAAAACTTTAAAATATGCAATATTTGGTTTCTTGTCATTCCATAATTCATAAGGTGTCTTATCTAACTTTTTACGAATAATAACACGATTAATTACATAGCATGCGGTATTAACGGCTTCCGCCCAGAAATATTCCGGTAAAGAATGTTCATGTAACATGGTTCTAGACATCTCTTGAAGAGATCTATTTTTCCTTTCAACCACACCATTTTGTTGAGGAGTTCTAGGTGCCGAAAAGTTATGATTAATACCATGCTCATCACAAAAATTCTCAATATCAATATTATCAAATTCTCTACCTCTATCACTTCTAACATGTATAATAGAAACACCTTTTTCATTTTGAACTTTTCTACAAAATTTAGCAAATACATGAGGTGTTTCACTTTTATGTGCAAGAAAGAATACCCAAGTAAATCGAGAAAAATCATCAACAATCACAAAGGCATATAATTTACCACCTAAACTAGCAACCGAATTAGGTCCAAATAAATCTAAATGTAACATATCAAGTGGTCTAGTAGTAGTAATATCTTTCTTAGATTTAAAAGAAGACTTGTGTTGTTTACCAAGTTGACATGCATCACAAATTCTATCTTTAGCAAATTTAGTTTTAGGCAATCCTTTAACTAATTCCTTTTTAGATAATTTATTAATTAAATCTATATTAGCATGACCTAATCTTCTATGCCATAACCAAGAAGCATCATTTAACACAGATAAACATTTAACATCTTGTTGAGATAAATCATCAAGTTCAAGAGTATATACGTTATTTGATCTATAAGCAACAAACAAGATAGAATTATCACTAATATTTTTAACAATGCAACATTCGGATTTAAAAATAACTTCATAACCTTTATCACACAATTGACTAATACTTAGCAAGTTATGTTTTAAACCATCAACAAGTAAAACATTATCAATATAAGAAGATTTATTACCAACCTTACCTATACCAATGATTTTGCCCTTGGCGTTGTCCCCGAAAGTCACATTTCCTCCTTTCTTGGGAATAAGACTTAAGAAGTTGTTCTTGTCTCCCGTCATGTGCTTTGAGCAACCACTATCCAAGAACCACTTGGTTTTGCTACCTTTGGCTTTCAAGCACACCTACACCATAACTTTAAGTAACTTCTCCTTTGGTACCCAAAATGTGTTGGGTGCCTTTGGGTTAGCAAACATAATGGTTCCTTTTGGAACCCAAGCAAGCTTCCTTTTAGGAAAACTTTCATTTCGATAAAAACAATGATCCACATAATGAGTATTTCTTCCACAATATGAGCAAAGATGAGTGGAATCATGAGGTGTGTATGTTTTAAAAAAGTTTTTGTAGTCCTTTTGGTTGTCAATTTGGTTATAGCCCAAACCGGCTTTATCGAAAACACACCTTTGCATTCCTAATAATTTATCCAAGTTATCCTTTCCTTTGGTGAACTTGGCTAGACTATTAGTTAAGTCATCCACTTGATCTTTCAATTTGACATTTTCTAATACAAGTGTGTTTGGAGTTTCTTTCTCCTTTCCTTTCTTCAAAGTTTTGCTTTCATTTTTCAACAATGCATTTTCTTTCTCAAAGTTTTCACACTTGCTAGAAATAATCAAATTTTCCTTTTTGAGGCTAGCATACATTTTAGACAAATTTTTAAACTTTTTATGCAATTCATCAAACATATCATATAATTCTTCATAGTCATTCTCATCATGTATATCATTATTAATAGATGCATTATCATCACTAGATGAGTCATAAGAAGAGTGTACCTCATCGTCTCTTGCCATAAGGCAAAGATTTGCCGTTTCTTCGTCGCTAGAATCGCCATTGGATTCACCTTCTTCGGAATCACTCCAAGTGCCTTTAAGTGCATGTCTCACTTGTTTGAATGCTTTGTCTCTTTTATCTCTTCTTTCTTTCCTTCTAACCGGACAATTTGTTTTGAAATGTCCCGGTTCATGGCAATAGAAGCATTTCTTTTCTTCCTCATTTTCAACTCTTGGTTGAATAGGTCGATCATTGTTCCTTCTTGATGAAGAATCAAAGTTATTTCCTTTTCCTTGAAACTTCTTCTTCTTAGCTAGAAATTTTATGAATTTTCTAGAAAGGAGAGCCATATCCTCATATCCTACCATCAACTCCTCATCATCTTCTAGTTGAGTTGCTTTGAGAGCTAGTGACTTTTTGACTTTTGAATCACTTTCTTCTTCTCTCGCCAATTCCTTCTCATGGGTTTTAAGTGAACCCAAAAGCTCGTCCATGCTAAGTGTTTTGAGATTCTTTGCTTCTTGAATCGCCGTCACTTTCGGTCGCCATTTCTTTGGAAGAATCCTAAGAATTTTTCTTATTTTATCTTCATTAGAATAAACCTTTCCAAGAAGATCTAAATCATTAGTAATAATAGAAAATCTACTATACATGGAAGCAAGAGATTCATTAGGCTCCATTTTAAATAATTCATAATCATGAACAAGCATATTTATGTTATCGTCTTTAACTTGAGTGGTTCCTTCGTAGGTAACCTCAAGTTTATCCCAAATTTCTTTAGCCGTTTTGCAACTAGAAATTTTGTTATATTCATCCATGCTTAATGCACAATTTAAAGCATTTAAGGCTTTAGCATTATATTGAATTTTCTTAATATCATTTTCATCATACTCGGACATTTTCTTAGGAACAATTTTTCCACTATCATCTCTTTTGGTAATTTCATAGGGTCCTTCAACTACAACTCTCCATTGTTCAAAATCACTAGATTGTAAAAATATACTCATTCTATTTTTCCAATAGCTATAATTTTTACCATCAAATAGAGGTGGTCTATGGGTGGAGAGACCTTCGGAAAGACCGGTTCCTTGATATGTAGACATGATCGTAAACTCTAAGATTGTTAAATCAAAATAAGAGTACAACCTCTGATACCAATTGTAGGTCGGAAAATACCCTAGAGGGGGGGTGAATAGGGTTTTAAAAACTTAATGCGGAATTAAAAATCTTTTCGAAAATGTTTAAGTAAAATAATTTACTAAACAAATTTATCAAGGAATGTAAGCAAATAAACAATCAAGTATAAGAGCAAATAAATAAGTAATCTCAAACAATTTAAACAATCAATAATAAAAAGATTGAGTAAGAAAGATTGAACCAATTTGAAGTCGAAGATTTTTTGTCCACACGGTTCGGCTTGTTCCCCCTACTCCGCGCTCGGTTAGTTCCCCGAGAATTTCTACTATAACCGATCTCCTTCCGGGTGAAGATCAAACCTCTACAAGTGTATTCTTCTCACACACTCTTACAAGTATTGAAACACCCTCAATACTCTCACAAGAAATCCCTCTTGCTATTCTATGAGATACACCTCTCACAAAAATGATTTGAACAAGTTTTTGGTGACAAACACCAATGTACAATAGCTCTCGTGTATATCAAATTACAAATGAAGCTCACACTAAGAGATATCAAAATTGATCAATGAATATAAGCTCAAAGAATGAAAAGATTGATCAATGCTCTAGCTTTCAAACTTGAATAATTTTGTATATATGTAAAATAACTTTGTAGAATGATTCAAGTGTGTTAAAACATATCTAAGACATCATATTTATAGCTTACAAAATCATATGGCCGTTGGGGATGATTAAGAGAGGTTTTGGCTCCAAGGTATACATTTTCAAAGTTTCCAACAGCTAGTTTTGACACAAAAATTAAAACTTGTTTTGTTAATTTCTCCCAATTTGACCGTTGGATCATGCTCAAATTTTAGTCAAAATTGTCAGGAGATGTTGTCTAACTACTGTAAAAATTTCAGAATGATCGGAGTTCGGGAAGGCCTCCATTTTACCGTTAGATTAAAACTGGGCAAAAATTGAGCGAATTTTAAACGAAAAATAAAAATATTTTTCCAATTTAATAATTTAGTTCCAAATAAAATTCTAATGATTTTTGAACCTCAAATATATGTTTCTAAGATACCCATTTTTATTATAGCTTAAAATATGATCATTTAAAATTAATATGAATTTATTTTGAAACTCGGTTTTTGTAAAATGAGGTTTTTCAAATAAATTCAATTTCAAGCTAGTTTGAATCAATCTTTAAAAGATGCATGAATATGTTTGAGCTATAGGAATTTGATCAATAAAGTATCTTTACATAAAATCTAAGCACTCACTCCATTTAATGATAATTCGAGTCTTCGTGATGCTTGATTTTCTTGTGCATATCTTTACTTGTTTGATGTTCTTGATCCTTTCTTGGTTTTGATTCTTTGTGAAGCACATGGAGATCATTTGAGTTCATTTCTTGTGAGTGAAAGCATTTGTGGAGCTTTGTGTGAGAGTTTGACTATATCGGTTTGACGTCACACTTGGTTGGAAAAGATATCGGCTAATGGCTATCATCATTGGAACAACCGAGTTAAATAACACTATATTAACTTATTGTCATTATCAAAATAAGATTAATTGACTTTAAGGTCAACAATAGTGACACCCGCTCTCTCAACAGGGTCCTGCCTGATCACAATCCCTATAAGAATGATAGGCTGAGATTATGGGCGGACTTTAAACTTCTGCCTATCCTCAAGTTTGCTTGGCCTTTTGGTGTTGCCAACCCAATCAGGTTAATTGCGTCTCTCAGTCAAAAAATCAGTGTCCCAGAAGATGTAACCGAGTAAGTTGTGAGCAGCTCAGGGGTGATTAAGAACATGAACCCCCTTGGACCGTTGAAATTTATCACAGGATTGATAGAGTCCCAATCAATCACTTTACTGTTCGGACGACCGAGCTTGACTGCAAAATAAACACGTGATTTGTATAAAAATCTAATACAGAATAAAACACGAAATGGATGACAAAAGTACACTTAAAAATCCTACCAACATGGTGATGTATATATCTTTTTATCTTAGCTATATCCGCATCATTCCAAGCACCACCAACCACTACCAAGCCCTCGTCATATCCTGTTTCAAACTTCGTCAAACACTTCACCAAATTAGAGCCCTAACCCGAGCTCAAAAATAATAGCGAGAATGATCGCCTGTATTGTTACAGAGGGAATAGCACCAGAAAATCTCTCTCCACGTTAAATTCACCCCCAACAATCTGTTCAGGGCCGCACAACCTAAGACCACTCTAACCCCTTTGGGATTCAATTGACATAGCGTCATGTTGCATCATCTCAACACTTCACACAACAGGGGGTCTAAGGGCAATTTCAACACCGCCTGTTTAAATAGGACATGATATATGCCAATCTCCCCATCTCTTAGATCAATAGTAGGCTCCTCGTTTACTTCTGGAAGCTTCACTGTACACCCATCGGGGATAAATCGCTGAGAGAAGGCAGTAAGTTCTTCGTCCCACTTAATTAAATTCCTTCGTAGACTCATCTAGTCTATCTAAACTCTAACACTCTGAAAGAAAATTTAAACGACGATACAAGAGTGAGGGATAACAGTGAGAGAAAAAGAACTTCGAGGAAGGAAAATCGCGATTTCAGATCGTAACTATAATTCGTCAGTCGTACAGAGAAAAAAAGGAAGAAAATCACAGAGGAAGAGTTTGTAATTTTGAAAAATATGAAGGAAAAGTGGATAAGTTGGACAGTTTTTGTCCAACATGGCGTGTTTCCTCTCTAAAATCACGCCTAATGATGAAATTGCATTTAATATGGGTCATTGCAATGCTGTCGACAACTTTTTTTAAGTACGAGCCAGCCGCAAGGCGCCACGTGGCACCCTGGCCCCAGTCTCTAATTAAAGCTATTCGAACTCCATGCAGTGCTGAGGTAAACACGATGTGAGATAAAAATATGTATCCGAGCTATATTCCGAGCTAAAAAATGATTTATTTCCTTTTATTTTCGAACGAAATGAATTTTCAAGCTTATTTCCAGAAAGAAATGTATTTCTGAGCTTGGTACCCTCCCCACATTGATCATATAGAATTTCAATAATAACTTAAACACGATGTGAGATAAAAATATGTATCCAAGCTATATTTCAAGCTTGATTCCTTCGTACTTCCAGCTATAAAAGGAAATTTATTTCTTTTTATCTCCGAACGAAATGAAATTATGAGCTTCTTTCCAGAGAGAAATGTATTTCCGAGCTTGGTACCCTCTCCACGTTGACCATATGAAACTTCAATAATAACTTAAGCAACTGCAAACCCAAAGATTCATATAAAAAAAACTTAAATTACAAATATATCATTTGTAATGACAAAAAACCATAAATAGTCATTTGTTCATTAGTTTCCCAAAAAGTTACATGATATTTACATATTTATAAAAAATTACATAGGAGATACATCATTACAATAATTACACACAGGAGTTAGAGATTTACAAAAAATTACACGAGATTTGCATCATCATATGAATTATATGAGAGTTAAAATTGACAAAAAATTATATGTGAGATACACAAATTCACAAAAAAATGTCCAATCATAATCCTTTATTTATGATTGGAAAATCTTTTGCTTTTATCCCATAATTACCCATTTCTTTATACAATATGAGTCTATTAGCAAAAGTTTCTTCCCAAGCGACCGCCTCTTCTATTCGAAGCCTATTCCACATGCTTGCAATAGGTGGGAGCGGTGAATCATCTTTTAAATAAACTTTAACAAAATTATTTTCATGTACAAATGCTATTACTAGGACACAAATGTCACTTCCCTCCCGCGGGCCCTCATCGTGCGAAAAAAAGGTAAGACTTTGTATTGATGAAAACATCACGATGACACAATCATAAGCCGACGCAATAAGAAAACCTATATCGGGCATCACCATCCAGTGTTTGTCATCTTGCATAAGGGTTCAAAAAAATCAAGTATATATCGATTATCATTGTAAAACTAATCTTCCCACACGGTGTCATATATATGCTTATACTTTTCTAGGTCCGCAATCAAGTCATTTCTTACTAGCAACCAACCCTTTTCATCTTCAGGCCATCCCATGTGTTCACTAATGGCTCGAAAACCACAATGACCATCACCTTTAACATTTTCTATATCTACGATAAATGGATGCATGATTTTAGGGATGAATTGGAGATAACGTTCGAAAAAAGTTTGGCTAAAATCAGCCTTCCCTTCTTCTTTCTTCTTCTTTATAATAACTTTTCTTGCCTTATTAGTTTGGGATGATTGTGTAACGACTAATCGTGCCCCTTCTTTGGTCTTCACATACTCAAACCCTGATGGATTTCGTTTTGTTGATGATTCATGTTTCATTTTGTTTCGGGACAATTTTCTCTTACTCCCTTGTGGTCTATCCTTTGGAATGACGGGGATTGGATCTTTGAGTGACGTTAAATATGGCATAGTGATGACCTTTAATTTTATCAAAATTTCCTTCTTCTCATCCGGCGTCGATTGATTATACAACTTCTTCAAAAAATAAATCTCGGCCGTTTTAAAAAGATCTTTTTTAACAAATTCATTCTCCTTTTTTTTGTACGATTGTCAACCTTTGCTAATGATCATCAACCGCATTCAATGGTATGGGCCAATTTGCACAACGATATAACACCAACTCGTATGCGCATGGAAAACCATAAAACGTACGAAGCATGTGATCGCATGACGATGGATCTATACCAATATCATTCGATCTAACATCCTCATCTTTTATCAAGTCTAAAGTAAAAAGTGGAATATTTCCCCTAAGTTGTTTCAATAAAAAACTGCCATGTCTTTCTTTTATCGCACCAAGGCTTCTCTCGAAAACAGCTTTAACTTCATTAATTTGTAGACACAACATATTGTCCATCCCCTTAAAAACAGTTGGAAAAGTTCACTCACCCGACTCAAGGTACCTTTTCAACTTGCCGTGTAACCCTTCGGCTTTATTCGTCGTCCTATTTCCATGATGTTTTATCTCATTCGTTCATGCTAACACGAAGAACTCTCTTTGTTAAAACCAATTGTTCGATAAGTACCCTATGGCCTTTGGAAACTCCTCTCAGTCTTTCTTGAATTCTTCCCACCTTATAAAGAAGTCTTCTTTCACGATGTCATCATAATACTATTCTAACCTTGAATGAACGAATTCCAAACATCACTCGATTCAAATAAAGGTTTATATCTTTGTTCTACATTTTTTGAAATATGGAATTAGCACAACATACGACGGGCATCCGGGAAAACATTACTGATGGCACTAATACAAGCGGACTCCTTATCCGTTACAAAAACGCTTGAAAGTTCATGGGGCTCGAACAACCTTTTTAATATTAAAAGAGGCCATTGATAATTCTCCTCCTTCTCCTTATACATAAAACAATGGGTAATAGAGAACGTTCTGTTTGTGGATGTAAGTCCCACCATAGCAAATAAGAGCATCTTGTACTTGTTTGTTTTATAAGTACAATCAATTATAATTACGGAGAAAAATTGCTTCGCCAACAAAATACAATTGGGTTCAGCCCAAAAGAGGTCCAAAACCTCTTTAGTAGTTTCATCTCATCTGTGCCAATAAATTTAATGATTATCCACTAGAATTTTCATCAATTGTTGAATGGCACTCCTTCCCTCCATAGCATACAATCTCATCTTCGCCTTTCGCATTATAAATAGTCCTTATTGTGGAAGCATTCACCTCATCACGACCTTTGATTCGACAAAGAACCTCTTTTGGTTTTACTCCAGCAATTATTATTTTACTAAGAATCTTCTTTTCATGTTTGTTCAATCTTCCCGCATATGGATGCCCCACTAAAGTTTTTGGTAACTCATGATTATGAACTCCACATTTCATATGTACCTTCCATCGATCTCCACCAAAATTCAAACCACGAATTAAAAATGGGTAATTATATTTTTTTGTAGCACTATCTCTCTTCGGTTCATGTTTTTCCCTCTTTGCGGTTATTACGATATTTGCCTCTTCTTTCACAACCCAAAAATAGCCTTGGCCTCCTTTTACTAGTACCGTGGTTCGACTTTTGGCTCACGATTATAATGTTGATCACCTTTCCTTTACTTTGACACCAATCTACTAAAGCATACCGAGATTCAAATATCTATCAAAACCAAAATTGAATAAATTAGTGATTTTAAATTTTATAGGAAAATAAGTACTGTAAAATTGTAAGTTAAATACTTATTATACTTACTTTATCTGTTATTAACACATGAGTCAAGTCAATAGATTTTGTTGGGTCATAGTCGTTCTCCATATAATCTAAAATATTAAAACTATTAGACACACTAACATTAAATGATTGGTCACCACAACTCGGATTAATAGGCTCTCTATCAATGAGATTCTTTCCTTCGTCGCCATCCAAATTAAGGTCAGCACATTTCATTTGGATTTGAGAAAGAGGCTTTATTTTCATAGGTTGTTCATCAACATCAAGATAAAGAACTTTACTAGTTGCTTCTAATTGAATTGCAGTGAAATTATTTTCTTCAAGAAGAGAAATATCATTCCAAATAGAAGCATCAAAGCAATTTGGGTCCTGTAATATTTTAATTATATAAGTAAGAAATTATCCTGAACATACCAATACAGAGCTCTATTACATCGATTTAAGATTTTTTCAGTAGCAGCACATACTCAGCTAATGTGGGGTGAGTGATGTGCATATCACTTGACTAATGTGGGGAGAGTAACTGATGGGTTTAAAACCCCTAACTCTGTTTTACCTCTGTTTTTTTTTTGGACAAACTTTTTCATTATGATTTTGCAACATTCGTCAAATGAAAAATTAAAATGCACAAATATAAGGTAACACTGAAACAAATATACCTCTTTGATCTATCTTTATCATTTAGGTCACCAAATATAACACCATCTTTATCTTTCTCTTCTACTTCACCACCATCTTTGAGCTTCTTCAATACTTCCATTTCTATATTATTAAACTCATTAACCATGATTTTTTATGCTTTATCACTCAAACTAATATTGTTAGTATTTGATTTTTTGTTCAAAATGAGATTTTTGGTGGGTGGAGATGGAACCTACGAGAGAACACGCCGTTACTCGAGAGTGGGAGTTGTGATGGGTGGTGGGTGTTTTTTTTATTTGGTTAAGTTAATTACATTATTAGTGAATAGTTAATAGTAAATATTTATATTATAAAAATTAAATAAGAGAGTGGTAGGAATAAACTTTAGTTTAATATTAATAAAAGTTCTAAAGGGTGTTTGTGACAAAAAAATGGGGGGGGGGGGGGGGGGGGTATTTATCAGCCCCTTAAAGTTATATACAATTTTAAAAGTATATTATATAAATTTTAAAAATAATATTATACTTTATTAAATAGATAATTATTTTGAAAATATAGATAGTGTACTACCATTTATTTTTATATATTAACGTTGAATGCAAGTAGTTCGAGGTTAAAAGGTAGAGCTGAAATTTATTTTTTCACCACTACATTCTAAATGCTTGGTTTTGGATTTTTTATTTTTTTTTATTGAAAAAAAATAAAATTACTAACCTTGCTACTTTTCTTTTTATTCATGTAATACAATGCACATCAATATAAAAATTGTATAGTGCAATAAAGAGAAATACTATATTTATCGAATATTCTTATTATTTATTTTTACCGATATGTATTATATAAATTGTATTTTTATAAAATATAACAAATGTACAATTCATGTAATACACTATGTAAGAATATGCGATAAAAATAGTAAGTAAGAAAAGCATTTTTTTAATAGTAAAACCACTCTATAATAATAATGTTGGGACTAAACCACTTTTATTACTACAAGGAAGTTATAATTTAATATGGTTTTAGTTGAAAAAAAATTCAAAAAGATTTTATTTGTCTTTTATAAGATTGTATGAATGCTTTAAAAATATACCTAGCTTGCATATTTTCAAAATGTAAACATAAAAAAGGGGGTTACTATTAATACATATAATTTAACTTCCTAACATTCAATCTCTCTAACACTCTAAAAGTATATATTCCTTCTTTCTAACACTCTTAACACTCCATTTATTTTTAGGGACAATTAAAAAAGAAGTCTTATTAGAGAAAGATTTTCACATTAAAGCCAAGGAATAATTTTTTTGTAAATAAAGGGCCTATTTTTTATTTTATTGATAATATGACATGTGTCTTTTTTTTCATTATAAAATGACATCCTAACCCTTAAAATAAACTAAAAATTACCAATATGCATTAAAATATGGACTGCAATATGAACTTTACAGCCTATATTTCACTGCAATATAAACTTTACAGTCTATATTTTATTGCAATATAAACTTTACAGTCTATATTTTATTGCAATATAAACTTTTCAATCCATATTTTTGGTGCAAAGTTCATATTGCAGTCCATATTTTACTGCAATGTGAACTTTGCAGTCTATATTTCTAGTGCAAAGTTCATATTGCAGTCCATATTTTTTGTGCAAATTTCATAAAGAGGGGGTAATTTAGGTAATATATAACATGTTTTTATTAATTAAATAATATTTAAATTTATTCAAATACCTTCATTTAAAATATAAAACAAAATAGGACTCTTACACTAATTACCAATTAAAAATAGGCCCTTTATTCAAAAAAATATTATTCATTGAATTTTTGGTAAAAATCAATGTGTAATAAGACCTACCTAATTTCTAGTTATTTTTAAGATTAATTAATATTAATATAAAAACATTATTCTCTCTCTACAATTCAAAGAAATAAATTAAATCACTCTACCCACCTCACAAATCTCATCTTTAATCTTATTCTTCCAACTTCTTTTTTCACAAATGAATCGATCATTCACGGTTCAATTAAATGCAATGATACTATTAGATCTTATGTTTACAACTATTTATGACATGGTCTTACTCATTTCCTTGCGAGAGTGATTGTTTAAGAGAATTATTATAAAGGTTTATTCAATTCGCATATGCCATTGATGAAGGTTTACTCGGTTCTTAAGAACCGAGTGGTGCTCATCATACTCGGCCCAAAGAAACCGAGTAAAGCACACGTTACTTGGTCCTAAGGAACCGAGTGGAATTGAAAAAATGACCCATAGCTTAACTCAGTTCCTTAGGACCAAGTAAATTGTGCTTTACTCGGTTCCTTTGAGCCAAGTATGATAAACAACACTGGGCTCCTAGGAATCGAGTAAATATTCTCCGTGCCTTGTATTTATTTTTTTTGTATCAAATAATTCATAAATGAAGTTAAATGTAAAGAAGTAATAAAAATATAAATATCCTACTTTTTTTGGATAATGATGATGATTTGGATGGTGGTGGTGGTGGTGGTGGTAGTGGCGGCGGTAGTGTTAGCGGTGGAGAAGAAGATGAATTTAAGTTTAATGTTTTAATCATTAATTAAAAATGGGTGATTTAGACTTTGGGTATCGTTTATTCTTGCATATTAAACGTTGAGTACCAAAGTTTTGCATAATAAATATTTGGGTGTCATTTTTAACGGAATATATTAGTCAATGTGGTCAACCGTTAGCTCCGTTAATTTTTTGCCCAATTTACCAATTTTACCCCTAGAAAAAGACAAAATATATTGCTCTTGCTTAGGGGTAAAATGACTAAAAATTAACGAAGCTAACAGTTGATCATGTTGACTAACGACCTATTTTGCAAAACTTTGGCGTCCAAAATTTGATATGCAAGAACAAACGGCACTCAAAATCTAAAGCACCCATTAAAAATAAAAAAAGTTGCGTACTTCAATAGAATAATTAACTTTTTTTTAGAAAGAGTATTAATAAGTAATATGGTGTGTCAATAGTACCCCTAAAAAAATGTACAACTAGTCAAGGACTCATAATTAAAATCTACTAATTGTCATTTCCCTATTTTAATGTTTTGATCTTTAATTACATTCAATAAATACATACAATAAAACTAATACAACTTCAACCTATTCAATTGAACACCCTTCTTTTTCCCTTAACAAAACAACATACCCCCTACAGACCCGAAATTGGGACTGGCATTTATTTCTTGACTAAATGAAGGTTAGGAAGCTTTTATTGTATTATTATATATTCAACATTTTGAACAATAAAATATCAAATATATTCCTCAGCGATTTCATTCAGCTTTAATCATTCAAATGCAGAAAACCAAACGGACCTTATTCTTTGATTTATACGAGGGCTTCTGATTATCATTACATATAGAAATGAGTCTCAAATATAAATTTAAAATACCAAATAGACATGTTTAAGTGAGTCTTCTTGTTCTTGCCACATACCAAGTGAAATATCATACGCATACAGAATAACAGAAACGCAGAAAAATAGCACACTCATACACACACACACACAGAGAGAGAGAGAGCATTTTTACACAATTCTGCATTTTGATGATCAATTACTTGTCTAACAAATCCCATTTCTTTAAAAAAAGAAAAGAAAAAAAAGAGGCATTTTCAGTAATCAAGAATTATCAAATGGGTACGTACCCACAGATATTAACTTTGCCAGACGGAAAATTGGGAAGGAAAGAATACTGAGGGTTGCTACTACTATAATCTATATAGTACATTGATATGTAAGTCTATACAACAAAGGTTGGGTGCAGTGCCATCACTTACGTCCATATTTGACTCCGTCTCCTCCCTCTTTGTCGGATTAAGTAAATCCGGCCATAAACCCACCGCCTGCCCAGTCTTGAGATGGATTTCTGCTGAAATCACACATGCACCATAATCAGATCTTGTGAAAAATAAATTAACAGAACCACTTTGAGTTGAGCCAACCAGTTGATAGTTCGAGCTTGGTTCATAAAATCTGTCATGTTAAAAAACGTGATCACATCTCAGGCAAGTCTGTAATAGAGCCGAGCTCGAGTATATTGGTCTTTTCATAGAATTAGAGTGCTTACAAAGTTTTCAAGCAAGCTTTTAAACTAACAAGCTTCAAATTTATGTAAGAACTTTGTTTGGTTATGCTCAGAGCCAATTTGAGACAAAACTCGAGTAGCTAGGCTCATTTTACGTCCCATTTATGTGGATTCAATTCCTCCCAGTTGATTTGATGAACCTCTATTTGATCTTAGGGTTTATCTACCTTTTTATGGATTCAAGAGGTTCTCTTCAGCCCTCCCTTTTCTCCACGTTACACTTTTTAACCCTCATGACGTCCTCCCCCCCCCCCCTCTCTCTCTCTCTCTCTCTCTCTCTCTGTTCTTCCTTTTTATATTTTTACAGTACCAATAGAAGATAAAATCCAGTAGTAAAATTGCGAAGACTGATACACGATATGTGTTTGAAAGAATTTCCAAGATAACTTCCTCGAATGGCCCAAATACAATGAAATGTTTAAATGTATAAATTTCCATAATCTTCTCGAAAACATAAAAAAGAGTCATCTTGCTCCCAACTTCTCATTATCATTATTAAATTTCTGAAGCAGCCATTCTCTAGTACGAAGGGCATAAGCAAGAATCCTTTTTTTTTTGTTTGGAGGGGAGGGAATCAAATTATAATTACCTCAACCTTGGTGCGGAATTCTATGGATGATTCACATACATGACACTCAGCTCTATGGGGGGAGAAAATGGACTTGTTGGATCTCACAAATGCAAATACCTGCAAAAAGGAAGTGCTTAATGCTCTAAAGACTAAAAGATGAACTAGAAATTTCTATAAATTTGAAACTGGTAAGAGCTATTTTTTGTTAAACTAACCTCCTCTCCGCAGTTTGGGCATGCCCCTTTCAGAGCCACCAAATCGTTTCTCCAAAGGCCTTGAAGTGCTCCAACTGTGAGGAGTTCTTAAGTAAGCAAGGATATTTAAAGTGCTTATAGTAATAAACAATAATACAAAATAAAGGTCGCTTTATTGCGCAAGCAAAAATATAACTGTAAAACCAGAAGAAAAAAACAAATGAGTAAAGCAACGCTTGATTTTAAATATGTCACACATAAATGCCTTGGGAAATGATGTGTCTATTTCGCTCAATATGCAACACCCTACTAGTTCTATGTAAGCATTACACAGCACAAGCGAATACATGATCTGTATGCATTAGGCAATGGTACATTATCATCACATACTGCAAAATGCATCTTGACAATAATAATTACATTCACTTGTCGACAAAGCTCGGTTATGAAAATATACATGTAGATGGTACACTAAATCAAGAACATTCAAATGGAGAGGTTTATGTCACCTCCTGGAATAAGATATTATATTGTCTTCTTTGGCCCAAGCCCTCGCGGTTTTACTCTTTAAGGAGCTGTTTGTTTTGACATCTTAAGTCTGAATGGAGAGGTTTTAAAATATGTTTGGTTGCTTTAAAATTCAGACCTGATCACTTAATTTACCTCTTAAAAAATAAGTTTCTCATCTATCTAAGAGGTAAAATTCCTCTTTTGCTCTAAAGTCATTTTTTGTGAAGCAAAAGGACAAGGGCAAATTTGTCCGAATACCATTCATTTAGCATTCATATGTGGTATGTTCAAAGAAACATTGCCTACTCAGACGTGACATTGTTTCGACTTCAAAACCAGTCTTTAGTCTTCAGATTCAGCCATTCAAATTTAGATAAGTAAACAAGCGCACCTTAAAAGGCCTCTTATAGTCTTACTAGTGACCATACATATATAGCACATTTTTTAACCTCACCCAGGCGATGCAGGATGAACACTCACAGCGTGTAGCCTGCAGGCACCTATTGCAGACACAGCAGGGCACATACAGCAGTCCGCCCACAACACTAGGGTCATTATAGTCCAGGAATATGTATAATAAGTTATTTATCAAGAAAATAAAGTATAAATAGAGGCGAGGACATGAAAACAAATTACCAGAGGCTGATGCAATGGGAAAACCAATCAGGGCGCCCAATATTATGAAGAGAATGCCATTCATATTAGCAAGAAACTCCAGCGCGGAAGTTTGGGTGCTATTGGAAAACCCTAAACCAAATGTATCTTGATAAGCTTGAATAGTAGTGTAGACTACAGGCACAAGACAGGCTGAACTGCCAAAAGCGAGAAACAAGAGCCACACGCTAGCTAATGCAAAAACCTGTGAAGGATCTTCCTGCCCTACATCCATGTCATTCAATCTTCAAGTGGAGAAAAATATATCTGTCTACTCGTTGAAGTTAGTGATCTTTTTTACTTTGTCCCATTTTTTTATGCATAATTACTTACCACCACCACCACCCTCTGTCATAATCATCAGACTTAGCTGCTGCATGCAGAAGAATCTCAAAGTATTGGACAAAAATGGGAAGGGGGTGGAGGAGAAAGAAAGAAAGAAAGAAAGAAAGAAAGAAAAGGGGGAAAAAGGGGGAGGGGGGTGTTACGACAAACCTCATTGCTCCCCCATATTTAGGTAATTCTTTGGGATTCCCTTGCAATAAGGAGGTAAAGTCTAACGATTACCATAACAAGAGGAGGTAAGTCTAATTTTGCATTAAGAACAAGTGGTTGTGGTTCAATGAAGCCCTAAAGTAAAACGACACCTAAAGCAGATGTGCAGTGTGTGTGTAAAGGAATTACCTCAGCATCAGCATAAGTTGATTGCTGTCTAAGACTGCAACGGGGATACTTGACCACGTCTTTTGAACCATAAAACCGTAGTTTTAACTGTAATACATGTTTCTATATGTAAGTAGACCATACAAATACCATGGAATTGTGGTTGAACATTGATAAAGTTACAAGAATTACCTCTACTCTATCAAACATGTCATCAACTATTAAAGGTTTGCCATTGTAATATGCCTCCCGTGCCTGACAAGAACAATGAAGTACAACTATGAGGAAGCAAACAAGTGAAAAGGAGGGATAAATAACAGGTTTTGTGGAAAAGGAGGAAGAAGACTTTCAGGTTATTCACCTAAGTATTGTTCAAAAAGGAGCAAAAGAAAGTCAAATGGAAAGTGGGATCTTCTGTAACTGAAAGAGATCCTGCTAAGCTCAAAACATGACGGAGACTGCAGACTTCTTTTTACATTGAGCAATTCCATTAAATTTTATTGTGAAAATTTTACAAAACATTGTTCAGATTGTAAAGAAGAACAATGAGTAACACATACACACGCTCTGAATAAATATATACATAATAGTGGTAACCCATGCCAAAGGCACTATGGCCATGCCTTTATACATTTCTTGTCAATCATTCAAAAGTGTCATCTTTTATTTCAACCCTCCAATCTTTCAAAAATCATTCTCCCTATTATATAGATAAATCTAAGAGTTAGGGAAACATTCTTATTTGTGTAATTCAAATTGGTTGCACCAGGCCAATTGTGATATGTAATACAATTTCTTACAAATTTATCCTCACAGAAAAACAATTATCATTTACCTCTGTCCTAGAATTTTACTATAGCTAAGGTCTGATATATAAACAATCTTTTCCAGTAAGTTCAATAAATTCTCCTTCATCACAATTTCAACCCTAATATCCACAAATCACAAACCAGAACCAAACCAAATATTCCCTGACACTAATCACATCAACTTAATTAGCGTTTACTAAAGGTTCCAACAGTTATTTCTTTAAACAAATTTACTACACCTTTAAGCTAAAATTGTCTCCATAAGTTTTACATCAAAGAATTAAGAAATTGCCATTCGGCACCAGAATTAGGGTGTCTTTGTTCTGAAAGATAAGGTGTTTGTTTTGGTTAAAAATCCAGATGCAACTGTGGCTCTCCTAAGTCCTACCTGTTAATGTTGATTAATGAGGTCGAAATGGTCGTGTGATACCACTTTTATCCAGAAAAAAAAAAAGAAAAGCAAAATAGTCAAAGAAATTTGTTTAATGTGGATTCAGATATTACATTTAGACAAGAAACAAACAAAATTTCTGCTTTAAGTATTTAGATATTCAGAATCTAGATTCAGACAACAAAAAAAACGCCGTTTAGACATAAATGAATCAATCTAAGCACATATTGAGGTACCTAAACTTCAATCAGGCAAATGATTAACTAAATGAGCACCTCAAAATTCAAGCCAAAAGTACAGAGTTAGTAGAGAATAGTGAAAGTACTTGGCGATAGAGGGCCTCTAGGGTTTCTTTGCTAGCACTCTCAATAGGACCGACGAAAAGACAAGACGGTCCCTCGGTCCTCGGCTCTTGGCGAGCCGAAACGCCGTTGCTCCGCGTGGAGATCCGGACGGAGAACAGAGCTCCGGTCCGGCAGCTCCGGGAGAGTTCGACGACGGTAGACCCTATCACGTGAGGAGAGAAGTTGGTGTTGGTGCTCGTGCCGGTGGCCATATCAGTAAGTAAAATGCCAAATTTTGGGGATTTTGTAGGAGTGGGGATGGAGTGTAGAATTGAATCACAGAAGTTGAGGTTGAGATTTGACGGTTTTGATTTCGGTTGATTTTAGCCACAATTTAGTGGGGAGTGTGACGAAAATACCCCGCAGGTTGTGGTTCGTTTGTGGGGCCCCATATTTCATAGGTCGTTAAGGGGAAAATTAAAAAATAAAAAAAATGCGTCTGCCGGGAGTCGAACCCGGGTCTATTGCTTGGAAGGCAATTATCCTAACCGTTGGACTACAAACGCTCTTTGTTAAAAGTTTGTCTCAACGTAAACTAAACGAAATTGGGGTATGTTTGCCTGTTTCCTATATTATTAACAAGCAAAATCTCTGGGGGTGTGGTGGAGCGGTAAGGGCTCCTCCTCCCTTAACCAAGTGTCAGGGGTTCGATCCCTGCCTTGGGCATGGAGCAGCCTTAAATCTCTGGGCCAGCTGTTCCACCCTTTGAGGTGCCTACAATCAGCGAAGGGATTAGTCTCCGCAATCGAGCGGTGGATACCCTGGGAAACCAAAAAAAAAAATTAACAAGCAAAATAAAAATAAAACAAATTTATTTCAAACCAAATTTGTAATTAATTGAGAGGGATTAATAAGCGGAATGGTTAAAATAATTACTTTTGACTTTTAACTTAATGTATGTTAGAATTGCACGGTGTAAATCATTCTTTACGAGTGAATCTTAATAGATACTGCATTTTTTAGTAAGATATTTATATTTGTGTATTGAAAATAAATTTTTTCTTTTTTAAATGAATGCGTATTTTTTGTTCTTTTAATAATCATAGACGTCTTTACATATATTTGAGCATCCAAAATCCAATAAGAATCCTTCCATTTTCTTTTCCCCCGTGTGTCACAGTTTACCTACATATTAATTAAGATTACGTGCGTATTAATTTTGAGTGCAATTTGCATGAGTAGTGTTAGAATATATAGATATGGTAGAATATAAAGATAAGGTAGTATATATAGATATGGTATATGTATAAATGGTATAGTTGATTACCACCATAATTCCTAGAATTATGGGATATTATTTTTGTTTCCACGTACAGCTCATTCAATCCCTATTTAAGGGACATTTGTATTCATTCATGAATTATCAATATCAATCAATTCTCTCATCTTTCTCTCTAATTGTCAACATGGTATCAGAGGGAAACACAACCACAAAACCCTAGCCGTCCCACCACCACCACGCAAACAACCCACAACACCATCACATACCCTAAACCTATCCCGCAACCACCAACCAGCAGTCATCTCAGATCAAACATTCGACCCCACAACCGGACCAAACTTCTGTACAATCGTTCATCACATATAGACACTAAATCAAACCAAACATTACACCAACGTCCTCACCTTCAATAGACGATCCCAAATCCGTTTGAATCATCACCGTACACCACCGCACGCGCCCTCACGCGCCGATACAAAAAAATTGATCTCCGCAGCTGTAGACACCCCGATCCGTGACCCCCCCAAGAACCCTAACGACCTTTGAGAACTACTGGTTTCGGGGTCCGGACCCACCCGAGCACCCGAAACTACCCTAGGAGGGTTTGTTGGCCAACAAACCTGTTTTTTAGAGAGATTGTCGCACGACATATCACATTGTCGCGCGACAATCCCTGATATGTCGCGCGATAAACCCCTCTGCACCCGACCAACCACTTTCTGACACATCACAGTGTCAGAACCATCACTTCAGCCGTTTGTCGCGCGACAAACCCCTCTACACCCGACCAACCACTTTCTGACACATCACAGTGTCAAAATCCATCACTTCAGCCGTTTGTCGCGCGACAAAGAGATATGTCGCGCGACAAACAGGTACAGTGATCAGGTTTGTCGCGCGACACTTCTCTTTTTTTGGGGAATGTCGCGCGACAATCTATCCCGAGCACTATAAATAGGCCAACACCCCCATGGGTTCTAAACGGCAACTTCTCGCCACAATTTCTATACTAAAATTCCTTATTCTCTCTGATATTTTCTAATCTTTAAGCCTTCTCCGGAAGCATCTGCGATAACATTTATTTCCGCCAGAGTCTCGGATCTAATCTTGGCACCCGGAGTGCTACATTCTAGAGTCAGACCGCCGGAAATATTTCTAAGAGGAAAGCTGATATCCGTCAGAGGTCTTCTCTGCCGTATTATATTTTCTCTCTCTTATTCTTATATATATCGCCGGGAAGGTAACTAAAGTCTCTTCTAGTAATTAAATAAGATATTTGTATATTAGTTTTATTGTAGACTTGTTTAAAACTCGATTTTTCTAACGGGGCGCTGCCCCGCACCCCACGACCTGACCGGGCAGGTCGATCCCCGTCCTAGTAAGCGAAGTGGCGACATAGTTATGGTAGATTCCTAACGCGCTCGAAAAACAGGTTTTCATTAGTTATTTCCAGAAAGCAGTAGAATATCAGTAAAAGCATCCAAGTTTTTCCACATAGAATAAACATATAAGACCACTAGAGACCGAAAGGGCGGAATGGGTGCTTAACACCTTCCCAAACCGTAATATAGTTCCCGAACCCTATAGAATCCTGGTTTCGTAGACAAACGTGTAAAGAAAGGCTTATCTGTAGCCTTCCCTCTTACACAGTTATTTTGTCCGTTTTCTCGTAAAACGTACTGGCAACTCTGAACGAACCCTCTTGCATCTAGAAATAGGATAGAGGGACACCCGATATGAATTATCAACACATAGAAGCAAATGGAACAACGGAATCCTTTCCGATGTTTCAGACTCCTAGAACCAGGGGCCGAGACCCGGGGGTCGCATTTGCGGAGTCTCACAGCAGCGCTTCGTCCACGCGCCACTACATTCCGTCATCTGCCACGTCACCTGCCACGTAAGCGGCCACGTCATCCCTACTACCATGTCACCTTGCCACATCACATTGCCACATCACATTGCCACGTCTCTCTGACCGTTGACCGGTGACCAGACCCGTTGACCGTTGACTAGCAGAAATCCTTTCTGGCATTTTTCGAAGTTCTGAACACAGCCGCGGCCTCAGAATTTCTAGATTCAACCCCGATCACTAGGTATTCAGTCTTACTTCAATGGCTTCCGACACCACTTCAATAATTGGCTCATCCATAAAGGATTCCCATCTCATCATTCAAGCTGAGGGCTCCTCATTCAATATTGGCCTCCTACTAGATGAGACCAATTATGATATATGGTCTCAACTCATGGAAATGCACATCGCGGAGAAACAAAAATTTTTCTTTATCCAAAGTTCAGCCTCAATTCCGAAAGAAGGAACACCGGAGTTCGATAAATGGTACCCCGATAATCAACGAGTCAAACATTGGCTCTTAATGTCCATGAAACCAGAAATTATGAAACGCTACATTCGCATTCCTACAGCACGTGAAATCTGGAAATCACTGTCTACGGCATTTCATGATGGGGCTGATGAACTACAGGTTTTTTCTCTAAACCAACGGGCTTTTTCTGCCAAACAGGGTGGGCGACCAATATCTGAATTTTATGGGGAGCTGACAGAAATATTCAACGAGTTGGACCATCGTGATAAGGTAATTATGGAAAGTCCTACTGATGTAGAGTCATACAGGAGGTCAGTTCAATGCTTGAGAGTCCACATTTTTCTTGCCGAGCTAGATAATGAACTTGAACAGATTCGGGGTGAGATTTTGCGAAAGGATCCGATTCTAGAACTAGAAGAGGTATATGTCCTGGTTCGTTGTGAAGTTCTTCGACGATAAACAATGAGCCCAGCAACAGATACTGTGGTTATGGTAGCCCGTAATCAAGCCCATTCCAATTCCAATTGGTGAAATTCAGATAAACGATCTGGTAATCGGCCAAATGACTCTCGGGGCTCCAACTCCAAATACCCCCATGCTCTGTCTGCGGACTTACTGGACACTTAAAAAAGGCCTGTTATGAAATCATTGGCTATCCTGATTGGTGGAAGGATACTCACAATCACAGAACAGCCAAACACAGAGGGAGGTAACAAACAGGCCTCAGGCTAACTCACCACCATAGGTATATCAGGTATGGCTTTAAATTCTGTCTCTATTTTGAATAATACATGGGTAATTGATTCTGGTGTCACTGATCATATGACATCTAATTCAAACATGATTACTCCCTTACTTCCATCACCTCAGACCTTTGTTTCCACAGCCAATGGTGCTCCAGTTCCTGTAGTAGGAAAATGATCAGTCAATCTATCAGACACCCTAAACCTAAGCTCTGTCCTAGTAGTACCATCCCTATATTATAATCTATTATCTGTTGCTCAAATAATTAATTCCTTACACTGTATTGTCATATTTTGGCCTTCTCATTGTGTTTTTAAGGACATTCAGACGAAGCAGACGATTGGTTGTGGCGTTAGGCGCAGAAAATTGTACTATCTGGACCTGGAGTTGAATAGTATAGATCGTTTTCACAAAGCCTTGAACACTAGTACATCTGAAAAGAAGATTGTCGATGAACTTTGGTTATGGCACCGTCGGTTAGGACACGCATCGTTTAGTTATTTGAAGAAACTATTTCCCAGTTTAATTAATAAAGTTGGTTCTTCTGTCTTTCATTGTGAGACTTGTGAACTGGCTAAAAACCATCGTACCTCATTTAAACCTTCATTAAATAAAAGTTCAGTTCCATTTATGATTATTCATTCTGATGTATGGGGTCCATCTCACATTTCTTCTTTAAGTGGTATACGATGGTTTATTATATTTATTGATGATTGCACTTGAATGACTTGGATTTGTCCTATGAAATCAAAAAGTAAAGTTAATAGTTTGTTCCAAGGATTTCATAAACAGATCCGTACACAATATAACGCTACTATTCAAATTCTCCGCAGTGACAATGGTGGTGAATATATGAGTACAGAGTTACAGGAATTCTTCAAACTCAATGGGATCATTCACTAGACTACATGTCCTTATACACCTCAACAAAATAGGGTTGTCGAACGAAAAAATCGTCATATATTGGAAATAGTTCGGGCATCATTGATTGGCACTAACACACCAACCTCATATTGGGGCGAAGCACTGTCCTTGGCTGCCTATTTGGTAAATCACATTCCCTTCGCTACACTTGATTTTCAGACACCCTTCGAAGTTCTAGCTAAATTTGTCTCGGCCCCTGCCGTGTCCAATTTTCTTCCCCAGGTGTTTGGATGTGTCACATTTGTCCACTTACCAAAGGAACAACGGCATAAGCTTGAACCTCGCGCTCTCAAGTGCGTCTTTGTCGGGTATGCGTCTTCTCAGAAAGGGTATCGGTGTTATCATCCTCCTACACAGAAACTGTACGTCACCATGGACTTTACGTTTCATGAAGAAACTATGTACTTTGACAGGACTAAACTTCAGGGGGAACACTATAAGGAAGTTCAGTCATTTGGGAATGTCAATGAGGAAGAGACAAGCTCAATAAAGGTAGTTCCAACGTTAACTTCATATTCACCACCATTAACCGTCGAGATAACAGAAATAGCAGAATTATTTCAAATGAAGTTGCGTCGACTCCGTCTCCGCATAACACAAACAACCAATCGTCCACTTCAAATATCCCTGAAACTGAGGTCTCCCAAGTATCTCCTTCTATTCCTATAAAGAAACTCCCTAACCGAATAAATAGAGGTATACCTAAACCCACATATGACCCAGATTTTACCAGTAAAGCCAAATATCCCATGAGTAATTATGTGTCGTATGATCAGTTAACTGTATTTAACAAATCTTTTCTGAATCAATTATTTTCTGTATCTATTCCTAACAATGTGCAGGAAGCTTTATGTGATTCTCAGTGAAAATTAGCAATGGATGAGGAAATGAAATCCTTGTTGAAAAATGACACATTAGAATTAACCGAATTACCAGCAGGAAAAAAAAGGTGGGTTACAAGTGGGTGTACACTGTAAAATTTAAAGCAGATAGTACAATCGAAAAATTCAAGGCGAGACTAGTTGCAAAAGGCTATACACAAACACATGGGATTGATTATCTGGAGACATTTGCACTAGTCGCAAAAATCAATACGGTGCGAGTATTACTCTCATTAGCTGCGAATTTGGACTGACCTTTACAACAGTTTGATGTGAAGAATGCCTTTTTACTTGGGAATTTAGAGGAGGAAGTATATATGGAGTTTTCACCTGGATATAAGATCCTGGTTGAGCATACAAATAAAGTCTGCAAGTTGAAGAAATTTTTATATGGGTTAAAACAATCTCCTAGAGCCTGGTTTGGGAGATTCGCGAGATCAATGCGAAAGTTTGGGTACAACCAGAGTAATTCTGATCATACTTTATTTTTGAAAATGAGCTATGGGAAGATTACGGCTCTTATCGTTTATGTAGATGATATGGTGCTCACAGGAAATGACCCTCAAGAACAACAGGCATTGAAGAAGCTCTTATCTCAGGAGTTTGAGATGAAAGATCTTGGAAACTTAAAGTATTTTCTGGGGATCGAGGTGTCTAGATCATCAAAAGGCATTTTTTTATCTCAGAGAAAGTATGCTCTAGATTTAGTAAATAAAATCAGGATGTCTGTTTGTCAACCATCAGAGACTCCAATGGAGGAATGATTGAAATTAGAGGTCGAAACGGATCAAGTACCCGTTGATAGAGGGCGCTATCAGAGATTGGTAGGAAGATTGATGTACCTAGCACATACAAGGCATGATATATCATATGCATTGATTATCGTCAGTCAATTCTTGCATAATCCAGGAGAGAAGCACATGCAGGTAGTTATGAGGATTATCAGTTATCTTAAAGCAGCTCATTGAAAAGGAATTCTATTCCAAAAAAATGAGGATATTCTGAAAGTTGAAGGATACACTGATGCTGATTGGGCAGGTAATATATGTGACAGGAGATCTACTTCAGGGTACTTTACATTTATAGGAGGAAACTTGGTTACTTGGAGAAGTAAGAAGCAAAATGTAGTATCCCGATCAAGCGCAGAAGCAGAATAATGAGGAATGGCAGTTAGTATACAAGAGTTATTGTGGTTGAAACTGCTACTGACAGATCTCAGTTTTCTTCTAATAGAACCCATGGTACTATATTGCGACAACAAGGCAACATGTGATATCGCACACAATCCAGTTCAACATGATAGAACAAAGCATGTTGAAGTGGATAGGTTCTTCATTAAAGAGAAGTTAGAAGAGAAAGTTATTTCTGTCCCTCATGTACGCTCAGAAGATCAGTTAGCTGACATTCTCACCAAGACCGTGACAAAGAAGATATTCACCAAGTTAATTAGCAAGTTGGGCATGTTCGATATATGTGTGCCAACTTGAGGGGGAGTATTAGAATATATAGATATGGTAGAATATAAAGATATGGTAGTATATATATATATATGATATATGTATAAATGGTATAGTTGACTACCACCATAATTTCTAAAATTATGGGATATTATTTTTGTTTCCATGTACAGCTCATTCAATCCCTATTTAAGGGACCTTTGTATTCATTCATGAATTATCAATATCAATCAATTCTATCATCTTTCTCTCTAATTATCAACAAGTAGGAGATCTCGATGTGTGTTCATCGGTTCAATAGGGACAAAATCCAGTTTTATTCATGGAGAGATCATTCACAACACCTCGAATACCATTGAGAAATGATATCAAGTAGATTAATGTATGAAACATAAAACTCGAGTTTACCGATATAATTTTAGTTTGGTCAACAAGTGTGTTGTAATTTTCCTTAGTTATACTAACTGTTATCATTCTTGCATTAGATCATCTGCTTTTGAATGTACAACATAAATAAACTAGATTTATCCCAACGGCTTTATAACAAGTTGACATCTCTTCTGTTTTCGTAATAAGGAGCTCTTAGTTTGACTTATATAGATCTGATTGTCGAATCTCGTTGGTCTATCCTTTGTTGTGGTGGTAGATTTGGTGGATTCATAATTATGTAAAAATAAAGTTGTATTGCACGGAGAAAGAGTTATATTGTATGAAGAAAGTTGTGGTGTAAAATTATTACTTTGTATAAAAAATATAGCAAGTAAATGTTCTTTTTTTTCTTTTGTATATAGTCATAATCACACAAATAGATTGACCCCAGTTCAAGTTGATGGGGGACGTCCTTTCTGAATGCATATATAATCTAAATATACTGAGTAAATGCTTTTTATTTATTTATATATAACAATGATTACACGAATTAATAGACTTGAAGTTAACACGAATAGATTTGAAGTTAGAGTTGAGGAGGGAGGGTGAAGGTGGACTCGAAGCAAGAGCTCTCCCATACCATGAGTCATTTTGAACCGGGTCGAGATTTTTAAAGTAGAATTTGCACTGAGTTAGGTCGGATTCTACTTTATTAAAATAAGATGCTTGCCGTGCCACATCATAATATGATATATTTTTTTTAATACCATGTAATTATAATAGGTAAGGATAGGATTGATCCGAGTCTAAGCATACAATCAAGTGGGAGAAGTTCGAGTTTTTTGATATAAAACTTGATTCAAGTCCCATGTAACTAGACTAATAAGGGGTTTAGTCTGTTACGTAGAAGTTGCACTAGTTTACCAACATCGTTTGAATAAAAAAGGAAAAGTGTATTTTAACATCCGGTCTATGTCAAAAGAAATTTTTTAGATGCGGTCCACTAACGTAACTCTTTTTTTTTTTTAAGTTTGCCATCCATTAGGTACGATATCTATCTCTCGCAAAAACTTATATATATATATATATATATATACATATATAATATTTGGGTATTTGTGATTTCTTGATCATAGGTATAATATTTGTGACAAAAAAATCTCGGTTCAATGGTGACAGATATGGTACCTGTGATCGAGAAATCTCGGTTCACAGATACCATACCTGTGACCTAGAAATCCTAAATACCGAATAAGAGGGACCGCATCTTGTAGAAAGAAAGGGAAAAAGAAGAAGAAGAAACTATTTAAAAGAAGGGGGTACATAAGGAGATTGATGTGTGATTTGCACTCCTTGCAAGTGCAGGAAAAACTCTTATTTTTCTTAATTACGTAAGAAGTTTATAAGAGGCAATACCTTATAAACTAATCAATTTTTCAATAAAGTTTCTAACTTGGGATTTATCTTTTTACCGTTCTTCCATTCCATTTTTTTATTTCTAGTAGTTCATTTTTGGTGGCAATGTATCATTTACTCGATAACCATTTTGAGTAAACAAATATACGATTTCAATATACTTATAGAGAAGAATATAAATCTATAATAATCTTTTAGAGCTGAGTGTGAAATCCTATTTAAAATTATCCTCAAAATGGTTCGAAAAACCTTTTGTCGTACCATTTTTTCCAACAGACACAATGCACCCTATTTGCAGCAATAGTCTATCCAATAAATTCATTAGCAATTCACTATTTAAATTCAAGGTAAATTGTGGTCTTATGCCCAATTTAAATCAAACCTAAAAATGAATACATAATCACCATCAAGCAACTATGCGGATTAAAGACACGTACTCTTATTTCACTAAATAACTTAATGCCAAATTTCATTATTTTTATGCAAAAATTTGGTCTTTTGCTTTCTTCTTCTTTTTATTATTATTATTATAATTAATTTGATCTATTACTTCTCATAATTTGCACAAACGTAGGATTTCCCCGGAGGCTAGCATTAATAAAGTGAATGGCTAAAAAGATTACTTTGACTTAATTTACATTTGAATTGCTCACAATGTACATCATTCTTTGTGATTGATCCTTAATAGAAATAGTGCTTTTCAGTATGAAGTTACTCAGTATACATTGAAGATGATTTCTTTCAAATGAATGCTTTTTTTTTGGAATAATCAAAGGCCTCTTTACATTTGAGTATCTAAAATTAATCCAATTGAGAATCCTTCCAGTTTTTCCCTTCGTATGTCACATTTTATGTGTATTAATTTTCACTCCAATTTGCCTAAGTAGGAGATCTGATGTGCGTTAACAGTTCGATAGGGACAAAATCTGTTTTATTCGTATATATAGATCATTCTCAAACGCAGACCATTGAGAGAGCAATATGGTATATATCTAGTGGCACAGTCACATTTCACTTTAGTGGGGATTTAATTAGCATTAATTAAATAAATAAAAAATAACACAACACAATAATATATATGTGTATATATATATATATATATATATATTAAACTATTAAATATTTATTACAAAAAGAAATGTTCAAAAAAAAAAAGATATGAGTTACAAATTCCTCTTTGGGCCCGCCTTTATATTTTGAAAACTTTGAATGATATGTTTTATTATGAGTGTGTTTGTCGCGCTGGTTTAGAAGTAGAATTGGATTAATAATTTCTATCCGGTGTTTGTTGTTAAAAATGAAGTTCCGTTTGCTGCTTTTCATTTTGATAGGAGGATAAGTAAATCCTTTTCATTGTTTGGTGCAAGGGTGGATATGATATCTTTATCCTATCCCGTGTTTGGTGCAATGCGGGATATGATTGCACTCGAGATTAATTATCATTTTATCTTATTAGAATCAGATAAAACTATACCATCCCTATACGTGGTAACTATACCATCTCTTTACGTGGTATTATTTTATCTCGTGGTTACCGGATAACAAAACAAATATAAAAATAAATTTTTAATTAAATTTTTTTTTTTATTTTGATCTTTTCCTTGCCCTTTAGATAATCAAGTTCATTAATAAAAAAAAATTGACCACCCAAAATCATTGTAATTCAATTAATAAAATTCATTTCTCATATAATATAATATAATATTTTTATTTTCTTTTATTAAATGAAGGTATTTATAAGAAATTTTAGTTTTATAAAAATGTAAAATTTACGTTAGAATTTGAAACTGTATTTAATGCCTAGTTCATAAATATTGAATGTAATATAAAACTTTTCTCCAAGAAGAATTTTTATGAAACTTATTTATAAATAGGATAATCGCATTAGAAAAAAATAATAATTTTGTGGATAACATTTAAAATTGCATGGATTGTGGTCAACAAGCTGATTGTATAAAATACAAAGACTCAAGTTTACCAATATAATTTAGTGCGGTCAACAAGTGTTGTAATTTTCCTTGTCTCTATTGACTGTTATCATCTTTCATTAGATCATTCACAAGAGTACGTGCTTGATAGAGTAAAATATAATACGGACGACATACAAAGTCGGCCCTGGGCATAGGCGATCTATGCGATCGCCTAGCGCCCCCGAGATAACAAGAACCCCAAATTTTGTTCTCTTATATATAAGTTATAGTTGATAAAATTAAAATAATTTTTGGCTAAATAAAAGCAAACAACGGAACAATTGTTCCAACGTGTGATGGTACTTATCTTGCAACTTGAATTCTCGAGTTTAGAGAATCTTGGTATGGGTAGGATTGAGCTTCCTTTTTTTTTCTTTGTTAACTAGTACACAAGCACAAGTTCCCAATTCAATTAAAAAAAATTCAATAAAATAACCCTAAACTCTATATGTCGATGAGGTTTTTTTTTCCCTGTTGTTGAATAAAATGCTATCTTTTAGTTTTTGTTTTAACTAAATTCTATATAAATAGGAAACTTAATTACTCTTTTTGTTACTTTTCAAATCTCATAATTTGTATATATATATATATATATATATATATTTGTTGGAGTTTATTGATATAATTATGTTATATAAATATACAAAAGAGTCCCAAAACCAAAATTTGTCTAGAGTCCCTCAAAACTCAAGACCGGCCCTGACGACATACCACCATAATACAATATTAGGGACTTAGGGTCCTCATCGTTAACTAATTTTCTGATAATATATTGCTATGGTATTAAAAAGATGGAGATGCTTCAGTTCATTGTACAAAAATTTTGGTTTTAGTTTGATGGAGATGGCATATCCAAGAATCTAAGACAAGGTTTTCACTTAGTCATAAGAGAATTTTTCTAGCAATATAATAAAAACATGAAAAAAAATAAAATTAAAAGACAGTGTGTTGTTTGTCGTAGTCTATAGAGCATATTAGGGGTGGGAATTGATATGGTAAAAATTGAAACCGACCAAAATCAATTTGAAAAAAAATTAGTTTTGGTTTTACAAATTTAAATATCAAATATACTGACTTTCTTTAAGTTAGTTTTGGTTTTAATGTTTCAAAAACCAAAATACTAAAACTTATAATACCGAACCAAAATTACATAAAATAAGAGTAAATAATAGATTTAACTATATTAGATCAATTGTATTCTCTTAAGACAATGTATATATTATTATTCTATTATAAAATATCTTTAGCTTTATATATTATTTATATAATTTTAAAGTTTATTCATAAAATATTATATGTATGATTATAAGTGGGAAATGATATTAGCATTTCACGTTTGTACTAAGGCACTCTAAAATCATTTTTAGTGACATAAAGTATTCCAAAAGATCTATATAAGCGTCATTAAAAATAATTTTAGAGTGTCTTAAGACAGTTGTGGAGTACTAATATCATTTTTCCTATAAAATTGTATAAAGAGACACATGGGATATTATAAGATATTTGTTGAGAATTGTTGTTTCAAACCATTAACCACATGGAAAAATTATAGAATTCAACATATGTATATAAATATGATAGTGTCACACATAGTAACAAAACCTTTTAAAATAAAATTTCACAGACAAGTGGGCACAACTAAAAATATCGAAAACTAAAATTAAATATTGTCATGGTTTTAATTTTGAAAACCGATATATACCAAAAAACAAAATCGGTAAATATGAAAATATTCAAAAATAAAAATACTGAAAAAATCCAAATATTCTATTTTTTTTAAAAAATTGTATGGTATGGCATTAGTTTCTTATTTTAAAAAATCGAAATTGAAAATATGAAAACGTAGAATTACCAAACATCATGATTTTAATTTTGAATAGGCCAATAACCGAACCAAAGAGACTCATTCTCACCCCTAGAGCGCATCGAAGAAAGGTTTGTTGCTGCCATTAATGTGGCTTAGCGTGTACATGTTTATTATTATCTCTATATATCCCAATTTGATTTTTGCATTTGAATGCACAATCTGAATATGCTAAATATATGGTTCACATATATATAGATATACGGAACATTTCTCGTACGCATAAATGCATACGCATAAATGTGTTTTCCATTTTGTGCGGGGCCCGCTAGTTTATAAAATATTAAAATAAAACAAACACATATCATCTCTCCACTATGTAAAGTGAAAAAAAAA
Source organism: Lonicera japonica (assembly GCA_021464415.1). Lineage (NCBI taxonomy): Eukaryota > Viridiplantae > Streptophyta > Magnoliopsida > Dipsacales > Caprifoliaceae > Lonicera > Lonicera japonica. The sequence goes on from CM038463.1 coordinate 15,485,076, forward strand.
ACCCAAGCATGTGTTCCCCTTTCTCTCTCTAGACGGGCTGTCTCTCTCTCCCTCACCCTGCGGATTGCTCTATCTTTCTACTCTAAAGCTTTCTTCAACCTCCATTATCTTCTATCCTCCATTGAAATTTTAAGCCATTTTCGACCTCCATTTTCTTTCTTTTCTTTTATTTTTTTTCCACGAAGATAAGTGTTCTAAATGGGTTTTGAAGATCTGGAGTCGAATTTGGGGTTTTTATTTGGGTTTGATGCTTGGTGTAATTTCGAGGTTTGGTTTTTAATTTGGTTTGATTCTTGTTTATTTGAGGTGATTATGTTAGATTCAATTTTGTGTTATTTGAGGTGATTCAGAATTGGGATTTGAGGTGATTATGTTAGATTGGGTTTGAAATTGGGATTTTGTGTTATTTGTGTTCTAAGTTCATAGTGGAGAGAGATGAGATATTTTTGTTTTGTTTTAATATTTTATACACCAGCAGGCCCGCGCTGAATGGAGAATGGAAAATGCGTACGCATTTATGGGCACGAGAAATGTTATGTATATATATACACTAGGGTATATCTGTGCCATCCGGTACGATAAATTAAATAAGAACTGATAATAAGATAAAACAGAGTAACATTTGATTAATCTAAATCGACAAACTTAGATTCAATATATATTCATGTTAGAACAATTAAAAGTAGGCTGAATTGGACTGACTTGTTTTTAATTTGTAAAGAATCTTTTAATCATATTTTTTGATCTTATTTTGATCTCGGCAAAATAAGTTTTTAACAAATTAAACTCAATGCCATATGTGAAAATAATTCAATCATGTCTATTGTTATGATTTGAAAATAGTTCAAAATATTGACTTATATATTGTAAACACTCCTAAAAATGATATATAAGATGATCAATAATATACAAATACATAAAATATATCCTTAAATGTTATTCAATAATTTTTTATTTTCTTTTACATAATTCTATAGTCATGATGGATCTCGTTTAATTGATCTCGATTAGTAGATTTTAAATATTAAATTTTAATTTTTTTATTTTAAGTTATGACATTTTTAATGTAGAAAAAATGATTGATATGTGATAGTTTATTATGTGTATATTATTGGTGTTAAATGTTACTCAAAAATTTTTCTTATTTTTTTTACATAATTCTATAATCATGATGAATCTTGTTTAATTAATCATGATTAGTAAATTTAAATATTAAATTCATAATTCTGTAGTCACGATGGATCTTGTTTAATTGATCTTGATTAGTAGATTTAAATATTATTTTTTATGAAATTTCTTGATTATTATATTTTAAATATTAAATATTATAATTTTTTAATTTTAAGATAATCTTGTTTAATTGATATTGATTATTATATTTAAATATTATTTTTTTATTAAATTTCTTGATTAGTAGAGTTTAAATATTTATTGGTGTGTGAGAGTTTACTTTTGTGTATATTATTGGTGTTAAATGGTACTTAATAATTTTTATTTATTTTTACTTAATTCTATAGTCATGATGGATCTTGTTTAATTGATCTTGATTAATATATTTTATTTTAAGTTATGTCATTTTTAATATAGAAAAAATTATTGGTGTGTGAGAATTTATTGTGTATATATTATTGATGTGAGTGTTTTAACTTTGATGTGACATCTTAATGTGTGTATAAAACTCATCCAAGGGTGTAGAGTTAATGTGTACCATAACATGTGTATTTTTAACCATTAGATTTTTATACTTCTTGAAAATAAATTTGGTCAAATTTGGTATTTTATAATATAGATATCAAAAATAATCTTGTAAGGGAATCTTTTATTTTAAGAATAATAAAATTCGTCTATCTTGATCCGGGGCGAACCTAGCTAAGAATTATTTTAGTGGTATACTAAAACTTAGTAAAAGAGTGGGTTTATATTAAATTTTTCTTTCCTTTTTTTTACAAGTACTAGTGGGTTTTTTAAAAGATTTCCATGGGATGAAACCCACCATGTTCCCTCTTGGATCCGCTCCTGATTTTGAGAGGTAGACAAATGAATATTTTCTTAAAACTTGGTAGAAATAATCTATATACTAAGTAAATCATCTCCTTAAAATTTCATCAAAAAGTCGGTGTAATGAAAATGTGATATATATATATATATATATATTCATATACTGAAATTTTAAATGATAATTTTATTTTCGTCTACAAAATTCTGTTAAAATTTTTATTTATTTAACCTAAAATGGATTGTTCATATCTATAATACAAATCAGGATTTTATTGTTCATCGATTTGACCGCTATCTATTTTAATCCAAAGGCTACAATTCTATCTATCTCATCCGAGGGTTCATTTTTTTTGTTATTAAAAGAATCTAAAAAACAGTAAAAAAAATGTTGTCATTCAAAAAAAAACGTGTTGCTCACGTTCTTCTCTCACCTGCTCCCTACTCCTTGACTCTCCCTCTTAGACTCTCCCTCTCTCACTCTTAGACTGTTCCTCTCTCAAAGAACCCACAAACTCTCTCTCCCTCTCTCACCGACGCCGCCCTCTCTCACCGCCGACCGCTCTCAGGTATATATCCCTTCTTTCTATTTTGGGTATTCTAATTTAAGTGCAAAGAAGAAGAACTGCTCTTTCCATTGTAAACAGAGAAGAGAAAAGAAATTTGCAATTTTTGCTATTTTGAGATATAGCAATTTTTGCTATTTGACATGAGAGAACGAAGGGGTGGGTGAAGTGAGGGGAAAATGGAGATGATAAAATGAAAGAGCCAAGTGAAAGAACTGGGGTTATTCATTTTCATCCCATCTCATTTTTATCTTAAGGTTTAAAATTTTTGAAATCTCATTTTTTGCCTTTTTAATGGGGTTTTCGATTTCGATTTCAAAATGCAGAAGAGAGGGGGAAGGAGAGAGAGAAGGGTGAAGAAATTTTCATCCCGTTACATTTTCAGATTTGATAATTTAAAGAGAGAGAAATGGGCTTGATCATTTTAATCTATTTCAATTAAGATAAATGGGTGGGTTTGAAAATGCAGAAGAGAGGGAAAGGGAGAGAGAGGGGTGAAGAAGGGTAGGTTTTGTTTTCACAGGTTTGGTGAGATATTTTAGATTTAAGAGAATAACACTATTTATAATCTTTTATTATTTATCTCTCTCTCCCCCTTTTAGGGACTTTTTTTTTCAAACTATGATTCTTTTTAAACTTATTTTGCTAAATAGGGGACTTTTGAAATTAATTGGGGAAATAGGGGTGTTTTATAATCGAGGTTTGAAGTCGCGTTTTTCCCTCAAAACCGCAATTCATAATAGCGGTTTTACCAAAAAACAATTTGCAGTAAAAACGCGACTAGGTACTGCGTTTTTACCTCTACAAACGCTAATTTGAACATTAATTTTACCCTTAAAAAAAATTTCTGATAAAACCGCGATCCAAGAGTGCGTTTTTACCTTCAAAACCGCACTCCCTTTTCTTGTTTTTACAATTTTTCAAAACTACCCATACCCATTTCAAGTCTCCATCTCCGGCGTGAACTTCCGCTATCCTCCCGCTCTATCTCCATATCTCCACAGCTCCATCTCCATATTTTCACAGCTACACGCACCTCCTTCCTCCGCTATCCTCCATCTCCGCCATACACGCTCTTCCTTCCTCCGCTATCCTCCATACACGACCCACCTTCCTCCGTCGGCGCTGTCCTCCAGGTAAACAATACTCTCCCCTGTTCATTGGATGATGTGCTTGTATGGATGCATGTATATATGATGTTGAATATTGAAATGATGGTTGAATATTGAAATAGAAATGTGCTTGTATCTATGTATTTAATATTTATGTGATTGGGGGTTTCGAGGTTGTTGTCGTGGGTTGGGGGTTTTGGTGGTTGGTGATTTCAGTGGTGGTTTGGAGGTTTTGGTGGTTGGTGATTTTAGTGGTGGTTTGGAGGTTTCGGTGGCGGCACTTGGGTGGTGTTTTGGGGATTTTAGTCGTAGTTTGGGACTTTTCTCTATGTCTTGTTCAGAAAGCGTTTGTATAGATTATGACGGTGTAGGTGTATGGCGGTGTAGCCATTTTGATGGTGGCAGGGGGTGAAATTTATTTTGGAGCGAATTTTGGTTGTAGATTTGTATAGCCTGAATTTGTATAACTTGTGAAATAGTGATATTTTATATAATTTTGAACCAAAGTTTTAGTGGTCCCTCAGTAATGATAAAATTTGTATGCTTTCAAAATTGCGTAAGGAAAAGAGGTCGGATGTTTTCTAGAATAAAATTCATATTAAAATCAATTGAACCATTTTAAAAGTAATAAAATTTTACATTTAAACAATTGGTTCAGAATTTTTTTTCCTTTCAATCAGAGGTGTTTAGCATTGGTTTAGATATGATTTTTTAATTATTAAGAACATATTTTTAGTACATGTCTTAAAAAATTTTTTACCTAAAATATAGTATCATAAATTTATAATGAAGGGTGCCACCTGTATGAGTAGTTTTGTACTTCAAATTGATGTGTTTTAATACTTAAATTGGGATATATTTCTAGGATTGTGTTGAAATGCTATAACAATAAAGTTTATAAACATGTTAATTTTTGGATTATTATGTATTTTTTGGATTATAAACATGTTATACCTTATTGGACCCCTTTAAGTTTTTTCCTATAAATAAAATTTATAACTTTCTAGGTTTAAACATATAAATAAAACCTTAATTTTGCATACAATGAGATTTACTAGTATATAAATATGAAGAAAACAATACATAACAATTACGGGTCTTTATTAGTTAAGTAATCTTGATTTTATTTTTATATTAATTATTTTTAAGTGAAAAAAAAATATAGATTTCTATTATGTTTCAAAACCCCAAATTTAAAATTACGAACCTTTTTAAAATTAAGGGAGAATTGGAGAATCTTTTTATAGATAAGGATGGGTGCTTAAATTATTAATTTTTGGGTGCTTGTACCAACACTCAAACAAAAGAACAGCTATATGGAATTTTTTTTTTTTTTTTCAATTATTAGGGGAAAAAAAGAACATTTTTTTTGTTTTCAATCTTTTTGTTTGGTTTTCTATAACATCTATATGGAGTTTTTAATTTCTCTTAATTTTTCAAGAATAATGTTTAAAAATAATATCAAACTAAAACCTTAATTAAGTATAGATGTAGTATTCACATTAACAAATTAAACCATTTTAGTAAGTATGCATTAATTTTTTTAAATTATAAATTAGCCTTCATGTTTAAACGTAATATCAAATTGTATTTATGTTTTATTTTTCGCAGAAATGTCTTTAAACTTTGATTCCAATTCCGGAACATCATGATCATATGTCTCCTGTTTTTTGGAGAGGCTACTACAATTTGAGTGTCATGGACGTCGAAGATTCTTTTGTTGAAGGGCATAGACATGGAGAGGGAAAAAATAGAAGAAATACCACTGCTAGTACGAGCACTACATGAAATTGATCAAGTGTGCAAGGAATAAAATATATTAGCATGTCTTTCTACTTATGAGCGTCAGTTTTATGTAATTTGTTTAATTAGGTGGTGTAGAATTGCGTCTAACATTGTTATGTATCTTTTTTGTATATGTACGGGAAAAATAACTTGTTTATTGACTATGTATGAATGCAAAATTAGTGATTACCCATAGAAAATGTAATCCGATAATATCTATCAATTTGTTTTATTAATGAATGGATATCTATTTGCATTCTCCACATAGGTGTTGAAATGTGTTTCCTTTTTTAAAAAAAAAATTATGTACACATGTATTGGTAAATATGTAATTTTTGTTACATATTTTCTAATGAACACGTACATGAAACAGGTTTTGCTCGATGGATCCTGGTCCTGAGGATCGGCGTGTATTATATTTACAGGAGCATCATAGGTCGTCAGCTATATGGGACGGCCATGATCCTGCTTTGTTGGAGGCACGTAGGAGTGCTACTGAGTTTACTGGGCCTGATGGACAGCATATTATCCTTCCTGAGAGGGTACATCGTGTATTACTACGAGCTGGCTTTTATGGGTTGTGCCGCATAGGTCACATTCAGTACGATCACGCACTCATTACGGCTATGGTAGAGCGATGGCGGCAAGAAACGCACACGTTTCATCTACCAGTTGGGGAGTGCAGTATCACACTCCAGGATGTCGCCGTACTGATTGGATTACTAATCGATGGCCATGCAGTTACTGGCCCTCCATTAGATGACCCTCCGGCCGATATTTGCGAGCGTGTACTGGGCATCCGACCACCAGACCACGCTTTTAGGAGATCGAAGTTGAAGCTTTCTTGGGTTGCCGATACATTTGGAGAGGTACCTGCTCATGATGCCGACGACGTTGTTATTGAGCGATACGCACGTGCGTGGATTATTAAATCGCTCGGCGGTTCTGTTTTGGCTGACAAGTGATCGGCATATGTCAAAGTTTCTTTACTCCCACTACTTCAAGATTTAAATACAGTGGGCCATTATAGCTGGGGTAGTGCCGCACTTGCCATGTTGTACAGGGAGATGTGTCGAGTCACGCATATAAAATCAAAGCAAATTGCCGGTCCACTAGTGTTGTTACAGGTATATGTTTAGGCTAAATTTTGCAACTTTTTATCTTATATTTTGAATTTATATGTTCAATAATATATTATGATTTAATTTTTGTTAGTTATGGTGTTGGGAGAGATTGACACATATTCGCCTTCGTCGGCTCGATATAGCTATTGCTGAGGACGAGCTCATTCATTCAATTGATAGACCACCACACGGAGCCAGGTTTGTTGATTTGTAACAAGACTATTCTCAATATATTATACGCTTCGATATTTTTGACACCCTTCATTTATTTAATAAAGGTGGCGGACGAGGTTCTCTCTAGACCGGACACCGATACATGTTTTGACTCATTATAGGGACCAGCTAAATCGTATGCGAGCGGAGCAGGTAAATCTAATTACTACGTATGATTTAATTACTCTTAGTGTGGTGTATATGGTATTGAAGAAGCTAGACTGTTGTGTGACTATAAGATAAATAGCCATTGATTGATTGAGAAAACTATATTTGTCTTTTTGAATAAGTTTGAGATAATTATATATAAATTCCTTTTGGATTGATTGGGAGATGAATTTGTTTGGAAACTTTTTATAAACTTGTTAAACAGGTCAATATGAAAAAAATGGATTGATCTAAAAACAGACGAAACTCTGCCGAAATTTCAAAAAATTATAAATTTATTGTTTAGACACATCTAAATGTCTTGATATAATTTTTCAAACCTATTAGTTATACTTAATCATTTTACAGATGATCTGGCAGCCGTATACTCCACATGTTATAGCTGGTTTGCCGTCTTATTGTCTAGCCGGTCAGGCTATATGGTGCAGCCGGTCACCCCTTATCTACTTTGAGATTGTGGAGTGGCACCTCCCAGACAGAGTGATGCGCCAGTTTGGTTTACAACAAAATATCCCTGCTGATTTTGACACAAGTGAGCAGTTACACGATACGGATATGAGGGGGAGGGGGCGCGGAGATCCCGTTGATTGGAGGCATCAGCACCGCGATTTTATCGCTTTTTGGGATCGTAGACTCAAGCACGTAGTCACTACGGATGTGTTACAGGGGCCGATTCAGTATGACCACCTGTATATGATTTGGTTTCGCACTATCACTCGACGTTTTATACTTGCGGCACCGGAGCAGCCGCCCGAGTTTGGTCCTGAGCCAGTAGGAGTCACGTTGGAAATACTAGTAAGTTAGAATTGCATCCGTGAAATGTAATTTTGAAATTGTACATGAACTTTAATTTTAAATTTATATATATTTTTTTCTTCTCCAGGGGATGCGCTTGCTAAGATATATACATTGGCTATGAACCATCCTTTGCGGTCGATCATAGGAGAGTCTATATCCGAGGAGATATCTGACTTGGCTCATACAGCTCTTGTTATGGCGCGACAGGAGTTTCGATTATCTGTTAATCCATTTCAGGTCCACAACCCTATACCCGACCCAATCCCACGACTCTATCGCCGTCGTCGTCAAAGGCGGCAAGCTACTACTACTAGCAGTAGTACCAGTACGTCTTCAGCACAGCCTGCTACATTAGCACATGATGCTGGTCCGTCTACCTCTACACAGCATATTTCATCCCCCACCACCACCACCACTACTACTACTAGTACGTTACCCATCAGCACGTTACCCACCCCCACCACCATTACTATTACATCTGTGTTTTATTCTCCATTGTCCCCCAGCATATCATAGTCAGATATTTTATCTTCCGCACCTGACCCCACCACTACTTGTACCACTACTACTATTACTGTTGCTGCTACTACTAGTACGTTACCCACCTCCACCATTACTACTACTACTACATCTGTGTTTTCTTCTCCATTGTCCCCCAGCATATCACAGTCAGATATTTTATCTTCCCCCACCACTACTTGTACCACTACTACTACTACTACTACTACTACTACTACTACTACTACTACTACTACTACTACTACTACTGCTGCTGCTGCTGCTGCTACTACTAGTACGTTACCCACCTCCACCATTACTACTACTACATATGTGATTTCTTCTCCATTGCCCCCCGTCATATCACAGTCAGATACGTTATATTCCCTACCACCAGCCAGATTACCGCAGCCGAGTACGACAGACTTCTCTACACTCCCTACTATATACGAGGACTTTGACATAGGACAGTATGTGTCTATATTGACGACAGACTCGTCATTTATTTCACTAGTTGTGTCGCATCAGCTTTCAGTCGAACATTCGCAGTCGCCACCGACACTTACACCCACGTATCATGATGACAGAGTGACACAATTGGGCATACCAGATGTTGTAGATGTACATGTGGTACCTATCGATATAGGTCGAGGGAGAGGGAGAGGGAGAAGTAGACCGAGGGGTAGGGGAAAGGACAGGGGCAGAGGTCAGGGTGTAGAGGCACACACCCATACAGAGATCGAGAGGGATGAGAGGCTGAAGAGGAAGAGGAAACAACCTAGTTGTGGTACTTAGTATGTTGATTGTTAGTTATTAGACAAAAAATGTATTTTCATTACCCATAAATAGTTTTGGTTGTACATGTGTATTTATTTTGCTTAGTTGTATGATTTAATGTTTTGGTTGTACATGTGTATTTATTTTGCTTACTTGTATGATTTAATGTGTACATATCAAAGATAAAAATATAACTATGAGGGGGCAAAAAATGTGTCTATAAGAAACATTATACATTAAATTAATTAAACAAAGATCAAGGTTACAACATTGCGCATTAAGCAAAATAATATATTACAACTACTATACAAAGTCAAGCATACACCTAGAAAATATTATACATTAAATAATAATGTAAAAATAAACTAATAGCCAGAAATCTGCTACATTATCAAATAATAAAGTCATACTGCATATCTAATTGTGGGTCAATGCAACAATTATTTAACTTGATTTCGGGGACACTTGCGGCGATCATGTCCCACCTCTCCACAAGTCCCGCAATGGTTGTATCTTCGACGATCACTGACATCCATCTCGTTATGAATGCGCCTAGATGGACGACCCTTTTGACGTAATAAGTTTGGATTAGGAATCAAAACACCTGGAATTGTATTAACCAAAAGGGTATCCTAGTAATCTTTTGTCAAAGCAGGATGCAAAGTAGGAGAATATGTACCCACGTACGCCTCAAGAGTCAAGTATTGATGAATTAAGTATTTCGGTTCTAATCTTAATTCAGCACACACCGCTAATACATGTTTACAAGGATACTTATAAATTTGCCACCTCCCGCAGCTGCACGTGCCTTCCATAATGTTTACATTCTTAACATTTCCTTTGGCTGATGTGACAGAGGCAAGTCCCTCCGAGTTGTTATGCCTAAAAACAATATACTTGCCGATATCCTTCATGCGCTTCGATAATTTCAGTGCCATGAATGGCGTGTGTTCCACTTCTGAATTATCAAGCCTATCTTTACCCTGTTCGCCTCTTTCACAAAAGTACGTAACAAGGCAATGAAAAATGAGCTGCACCGACGCAGTAATAGGCAATGATCTCGCACTAATTAAAACTCCGTTGAAAACCTCTGAGATATTTGTTGTCTTTATCCCATAACGATACCCTCCATCATGAACAAAAGTCCACTTTTCTAGGGGAATTTGTTTTACCACCTCCATGGTTTTTTTCCTTCGTTCTCTTCTTCATTATCATACTCTTTGATCATGTCCATATACTTATTGAATTTCGGCAAGCAGTAAGCAGTAAGCAGTTGCAGCCTTCCACATTAGTATCTTTAAAGTCTCATCTGGTTTACATTTACTTGTAAAGTTACTGCGGACATGTCGCATACAAAATCGATGGTATGTCATTGGCTCTTGAAATTGTGGGTCAGAATTAATTACAGACAGTATACCCTTGTGCCGATCAGAAATCAAGAAAATTCCATCTCGTCCTCTTACGTCGTAATGCCAAAGATGCGTGAGAAAAAAGTTCCATGTGTCATGACTTTCCTCATCGCCGAATCCAAATGCAAGCAGAAATATTCCTTTATTTGCATCCATAGCCATTGCAACAAATAATTTTCCATTGTACTTGCCACGTAGATGTGTCGCGTCTACACTTATAACAGGTCGGCAATGCACAAAGCCTTCAATGGACGCACTAAAGGCCCAAAAGTTCTTATCAAAAATATGATAATGGCCATCATACATCTTGATTCTATACTCGTGGACGGTGCGTTGGTTGTTGTATTTAATTGCTGCCAAATATCTCGACATAATAGCATAAGACTTTTTCCAATTGCCAAATAATATTTCAATAGTCTTCTGCTTCGCACTCCATGCCTTCCAATAAGAAATCTTGTAACCATATTAATCCTTAACAAATGCGACGATAACGCCAATCTTAAGGCCAGGGTCAACCTTAACCATGTGCTGTACTCTGCTTGCAATAAATTTGCAGTCCAAATGTTTGTGAGTTAGTTTCAAATGATCAAATGTGCATGTGTGAAGACCCTCGTACTTGGTTATCTCAAACAGGCCATGTTTCTTCTTCCTCTTACAAGCACGCAATCGCCATTTGTACCCTCTTTCGTGCAGTTTACACTTTATTGCCCATGTATCTGCTTTGATTCGTCAACAATAAATTCACATGAATTCTTAATTACATATTGTTTCACGGCAATCTTTAACTTATCTTTAGTCTCGTAAGTGAGCCCCTTCCATAATTCATTTTGATCTACCAACTGTTCATTAATTGTCACATCCTGATCCACATACGTAACAGGGAATTGTGTGTACCATGACGGTATGTCTTCCGCAACCACCTCAATTTGGTTTGATTGTTCACATTTATCGCTTTCAATGTCACTCCCTTCTGTACGACTGTCAGATTCCGAGTTCCAATCCGTGTCCTCTCCAGTGGAGTCATCATATTCTATACCATCATATTCTATACCATCTCCGTACTCAAACATTGGCTGTTCAGATATGTAATTCTTAGGGGTATGGCCGCGTGACTTAGGAGAAAATTCAAGCTTTTTTTATGGTCGTGAAGTAGAAGGCAAGTTAGAAACATTAGTGTACTGTGTAGGTGGTGGTGAAGTATATGACGCCGAGGCTAGAAATTTTTCAGCAAGTGGGAACACACCATAATTCAAATTAACTTTCTCCACATACAAATCGATTGCATTCACAGAGGGAACATTTAAAATTATCCCCATTACAAAATTTAAGCTTATGTCATCATTAATTTCATGGAGGAAGAAACTACAAACATTCATGGTCACAAACAGAGGACATCTACATACAATTTTTAAGGTGGACGGTGAGAGGTCAACATTCATAACAGAACAAATCATTCCAACTAATTTCGAGTACGTCGTACCTTCTTTAACGATAATTCCTGTTTTATGTTGCATATTGTAACATTGTCCATGCTCTCTATTAATAATTTCTTCGCCCCAGTATAAAAGCATAAATACTTGTCTGTTCAACATTACCTTCAACACAATTAAAGAAATTTATCATCAACTGATAATAAATACAATTTACTTAAACTAATCAAGCATGCCCTCCATTATGATGGTAAATAATACATTCTTTAAAATAAAATATAATTTCTCAAAAAATAAATAAGTATATACATTCTTCAAAATAGGGGTATAATTATTGAAAAATCAAAATTACGTATAAACCCCTACGAAATATTAGATTAAAGTATTTATTTAAAATCATAAAATCAATTTTTGCAAATAAAAAAATATGGTAAACCACTACGAATATAATTACTTGAACTTGGGCCCATTTTTTCTTTGTTTAATTTATATTTTACCCACCTGTTTTGGAAAAATAGGAAATGACCCAAAACTTCGGATAATCACTAATTTCTTGTTTTTATTTTTCCTAAAATACCCTTAATTGACTTTACAAGTAAACAATTTAATTATCCCTAAGATTTAGTTTATAGCTAACTTTTGAATTTTTAAATCTATTAATATCCAAAATTCCAAAATAAACATCCACTTATTTAGGGAACTTTCAAAAATATTATAACAAAAATCATAAATCGTATTACTTGGGCTAAACACGTATTTTCTATATCACAATAATATGATAATAAATCTACAAATTTACAATAATTCATACATTCGCAAATCTACAAATCTATATTTAAATCCTAGATCTACAAACAATCTAACAAATCTATATCATAAATTTATAATAATATCCCATTTATTTCATTCATATAATTATTATGCAAGTATAGATGTACAAATAATCAAAATATATAAATTTACAAATAAACAAAAAATATAGATCTAAGCATAATCAAAATACTATAAATGGACATACCTATTTTTGTTGAAATAGAGAGAAATTCTTATGCATCAATGATCTTTTCAACTTTTTTTTTTCGTATTTTAAATTGTGAAAAAGATGGAGAGAAGAAGGGGAAGAAAAGTAAGAAGAGCAAGAACAAGTATAAATATGAAGTAATATACGATACAATAAAAATTATATAAGGAACTTAGAAGAAGAAGAGCAACTTCACAGAAGAAGAAAGAAGAAAAGCAACAAGAAACATAATAAGATGAAGAGCAAGGAAAAATAAAGAGGAAGACGGCGCACTGAAATATTATGAGTAGCGCAGGGTTTGGTGGAAATTAAGTAAACTAAAAAACGCGAAAAGCAATTGCAATTTCTAAAAAAAAACCTGCATTAAAAACGCGGTTTGTGATATCGATTTTAAGGGTAAAAACGCACTCTTGGATCGCGGTTTTATTAGAATTTTTTTTAAGGGTAAAATTAATGTTCAGATCAGCGTTTTTAGGGGTAAAAACGCAGTACCTGGTCGCGTTTTTACTGCAATTTTTTTTTTTGGTAAAACCGCTATTATGAATTGCGGTTTTAAGGGAAAAAACGCGACTTCAAACCTCAATTTTAAAACACTCCTATTTCCCCAATTAAGTTCAAAAGTCCCCTATTTAGCAAAATAAATTTAAAAAGAATCATAGTTTGAAAAAAAAGTCCCTTTTAGGTTCTGACCCGGTGGTTTTTTAAATTAAATCGAGTCTACTTTAATGTTATTTAATCTTTTTATTATTTAAATTGACCCAAGTCTACTTTAATGTTATTTAAGCTCTGTTAATACACATTTTTTTGTTCAAGAGGAAAGGAATTTTATTTTGATGTTGTTTCTAATATCTACAAAATGAGGAATGATTTTTTTTTTATTTCTAATATTATTGAAGAGGAATGGATTTTTATGGTCACGAAATGTTATTGAAGAGCAATGATATTTTTTTATTATTATTAAATATGAAATGACATCACAATGTGGTGTCCTTTACAAAAGTTTTTTGGCTGGGCATTTTTTCGGTGGAAATGACATCACAAAAGGAATGCTAGATATTATTTGGTGTGAGATATGGCTAAAAATGTCTTTACTCATTTTTTAGTAATTCACTGTACCCAATTTTTTTAAAATTTAAATGAAACATAAATAAATAAAAATGCTAGATATGATTTTAACATGAAACCAGAAATATCAAATTTCTTTGAGGTGAATCTATCAACATGTAATCGTATTAATTGTTAAAAAATTGTTAAAAATAAAATCAAGGATATATAAAAATAAATAAATAAGGATACTAGATATGATTTTAACATGAAACCAAAAACATCAAATTTCTTTGAGGTGAATCTATCAACATGTATATAAAAAAAAGAAATTGGTGAACCAAAAATATACCAAACTAAAAATAAAATTAACTATATATGAAAAACATTTGAAAAACAATGTATAATTAATGATATTTTTTTATATTATTAAATAAGAAATGACATCAAAATAATATGATATTTTTTTATTATTAAATATTTTTTTATTTACATCTATAATGTGGTGTCCTTTACAAAAGTTTTTTTCGGTGGACATTTTTTTGGCCGGGCATTTTTCCGGTGGAAATGACATCACAAAAAGAATGCTAGATATGATTTTGATGTGAAATGTGACTAAAAATGTCTTTACTTATTTTTTAGTAATTCACTGTACTTCATTTTTGTAAAATTTAAATGAAACATAAATAAGTATGTAATCGTATTAATTGTTAAAAATAAAATTAACTATATATAAAAAAATGAAATTGGTGAACATCCGGCAATATATACCAAACTAAAAATAAAATTAACTATATAAGAAAAACATTTGAAAAATCACTCGGTATGGTTTTGGTTTTGTGTTTTGAAAAACCAAAAGTGAAAATACCAAAAATCGAAAATACCAAATATGCCAAGTCCCTACTATGCCAACTGCCTGCGAATAATTTAAAACATAAACGTGGTGTAATGGAATAATCGATCGGTATTAATTTTAAATAGGGTTTCGTAAATAAAAGAAAATTACATCCTATTTTTACTTTCTTTTTACTAAATTTTAGACAATTTCTATATTTCTAATTGTGTTGCTTCTTAAATTGTTATATTAGTACAAAGCTTTACAATGGAACCTACAAGTGTGATGCCTACAAATTTGACAATACTATTATTGTAGTAAAAAAATGGAAGCTCGAAACATTGACTACTAACAATGAGAAAGGGAAGAGGAAAGGGAAGGGCAAAGAAAATCAAGATCCTTCTACACCTGTGGTTAGTAGTCATTGCGTCTTATTAGTGGTTTAGTCTAAAAATTATTTTCATAAAAGTTATTGTGAAGGCTATGCATTGTAAGAGCAATAAATAATGACTACAATATTAGTATGTGAATTAGTGTTGCAAATTGTTGATCCTATATAATTAAAAATAACAATTATAAACTTTACCTATAATTCGTTGATCCTATAATTGTTTTTAAAATATTTTTCTTTTTATGGGTCAGCTCTCGCGTACCTCATATAATAAAGTATATGAATTCTTGCTACTAATCTTTATGTGTTATCTTGAAGTTGTTATAAGTTTTAGCAGGAGATAGTTTTTCGGCAACCTCTTCTTAACAAGGTTACAACTTTGTTTTATTTACCTTAGTTCATTATATTAAATTGTTTTACGTTTTATTTTTCTAACTTTGTTCACTTCATTTGGATATTTTTTTTTCTCACTCAAGAACATGGTGGATCAATGCGACTTTTGAAATATTTTGCGACTTATATACGCCAACCCAAAAAAATGAGGAATTGTTTACATATTCAAAAGAAGGTAAAAAAAGTATGTACATTATCTATGTAAATTTGAGTTCCTTATTCTTTTTTTTTAATATGCTATTACTATCTTAATAGTGCCCCCGGGTACGGGCATACCCTAGGTATGAGGAGAGCGGCGTCGGTGAGAAAGGGAGAGAGAGTTTGTGGATTCTTTGAGAGAGGGAGAGTCTAAGAGTGAGAGATGGAGAGTCAAGGAGCAAGGAGCAGGTGAGAGAAGAATGTGAGCAACACGTTTTTTTTTTTTTTGAATGACAATATTTTTTTTTACTATTTTTTAGATTCTTTTAATAACGAAAAAAATAAACCCTTGGATGAGATAGATAGAATTGTAGCCTTTGAATTAAAATAGATAGCAGTCAAATTGATGAAAAGTAAAACTCTGATTTGTATTATAGATATATACTCTTTTTTTATATTGTTTCAATCATTTGTACTTTTGTCCATCACTACATCTACTAATGTTGATTTGAATTTGAATTGTATTATAGCTATTGCTGGTCAACTGTTGTTTTGTGCCAGAAAAAAAAACATAATTTTTAATGAAAATAATGATTGGCATTTTTAATTAAATTATTCAATTATACCACTCCTTTACTCTCAATATTTTAATAAAATAAACAAACTAAAAAGTTATTTATGTAGAAATAAACCAAGAATTTGTTTTTTGCAGCTTTTCAATAAAATTTTAAGAAAAATAACCTACAACTATCAAATGCTTCATGTGTTTTGGAAGTATTATTTTTCTACACTTAATAATTATATTGTTTTTAAAGTATAAAATATCTAACTATATATAATAATAGTATAAAATAAATAATTATAATATTAATATATTATTACTAATGAGATTAATTGTTGATCTATAATAATAATAATAATAATAATAATAATAATATAGATTTATATCTTAAATTATTTGCACATTGTGGAAGGATTGTAAACTTGTTATTTAACTTAAAACTGCATTTGACGCGCATGATAAGAGGGTGGGATAGGATAACTTTATCCTATCCCATGTTGGTATTCGTCGAGATTTATTATCCGGGAAAATTATTTACCACACTAAAGTTTTTTATTTCATCGAGAGAGGGATTAACAAATCCCACCTAAAAGGTGGGATTGTTTTATCATGTCTGGATGAGATTAAATAATCATATTCAACTCTTTAATCCAACGTGTCAAACACACCCTAAAAGAAAGGTCTCATGAGTATTGTACTATGGGGAAAGGTAATATATGGTACCACGTGGAAAAATAAATAAATAAATAAGCAATGAAAGTTGTAAAGCAGTTAAAACGGTTGGGTTTTGAAGGACATAAGCAAACAAAAAAATTTCTCTAAATTGTCCCAAAATTTCCATGCCCCTGTCTTTAAACGAACAGAAAAAAAAAAAAAAAAAAAAAGTCTCCCAAAAAATAGGAGTGGCCCTTGCCCCCATTTTTCCCGATCCCTTGTCCTTAATTTTGCAAAACTTCCCCGAGAAATCCGAGAGGTCCACTCCACCTCCAATGGATTATTCTCACCGTACCACAATCCTCATAATTTTCTGATATCCCCTCTAACCAATTTCTTCATTTTGCCGCGGCTGTTTTGAACGGCCGTTATGGCTTGGAGGTCTCCGGTTACGGACTCATCACCGGAGCTAGAGATCAAGGTCCAGCCACGGCTGAGCGATCCCCACCCGTTGGGTGTTGGTCCATCACGGCCCCACCGGCCGCCTCGTCCTCCTCCGCAAGCCTACCGGCCGTTCAAGAAATGGTTCCCTTGGTTGGTTCCTGTCATTGTTGTCGCCAATGTGGGCCTTTTTGTCTTGGCAATGTACCTCAATGATTGTCCTAGGCACTCTGGGTCGTGTTTAGGAGCTGATTTTTTGGGGCGATTTGCGTTCCAGAACATCCACGAGAACCCTCTCCTCGGCCCTTCTTCAGCCACGTGAGTCATTTTTAGCATGTTCATGAAATTATGAAAGTACCTCTAATTTCATGCTTTAGGATTTGAACACGTGCCGTCAAAATATGAAAAGCACGTGTTATTGTCACTTAACTAAATGCATGCCATCGTATAAGCTTTTTTATGTTATGAACATTTAGGAGGAATTACTAGTTATAGATATTGCACATGCATCGAGATTGCCATTTGCCACGAGTTCTAGGATGCATGTGTAACCTTGTGTTTGATTACAGTTGTAGATGTATTTTATTGTTGGATTTAGCGTTATGAGCAAACATATACTATTAGTAGTAGGGCGGGGAATTAATGTTGCACTCTCAACAGCCGGCGAGACATGAAATTGGACCTCCAGGTTTGTTTGGGTCCTTTTATCAGTAAGTTTACCGACTTGCTCCTTTGTGTTTTATTTGTTTATTTATTTATTTTATTTTGGATGCCTAAAAAAATGTGTTCAAAATAATTGTTCTATTGAAAAGTTCTTAATTTGGCCAAAACCCTGGTTTGTATTTGTTTTAATCGGATAATAAGTTGAAGCATCAAGTAAATTAGAAATTTCATTATAACATATGAGATGTGGTTCCAAAAGTTCAGTAATTCCAATGTAAGCCCAATTTGCTGAAGGCTGATAAGCACTTCGAATTTAGGGGAGTGAGTTTGGGAACTTCAGTCCTATATATACTCGCCACCGTCTTGGTTAAAGTGATGTAATTAGTGGTGGCCGGATCCCATACAATCAGGGCCAAGTGTTTTTGTGGATCAATTTTTCGTAAATTACTCTCTCTGTAGTTCTCAATAGTTTCGAAAAAGGAGTGATATAACTGCAATTGATCTGTTTTTATCTTTTAGGCTACTAAGCATGGGGGCTCTAGATGTAATGAAGGTGGTCGATGAACAAGAATCATGGCGACTAGTCACTTGTATGTGGTTACATGCGGGGGTTTTCCACGTTGTTGCCAATATGGTGAGTCTGCTATTTGTTGGCATTCGACTCGAGCAGGAGTTTGGTTTTGGTATGTTCCTATTAATTCCCAAATTCACCCTTCATTTCTAATAAACTATATCTTCTTGAAGTTTGAAATATTCTTTTAATTTATATAAATTTTTGACAAGTAACTTTAGCATTTCACTCAGAGGTACATTATATCATGTAACGAGTGCTAGTTTCATCTCATTCGATTTCTAGTATGAGGTCATAAATATTCACTTAATAAACTTCCTATGGGTCCTAGGAAAGCTGTTTTGATTTTTAATAGACACAATTCCTTATTAGAGAGTATGTATCCATGATAGATCTAGTAAATAGCACGAATCATGCTGAGGAATTGTAATTCAATTACCAAAAAAATCAGAAGAGACTAAATATTGAAGGATTTTTATGTAAATACATTCAAAGATCCATTAGAGTTCAGTTCAAATCCAGGCTTGAACTCAGTTGATGAACCATCAAATATACTGATACTCAACCGTAGTTAGTATCGATACGCAATATGTATCGTACGATACATCTCGTTACGGGCATAGAACGCTAAGCACTGTTAGGTGTATCGTATTTCTATGGGTATCGGATGATATACATGTATTTATCGTGATATTTTGACGTATTGCACTATTTATGTGTATTGTACGGTTTTTTTGGGGGGCTTTTTTAGCAAAACAACATCATTTTCCTTAAAAAAATTTTTTTTTAACAAAATAGCTAAATTGAACCCTAAAACCTCAATACACGATGCTACGAGAGAGACGTTAGACGGTGCCCAACGGGAAGAAGAAGGAACTCATTGAAGCCGGGCAATGGAGCTTCCACTCGAAGAATCAACACTCGAGAGAGAGAGAGGACGCCCAACTGTAACTTAACAATTTGAAGGGACGCTGAAGAAACTCAAAGAGAAAAAGACTCTTCTCGAAGAGAGAGAGAAGGATCGGTGAGAATCGGAGGATCTTAGTTGGACAGCGATGGATTTCTTCAATTCCTGAAGCTTGCTCCTCTTTTTATTATTCTTCTTTTTCTTTTTCTGTTTGATGAAATGTTAAGAGAATGAGAGGAAGAAGAGAGCCATGAAAGGTAAAAGGTAAAGTTGGACTTCTCGAGAGTTTTAAACAGAAATATCTTTGGAAAATGTGTCGTTTTTTTATAATTATAATAGTTCACCTTATACTTTTATGAAATTATTATTTAACTCTTTTCTTTAATACTTTACATTTTATTATTTATGGAATGCACTTGTATATGATATATACTAGTCTATTACATTATCTTTTATTTGAATTATGAATATTTGGTGTATATATGTATGTTTGTGTATAAAATCAGGTATATTTATGTAAGTATCAAAATCAAAGTGTATCTTACGATATGTTACGATACACGATACTATTTTTTGGCAAAATGATACGCTACCGATACACGATATCGACTACCTTGCTGATACTATTGAAGGATATGTAAGAGAACCCATTGAACCTACAAGAATTCTATCAATTAACCAATACAATTAGGCTAACTCCACATGTTTTGTGACTTCATCACTATATTGATGTAAAGAAATTAGAATTTGCTTCAATAAATTGAAGAAACTTAACAAAGAGAACAAAGAAAAAGGCCCGGGAGTGCTATATGGAAAATTTGATACAATGGCTAATAAGGGATAACCCCCCCCCCCCCTCTTTTCAGTATAAACAAATTGCAGAAACTAAATAACATAATGAAAATTCGAAAACAATGTTCAGCTTCATCGCTATATTGCTATTCCTTTGTCTTACATTGATTTACTCCTTGTTCAGTTAAGATCGGGTTGCTGTATGTAATATCTGGAATTGGAGGGAGTATATTATCCGCTTTGTTCGTCCGAACAACTATCTCGGTTGGGGCCTCTGGTGCCCTATTTGGTTTACTTGGAGGCATGCTTTCAGAACTACTCACAAATTGGTCTATATATGCAAATAAGGTACATCAGAACTAACTTACTTTATTCTTTTGATGACACTTGTCCTCTTAAATTTATATGGATCTAGCTCCTATAGAGTTATTTGAATCACTCTAGAGTAGAGTACTAAATCTACACCATTCGTTTAAACTTGGATGGCTTAGATTTTGGAAGATAGTGTGCCTCTAGCAAGGATAAATTTAAACGGGGCGAAGCCATGTAGAGGTGGCCCCACCTGGACTTTACTGAAAATTTTACAGAGTATGGAGGTTTGTTTGAGATAGTGTAGAAAGTTAGGGGTTGATTACGTAATAAAAGAAAAATTGGTGGGTGAGGGCAAGGGGGCTCTTGTGCAATGAGCTTTATGGGGCTGGTGTTTGTAATTAGTGGGTGAAGACCGGGGGCTTCTTATAATTTTATACCCCCCTTTTTTTTGGTAAATTTTGAATATTAAGATTTAAGTGTTTTAATATTGATTTGCTTCTTAAATTGTTAATATATTTGTTTATTGGTTATTATTTATTAATGTTGATTTGCTTCTTAGATTGTTATATATTGATATTAATGTTGATATTTGCTTTTAGGTGTTTATTAATATATTTGTTTGTTGGTTATTATTTATTAATGTTGGTTTGTTATTAGATTGTTAAATATTGATAAAATTTTGTTATTGAGGTTGATTTGCTTAATAGATTGTTATTTGATAAGTTAACATGGAGATTAATATATTTGTTTTTTTGTTATTGTGGTTGATTCAATATTGGTTTAGAAAATTCTTGAATAGAATATTTTTTTTGGCCCCACCTAAACAAAATTCTTGGCTTCGCCACTTAATTTAAACAGTAACTCCTTATCAAAATCTGAATCATTTGAATTTAAACTAACAGTCTAGAATTCTTCAACTCTCCTCAGATCCCAATACCCTTTTACAGCAGCAATATATTTTTTTTTTATATCCTTAAAGGGTAACCCTGTTTACTTAAATTTTTGTCTTATTACTTGGCTTTACACAATTTTTACTTCTTTTTTTTTTCAGTTGGCAGCATTGATGACTCTCATTCTCATCATTGTGCTTAATTTAGCTGTGGGAATACTCCCCCACGTGGACAATTTTGCACATTCCGGTGGATTTGTTTCTGGGTTTTTTCTTGGATTTATCCTTTTGATACGCCCCCAATTTGGATGGGTTAGCCAAAGAAATGCTCCTCCTGGTTATTACAGATCCTCAGTTAAATCCAAATACAAGGCATATCAGTGCGTATTATTGGTTCTCTCTGTCTTACTTCTAATTGCTGGGTAAGTTCAATATTCTTTTGCTTACCTTTTAGTTTAGTTTTCATTCAAGAAATCTTGAAAGAAACTTTACAGCCATCAACGTATCTGCTTGCATTGTCTTTTTCTGACAGAATAAGTATTGGACTGATTTTGCTGCTGCATGGGGTTGATGGAAATGAACACTGTCCTTGGTGTCACTATTTACGCTGTGTCCCTACACCTCTATGGAATTGTGATGTGCGCTGCCGGGTAATGAATTATGCATCTCTTTTGCATATTTTTCCTTTACTGTTTTGGTATTATGCTATTCATTGGTGAATATAAAATTCAAACTACAAGACTGGCCTAATAATACCCATTGAATAACTTTGATTCTTTTAAAAACAATAGACAAACTTCAATGCTCTTTCTTATTTCTCTGTTTTCTTTGTGGACTAATCTTCACATTGAGTCCAAGAAATATTAACTCTACATTCTAGCTGAGAATTTGACAAATGCAAGGTTGAATCTTTTGTTAAAGGTTCCGTTTGGTTCGGGATGAAATGGTTTTTTTTTTGTTTTTTTTTGGTGGATGAAAAATAAAATCCAGAGTATTTTCACATTTCAGTATGGAACTTGTAAATTAATGCTTTAAGTTCCCACTATTTTCTCTGAAAAAAAAAAGAGGAAAAGTTCCCACTCTTTTTTAACAAGATGTGTATCTCGATTCAATTTGAGCTGTTCATTTATTCAATAGCCCCACCCTGCATGCAGGGAATCCCATAATTTGAAAAATATACGAACACTAAGTAACCGGTAATTGAACGATACATGACATCCGCGACACTGGCACACGTAAATCTATTTGATATCATTATATTATATTATTGCCTGATGCAGCGTCATCCTTTTTTTTAAGATTTTTTATACTGAAATTGTCCTATGTACGCAGTCAAACCTAAGAGGAAACGAGCTGAACTTGACGTGCCTAGACGATGGAAAAAGCCAGTCTTACAAGTTATCAAACAGTAACAGCACTACCGAGATCGAAATGCTCTGTTCTCAGCTTTGCAGTTGACAATAATGAACGAAATTTGAATGCATACACAACAAACACACATACAGAAAAATTATGAGAATTTATTCCGAAGAACATCTGTGCCGTGCCATTGAAACGGCTTCCCGGGGTGGATAATTTTATTTTCCATTCCCAAAACATGCTGTTCTTTTAAATTTTAGTGTACTTTTGATATGAGTTTTATTGTACAAGAAGTCTTTTCCCAATTCAATGGCCATTTGTATAGCTGAAGATGACTGGCTTACAAACATTAGAATACAAATTTGATTCATTTTTTTTTGCAGTTTGTAAGAACTAGACACTTTCTTTTCATTTTATATGTTACAAACTAGTCTATATATGAGGAAGCATCACATAGATAGGATGCGATGTTGAGCAAAAAAGGCATTTTTTCATTCGTATGAAGAGTTCGTTATTATTATTTGGAACATCTCAAATTAAGAATTCAGTTTGTTTTTTGTTATTTCTAGAGCACATTTTAATTACACTTCAAACCTATTAACTCTCACGGGACTACCTTAGTTTTTTTTTTGTTTTGTTTTGTTTTGTTTTTTATTTTTTTATTTTTTTGGAATGTGTTTATTTCACCAACACATTTGGAAATTACTTGATAATTAATAATTTAGTTTAGACATAGTTGATAAAATTATTGAAATCAATTCTCTCTTCTTCATGTTGTTAACATTATAGGGAGGAAGATTTCAAAAATATAGCTAAATGTTTGCCATTCTTTTCCTTCCCTAAATTGAATATATCTTTGTATTGTTTATATAGCAAATTAGTATTTTACCCAAAATTATGAAAGTTTCTTTACTCAGACCCACCCTATTTTAGTAATTAATGAATAGCACAATATTTTGTATTTAGCCCAAGTTGAGAAAATACATTTATTTTTAATTTATCTAATAATTATATGGCTAAATGACCTAATTGATCTTAGAAAATGATTAGGTTTGTTACGTATTTATACTCATCTTAATCATTGATAATTATCAACTAAAAAAAAGGTGAAACGTATGCATGAAATGTATGAGTCCCGCCCTCCCTCAAAATATGCAGTAGTTAGAGAGAGACATAGCTTTTAGAGAAAGCTTTGATATTTCTTCCATCAATACAATATGGCGAGTGGTTTGATCTATAAATATTTGAAGAGGCTCAAAACCCCAAACCATTTGATACTTGGTAAGCTTAGTGGTGCATTTCCACCCAATCCATCATTTGATCCCTAAAAATATTGGGAATGTCTTCCCTTGAATATGATCCTGTGCAATCACTCAAATATGCTCTTACTTATCATGAGGTCATTTCTAGCTTTACCACCACCATCCGTTGCTCTCGCTACCGGAAACCCCCTTTGTTGGACATGATTTAAAGTACATATTATAAGGTACATTACTTTAAGTTCTTATTTTTTAAAAGACATGAAATACTTAATATGTTTTTCACATACATTTTTTAAAAGATATCAAATACTTAATATATTTATCACATGTGATAATATGACTCTTTCGCAAAATATGTCATATTATGACTGTTTCACATGTTTTATATACCAGTCATATTAAATTCTGATATATAGAGATAAGAGACATATTATATTTATATATGAAATGCATATTATGACTATATAAAAAATTATTATTCTGAATATGACACTGGCAATAGTATCTTTTCATGCGCAATAGAACTAAAGGTAAATTTTTACTTCAGATAAACGATATTTATTTGGATTTTAGTTTTTCTTTATTTAAATTTCAAAATTCTTCTAATCCTAATAACTAACTCAATATAATTTGAAATTATTTTAAGTTATCATTTATTTTTTAAAAAATTGGTAAAAAGTGCAACATTGGAAAAACTATAAATTAATTAAAAATAGCTAAATTAATTAAAGAAAAAATAGAACCATAATTATCCAATAATTTGGACTAACAACTAATTACAAAAAACAAATGGGTTAAATGCAAAACAATTCAAAAATGCTGGACTAAATACAAAAAGCCCCTTGTTTATACTGAAAAAAGTTTTTTAATAATACTGTCCATTTGTTAGGTTTTTATCTTCTTTTTTTTTTTCATTTAATTTAAGGGTATCTATGTAATTACATAACATGTATCTTACTAGGCCAATGAGGTATTAATATGGAAGTGTACTTTTGGTAAGTTGCATTTATTAGAATAATAATTGTAAGACATGAACAATGTGAAAAAAGGAAAATTGTACTTGTAACCGGCGATGCTATTACCAGGTAAAGATAAACTTTTATCAAAGTAATATAATAGCCCCACACAGAATGTACAATATCATTTTTCCTAAATATATGAGCATGTCTAATATGGTTATGTAAAATTATTGTGTAAATTTTATATAATAAGTGAGTTTTATACAAAAAATTTACACAAATCTATTTACTCTCCAATAGCCAATACTAATATTTATATCTAAAAAGAAGTGGTCCAATAAAAAATAACCACCTAAAGAATAAAAAACTACACAAATGAGGAGAGAGAATGAGTGGGTGGAGAGAGAGTCCTACTTGGCTATATAAATTGAATGTGCAAAATCTATAGCCATTATACACAAGAGCTTAATTGGCATTGATTTTATGTAAATTTTACACAATGCTAAATTGGCTATTTTTACACAGCCCCATTGGAGATGCTCTAAGTCAAGAAAATTTTGGTAACATTTCCTCTTGTAAATTCATTAAATAGTCGGAAATCTCGCCTATTTGCTTGATGTTTTAAGTTGAGTTTTGGAGTTAAGTTTTTGAGAAGTGTGAAAATAGGATAAAAAGTGAATTTGGTTTTTGTTGGAATTTTTTTCAATCAATTCAAAAAACCTCATGAAAAAAATTCAAAAAATAGTCACAATAATCTTATTTTATAGATCTCGATGAGTAAGTTTCAAATATATTTTTTTATCCAATTCCAATTTTTTGATTTAAAGTTATGGTGTTTTAAAAAAATTATGAGAGAGAAAATAAAGTGAACTAAATTTTAAAAAGTGTGAAATAAAATTCACTTTTTGGTAAAAAACTAAAATCGTGATTTTTTAAAAATTAACCAAACGTTGTATCTTCACTAAAATAGTGGTGTTCTATTAAAGTTTTATATTTAGATTTAAGTTCAAGTGTATGAAAATGTATGTATTTTGGCAAATTAATATAACACCTAAGTTTGAGCTTTATTGAGGCTCCTCCTTTTCAACCAACCAAATTCATTTGTCGCTTATTTATATATATATATATATATATATAAAGTGTATTCTCTTTAGATCAAATTAAGATTTCTAATCTCGAGTTTTGTATATTTTAGGGGAAAACAAACTAAAAGTAATGTAAATTGTCAGTATTAAAACTTATTTGGTCAATATTGATGATAATGAGCAATCCTGCTCATTATTTGCATCACTTCTCTAAAATATAAAATTTGTATTTGTACTTTTCTATTAAAAAAATGATTCATAATAAAGTAACTCGAATTTTTTGTATAACTAGAGTACTTTTTCAATTTATTTTAGTAAATGGGGGTGGTTTTGAAGATATTTAGGGAAAAGGGATAGAGCATAAAAACATCATTAAAATGGTGTTCTTAACTCTAAAATTGTTACTCACACCGACGATTTAAAAAAAATAAAAAATACTCACCGTAAAATCGCCAGTCCCACCCGCGATTTTACATTTAATATCACCAGTCCCACCCACGATTTAACATCTAAAATCGCTAAACCTTCATCCCTCCCTCAAATTCAAACACCCCCAAATTTGAGATCCATAGCTCCCCTTCGTCCCTCCCTCACGCGATACACTCCAGCACTCCTTCACTGCCCCACGGTCTCTATCACTAGTGCACAACCCTTTGTCACCCTCGCCGGCGTACACCCCACAATCTCCCTCACTGGCGTCCGCCCCAGCCCCACATCCCCCTTTCGCCGCAGTCCGCTTGAGCCCCACCCTCTCCCCCACGACGCGACGCCGTCCAGCCCCCAACCTCTCCCCCTTGCCGTGGTTGAGCCTTCCCTCTCCCCATCCACTAGGAAACGCGCATATCTACTATAAGGTAACTGTACAATCTCACTTATAGTTTGTTGATATTGGTATTGATGGAATTTGTTGATATTGGTATTGATGGCATAAGATCTGATATTGGGCATTTGATGGTATAAGTTATGATATTGGTATTGATAATGATATTCGTTAAGAGTTGACTTATATGTTTGTAATTGTTGGTTCATTAGAAATTGGTGAAAACTCTATATATATATATGTTTGTTATCAACCGAATCTTCAATGTGAGTGCGTAATGGGGACCATTTAAAAAAGTTCCGCAACATAAAAAGCATACTCAATATATTTTAATGTAAGTATTAATTAGGCTACAAATAGAATTCATTTTAATTATGACATGTGTATTTAGTTGACAAAATAATATATGTATAAGGGTTTCAATATTTTTTATTTTCCATGTATCTATTAGAGTTTTATATAATTTTGATATATTACTTTTCATGTAATTTGTGGTGTGTTTGGGTTTTGATACCTTTTAGGGGTTATTATTTGGTTTTATCGATTGAAAATAATTTTTCCCATGAATATCGAAGTGCGCCGACCATTTTTAGAGCAGAAGAGAGGGGCACTGTTTTTTGTTTGTATTTATTATCCAAAAATAGAGCATTTTCTAATCTAATTTATCTCTCTTCATGTATGAATTGCAAAGTATAAACATTGAATCAGAAGGAAGTGTGTGCATTAGTTTACTCCAAGTATAAAATTGGTTTACTTCACAGTAAAAAAAATTGCATCAAAAAAGGAAATGCATGCATTAGTTTACTTCAAAGTATATTGCATCACCTTAATTTTTTTCGAAATTAGGTATTACCCGTATCGGATAAAACATTGCAACGTTTAAAAGTAGACAAGAATGTTTAAAAGCGTTGTCCTATGCAAACTAATCATAACTCGATCAAACTAATTTATTTTTTTGAAATACTTCAAAATAAGAATTTATTTTTCTTAATGGCATCCATTAAGTTGGTTTTAAAGGCTTTGGAATTTTTTTTAAAAGTTTTCAGTCAAGTGGGTGGGTCAATTTCTTGCAATTTCAACATTCAATTTCAAATAAAAAGATAAAATCAAAAAATTACTTATAATTATAAAAAGTAGTATCTTACTGTTTCATTAATTTTACATTCATTGTCGTAAAAAATATTCATAAATGGTTGTTGATTTTAACAATTCATTAATTCTTTTTCAACTGTTGGCTTTTTACTGTTAAAGAAAAAAAAACTGTCTGCTTTTAAACGTTGCACTATGCCGTAGGGCATGGGAAATATCTAATTTGCTATATAAGCTCCCCTAATATCCTTAATATGTTCAAATTAATATATAATGTTGAATTATCTATATAGTTCGATACAGTAAAAAAAGTTACTAATTCATTTATAGTAGCTATGTTTGCTTTCTTTGTTTTTTTTGAAATTGAAGTTTGAAACTTCAATAAAAAAGTGCTTGTTGATAGATGTAGTTTGTTTGAGTACATTTCATAATTGTCAAATGTTAAAATTATTCAACTAAGATAAACTCCAAAATATTTATTAAAGGAAAAATCTTGGTCCACGGCCACCGCCAACCCTTAAACCAAATCCCATAATTGCATATTTGCTTGGTTCCAATTATTTTCATTAAAAATAAATTAAACTGGGTTATTGTCTTGAAGGTAAATAATAGGAAGCAGGCGTTTTTGTTTTCTGCTTTATTGGGATGGCAATATAATTAATGAGGACCAAGGTTGGACCTACGATAAGCCACATGAAAAGGACATTATCCTGGACAAAAGCAGTAATTACTCAGAATTAGTAGATAAAATTTTTTCTGCTAAGGATATTGACCACATGCAATCCATGTTGAAGATGTCCATTTTTGGTATCCACAACTAGATGGAATTACTTTTTCCATGAAATTAAAAATGATGGAAGCATGAAATTTGTAATGATAACTATTTCCAATGCTCTCATTAATGCAATATATTTGTATATTGAGAAAGTGAAATTCAATACGATGTGTATTTAATTGGAAAAATTTTGTAATTGTCCGGACTGTGCAGATCTCACCACCGTCAACACAATTTACCCCTTTGTCCATTGATCCATTACAGCAGCATGAGTTTAATGACCCTATCAATGAGGGTCGCCCTATTTCTTATTTTGGGTTCTAGTTCGCGCGGCCTTGAAGAAGGCATAATTTTGGTGGCACTAGCAAGAAAGGTCACAAATCATCTCAGCCCATACCCGAGTCCATGCTTGGGGGCAGAGGAAGTATAGATTATGTATCGGAATTTGATATTATGCACGATTTAAATAATAGTGAAGGTGATGAAGATGAATAACCAATTAAGATTGGGCAAGTTAATGATGATGTGCTGTCATTCTACACTCGATTTAAAGTTACAAGTGTGGACGAGGAGGTGTTAATACAAGATCAGACTATGGATGAAAATGAATTAAGAAATGGGTTAATTTTTTAGACAAAAGCGGACTTGAAAACTACTGTGAAATCGTTCGCAATCAAAAATTTAAATAAATATATTGTTGATGAAACTAAGGCAAATATATGGGCAATTAGGTGTAAATTACATAAAAAATTATGCAAATAGCGTCTTCGTGCATGTAGGAGGAAGAAAAAACACAGGCAATTTGAAATAACCAAGTACGAGGGTCTCCACACATGTAGATTTGATTATTTGAAGCTAAGTCACAAACATCTTGATTGCAATTTCATTGCAAGCAAAATAATGCACATGGTAGAGGTTGATCCTGCCCTTAAGATTGGCGTTATTATTGTATTCATTAAGGATAAATATGGCTACAAGGTATCTTATTGGAAAGCATGGAATGCAAAGCAGAAGCCAATTGCCACTTTATTTAACAATTGGAAAGAGTCTTATGTGATAATGTTAAGATATTTGGCAGCTATTAAGTATAACAATGAATGGACCATTTATAAGTTGAGAAGCAACTAATTTGATGGGAGTTATCATGTTTTTGACAAGAACTTTTGGGCTTTTAGTGGTTCAATTAAAGGTTTTGTGCATTGTCGTCCTCTTATTAGTGTTGATGTGACATATCTTCAGGGTAAGTATAATGGGAAGTTATTTATTGCAATGGCTATGGATGTAAATGAGGATATTTTTTCACTTGCGTTCGGATATAGAGAGAAAGAAAGTTACGAAACTTGGCATTATTTTCTAAAGTGGGTTTGGCATTATGTTGTCAAGGATAAACAAGGTATATGCTAGCTTTCTGATCATCACAGTGGTATACTAGTAGTAATCAATTCCAATGATCAATTTCAGGAGCCAAGAACATATCATCGCTTTTTCTATGTGCCACATTCGTAGTAACTTCACAAGCAAATGCAAACCGGAACAAACATTAAGGCTACTAATGTGGAAGGCTGCTATTACTTACCAGTTGCCCAAATTCAAATACTAAATGAAAATGATAAAAGAGTATGATGAACTTCAACAGAATTAAGGGAAACAACCATGGAAATGGCTAAACGAGATTCCACTTGAAAAGTGGACTTTTGTTTACGATGAAAGGCATCGGTATGGGGTTAACTCAACAAACATTTCAGAAGTATTACGAGGAGCAAGATCCTTGCTCGTCACTACTTCCGTGCAGCTCATATTTCACCGTCTCATTACTTATTTTTGTCAACGAAGACATGAAAGCATAAAGAGGCATAACAATCCGAAATTGGAACATACCCAGATCATGGCAATTAGATTTGTGGATCTTCAAAAGAAAGTCCAGAAATACAATATGTTTAGGCATAATATGTCCGAGGGTTCGGCGACAATCACATTAGGTAAAGGTAAAGTTAAGAATGTCAACATTAAGGAATGCACATACAGTTGCAGGAGGTGGTCTGTTTATAAATATCCTTATTCTGATGTCATGGCAGTGTGGGCTGATATAAGGCTGGAGTCAAAGTATTTAATTGATTATTTTTTTTTGTCTCTCAAGGCTTATGTGGCTATTTATGCTCCTGCGATGAATCCTGCTTTGCTAAAGGAGTACTGGAGCGTATTAATCCCATATACTGCAACTGTCTTGATCCCTAATCCCATTATATTACAAGAGAAGGGTCGTCCATCAAGGCGCATTCGTAACGAGATGGACTTAAGCGATCGTCGACAAATTAACCATTGCAGGGTTTGTGGGGAAGCCAGACATGATCGGCGCAGTTGTGGTCGGAATAAGAAAAATTGAAGTCTTATTTTCTTATTTCCATTTTGAATTGACTAAGACGATATGTAATCTAGCTATTTATGATGAATTATTACGTAATGTTTGTTTCGTATGTTATGATGTAATGTAATATTTAAGTTTAATTATTTTCTTTTTCACGTGATATTATATCATGACTTTTAATATTATAATGGTATTAGTGTAACTTGATATACTTTGTTTATGACTTTTAATATTATAATGCTTAATTATATTACTATACCATAAGTTTATAGTTATGTTAATTACTTTGTTTATGATTATGCATTTAATCTATATATTTATTTTTTACAGGTTATTATAGATGGATCCAGGTCTTGAGGATCACAGATCTTCTTCTATTTGGGAAGGTCAGGACCCAGGTTTACTAGACCCAATAAAAAATGACACATATTTTAAACGCTAAGACGGATGACCTATTATTTTACTTGATAAAGTGCAACGTTTACTATTACGAGCATGATTTTACAGACTTTATCGTATAGGATATATAAAGTATGATTACGCTTTGACCACAACGTTGGTAGAGCGATGGCGACATGAGACACATAATTTGTATCTCCCGGTTAGAGCGTGTACTATCACACTACAAGATGTCACTATACTACTAGGATTGCCAATCGATGGGCATGTTATTACCGCATCGCCATTGGTTGGAGATCCTGCTGAAATTTGTGAGCTTATACTAAGCTTCCGGCCTGACGCTGCTTCTCTAAAGAAATCAAAACTAAAACTTTCTTGGTGAGCTTATACATTCTGGGAATTACCTGACAATGGGGGTGATGACGGTACCGTAGAGCAATATGCCCGGGCATGGATTCTTCACTCGCTTGGGGGGTGTATTTTGGGGAATAAATCGATACTTTTGTTAGGGTTTCATTATTCTCCCTTGTCGAAGACTGAGATCATCAGTGAAAGGTCAGCACCCCTCACCACATATGCAGCACCCCCACCACATGTCCAGCACTTCATACCACATATCCACCACCTCCTTATAGTTTATCAAAAGATGAGTACAATTCTTTATTTTTGTCCATGTTGACATCGTTTTCCCTAATTTCACCTTACGATCAATATCTACCACCATTTGAATCACCTTATACCCCCAGACATATGGCTCCAATAGTTATTCCAGTAGAACTGGCACTTTCATCGTTGTCTAGTACAGACGTGTTGATACAAGTAGACACAATTGAGCATATAAATACTACTACGGTTGTTAGTGGCAGGGGCATAGGTGTGGCCAGAGAGTTGGACATGACACATATGCCTGCTAGGAAAGGTAAACCTAGAGGCAGGGGCAAAGATGAAACTGTAGAGGCACATGTAGTTATGGGTGGCGATGAAAATGGGAGGCCCAAAAGAAAAAAAGAGAAAACCAGCTTATGGTACTTAGTAGACATTTTTGTAGTTGATATTGTACATGTAAATATTTGTATATAGTAGACATATTTGTTGAACAATAGAACAAACGAAACTCTATCAAAATTCTAGGATAATTACTGATCAATTTTTTAAATCTTTTAACGTTATAATCGTTTAACATTTCAAGTTTACAATAACTATTTGACACATTAATCGTAAGCCTTCCTGAAGTAATGATTCAATGGTTGCAGTGAAATGTCAAATCATTATCATATGTTAATGTATTTCCATATCTTGCAACAATATCAATCACTGAAAATTTCAGTAACCCTAAGCTTGACCCTATAAAGACCTTCTCATATTAATGACTTAAAATATCAATGAAAAATCATATCATTATCAGTTTGTAATGTATTTTCAATTCATGCACTAGTATCAACGACTAAGATCATTAGTGAAAGGTCAAATCATTATCGCTTTGTAATATATTGTCATATCGTCCAACTGTAGCAATGCACGTATATTTAGACATTATATAAGTACCAAATCTAACTTTTTTTACTCCTCACCAATTATTTTATATCACTCATAATAACAATGGCATCTTTGAGCTCAAACAAAAATCCCGATGGCTTTTTATACTGTGATGAAATTAACCTGTGCCTTACTTATAAACAAGTGACCCATGATGGTACCTGGTGTGAATGATATAACCCTCAAACATGGGAGCGAATGACTGCAATTTTTAAGGCAGAACTCAAGAAATAGAGCTCTTTATGTAAGGACAGGGTTGTGACCACTAAAGAACTTGCTCAACTATGGGCAAAGGTTGAACCAGTGGTTAAAAAATGAAATCGTTTTTACAATGAGAAATAAAGACCTACTCCTCATCCAAAATTTATGATTGAATATCTTGGAAGTCTGGCACACTATCTCGCAAAATTTCACAGCAAAGTTAAGAAGGAAATGGTAAAGATTGTTTTAGCAATTATATTTTATTAAAATTTAGTTGATGTTTATTTTTACTATTTTAATACTTAATGACTTAATTTTTCGTTCCTGTAGGAGGTACACACAGTTCTCATGTACTTGGTGAAAGAAGGCGTAAAGTTTTCCTACAAGATATATTGGAGATTCCTTAAGAGCACTCTTAATTAATATTTGGTTTCTACTATGTAATGTGTTTCTACTATGTAATATTTAAGTTGATGTGTATTTTTGTTTTAGTCTTTTTCATGTGTAATGGTTTTATTTTATGAAACTTGTACCCGCGGACAATTCTATGGAAGTTTTCGTGTCTAGTTATGTATTAAGCTTTTATTTAATTAAATAAAATGTACTTCGTCTACTGAATGCGTGTTCTCTATTTAAAGTGCATACCCATTTATTTTTTATATGTATTGCTAAGAGTGTTTAACGAATCACTTAAAAGTCTGAAGAGATTGGACCAGTTACTAGATTAAGAGGACATGATATGACCACTCACTGTAAAAAGAATCGACAATTAATTTACATATGTTAAACCATTCACATGACTGCATAGTGCAATTCAAATTATGAAATGTGACTTTCTTTAGTGTCTGGTCACCTCAAAACACTATAGAAACACATGCTTCTCAATGCGTGATTTTACAATACATTTGACAACACTGTTAAAAGTCATGCTTCTCATGTTTATCAATGTGACAACAATTACTTTAATTGATACTTTTACAGGATTGTCAGTATTTAAGCTTTAACAGTCTTTATAGCTGAAAAGTTCAATGATTTTACAAGACATACATCAATGCATGATTTTACAAAACATGTAAAAAATCAATAATTTCACTCCTATATAAGAATAATATTCATATTACTCTCATCTCACTCCAATATCACTTAAAAAATTCAACTATCATTTTACTCCCATCTTACTATAAACAAAACATGGCCAACTCCTCAAGAATTCTAAATTTGGTTCTCCTCCTTCTAGTTGAAATTCAAAGGGAAATACGAGATCAATTCTTACAAAACCAAGCTCTTAGAACCACATCAATGTGTCAAGGGTTGTTGCGGACTCCATCTCCTTTTTTTAGGCCAAGAGATTTTCAATATCATTGGCCTAATCTTGAATTTTCCTATCGTTCACCACTTGCGTTCGTGCCTTTGCACTCTGGTGTGACGCCCCAAATCCCGTCAAGAGAGTTTCACTTTTGGGACTTGGTTAATCACGGATGCTGTGCACGATGGTGAGTTTTTTAAAAAAATCACAACTTTAAAAAACTTTTCTTAATAAAACATCATCTATAAAAAGTCTCGTTTTAGAAAATTTTGGCATGTAGAGTTCGTTTATGTAATAAACCACCCTGTAAAACCTTTTAACCCTTTCCTCCAAATCAATCCAAATATTCAACCAAATAGTAAAGAAACTCCACATATAAAAATATATACATTAGTCCCTTTAACATTCTTTACATGAAAAGTTTCAAAGTCCATTTATAAATACAAGTAGTTTTACATAACAAAGAGATTATACAACCTAGTCCTTTATCTATGGACTACAAAAGGTGTATAGATTTCAGAGGCTTCTAAACGGATATAGCACGCTCTAATCCCTGAGGTTAACCTTTGGAACTATAAAGGTTTTGTATAAGAAAATACAACTAGCAATATGAAGGCACGTGCAATTTATATAGAAAGTAAGCATGTAGTATGAAAACAGTGCAATGCAAACAGCACAAATGCATGCCAAACTCCCCACTAGGATTCCAATCATAGACACCGGAAGCTATTTAACTACACTAGTCATTTTCGCCCGTAGATTTCATAGATATGATGCTTTACAGATTCACGTACCTCTAGGAGTTAATAATCTATAATCATTTTCTTCGGTCACTAGCTTCCTGCGGTTTATCATGCTAAGGTAAACTTCACTCTCACTTTATGGATTAACGTTGTATAGTCTACATCAATGCAATCCCACGGCTAATTCATATGTATAAGGGAACGTCGATAACTATAAACAAAGTATTTATAATTTTCACTTTAATTATGGTTTATTATGAATTCCATACTTGGCTACTAATAGGCACAATCCTGAAGGAAACCATCAAGTGTTACGTATGTAGGTATTCACATATTATACCTAAGGCCACTAATGATCTCACTCTAATATTAATATACAATACCGAAGCACATATACATTATATTGGATGAGATTACCATTTAATCATTAATCTATTATGTTCATTAAGATCCGATCAACTAATCACATAATTAATATGCATTCATTTTTATGTTATCTGCAATATATATATCATAAACAACATACAGAAAATAATACAACATGTATAATGCAATAGCATATATCATGTATCATCATGTCATCCGTTTTTGCGACGTATCATTATCATTCGAGATGTAGTCTCTTATTCTCAATGATCAACCATGGTTATCTCAATAATCATCATAATAATTCGAGTAGTCTCCTAAATCAGTCTACATTTCATGGCCTTCCACCCACGCGGCAGCAATGCCTCTAGTTACTTTATATATATCAATGTCCAATCATAATATCAATTGTTGTCCAAGCGTCTCCATGTCTTTATTTCGTGGCCTTTTACCCACATGGCAGCAAGGCCTCCCGTTAGTTTTCGTGCACAGTTTCGGGTCTTGCATCCAGGAGACTGTGTTCCAACTTTCGACCTCAATCGTTAGAGACCAAACCCGAGACCATCATGGACTATGCAATCCCACTATCATATATCATACCATATCTTCAACAATCATATAATGTATATATTTCTCAATAATCACGCAATCCACACCACAACTAAATTATAATAAGATATTAAGGTGCAAATTATTAATTCAATTTACCCCGCCAACCTCGAGCTGACACGCTACCGTCGACGTAAACTATTGTGCCTGTTTCTGTACAAGGAGCTCAGAGGAGCCCTATTATGACCTTGTAAGAAAGATAGGGCCCCTCAAAGGCTGGGTACCCGCTCAAGGGTCAATTACGTATGACAAATTATAAGGCCCGAGCCCCGGAGCTCTTTCGACGAGCTTTGGAGCTCTCCCTCTCTCTCTCGCCTAACCACCTAGCTAGAGTGGTTAGCGAAGGCATGGGCGACTGTCACCTACTCTGCAAAGCGCGCAGA
This sequence comes from Lonicera japonica, assembly GCA_021464415.1. NCBI lineage: Eukaryota > Viridiplantae > Streptophyta > Magnoliopsida > Dipsacales > Caprifoliaceae > Lonicera > Lonicera japonica. The sequence goes on from CM038463.1 coordinate 15,521,821, forward strand.
ACTCCCATCACTTTTATTAAATGCACACTAACTGTATTTAATGTACCGAAATTCATAGAGAAACAATGTCAGAGTTGGTACTGGTCGAAGCATGGCCCCAGACCTGCTCTGGGAGCTCTGGCTACACGTCTCCTCTAATCATATATATACAAAGAAACATTTACTTCTCCTAACAACTAAGTGATCATCAAGTTTCAATTGGGAAGAATTAGAAAGAGACAAAACACACTGCAAATAAGCACAAAAAGATAGAAGCAGAGCTCGGTAGCTTGCTTCAGGGCTCCTCAGTTAGAGAGACTAAACTGTTGTTAGCTCAGCTTTTCTCTTATCGTAATATTGAGAAAATAGAATAGCTAGATAGACTTTTGTGAGTTTGTAACACTCGTTAGTTTACTATTAATACAAGGCAAACCGAACTCTTAGCTCCATTCTACAGAGGAGGACTAACCCGTATCTTCATACGAGACCAACCTCCTCTATAAATCCTTGACTCTCTTAAATTCAACACCTTTGACTGTGCGGTCTAAAATACCATTCCCAATTTTTAGCACCAACAAGTTTGGCGCCGTCTGTGGGGAAGACAATTTTCTTAAAGTCACATACCTTTCCTGAAGCTACAAAAACACCTAAAAAATTTATTATGTCTTCAAGACAAACTCGGCCAGACCCTATATTGGCCTTACTAGAACGAAAAGCTACTCTTTAAATCCAAATTGATAGACTCTTAGCTCAGAGGCAAAGCCCCCAAGCTAGCACGAGAAGCAGGTCATCTTCAGCCTCCATATTTAACAGTGTTCGCCCAATCCCTCCTTGAGTCCCAGTCAAAGAAAGACTTGGAGGCCGTGGTAGAGGATTCGAGGCAAACCATGGCAGAAATGGTGAACTTGAATCCTGCCACTCCGACACTAATCGAGAGACCTTGTACGAAGAAGTCCGAGTCTCGCTTCCCCCTCTACCGGCAAGAAACCCACAGATTAACAGGGTTAGCGAAAGACGCCCAGATGAAGCTTAGCAACGTCGGGGCTCGAGCATAGGCCTACCTCCCCTCCCATCAGATCGAACTCCAGGGCGAGAGGTGAAAGTTAGACCTAGGAGATCCGTTTTTAATAGGATCTCTCACAGAGAGTCGGTCGAAGACGTTAAGAAAAAAATGATGTCAAAAATAGAGGCCCAAATGGCAGAGGTGATGAGGACCTTGGTTCATTTGGCGGGGAGCTCGACAACAGCTCTGGTTAGAGACTCAAAATCTTTATTTACGGATCACATTCAGAATTGCCCGGTCCCGAAAAAATTTAGACTCCCAACGTTAGAATCATATGATGGAACCACTGACCATGTGGATCATTGGCAGCAATATGGAAATATTATGAGGCCCCAGAATGTCCCAGATGGCATGATATGCAGGGCCTTCGTCACCACTCTGAAGGGAGCAGCCCGAACGTGGTGCAACAGCTTGCTGCTGGGGTCAATCTCGAGCTCGTTGGATCTCGGTACCAAGTTTATTTCATATTTCGTGATAAACAAGCAACAATCTAAGACCTCCACTCAACTCTTCACCGTAAAACAGGGACCTACCGAGAGCCTTAAAGAATATGCTCGTCGTTTTAACCAAGAAAGCCTCATGGTCATTAACCTGAACGAAGGAATGGCTATTGCAGCCTTTATAGAGGGGGTAACCTCCCCATACTGCCTCATGACACTGGCATGGATGACCCCGAAGACAATGTACGAGCTCTTAGATGAGGTCAACAAGTAGGTTAGGGTAGAGGAAACTTTGCAAGGAAGAAATCCGTCAGGCCTATAGTACCGAGCTCCCCTCGGTACTATGGGCTTACAGAACCACGATCAGAGGTCCAACGGGCGAAACCCCTTTCTCCCGGACTTATAGAACTGAAGCAGTCATCCCAGTGGAAATAGGAGTCCCGACTTATAGAATCAACCGTCACGACCCAGCTCATAATGGTGAAGACCTACTGGCTAACCTAGATCTCCTCGAAGAAAAAAGAGAACAAGCTCGAATAAAGGAAGAGGCATATAAAAAAAGCATGGTCAAACATTACAATAAAAAGGGTAAAACATCGAAGCATGAATGTTGGCGACTTAGTGCTCCGAAAAGTCATCTTAACAACAAAAATTTCTAAACATGGCAAACTCGCTGCCAAGTGGGAGGGCCCTTATGTGGTCACCAAAGTCAGCAGACTAGGTAGTTATTATTTAAAGACCGTGGACTTCATGGAACTTATGAGACCATGGAACATAGAACACCCCAAGAGATACTATCCTTGAGCTAGAACAATTTATACTTTTTGTAATAGTTTTATCTAAAATAATGTATATGTAATGTTTTGTTTGATACTTTGTTACTCGTAACTTGCACACTATTTAAAAAAAACCCTCTCACAAAGAAGTCAATTTAGTAAGTGTTCAGCTCACCAGAAGCGCACTTGCACTCTGTTTTAAAAAAAAAACCTCTCGCAAAGAGGTCAGTTAACTAAACTAAAAAGGTTTGGTAACAAATGGAAAAATTTGTCAAAATTTGCTTAAGTCAGACGGGGGCATAATCATACTCAAGACTTAAAGAAAAACAACAAATTTTCCTTTTCCACACCAATGGCCTTTAAAAGGTTACTATCACCATACAGGTCGTTCACCTCTTGTGAACTTCTTAAAAGACCTCCCCTGAGGCAAGTTATTTATCTTGTTTATATATATTTGACTTTCTCTACGTTGTGGGGGCATTAGATATATTTATAGAGCTCATTGCTACATCTCATAGAACAACTTAAACAAAAGTAGAAACAAGATTTAAAACAAAATGAAATAAGCTAACAGAAAGCAATTTAAGGCAAAAAATAATTATTTTCATTAAGGGTGTGTTTGATTGGCAACATTTTCCATGGAAAATGTGCATTTTCCACTTGATTCGACAACTTAAGGTGTTTGATTGGCTTTTTTTTCTAGGCAATTCAATTCCCACTTTTGGCTCACACATGTGCATTTTCAAGGCAATTGAGGAAAATGTTTTCTTAGGGGGGGAGGTGGTTTTTTGTTTTCCATGCTTGGGCACGGTTCATGAGACAAAGTTTTTACCATTTTCTACATCAAAAATACCATAACTTAAAATATAAAATTCAAAATAATATAAAAAATTAATATTTAAAATATACTAATCAAGATCAATTAAATAAGATCCATCACGACTATATAATTATGTAAAAAAAATACCAATAATTTTGTCTACATTAAAAATGTCATAATACAATCAATATTTTCAGGGTAGAAAATTTAGGCAATCAAACACACTATACTACATTTTTCATTCAACTCAATTCTAGGCAATTCAATTGCCGGTAACTTATTTTATTTCCATGCAAATTCCACGCTTGCAATCAAACGCACCCTAATATGAAAGTTAGTTACATGGGCCCTAGATTTCTATACAAAAAGGAGACCTGTCAAAACTACTCCTCATTACTAGCTCCTGCGCCAGACCTTGAAGGGGATGGCTCACCGGTCTCTCACTTGGTCAACTCGTCAGGTTCTTCGGCCCTAATCAATTGCAAGACAGCCAAGGCATTGCTTCTTCTCTCAGTTATCTTGGTCTCTAGCTCAGGAGTTACTTCAATCTCAGAAGGTAGCTCCAGATCCTCGAGCTCCTCAGGCCTCTACAAAGCCAACTATTTGCACTTGTAGAAGTCGGTGACGAAGGAATCTAAGATCCTCAGCAAGGGACCCTTCGAGGCATAGAACTTTTCTACGGCTTGGGACTTCATTGATGGGACAGACTCCTTCAGCCCCCTCAACTCGAGCTCCTTAGCTATCAACTGAGCTTGGGCGTCTTTCAGTGCCTTCTCATCACCCTCTCTGCCATTGCGCTCTAAATCAGCTGTCTCTTGGCTCTTCTCCAATGTGAGCCTAACATTATAAAGCTCCCTTCTGACTTGGGATAGCTCAAACTTTAAGTTCAAGGCCTCTTGTTTTTTGGCCTCGTGCTCCTTGGATAGATTTGTGTACTCACGCTCCAACCGGCTGAACATGTCGTTCAAGCTGTCCACCTTGCTCTTTAGACCTTTTGTCTCTAACAAGGCATTGTCCAGCTGGTCCAGTATGACCCTCTTGTCGTTGTCAGCTTTCTCTAGGTCACTCTTGGCAATGTAAAGCTCGTTCTGAGTCCTAGTGAGCTCCTCCTGAAGAACTGAGTTGGCCACAGTGCTGGAACCCTCCTCAGCCAAGTGAAGGGTTGAGAAAAAGAGATTCATGATCTGCAAAGAAGCGAGAAAAGAAAAATTATATTTGAAGAACTTAAATAATGGAGCCTAGAGCGATAGTACAAATACCTTACTCATGTGAAGGCTAAACGAGCTAGCCAACGAGCTCGTTCCCCGTTCTCTTCCCTACTCAAGAACCTTTTGCGACAAGGGAGGGAGAGAGTAGCCCAGCACGAAGAAGACAGAGCCACCTTGGGCGTCGGGATCAGGCGTGCCTTCATCAGTTCGCCCAGGCCTGAAAGTCTGCTCGGGGGCATTCTTGGCCCCAATTATCACTACCTCTTCTTCTTCCACCCCAAGCTCTTCAACACCTACGGAGCTCTTACTAGCAGGACTGAGGGCTCTGCCCTAAGCCTCTTTTCTTTCTAGGGTCGTATTTTCAGGCCTGAGAAGATGGAGGTCTTCTAAAGAGGTGTTCATAAGCTCCACCCAACTCTGTGCATTCTTTGGTGGAGGGCTGATAGGCCTGGCAATGACTGTCGGGGATCGTTGGGAGACATTGGGCAGCTTCAAGATGGCCTCCCAACTCTATCAGGGACCCTTAAACCTCTTCGATAGAGGCAAACCCCTGGCTAGCGCGGTCGTTCTCTTAGTTGTTTTCTCGGTATTCACCTTGAAGACCAGGGCTGGGAAAAGAAAGAGAGAATGTCATAGTTAGTAAAAAATAGAGGCTGTAATCGGAGTTATATAGAGAAAAAAAGGAAAATAGATTGAAGGACCGCAGTTAAGGCCTTATCCCTAGGGAAGTCAGGCTGGACTTCACCTTGACTGCCCTCTTGTGGGACCTCAAATTCAGGAACCTGGTCACCACTTCCCTTCTGAGTGACTTTTGAGGCGTGGAGCCCTGGGTCGTTCCGTTTAGAGGGCAAGAGCACGTCCAAAGGAGGAAGGTCTTTCACGATGAGGACATTGGGCTTTGTGTTGATCGGCCTACGGCCTAGGCCATACCTCCACAGCATTCTGGGAGCTACGATATCGGCGTAGTGCTTGAGGAAGAAGTCCTTGGCGTCCTCCATCCAAGACATCTTCACCAGAACGGGCTTTTTCTCTTTATCTATGAAACATGAAACAAGGAGATGATGTCAGAAACTCTAGCTTAAAATGCACAATCAAGCTTATTCGGCACTAAAAAAAAGAACTTACTAACAAAATTTGGCTCCGAGAGCCAGCGTTTGAGGTCGTGAATGCTGGGACACCTCGAGTCATGCTCCCAGTCTTTCCCTAAAACAAAGAAGAATTGATTCTTCTAATTAGGAATGCTGTCAGGGAAGCTGTATATGATCTTTGAAGCCCCTGACCTTGTGGGGCAATTGAAGACACCCTTGCTTTTCCCGCCGCTATCCTTTGGCTGGAAAAAGGAGATGAACTCCTCAATGGTGATGTCGTGACTACCAACGAAGATAGCCCTGAAGATTAACACCGATCCTATCAGACATGACCACATATTAGGGCTAACTTATGCGGGCGCAAGGTTCATAGTCGCTAGTAACTCCCATACATGATCATCTATGAGGAACCTCAACCTATGTCCAAAGGCAGCCTCATAGAAGCAAACATCTCCAGGTCTATAATAGCAAGCTCTCTCCTTCAAACCTGGAGCCTTTATCCTGACTTAATCAGGGATCTGCTACGCCCTCTTGAAGATTGGAATGTCAAGGGCAGAGAAGGTCAAGGGGATAAGAAAGCTGGCCAGAGAGCTGAGATACTCTGAATATTTCTCGATGGCCTTTAAGTCGTTGGACACGCAAGGGGGGAGACAGTATTCTCCCTCGCTATCTAAAATCTCAATAGACCTCACGTCAGAAATGGGGTTTGGTACATTTCCCACGGAAGGGCCTTGCTCTGTGTTGGAAGGGACCCTTTAACCCCAGGTCTGGATGGTGAAGTGCTCTATCTGAATCGCTAAGGTGTGAAGAGGAGAAGAAAGTACGAAATGGGGAATGAGCTTAATGAAGGTCTCCAAAGAAATGCTCGAAAACCTTTTGAAGGAGTTTTCTGAAGGGGGTTTATAAGTCAGGGCAATAGAGAATGTGGTGATTGAAGGCTTTGAGGGCTCTAAAGTGCCTAAGATTCAAAGAGAGAAAAAGTAGAAAGTAGAGAAAATTTTCTCTAAGGCAGGAGGGTTTTATAAGGTGTGTAGGAGAAGCCAAGTGTTTTTTCAAAAGCCTTAATTGTCCACTCGTGAACCCACCGCCACACGCTTACACATTCTCCAAGGAATATGGAACGACCATACACGACCTCATTAAGTAATAATGGTCACATCAAAGAGCTCAGGGTTAAAACACAGGTCCTCAGGCCAGGTCAGAGATTCTTGTATTCAGAATATCCACCAGATCCGATGTGAATACCGAATCCGACCTCTTCTAGGAGCCCTAGTGCATGTCGCCCATCAAACAGAGCTCGAAAATTCTTCTAAACAGACTGAGCAAGAGTTTTTATCCTCGCCAATCAGCTTCTCTAAGCTGAATGTCAAGGATAGGGGGTAATTGATGGTGCAAATTATTAATTCAATTTACTCCGCCAACCTCAAGCTGACACGTGGTCGTCCATGTCAGCTATTGTGCCGGTTTTTATACAAGGAGCTTAGAGAAACCCTATTATGACCTTGTAAGAAGGATAGAGCCCCTCAAGGGCTGGGTACCCGCTCAAGGATCAATTACATACGATAAATTATGAGGCCCCTGAAGGGAATTAGGGCAGCAAAGATATATCATATGCACAATAAACTGCACTAATCATTAAATCTTAAGATCTATATTGTTCAATAAAATCGACAGAAAAACATACCTTGTATAATATTTCGGATTGATTCAATGAACACGGCGGATCAAATCCTTCTGTTGTTGTCATCTTAGCATAGAAAATAAGACGCCTTTACGGTATGCACACACGAACGAGAACGAATCCTTGCTTGGTGTACTAGCACATAATTAAGGTTCTCACATTTTTGCTTCTCTTTTTTCTCTATTAGAGCAAAGGAACCTGATGTTTTACTTTTAAAGGGAAACCCTACTGAGAAACCCTAAGCAACAAAACGAATTAGGCCCAAGTCCAACTAAGGTCAAGTCCAATCCGTTTTTGATCCTACTCGTTTTGGTGTACGACTCTATAGGTTTATACTCCTTTGGTAGTGCAATTAAAAGCCCGTTTTAATTATACAAATAGTAAGCGGTTTCTAGTAAAACATTATTACTACCCAAAATGTATAAAGGTCAAAACGACACAACCTTAAATGATATACCACATATTAATTCCTTTTTGTCTACCTAAATCTAGATTTAACACAATACTTAGGCAAGTGTCATTCTTGTATAGTTCAATCTTTGTTTCTTAATCTCTAAGTATAATTAATCTTATACAAATGACACCTCATTTGTGCATGGCCATGCAAATATTAATTATAACTATCAAGGGGCCCAAAGATATTTTTCTTTCGTTATATGAGAGTGACAAATCCCATCTTGATCAATCATATACCTCTACATAGTTTATGGTATGCTTGATCATCATCTTTATAATTACTCGATCAAGAGCAACGTTTGATGATGCCCAGCACACCAATCCCCATATTGGTAACCATGACGATCTCAGGTCTGAGGATAATACGATATCACTAATGGAGAACATCACTGATGACATTGTGTAACACTGCTTGCAGTGCCCCAAAGCGGGTCGATCCAATACATTGTTCCCTAACAAGTATCAGTGTGTTCAGCTTGCACTAGGACCATTCATTCATGAAACGAATACCTAGTGCACTAAAATGATGATCATGCTTAGACTGAGAAAGTGGCTTAGTCAAAAGATTAGCTACATTCTCATATGTGAGGATTTTGCATATATTTACATCACCATTATTGATAAACTCACGAATGAGATGATAACGTCTCTGAATATGTTTGGATTTCTGGTGCAACCTTGGCTCTTTGGCTTGAATAATGGCTTCATTGTTGTCACAAAATAAATCCACTGGATTGGTGCTACTAGGAATGACTCCAAGTTCAGTGATAAACTTTTTTATCCATACTGCTTCCTTTGCTGCCTGTGAAGCAGCAATATATTCAGCCTCTGTTGTAGAATCAGCAACTGTAGCTTGCTTAGAACTTTTCCAACTCACAGCTCTGTCGTTGAGACAAAACACAAAATCGGATTACGATCTGAAATCATCTTTATCTGACTGAAACCCAGAGTCAGTGTCACCATTTACAACCAACTTTTCTTCCTTGCCATAAATCAAGAATATATCCATAGTTCATCTTAAGTACTTGAGGATATTCTTGACAGCGGTCCAGTGACTCTCACCGGGATCTGACTGGTATCTGCTAGTCACGCTCAATGCGCATGCTACATCGGGACGAGTACATAACATAGCATACATGATAGAACCTATAGCTGAAGCACACGAGATTCTACTCATGCGATCTCGCTTATCTTGTGTCTGAGAACACTGAGTCTCGCTGAATATTATGCCATGTGTCATTAGCAAGAATCCTTTCTTAGAGTCTTACATGCTAAACCTACCTAAGACCTTGTCAATGTAATTACTTTGACTCAGTCCTATTAGTTTTCTTGATCTATCTCTGTGGATCTTGATCCCTAATATGTAGGTTGCCTCGCTCAAATCCTTCATTGAGAAACACTTCCCCAACCAGGTCTTAACAAACTCAAGCATAGGAATATCATTCCCAATGAGTAGTATCCCATTTACATATAATACCAGAAAGATTATTACACTCCCACTAGTCTTTTTGTACACACAAGGTTCCTCTTCGTTCCTTATGAAACCAAACTCTTTGACAGTTTCATTGAAACGAAGATTCCAGCTCCGAGATGCTTGCTTAAAACCATATATGGCTCTCTTAAGCTTGCATACCTTGTTAGCATTTATTGGATCAACAAAACCTTCATGTTGTGTTATATATACATCCTCTTCAAGATATCCATTAAGGAAAGCGGTTTTGACATGCATTTGCCATATTTCATAATCATAATATGCGGCAATGCTTAAAAGGATCTGGATTGATTTAAACATGGCAACTGGAGAAAATAATTCATCATAGTCAATAACATGAATTTTTTGATATCCTTTTGCCACCAATCGAGCCTTATAGACATCGATTTTACCATCCTTATCAATCTTAATTTTAAAAACCCATTTGCAACCTATGGCTCTACAGCCATCCAGCATATCAACCAAGTCCCATACTTGATTGTCATACATGAATTTCATTTTGGATTTCATGGCTTCTAGCCATTTCTCGGAACTAGAGCTCTCCATTACTTCATTAAAAGTCAATGGCTCATTATTGTCTAACAACACTACATCCTGCTCATCTGAGACGAAAAGTGATAATCTCTCAGGTTCGTGACGTGGCCTATTTGACCTTCGTAAGACTGTTACTTCTTCAGGAGCTTCTGCAACTACTTGCATACTTTGCTGAGGCTTTTCATTAAGAGCATCCTTATCATCTCGAATTTCTTTAAGATGCATCGTGCTCCCATTGTTCTTTTTAGAAAGCAATTCTCTTTCTAAGAAAACACTATTCTGAGCTACAAACACTTTGTTCTCGGTTGGATTGTAGAAATAATATCTTTTAGTTTCCTTAGGATATCCTACGAAGAAGCATTTATCAGATTTGGGTTCCAATTTAGTTGTGATTAGTCGTTTGACGAAAGCTTCACAACCCCAAATCATTAGAAAAGACAGACTTGGAACATTTCCAGTCCATAACTCGTAAGGTGTCTTTTCTACAGCCTTAGATAGAGCTCTGTTTAGTGTGAACGCTGCAATTTCAAGAGCATATCCCCAAAAAGATATTGGAAGAGATGTATGACTCATCATCGATCGAACCATGTTTAACAAAGTTCGATTTCTCTTCTTAGATACACCATTCCATTGTGGTGTTCCTGGTGGAGTAAGCTGCGAAATAATGCCACAGCTCCTAAGATGATCATCAAATTCTTGGCTTAAGTATTCCTCTCCTCGATCTGATCGAAAAGCTTTAATAGTCTTGCCAAGTTGATTTGTACTTCATTTTAAAAATCCTTGAACCTTTCAAAAGACTCCGATTTATGTTTCATCAAGTAAACATAACCATATCTACTGAAATCATCAATAAATGTGATGAAGTACTGATATCCTCTTATAGAAATTTTGTTTAGTGGTCCACATACATCAGTATGAATGAGGGCCAAAAGATCATTTGCCCTCTTATTGTTACCAATAAAAGGGCTCTTAGTCATCTTTCCCAATAAACAAGACTCACAACTTTCAAAAGACTGAAAGTCAAATGAATTCAGAAGACCATCTTTATGAAGCTTCATTATACGCTTCTTATTTATATGGCCTAAACGACAATGCCATAAATAAGTAGGATTCGAATCATCCGACTTGATTCTTTTGTTACTTACGTTATAAACATGTAATTGAAGATTTAGAATATAAAGACCATCCAATAATTGTCCACTACCATAGTGCATATCATTCAAAGAAAATGAACAACCTTTATTCTTAAAATTGAATTCAAAACCTTCCTCGTCTAACAAAGAAATATAAATAATGTTTATGCTAAAAGTAGGCACATAGTAACAATTATTTAATTATAAAATCAATCCTGAAGGTAAAGGAATCTCAAATGTTCCTACAGCTAGGGCGGCAACTTTTGCTCAATTTCCAACACATAGGTCCACTTCTCCTTTGGGTAGCTTCTTACTCCTTTTGAGTCCCTGCATACTTGCACAAATGTGAGATGCACTTCCAGTATTTAATACCCAAGAAGTAGAAGAAGCTGAAGTAACATTTACTTCTATAACATAAGTACCTGGAGTAGTAGAGACTATTCCCTTCTTCTTGTCGTCAAGATACTTATTGCAGTTTCTTTTCCAATGACCATTTTCATTATAGTGAAAACATATCATTTTAGCTTGTGGATTGGGCTTGGGCTCAGAATTTGACTTCTTGTTGTTCCAATTCTTAATTGGAGCTTTACCCTTGCCTTGAGCATTGGACTTTCCTTTGCTATTTCCACATCTCTTAAAACTCTTTCCCATTTGAACCATCAGAATATTATTCTGTCCTTTCTTAACAATGTGTTGCTCAGCTATTTTCAGTATTTCATGCAGCTCAGTTAATGTCTTCTCTAGGCTGTGCATATTGAAGTTCATAATAAAACCATCATATGACTCAAGCAGCGATTGAAGAATGACATCAGTGGCCAACTCTTGGCTAATAGCTATCCTCAACCTTTCAAAGTTATCAATGTACCCAATCATTTTGAGTACATGGGGACTGACTAAGCTTCCCTCGGGAAGTTTGCATGAAAACAAAGACTTAGTAGTCTCGAAGCGTTCAACTCGAGCTTGTTTCTGAAACAAACTTTTCAGTTCTTTAACCACATCGAAAGCATGCATGTTTTCAAATTACTTATGCAGATCAGTATTCATGTTAGCAAGCATGAGACATGAAACATCCAAATCATCATTTAAATGTTTCTGATATGTACCCCTTTGTGTACGAGGGGCATTAGCTGCAGGTTCTAATTCAGGGATAGCATTTTCGAGGACATAATCTTTCCTTTCTTGTTTGAGAAAAATTCTCAGGTTCTTAAACTAGTCTAGGAAGTTGGTTCCATTTAGTTTTTCCTTCTCAAGGATAGATCGCAAAGAAAAGGCGGTTGTGTTATTGTTGTTCATCATCAATCTACAACAAAATTACATATGCAAACGTTTTAATATGCTTATCATCTTAAAATCTCCTACTATATCTCACATGTAATTGTCCCAATATGACATAATAGGTCCAAGACCCACATTTCATAAACGGTTAAGAAAGCTTTGGCTTTTCATTTAAACTTTGTTAATTAGGTAAGCAACACTTGCTAATTACATCCTATGTAACTCTTGGTTTATTGAGTTTTACATCTAATGCTTCGGCTTCTAACACTTTGCCTCAAGGCCCAAAACCGTTTTGATGGCCTTGTGAAATCAAACCAACACTTTTATGACTTTTGGATGTCTGACATCCATACTGTTAAACTATGATGATATAAGATAATCCCGCTCTGGCAGGCGTCTTCTATAATAATCATAACATCAATAGTTATCAGTGTTGGAAAGACACAAATAATTCCTTTTTGTTCTAGGGACATAATCATGCAGTTTCATAATAATACAATAGAATACTTAAACAAGCATAAAGAAATAAATTATGTGATATAGTATGGCCAAAGGTATTAAGCTACTAATTAACATTTGCTCCTCATCCTTTGTAGCTTTGGACACTCCAAAGTTTTTTTCTTGTGATAAGGGATCCTCCATCTTCTATGCGAGGTGATATACAAATAATGTACAGCCTAATATAAGAGACTAGTAATATAAAATTACATTGCAAAATACAAGATGACACGCATGCCGTATTTATATATTACAAAAATACAAGACGACACGCAGGCCGTATTTAGTTTAGCCATACTATATCACTTTTAATTACAATCCTAGAAGTTAGTATTATCTCATAATACAACATATTACATACCGCATAACACATTAATGTGCAAATTGGATATATTAAATAAATAAATAAAATTTTAAAAGGTCGAGGGGCAGCGCCCTAATCGGGGTCTAGGGGGGACACCTCGGCGGCGGTCCCTCTGGCCGGTCAGCGGGCCCGGTGTATGACCTCCAAAGAAATCACACTTCTACCATCGTGGAAAATTTGAACGATTTCAATTTATTTTCCCAGAAACATGTCTAATCTTATTAGATAGATTCATCTAGGTGCCGTTTAGTAAAAAAACTGAAAACTGAAATCTGAAACTGAAAACTGAAAACTGAAAAAGCTGTTTGTTTACGTCTGAAAAATATATCTGAAAAAATGTTGTTTGTTTTAATATAACACATCTGAAATCTGAATTTTTTTTATTATGACAATTTTTCCCTTATTGTTATATTTTGATCGCCTGTGTGTGTGTCTGTGCGCCTGTGTGTGTGTGTCTGTGCATGCGTTTGTGTGCGTGTGGACGAGGGAGAGAAAGAATCCGAGTTATTTGTGCATCTGTGTGTGTGTGTGAAGGAGAGAGAGAGAGTGATCTGTTGAAGAACGGCGATGTGCGTGTGTGCGTGTGTGTGTTAAAGAGAGAACGGGAGAGAGATCTCACCGGAGATGGAGAACGACGACGTGGAAATGAACGGAAGTGATGGAGGCCTGGGCGATGAGTGGCGTGAGATGGAGAGAGCGGCGTGACCTAGGGCTGGGGCTGGATTAATTTGATAAAAGGGTGAGGGGTGATTTTTGTGTAATTTTGATAAAAGAGGGATGGTAAAATAGTCTTTTTCTACTCTTTAAAATTAAGTTTCAGATTTAAGTGGCAACTTTGCCACTTAATTTTTTGGATGAAAATTTTAAGTTTTAAGTGGTAAAAATTAAGTGGCCACTTAATTTTTTTAGTTAGTGAACAACTTTCACAGCCACTTAAATCTGAAAATTTTAAGTTTTCAGATTTAAGTGGCAAATTAAGTGGCAAGTGAACAAGGCCCTAGATTAATCACATTAATCTATCCTATCTTGTTAATCATATTAACGCGAAGAACCCTACAGTCATGATCTTATAAAGTTTGACATAATCTAATTGTTACATAAACCCAAACAGAACGATTCTGACATGCTAAACATGATAATCGCAGAATTAAAATCATGACAACATATGAACCCTAATCAAATAACATGCCATACTAAACTATTTTAACATAATCATAAGCATGTTAATTACTGTCACATAATAATCATGTTTTTTTCAAATCAGATCTGCCCTAATAGGATTATATGTAAACTACACATCAAATATATAAACTGATTGACGAAAATAATAAGGATGCTATAAAAACGATTAACCCATTAATCGAAATTAATAAAACCTAGCATGAATACTATAATCCGAATACCATATTAATCGAAAGTTAAACAGGAACGAATTTTCATACTATAAAACAACGATTAATATGATCGAAAATTAAAGAACAGTAACCTCCCTCTGATACCACTTAAGAGAATTAGGGCAGCAAACATACATCATATGCACAATAAACTGCACTAATTATTAAATCTTAAGATCTATACTGTTCAAAAAAATCGACAGAAAAACATACCTTGTATGATATTTTGGATTGATTCAATGAACACGACAGATCAAATCCTTCTGTTGTTGTCGTCTTAGTGTAGAAAATACAACGCATTTATGGTATCTACACACGAACAAGAACGAATCCTTGCTTGGTGTACTAGCACATAATTAGGGTTCTCACCTTTTTGCTTCTCTTTTTTCTCTATTAGAGCAAAGGAACCTGATGGATTCCTTTTAAAGGGAAACCCTACTGAGAAACCCTAAGCAACAAAACGAATTAGGCCCAAGTCCAACTAAGGCCAAGTCCAATCCATTTTTGATCCTACTCGTTTTGGTGTACATATAGGTTTATACTCCTTTGGTAGTGCAATTAAAAGCCCGTTTTAATTATACAAAAAGTAAGCGGTCTCTAGTAAGACATTACTACTACCCAAAAGGTATAAAGGTCAAAACGACACAACCTTAAATGATAAACCACATATTAATTTCTTTTGTCTACCTAAATCTAGATTGAACACAATACTTAGGCAAGTGTTATTCTTGTATAGTTCAATCTTTGTTTCTTAATCTCTAAGTATAATTAATCTTATACAAATGACACCTCATTTGTGCATGGCCATGCAAACATTAATTATACCTATCAAGGGGCCCAAAGATATCTTTCTCTCGTTATATAAGAGTGACAAATCCCATTTTGATCAATCACATACCTCTACATAGTTTATTGTATGCTTGATTATCATCTTTATAATTACTCGGTCAAGAGCAACGTTTGATGATGCCCAGCACACCAATCCCCATGTTGGTAACCATGACGATCTCAGGTTTGAGGATAATACGATATCACCAATGGGGAACATCATTGATGACATTATAAAACACTGCTTGCAGTGCCCCAAATCGAGTCGGTCCAATACATTGTTCCTTAACAAATATTAGTGTGTTTAGCTTGATATCTCCTTATCCATGACTTGTGGAACATAGTAATCAGCAGACCCATACTCTAATCATTATATCAATGTGGTCCTCGATTATTGACATATGATTAGGGACATCTAAATAATATTATTATTTCATTACTAGCATCCCACAATCAAGTCACGTACTTGATGAACTAGTATTAATCATATTATTCATAAAACAATATAAAGTCAAATGAAATAAACTTTATTGATAACAATAAGCACTAGATATCCAAGTAAAAATCATAACCTATGAATTGTCCTAGGGCATATCTCTTTCAGCCTGAGCCCCGGAGCTCTTTCGATGAGCTCCTGAGCTCTCTCTCTCTCTTGCCCAACCACCCTGCCAGAGTGGTTAGGGAAGGCATGGGCGACTGTCACTTGCTCTGCAGAGTGCGCAAAATTCTCCTCACTTTTATTAAATGCACACCAATTGCATTTAATGCACCGAAATTCATAGAAAAACAATGTCAAAGTTGGTACCGGTCGAAGCATGGCCCTAGACCTGCTCTGGGAACTCTGGCCACACATCTCCTCTAGTCATATATATACAAAGAAGCATTTACTTCTCCCAACGACCAAATGATCATCAAGTTTCAATTGGGAAGAATTAGAGAGAGACAAAACACACCACAAATAAGCACAAAAAGACAGAAGTAGAGCTCGGTAGCTTGCTTCAGGGCTCCTCAGTTAGAGAGACTAAACTGTTGTTAGCTTATATTTCCTCTTATCATAATATTGAGAAAATAGAATAGCTAGAGAGACTTTCGTGAGTTTGTAACACTTGTTAGTTTACTATTAATACAAGGCAAATCAAGCACTTAGCTCCATTCCACAGGAGATGACTAACCCGTATCTTCATACGAGGCCAATCTCCTCTATAAATCCTTGACCCTCTTAAATTCAGCACCTATATCATTACTGTTCCAATTATTTGTCATAATCTTTTAACTGTGCAGTCTAAAATACCCTTTCTAGTTTTCAGCACCAACATATCTTATTTTATAGATCTCGACGAGGAGGTTTCAAATATATTTTTTTATCTAATTTTGATTTTTGGATTTAAAGTTATAGTGTTTTAAAAGTTTTTTTAGAAAGAGAAAGTAAAGTGAAATAAATTTTGAGAAATGTAAAAATAAAATTGATTTTAAGTTGAGTTTTTAAAATTTTGAAAAATAAACACCCACCAAACAGGGCCTAAGGCATATAACGTTTGTTGACCTTATAGTCACTAATCTTGTTTTGATAATAACAATAATGTTAATCATGTGTAATTTAACTAAGTTGATGTTTCAAGTTATAGCCACAATAAATTGATCACACGTGGACTAAATCGAAAAGACGGAATAAAGATTATTCATCTACAAAGTTTTGTGCTATCAATATCTCACACCTCATAACTACTATTGTAGACACCCCGATCCGTGACCCCCGCAAGAACCCTAACGACCTCCGAGAACTACTATTTTGGGTCCAGGACCCACCCGAGGACCCGGTACTACACTAGGTGGGTTTGTTGGCCAACAAACATATTTTTTAGAGAGATTGTCGCACGACATATCACATTGTCGCGCGACAATCCCTGATATGTCGCGCGACAATCATGTCTTGTCGCGCGACGAACCCCTCTGCACCCGACCAACCACTTTCTGACACATCACAGTGTCAGGACCCATCACTTCAGCCGCTTGTCGCGCGACAAACCCACTATGTCGCGCGACAATCCCTCTCTGCACCCGACCAACCACTTTCTGACACATCACAGTGTCAGGACCCATCACTTCAGCCGATTGTCGCGCGACAAACAGATATGTCGCGCGACATTCTCCTTTTTTAAGGAAATGTCGCGCGACAATCTCTCCCGAGCAGTATAAATAGGCCAACACCCCCAAGGGTTCTAGGAGGCAATTAGAATCCGAGAATTTGGGGCTTTAGATCTGATTTTTGTCAAGCATTTCTTTACTATTATCTTATTTCTGAAGAATTCTCGAATCTATTTTTAACACTCGACGTGTTCCGTTTCTGGAATCGATTTCTCGGAAATATCTGAAGAAAGAGAAGATTACTATCGCCAGAGATCCCTCTGCCGTATTATATTTTCTTTCTTATTATTATTCTCGTCGGGAAGGTAAAGAAAGTCCCTTCTAGTATTTAAAATTAGATATCTGTGTACTTGTTTTACTTCTGTCATTCTGTCCACGTTTTACTTGAATAAACTTATTGTCAAGTTCCCAATAGTCTACCGTTTTCAAAACAAAAGGCCCTGATAAAACTACTTTTAAAACTAGAAGAGTAAGTACATTATCGTCCGGATAAACCGTGTTTTCAAAACCCCGGACCGATAAAGACTTATCTAGGAATTAAAATCCACATATCCTGTCTTTTTCATAGACTGCGACGTGTCTGATAAACTCTCCTCAAAGAGTTCAAATTCCATATTGAATTAGTCCCGACATAAAGATCCGAACCTTTTTCAGAATAATCACAACTCGAGAAAACCGTCATTATCTGAGGAAATAATACGGAACACTCTTTCAAAAATAAAAGGTTTTTGTCATTTGTCATTTACATCTTTTAAATACAAAAACGTCGGATCTCGGAACACAAAGGTTTTCATCCCTTTCCCCGTTTTCCCAAATTAGGGTTTTTTTTCATTTAGAAAGTAGTAGACTGTCGGTAAAAGCATCCAAGTTTTTCAACATAGAATAAACATATAAGACCACTAGAGACCGAAAGGGCGGAATGGGTGCTTAACACCTTCCCAAACCGTAATATAGTTTCCGAACCCTATAAGAATCCCGGTTTCGCAGACAAACGTGTAAAGAAAGGCTTGTCTATAGCCTTTCCTCTTACACGACCTTTTTTGTCCGTTTTCTCGTAAAACGTACTGGCGACTCTGAATGAACCCCCTTGCATCTAGAAATAGAACGTAGGGACACTTGATATGAATCAAATGAAAACGCTCCAGCAACTGGAACGACGGAATCAGTTCCGACGTCCCAGGACCCCCACCACCAACGGGGACGAGACCCGGGAGGTCGCATTTGCGGATTCTCACAGTGGCGACTCCGCTGGGGACAGTATTAGAAAACTAGACTCTTATATGTGGACCTTTGTTTATCTGTTGAAAACTTGCTTTTACTGCTTTCCCTACTCATGTTAATTGATTGAGAAGAAACCTTTTTCTAAAAAATGGGAGTTTTTCGAAAAGACGTAATAAAGATAATGATATTTGTGAAACCAACCTTTCGAACTTTACACGCACTATCACAAATCATGCATTGGTTCTACGAGTGTGAATTTACCCCAAACCCTCGGAAGTATTATAAGTGAGTAGGGAGTTGGCTTGCTTGGGCCAACATAAACCGAAAGCATTTACTTCCACTCTCCTTGGCCAAGTACGCCCCCGAGGTATATCGAGTGACGAGAACACTCACGTACCCGGGAAGTATATCAAAAGATTCTTGCACGTACCCGCCCTTGGGGTATATCGCAAGGTCTTGCCAAAAAGGAGGGAGCCTGAAGCCTTAACCGTTCGAACACCTGCGCTGCATCTAAGATTGAGTCAGTTAAAACACTTGTCATACAGCTGTAGGGGATGTACCACTTTACGGCTTACTTTACCACACCTATTTTCCGAGGTTTTCTCTCGACCATTTTTAGTGATTCTTTTGGCAAAAATCGAGTCGCATCATAGTCTCCCTTCATCTTCGCCACGTGGTTTCGTCTACAGCCATAAAGCGGCGTCAGTCTGGAAGGTTGGGCCGGTCGAGATCATACCGGAAGACTAGTAAGACCAAGCATACCTGAAATGGCCGATGGACGAGAGAATCAGGAGACAAATCAGAGCCTAGCCGAGGCGTCTACAGTTCAACCGACTTTAGCAGAGATGCACCGTTTGTTGATGACCGTCAGCATGAATTTGGCAAGCCTCACAAGTGAGCAACAGAACACCCGGATTCGAATGGAAGAGTTGTCAGCCGAACGGACTGCACCACCCGGGTTTGAGCAACTACCACCGAATCGAGATCCGAATCAAGGGCAATCTTCACAAGTACTTCCCCCAATCCAAGGAACCAATCCACCCCAAACGGGCCCCAACATGGCCGGTCCCGTTCAAACCGACCCCAACAATCAGAACCAATGGGCCCCGGATTCAGGCCCCACATACCAACAACAAGAGCCACCCATCGTCTGGCCACAACCTCAGCAAGGCCTCGATCCCCAATATCAACCATGGCCACAAGTCCCCGCAAGACCTATTCCACCAGCCCCAATAGCCCCTCCCAATGAGTACCCAGACATCAACCGACTCCGGGCAGTATACGCAGAATCGATGATAGCCCGGGAACAGCCCGATGAGGTGTCAAAAGAGAGCGAAGAAATGAAGAAATTGAAAGAGCAGATGAAGGTTCTGCAAAGAGGTGTTTCTCTGATGAAAGGGGCAGACGAGATCACAGACATGAACGCCTTTTCCCTCTACCCAGAAGCCAGACTACCTCAAGGATTTAAGCTCCCCTCTATCACCAAATTCACTGGTACTACACCCCCCAAAACCCATCTCCAATCCTACATCAGATCCATGCAAGTGTCCGGCTGTGGAGAGCCGGAGCTGGCTCAGGCTTTTCACATGACTCTCACGGGGGCAGCCCTGAGATGGTTCTTCGACCTAGAGAAACACCACACGAAAACTTGGGGGGATATCGTCAAAGAATTCATGACCAAGTACGGGTCCAACGAGAATTTGGAAATTACCCGTAAACACCTGGAAATGGCCAAGCAAGGCGAGAAAGAAAGCTTCAGCGACTTTGTCACCCGCTGGAGGGAAATGGCATCCCAAATGTCCAAACGGCCCGACGAAGAAGAGCAGTTAGAAATCATACAGAAGAATTTTACTCCAGCTGTATTGAACTGCATGGGAAAGCATGTATTCCCACACTTCAGAGCCCTGTTGAGTATGGGGTCACAGGTAGAGGAAGAATTGGCCAGAAAGGCGGACACGGATACCAAGAAGGCCTCTTACACTGGAAGAAAGACGGCCACTCCAGCCGTAAACCAACTAAGCTCGTACCCATATCAACAAAACCCATTTCAGCAGTCACCGCAGGTCCCCCCAATGAGTTGCCTACGCAAGGAGACTCTTCAAACACCGAGGTCAAGAAAAGGAGAAATTTCTGCACCCTCCCCACTACTCTGGTCAAAAGCCTGGAACTACTCCAAAAGGCCGGACTAGTCACCCCACTCAACCCACGCCCTCCACCAAATCCTATTCCCAACACTTGGAGAATGAATGAGAACTGTGCGTACCATCAGGCGGCAGGCCATGACACGGAACGTTGTTTAGCTCTCCGCCATCGTATTCAGGACCTCATTGAAGCCGAACCATCCCCGCACCCGCGGGCCCAATGTTACCAACAACCCCCTCCCCAATCATGCTCCACCTGCAGGAATTAACGCCTTAACCACTGATGAAGGCTTTGATCCCGTAGGACTCATTCGGGACGATTCAGCCTATAAGGCACCCGTTATGCTATCGGCAAAAGCACAAGTTGCCCCAGGCCTCAACCCAATAATTGACCAATGGATGGCCAAGATGAACTTCCTACCTGGGCAGGGCTTAGGAAAGACAAATCAGGGGATCTCGCAACCCCTCACTATCAAAACCAATCCTGGGAAAGCTGGGATAGGATGGACCCAGGACAAGAAAAAACAACCATGGAAACCCCGCCCCCCTCATAAGGAGACGATATGTACGACAGAAACCTCCCCCGGGACTTTTAGTTGGTCGGCAGAACCAGAGTCGTCAGAAACTTCAGAGGGATCAGACCTAACATCCCTTTGGATACAACAGATTACCCGCTCAGGAAAGGTATACCAGCCACCACCGATGGATGCCGAAAAATCACCGCCTCCAAAAGAAGTAGGAGAAGACCGAGTACTGGAACAGTTGAAGAAAACCCAGGCACACATCACCATTTGGGGCCTCTTGGTTGCCTCCAAACCTCACAGGACCGCTTTCATTAAACTCCTGGATGAGGCTGTCATATCGCCGGACTCCACGCCCGAACAACTGCCAAACATGATCGGGTCACTCACAGTCCAAAGAAGTCTGTCATTTTCAGATGAAGACTTGTCTCCGTTGGGGAGAAAACACAGCCTGGCTCTCCATATCACCGTCCGAACCCGAGGAAAGATCTTGCCACAAGTTCTCATCGACAATGGGTCGACCATAAATGTCTGCCCCCTAAAGACTGCCAGATGCTTGGGTATCTCAGATTCAGAGCTCTCACCATCCGCTGTAACCGTCAGGGCCTATGATAATACCAGGAGGGCCGTTCTGGGGTCTCTGGAACTTGATCTCATGGTTGGTCCCGGAAGCTTCCCGGCCGACTTTCAAATCATAGACATTCCTTCCAGTTTTAACCTACTGTTGGGAAGAGCATGGCTACACGACATAGGAGCACTCCCCTCCTCCTTGCACCAAAAGATCAAGATACCGTTTGAAGGGAACATAATTACCATCCAAGGAGATCCTGAAAGGACCTTGGCGGATATGGAGTTACCAGTTTTGGGAATCGGGAGCCAGAGCATACAGTTAGGAGGCTTTTCTTACGAGCCTCAAGTGCAAACTCTTAGCACCCAGACAATCAGGTATCTTCCCCCTGACAATATCCCCGGTCTCAGCACCAAGATTACAAATATGTTGAGAATGATGAAATACTTGCCTGGAGCCGGTCTGGGAATGGGACAACCAGGACTACTTCAAGCATTGGAACCAGTAGCAAGGTACGAGAGGGAAGGTTTGGGGTACCAACACACTGAAGAGGACGATCAACAAAAAAGGGGTCGAGGGCATCAGTATCCGAGTTTCAGCTCTCTGAACGGGTTCTTTGTCAAAGAAGGAGAGGACTTCCCCTTTTGCGGCTTCCAGGAGCCTTGGAGAAACAGCGACGGAGAGAACCTTCCTGGGTGGGAAATCTTCTATGAAGAGGACCTATATATCAAAGAAAACACCGTACACAGCTTCGCTACCAAGTTGACAATCGGGCCGAAGGAAGAAAGTGAAGACATGAAAGGCGAAGAGGAAGAAATGATCGGAGATCTCTTCGACATCATGGCTCTGGGAGATGATGAGCCAGGAGACGACCCTGTACACTTGATATACGCTGATCCAGACTACCAAGGGGAAAGGGAAAAGAGCGAAATTGTAAGGGTGAGAGATAAGAGTGAGGGTAAGGATAGGAAGGAGTCACTCCTAAATGAACTTTTTAAACTTGTACCTGTAAATACTAGTATCAATAAAGAAGAGTCTATTTTGCGTTATCCTGTTATTTTTAATTCTGTAATTGCTTATATGGAATTGGAAAGAATGAACGAACACCCTGAACGGGAGGAGCAACGTATACAAAGCGAGGAAGGAGACACTCTTGTGATTAACCTCGGAACAGAGGAGGAAAGAAAAGAGGTCCGCATTGGGGCAAGCCTAAGTGGGACAGAGAGAGAAGAATTCACACAAACTCTGAAAGAGTATGTGGATGTCTTCGCCTGGTCTTATGCAGATATGCCGGGTTTGAACAGTCAGATAGTCATGCACGAAATACACACCAATCCAGAACTTAGGCCCGTCAAACAGAAGCTGAGGAAACTTACGCCAGAATGGTCCTTGAAAGTGAAAGAAGAAGTAATGAAACAACTGAGTGTGGGATTCTTACGGGTGATCGAGTACCCCTCGTGGTTAGCCAACATCGTGCCTGTTCCAAAGGCTAACGGGAAAGTCCGCATGTGTGTGGATTACCGGGATCTCAATAAAGCTTGTCCAAAGGACGATTTTCCATTGCCCAACATCGATTTGATAGTAGATAATACTGCCAACCACGCCCTGAAGTCATTTGTGGATGGTTTTGCCGGATATAACCAGATCAAGATGCACCCGGATCACCAGGAGAAAACAGCATTTATCACACCATGGGGAACATACTGCTACACCGTTATGCCGTTTGGGCTGAAGAACGCCGGGGCAACATATCAGAGGGCAGCTACGGCTATCTTTCACGACATGATTCACAAAGAAGTAGAGGTGTATGTAGACGACATGATAATCAAGTCAAAAGAGAGGGAAGGCCACGTGCCAGCCTTGCGAGCCTTCTTTGATCGGCTCCGCCAGTATCAGATGAGACTCAATCCGCAGAAATGTGTGTTCGGGGTAACCAAAGGAAAACTCCTGGGATATGTCGTCAGTAAGAAAGGAATCGAGGTGGACCCCGCTAAAGTTCAAGCTATCCAAGACATGCCCGAGCCTCGTACCGAGAGAGAAATCCGGGGTTTTTTGGGTAATCTGCAGTACATCAGTAGGTTTATCTCTCAGCTCACTCAAAAGTGCGAACCCATCTTCAAACTCCTGAGGAAGTCTTCAACAGGAGAATGGAACGATCAATGCCAGGAGGCTTTTGACAAAATCAAAGATTACCTCTCCAAGCCCCCAGTGTTAGCCCCGCCTCAGACCGGACTACCACTAATTCTGTACCTAACCGTCACTGATTCAGCCGCAGGAGCAATGCTAGCCCAACACCTCACCGATACCCGGAAGGAGCAGGCCATCTATTTCCTCAGCAAAAAGCTATCCCCATTTGAGATAAACTACACACCATTGGAAAAATCGTGTACCGCTCTCGTCTGGGTAACACAGAAACTACGGCACTACATGCTAGTTTTTCCAGTCATCCTGGCATCACGGATTGATCCGTTGAAATACCTCTTCGAGAAACCGGCTCTCTCGAATCGAATGGCAAAATGGTTATTTCTACTCTCCGAATTCGACATCACCTACATGACCCAGAAGGCAGTCAAAGGCAAGATCATAGCTGATTACCTGGCCCACAATCCGATATTGGGAGACATGATAGAAGAAGCCGAATTCCCGGACGAAACCATCATGAACGTCGAGATCAATGAAGACTGGAGGTTGTACTTTGACGGGGCCGCCAATCGGAACGGAAACGGGATAGGCATCCTGTTAGTCTCTCCAGACCAAACTCACTCCCCGGTATCATATCGACTGGACTTCTTCTGCACCAACAATATGCCGAATATGAAGCCTGCATACTCGGGTTAGAGATCGCTTTTCAAAAGGGTATAAGGAGGATACAGGTATACGGAGATTCAGCACTAGTGGTCCATCAAGTTCTGAAGGAATGGAAGATCAGAGATGAGAAATTGGTCCCTTACCTCGCCCGACTAGAAGAAGTCGCAGGAAGGTTCGAGCGTGTGGAGTTTTACTATATCCCCAGGTCCCAGAACAGTTTTGCTGACGCATTGGCAACCCTGGCATCTATGATCGATATTCCGGAGGGGATGGAAGAAATAACCCTCACGGTACAAAAGAAATCAGGACCCGCGCACTGCATGACCCTTGAGGTGGAAGTTGAAAAAGACGGTGACTCAACCGTTTGGTTTTATGATATCTGGAACCTGCTGAAGAACCATCAGTATCCCGAGAAAGCAGACAAGAGAACACGGGTCACACTCAGGAGACTAGCATCAGGATTCATACTCTGTGCCGGAAGATTATATAAGAGGAACTACGACGGGACTCATCTTCAATGTCTCACCGAAGAAGAATCAGTTAGAATGATGGATCAGATACATGGGGGCGATTGCGGACCTCATATGAGCGGGCATACGCTTGCCCGCAAGATCATCAGGCAAGGGTATTTCTGGTCTACCCTACAAACTGACTGCGCTGATCATGTACGCCGTTGTCACAAATGCCAAATTTATGCTAAGTCCCAGAAGCTTCCTCCAAAAGAGTTGTACAACATGACTGCTCCCTGGCCTTTTTCAGCCTGGGGAATTGACGTCATTGGGAAAGTCTCACCCAAAGCCAGCAACGGCCATGAATTCATACTAGTAGCCATCGACTACTTCACCAAATGGGTGGAAGCCGAATCTTACCAAACCCTGGATGCCAGGAAAGTTGCCCGATTCATCAAAAGGAATATTGTCTGCCGATATGGGGTCCCACACGAGATCATCTCAGATAACGGCACCCACTTCGAAGGAGAAGCTAATACAGTCATGGAGGAATACGGTATCACCCGACACAAATCTTCGCCATATAGACCACAAACCAATGGGGCAGTTGAAGCCGCCAACAAGAATTTGAAGAATATCCTAAGCAAGATGACCGACACCTGCCGGGACTGGCCGGAGAAATTACCATATGCATTGTGGGGATACCGCACCACCGAAAGGGTCTCTACCGGGGCAACCCCGTTCTCGCTTACATACGGGATGGAAGCAGTCCTCCCTGTCGAGTTAGAGGTCCCTTCCCTCAGAGTAATGCTAGAGAATCAGGTCAATGAACTGGAGTGGGTCCAGGCACGTTATAACGAGCTAGCCTTACTAGATGAGAAAAGATTGAAAGCCGCATACCACCATCAAGGATATCAGAAGAGAATCGCTCGAGCATTTAACCAGAGAGTGAGGACTCGGGGTATCACTGAAAATGACATCGTGTTGAAAGAAATTCGAGAGCCAGCCAGAGATCCGAGGGGAAAGTTCGGGCAGAAGTGGACAGGGCCGTATATCGTCAAAGAAATCAATACAGGGGGCGCCACTATACTCACTGACCTAGACGGGCAGTTACTACATTCACCAGTCAACATGGACCGACTGAAGAAGTATTATCAATAAGCACGACATGTATAAGAACTACGTAAACCTGAGCCCCAACTCGAATATTGTATTTTCTGGAAAAAATCAAAAAGGGGGGAACGTAGGCAACCTGAGAAGTGACTTCAGGCCCGGTTTAAAGCTTTGTAAAGAAATTTATTTCTCATAAAAGGTCCCTTCATATATTATTAAAGAGGTGGTTCAGAACACCGAGAGTTACAAAGGAAGTACAGCATACAAAGAAGAAACTAATCCCTAGGGGTTGGCCACACTGGGTCCTCAGCGGCCAAATCAATTCGAGCCTCATCCAAAATCTGGTACGCAAAGACAATGCCATCCTCTGTAGGCTCAGAATCCATGAATCGGAACCACTCCATTTGAAAGGGGTCATCAATCAGCTCTCCTTCTAGAGATTGCCAGCAATAGCGGATAATGTCAGCCCGGAGGGGCCTGGAAATACCAAAACGGGCATAGTTAAACTGACGAGTCAGTCGAGCACGCCACATCCTCTCTACCAATAAAGAAACATGTGGGGTCACAAATTTAGACTCAGAAGAGAAGTTGTTCAGACCAAGGGGAACCTCCTGAGGAATGTTAAACTGCCGAAGAAGACGCCCAGGGAGGTAAAAGGAAGTAAACCAGAGCCCGCGGAGCCGAACGTAGTTCTGACCCCCAGTACTAAGTACCATCGCCCTCAGCTTCCACCAAGGAATGTTCCACCGGATAGCCCGAAAGTTCTCCGAAAACCACACCGTCCAATCAGAGGAAGACATGGTCAAAGCACCAAAGAGAGGCCGATGGAAGAAATGAGTCGGATTGTCGAGCCGAACTCCGCTGAAACCCACCGATCGAAAGCGCTCTAGCAGCCACATGTATAGCAGACGCGGGCTCCCCCGGAAGAAGGGCGAGGCCCCCCGTTGAACATCATCAAGACCATTCAAGGTCTCTGCAAGAATGATCGGCACTATAGACTCCCCATTTCTAGCCTGGTAAATCAGACTCAAGATAGTCGGATCAACACGGGAAGAACCTGTCACCAGCAGCATATCAGAAACCAGGCAAATCAGGGCCGCTGCAGTACGCCCCACGCCGTAAGAGGCCCTATCTTCATAACGATGAAAGAACCTCACCATTTTGTGGAGGTCAAGGAGACCGTCGACAATGAAACCATCGCAGGCCGCTTGGGGAATGGCTAACAGAGCAATTAGCATGTCGCGGGGACCGATTCCTTCTATAGGAACTGCCATCGGGAGACGAACGTCAGAACGTAACAGCCAGGAGAACTCCTCATAGGTTGGGCAGAGCTCATCTAGTCCAAAACGGAAGAGATGGTCCGCAGGACTCCAGAAATACAAGGCACCTAAAAGAAAGGAGAAATCTACAGGACGATGGCACCAGCCCGCCAAAGGACTGAATGCACCAAAGTTCAAACCATTTTCAGAAGATATCAGAGCATCTCGAGCTTTAACATAAGAAAAATCAGAGTTGGTACGGTAGGAAGACATTTTGGAGAGGCGTGGATGAAGGAAGGAAGATGGGTGTATTTATAGCAAAAAAGAGGGTCCTGTACCTGTTTGTCGCGCGACAAACCCATTTTCAGGGGGAAGTGTCGCGCGACAAACCCATGACCAGGAGGGATTGTCGCGCGACAAACCCATCTGGGGGGCACCCTACTTGTTTCCTTATACATAATGGTCATTTTTGCCAAAAGAATCACTTCTGGATGCCTTTCTGTTCTCACTTTGTTCTTTTTTGCAGGAAACATAAGTATCACTACACTACAAGGTATGACTTTTAAATTACCGACTCTTATATATATATGTGTATATATCTTGCACAGACAGAATAAAAGTATAATCAAACACAGATAAAGATATTTTATAAAACCAATAAAAGAACAGTTTTTAAATATCTGTCTAAGCACATCTGTCCAAAACTAACGACTTAGTGCAGAAAGGGAAAACTAATCTACTCGGGCGCGTTTTGACACGCTCCCACTATCTCCCGAGCCCTCCTCGGGGGTAAGATCAACAACTGGGACGCCGGGAACAGAAGGAACTGCCGCCTGAGAAGGCCCCGTGGACTGGACCGGTGCCGTAGGACGGATCACCGACGATCGGGAACGCCTGGAAGTCCGACTACTGCTCCTCCGAGAATCCGTCCGGGCATGGGAGGAAGTCAGGGGGTCGTCCGGCCGTAAGGAGACGTCGATAGCCCTCTGATAGTCGCGCATGTATGCTGGAGGGTCTCGACCGACGTACTGGAGCAGGTTCCAGCTGTAGAAATACTGGGAATACCAGGCCCGTAGGTCTGCCACCCGTACACCCACTCTCTGTGAAAAGACATAAGATAAGAGGAGAGTCAGCACAGTCAAAATAAATAGATATAAACAGGAAAGTATCAGGAGAAGTTGAAGAAGATACCTCATCATCAGAGCGACCACCCAAGAAATCAAAAGTATCCTCGGGAAGGGGATACTCCGGGACAGAATATCGACATAGGCCCGCGCCGACATAAGAAATATCTCTGGGGAGTGGAGGTAGATCTACCCACGAAATAGATGACCCCGCAGGAGCAGCTGCAGAAGAAGACCCTCCCTCCTCACGAATGGGGAACAAGGGTGGACGAGAGGATGAGCCGCCAAAGCCCGGAGATCGGGCGGGAGGCCCCATGACAGTCGCCGGTAGAGGGGTCAACGTAGCATATGTTCGGACCCCCGGAGGATCCACCATGGCCGTCGCCCCCAAAGGAGGTACCCCACTAGAAGGAGTAGTCGCCGCCGCGGGAGGAGTCCGCCCAAACTGATCAAAATCTGCCCCAAGGTCCGCGGGCTCCCAGGACCTCTCAGAAAATCCCGCTCTCCCCTCAGCAGCCTCAGCAGCAGCAAAAAGACCCCCCGGAGACGCGGAAGGGCCGGTGGGAAACTCGAAGCCCTCAGCACGCTGCTCCCCCGCAGGTGTCGCCTGAGGTGACGGCTCCGGAACGGCTGTCGCATCACCTCCCTCGCCCTCTGGCCGACCACCGCCCTCAGCCGCAGCAGGAACATCCCTCTCTCCCTCAGGATCCTCATCCTCAGAATCCGGAATGTTGTCCCTCTGATCGGGGACAGGTGGCAGATGACCCGGAACCACCCTAGCTAAATGGGTCTGTCCCCGTATGTAATGAGGATCACCCCCCAATGCCCGATACCTCTCATAGAAGACCCGTCCCCGAGTCCCCTTCGGCTCCCTCATCAGGTAACGGGCAGCAAAAATAGCATAGTCTCCCTCCTCGACGAACGTCTGGAAGCCGAGTCCGTCAACCAAAGCCTGCACCGTCACCGGGTCGATCTCGCCCGTCCGCCTCATCAGAACAGGAGGGAACAATGGAACACGAGGCCACTGGGATGGCGTGTGCTGACGAATGACCCTCTCACCCAAGTAGAAGAGAAGGCCGTACTCATCCCGGATAAGCCGCCTGGTCCTCGAGGCGGTCAGAGCACGGCCATACCCATAATGATGACCCAGATCACCCCAAGGGGCCCACTCAATCTGAAAAGAGAATAAGATTTTATTTCAGTATTTTATATATTCTACTCTATCTGACTATTGAAAAGCAAGAAAACTAAAGATATTTTACCTGCTCCTCCCGCAGATCATGAACAGCAGCAGCTCCGGTCTCCCGAGTCCGGTATACATAGGGAGCCCTATAGTTCCCCGCGATGAATCGACGGAGAAAAGGGAACTGGTCCTCGTTCTCAACGAGGAGATCCACCTGGGCGCGACCCAGACGGGTATAAGCTACAAACCAGCTCTGAAAAGGAAAGATAGAAGAAATCAGCAATGATCAACAAGTAATGAGCAAAGAACTGAAGCAAAGACAGAAAGACTAAAAAATGTACCTCCCACAGCAAAGAAAAGCCCTTGAGGTTCAGGACTAAATGACGAGAGACCTGGTCCATGGCATCGTAAAGGACTGCAAGAATGAAGCCTCCCCAGTCGTAGTCAAACAGGAGGCTAAAGTCCCGAAGATAGGGCAACCACCAAAGATGAGCCGTGTCCCCACCACGAGCCTCGAATAGATCATGAAGTGTCAGTAGAAGGAGGACGCGGGCATACTGACGCGCCTCCTGACGGGTCATAGGAACCCCTGAAGCGACTAGCCGAGCCCTCTCTGTGGCTAAACGCGTAACCAAGACGCCCCGAGGAATCGTGTCACCAGAACTCCGCCGCTCCGGGAACCATCCTAATGAACTAACAATGCCCTCGGCTGTCAGACGCAGGGGAACGTCGATCTGAATAGGGACCCCCCTGAAGGAATCCCGGTCAGAGCAAAAAGATCAAGGGGGTGTCATCGTCATCTCACCCCAGCTCCAGTGAAAAGTATGAGTAGTATCCCACCAGTGGCAAGCCAATGCCGACACCAAAACTGTCGCCCTAGAAACCCGCTCCGGGAGGGCGTCGAAGAGGGAGCCAAAAGGAGTCGCAAGAATCAACTCCTGGATAGGGGCCGGTGCCCGTCGCCACTCCGAAGATATAGTGTTGGGGGAACCCCAACCGCGGCCAACCCACTGCAGACAAAGGAACGAATATGGGGTTATGAGGGTACTTTGGTGTAATTATGAGAGTTATAGGGCTATAGGTGTAAATTATGTAATTTTCTAAAACCTGAGGGTACTTTGGTGTAATTATGAGAGTTATAGGGCTATAGGTGTAAATTATGTAATTTTCCAAAACCTGAGGGTACTTTGGTGTAATTATGAGAGTTATAGGGCTATAGGTGTAAATTATGTAATTTTCCAAAACCTGAGGGTACTTTGGTGTAATTATGAGAGTTATGGGGTTATGAGGGTAAATTATGTAATTTCCAAAACCTGAGGGTACTTTGGTGTAATTATGAGAGTTATGGGGTTATAAGGGTAAATTATGTAATTTCCAAAACCTGAGGGTACTTTGGTGTAATTATGAGAGTTATGGGGTTATGAGTGTAAATTATGTAATTTTCCAAAACCTGAGGGTACTTTGGTGTAATTATGAGAGTTATGGGGTTATGAGGGTAAATTATGTAATTTCCAAAACCTGAGGGTACTTTGGTGTAATTATGAGAGTTATGGGGTTATAAGGGTAAATTATGTAATTTCCAAAACCTGAGGGTACTTTGGTGTAATTATGAGAGTTATGGGGTTATGAGGGTAAATTATGTAATTTCCAAAACCTGAGGGTACTTTGGTGTAATTATGAGAGTTATGGGGTTATGAGGGTAAATTATGTAATTTCCAAAACCTGAGGGTACTTTGGTGTAATTATGAGAGTTATGGGGTTATGAGGGTAAATTATGTAATTTCCAAAACCTGAGGGTACTTTGGTGTAATTATGAGAGTTATGGGATTATAAGGGTAAATTATGTAATTTCCAAAACCTGAGGGTACTTTGGTGTAATTATGAGAGTTATAGGGCTATAGGGGTAAATTATGTAATTTTCCAAAACCTGAGGGTACTTTGGTGTAATTATGAGAGTTATGGGGTTATAAGGGTAAATTATGTAATTTCCAAAACCTGAGGGTACTTTGGTGTAATTATGAGAGTTATAGGGCTATAGGTGTAAATTATGTAATTTTCCAAAAACCTGAGGGTACTTTGGTGTAATTATGAGAGTTATAGGGGTTATAAGGGTAAATTATGTAATTTCCAAAACCTGAGGGTACTTTGGTGTAATTATGAGAGTTATAGGGGTTATAAGGGTAAATTATGTAATTTTCCAAAACCTGAGGGTACTTTGGTGTAATTATGAGAGTTATAGAGTTATGGGGGTACATTATGTATTTTTCTAAACTAAGAGGTATCACAGGTAAAAGTATGTGTTCGCTAAAAATCGGGCGTTATTCCTAGTCAGACATGCATACTAACACTATCTAAAACGAATACAGGAAATGACAAGAAGCAGAACAGATAAATGCACGAAAGAAGACATACCAGAGATCGACGACGAATCTCGTGAGAAACGGGCTCCATCAAAAGCCACGGGACGTCCGGGACCGGAGCAGCTCGGATAGCATCCCGATAGACCACCGCCCGACCGCGGTCTATCCCATCCTCATCATACCAGTCCAAATCCGCCCAGTCGTCGTGATGAGGGCTGCAGCGAAGAACGCCCTGAGCGTCAGTAAAGGTGACCTCCTCCTGGTCACCCTCCAATCGGTCGAGATGAGTAGGGTCCATCAATATAGGTAGAATATATGTGAAAAGGTCGGAAAAGTCAAAAACACGGCAGAGCTTCCGCGCTTGGGAGAGAAGAGAAGAGAGAAAAAGAGAGCTAGAGAGAGAAAGAGAAAGGAGAGAATGAGGTGGAATGAGCTCAGCAAAGGGTTTATATAGTGGGTCAGTTTGTCGCGCGACAAATGGCCACTTTGTCGCGCGACAAAGAGCCAGGCACCGAAGTGTCGCGCGACAATCCCCCCTCTTCCCTGATTTTTTGACCTCTGTCTCATTTTATCTTCTGCAGAGGCACTTCGGAGAAGCAGTTTTCGGAAAATTGCTAAAAACCGCACACCCATGATAAAAAGTTCAAAGAGAAAACTTCCAAATCATCTCTCCGAAAAAATGCGAAAACAGAATGCCGCGATTAAAAGTAGTCTCTGATCTCACAGAAGGACCGAGACCATCAAATAATGAGAAAAGGCAGAATGCCACGATAAAACGGGAATGGAAAAAAATTGAAAAAGTAGAAAAGAGAAAGAACCCGTATGAGCGCCCAGAGCGAGCGAGAGAAACAGAAATGCAGAGTGACAGGGAGAGCCACACCAAAAGTGACAGCTAGGCCAAAACCGGCTCAGGGCTTCGTTTTGGGTGAGTAAGGCTCCTGATCACAACAAAGGGACAAAAGGACTCCTGGTCAAAAACAGAGAGGGCCAGGAAAAGTCTTTCCCAAAAGAGGGAGAAATAAGGGCATCGAAAAAACAGAAAACGATGTGGGCCCACCAAAAGAGAAAACTAAGAAAAGAATAAAGATCAGAGATTGAACTTTCAAACAAATTTTCTTTTCAGCACGATACAGAAGAGATGATTTGGAAAACCTCGGACCATCACTCTACGGAGAGCGAAGAAATCCGAAAACTGCCTTCTGAGTGAAACATCTTCACCCGAGGAAAACATGAGAGTAAAGTTCAGAAAGATACGGGGAAACGGACATCCGGAATAGACCCTGAGAAGCTCTTTTTACCTTCGCAAAAATCTACTCTCTCTCTCACTCTAGCAGTCTAAGAGAGGCAATTCACCAACACAAGCCCTCTCCGGAGGCAATGCACAAACACAAGCCCTCTCCGGAGGCAAATTCACAGACACAAGCCCTCTCCGGAGGCAATACACAAGATCACAAGCCCTCTCCAGAGGCAAGAGTTACTCATGAAAGCCCTCCCAGAGGCATTTTTTTTTTCCTTCTTCTTTCAGGTCTAGAAGCCCTCCCAGAGAGGCACAATGGTAGTCCTCCCACCTGAGGCGAAGCCCTCCCAGAAAGGCACAACGGTAGTCCTCCCACCTGAGGCGAAGCCCTCCCAGAGAGGCACAAACGGTAGTCCTCCCACCTGAGGCGAAGCCCTCCCAGAGAGGCACAAACGGTAGTCCTCCCACCTGAGGCGAAGCCCTCCCAGAGAGGCACAACGGTAGTCCTCCCACCTGAGGCGAAGCCCTCCCAGAGAGGCACAACGGTAGTCCTCCCACCTGAGGCGAAGCCCTCCCAGAGAGGCACAAACGGTAGTCCTCCCACCTGAGGCGAAGCCCTCCCAGAGAGGCACAAACGGTAGTCCTCCCATCTGAGGCGCAATGGTAGTCCTCCCACCTGAGGCGCAAAAAAGATCAATGGTAGTCCTCCCATCTGAGGCAAGTGGAGCAAGTCAAAGCCCTCGAAAGAGGCAACGAGGTAACAAAAGCCCTCTCCGGAGGCAAAACCAAACACGAAGCACTCTCCGGAGGCACTCACAAGCACTTTTTGCATAAACACTCCGATAGAGTTCATGCGGGAGCCATGGATCATGGTCTCTTCCAGTCGCCTCAATTCCTTGCAAGCAAGGAGCTTGAGTCGAGAGGGTCTGTAGACACCCCGATCCGTGACCCCCGCAAGAACCCTAACGACCTCCGAGAACTACTATTTTGGGTCCAGGACCCACCCGAGGACCCGGTACTACACTAGGTGGGTTTGTTGGCCAACAAACATATTTTTTAGAGAGATTGTCGCACGACATATCACATTGTCGCGCGACAATCCCTGATATGTCGCGCGACAATCATGTCTTGTCGCGCGACGAACCCCTCTGCACCCGACCAACCACTTTCTGACACATCACAGTGTCAGGACCCATCACTTCAGCCGCTTGTCGCGCGACAAACCCACTATGTCGCGCGACAATCCCTCTCTGCACCCGACCAACCACTTTCTGACACATCACAGTGTCAGGACCCATCACTTCAGCCGATTGTCGCGCGACAAACAGATATGTCGCGCGACATTCTCCTTTTTTAAGGAAATGTCGCGCGACAATCTCTCCCGAGCAGTATAAATAGGCCAACACCCCCAAGGGTTCTAGGAGGCAATTAGAATCCGAGAATTTGGGGCTTTAGATCTGATTTTTGTCAAGCATTTCTTTACTATTATCTTATTTCTGAAGAATTCTCGAATCTATTTTTAACACTCGACGTGTTCCGTTTCTGGAATCGATTTCTCGGAAATATCTGAAGAAAGAGAAGATTACTATCGCCAGAGATCCCTCTGCCGTATTATATTTTCTTTCTTATTATTATTCTCGTCGGGAAGGTAAAGAAAGTCCCTTCTAGTATTTAAAATTAGATATCTGTGTACTTGTTTTACTTCTGTCATTCTGTCCACGTTTTACTTGAATAAACTTATTGTCAAGTTCCCAATAGTCTACCGTTTTCAAAACAAAAGGCCCTGATAAAACTACTTTTAAAACTAGAAGAGTAAGTACATTATCGTCCGGATAAACCGTGTTTTCAAAACCCCGGACCGATAAAGACTTATCTAGGAATTAAAATCCACATATCCTGTCTTTTTCATAGACTGCGACGTGTCTGATAAACTCTCCTCAAAGAGTTCAAATTCCATATTGAATTAGTCCCGACATAAAGATCCGAACCTTTTTCAGAATAATCACAACTCGAGAAAACCGTCATTATCTGAGGAAATAATACGGAACACTCTTTCAAAAATAAAAGGTTTTTGTCATTTGTCATTTACATCTTTTAAATACAAAAACGTCGGATCTCGGAACACAAAGGTTTTCATCCCTTTCCCCGTTTTCCCAAATTAGGGTTTTTTTTCATTTAGAAAGTAGTAGACTGTCGGTAAAAGCATCCAAGTTTTTCAACATAGAATAAACATATAAGACCACTAGAGACCGAAAGGGCGGAATGGGTGCTTAACACCTTCCCAAACCGTAATATAGTTTCCGAACCCTATAAGAATCCCGGTTTCGCAGACAAACGTGTAAAGAAAGGCTTGTCTATAGCCTTTCCTCTTACACGACCTTTTTTGTCCGTTTTCTCGTAAAACGTACTGGCGACTCTGAATGAACCCCCTTGCATCTAGAAATAGAACGTAGGGACACTTGATATGAATCAAATGAAAACGCTCCAGCAACTGGAACGACGGAATCAGTTCCGACGTCCCAGGACCCCCACCACCAACGGGGACGAGACCCGGGAGGTCGCATTTGCGGATTCTCACAACTATAATCAATGCTCTATTAATGGCACTTCTATGAAGAACAATGAGCCAAGGAAGAAAAGACACAAAGATTCAAACAAAGCTCTCAAATACTCGTTATTTTGTATTTGAGTGAGTGCTTACGTCCTCTTTGTAAAGATTCATATTTGATTCACATATAACTCATACACTTTGTTTTTACACTAGTAGATTGATCAAAACAAAATCTCTTCAAAGATCCTTTCCTAAAATCATTTTTGGCAAAAATCAATCTTTGATTTAATTCATATTTAATTGTAAATGATCTTATTTGGAACTCTAACAAAAATAGGTATCTTACGAACCTATATTTTACCTTCCCCAAGCATTAAAATTATTTTTAGAGCTAAATTGCAAAAGTGTAAAAATTGCATATTTGGCCTGCTAGACAGTGCTCATCAGTCGACTGATGAGCAGTGCTCAGTCGACTGATGGTCTAAAAACTAGCTGTTGGATTTTTAATTTTTTATTATTTTTGGCACCAAACTTCTACCAATTCCCTCCAAACGGCCATATATTGTCCTAGACTATATATACACTATCTAAGACATATTTAAACTCTCTTGAATCATTCTTACACTATTTTCTTCATTTACATTCAATATTCAAAGATTCAAGAACATTGCCTTTGATCAATCATTTTTATTTTGAGATAGAAATTGTTGATCGAATTTGATATCTCTAGTGTGAGTTTCATTTGTAATTCCTCATACACTTAAGAGCTATTGTACATTGGTGTTAGCCGCCAAAACTTATTCAAATCATATTTGTGGGAGGTGTATCTCATAGAATAGCAAGAGTGAATTCTTGTGTGAGTATTGAGAGTGATTCAATACTTGTAAAAATGTGTGAGAAGAATACACTTGTAGAGGTTTGATCTTCACCCGGAAGAAGATCGATTATAGTGAAAATTCTAGGGTTACTAACCGAACACGGAAGTAGGGGCTAACAAGCCGAACCGTGTGGACAAAAAGTCTTCGACTTCGACCGGTTTAATCTCTCTATCTCTTGCTTTATCATGTTGTGCTACTTTTCTTTGTGATTAGAATTATCTTTGTATCTTGATTGCTTGATTGATATAGACATTAAACATTTCTAAATCCATTTTAAAAATTCGATTAAGTATTAAAAACCCTATTCACCCTCCCTCTAGGGTATTTTCCGACCTACAATTGGTATCAAAGGTTGTACTCTTGTTTTGATTTTACAATCTTAGAGTTTACGATCATGTCTATCTATCAAGGAACCGGACTTAACGAAGGTTCTTCCACCTCTAGGCCACCTCTATTTGATGGCAAAATTATAGTTATTGGAAAAATCGCATGTGTACTTTCCTTCAAGCTAGTGATTTTGAACAATGGAGGGTTACACTCATTGGACCCTATGAGATCACCAAAATCGATGAAAGGGGTAATGTTACTCCTTAATCCATTTTTGAATATGATGAGCATGACATTAAGAAAATTCAATTTAATGCTAAAGCCTTGAATTTTTTACATTGTGCATTAACTATGGACGAATACAACAAAATTTCTAGTTGTAAAATCGCCAAAGAAATTTGGGACAAAATAGAGGTTGCTCATGAGGGAACCTCACAAGTTAAGGATGACAATATTGACATGCTCGTTCATGATTACGAACTTTTCAAAATGGAGCCTAATGAATCACTTGCTTCTATGTATAGTAGGTTTTCTATTATCATTAATGCTTTAGATCTTCTTGGAAAGGTCTACTCTAATGAAGACAAGATTCAAAAGATTCTTAGAACTCTTCCAAAGAAATAGAGACCTAAGGTGATGGCTATTCAAGAAGCCAAGAACCTTAAGATGCTAAGCATGCATGAACTTTTGGGTTCTCTCAAAACCCATGAGAAAGAATTGGAAAGAGAAGACGAGATTGATTCAAAAGCCAAGAAGACTCTTGCTCTTAAAACAAGTCAACGAGAGGATGATGAAGAGTCAATGGGTGGTGATGAAGACATGGCTCTTATCTCTAAGTGAAATTTCTAGCCAAGAAGAAAAATTTTCAAGGAAAAGGAAACAACCATGGTTCTTCATCAAGGAGGAACAATGATCGATCAATTCAATCAATAGTTAAAAATAAAGAAGTGAAGAAATGTTTCCATTGTCATGAATCGGGACATTTCAAAACTAATTGCCCGGTTAGAAGAAAGGATAGAAGAGATAAAAGAGATAAAGCCTTCAAACAAGTAAGACACGCCCTCAAAGGCACTTGGAGTGATTCGGATAGAGGCGAGTCCGATGCCGACTCTAGCAACAAGGAGACGGCAAATCTTTGCCTTATGGCAAGAGACAATGAAGTAGACTCTATTTATGATTCATTTAGTGATGATAATATCTCTATTAATGATGATGCACATGATGAGAATGACTATGATGAATTGTATAAAATGTTTGAGGAATTGTATAGCAAGTTTGAAAATTTATCTAAAAAGTATGCAAGCCTCGAAAAGGAAAATTTGATAGTTTCTAGCAAGTGTGAAACTTTTGAGAAAGAAAATGTAGTTTTAAAAAATGAAATCAAAACTTTGAAGAAAGGAAATGAGAAAGAAACTCCAAACACACTTGTAGTAGAAAATGTCAAATTGAAAGATCAAGTGGATGATCTAACTAATAGTTTAGCCAAGTTCACCAATGGAAGGGACAATTTGGATAAACTATTAGGAATGCAAATGTGTGTATTTGACAAATCCAGTTTAGGTTATAACCAAATTGACAACCAAAAGGATTACAAGAACTTTTCTAAAACATACACACCTTATGATCCCACTCATCTTTGCTCATATTGTGGTAGAAATACTCATTATGTGGATCATTGTTATTATAGGAATGAAAGTTTCCCAAAAAAGAAACTTGCTTGGGTTCCAAAAGGAACTATTATGTTTGCTAACCCAAAGGGACCCAACACATTTTGGGTACCAAAGGAGAAATTATTTAAGGTTATGTTGTAGGTGTGCTTGAAAGCCAAAGGTACCAAAACCAAGTGGTTCTTGGATAGTGGATGCTAAAAGTACATGACGGGGGACAAAAACAACTTCTTGAGTTTTATTCCCAAACGAGGAGGGAATGTGACTTTTGGAGACAACGCCAAGGGCAAAATCATTGGTATATGTAAGGTTGGTAAGCATTCTACATGCATTGATAATGTTCTATTAGTTGATGGTTTAAAGCATAATTGACTTAACATTAGTCAATTATGTGATAAGGGTTATGAAGTTATCTTTAAATCCGATCGTTGCATTGTTAAGAATGTTAGTGATGATTCCATTCTACTTATTGCATATAGAACTAACAATGTGTATACTCTTGAATTTGATGATTTATCACAACAAGATGTTAAATGTTTATCCGCTATTAACGATGTATCTTGGTTATGGCATAGAAGACTAGGACATACTAATATGGACTTAATACATGTTTTGTCTAGGAAAGAAATAGTTAAAGGATTGCCTAAAACCAAATTTGTTAAAGATAAAATTTGTGATGCATGTTAACTTGGTAAACAACACAAATCTTCTTTCAAGTCTAAAAAGGATATTACTACAATTAGACCGCTTGATATGTTGCATCTTGATTTGTTTGGTCCTATTTCGGTTGCTAGTTTAAGGGGCAAATTATATACTCTTGTTGTTGTTGATGATTACACTAGATTTTCTTGGGTGTTCTTTCTTTCCCACAAAAATGAAACTCCACATGTTTTTGCTAAATTTTGTAGAAAAGTTCAAAATAAAAAATGTGTTTATATTGTGCATGTTAGGAGTGATAGAGGTAGATAATTCGATAATGTTACTATTGAGAACTTTTGTGATGAGCATGGTATTGATCATAACTTTCGGCACCTAGAACTCCTCAACAAAATGGTGTTGTTGAAAAGAAAAATAGATCTCTTCAAGAAATGTCTAGGACTATGCTTAATGAACATTCTTTGCCGGAGTATTTGTGAGCGAAAGACGTTAACACCGCATGCTATGTGATTAATCATACTATCATTCGTAAAAAGTTAGATAAGACACCCTATGAGTTATGGAATGACAAGAAACCGAATATTACATATTTTAAAGTTTTTGATTGTAAATGTTTTATTTTGAATGATCGTGATCACTTGGAAAAATTTGATGCTAAATCCGATGAAAGAATTTTTCTTGAGTATGCCACTAATAGTAAAGCATATAGAGTTTATAATAAGAAAAGTTTGGTTGTCCAAGAGTCTATGCATGTTCTGTTTGATAAGTCAAGTCATTTCTCACCCATAGTACGTTTCGATGACGATGTTGAAATTATCCAAAAGGTTTCGGCTATTCAAATTAATGATACATTTAAGGAAAAAACTTCGAGTGCTCAAGCTCCTCCTAAGGAGTTAGAAAACACAACCGAGCAAAACTCGAATGATTTGCCTAGGAGTTGAAAATTTGTGTCCAACCACCCTATTGATCAAATTCTTGGAGAGCCATCTAGTAGGGTTATGACTAGATCATTCTTAAGAAATATATGCAATAATGTGGCATTTATTTCTCAATATGAGCCCAAAAACATAAATGAAGCCGAACAAGATGAATCTTGGATAATGGCTATGCAAGAAGAGCTCAATCAATTTGAGAGAAACAAAGTGTGGACACTTGTTCCCAAACCATTAGATCACACTATTATAGGTACTAAATGGGTATTTCGTAATAAAAAGGATGAAAGTGGTGTAATTGTTAGAAATAAAGCTAGACTTGTTTGCCCAAGGATACAATCAAGATGAGGGCATTGATTATGAAGAAACTTATGCACCTGTAGCTCATCTAGAAGCCATTCACATGCTACTTGCTTATTCATGCTTTAAGAATTTTAAATTGTATCAAATGGATGTGAAAAGTGCTTTCTTGAATGGTTTTATTGAAGAGGAAGTTTATGTGAAACAAACTCCCGATTTTGAAAATTATGCCTATTCGGATTATGTGTTTAGATTGTTTAAAGCTTTATATGGTTTGAAACAAGCACCTAGAGCATGTTATAATAGATTAAGTTTGTTTTTGATTAACAATGATTTTGTTAGAGGTAAAATTAACACTACTTTATTTATCAAAAATCATGACAATGACATGCTACTTATACAAATGTATGTTGATGATATTATATTTGGTTCTACTAACGAGAATCTTTGTAAGGACTTTTCCACATGTATGCAAAAGGAATTCGAAATGAGCATGATGGGAGAATTGAACTATTTCCTTGGATTACAAGTAAAACAATGCAAAGAAGGCATTTTCATCAATCAAGAGAAGTACGTGAGGGAACTCTTGAAGAAGTTCGACATGGAAGGCGCAAAATCCATGAGCACTCCTATGAGTTCAACTTTGAAGCTCGACAAAGACGAGATTGGTAAAAGCGTAGATATCAAGAAATATCGAGATATAATAGGTAGCTTATTATATTTGACGGCATCTAGACCGAATATTATGTTTAGTGTATATTTTTGTGCACGATTCCAAGCGGATCCTAAAGAGTCACATCTACTTGCCGTAAAACGGATATTTCGTTATCTTTTCGGTACTAGTTCATTAGGTTTGTGGTACCCAAGAGAGAGCTTATTTGACTTAATTAGTTATTCCAATGCGGATTTTGCCGATTGCAAAATCGATAGAAAAAGCACTAGTGGCACTTGTCATTTTTTAGGACACGCACTAGTATCTTGGTCTAGCAAGAAACAAAATTCGGTGGCCCTTTCAAAAGCCGAAGCCGAATATGTGAAGGCCGGAAGTTGTTGTGTACAAACTTTGTACATTAAACAACAACTAGAGGACTTTGAAATTAGTCTTAGCCACATTCCATAAAATGTGACAACACAAGTGCTATTAGCTTGACCAAGAACCCCAAACAACATTCATGTACTAAGCACATTGAGATAAGATATCATTTTATTCGTGATCATGTGCAAAAAGGTAATGTTAATATTGAATTCGTTGTCACCGAATCGCAATTTGTGGACATTTTCACAAAACCACTTCCCGACGATCGATTTTGTACCATTCGACGTGAACTTAGTATGACTAGAGCATGTGATATCTAGTGAACCAAAATATTCATGTATATTGATTAATTATGCTTGTTTGTAAAGCTTACAAAACTATGTTTTAATTGATTAATTTTTTTATCTCGCACTTCATTTACATGTTATGTTATGTACTAATAATTTTCTTGTCGTATATATTTTGCTCACAAATGCATATTCTAGTTCCATATGGCCTAAAGAGCAAAAATGTGCAAATCTGGGCATAACTGGACAATCAGTCTACTAAGGGACTTGGTCAGTCGACTAAGCCTTCATCAGTCGACTAATGAAGGCCCATCAGTCGACTGATGCTTGGCTGAGAGCAGTTCAGTTAAACCCTTGTTTCTCCTATATTTTCCCTCATTCCTTACTCCATCTATTTCGAGCTCTCCATCTCCAAAAACACCACAAACCTTCACAAATCAACTTAGACCTCTACATTCTTCACCAAAACACAATTTAAACCATAAATCTTCATTATCCTACATCAAATCAACCTCAAATCACACTTATTTCACCCCAAATTTCTTAAATCCATCTCATTCTTTCTCTAACCTTAACCCTTGCCTCCATTGTTACTCTTTCACTCAAAACTCTATCTTAACCCTAGCCTTTATTGTTGCTCTTTCACTCAAAACTCTATCTTACACAAAATTTCTTTTCAAAATCATCTCACATTACCCACATAAACAATTTATTGTCATTTTCATTATCCAAATAAATTTTTACCCCAAAAATTTCAAATTTTTTATCAAACCCTAGCTTTTCAAAACCTACATTCTTCACCCCATCTATCTAGATATGTCTCAAGGACCTCGCTCTTGTCGCACTCGTAAATCTGTACTGCAAGTAGGTACATCATCGCCCATTCTGGCACAAGCTCCACTACCACCATTGTTCATCTCCGACGAAGTCCGAGCAAACTTCAACTCCGACTATGCTATTCGTACCATTATTGAAGGTAAACAATTCAACATTGAGCTATTATTTTCATATGGACTTAATATTACTGCTCTTTTTCGTAGACAAGGCATCATAAATTTTCTAACGATTCGTGAGAATGTCTATCCCCGTTTAGTTAGATTATTTTATGCTAACCTTCATCACCCCACACTTGATTCTGTTCGTCCCAACAAGCTTCGTCTTAACACTCTCATAAATGGACGGATGATTAGTTTCACTAAGGTGGATCTTAGTCAAATTTTTGGTTTTCCAACCGAAAATGTGACGGATGTACCGTTAAATTTTGGTAATCTCTTTGGGTTCGAGAAATCCGAAACTTTGTCTACCATTCTTAAACGACGCCATAGACAAAACAACAGTGGTGCGGGACTCAAAATCAAAGCATCTATGCTTACCTTACAAAACTGACTCATCCACTCCATACTCAGGTATTCTATTGTTCCGAGACGAGGTAGCCGGGCTTCCGTAAATGCTTTGAATATCTTTTTGGTATGGGCAATTTCAATGGGACACAAGCTT
Organism: Lonicera japonica; assembly: GCA_021464415.1. Taxonomy (NCBI): domain Eukaryota; kingdom Viridiplantae; phylum Streptophyta; class Magnoliopsida; order Dipsacales; family Caprifoliaceae; genus Lonicera; species Lonicera japonica. The sequence goes on from CM038463.1 coordinate 15,565,111, forward strand.
GACTATGCCGATCTCATGTTCCATCATCTTCTTGATATCACCAATTGCATGAAACAAGGGTTGGTATATGCTATGGCACTCACACGACTATTTCAATTCTATGACATTCACCTTGAAGATGAGACATAAATCATTGTTCATTCATCCGATGAAACCTATAGTGCTAAGACTATTCGTTAAATGGGATATCACATAGAAAATGGAGAATGGATTTCGAATGATCCTCTTGACATTAATGAGGACGATGATAGTGATGATGATGAGAATTTGGCTCAAACCGAGCCCATGGAACAAGACATACCTCCTCAAGGAACTTCCACTCAAGCTCCCACTAGTTCTTAACAAGCCATTCACTCGTCAAATCCAAATGAAGCTATTTTACAAGCCATCAAAAATCTCTCGGTGACCATGGACAATACGTTCAACCGCATTGAGGAAAGGCAACGAGCACACGAAGTCGCATTCTTCCACTACCACCCCGATTATGTCTTTCCACCATGGAATCCGTGGCATGGCAATCAAGGATGGGGTCAATGGCCACAAGAAGAACCCGACGAGTGATATTTCTCTCATTCTTTTTGATTATGACAAAGGGGGAGAAATAATAAGTGTTTGGTACACACTTTGCTTAGTATGCTTATCTAATTATGCTTTCTTTATGAACTTTTATCAACTCAAGTTTTATGCTTGTGTTATGATTTTTAATATGGTTATAACTCTAGTATTTTATCTAATTATGTTGAACATTAGTTAAATTATTAATTATGATTCTGCATTGGTTTGAACTCTTGTTATGCATGCTTATTATACTCTATTTTATGCATAGTTTGAGGGGGAGTTTTTCCTTTAGAAAACTTAACTTATGATCTTAATCGCAAACACACATTAATTTATTGTCATCATAAAAAAGGGGAGATTGTTGACCTTATAATCACTAATCTTGTTTTGATAATAACAATAATGTTAATCATATATAATTTAACTAAGTTGATATTTCAAGTTATTATAGTCACAATAAATTGATCACACGTGGACTAAACCGAAAAGCCGGAATAAAGATTATTCATCTACAAAGTTTTGCGCTATCAATATTTCACATCTCACAACTACTATGATAAATACTCTATCAATGATACTTCTATGAAGAACAATGAGCCAAGGAAGAAAAAAAAACAAAGATACAAACAAAGCTCTCGAAGACTCGTTATTTTGTATTTGAGTGGGTGCTTACGTCCTCTTTGTAAAGATTCATATTTGATTCACATATAGCTCATACACTTTGTTTTTACACTAGTAGATTGATTAAAACAAAATCTCTTCAAAGATCCTTTCCTAAAATCCTTTTTGGCAAAAATCGATCTTTGATTTAATTCATATTTAATTGTAAATGATCTTATTTGGAACTCTAACAAAAATAGGTGTCTTAGGAACCTATATTGCACCTTCCCTAAGCATTAAAATTGTTTTTAGAGCTAAATTGCAAAAGTGTAAAAATTGCATATTTGGCCTGCTAGACAGTGCTCATCAGTCGACTGATGAGCAGTGCTCAGTCGACTGATGAGCAGTGCTCAGTCGACTGATGAGCAGTGCTCAGTCGACTGATGGCCATTTAGTCGACTGATTGTCTAAAAACTAGTTGTTGAATTTCTGATTTTTTACCATTTTTGGCACCAAACTTCTACCAATTCCCTCCAAACGGCCATATGTTGTCCTAGACTATATATACACTATGTAAGACATATTTAAACTCTCTTAAATCATTCCTATACTATTCTCTTCATCTACATTCAATATTCAAAGATTCAAGAACATTGCCTTTGATCAATCATCTTTATTTTGAGCTAGAAATTGTTGATCAAATTTGATATCTCTTAGTGTGAGCTTCATTTATAATTCCTCATACACTTAAGAGCTATTATACATTGGTGTTAGCCACCAAAACTTATTCAAATCATATTTGTGAGAAGTGTATCTCATAGAATAGCAAGAGTGAATTCTTGTATGAGTATTGAGAGTGATTAAATACTTGTAAAAGTGTGTGAGAAGAATACACTTGTAGAGGTTTGATCTTCACCCGGAAGAAGATCGGTTATAGTGGAAATTCTCGGGGTACTAACTGAGCACGAAAGTAGGGGCTAACAAGCCGAACCGTGTGGACAAAAAGTCTTCGACTTCGACCGGTTTAATCTTTCTATCTCTAGCTTTATCATATTGTGTTACTTTTTCTTTGTGATTGGAATTATCTTTGTATCTTGATTGCTTGATTAATATAGACATTAAACATTTCTAAATCCATTTTAAAAATTCGATTAAGTTTTAAAAACCCTATTCACCTCCCCTCTAGGGTATTTTTCGACCTACAATATTGATAAGGAAATTCTCGTCGTACACGTTATCATTATTCATATATATTTGTTTAAGTAACAAACCCATATATATACATATATACATGTGTAACAATCCCACACAATCCATTGCACATAGAATCTAACATATCTCATTTCATTTTGCCAACAATGTAATTCACCTCATAATCCATTCACCATTCATATATCATCATTAAAGTATTATTAGTCTATCAGTATTAGATTGCCAATCGGTTTGTATCATCATAATCATCGATACCGGGCCATTCACTCAAGGCCTTACTGCTTTGTAATTATTCTCATGTACATAGTCAACCGGTTCATGATCAATATCTTATGTCATATATAATTTCATGTATGTAGAACTAGAGCCATAAGATTCTTATGTCATTTTATCAAGCTGGGTGTTTGTTATTGAAATTCTCGCATAATCGGTGCACTAACGACATTACATTATTTTATGATTGTGGCCATGACAATCTATGCCTTACCAAACCATGTTCATCACATTCCTAACATGTACCAATATTATATCCCCATTACTAGTCCTATTAATGTTTTATATAAGGCAACCAACCCAAAGGTTATTGCGTATAGTTTCGCCCTAATGGATTTTTGGTACAAATATCATAGATAGCTTTCTACCCTTACTTATAATGTTATATTTATGTGTATCCATCATCCATAACTCACAATTAAACATTCTTTAAGCAAAAACCCCAAATACCCAATATCAAGTTCATACGTGTAGCTATATGATAGGTTCATGATAAATTTTTGTGTATATGAGTAAAACATGGATTTAGATGCTCAATCATGCAATATAAACGATAATATACCATTATCAACCAACTCAATCTTGCCCAACATTAGCACACAACCTAGGATTTGTAAGAAATTTTCCCGATTTGATTTCAAACTTCTAATGCAACAAGTAATTATTTAAAAAATAATTTAATTAGTAGTGTTCCCACCTTGTATGATGATTTTTCACAAGTTTGAAGCTCCAATGATGGCTACCTTAGCTTTCTCTCCAAGCGTCCAAGCATCAATGGAGGAAGGAGTGTGAAGAAGATGATGTATAATAACTTGGATGGGGTTTTTGTATGATTTAGAATTTAAATCTTAATTGTGGGAGGATGATTGTGTAGAAATTTCTCTAGAATATCTCACAAAGTAGCTCTCTCTAGAAGTTTCTTGTGTATTGAGTTGAAAAGTGAGAGTTTTTATGTGTTTAAAGGGTTAAAAATGAGTGAAAATTCGTGGCTGGTGGAGTTGGATCGATCCAGCTTACAGTTGGATTGATCAAGGACTTGCTGGGCAAGCTGGATCTGGAACACAGTTCGTAATTCAGCTATAACTTTCCGCTCGGGACTCCAATTGAGGTGATTTTTATATCCATGGAAAGGTAATTCAAATATCTACAACTTCTTAAGAGGAAGTTTCCTCAAATTCTGGACAAATAGCACCCAAAAATTTGTGGAAGACAGCTCTCTATCGAAGCGCTACCGAATGAATATATTTTACTAACCGGCCTATTTTGGACGCTGTTTTAACCAACGAGGAGTGTGAATTGGACTTCGGTCAAAACACAAAAGTTGTAGAATGGTATAAAACCTAAACAGGGGCGTAAACAGCTACTAAATCAGATAAGAGATGAAGAATTTATAAGGCCTCAAAGTTGGCTAGAATTAAGAAATTACGTAAAGCAAAAACACGCGATTGACATATCGATTTCAATTCGGACCACTCGAATTACGAAGAAATTGATCCCACAACATATGTTTAACATGACATGTTAGAAGCATCGGATCAAGTTCGGAGGGCTCGTAACCCATTGCTCACGCTCTAACTGAGATTAAGCCTCAATCGAGCTTAAGAGAAGTTCAACACGACAAATAGAACACGGGTTGCTACACATGGACGCCTTTATTTTATGTCTATCTGTTGTACTTGCTAAATACTTCTCACATACCTATTGTCTTTTGACCACATTTATACATTACATACGATAAATAGATATACTATGACTATACTCTATTTGACAAGTTTTGGTTTGAAGTGATTGGTGAAGACTGAAGGGTGGTTGGATCCAGACAAAGCTCACTGTATCCATTGACTGAGCCAATTAATAGACATTGTCTTTTGATAGTAAAGTTCAACTCGAATAAGCCCCCAATCGACAACGGCAGTCATAAACCAAGTCAGTTCCAATGTGTAACTAATGCAAATGGATCTTTGCATCCCAGAGGATTTGCTGAATAATGTATGCCAAACTGCCATATGGAGAGCAAAGTCGTTGAATACATGTGTTGAATATAGTACTGAAGAAATGGCAACAAGTCCATATGCACAGTTGCAAATGGAAACTGATTGAAATCATTGGTTTTATTACATTTTTTCTTAAATTGTATTGCGTCTTCCTCTTATTTATGTTCAATAAACGGATGTAAAATTTTCTTCGTCTAATGCATGACGGATAAGTTTATTTTCGTTTTAAATCTCTATTATGTGTAATGGGTTTATCTAAATGTTTTATTTCTTCGTGTACTTTTTTATAGTTCTGTTTAATTTTAATTATTAAAAGATATTTGGTAATGTGTACTGAACAATTTAATGCAAATCAATCTATATTATAAAATACCATCTTTGACCAATATTTTCTTTCAATAAGTATAATAATCTAATGGCTAAAAATACACATATTGTAGTAGGCATTGGTTGTACACTATTGAATAAATATTATACACGCATCAAGATTTTAAATCAAAGATAAAACTATTACACACTAATAATTTTATTTATAATTTAAATGTCATAATTTTAAATGAAAATTTTTAAATTTTAATAAAACCAAGCAAGAAAATTTTAAAAAAATTATTTAAAAGAAAAGAAAAGACATGAAACAAAAAAAAATCAAGCAAAGAAAAAATATGAAAAAAACCAAATTTAAAAGAAAATCAAGTAATGTTTAGAGACTTTATAGCCTTTATAACAAAAAAGTCAAGTAACTCAAGTAAAGGTTAATATGTTTAGATATCTGAACTATGAACATGGATTTTATAAAATGTTTGTGTTAAAAAATTCTAAAGTCACCTCTTATTTGCTTCTTAGTGTTTAGAGACTTTATAGCCTTTAATCCAAAAATTTATGCATTATATTTCTATTTAGATGTGATTTTTAGATTTAAAATAAATAAATTTTTAAATTCAACTTTCAAACCTTAAATTTAACTATTTTAAATTCAGCATTCACCTCACATAATAAAATAAAAGGTCGCTTAAATTTAAATGCATCTCTAAATTTTCTTTTTGGTCCTGCATAGTATTCAAACTCAAAAAAGGCATCTCTTTCGTTTAAGTTAATTTAATAGTAAAGATGTCAATTACGATTGACAGAGGATTTTCTTTGTTACCATAATAAAAGTTTATATTTTATCTCTAACCCTTTTTTTTAACATAAAGAGAACGGTTCAATTTGTAGACGAGGAAGGGGAACTCTACACCACTAGGGGCAATTAAAAAAAAGGGCTTACTAGAGAAAGATTTTCACACTAAGGCCAAGGAATAATTTTTTTTAAAATAAAGGGCCTATTTTTTATTTTATTGATAATATGACATGTGTCTTTTTTTTTTATTATAAAATGACATCCCAACCCTTAAAATAAACTAAAAAAATATCAATATGCATTAAAATATGGACTGCAATATGAACTTTGCAGTCTATATTTCACTGCAATATGAACTTTGCAGTCCATATTTCACTGCAATGTGAACTTTGCAGTCCATATTTCACTGCAATGTGAACTTTGCAGTCCATATTTTTAGTGCAAAGTTCATATTGCAGTCCATATTTTACTGCAATGTGAACTTTGCAGTCCATATTTTTAGTGCAAAGTTCATATTGCAGTACATATTTCACTGCAATATGAACTTTGCAGTTCATATTTTATTGCAATATGAACTTTGCAGTCCATATTTTTTGTGGAAATTTCATAAAAAGGGGTAATTTAGGTAATACATAACATGTTTTTATTAATTAAATAATATTTAAATTTATTCAAATACATTCATTTAAAATATAAAACAAAATAGGCCTCTTACACTAATTACCAATTAAAAATAGGCCCTTTATTCAAATTACCAATTAAAAATAGGCCCTTCATTCAAAAAAATATTATTCATTGGATTTTTGGTAAAAACCAATGTATAATAAGCCCTTCTACCTAATTTCTAGACACCACTAAAAGTTGCGTAGTTTAAAATTTAAATAATATATTTGAAGTGTAGTACCGTATGGTGTAATGTATTTGAAGTGTAGTATTACAGGGTGTTTAAATCAATTTTTGTGAACCTTGACTAATTTATATTCATTGAACAGTGACTAACGGCTGACCATCAAATATTTTTACGACTACTGAAAATTTCTATCACTGATCTCAATATAGTACTACTGAACCATTTGTTAGTGGTTATATAATATTTTTGAGTGAAATAAATTTGTCGAATCAAATTTACTGGAAGATTCAAAAGGAAAACATTGTTAGGAGCGAATTTATGTGTGTGTAATTTTGGCGTGAAATAAGATTACAGTAATAATCAACCGCACCAAACGAACGTTACAATTTTGTCGCCTCTGGCAAACACTCAGGTTTTGGGAGCTAAAACTTTTTGGCTCGCTACAATCCCAGTTGAGGTGAATTCTCCTTCTCTTTCCCATCTCTAAGCTTTATCATATCAATTCCCCAAATTCACAATTCGTTTTCAATTGCAAAATGTGTTGTTTTTTCCTTTTACCATTAGATATCGATGTTAGGGTTGATGAATTAGTGAAAAATTGCAGAGATTTGTGCTTTTCCCTAATTTGAATTTTCTGTTTGATTATTAGGAAAAGTTGTGGGGCTGGAAAACGAAAGACGAGCTATAAATTTAGGTGAGAAATTTAGCTATTAAGTTTCGGTGGATTTTTCTATTGGAAAATTGTAATTCAATTTGTTTCGATTTTATTTTGTACCGGAAAAGAGGGCTAGGGTTTTTTTTGTTCTTCGTTCCTTCTTTCTTTCTGTTTTTCCAAATTTAGCTTTTTTTGAATTTTGATTTTTAAGAGACCAAAATTCTCCTCTCACTGATTTCTTGTGTTTTATGAACCGACTGTCTTAGGCAGATATAAACTGTAATTCATGGGCTGCAATTTCTGAATATGTTGCTGTTTAACTGAATTTGTATACAGATGTTACCTCTTGGAACATGGTCATTACTGACATCTTCCATTTCCATTTTTCAACTGATAATATGATATCATTGAACATTTAGAGTCTGTTTGACGAAGATTAGTGATTTGGTTGAAGTTCTCCATATTTTCCTCTTATTTATTTTATGGAAATTTTTTCTTACCCACTGCCCAAAGAATTGGATTCCATGGAAAAACTGAAAAAGTAATAGAATATCTCACCAAATCACTCATCTTTGTTTTCAACTCATAAAAACTGTAGTGTTTAGCGAAACCCTAGTTTGTTCTTGCACTCTTAGATTATGTTTTATTCGGAGAGGCATATTTGCTATTGTATTGGCGAGAAAATTCTTGGGTGGGACTATAGTTGTACAACTCTTCTGAGTTTAATGGTTTCTTATCGTTTATTCATACTTGATTTCATTATAGAAGATCTTAATGGCGAATACAAAAGGAAACACGAATGGTTCACCCTCCACTCCAAGTCTCAAAAATGATTCAGCTAAAACAGCTGTGTCTCCGATGAAAACAAATCTTGAAGAGACTGCTGTTGTTTCTGAAACCGAAGAGAAAGTGGAACAGATACTGGAAGAAGTGAAGACCAAAGAAAATGCAATGACACTCGGCAGAACTGACAAAAATGCAAGCGAAGAAGAAAACAATGCAGCAAATGCAGGAGAAGAGAATAATGAGGAGAATGCTGAAAAAGGAACAGATGAGGAAAATTCTCAGGAAGAAGAAGAGGAGGAGGGGGAGGGGGAAGAGGAGGAAAATAATGACAAAGATGCGATGGAAGAAGAAATAGCGGAAGAGAATAATAAAGAAGAAAGGAATGCGAAGAATGCGGAAGTAGGAAAGAACGATGAAAATTATGAAGAAGAAGAAAATGACAAAGATGAGATGGAAGAAGAAATAGCTGAAGAGAACACAAAGGAACAAAGGAATGAGGAGAAAGCGGAAGCTAGTTCAAAGGAGAAGGTAATAAAGTCGAGGAAAAGGAGCAGGAATAAGGTGGCACCAAGTGATTCTGAGGCCATAGCTTTCAAAGACAAAGATAAGCCAGAATCATCAGGTGAAAAAACACCGTCAAAGAAGGCAAAGACTATAGCAAATAAACCAGAGTCATCAGCCAAAGAAACGCCATCAAAGAAGGCTAAGATGGTACAAACTAAGCTAGAGACAGCAGGCAAAAAAAGGCTGTCAAAGAAGACTAAGATGGTAGAAGAAAAGCCAGGATCATCAGGCAAAAAAATGCTAGTAAAGAAGGCTAAGACGGTAACTACAAAAAACAAAGATGAGCCAGAATCATCAGCCAAAAGAAAGCCTTCGAAGGAGGCTAAGACAGCAACTGCAAAAGATAAAGATAAGGCAGAATCATCAGGCAAAAAAAAGCCATCAAAAAAAGCTGAGAGCATGGGGATGATTTTCATGTGCAGTTCGAAGACGAAAAAGGACTGTTACCGCTACAAGGTTCTTGGGTTACCTGCAAGCAAGAAAGATTTAGTACAGAAGATTTATAAAGGGATGAGGCTCTTTCTATATGATGTTGATCTGAAGTTGATGTATGGGATTTTCAAAGCTGCTGGACCAGGGGGTTTTGATATCGAACCCAAGGCTTTCAATTCAGCATTTCCTTCTCAGGTTAGTTTATGCATCTGTATCCATGTATATATTTATATTTAAAACATTTAATGTGAGTATGCTGAGGGTATTCAAAATTACCCATAGATAATAATGCATTACATTTGGACATTGAATCCGGAAAATAAAAGAACCATGCTGTACAAAGTTTTTTTTGCTATATTGTTTTGTTTCATGGCGGCATAATGTAATCATTGTGTGAATTGTTCTTGTGTAGTTTGAATCCGTAGTACCATTATGATGTAATCTAACCTCTCACAAATTGAGTACGATCGAGGCCCATTTGGCTTTATTTATTTACATTTTTGCAGGCTTGTGAGAAGGAAACAATTATCTGTTAGTCTATAGAACATCTCATGAAATCACCATCTCTTTTCTAACTTCTCATAAAATTGAGTGGGGTATCAATCATCTTTGTTTTTCAAATGCACCCTTATATTCTGCCTAGAATTTGATACTGCATGGGCATTTGGAGTAGGGCATCAAAGGAAACTAAAGATGTGGGCTGGAGATGATAGTATGGTGTAAATTGAAGCCTAGGAAAAAGATCCTCTAACCAACTCTTGGGCTAGCCCAGTTCTTGATGGGTTAATCAGCCTTTAAATTGTCTTTAAGAAGATCGAAATGGGGCTCCAGATTACAGGTCGTATTTGACTTCCACCGTGGTTAAAGGCAGTGTAGTGCCAACGGGTTCGAACTTTTGGTTCCAATGTGTGAACCTCAGAAGTCCGCTAATCAAGCACCAGTGCAACCCAAAATCCTGATTCTTTTTATTTATTTATTATTATATAACAATATATAAAATGATTTATGCATTCTTGAACTTATTATATACTGCATACTGGAGGTTCTTACTTTACCCTCTCTCATGCTCCATCCTTTTTATTCTTTGTTCTAATATGTTTTGTCTCGTTTAATTGACCCTATCTACAATCTCTAAGCCATCTATCCGTAGTCTTCTTTATCTTCCTAAATGTTGATGCTTGAACTTCCTCTTTCTTCATTGTCTTTTTCTTAATCTAGAAATTTACTCTTTTATATCCCACAAACAATTTCAGAGTAGGAAGTAGGGACACCAGTGGAAAGAGACTAAGATAAAATTAGTTGTTGTTGTTAATACTTTTGACAGGAAACATAACTTTTATTAATAAATGAAGGTTATAAATTAAGAGAAGGTCAAATTATGTTATTTTGAAGTACAATCAATGTTTAAAAAGTTGTTAGGCAAGGTTTGAGGTTTTTTGCCGAATGAGACGGAACGAAGCGTAAAAAAACAATGATTATATAAGTAAAACTCAATAAATATAAATCCACAAAATATTATTGAAATTTTGAAACACGTAAATATAGAATCTCAAAATATTATATCGTTGCATCTCTTCTTTGGGTATGATCCTCATTCTAGATGCAAGAAGCGTAAGCTGCTGTGTGGGAATTGCACGCCTTGCATCAAAGTGTTAATTTGAATCTAGACTTCCATTATCAATTTATCATTAATGACTACTTTTATTTAAAGACAACTCACAGGTACACGTACACCAAATGGTGAGCATGAGCTAAAAATGAGGGAGATACAATATACATTTAGAAATCAACATCGTATAAAGTTATTAAAATAATTACACATAAGACAGAATCCACTACTTCTTCCCCCGGCGATTCACCAGAACTGAAGCAAGTTAGGTCTTCACTAAAGGACAATCCACCTTCTCAAGCGGCTCTACCATACCAAATCAAAACTAACCAGGAATTAGAAAATAATGTAATACCAATTTCAAATAAATTCATAGAAAGAGTATTTAGACAAGGTACTGGAAATTTAGTATATATACTCAAGATCTATTGAAAAGTTAATGCAGTAAAGAAATATAAGAGGAAGAGAGAGATAGAAGACTCAGCGATCACCTCAATTGCCTTAAGGCGCACGCCTCTCTTATTTGAGTTGTAAGCCGCATTCTTGAAGCAAGATTTGTGTGCCTCAATGCAATAATAACACACCTTGATTCAAATGTTGATTTGTACCTATAACATGCTGTTATATTCAACGACTACTTTTAACACACCCAAATTGTGAGCATGTGAGCTAAAACAATGAGGGTGATCACAATATACATGTAGAAATTAAAATAGTGCAAGTATAATAAAACATACAAGAAATATTGACAATAACCAAGAACAAGGAACTGTTTTAAACCAAGAAAAAAAATTCATAGAAAGAGTAATTACACTAGGTACCCAAAAAGTTCTAAATATATTGTGAAAGTCTATTGAAAAAGTATGTAGTTGTGATCACGATATAGATTGACGACAACTACATCACTACAATTGCATCAAACGCGTGCATGCACACAAGTGCCAAACGGTGATATTTTAGCTAAAACAATGAGGGTTAGAAACCATCTCTCCCAAAAGCTTCATGGTTAACATCCTCCCTCACGTGCGACCCCATATTCGCACGTGGAGAGCGGACAAATTTCGAATTTCGAATTAACAAATGGGGAATGGAGGAGCCAAGGCTTGAAACTTGGACCCCCCAGAAAACTAAGCTATGATACCATGTTAGAAATCATCTCTCCCAAAAGCTTAAGCTGTTAGGAGAAGGAATCGTAATGAATATCATGGTTAACTGTTGAGCTAAGATATCGCTAGAACAAGCCTTAGCACAAGTGTAGGATCGATCGGACAATTATGCGTACAATAATTAAAGAAACAAGCACCACTAATATTCAAGTAATACGAAAAACAAGAGATTAAGGAAGAAAACAACTAACCAAGCACGCAAGCAAGCAATTAGGTGGTATTGGCAAAACCGCCACTAATCCACCGGGTGATAGCTATTATTGATGAGACTAATTCCGAGTACAACGCAAAGCAAACCCTATCCACCAAGTAGAGCTCTCAATATTATCTCTCAAATATACTCTCTAATCTAGCTAGTATACAATACAATACAACTCATAAATAAAACCTATGACAAGGGGTCTATTTATAGAGTATAAATCCTATGGGTCTAGGATTGCACAAAGCCAAAACATACTAGAATTTGGATAATACAAATCCAACAAGGATTTGGACAATACAAAGCCAATTAAGAATTGGACAATTTAAAACCAAATAGGAATAAGATTCCTAGACAGAGCCAAATCTTCATTAACAAGGTGATCACAACATACATTTATAAATAAATTAAAATTGTATAAGCATAAAAATATAATTACATATAAGAAGATTAACAATAACCTGAAATCAAAAAATATTTTAAAGCAACTGAATTTATTGAAAGAGCAAGTAACTAAATAAGGTAATCGAAAATTAGAATATATATATATGTTGAGCAAGGTTATTCTTGAGCTACGGGAAATGATCTTAAACATTGAACGCTATGGAGCATTTGAGAAATTAATGTCATTCATATGGTCATGACATATGTCGGATGACATTTCAAAATATGAGAACCTTAAATTGATATTCTTTCTGTTCATTCGAATGTAAGACAAACATTTTTTCTTGACGAGTCTTGATTATTTAAAGATCAATGTATTAAATCTCATGGTTTTAACTAAGTTCTTAGTCTAACTATTAACTATATTCTTGAAGCATGGACTCAGATGCTCAATACATGACACAACCTGACTCGACACATCAACGTGATCTTTTTACAAAAAAAAAAAAAAATGCTGGCACAGACGCATTGAAGACACATCAGTTACTTTACACACATTCTAATTTTGAAATGAATCAAAATAATATAGTGGATAATATACTCACAATATAGTATTACACTTCTAACCCCTTTTATTTAGTAAAACTACATTTCAACGCACAAAACATGTTGACTCAAGTGTGTAGAGTCCGGCCATGTGAAGTGAGCTTTAGGAGAGAGTCTTTGGTTCATAGAATCATGTTAAAGTAAAATATTTTGTTAAAGAGCTTCCCTTTTCCAGGTTATTTTTCCTTATTTTGGGTTTGAGAGTTTATGAAATGAGGAGTGAAGGAAATTTCCAACATTGAGAGGCCCCTCTGTAGACATGCAAAGTGATGGCTAATTGATTGAAGTGTAAACTGATATTTTGCACGTCAAGTTCAATTTAGAAGTTAACCGTTCTTGCCCATACAAAAAGACTAGATTTTAAATCTAGAGGAGTCACTGAATGTTGTAAAAGTCACGAAGCGAGGCAAGACGAGACGCAAACCCCTAACTTTTTCTCTAAATAATACCAAAACATTATTAAATAATACTAATAAATGACAAAAATATTACAATGTAGCATCGCAAAAAGATCCAAAATTGACCATCACAATAAATAATATAATAACATCATGAAAAACGTTTACGGTGACAAAATATGTATAATATATACAACATATAGCTTAACACATTATATATACGGTATAATATATCTATAAACCGAATTAGGTAAACTTATTCAGTTGAGTGCTACCAAAAACACTTTTTCCCTGTGTACAAAACTCTTGCTCAGTAGTGTGTTGTGAAACCATTTTTTTCTCATCCGCTCTCTTTATTATTCAAATAGACCTTGTCATGAATCGCATCTTACCTTCTATTTTTTTGACCTCTTAAAACACCTGATAAGTGAAAACAACGTAGTTGCGACAGGTAAATGTCAAAATGACCGACCTCATATTTTGTGTTAGATCATTTTAATGTGATGTTAGTCTCTTAATTGAATCTCAACTTTTGGTGGGTGACAAATAAAAATTAAATGGGTGTTTTTTAGGCTTTAGAAAATGAAGAAAATGGCAATGTTGGAAAGAGATGGGGAATCAAATGAGACTACCAGAACTATGAACTATATTTGCTCTTTTTTCCATTTTATTCTTCTGGTCTCTCATCATCATCGTGATTCTTTCTTCCATTTATTCTTCTGTACTGTGAACTATATTTGCTCTTTTTTCCCATCTCTTTTCCCGTTCCTTCCATATTTGTATTTCTTCTCGCTAAACTTTCATTCTTCAATGTTTGTTCGATATATATACATGATGTCAAAATTCCAAGAAAAAGTGTACTGTACTTGAAACTACTGCAAGTGGCGGTAAACTCTTATGCGCATGATCGTATAGCACTACTGAAATACTTGAAGAATCTATAAGTGGCTTCAAACTCTTATAGGTGATACACTAATATGTGATTATCTTTGTTGATGTAGATGATATGAAATTGCTATAAATTGCTTTATAAGTGTTTTGAATCCTGGTTCAGAACATGTTTTTCATGTTTTATAAAATCTGCTCATTGTTTTGGTTCTTCTTCCCTTCGTGAATATCGGCATCATCAATGGGTAACTAGTTGATTTGGCTCAAAAAGTTTAATCTATTTAAACCCATGACTAAATGTTGTTTGCACATAAGAAGGTTCCCTATTCTTCCCCTAATGTGTTCGTTATCTAGACTCAATTTGTATTATTTTATTTCTGTTCTGCCTTTTATTTTATTTTATTTTATTTGTGTCAGCTGCTTTTGAAAAGCCGATGGTTTATCATAAGTTGGATATACGACTCTCCTTTTTTCCATTTCTGAGATTCCTCACAGCGTGCATTGTTCTTTAGAGTTTTTGTTTCTTTTACTTCTTAAATGTTACTTTCTGATCTGTTTGGCTGCATAGAAAGCTATAGATGGAAAAGAATATATATATATATATATAATTTCCATTGTGTTTCCCTTTTGGATCAAATCAGATAAACATCTAACAAGTACATTATGGTTTGAATTGCTAGCATATCTGTCAGATTATCGGATCTGATCCAATGACTCTCCTTTTTTCCTTTTCTGAGATTCCTCGCAGCATGCATTGTTCTTTAGAGTGTTTGGTTCTTTTACTTCTTAAATGTTACTTTTCTGTTCCGTTTGGCCGCCCAGAAAGCTATAGATGGAAAAGAATATATATGTATATATAGGTTTGTGATTTCCATTGTGTTTCCCCTTTTGAAGTAAATCAGATAAACATCTAACAAGTACAGTATGGTTTGAATTGCTAGCATATCTGTCAGATTATCGGATCTGATCCATTTGACAGTTTCTTTGGCGGATTGGGGTATTGGATCAGGGTCTACTTGCATCTATTTCTCTTTTTATTGTTATAGTGAAGTGAAATAAGATTTGTTTCTATTAAACTGTACTTGACAAATAATGATAAGAAGCTTTAGTTTTATTTTAAATGGCATGCAAAACGTTGAATTATTTATACGTGGCAGGTTCGCTTCACCGTTTTGGAGGAATGCTTGCCGCTGGGGGAAGAGAAGTTCAAGAAGGCGATCAAAGAAAACTACTACTCGAGGACAAAGTTTGATTGTAAACTTAATTCCGAGCAGGTCTGTCCTAATTTATCTTTTGTGCTCTTCCAACTTTGCCCTCTGTTCTTAAACTCAAAATTATGTTGAAATTGTGTTTCCCCCTTTTTTTTTTTTGGCGCTTTTTTTTGGGGGGGGTGGTGGTTTGAACTGGTGTTGTATCCTTGTCTACTATTTTACTTAATCCTTTGCATATTCCGTGTTCATGGGGCCAAAGTCTAATTTCATTTTCAGAACAGGGCTAGGGTCCAATACCGCTTTATATTTGTTTTGAAAGTATACATTGCAACGATCAGAAATGATTATTAATGGTTCCCATTTGTGTCTCATTTCCAAATATTGTTTTTATACTATTTCAATAGGTGAAGAATTTGTGTAAGCTTTTTGCTTCTGCCAGCAAAGGCACCCCCAAGTCCAAAAAGGCAGCTGGCCAAAGTGTAAGAGCAGAGACTCGTCCATCTGCAGGTCGAGGCCAAATTAGACGATGGGTTTCGGCTGAATCAAGGCCTCGTTCACCTCGTGGATCCCGGAGGCGTGCTTTGGATGAATCAAGGCCTCGTTCACCGGCCCGAGCCCGGAGATACATGGACCGCCCCATCCATTACGAAAGAGAGGCTTTTGTATCTCCAATGGCAAATCCGCCCCGTGCACATCCTGTACCCCCTCCTTCGTATGCTTATGAAAGGACTGTTGAGATGGATGCATACGGCCGGGACCCACCACTTGAGCATCGTGGCCGTCCATATTTGGACTTCGAACCAACGCGCCGAGATGAGATCGGGAGCCGTGATCGCTACATCTATAGAGAAAGAGAGCCTCTTTCATATCGCGATCCTGTGTATTCTGCACCAGAGTACAATTATGCTCCTCCAGTACAGTACAACTATGTCCCTCCACCGGCATTGCCATCTCGATATCGTTATGCAGACTCGGTGAGTGACTATCGTTCTTCTGCGGGTGTGCCAACGGATTATCACACCCCAGCTGTGGGCCTGCGGAATGAGTACCGATCCTCTGCACGCGACCGCGTGTATCGACTATAGATTTAAGTTTTCGATAATGCGCAAAAACAGAAGACGGTATCATTGGACTACCCCTTTGGAAGTTTTAAGGTTGTCTTTAGTGTTGGATACTGTTTCTCTGAGATTTACCTTGAGACTGGATCTTTTAAGGGTTTTATTTTGACCCCACATCTTGATTACATGAGCAGTTCAACTTTAGACAGATTTCCCGTTTACGTTCTTTTTTATTTGTTTAGGGTGCAAATGTCATTTACATTTGATTAGCATCTGGGATTTTACTCCTAGCTTCAAGCCTAGTCCATGCCCTGAGGGTATATAGGGTGGGCAATCGCACATGGCCCTGGTTATAATATAGACCTTAATAGCTTATGCAAGTGGCTTGATAGTTTAATCACGGCATAAGAATAAGGATTTAAGAAGAATGTTGTATATGAGAAAAAGGCTCTCTGTTTTAATTTTTGCACAGAATCCTATATGCATCAGATATGGCCCTGATCAAGCCACCTTGTACGACTGGACCTTGTCTTCATGATCCATCATATCCGGTCTTTATTCTCAATTGCTGTTAGTCTGGTCTACTTTTTGCTCTAGTCTACATATTGTGAACCTGTATTTTGACGTCTTTCAAGATAGGAGCTAGTTTTGTACCCCTCGTTTTGGTCAGCTATGATTTGGGAGGAATTCTTACTTCACATTCCTTGGTTTCTTGTTGGGTTCTCTTTGTCGAAAGAAGAGTAAGTAGGGGTAATACCCTATAGATCCGCCGGGGAGTATTGGACTCGTATTAACATAGTTGACTGTCTTTTGTTGAACCCAGTGACAGAGCCAACTCCATTGGGCCCAACAGAGATTAATCGTTTACAAAAATGAGTAAGCAGGGGTGTGGAATTCTACAGATTCACCACGAAGCATTTGGACCCATAAACAGTGGCAATTGCCCTTTGTTGAACCCAGTGAAGGAACCAACTCCATTGGCTCAGCAGAATAACCACTATCATAACTGTACAAGCACGCTTAGGTTTAGCACCATTGAGCGTATTGAACGAGAAGGATGAGCACCTTTATCATTAGGCCACAATGCCCTAGGGTAGAAGCAAGATTGAGGTAGAACCTTGGCGAGTTGCCTATTTGTTGGCCGTAACTATGGATCAATGGCTTTTTCGCAAGTGCAGGCTTTTCGTTTTGGGTTATATATGGTTATTGGCTTCTGTTAATGCTAATTTCTGCCTAAAATGTGGATTTATTTGTTCCAGCTTAGATTCGTGAAGGAAAAACATCCTTGTACGATCACAAGGTAGATTAAGTTTTTCTACGATTATCTTTGTTTTGAATATGGTCTTATTTGATAGATTGTATATGAGTTCTTTTAAAAGTTAAACAAAAGGAGTTTGTGAAATAGACAAATAAGTTACTTTAACCATTCGTTTGATAATAATAATAATAATAATAATAATATAGAAAATGATAACATATATATATATATATATATATTTAGAAAAGTTGGAAAATAAGTTGATGGATGTAGTCAAATGTTTTCTTACTTTTTGATTTTTCTAAAGGAAAAAATTTATTTGAATGGTTGAGAAAGAAAAAATCTCCACTAAAAATAAAGAAGGGTGGTGAATTTTTATTGGTAAAATTAAGCCTATGATGGAGAGATTCACTCAATTAACTCATTTCTTATATTTTTTTATATAAAAATCAATGGATTTTGCTATTATTTTTCATCTTATTCTTTGTTGTCTATATCACATTATCATATTTACGTTGTCTATATAAGGCACTTGTGTTGTTGATTATAGGACATGTATTGGAAATGGTTTCCAACTTTGTCATCAAATTTCATGTTAGGTGGCTCATTTGAATTATATTAATTTCTTCTAAATTAAGCATTTGCCATCTCAATTCCTTTTTCTTCTTAAGAATTTTTTTTATGTAGATGGTTTCGAATTCGAGTCCATCTCACTTTTCGCTTCTCCCTTAACATGAAGTACTGCATGTTTATATGTTTTATTGGATGTGTATCGATTGTATCAAAAAAAAAAAAAAGGTGAAAGAAAACAAAAGGAAAGGAAATTAAATTTGTATTGAGCTGAGTCTTGGATTAAACTAGCTAGAACTATAATGGAAATGAATTAAAAAACACATTTCATCAAGTGGTCTATTTTTACCTAAATCACTTAAGTTGGTGCATCTTGTTTGTTGCAGCTTGAGCGATATATCTATATAATAAGGGAGGAAAGTTTTGAATCCTAAAAATATATAAGAGATAAAAGATTATGCAGTCGAGATTTAAGATACTTTTTTAATGGTTGGTAGTACCTTTGATATGGGTTACGACCTAGTAACATTAAATAGGGTGATAGATGGCCAAAGAAAACTACAAAACTTATGTGAGAATGCATGTTATGGTAAAAAAGTACTCTACATGTTTTAAATTAAGAGTTTACTATTCTTTTGGGGGTGTATTAGATTAAGAGTCCAATTTCTTTTCCAAGAGAAAATCAATGTACTAAAACTCTCACACGACAAAAAAACAAGTTTTGTTTTAAACCATTGAGTGTGATGAAATTTGTACATACACTCTTGAAAAATGTAAAAGTCAAACACGCATATACTCTTAATTAAGGACAAGTGGATAAATGATTCTGAAATTTGACACATTGCACTTTTAAGCCGATATACTACCACAACTCAATTTGAGTTTACTTAACTAAACCAAAATACAACCAAGGCTGATAATGAAGTTTAAGTTTTATATTGAAAGTGAAATGATTTCATATTTTCATTATACATATAATCCTACCAAGTAGTGGGCATATAACCTAATCTCGAAGTTAATTTTAAGATTCATTCAAGTGAATCTACATCCAACAAAATGTATTCAAATGTGGAGGAAAAAACACAGTATAAACAGCCCAAGTTCATAATCTGAGATGGGCCATCAAAAAATTCCACATGCAGTTAGTGTGGGAAAAATATAATTAAACTTATTTGATTTTCACCTTATATTATAGTCTACGTGTTAAAATTTTGGGCAGTGTTATTATTAGGGCTCGTTTGGTTCGAGTTTTGAGAATGAAATGGGCATATTTTATTCTTGTAAAGTTTTTTTCCTAGCATCTAAGATGCTATGCCGATGTTTGGTTCAACCGGAAATAAGAATGGAATAAAGTATCAATTACAAAAATACTATTTCTTTTATAAGATGAGAAGATATCTCCTGCTAATTTTTCAAAAGGGACAATTATTATAATAAATTACAAAAATTACACATGCCTAGCTAATAACTATCCTACAAAAATTACAATTTTTGTAATTAAAAAAAAAACTACAACAAGAAAAAAGTTCCAAAGAATTTATTTTTTTTGTACAGCAACGTAACTAAAAAAAAAGTTCCGAACAATATTTTCATACACAGATGGAAAAAAGAATTATTTATTCATAAGGAAGAGAGTTATTTTAGTCCTAACAAAAAAAATAAAAAAAGATGCCCACTGGTAATCGCTTATTCCTTATGATTTAAATGGGAGAACTTGGGAGGAAAGGTTGGTTCCTAGAATCATTTATTCCGGACTTAAAACTTGAACCAAACACGAGAATCATTTTGGAATGGAATTTAGCATTTTCGGAATGATTTAAATCTTAAATCAAACGAGCCATTAGAGTAATGTATAACTTTAAAAGTATATGGTAATTTTTAAAAGCCGTATTTTGTTCTGACGAAATTATAAATGTTTTGGCAATAGAGATAGCCTATATATTTTTTTTAGTAGTAATACTTATTACAAAATGAAAATGGGTGGAGGCAGTTATGATATTTTGTGATTTCTGTATTTTACTTGTATTACTTTTATTTTGAACAAACCCCGCCATTTCCGACTAGAGAGAGGGAATGTAGGATGAAGCGTTAGTGGAGTGATTTGGAGGAGATCTCTCGAAAAGTATTTAGTGCCCATTTCGGTCAACTCTCCATCATCTTTCTTTGGCTGAGTGGCATGTATTTCCACGGTGCTCGTTTTTCCAATTATGAAGCATGGCTAAGTGATCCGACTCACATTGGGCCGAGTGCCCAGGTGGTTTGGCCAATAGGGTAGTGCTAATGTGCGCTCTTAATAGCTCGAACTCGCGGACTGAACATTAAAAGTATTATTTTTAACTATTAAGCTAACAATAATTTCATATTAAATTTTACGCATGCGTAAGAACAAGACGTTATATACATTTTGTGTGTGCCAGTAGGTAGTTATATTAAAATGGAAGTATTTAGTTAACATTATATATTACACCATCTTTTTAATATGGGACAATAAGTTAAAAGGGATCTCTCCATAATTATATCTAAAAGATGGACACTTTACTTTTGAATTTCAAAATAAGAACATTCATTTTCTTACCTAAATACCTTCATCTATTTCTTTTTCTTTTTTTTTCTACAAAAAATAAAAGTAATCACCTCCAACCGCCGCCGCCATCGATGACAACGGTCAGAGTCCTCCGCAAAAGTCCAACACAACTAATGCAACTTTGTTGTTGCACTAAATTCCTAAGCAATAAATGATATAGATCTTAGTACAAATTTATTTTTGCACTAAGTTGGTAAACAAATTAAGATAAAAAAAATTAGTGCAAATCTATGCACTAAATATACAAGAAATTAAAGATACAAATTTGAATACAAATATATTTTTTGACCAAATCCGCAAACAATATAGATGAAATTTGTTTTTGCACAATATAAAAATTATCGTCGGAACTCTAGCAAAGATTGCCAAAACTCAAGTGAGGTTGTTGGCGGGGGAGGTGGTTGGTGTGAGACTTAACAACTGTTAATAGTAATAAAGAAATAAAAAATTATAATAACCGTATGTAAAGTTGACTATTCAAAAAAGGGCATATCTTTTTTAGTGGATAAATAGTAGAAACTGTCCTTATGGTTAAAATAAATTGTGAAAAAAATCTTCCATCTAGCTATTGAATAGAAAGATGTATGTGGCTTGAATAAAATCATGGAGAACGCAATTACAACCCATTTTCTCTTTTAATTTCTATTAATAATACTCGTGCAATTAATCTATAAAATATAGAGGGTAATGTTATTAATTCATGATAAATAGATATACCAACCGTTCAAATTAACTCTACGTTATAGTGCGCGGGAATCCGCTAGTATGATCAAAGAAGGGTAATGGGCATAATTGGGAGACGTTCAGTGGAAGGAGAAATTGAATCGGAGAATGGTGCTGCGCTATATATATATATATATACGAGGTATTGCCCGTGCCGTTCGGCACGGTGAAATAAAAAAAATATTAAATACAAATAAAGAGACCCTTAGGTATTGCCCATGCCGAACGGGACGGCGGTGTAAAAAAAATTAACAGTTAGATTGAGCAAAAAATACATAATACCTAAGTAGCGTGCAATCCAAAACATATACGGAGTATTAAGAAAATTGTATACACAATGTATATAACTATCAAGTGCGGGGGTGGGGGGAGGATATATATTTGACCCTACCAGATTGAGGTGGTTTTTAATTGAAAAACTCAAAGTGCCTCCTTTTATGATATGCTTAAATTTGAACATGTTTTACCAATTCATTAAGGTCGGGATGGATTAATAATCATTCACCAATATGTGCAAAAATTAATATCCCATTATTGTTACAATGACGTTATAAATTTATAAAATTTTAATTATAAATAGATTGCACCATTAGTAGTAATCTTGGTTTACACAATAAACTATTTAAGTATGTAAAAGATTAAATAAAAACAAATATCTTTTTTATATTCTTAAACTAAAGGATGAATTAGATTTGAATGTGAGTATATGAAAAAAAAATATGTTTAAAGAGAGAAAAATGGGTTACAATAGGTATGGATTTTATTTTATAGGTATGGATTAATAAATTTTAAATATGAATATTTTAATAATTATTAGTTTTTGTATTTAAAGTTAATATTTTTTAATTTTTTTAAAAAAATTATAAGAGAGAAAAGTGGGGGAGAGAGTATATTGGTAGAATATAAGAGAGATAAAAAAATGTCGAATTTTTATTTTATAGGTATGGATTAATAAATTTTAAATATGAATATTTTAATAATTTTTAGTTTTTAGTTTTTGTATTTAAAGTTATTTTTTTTTATTTTTTCAATAGGTATGGATTTTATTTTATAGGTATGGATTAATAAATTTTAAATATGAATATTTTAATAATTTTTAGTTTTTGTATTTAAAGTTAATGTTTTTAAAATTTTTTTTATCTTTATTAATAAGAGAGGAAAGTGGGGGAGAAAGTATATTGGTAGAATATAAGAGAAATAAAAAAATGTTAAATTTTTTGATTTGATATCCTAAAAGTGCATCTAATGGTTCAAATTTGTTGTGTTATTTATACATAAATCTTGGCCATTAGTGTGGTGATGTGATGTTCTTAGAAAAAAAATTCACATCCAAAGGCTAACATTTTATGTGTATTGTTTAGAATAAATATAAGCCATTGATTAAATAGTTTGATGATGTGACCTTTCCTTTCCTTATAATATATATATATATATATATATATATATATATATATCAACATACATGCATTGGTCTACTCGCCCCGAACCCAAATGGCATGCAGGTACAAGGGACGAATTTAAGGGGATAGGGTGGGTTTTGACACTGAGAAATTTTTTGAAAAATTTACTAGCACTTGTGAAAAAAGTTTTAAAAAATTAGTTTAAGCCCACTCCTTTACTAAGTTTTAGCCCACCCCTTAAACCAGCTCAAATATATATTAGTTAGAGTCTGTAATAGATGAATTTAAACTATTAAAAACTCGTCGAGTTCTACTTTGTTAAATACTTTTCATTATGTATAAATTCAAATATTTAAATTATGTTATTAATTTTTTTTTCACTATATAATTATATTTTAGATTTTTTTTTAATTTTTTTTATCTATTACTATTAACTCATCTCTCGAAAAATTTATGAGTCCGCGTGTCGCAAGTACCCACCCATGTTTTAATGTCTCTTCGCATTATCACCACCATGGTCCACGTGTTTGACTCCCTTGATGACTTTGGGATCGAGCATCAACACAATGTGTTCCTCTTGCCGGCCTTTATTATTATAATTATAAATAAAATGAGATTTAAAAACATACCAATTAATATTAAATAAATTAGTGTCGATCTTTCATTTGTAGTATTTTTTAAGAGTAATTAATACCAAAAAAAAAAATAAAAGAATCCTTTTTTGTTCAACAATAAAAATTCTTCATGCTAGTTTATTATGCGCACCTCAATTAGTCTATCTTCGAGTGATTTTAATGGTGCACTTCCTTGCATCAACTCGAAACTTTTAGGAGTTTGTAACATTTTAGAGTGCCAATCCCAAAGACTTATGGCTGTTGGATTCGATTGTTGTGGAAGCAATTGTTTGACCTGGGATTTTAAAATTACTGATGATAACAACAAAAACTGTGTTTCACGCTAATACACTACAAATTCCACACATAATGTCATAATGAGATAGCACTCAATGATTGCAAAATCATTCACAAAAATAAAAAAAATAAAAAATCTCAATTACAGTTATATAAGAAACAATTAAAAGTAGGAATGGACCAAAGTGTTCCCCTAATTAGATTAATTACACCAATAATTATTTCATTAAATCATCACGGTCCCAACGTATTTTGGACGTTAGTTAAGAGGTTAGTTGCCTTCACTAGTTTTGAGTAGCTATTGCAATTAGTCTTGGCATGAGAATTTGTAGTCAAGAGTTTAATTTAACAATTGCTCAGTTATATAATCATTGATCAAAAGTAAAATTGTTCTACTAATAAAGTTTCAAAACAAAAATTAAATATTAATTTGGGACAATCTAAAAAAAATAATACTCTTAACTTAATGCGAACGCAAGATATTATTATGCATGAACGACACTACAAATTCGTACTCAGTACTAATAAACACGTAGTCGAATACAATTTCACACATTTTATTATAAAAATAAAAATAAATGCACCAATTAAGTATTATTACTCTCGTGTTTTTATTAATGTTAAGACGTATTTTAATCTTATATGAGAGCAACTGTTGTAGAGGGATGGCCGGGGTGGGAACATAAACAATTCATAGAGATGATGCTGTTTTTGCTTGCTCTAGAAACTTCGTCGGCATTGAATTCAAGAGATTGCGTAAGAATGAAAAGGGATCGAAAATCATTTAAACAAATTATATTTTTACGTATTCTCCTCGTACTATTTTTTTTTTTTTTAACAATGGTATCATTGTACTTTATTTTAAAGGAGTATTAAGTGTTGTCACTGAATTGATGCTTCATCCGCATAAAATTAAGAGTTTTATTTTATTATTTGCAAATTTTAATTAATAAAAAGATTAATTGTTGATGAAATAATTGATTTTAAAAAAAAATCTGGTTTTTAT
This sequence comes from Lonicera japonica, assembly GCA_021464415.1. NCBI lineage: Eukaryota > Viridiplantae > Streptophyta > Magnoliopsida > Dipsacales > Caprifoliaceae > Lonicera > Lonicera japonica. Next base: position 15,590,123 of record CM038463.1, read on the forward strand.
GATAAACTATAACATGAGATGAATGATTTCATAAGTTGTTTAATTATTATTTTTTTGGTTATTCATGAAATCCAATTCTTAGTGTGGTGAATAAGAAAACAAAGTTCATTAAAAATATAAGGAAATTAAAGATGAAGAACAATATCACCAAATCACTTAGGCTATATTCTTTTTACATAATTTTGATATAGGATTTGGTAAATCACATGATTTATGTAATTTAGGAGAGATTTTTGGATAAATCTTGATATTTCAAAATTCCATCAAATGTTGAAATCCTATCTCTCATCCATTATTGGTCACTAAAACTTTCTCTGTAACTAAAACATGTAAATGGATAAGAATTTCACTCAAACTTAACTTACATTACTATGTTTTGATAGTATATAAAATATTTATGAGAATATCTAATTTTTTTAAAATAACACCTAATTAAATTGAAAATATTTTAAAATCACACGTTTCAAAATCTTATGAAAAGAACACATCCTTTTAAAGTATCTCTAACTGTTTTGTATAATTTTGGTTTGTATAAAATTATTTGACATTCAATTCATATCATCTTTCTCTCTCGTTAATTTTTGTAAAAATGTTGTGTAAAATACAAACTCAATTTACACATTCATATCATCTTTCTCTCTCCTTAATTTTTTTACAAAAACTTTAAAATGATATAACTAAAAATTAGTTTTTAATAGAATTTATATATTTGAAATCATCAAGAGTTACGAAATAAGATCCATTGCGATTATAAAATTATGTATAAAAAATTTATACAAAACTATTGATCATTACATATAATGATACATTCTATTTGTATAACTTTCATTGGTCCATATAAATTTTACATATGAGTACCATTGGAGTATAAAATGAATACGTGTATAATATATGTGTAAAACTCCATTACACATAGGATTTTATACAAAAAATATACACAACCATTATGTAATTTTTCTAACTTCTCGTAAAAGCTAATTGTTTTTCAATTATTTTTTAACTTTACAGTCAAACTGGCCATAAGTGTATACCTTTTTTCGTAAGCGATTATACTTATGTGGCATATTATCAATGGTTAGAAAATACTTGTGCGCATTAGTTCGTATATATATACACATTAAAATTTGTTACACACTCGATGTGTATGCAATATTATATTTAATAATTCTCAGGATAATGATAATAGCATTTCACAAAAGTATTATAATATTCTAAAATCATCTTTACTAACATTTTATATGGATCTTTTAAAACATTTTGTAGTCACTAAAGAAAATTTTAAAGTATTAAAATATTTTTTAAAAGTACTAATATCATTGTCCTAATCGTTGCAATTCGCAATGTGTAGATCTTTAAAATCCATTAAAAAAATGTGATAATGCATTTCAACTAGTGGTGTTGACCTGCGTTCTTCTTATCTAAGGTCATAAATTCAATCACCATTTCTACTTCTAAAGGAATTTCAAATGTGAACAAAAATTTATCGGATCATAGTAATAAGGGGTGTGAAATCAAATCGCACGATTAAACCCAAAACCGAACAACCTTCAGTTCTGCCAAAATTTAACCAAATCGAACAGTCTAAATGGCTAAAACCGACTAGGGTTGGTTTAGTTTCTGGCGGTTGATTTAGGTCTTGTGCTTAAATTATAGTTTTGGATCATGGCTAGGTCTATCATTTTTTGCTTTTTACAAGTTTTTAAATTATGATTTAGGTCTTCTTTTTATATTGAGTACTTGGGCATTTTCTCTTCTTAAATATTTTATTATTCTCGGGAATTCTTTTTAGTTTTTTACCCTGTATTAATTTTTTGAATAAAATAACCCTTTAGTCATATACTAAAACCGATAGAAATATGATGGGTGCACGAGTTGATTCGGATCGGTTCAATTTTATACATATATTAATTAAAAACCAACAATTGAACCAACCTTCTTCGGTCGTTTAATTTGTAAATCAAATCAAATAGAACCAAAAATCTTAAAAAGTTGCCTAGTTTGAACCGGTTCAATCCAATCAAATCTAATTTAATTTAATTTTTCGATTTTGTCGAGTTTTTGCATACTTCTAATGATATATATATTTTCTTTGACGTGACCTTGGACATGGTACATTCTAAAAATATATGCAGCTCATATCTCGCTTGTAAGGTCACATGAAAGGAGAGATGATAGATATGCAATGGCATTGACCTATCAAAATAAAAGAATAAGATAAAGAAAAAGTGATGGTTGATCGAGGGCACATTTATTTGTCCCCTTTTACAAGTTTCTTCAACCACATGCTTGTGGTTACGTTATCTTTATTCTCTCCACATGCACTCTACTTGATCTATGTGTGTCATTCCCCACCTCATCATCCGCTAAAATAGGTTCCTTGTTTTAATGTACTAGATATATGGAGTGTGGACGCTTTTTGTTTATACACTCGTTTAAAATATAAAATAAATAATGTTATTGTTTGATAATAAAATGTTCTCTTATTTAACCTAGGTTTGAATTATAATCCTTTTTTTTAATATTTATATATATATACAGCAAATTAATTAGTGTTAACTCCTTCCCCAGTTCGTTTACTCGTTAAAACTCTACACTAAAATCTAATTTAATGAGGACTCCCGTATAAAATAATGAGAACTATGGCTCCCTTGCAAGAGTCGTGTTGACTTTTATCAAAATTTTGTATTGTGTTTGATGTGCAAGATATATGGACATGATGTAATAAAATAATCATATCTCACATTTCCTTTTCTTTTTTTTTTGATAAAAGTAGGCAAAATTCTACCCCTAAATAATCATATCCCACGTTTAATATATGTTAGTTAAGACTAGATATCAGGGTAAATTATTTAACTTTAAAAAAATCTCTTACTCCACAAAAGCAAGGATTAAACAATTACACTTAAGAGTTGAGATAATTTTATTTGGTTTAAATAGAATTAAATAATTATGTATGATATTGTAATCCATGGCATCATATATAATAGTTTAATTATGATTAAAAAAGAGCAAATGGGGAACAATGGGAGGCGCTGACGAGGAAAATGAAATAGATTCCCTTCGAGTTGTTTTTATGAGTAAGGTAGTTTTGTAACTTATTTGTAAAAATAAGGTACTTTTCTACTTATTTATATAAATAAGGTGATTTAGACTTTTTGTCTTTATTAGACAATTTTAGAAATTGGACTTTAGTCCTTAGACTTGGGTATAAATTAATTTGTTACCCCTCAGATTTATAGAAAGAGAGTAAAACCCCGTTTTGGTATCAGAGGTAGTGAGTTATCCCAAACTCCTTTCCTCACAGACTTCAACAATAGACGTTGACTTCATAGATGCCCTTGGGAATATTCCCTCGCATCTACACCTCTATTTTTGGAACAAATCCAGACTACCAACCAATTCCGACTCACCACATCGGAACAGAAGGGTGTTTAACAACACAGATTAAAGGTTGTTCACACGAAGAACATATACCTTTAAAACACTCAGAAAGCAAGCAGGTTATTGCAGGAGCAATAAATTGCTTATTAGACCAAAACCAATATCTATTATTAGTTTTGCAACAGACTCATATTGATCTCCAAAAGATCAAATCAGACATCCAGCTTCTGGATTTACAGACCAAAAATAATACTAGACTAATTAAAGAATTAGACCAACAAATCCCTTTGGACTTTGTTACTACGTTGAGAGAAATCCTCAACACAACTAGAGAAACAAAGAAAATTTGCAAAGAGCAAAATCCTTCTCTAGAGACAAAGGTTGACGAATTATCAAAACATATTCGCCAATTAGATATAGAGCTCAAAAGGTTATCCTCTGAGCAATCTAAGATTATACCTAGACTACATAACTATATTCCCGAAATATAAAAATGGAAATAGTTAACACAGACTGGAAAGAAGTTCCAGGTGGAATTATTCCACAAGATATATCAGATTTTTATCGAAAGATAATAGAAAAGATGAGCGATGAAAGATTCTCGCGTAGATTCATCGAATCAGAAATCAGCGGTGCTAACAAAGCAGCACTCTGTATTTTAGATAGACTAAACTTCATTTCTACAGCTATAGCAGCTACCCAAGATTGTGAGTATCAATTTGCTCAAAATCTAAGAAATGATTTACAAGCTAAGACAGAAGGATTAAGAACCTTCTATAATGATTTTGTTAAGTTCCAACAGAACTTAGCATATTATCTAGACGGAAAATGGGAAAACCATTTTAAGACTCAAGAATCTACCATAAATGAATGTAGAAGAAATTCGGATCAGGTAGAAAGACAGTTAAAAGAAATCATGAATGGAATACAGGCCATTTATGAAAAACCCAATCAGACAAGTCAAGCAGATTTAGACACTCCTCATATACTGATGTATGTCGATAAACTTGAAAGAGGTTTCAAGGCTTTAGATGCTAGACTTACAGAAGAGATAGCTTCTAGACAAGACTCAGAGAAAATAAATGTGCACGAATTAAAAAAATATATTGCTACAGCACATAGTTCTCTAAAAGAAAATACAAAGACTATAAACGAAGAATTATATGTCAAATTGTATAAAGATCAGTTGGCTCTTAAGGAAACCCTTATTAGTCAAATCAAAAGACAGAATGATTATTCAGAATCATTAGATAGAATCGAGAAGAAAATTGAACAAAAGCAAGAAATCACTTGCAAGTTCAAAGAGACTCCATCTATCATAATAAAAGAAGAATCTTCAACAGGAAGAATTAGAAATGATGGATTAGACAAGACTAAGAAGGTAGCTAGTCCTACCCCTAGCATTGGATATCAAAACATGATGATCCAGAGAGTAAGAGACTCTTCCTCCAACATAAGAACATGGTGGAGAGAAAGAAACATTTCCCACCCATTACAATGGAAGGAATGGGGAGAAATGGATTGGAAGTACGCTGAAGAATCCATTAGTAATGGACAGCTTCCTCCAGTCAGATACATAGACTTGTTCCGAGAAGGATCTATCCCTAAGACACCTAGCTACAACATGACATATTGTAGTAGGAATCATATCCTCGAAAAGAATTATACAGAAATTCAGATTTTCGAACCAAATTGGTTAAGATCTAGAGGAACAGATAGGAACTTTCAATTCCTAACTTTTGGACTCTTCCAAGCAAGAATCCAAGGACTGCATAGACCGCAAAATGGAGTTAACATCCTTTGTTGCCTAGTTGACAAAAGATGGAAAGATTTTCAGAAGAGCCTAGTTGGAATAGCCCAATTAGAAATGTCAAACAATATAGGATACTTCAATGTCACCCCGGCATTTACAGTATCTATACCTACAGCCAAACACTTTAAGTTAATCTTATATGCCACAGGGTATGAAGATTACGTGTTACCAGACGCAAACATTAACATAGAATATCAAAGCTATGTTAAGTTTTCTCAGAAAGCATTCGAAGGAATGCAACCAGGTATTCCACAAGGAAGAGTTAATGAACAGATCCTTGTTAGAACAAATACTTCAGACTTTAATAATACGTACAGTATTAGAAATACTGGACCTATGAGAGAACATGCCAAGACTCTCTGGCAGCTGCCAGAATTCCAAGAGACAAAGGCTGTACAGAATGAGCCTTTATATATTGCTCAAGATAATATCACAGGCAATATTAATATACAGTTTGCTCCTCCTAAGTTCAAAGCAAAGAACATTAGAACTGAGGAATCAAGATTTAGAAACATGGGAGATTCCACATTGGATGATCCTTCAGAAGGAGAATGTAGTACTGCTAGCACTGCTAGAATTTTACAGCATGCTCCAGACTATAGACCTAGAAATTCTATAGACAATCATGATATTTTGTATGAAAAGGCCAGAATCCAAAATTTTGGACATGACCTAACAGACCAAGAAAGAGAAACATACAAAAAGAATCTTGATAGAAGCAAATCAACTAGATATAATATGATGATATCTAGTGAGGTTATAAAAGACTTAAGAAATTCTCAGGACACGAAAGAACTCCTAAGAAAATTAAGACTTAAAGAAAAGGATGAAGAACAGCAAGTGTTTCCAGTTGCTACGGCAATTCCAGGAGGAGACAATGCTAAAATAGGAGAAACCTCTAGAAGTAGGTTTAATCTATTTGAGACTCCTGCTGCTATAAATATCCCTATTTATAGTGACAGTATTATTAAGACTAAACCAGACTATGTCAAAGGATTACCCACGACAGCCATAGACTTTCAAAGTACAAAAAATATGGCTTCAGTAGCCATCAATCCAGTAGGTATCTACCTAAATTTGGATAATGTACAAGATAGAAAGAATGCCTTAAAAGAATGGCAAGATCAGATGCACATGTGCTTTGCGTCTAACGAAGGTTGGGATGCAGAATCATGTAGAAGATATGCTGAACAATCCCTAAAAGGAATTGTAAAAAACTATTTAGATAGTTTAAGAACAGCAACAGACGAAGCTAGTATAGCTAAGCTAGCAAGATTTAATGAGACAAGAAATCAGAGAACTGTAAACGGTTATGTACAACTCTTTACAGCCGAATTCATTGGTGCAAGTCATCTCGCCCAAGAATCAGAAGTAGACGTAGCAAAAACTAAGTTATCATTACTTAGTATATGCAGTTTAGACAAAATCAACGAATATAGTAATAACTATGAAACGTTGTATTATCAGATAAAAGAGTTCACTACAACTCTTAAAGACGAGTATTTTAGAAAACTCCCAGCTATTGGACACCTTCTTATTAATGAATATAGAAAGTGGCCTGAAGTTAATAATATTAAAGAAGATACTCTTGGTGAAAGAATAAACTTTGCCAAAGACTACATTATCGCAAAGAGACGCGAGAAAGCACAAGACGCTTTGATTAAGGAGACATTTAAAAATATGCCTTCAATCAAAGATGAAAGAGACATAGCACCTATCCAATGGGGATGTGGAAGAAGTTCTTCCAAAGGCCATAAGAAGAAGCATTGGAAACAGACTTTCAAAGCTACGATTAATACAGACCCTAATAATAAAAAATATAAATTTAGAAAATCGACTAGCTTTAGAAATCCAAAGAAGAGAAAGAAATTATTTCCCAGAAGGAGATATTTCAAAAAGAATTCAGACTTCAGAAAGAAAGTGCCTAATTATAGAAAGGGCGAAGATAGAAAACCAACAACCAATAATTCAAAGAATGAATGTTGGGTGTGTGGTAAGACTGGACATTTTGCTAGAAGCTGTTCTCAAAGAGAGAATAAAGAAATAAAACCTAGCGTTAGACTAGTAGAAGTCATGCTTACCCAAGCTGACACACAAGACTTAGACCTCATCTATAATATCGAATTATCAGATTTCGAAATAGATGACAATGCTAGTGTATATAGTGCGTATACAACTGAGTCAGATAGTGAACCTTCTTCCGAAGAAGAAGAAGAAGAATTCAAAGAATGTTTCGTTATCACCACAATTGATGATAATGAACCATTAGACGAAGCTATTTATCTAGATTATGAAGAAGCCATTTACTGCTGTAGTTTAACAGATGTATGGCGACCTTCCCAACCAGAAAGAATGGTTAGAATACCACAGTGCTATACGAATCCAAGCCATAGGTGTAAATTCGAAATGAAATGTAGCCCTGCAGACTTCACTTGTGATTATTGTTTTACAATGATATCACTTGAGTTATTCATGGTATGTATTATATGCAAATTGCATTACCATGAAGACTGTTGGAGACATGAATTTCGTACTATGTACGAAAATAAGTATGATCACATACTAGACTTAGACATAGATAAATACTATCAAGAAATTGATACAAATAGACTCAGAAAGATTAAGGAGGGAAAAAGAAAGATGGACGAGAGTCCTTTACAGACTATCCCTGATATTCCAAATCCTCTAAAAGGAATTGAAATCAAAGAACAGAATAATCTGAGAGTTTCAACTAAAGAAAGTTTTATGAGCCTTATTGAAGTAAAGGTTCTTAACCCAGATTATCCCAGACTACTCTCTGCATTAATGGATACCGGTTGTACCGCCAGTATCTGTAAGGCAAATGCCTTTCCAGAAGAATATTATAGACCTAGCGAACAACTTATTTCCGGACGAGTTGCTAATGGTGATTACTTTGAATTACCATTACAGACCATACCTATTTATTTCCAAATAGGAGACAATGAATTTACCCATGAATTTTATGTCATGGATCCTCCTTGTAAATTCATAGGAAATCTTTTAATCGGAAATGATTTCCTTAGAAAGTATCAACCGTTTTCTCAATATGACGATAAAATAAAATTATCTCATATCAGTGAATTTGATACTCAGACTTTGCTCATATCTAAGGATAGAGCATCAAACCTCATGCAAGTAAAACCTGCATGGAGACCCCTTCAGAGTTCTACAGCTAAGTGTGGTGAAATAGAGGAAATTACAGCCCCTCTTAAAGATAAATGCACTTGTCCAGACAAAAAATGTTATAAACAGATAACATTAATTCAACAAGAGATTGTTGATCAGACTAGACATCATCTCTTGGCTATCCAAGAGATGAGAAAGAGAAAGAAAATAGACATCAGATCCTTAGACGTAGAAAAGGATAAGATAAAGGAATTAGCAATTCCTACCACTGGAGAAAATCCTATAGAAAAATGGGAAAAAGACAAAGCATATTGCCAAATTATACCCATAAACCCAGACGCCACCATAAATGGAGGCACCTATAAGAAAGGATATTCCCAGAGAGATAGAGAAGAATTCCAAACATAGATAGATAGTCTACTCAAGGGTGGAATGATTCAAGAAAGCATTAGTAGACATAATAGCCTTGCCTTTTATGTTGAAAACGAATCAGAAAAGAAAAGAGGGAAAAGACGTATGGTATTAGACTATAGAGCTCTCAATAAGAATTGTGAGTTTGATTCATACAAAATACCAGATAAGAATAATCTTATTAGTCTTATCGAAAATAGAAAGATATTTAGCAAATTTGATTGTAAGTCAGGTTTCTGGCAAATCAAAATGCACCCAGACTCCATACCGTGGACAGCTTTTAGCGTACCACAAGGAAAGTATGAGTGGCTAGTAATGCCATTTGGATACAAAAATGCCCCACAAGTCTTTCAGAGAAGAATAGACGGCATTTTCAGAAAGTATTCAGATTTTTGCCTAGTATATATTGATGATGTACTAGTTGCAAGTCATACAGAAGAAGACCATATAGAACATCTTAGAATAATAATAGCCGAATTCGATAATCACGGTATTATTATCTCTCATAAAAAGATGCTTCTATTTCAAGAAGAAATAGATTTCATAGGAGTCCATATTAGAAATGGGAAAATATCTCCTCTAGACCATATTACTAGAAAAATTTTAGACTTCCCAGATAGAATCATTGACAGAAAACAATTACAAAGCTTCCTTGGGTTGCTTAATTGTGCCACAGACTACCTTAAAGATTTAGCCGGAAAAAGGAGAAGCTTTACCGCTAAATTAAAAGGAACAGAAAAGACTAATCCATTTAATTGGACAAAAGACGACATGGATATAATGACTAAATTAAAGGAAGAAGTCAAAAATATCCCTGGATTAGAGATGCCCAATGCAGAGGACATCTTCATAGTAGAAACTGATGCTTCAGATAAGCAATGGGGTGCAATCTACTATGCTTTAGACTATCAGACAAAGAAAAAGAAATTGTGTAAATATAGCTCAGGGACATTTACCGATCCCGAAACAAGATACACAACCCACGAGAAAGAAGTTCTCGCTATAGTAAGAGCAATAGAAAAATATATGCTCTTTCTAAGACCAAAACACTTTACAGTGTATACAGACTCTAGCTATGCTATTGGATTTAGAGATCTAAATCTCAATAGATCAAAGACTAATAGACTAATTAGATGGCAACAATCTCTTAGTGATTATGATTTCAGTATAATTCATATAAAAGGGAAAAAGAATACAGTTCCTGATATTATTTCAAGAGAACCTGTATTTGCCGAAAATCTAATAATTTGTTTCATGATATCTACAGACAAACAGACTAGACCAATGGAAGCAGGAGGAAGCTCCAGCAGAAAGACCAGATTCATAGATCAAGTAGAGGTCGCCAGATATCTACAAGGGGCATATGACCCTCAGACTCAGGCTAGCGAAAGAAGCAAGCCAAAGATGCCTAGACCCATTCTTGAAACTCTAGATGAAATTCTCATTCCCCCAGGACGAAGGAGTGAAGAAATTTGTAAACAGAATAAGATAATCGGAGGAATGTTCTTCCCCGAATACAGACCAGACCAGAGGTTTCCAGATCTAGTCAAATTCAGAAGAGAATTTACTAAAGAAACTCTCACCCTAATAGACGCTCTATGGTGGAATCATTCCAACAACCTCAAGATAGAGTTCAGACAAAATTTGGTTGCTACAGCCAGATTCATGAGGATGCAGTGGATAGCTATTTCCCAGATAAATCCAGCACCTCCCAGGAACTTAATAGAAGCTCCTAGACCCCAAGAAATGACCTATGCTAGAGCCACAGGTCAAATGGCGCCACCTAAGGAAAACAAGATACAGGATTTTGTTTATGAAAAGAAAAGGTTCTTTATCAACCTGCTTACCCCGTTAAGAAAGGAACGAGCGGCAGAAAATAATGAGACAATGGACCTAGACGCATTAAACCTAGACATTGCCGAAACCTTAAAAGAAATCGGCAATTATCTCTTCAACAGAACGATCCCAGGGCATGCATCGTTTATGAAGGGATACTGTGAAGATATACCTCAAATAAATATTTGGGGAAAAACAGACATTCCTATAGAACTCTTGGCTAGTCAAGGACTCATTGGCCAGATTTTCATACAGGAAACCACAGACGCAGATTGTTTTGGCGAAAAGATAGCCAATTACGTTGAGACGGTCAAAGAATACCTTCCCCTTTATTTAAGAAGCTATTCTATTGGTCCAGAAGCAGGATTCAACCACGAAATTGGAGGATTCCAGCTAGTCCGGTTCGCAGAAGAACCATGCTCAGACGTAGAAAGACTCTGTTCAGCAGAACTCGAGTCCATTGAAGGAAAACAAAATCCTTCAGCATTAAAAGTCAACAGATCTTTGGGTATCCTAAAGATTATGGATGAACTTTTAAGTGAAGAAAAATGGTACACGGTGTGCCAAGAAGAAGACTTGATCATCCAAGCACAAGAAACCTTTGGAGGACGGATGACCAGAGGACAGACCAAAGGCACAGAGGTGATAATACCTACCACCACCTCCAACATTGCCAACATAGAAGAATACTGGAGCACCATTAGAGGCTCCATCCAGACCTACCAACTAGACGTTGCTAGCAGAATTCCTAGCCCAACTGATTACATCAAGGTAACAGCTGACGGCTAGCAACAGTAAGAAGACGGTAGCAATAGAAGCTTATGCAGAAACGTAAGCAATGACGTTTTTTTTTACAGACCAGACGAATCTTATATTATTGTATAAATTTGTTTTGTAATGTAAAGTTGCTTTATTTTCTTCAATTTGTAAAAGCTGATTGCAGTACAGAACCTGCACTTGTCGATGGGGCCACAGAAGCAGTACCCGAGGTGTATTATTGTTTGCAATCAATTATGTTTTATGAGTTTGTATAATTATATGTAAAGCATTAGCTGTCTAGAGGTGTCGACAAGCTCCCTTCACTCACTATTCGCCTTGTGCGTCTAAAGCTGTGGGGCCTGTCTCTTTATTCGTTTTCTTCTTGCTTTTAGTAGCCGGTAACCGGTTTGTAAGTTGTATCCTCCCTATATAAGGAGAAGGAGTTTTCATTTGTAAGTACGAGTTTTTCCATTCTCAGCTTAAAGTTTTCAATTCTAGAGAGCATGAGTGAGTAAAGCTTCCTTTAGTTAGCAAAAGGAAAGCAAGTAGTTTGTAATAATAATTTTACTTGAATAAAATTATGTTTCTCCTTCAGTACAACTTCCATTGATCTCCGAGTTCTGTTGTATTTTTCCAAAAGCTAGACTTATCTCTTGGCGGGTTTAGAAAACCTTCTCTCTAATTCATACAAAACTGGTGAGTGGCCGGTTTTGGGTTGTTGCTGGCAGGTGCCGTAGCCGTGAAGCCGTGAGCAAGGGTGCGTTAGGCGATAAAGGCGTAGGCAGGAAACGAACGACCGATCCTTCAAAGGTGGATGAATAGCGAGAATAAACGCAGAAGCGATAGAACAGACTTTAGACGGAAAAAGAAGGCAAGAAAAGCGATCGGAAGCAAGGTGGACCAGACATCTTATTCAGGTATATTATTGTTTAAATTATTTGCGAGTACTTATTGCTAGCTAAATATTTAAGACATAGAAAATCAGCGCATAATTAATTTATGAGCAATATAGACAGAGATTACGAAAATTTCGTAAATCAGACAGATATTAGAAGTACCCAGCCTATATTAAGGTGGGGTCTAATTAATCCAGAAGAACAAAGACTAGTGCGTAAGGCACATTTCAGATCCGGAGGAACTTTTCCTTATATACACCACGTTTGCAAGTGGGTATCTAGAGAAATAAGGAAACTCCCAGACTTAGAAAACGCTACAGATAATTATATCCAAGCGTTAGTACAAGATATAGACGAAGAGGAAGTAAATAATCCTCGAAGAGACCTTCCTCAAGGAAGAGACAACGCTCAAGTAGACGTTTGTGGAGGTATCCACGATCTTAGACGAGTACTGCAAGAAACTTTAGAAAAATTAAAATTTGTGCAAAGAAGGAGACTTGCAGAGACTGCAGAATTCCTACGTGAAAACGGAGGAATAAGACGTTTTAGATTTATAGAGACAGCCAGTACGTATAATCTACGTGCTTATAGACAGTTATTATCCAATTACGGAGACACAGAATTAGACTCGTATATAGAAAACAATATCTTAACCCCCATAAGAGATATTGTATACGATATTAATTGGAATATTCCAAATTATAGGCTAGAAGCCTTAGATTTAATAGATTTCCCGTGGAGACCACTGACAGCCTCACAGCTTCATCAGTGTCCATACGGGTTGAGTTGGAGTGAAATTCTTAGACCTCCTACTCCACCAAGATCTCCAAGTGAACCAGATAGTGATTCACCAGCAGAAGACCCGTCCGATAATTTTTATACAGACAGAAATTCACCCGGTTTGGACGAAACAGACTGGTGGTCGGACTAGATTCCTTATCTTAAAACAATAAGGTTAGAATAGATTAATCTAAGATAGTTCAGGGTAAGAACTTGTAATTACAAGTGGTCCCCTCATATAAGACAAGTGGTCCAACAAGTGGTCCACGTGGTCCCAAGTCAAAACTACCCTATTTGACTAAATAAGATCAAAAGAACCCCATTTACCAAATTAAGTTTAGAAAATACCCTATTCATACATAAAACTCATTCCCTTCCCATCCCATGTGTCATGCCGTTAGTTACCAGATAAACAGGAAGTTGGTTAATATTTGACTTTCAACTAAAACAGGATAAAGGATGTCATTGTTTTTTCTTTCTTTCCAATAGTGTGTCCGTACGCAGTACGCTTTTCCGACAATTAAGCCTCGATTGATGCCACCGCCATTGCTTCAATTATCACTTGAAAATCATATGAATGCGCCCACCTCTAATCCTCTATAAAATACTAAATTAAATTCGTTCATCACTATAAAACTGTACAATTCAACAAAACAATGGGTTAAAATGATCAATCTAAAACATTTGCTAAAGCTTCGTTTTTTATATAACAAATAGTTTTTCTTCGTGTTGAATTGGATTATGATTTCATTACGAAAGAAAGATTGATTACATGTGATTATTAAAAAAAATGTAATATTAAATTATCGATTTATTTAAAAATAAATAAGGAAATAAAAAAAAACTCTTTAATTATATTTTTATATAAATGTTTGTATACATAAGAGAGAATATTAATGATTTGCAAATACAGCTAACTAACTAAGGTTCTAACTAAAGTTAGTTACGTTAGATGTAGAGATATAAGTCAACAAAAATGAAGATAGCAAATGCATGCTACCTAAAATGCATTCATATTCATACTAATGTGACAGACCACTACTACCTAAATAAATAATGTTTCTTTCTTTTAAAAAATTAAATATTTTTAGGTAGTGAAAGGTACGGTAATGACGGACAATCGAATATTTTGTACGGTGCCTTCTAAATGTCAAATAATGGACTGGTATGCATGATACTTTTTATCACGTTTGGTGTACTATTATGTCTTACAATATCATCTACTATCTCATTTTAAAACTGATAATCACATTTTGATTTTGATAAATTTAAAAAAATAACGGTATGTCAAAAAAGAAATGAGACTATCGATTTAGAATACATATATGTAAAATAAATAAAATTGTGTTTATATATTCCACTGAGATTTAGTATCCAGTCTTGAAACCTGTTTTCATTGTGCAATTGGGTTTTTTATTCTAGAGTTGATCATCTTCTCTTACCAAAACTTACAAAACCCAAGAGGTAGTGACAAACTCACAATCCATTTTTTTTTAACTAAAGTATTTATGACACCATTTTTTTGAATTTTTTTTCATAGCGAAACAAGAAAACATATATATCAATAATTCTACATTTTGGTGTTGAATAGACTTTGGTTAAAAAATAAAAGGTAAAATGAAAAACTGAGGACAATTGGAGGTTAGAGGACCCAAAAAAAATAAGAGACAGAGAGCGAGAGCGAGACTATTTTCAATGATATTAATTATATATATATATATATATTTTTTTTTCTGAAAAAAGAGGCAATAACTTACCCATAAATTTTATTAATGAAAAATAAATAAAATCAGAACTTGTTCCACCTCAAGTCCAGACCCCATTTGTCTAACTAACTATACCTATCAACACTTTAGGAAAATTTCCATTACCAACGCTATCAAATTAAACTTTGTAGTTGTAGGCGTGTCTAACCTGAAAGTCCAACCTTTCTAATATAGCAAAAAGTTCCCCCATTTCGATCATACGAAATACACCATGCATGGGACATCCGTCCTTCTCGTGGCCACCTGGAGCAAGGATAAGAGAATCTACCTCAATTGCAACATGCAGCCTATCCTCACAAACACATCCTCTTCATACTTTCCAATAACGCTTTTGCTTACAGCAACTGTATTAGACTGAAACCCCATAGGTTTCTGCCACGGCCCACAAAACGTAACCATTATAATTTCTAAGCAAGAAGCCTCCCCCACTTATATATATATACTAGATTTTTGCACATGCGCAATGTGTATGTGCGCTATAAGTATAAGCGATATAAAAAAAAATAAATTAAAAAAGTAATAAGTGGCTCAGTAGTTGATGCTGTACATCTTAAAACTCTTGCAAGCACAAGATTTTAAACCTCAATACTTATGCTAAGATGGTAACTTTTTTATGATATATATTAAAAGCATGCAATGGCAAAATTGGTAGACTGAAAACTTGATACGGCTTCAAGTCACGTGTGAGATGGTTCCTTCTTTATTTTACATAAATGACCAAGTTAATGATACAATTGATGTGTGAGATGGTTCCTTCTTTATTTTATGAGGTCTATTAAAACATTAACCTATAAACCATTCAACACGTATATTATTTAAGCTATTAATTTCATCTTTTAAATTAATTAGTCATATATCACTCCAAAAGAAAAGTACAACGTGTCAAATTACAACGCCTGCCCCTAATGCCCCTCCATAAGTAGTCCACCATCCTCCACTCTTTCTACTCACCCCCATTCTCTCTCTCTCTCTCTCTCTCTATATATATATATATATAGGTGTGTTTATTTTGGAGTAAAATAAATAAAAAGAATGGGCATTATGAATGTAGCTTGCATTGTGTCCATTGTTATTATCTCACTAATGATGTTGTCAATAGTTGAAGGTAGAATCCCCGGAGTTTACACCGGCGGTTCATGGCAAAGTGCTCACGCTACCTTTTATGGTGGTAGTGACGCCTCTGGTACTATGGGTATGTAATGTTTCTTCTCACTTATTAATAATCATTTTTTTCCAATTCTTATTTTCTTTTATCCCAGCCTCCATTGTCCAAACTTTTTATCCTCACAAAATCACTAATATTCATTTACACTTGAAAATAAATGTAATATATATGTACTTCTTTTATGGTCTATTTTTTTATGAGTTTTCTTAATTTGAAAATGGAATTAGGAACAAATTTTTAGAAGATCTGTATATGTTTGCTTTAAAATTTAGAATACAGAAAGTGATAAGTAATAAAGACGTACTTACATTGGCTTTTAAATTAGACTTTCAAAATATATTTTTACTGCTGTTAAAATTGCTCACAATATCTAGACGTGGGAAGTATCAAAAGTGGTTTAACAGCTTGATTCATAGCCAAGCATTCTCTCCTCCCTTCTCTTCCTCTTCCAAACTCTTTAACACCAGGTCTATCCGTCATCGCTTGTGTTAAAAAAAAAAGAAAAAAAAAGAAGAGAATAAATTGCTGATGTTATGAAATTGTGGAAAAATGAACACTTAACATATCACTTCAACAATGATTTGGGCTACACCTTGACGAAGTTGTTTTAATATGAATTGACCATAAGTTCTTGTAAGATAAAAAATTTAAGAACCCCAGAAAGGTAAGGTTATATATTTTCTTTACTTTTGAAATGCATATCTCAAATTCCATTCTCAATGACCAATAAGTTTGATTCTTACGCCAATGATTATAAGTAAAAATTATATTTCTTGCATATATAAAATATATACTCCATTTAATTAGATTATGGTCTCTGTATCACATTCATTCTTGACGGCCAGATGAAAATGGAAATTTTCTATGTCACGTATACATTGCCCCAGCTAATTTAACGGCAAGTTCAATTTTGACAGGCGGAGCATGTGGATACGGCAATCTATACAGCCAAGGCTACGGCGTGAACACGGCAGCGCTGAGCACGGCGCTCTTCAACAACGGGCAGAGCTGCGGCGCCTGCTTTGAGATAAAGTGTGCAAACGAACCAAAATGGTGCCACTCAGGCAGCCCCTCAATCTTGGTCACGGCCACCAACTTCTGCCCCCCTAACTATGCTCTTCCCAATGATAATGGCGGCTGGTGCAACCCTCCTCGCACCCACTTCGACCTTGCCATGCCCATGTTCCTCAAGATTGCCGAATATCGTGCCGGAATTGTCCCCGTTGCTTACCGCCGGTAAACCCCCATTCTGTCTCTGTCTCTGTTTCTGGCCTCTGTTCTAGTTAAGTGTCACGTAACTTATTTTAAGGAATTTATTACAATTAAAAAAAAACCTCCAACGTCATCCACTCGAACCCGGACTCCTTTAGCACTAGGCTAGTGCTAACTCATATTTTATAAAAAAATCTAGCTGTATCCTCTATATTTTGGAATATACAATAGAAGATTAATGTCGAAATGTACCCTGGCCTACTGATTGGCAATAATATTCTTTCAAGCTCAAATTAAGGGTGAAATTTTTATTTGGGACATTTTGAGTAGCCATTTTAGCTAACAAGCTTTGTTCACTACTCATTGATTATCTGAAAAGTTGTTACCTTAATAAGGTTCTTAATAAAAGCGGAAGTAAACTCTGACTCTTCATTTGGGTAGTTGGGACTGATCGAGTATTGATCTATAAAGAAATTTGAATTGTTTAAGTGATGATGAATTGCCACAGCGTGCAAATCTATAAAGAAAGAAAAATTCTATATAAACCCGAAAATTGTAGCCCAAATGCATTGTTGTTTAGAAATCTGAAAATCGAGAAGTCGTCATTGAATTTTACCGATGATTGGTTATTTTACACAGGGTGCCATGCCATAAACAAGGAGGAATCAGGTTCACGATCAACGGTTTTCGTTACTTCAACTTGGTTCTAATCAGCAATGTGGCGGGTGCAGGAGATATCGTGAAGGTGAGCGTCAAGGGTTCCAGGACTGAATGGATGAGCTTGAGCCGCAACTGGGGTCAAAACTGGCAATCAAATGCTGTTCTGGTTGGACAGTCACTCTCTTTCAGGGTCACTGGTAGTGATCGTCGCACCTCCACTTCGTGGAACATAGCCCCAGCCAATTGGCAATTTGGTCAAACTTTTGCGGGAAAGAATTTTAGAGTCTGAAAACACCAACTCACATATCAAAACATATTTCTTTTTCCCGCTTCTTGTTTTTCGGGTCATCTTTTGTAAAGGCTTGTGCTGTTAGAAAATGCTTAGTGGGTTATTGGTGAAGTTGGAATTGGAGAAGGAAAGAATTAATAGAGTAATGCTAAAAAGCCTAAAACACATTAAAAAAAAAAATAGAAGACAAAACGCATTTGATTAATTGGTAAAGAAAACCTTACCAAAAAGTAGTATACAGTTAATCAGTTGTTCACCAATCTAATAATAATTGATACATAATTTTGTGTGCTCTTCTTTTGTGTAATCCGTGCATCACATTATTGAAGACCAACGAACAAAAGGGGGAAATACTCTTTTGGGGGGGGGAAGGGGTAGTTTGGTGTGAAGCAAAGTGAGAGAAAGTTAAAGTTGAGGAATTGTTGGAAGTCGGGGGCTGAAGTGGCTGCAGAAACATGTAGCCCGCAGCTTTTGAAAATTTGAGCATATGTTGGTTTGTTGGTTGGTTGGGTCCACTAATATAAGTAATGTGTTTATATTTCGGCATTGTATTGTACTGGTTTACTGCTAGTAAGTTGGAAACTTGACTGTGTGGGTTGATTTTAATCTCATCCAAATTTCGTTCTTTTGATTATGATTTTGCACTTTTGAGAGAACTATTAAATGGTTCCAAAATTTCTATATTGGAGCGAATTCTCTTATGATATTCCTTTCACAACGCACACACAAAAAGAGCAAAAATACTAGTTAAGTTTTAGAGAGAATACTATCAAAATCTCGCAAATGCAAAGTTAATATTAACAAGGCAGTAACACACACCAGAGTTTTGTGCCCTTGTCGTGGTACGACACCTCAATGTATTTGGTGGTCGAATTGATACCCAATATTGTTGGACAACCGAATATCATTTTTACGCGAACACACACAATGTCATGGGATAATTCATAACAGAAATTTCTACAAAAGCAGCTGTATATATATTTAGATTCAACTGGGGGAAACACTAAGATTAAGGTCTCAAAACAAGTCTCGATAATCAACTAACTGATCCTATACATTCTTCAAAATGCATCTTGCTTTTCTTGACAGTGTGTATCAAAAAGAACCACTGCTAAACTAAAATATGATTCAGTACTCCAACCTTGAAGATTTTATAGAAAAACTGAAACTGCAGCTAGCCCATCCTTTGTGTGTAAAATAATTGAAACCCGTTAAGCAACACACAACTACTGGACCATGTGGCTGGATTTAATGGAACAAAAATCAGAAATTATTAGGAAGTAAAGAAGCATCATTAGAGTTAAATAGATGTGATATGACACTACATAACGTAAAAATGTTCATGAGAAAATGAACAAGAATTGCACATACATGCGCTTTCATTACTGAAGCTGCATGTATTTTACTAACCTTTAGTTTTTCCTCTTTCTCATTCTCTTCCATTTCTCAAGTATAAATGATACACCTTCGCGTAGTGTTGCTTTCCTTCCTTGTTGGAAATTCCAAAGCTCCGGTATGATGTACCTACCACTGGGGTTGTATGCATTCATCTCCACCAAAGCAGTCGTCACAGCCTTGTAAACTTCCACCCCGTGATCATTCTTAAGTTCTCTCAGTTTTTCATCATTTTCGTCAATGATTTCCTATGCAGCCCACATTTAGATTTGTCATAAGATAAGGTAAAAGAAGCAGCAGAATTATTCACAGAAACTGAAAAGAAGGATTAGGGAAATTCATCAATATCAGTACTCCAAATTAATTCCAATCTAAAATTAGGACCAGTGTCGTATATTTTCTTCCAAATAGTGAAAAGTGCCACCAAATAACTAATAGAAGTTATAATAGAAGATAGCAGATACTTTAACATGCACATTAAAAGTTTATGAGACAACATATATTGCAATTAGAAAAAGCCTTATAAACTCACTGCTATTTGCAGGAACCTCCCCGCAACCTCCAAACCCAACCTCCCCGGCCTAACCTGACCCCAACCTGGTGCTCTACAAGTAGTTTATGCAATTACATGGACGGAGTTAATTTGTTGTTAAGCAATCAATGATGCTATAGTTTTTCAAAACATCTCTGAATTGCAGACAATTGTTGAATACAGAAACAGAGTTCACTGAAGTATGAAGGAAAGTAACTAAGGTTCTTTGAAATGTACATCTGACAATGTGATTGACTGGTTTCCTTGGGAATGAATTTAATTCTTTAGTATGTTTTAAATGATAAAGAATTCCCTGGAAAACAAAAGCTTACTTGGGAGGTCGGTTTTAGAGTCCATGGAAATTAGGCTAAAATAATTTGTACTATGGAATTGATTCCTCGGAAAAATTAATGCAATAGACACCATTAATGACTAAACATGGGACCTATGGGATCCTAGACTTTTCCTTGGAAATAAGTGCAGCCTAACACACCCTTATACTAAATTTATGTTCTGTTCAAAAGCATACCTTATGGTCCTCAGTACCTTCAATTTGAACCACCTTGAAAGGATGCCAAGTAGGATCCCTCAGACGATCCTCCAACAGCGAACACAGTTCCATAGAGATATTCTCTCCTTCCTTCCCAGGGTACTTCCTTTTGGTTCCAAGATGGATCAGTTTAGTGTCAATCTCTCCCATTCTCTTTATTCCAATGAGAGCTCCGGATTTTTGATCCTTCAAGCCCTACAAGATCATTTACAAACTCATTAAGATACTCATATTTATATCAGACATAAATCAAAGGAAAATAATCTTTATACCGTATCTTGATTCAAGATCATAATCATTAGATACAAAAGAATTTCCTTGGTAAAGAAATCAAGATTCAATATCCATAAGATTTGATATTCAGAACCGGGAATTAGAATGCATTTTAGAGCTTGAAAGCCATTTTACCAATCATGTGAATCCAGCCTTTTACCACAAATTGCTGACATTAGCAACCAAAAGTGAAGTCTCCATGTTAAAGTATAACACCATAGATTTGATGATCATCAATACCAATCAATGTAGCAAATGAGCTCTAATCTGTATTTTAGGTCATTAAGCTTCACAAAGATTATGGAGAGAGTTCTTACACACAGCAGAAGTTAAAATAAATCTTCAATTTAATTAGCTAAATAGGAGACACGCTAAAGAGTACTTTACATCAATCAATTCCTTTCGAGCTTGTTGCAACTCATCATTGCTTGTCAGCTCCTTGATAAGAAGGGTGTGATTCAATTCTTCCAGATGTGAAAGTTCTTCTTGCTTCTCTTCTAGTTTTTGTCGAATAGCAACCAACCTTTTCAACACTTCAGCATCCCCATTATCTCCCATATGTTCCATTACTGGAAGAGCCCCTTTCATGCGTTCTATCTCCAACTCTAACGCTTGCTTGGCGTCAAGCTGCTTTTCTAATTCAATAATCTTTCTGTGAGCTCTCTCCTTTTCCCTCTGCCATTCAAACATATCATAAATGCTTTGAAGCTTTATATATACAAAAGTTGTGTTTGGGTAATTTATAAAAGGAGAAAGTGAGTAATAGTAATAATACCCTTTGTTCTTCTGCTAGCTTCAGAACTTTTTCATCCGCCTTCTTTTGCTCCAATGTCGCCCTTTCATTCTGAAACAAGTAAATTAAAGTTTGGTATCTAACCAGCCAATTGCCTCACCAGCAGATACAGAAGACAATGTTCAAATATATAGTCCAATCATAGTATATAATTTACACATCAAGAAGAGAAGCATATGGATTTTCTCTAATTCAAAAGTGATGGACCCATTGAAGAAGTACCATGAGAAAGTTTTTGTAAATGTTCAGTTAGCGTAAAGGCACACACACTCATACATAGTTTAAACCCATGAGTTCAAATGCCGAATAGGTGCTAGCTAGTCTCCATGCAATTCTATTTAAAAGAGGAAGATAATTTGCTAATAATCGAAACTGCAATACCATTTCCTTTTCAGCAGAAAGCTTCCATATCTCATTTTCGTTGAGTGCCTGCCTTTTCTCCAGTTCTTTCTCGCGCTCCTCAAGCTCCTTGGATTGGGCTTTCAAATGCAGAGCTGTGTTTTCATGCTCCTTCAGAATACTCTCAAGATATCCGCGTGCATTCTGCTGTATCTTCTGTATCTCTAATCTCTCATAGGTAAACAAACAAACACGCATTAATGGAGAAAAATAGAAGAAGGAATTCAGCAGCTAAATAATTATGTAATTAGTACCAGAGAATTATCAACCTAAGTAACTTCAAACCTTCATTATAAGTTTTATGCATCTCGTCTTTTTCTTTCATCAAATTGTTCAAGGATATGGAAGTTTGACTATATTTGCCCTCCAATTCCTTAAGGCGCATATTCTTCACCACTATAGTATTGTTTAAATTGGACAAAAGCTTTGAAGTCTTGCGCGCATCTTCTGCTTCAACATCGGACACAGTTTTCAAATCTCCAATTTTTCGAAGATGCTCGCCAATAATACCTCCCGAGTTATAATCATCATCATGAGCAACCCAGCCATATAATTCATCTCCTCTGTTTGCTGCCTCAAAATAATCTCTCCTTCCCCGATTATTTTCTCCATAGAAATTCTCAAACGTCATTGCATTGCTGAACCCTGACCAGTCTCTGTTAAATTCCACCACAGCATACCCAGAATGGCCCCTATAGTTCCATAAAGGATTAACCCTAACTGGGTTGAAGCCCTTTTGGCGGAGAAAATCCCTAAGCTTCGAACCACTTTGCCCTACATACTTGCCGTTGCTCCACTGTACTGGTATGTTTGCCACAATCCCCATCCATGGCCAAACAAGCAATTTCTCTGAAGCATTTCCTTCTGCATTATCCTTCTCTAAGTCCTTGTAAAATCTATCACTCTTTTCTTCCAACTCCATATCAGTTATATCAGCTTGGTATTCTGATGAGCAAGCCATATTTCCCTAAAAATCTGTAACTTATGAAACAGCATCATCATTCATCAATTCAGACTTGTAAAAGGAATGGAAACAGAACTTCCAAAATCAGTATCAAATTTCTACATATGTAAATCAAAGAGCAAAGACGTAAACTAAGAACTAAAAATAATTCAATGTCTGATATCGTAAGCAGCACAGAGCAAGAAATAGCAAATTTCTGCTCATCTCATATAAAACAAACATCAGAGACCTAAAACTAAGAACTAAAAGTGTAATTCAATGTCTGAAATTATGAGAAGCAGAGAAAAATTCATGTAGAATACAGAACACAATATATATATATATACACACAAATTTACATGGAGAGAAATAGAAAATTTCTGCTCAACTCATCTAAATCATGAGGAGTAGAGAGCAAAATTGATGTAGAATGCAGAGCACAATTACATAACATATATATATATATATACACACGCTAACAAGTTTACATACAGAGTAATAGCAAATTTCAACTCAAACTCATGTAAATCAAACATCAAAGACCTAAAGTATAATTCCTGATATAAGAAAGCACAGCGCACAGCACAAATATACATATACGTATAAGCACACAAGTTTACATACAGAGAAATAGCAGAAAGCTTACCGAGCTGTAGTTTTGATGAAATGGTAATGTATTGAGAGAATTAAACCAAATCGGTTTTTGGTGAGGAGGAAAAAGCAGAGCACTCCTTTATATTTCTAGAGACAGAGAGAAATAGAAAGCTTGTGGAGAAGGAAATGAAGATAGACAGTTTTTGTAGAGAGAGAGAGAAAGGGCTCCGTTCTGAGAACATGTAGATGTACACATGCACCTTCTTGCAGGAGGCTGCTGAGCAATTATGGGCGCATAGCGACAGTTTGGTACGACTTACGCGCGAGTATGGAAAGATACTGTACTCGCTTGCTTTTTTCTATTGCGATGTTTGTTGTCCAGTGGTTGGGTTGTAATTATTTACTCAAAATTGTGTGTAAGAAAGGTGGGGTGAAGGACACGTGGTCCGATTCATTGGCGAGTACTGATGGGGATGGTGATGCCGGTGGGGAATATTGGAATTCAGGTTGCGATCCTTTGGGCCCCACAAAGAGGATATTGGCGGTTGGGGCTTCATATTAAATACCTCTCTTTTTTTGCCACTTGGATTCCAAGCTTAATTAATTCTTTGTTCGAGTTCAAGATTATCGGGTAATCTTACATTTATTTATCGAATAAATTTATGACTGACTTTTGTTTGTATATTTAGGAGATATAATAAAGTTATAATTAATTTAATATATTTAATAGAAATAAATTATAAAAATTATAAATAAAAAAACTGACTTTTTTAATTATTTTATTAAATTTTAAGGCAAATGTGATATTAATGCATTTTTTCCCTTTGTTATAAAAGGAAAGTAACAACAAAAAATTGGAAACCACAAGGGAATGTTGTATATTTTTATGTTTTATACTACAAAATATATAATATGTTGAGGCTTTTACATAATAATATTTCGTTAAAATTCATGTCATAAGCATCATTTAAATCCAACTCATCTAATATTCTAGAATATTTTGGGCACTAAGGCCATCTCCAATGGTGTTTTCTATAAATTTATTTGTATCTCATGTGTCATTGTACTTTTAATAAATTTTTATGTTTATTTGGCATTTTTATTGAAAAGTCTTAAGTAAAGTTTCTCCAATAATATCATTTTTATCTTATTTTTCTATCTCAGTTGACTCTTATTTTCAAAAATAGAATTAAAGTGATTGAATAAGATATTGTGAGATCCATTTAATTATTGCCATGTAAGATAGAAAATTTCTATCACCATTTCTAGTATAAATGGTGATAGAAATTTTCCGTATAACACACTTGCCATGTCACATGGAAATGGATATAGAAATTTCCATTGGAGAGAGTTTTTCCTAAAAGGAGTTTCTATTATAGAAGTTTGTATGGCTAGAAATGACCATTGGAGATGGCCTAAGCATATTATGTGGTTAGAAATTGTTTGGGTAAGTTCCAAGGAGATAAATTAAGTTCCAAGAAGATTAATTAATTAACACCTTAAAATTTTTGTAAGTTTCAAGTATATTAGTTAAGTTATTAACATCTTCTTAATTCATCTCCTTTAACCAACCTTGCCACACACATAAATATATATATATTGCTATCCTAAGTGCTATGTGGTATGCACCGAGCAAGAGAGAAAAATAAGAAACCAACAAAGAGCCACAATCCTATCAAACCGTTTTACATAATTCTCTAACATTTACAATATTAGTAGGTTGCCAAAATTACATAGAAAATAATTATAGTATTATTTATCGATCTTTTTCTTAGAGAAACATATAAAATTATCTATCGGGTTCTATATTTAGGGGGTGCACCCTTATGAACACATAGCCGTTGTATCCTAAAGAGAATACGCCGTTAAAATATGATTGCACCAGGATATTATTCCAAAGGGGCAAAATCTTCTCTTAAAGATGAAAAAGAGTTAGGGTGCGCGGAAGCAAATTAACTAATTAACCCTAAGTTTATTATTTAGCGGTTGGATACTCAAAAATCAATTTTAATCGAATTAAAAAATAAATCCTAATAGTCTATGGATTTTAATTCTGAAAAACATGTTTAATCTTTTCTAGTACGCAACAAGTAATAACACAATTAAACAGATAAGCAAACACCAGAATTAACGAGGTATCCATGCAATGCATGACTAATCCTCAACAATCCACTGTATGCACAAAGGTTTACAGACTCGATTAATCGCAAACTGTACAAACTTACAAAACTTGAATCTTACAAGCTACCTGTAAAAGTCTCTACCTTCTGCGCGTATAGACCTCATATCCGAATTGCACAAACATGTTCATAATGAATCACTCGCCACAGTATTGCACTATTCTTCAATTCCATTTGCGAATTACACGCACTTTAGGATCTGATTTATTCTTTAAAGAAAGAATGCTTAATTTGGCATGAACAAAAAACCTTAAGGTGGATTTTATGTTTTGAGGTTTTGATCTCTCTCTAAGATGTGAAAAACTCTTTCAAAACATGTAAAAGGGTGTGTTTATGACATAAGGTAATGGGTTTTATTTATAGAAAAAGATTTGAGTCAAAAACCTTTTTGGATTATGAAACTATCTTCAAAAAGAAAATTTTACGATAAAATTACTCACCCCATGAATTATAGCCGAACTGGTCTAATGACACAAAGTGTACCAATCCGCCCATGTATGCTAGATCGGTCCAGTACAACTTTGTGTACCGGTCCGCCATCTGGGAATCAGTTTCCATGGAAAGCTTTGCAGTACAGCCGGACCGGTCCAACAACCAAATTATGTACCAGTCCGAATTGGATTTTTTCAAAAACTCTTGTATGAAAATACTACCACTAAATTAAATTCAAATGCCAATGCTCACCGTATTTATCTTGATGTAATCCTTCAATAGCTTGGCTTGCTTAAAATTCTTCGGATCTAATCTTGAACGACTCAAACAATCTTACAATCAAACGTGTTTTTGTCGAAGGAATAAAGACAACCAAATATATAGACTTTACAAAAGATAGCGCCTAGCATGCTTCAATTACTTTAATTAATTATTTTTGCCCACATTCAATTTCCTCAAATTTCACCAACAGGGAACACAATCCCTTTCAAGTCCTTCAGCAACTCAACCATGAAGACCACTTCATTGGAAAATACCATGACCGCGATCTATCGTTTGTTCTCATTGATTAATGTCCACTTTCACAAACATATCAACACATGTTTCCTTCTCGCAGTCCTCGATTATGATCTTAGAAGAAAACTAATTTAAGTGAATTGTGTCCAAATTGCTTGTGCTAAGAGTATCTCCAACATAATAATTGGATAGTCAAAATGATTTTTGGTTATCCATTTAGTAAATTATTAAAGTTGTCAATATTGATCTTCCCAATAGTTATTTATTCTCAATAACCAAATTCGTAGGGTATGTTACATTGATGAAGTAGTCTAATCTCCATTATCCTTTTGTTTCGATTTCCCTCAATTCCTTTTACTTTAAAGGTTAAACAAATGATTTTTTTTATAAAACTTAGTGCAGATGATCTCTATAATAATAAGATCATCTCCACAAATCTTATCAAAAGATTCAATTTAGATTTAGGTTAAATGGCCCTCTAAAATTTCAAGGAATAATAATGAATTATATATATATATATACATATCTCAAAATTTTATTACATTCACTTCTAGTTTGAGTTTCTTGTTGAAATTTTGTGGACATAATCTTTTCATTATAGAGATCATCTCCACCAAACTTTATGAAAAAAAATCCATCCATTTAGCTTTAGAAATAAAGGACGTTGAGAGAAATTAGAAAAAATTGGTAATGAAGAAAAGCCAACTCTTACATTTATTGACCATTAGTTAATCAATTTGATTTATTTATTTTTTTAAGAAAAAAAGAGGGAAATATTATCTAAATTTGAAAAGATTATCTTTTAGCCAATAAAATTAGTAGTCCATCATTTTAATTATTGAAAAATGTTGTTAACTTTTATTTTAAGAGTATTTTTAATGGTATAATCAAAATATCAATTTTAATAATGTTGGCTAAAAACACTACTCTTATAGCATATTCATATTTTAATAATTATTTAATCAATAAGCAAATTTACTCTTTTTATAATCAAAGTTAACGACTATATTTAATAATAAAAACTCGCTAATTCTATTAGTTAAAGAATTAGTAAAATTTAAATATGTCATTAGAATAATATTTTTAACTAATATTATCAAAATTAACAATAATTAATTAATTAATTATATCATTCAAAATACTCTAATACGTTTACGGTATCGCTCCTTATATACTATACAGCGACAAAATTAGTCGTGTACTATTTGGGACAAATTCAATGTTCTTGTGCTCCTGGTAATTCTTTATTGTCGGGAAAAATTAAAAAGAAAAGAAAAGAAAAGGTAATTAAATAACCGTCGTTTGTCACAATTTGAAATTGCACTAATCTCATCTCTACTATCCAGCCGGATATTTTGATAAAAATAAAATTAAACTAATCTTGGCTATTAACTATAAGAATATTATTCTTTGTTCTTTTTTTTCATACAAGTAATAGGTATATTCAATGCGGTTCAAGAAGAAAAGGGGAATGGGAATGGGGTTCAAATTTACACTTATGGCTCGTTTGGTTCAAGATTTAAATCATTCTAAGAATGCTACATTCCATTCCGAAACAATTCTCGCGTTTGGTTCAAATTTTAAGTCCGGAATAAATGATTCCAGGAACCAACCTTTCCCCCAAAGTTCTCTCATTTAAATCATAAGGAATAAACCATTACCAATGAGCATCTTTTTTAATTTTTTCAAGTTAGGACTAAAATAACACTCTTCTTTATGAATAAATAATTCTTTTTCCATCAGTGTATGAAAATATTGTTTGAAACTTTTTTTTTAATTACGCTGCTACACAAAAATGAAAAAAAAATTATTTGAAACTTTTTTCTTTTCTTTTTTCCTGTTGTAATTTTTTTAATTAAAAATAATTGTAATTTTTGTAGGATAGTTATTAGCTAGGCATGTGTAATTTTTGTAATTTATTATAGTAATTGTCTCTTTTGAAAAATTAGTAGGTGATGTTTTCTCATCTTTTAAAAAGAATGGTATTTTTGTAATTGATACTTTATTCCACTCCTATTCTCGGTTGAACCAAACATCGGCATGGCATCCTTAATGCCAGGAAAATAACTTTCCAGAAATCAAGTATTCCCATTCCATGCCCATTCTATTCCCAAAACTCGAATCAAACGAGCCCTTAATGTGAATACTCACATTTTTACAACTTGAACTTATACCCAGAGATAAATATTATTTCTTTAGATTCTATTTTTGTGCATCCTTTAATATGTGAAGAATAATTTTAGAAAGTCGTGATTCTAACTAAAAAAAATTGACTCATATAATATAGCATTAATACACTGATTAATAAGTGAAGCAATAACAATGTGTCTCACCTACCGATGAATAAACTTATGACACGAAATCTAAGCAAGTTTTAGAATAAAAAATTAAAATTAAGTTCTTTTTCTAATATTACTCAACTGCAAACGTACTAGACTATTCATAATTGTATAATTACTGATTTATCTAATTATTAGGCCATCTGTAGGAGCTTGTTTATAAGGGTTGTCTTTATGGAGATATAACTAATTAAACTGGGCAATGGGGCTTGTTTATAAGGGTCTTTATGGAGATATAACTAAACTAGGTATTGTCCGTGCCGTCTGGCACGGTGAAATAGAATACAAATAAAGAGATCCCATGTTCGAATTATATATGCATGTCAACATTACTAAATTCACATAATAAACTATCATAGATAAGAATGGCATTATGTGGAGCTTACGGGTTTTTTTTTGCCAAATCTTGAATCGTAAATGAAAAAGTATATTAATTTGAGTATAAAATGGTTAGTTTGAGTGATAAAATGGTAAACAACGCTATGGGAGGTTAACAAAACTCACATACATGAAGAGAGTGGAGGATAAAAACCGAACAAAATAATATTATACAGGGATATCAAAAAAGTATAAAACTCACATGCATGTATGAAAACTTTTTTATTCCTATTCATATTGACTATAAAATGGATATTCAACACATATAAAGGAAAAAAATTCAAAAGCATATGCACTATTCTTAACTTAGGCTGCCACTAAAATAAATAATTATTGAATCCTCAACTAAATATACGTATCATAAAATAAAGCTGCGATATCTAACTAAATGAGTTAATAATTGCTAATAAAAAATGAGCACACATATATACATTATTCAAATGAGTTACATAAACCCATATATATACCTTCTTAAAAAAATCATAAAATATTACATTCTTCAAAAGAGTAAACAACAAAAAGAGTAAAAAATCTCAAGTATTTTAATGGGTGTTTAGCCATGAAAATCTTAAGAATGAGAGAATATATATATATATAAAGAGAGAAAGAGTGTTCTTGTATTTATAAAAAAATTGTGAGGGGAAAAAGTGAGAAAATTTTGAAATTTGAATCTCAAATTTTAAATTGTATATTTTTATTATTATATTAAGGTGAAAAAAGATAATAAAAAAGTATTATGTAATTGGATAATTTGATATCTTAAAAACACATATAAAAGGGTTTACATTTCTTTTTGGTTTGTAAACAAATTTTGACACATATATGAAAATTTTATAAAAAAATACATCTTATAATATAGATAGAAAATTGCCACTAGAAAAATTGAAATAATTTTAAGAGTAATGTGAAAATTTTATAATAAGAGTAAGAAAAGTGGATTATAATAGTTTTCTATAATTTTTGTCTTACTCATAAATTTATATCTACAATTTTAAATATATAAACTTTTACTGGTATTTTAAATATACAAACTCTTACATGGTATTTTGTTTTAAATTTAATGTATTTTGAATTTCATAAAAATAGATAGAGAAAAAAAATATGAGATTAAAATTGGTGAAATAAGAGAGATAAAAAGTTGTTAACTTTATTGATTTGATGGGTTGAAAATACGTCTAATGGTCCAAATTTTTTCTTCTTTTTTGCAAATTAATGTAGACCATTGATTAGATAATTTGTTGATGTGATGGTTCTTTTCCTTATAATATAGATAATTAAAAACAAAATTACTTTCCACCTTTTGTTTATACCATTATGGATATGACATGATGAAACAACCATATTGTGTTCAAATGACCTAGAGATGACATGCCACTAAAAAATGGGATCCACAAATCTTATCACTCTTTTTATATGTTTGCACGCATGTACACACACACACATATATATATATATATATATATCACTATTATATAAAGTACAATTTGTTTATTGTTGAAGCTAAATTAGGTTTTTGGTCTTCCAATTTTATCTTTACATGCTTTTAATTTACAATAAGGTTATTATTTTAGTGTAAGCAATGGGGTTTGAAGAGTTATAAGATACCTCAATGACTTGACCATTTATTACTTTTTTTAATTTGTTTTCTTTATATTACTTATATTTGCACCACACACGCGTCGCGTGTATGCAAAATCTAGTATATGTATGTATGAATATGTATATAGGATAAATAAGGAATCATTTGAGAGAATTTTTGGAAGGTCTCCATGGATATAAAAATGAAAGGCATAAAATACTCTACCTGAGCTCCAAGCATAGGCGAGAACTGAACTACAAGAGTATTTGTCCAAACTTGTTATATAATGTGTGGAAGGCCGGTCGAAGCTTGACATGTGGCGGCAAAAGGGAAGCATGGCTAACACGCCCAGTGGCTAACTACCAACTTCCCACTACCCAAACAATCCCCATCTTTCTCTCCACTCCCTTCAAACGTGGAGAGTGATGCTTATCACATTGTAACAAATAGATCATTGGATCTATAAAATGAACTAGCACTTAGCATTTGAGATCATTGAGAAATTCAATACCATTCTTTATCAACCTATATTTACAACCATTGTCGATAAGAATAATCATCAGTTTCACGTGATGGTTGATATAAACCAGACCTAACATCTATTGACCAGGAGAACCACCCTTATAAAAAATCTGTGTGTTCTTCCTACTTATTTATTTTAATTCTATCGCTTATTCATTATCTCGTGTGTGAGTAACATTTCTTACCTTAAGGTTTGTTAACCTTACAAAAAGTGATGCCCATTATATATACGTAGAATGTCTAAAATAACATCATATACCAGCCAAAGGAGATAGGTCAATCCTAGTTCTAAAAAATAAACGAATAGGAAACGTTTAAATGAAATTTTATATAATTTAAATCGATCAATTTATGAAGTTAAACCAAAGTTAAATATTTATGAAAATTTATGTCTCAAAAGTATTTAAATTACACATTTATATTAACCTTAAGAGACAGAAAATTATGAGTGATAAAGATTGGTTACAAAGGATGGAACAAGTACTTTTGTTTAAACTTATGCAGTGGGCTAATTGGTTTGTTTTGTTTCTGTGCGTGCTCATTGGAAAATGGTTTTATAGTGGACTAAGTGGGCCAGTCCGCAAAGATTCAGGCCCATTTAGTTCGGAAGTAAATTAATTATGGCTACCTATATTGACAAATTAATTTTTTTTCTTTTTTTAAAGTATAATAATACTTTAAGAAATTGTATTCTATAATTTTAAAATTATACATTAGTTTATTAATAAACATAATTATTTTGATAATAATATTACCCTTGATTATTACAGATTTCTCAAAGACAATTGTTATTGTCAAGAAAAAATTATTATTATCAGAATAATGTTATACTTGAAACATAATATACACATATATATATATAGCACTTACACCGGGTGTAAAACAAATAAGTTTTACACCCGCGGTCAATAACTTTTTCTCAACTTCATTAATTTATCAATCTATCCGTTAAATTATATCATTATTATATATCAAAGATGCATGACAAAAATTGAAGTAATAAAAGTTAAAAAATTATCTCATCATATTCATGTTATATATTAAATTATGAATCTTACAAAATTGAAGTGAAACAAAACATACTGATTAAATGGATACAAATATTTAATTGATTTAAAAATTTTCATATTTGATAAGCATAGCAAAAATAGCTAATCCAATGATGGAATTGATGGATTGTGAATTTGAGAAAAATTATGAGTGCGTGTAAAACAATTTAAGCTTACATTAATGATTTAACTTGAAACTTATTCACATACAATTCTGACAATAGATATTATATTCTTGCAATTGTAATTGCCTTCTCAAATATATTACGTACACTAACTCGTGTACGAATAATTCTTTTACCCGTAAGCTCTGGGTAAGAGGAAAGGATACTTCCCCATTCAATTATTTTTTTCATATTTACTCGTAAAAAAAAAGAGCTATGCATTTGCATGTATGTTTGATTGTTTTATAAGAACAAAAACATACAAGGTGGAAAAGAAAATTGAAGGACGGTTCGGTAATCATTAACCTTTTGGGAAAAAAACTGTTATCTTTTTCTTGGATTTGATTTTCATTTTTGTTTCTTTCTTTCTCCTACGTTCTAGATCAAGAGCAGGAGATTCACCATCAAGACGAGCTTTAGATGTGCGCACAAAAATAAATGAAAAATGATCAAGACTACATAGAAACTTCATTAATAGCGAGTTGCCATTCCCAACGATGACATTGGTGTTAGAAAAATACTTATTTTTCGCTATTTTTAGAGCAAATTTATTTAAAACCGAGTGATCGGTTTTGAAAGATGATTACAGATTCGTATTCTCCTCTGCGAGTATATCGAAATGGTATATTTATTTGCTCAAAATAAATATTGGGTGCATGAAAAATTGTCACCTAAAGTGAGTTACTTGGAAAGAAAAATGGAGAGTTTAAGAATAAGAATTTTTGTGTTCTTGCGCGGGGCCTAGCTTTGCACTTGAAGCTGAAAAAAATTATTTTCTCTCCATTTCTAATTATATAGATAGTAAAATGTTGTTTTTTACTATGGATTTGACACGTGACACTATCTTTTATTGCTACAATTATGGCTCCTCATTAATTGATATTAATTCAAAATTGTAATTGTCACGCTGTCTTTTACTGTGGATTTGACACGTGGCACTATCTTTTATTGATATAATTATGGCTCTTCATTAATTGATATTAATTCAAAATTGTAACGGTCATCTTATAATGGCTCTTCATTAATTGATATTAATTCAAAATTGTAATTGTCATCTAATTATATAAGGAAAATAACTCTCACCTATCCATTTAATTTTGAAAATTGAATTGGAATAAGCTTTTGTAATCTTTCATATTATCCATAATTTATATTTCTGACTACTAAATCATTTTGTAATATCTAATTTCTCAAATTCATAATTTTATATATCCACAATTCTAAATTCTAAATTTATTTTATTTTTTTAAGATCTAAACAATTAGAAATATCTAATATTTAAAATAATATTGCTTTCAAAAAAAAATTAAAATAATATTAATTATAGTTTACTTAAAATTACCCTATCTTTCTATATCTGTTATAACTTAATATTTAAAATAAAAAAACTCTTTGTATTCCTACTCTCTTGCTATTTTATCTCTCATATCATTCTTAAATTCAGAAATTTAAATCCCTATAAAATGGGGCTGTAATTTCGGTTTCCTCCATTTTTTCTCTTATTTTGGTGGCTTTATATTTGTCTACTTTCTCATTAATTGCTCATCTTTTTCCCTCCCAATAATTATTTTCATTTGTCTCCTATTTTATCCCCTACAAATCTAAAATTCACCCTATTTTCTCTTTCACCATCTCTCTCCTCTTGAATTCCAATTTTTAGAATCGATGCAATTAATTATTCCTCTTTCTTTCTCCTATTCATTTAATTTCGAAAATTAAATTGAAATAAGCTTTTGTAATCTTTCATATTATATAGCTACTAAATTATTTTGTAATATTTACTTTCTCATATTCAGAATTTTATATATCCATAATTCTAAATTTTAAATTTTTTTTAATATCTGGACAATTAGAAATATCTAATACTTAAAATAATATCAATTATAGTTTATTTAAAATTACCCTCTCTTTCTCTATCCCTTATAACTTAATATTTAAAACCAGAAAACTCCTCATTTCAACGTGACGTGTTAGTATCATAAATGATTTAAATGAAATTCTAGCAACTTTATTATCTCTCTTTAACTTTACTTTATCACCTCTTTGCTTTTCCCATTAATTTATTTGGAAAATTTTATATTTGCTTAAGTTTTGTATAAATTGATGTGGTACTATTCAAATAAATTAGTAGAGTCTTGCAGTTAATATGTTATATGTCTTACTTTTTTTTTATTTCGTTGGTGTCAGAAGTGTTTGTACAAAAATTGAATGAACTTGCATAGCTCAATTTATGTTAATTCTCCCCATCTCAAATTAAAATTCAACAATTTTGTTTTAAAACGGGTCTTCCTCTCATTATTTTCTCCCATTTTTTTATGATACACAGCAATGAGTGACCAATACAACTCTTCTCAGTTTCTTTGATATTCTATTATTTTATTCGTGACTTAACTCTATATTTTTGACAAATAAAAAATCTTTGATATATTATCATATAACAATAATCTTTTTTTCTCTATCTATTTTTGAAAGAAAAAGTTAACAAAATGTACAATTTGTTCAAAATTTCACAAAAATAGTATATTATATTAAGTTATCAATTATAAAATTAAATGTGTATAATTTATGAGCAGATTTATGAGAATTCATTATTTTGTAACGTATAATATTATTAGGCTTTATGTAGATTAATATGAGGATTTTTTATGTTAGTTCGTTATAATTATTTTTACTATATAAAAAGAGTATCTATATGAGAGAAATTATTATCTAATAATTATTTTTCAGTCTCTAAAATTTTAAAATTTTCTTTTATAAATTTTATGTATATTTTATGAATTTTGGATGACGTGATTGGACCAGTACACCATGGCCGTCTTCTAAATGTGCACATATAGGAGACAAAGAGCTAAGAATTTTTTTTCTTTTATCTTTTCTTGCAATTTTCAATACTTACATATTATGGGTCGAATTGGTCGTTTTTATTATCACTTTACTTTGTAGTCTCCTTGTTTACTCACCTTTCGGTTTTTTCTTTTATATTGTTAATTTGTTGTTACCCATTAATGCATTTAAGACCCAATAAATATAATTATAAGGTTAGTTATATCTTTCAAATAACTTAAATCATAAGATGAAACAAATGAATGATGTACACTCCTCTCTTTTTCATAGTTTTTTAATTTTTTACTCTCATATATTTTGGTACTCATTCTCTCATCTCGATCTTCTTCATGCCTAGCTATCTTTTTACATACGCATTGAAAATTTCATGCCCCCTATGATTTTTTACCTAAATTGTTTGTTTTCATTTTTTTTAAATGTTATTGTAGTTTTATCTATTATGCTTAATTTGTTGTTTTAAGCACTAGATTTACAATGCCTATGTTCTTTTAATTTATACTTTTCATTTGTGTTTGTAATTTTTTGTTATTATCATTGTAGATCTCTTATATCCCGTTCTGTTGTTCAAAACATCAAACTTTTGATTGAGGTACGCCAAAGTGAATTTAGTATAATAATTAGCAATAAAATTGTTACATGAAGTTTTAGATTTGTTTGCTTTTGACATAATTGATTTTTCGGCATACTTTTAAGTTTTATTACAAGTTCTCCATTTTCTCTATGTTGTTCAACACATCAAACACGCAAACAATTAACGCTTCTATCTAATTTGTACAATGCATTTTTTGAAAGTGATATTCATACATATAGTTGAACTTTAATTCCTTAAAATGATCTTAAAAGTACATTGTCAAAAATAAAATTATATATTAAAAATCGTACTTTTTTGTAATTCTAGATTAAAAGAGAAGTTATTAAATTTATTTACTTTAATTACTAAAATAAATATGTATTTTATAAGGGGTGGCTCTATATAGTCAATCCATATGCAACTTTTCTCAAAACAAGAAACAATTGTGAAAAGGCAGTCGGTAGAAAATTTACCTCTTGTCACTTGTTTTGCAAAACCTTATTTAATATAATGTTTATTTCTTTCTTTATCTCTCTCTTTCGATCACAGCATCTAACCTTAAAATAAAAGGATTAATATTATATATTACATAAAATATTTAGTTTGTTATACATATATTATAATATACTAAACATATCAGTCCGTATTATGTTTATTACAGTTTTATACTAATTATAGTACTATCTATTGTCTATATATCATTATATTATTAAAATTATCATTGATTTTTTAATAGTCTAAGACAATATAGTATTTCAATTTAATATTGTTCATCTTGTAATCACATTACAACAAATTTATATTTTAAAATATATGTACATCGTGCAGGTCTACACACTTGTTAAATTTTAAATTTGAATGATTGAAACTGTTTAATTAATTTAGAAATTTCTGAATTAATGGGCAGTTTTATTTGCATTAAACCAAAACCGTTTTGGTTTTA
This sequence comes from Lonicera japonica, assembly GCA_021464415.1. NCBI lineage: Eukaryota > Viridiplantae > Streptophyta > Magnoliopsida > Dipsacales > Caprifoliaceae > Lonicera > Lonicera japonica. The sequence continues at coordinate 15,627,234 of CM038463.1, forward strand.
AATATCAAGATTAATGCTCAAAGATCTTTTATGCAACTACAAATTAGCAACCATTCTCTCTTCTCGAATACATATAAAATTCACATTCTCTCTTCTCTTACACACTTCCTTTTCTTCTTTTTCCCAATTCCGATGATACTGTTCAGACTTATTTTCAGTTCGTCGCGAGTAACACTTTTGTGCTTAAGGTAGACACTTTAAAGTCTATTAATCCTGGGAAACAAACGCCGCAACCAACCTCCAAGCACTCCGGCGAGGTGGTGTAATTATTTTAAGCAATTTTTCTTAATTTTCAACATATAAAATGGTTAAACAAACAGTTTTCCTTACAATTGGTACATCCAGGTAAATGCTTCATTTTTTATTTATAATTGAACGAGAGAAAATGAAATGCAAATGTAGATGGAGTCAAGTAGTAAATTTAGGACTGTCAGTAGCTTCTTGGTTCATTATGCCATAACGCATTTTGTAAAACTTCGTGTAAACAATGCTAACCTTATCATAGTTCATAGATAGAGTCAAGTACCAAATTTAGGACTCTCACTAGATTATTGGGATTGTTTTACTTACTGTTGGATTATTGTGACATGCATATTTACATTAGCATTCGTATCCAAACATCCAAGAAATTCCTTTGTTAACATCAAAATCGAGACTTGAAGTATAACATAAATAATAATACATGTAGAACAAACTCTAAAAGGACCGGTGTAAGAGAAATAAATTTTATGGATTACATTTGTATATGCATTCCTTTCTGCTAGATTTGCTTATGTTTGGTTTCTTAGAAAGCTAAATTTATGTTATACAGTAGGGTTACTTCTCCCAATTTGTCCATTTTTGTTTCTCGAACATTTATCTAAATTTGGATTGGTTGTATTTTGTTCTTTCCAATTGCATAAGAAATTCTTGGTATAAAAGTGCTAATTAGCATTTGTCATATGCATGCCCTTGTGACAATACGGGAGCTTTTCTTGTATTTTTTTTCCTCATTTTCGACTCAAAACAAACACGGCCTAGTATATGGCCAGGTTTGTCTTTCTTCTTTGATTTAAATTTGTTAATAAAGTTAATTATGTGTTGATTGGTGACCCCTTTTTTGTGGTTGTGCTAGCTTGGTTAGTTACTAGTGTCTGTAAATGGACTTTTTTGTTTATCATACAAATAGTAGCTATTGTTGGGAGATTTTAACTTAAGCATTTTTTTTCTTATTATTGTAATTGTAATTGATTACTAATTGCAGGTCATTGGAACTTCAAGCTTTGAAAATTAGAGGCTTAAAAAGTTCTTTTGTTGATGGCTTTGGACCATGATGGTTTGGAAACTAGTGCTTAAAAAGTCCTTTTTGTTGATTGCTTTGAACCATGAAACTTTGTAATACATAGATCATGCAAAAGCTTTTTTCTTTGACTCCTTTTTGGGCATTTGGGTTAATACATTGAACTTTAGAAGAATATATTTTGTTCCCAAGTGTAAGATGTTTGCTACTTTTAGAATTTGACCTTCTTGTATGGATTTGTGCTTTTCTTGTAAGATATGGAATTTGGTTTGTTCTAAGTTTGTTTGGTCTCTACAGGAAATACTATGTTGGTACCTTTTTGGAACGGACTTAACATGTCGCAATATTATCATATACGATGGCCAAAGCTTTCTGAAATACTTTCAAATGGCGGTAAAATTTGGTGATGAATTTTGGCCCCAACTTTTTGGAACAGCTACATCTGTCCTAAATGATATACATTTGAAACGGCCAAATGGCTGTTGCGAATAGTATGTTGGTTTTCAACTTATGCAATGGATAAATAGTTCATCTCTCATAAGTGATTGCAACGGCTTTTGTCGTCCTAAAAACATATGCAACGCCACTTAAATAGAACAGATGTTTGTCATTGTAAAAGCCGTTGCAAATAACTTTTTGCAACGGCTAGTGGACCTTTTGCGACGGATTTCAGCTGTTGCATTAAATGGATTCTTGTAGTTATATATTATATATATAGGGAAATACTAGTATTTTATATGTAAAGAATTATGATAAGATGCGCACCCACATCATATACATAATAGTATATAGCTGCCTTCGGGATATGTAAATGTTTATCTTATTATTACTTTTATTATTATTTGATTATTTGTATTATTAAAGCAATTATCTCTTTGCCATGATATAGCTATAAGACTTATTTTAAAGGTTATATTATATCCTTCTAAAGTTATGCACTAGCAATAAGTATAATTTCTTATTGTTATTATCTAAAAAAGACATATAACCTTTTTAGTTTTTATTTTTACCAAAATGATAAGTCTTTTCTTTAAAGGATATTTTGAATTGAAAAAGGGAGAGGCATACAACCCTAGCTACCATAATGTTTCATGTGAAAAACACACAAAATGAAAAAAAAAATGTTTTCAAAAGAAGGTCTAACTCTCTTCTTTTAGAAATCCAACTACGAGTAGGAGAATTAAACTCACAACCTCTTAAGTAGGAGGTTTTTAGGTGTTCAAGTTTTGTCAGTAAAACTAAAGAATTTAATAATTTTGAATATAAATAATAAATTCTCAGCAATGGTTTTATAACATTACTACCCATTTTAAAGTACGCTACTAGCTTAAAAATACAAGCAAGGTTTCTCAATTAAATTCAGTAACGGGTTTATTTGAGTCTGTAACGGATTATTGCACATTACAGGCTAGACATAATCCATTACTAATGCAAAAATAAGACCGTTACTAATTTCTTGATTTGGTGTAATGAATGCCACTTGTGCTAAACCTTTTGTATGTACATGCAAAACACAAAGAACTTTAGTTTATCAATATATTTTTGCCATAATCTTTTTGTATGTATCTTAATACACTTGATCAATTACTAAATTTTAACGTCGTTGCTTTGGCGCAGAATAACCATTTTTAACTCTCACATTAACAACCACTTGATCAATTAGATTTGACCTAAATAAAGGGTGGTGCTATTTCCACCCGGAAAACTACTTGGTTATACTCCCACTAAAAAAAGAAGCATAAACTTCTATTTCCACCCCCACTCAATTAATCACATCCACCCAACTAATCACTCATTAACATTAATCACTCCTCCTCCTCCTCCTTCTTCTTCTTCTTCTTCTTCTTCTTCTTCTTCCACATTTGTATATCTTATTTTTTACCATGGCAAAACACACACTAATATTTAGATTTGGTCTTCTTCTTCTTCCACGTTTATATATCTTATCTTTTACCATGGCAAAACACACACTAATATTTAGATTCGGAATTCAAAGTTAAAAGTGATAACACAAAAGTTGTCATAAACAAATTTTAAGTTTATATAAATAAAAATTAACTACTTTACTCTATAAATAAAATTTACTCAAATAGTTAAGACTAATATTGAAAATGGGGATGGCAAAAATTCTTCCAAATATATGTTCTTCTTCTTCTTTCTTTTAAATCTATGCAATGAGAAGAAAATGAAACTTGGTACACGAAGAGGTTCCCTCAGCTACGGAGAACCAAATATGTAACATATATTCGGTTTCTGGAGATAGAGTGTAACATTTAGGTGATATATAAAATAATGTTTATCGGCAATGCCTTACTCGGCCCCTAAGCATCAAGTAATAGACTTATATTCGACCCTTAAGTACCGAGTAATATGCTTATACTCGACACTCAAGAATCGAATAACAGGCACCTTACTCGGTTCTCAAGGACCGAATGATCATACTTCTATAGGTGTGCACAAATGTTCACACTTGGTCTTCAGAAACCGAATATAGGCTACAAATTCGGTTCTCTGTAATCGAGGAAACATTCTTCGTGTACCCAAATTCGTTTTATTTGTTATTATGCATTTTAAGAAAATAAAATAAATATGAACCTTCAATTCTCTCTTCTCTACCATTATTTACAAGTTATGGTTTCTTTGTATTGCATTAAGAGTAGATGAATGCAAGAATTTAAAAACTATTATTGAAAAGAAGAATAAGAATAAGAATAATAATTAACGATTGATTATAATTAGTTTGTGTTGCATCAAGGTAAATGAATGTAAGAATTTAGATTTCATTGTTTAGAAGATGAAGAAGAAGAAGAAGAAGGATGAGGATGAGGATTAATGATTAATTAATTAGTTTGTATTGCATCAAAGGTAAAAAATTTAAAAATTTAGATTCTATTGTTGAGAAAAATAAGGGAATGAAGAAGGAGGAAGATGAGGAGGAGGAGGATGAGGATTAACGATTAATTATAATTAATCATTAATCTATGTGTATTAAAGTGGGAGTGCTAAAGGGGGTAGTGGGAGTTGATGTGACTCGGCCCATTCTATTCAACCATGGTGGTTCGTGGCATTCCAAATAATGATCAACACATGATGAATCACAAGGATAGAGCATAAAAATTCAAAAGGAATTCCATAGAATTTCGCATGCTTGATGGAAGAAGCTTAAATGATAATCATGCATTCCATGGAGTTCCTAAAAATTGGGGGTGAAAGTTCAAGAGGAAAATGTATTTAATGACAGCCAAGGATGTTGGGAGGGCATTTGGAGATGTGAAAATACAAGTCCAAGACTCTTATATTATTTCTTTAATTATTTAGGAGTTTATTTTAGTTGTCTTATTTTATTATTCAATTAGGAATTAGATTAGTAGTTTCCTTTTTGAATAAATTTCCTTATTATTTTATTAGTAATTTTCCTATTGTATTAGGAATATTCTAGGAGCTACTATTTTCCTTTTTCTAAGTAGGAGTTAGTTTCTTTTTTGAATTAGGTTTCTAAGGCTTTGTTTACTTCTATTTAAAGGAGACACATTATTGTTTTATTATTAAGAAGATATCATTAATTAAATTAAGTGTTTTACACTTTAGTTCTTGTTAGAATTTGTTGAATTGTTTGAATTAATCATTCAAGTTATTCTTGACTTATCAATTAATTCTCCACCAATTGATTGTGGCGTCTTCGACTTATACCGATGTTCAATTCTTGCATTCAAGGGTTGGGTTTAGGTTCTGCGTTCTATCTCTTCAACAAAATTACAAGGTTCTTGCGCTTTCGTAGCTCAAAGGTTGGGGATCCATAAACCTGGATAGAAAAAAGATCTGAGATCGCGTCATTAATGATGTGTAAAAGGCTAGCACATAATCAAGCACATGGATTGAAGCGTACATAAGCCTAATTCTAGTTTTCATGGGTCCAATTACAAGAGCTCGTGTAAGAAAATTCAAAGAATATCATACTTTAATTACTTTAAAATTATAAGGCTTGTTTATTATTTTATTATTCAATTAGGATTGTTTTAAGAGTATTTCCTTAGTCAAATAAGATATTCAATTAGGAATGTTTAGTCAATTATGATTGTTTTACTTTCCTTATTGTGTTTGGATTAATATTTCTTTTCTACACCCTATTTAAAGGGGATGATTGTATTATTTTAATTAGAGAGAGTTATGGATTAATAAAATTGTGAGAGATTTTCTCTTTTGTTCTGTAAGAACATGTTGAATAAATTCGGTTTATCTGTAATATTCATTCGACTTATCAATTGATTTATCATCATAAATTGTGGTGTCATTCGCGTATACCAAGGTTCGCATCTCTCTATAGGTGTTGGTGAAAGAGATATGTCCTAGAACTATTCATAGATTATGATTTGTACTTGGATATCTTATATTTATTGTCATTAATAAAGTTTATTTCATTTTACTTTATATTCTCTTGTAAATAATATATATTAATACTAGTTCATCAAGTACGTGACTTGATTGTGGGATGCTAGTAATGTTATAATAATATTATTTAGATGTCCCTAATCATGTGTCAGTAACCTAGGATCACATTGATATAATGATTAGAGTATGGGTCATCTGATGACTATGTTCCACAAGTCATGGATATGGAGATATCAAGCTGAACACACTGATACTTGTTGGGGAACAAAGTATTGGACCGACCCGCTTTGGAGACACTGCGATGAGTGTTACATAATGTCATCAGTGATGTTCCCCATTTGTGATATCGTATTATCCTCAGACCTGAGATCGTCATGGTTACCAACATAGGGAATAGCATGTCAGGCATTATCAAACGTTGCTCTTGACCGAGTAATTATAAAGATGATGATCAAACATACTATGAACTATGTAGAGGTATGTGGTTGATCAAGATGGGATTTTTCATTCTCATATAATGAAAGAGATATCTTTGGACCCCTTGATAAGTATAATTAATATTTGCATGGCCATGCACAAATGAGGTGTCATTTGTATTAGATTAATTATACTTAGAGATCAAGAAATAAAGATTGAACTATACAAGAATGACACTTGCCTAGTCTTGTGTTCAATCTAGATATCGATTGACAAAATGAGTCAATATGTGGAATATCAATTTAAGGTTGTGTCGTTTTGACCTTTATACCCTTTGGGTAGTAGTAATGTTTTACTAGAGACCGCTTACTATTCGTATAATAAAATGGACTTTTAATTATACTGCCAAAGAATATAAACCTACAGGGTCGCACAACATAACGAGTTAGATCAAAAACGAATTAAAAACGGACCAAGTTGGACTTGGGCCTAATTCGTTTGTTGCTTAGGGTTCTCACTAGGGTTCCCTTTTAAAAAGAAACCTTTGTTCTTCTTGGCCGTCTAAGAGAGTTCTAGAGGCAAGAAATACGAAATAGTTGAGAGAACCCTAAACGGCGCTACTACACCAAGCAAGGATCTGATCTCGTTCGTGTGTGCACACCGTAGAGGCGTCGTAATTTCTACGCTAGGGACGACAACAACAGAAGGATATAATCCACCGTATTCGTTACCTTAATTCGAAATCTCATACAAGGTATGTCTTCTGTCGATTTTATTGAATAGTATAGATCCTAGGGTTTAATGATTAGCGCAGAAATTTTGTGTATGCGATGCATGTTTGCTGCCCTAATTCCCTACAGTTGGGTCGCGGTGTTTATCAATTCATCAACCCTTATATATCAAGGTTCTTGTTCTTTATAAGCAATAGGTCGCAGTACGATTCAAATTTAATTGTAGAAACAATCTTTCGACCGTCTTTGCTACGGGTTTCGTCACATTGTTGGCATGGTTCGTATCAGTTGGTATCAGATGATCGTTTTTATAATTAGAGAAAACTGATACGAACCACGCCAACAATGTGACGAAACCCGTAGCAAAGACGATCGAAAGATCGTTTCTACAATTATATTTGAATCGTACCGCGACCTTTTACTTATAAAGAACAAGAACCTTGGTATATAATGGTTGATGGATTGATGGACACCGCGACCCAACACTTATAGAGAGATGCGAACCTTAGTATACGCGAATGACGACACAATTGATGATGATGAATTAAATGATAAGTCGAATGAACATTACAGAGAAACCGGATTTGTTCAACATGTTCTTAAAGAACAAAAGAGAAAACCTCTCACAATTTTATTAATCCATAACTCTCTCTAATTAAAATAATACAATTATCCCCTTTAAATAGGGTGTAGAAAAGAAATACTAATACAAACACAATAAGGAAAGTAAAACAGTCATAATTGACTAAACATTCCTAATTGAATACCCTATTTGACTAAGGAAATAATCTTAAAACAATCATAATTGAATAAGAAAAATATTCATAATCCTAATTGAATAATAAAATAATAAACAAGTCATATAATTTAAAAGTAATTAAAATACAATCTTCTTTGATTTTTCTTGCATGAGCTCTTATAATCGGACCCATGGAAACTTGAATTGGGCCTATGTACGCTTCAATTCACGTGCTAAATTATGTGCTAGCCTTGTCCACATCAGGAGTGTAAATAAATAAAAGGGAGTTGGTGTGAGTGGTAATAAGAATGTGAGTAATCCCAAGCACTTCTTAAGGTGGAAATAGCACCACCCTAAATATAGATGCTATCATAAGTGTGATATATTTTTTCTGCATTAAATGCATGAAAATGTTCTGCATGTGTATTAAATTACTAAAATGCTTTTCATTTTTTTAAAAATAAAATGCAACTTAAACGATAATTTAAATCTTAACTTTAGGTATGAAGAAAATATATCGTCGCCATTTGACCAAACAATTATCACATGCCTTTATAATGTTCTACAACTTTAATTACATAATATTAGAAATTATCAATGTATAATATTGCACAAACGTCGCATTTACTATGGGTTCTTAATAAAGAATTCAAGATCAAAATATGTGCTTCATTTGGCAATGATTGTTGTGATTTGGCTAATCAGATTAAACTAACTTGACCCCAAGAAATTCTAGCCTAGTCACTTTTAAGTCTAACAGACTTGCGATGATACAATATTAATAAATAATCTTCTGTCACCTTTTCTATAGTGGCAGAGTCGGATTTAACGATAATGTGGACAAAAATTTCATTTTTTTAATATTTGACTCTCCTTTGATACTCTGATATTTTTAAAAAAAATGACACTTTAGTCATAGGTGCCCAAAAAGTGTTACAAAGTACAAATTCTGAAGTCCTAAATTATCAAAATAGATAGCATTTACTCCTACCTATGAGTATAAAGTTGTGATAGCAAAGAGCAATTTTTTATATAAAATAAGGTGGCCAAAAATATATTTTTCTATTTAGATTTTTAATCTTATTAAAAATTAGTATTAAAAACAAACACATTTCAAATTTTAAGGTGGACAAATGCCCACCTCGCCGTCTACCTGTCCCCGCCACTGCTTTTCTACGACACTCTCATAATTTATATGTGATATAATAAAATAAATTCTTCCTAGATGAAATAAGTATGTACTATTATATAAGGCTCGAAGGTATTTCCAAATTATTGAAGCCATGACAATTTTGTTAGTCCCTTTCCTTACCCTGTAACAAAAATATTATTTTTGTAAAATAAAAGCCCATATTACTTTTCTAACACTGTCTGTTTATTTTGTATATAACTAAATAACACACAAATCACATGTACACAAAAACTACATAACATTAGAAATTATTAGTGTATAATATTACGCAAAAGTCACGTTTACTATGGGTTCTTAATGAACAGTTAGAGATGTAACTGTGTGCTTCACTGCAATTGGCAATGATCATTGTTATTTGGATTAATTCGTATCAAACTAACTTGACCTTTCAATATTCTGGCATCGTTATTTTATAAACTTGACGTACTTGTGGCGACCAAATATTATTAAATAATCTTCTATTACATATTCTACATCACTCTCATAATTTGTATGTGAATTATAAACAAGAATTCCACCAAGATGAAATATAAAGTATATAACACATAAATGAAAAGTTACATTATGGCAATGGAGGTGGCTTCAAAACAATTCCACGTAAATAAAAAGTCCTATTTAATTTACCCAAAAAAAAAAATTAATAATAATTACAAAAGGGTAAATCTGCCACTCTAAAGAACAATAAGCACACTCACATGCCAACATTCTATAAAGGCTATATACATGCATCCACCCCCTCCCAAAACTTTTCTCCCTCTAAAAATACTCTCTACTTCTCCCCTACTACTCCCCCCCCCCCCCCCCCGCACCCCCCACTACTTCTACAACAATGTCCGGTGTTTGGATTTTCGACAACAAAGGTGTGGCTCGGCTGATCACGAACCCGACCCGTGAATCATTCGAACAAAAGGACCCACCCGTCCCAGGTACCGCCAGTGCGCCCGGGGCACGACCCCGAGTCCTGGTGTACCTACCCGAGAACCAAGTCATCCGGTCCTACGCGGAGCTGGAGCTCCGACTGGCTGAACTCGGGTGGACTCGCTACCGGAACCAGACCGGGTCGGAGCTGGTCCAGTTCCACAAGTCGGAAGATTCGGTCCATCTTATTTCTCTGCCCAATAGCTTCGCCAACTTCAAGCCTCGCCATATGTACGATATTGTAGTCAAGAACCGGTCGTTCTTCGAAGTGCGTGACCCTCCCGGCGCATGATAGTCTACAACATCAGTAGAAAATTAAATAGCCACCTTGCTATATAAAGTTATATATATATATACATGTATATCTATCCTCGTCTTCCATTTTTCAGATTATTGTTGCACCATGATTGTGCGCTCTCCGCTAGCGACATATTAAGCGTAAATTTATGTTGTATTTCATAATTTTTAGCAAATCAAGCCTCTTAACCCAGTGGTATAAGACTGCCACTCTTCGTAGTTAAGTCGACCCAAAGCGGCAGTCACACTCTTATTTAAGATTAATGCTGAGTTTACAACCGGCAAGAGTTCCAATTTTTATTGCTTGCGAGATTAGCACGTTTCATTTAAAATGCTACTGTAAATTAAGTTTTAAATTTGAAATATTGTTCTAGTGGAAGCTAAAATTATTTTGACCTAGCTAGTTGGTTGTGTTAATCATTGACGTTTTATGTAGGAGAGTAGGAGTAGTGTATAGTATAGTATAATTATTTTCACAAATTTTTAAAATTTTTTATACAAACAGTTGTAGTAATAGAAAAAGATAGTAAAGTACCAAGTGAACACAATTAATATAGAGATAAAACTATCAGTTCCACATGTGTTCTCTATGTCATTCTCAATAAAGACACCCAGGACCATAGTTTTCCCATTGTGTATTTACTTAGTACTTACTAATACGCTAACACGGTTATATATTAGATCATCTTCAACAATTTATTTATTTTTTGTGTAATCTTTAAATATTGAGAAAATTTTAAGCAAAAAGTTATACGCGCGATTACAAACTTTATTTTTCCCATATATTGGGAAAATTTTGCCGAAAGCAGTCCTTGGTCATAATTATATTTAAATACGGAAATAAGTTTAGGGGCATAAAAGTTATTTTATAGTAAAATCATAAAAGAGTAAACCTTGAAAGAACAATTGGGAAAGATGTCCATTTTTCAAATTTGAGTAGAACTATGAAGGCTATCCAAACATAACGAAAAGATATGGAAGGGGTGATATATGTTTTTCCAAGAGATTTCTTTTTAAATCAACTGAACACCATAAACTAATCCAGCTAAATTTATCATTTTCAATACAATGGACTAAAAAATTACTTTTTTGTATTAAAAAGAAGTTAAGGTTAGGTGAGAGGAGGGGAGGGGAGGATATATACTCCAATTCAAGGTCAATACATGTCATAAAACTCAACGAGCACTTACAGTTACTTTTACAAATCGCTTATCAAGAGAAACTAGTTGAAGGAGAATTTGAATTTAAATCTTACAAACAAACTATTCGAATCTTTACCAACTCAATTAATTCTAGTTGGCATGGGTAAAAGTATATTACATTATACCACCAGACATTCTTACAGTCGTTTTAAAGTATCCGAGGCATCATTATACTTTGGGGTCAAACTTTAACGTACGAAATATGGTTGGGGTTACTAAACTGGGTGTGTTGGTCAGTTAACTTTCCTAAGATTCTTCTAGTTTTCTCATTTAGTGTAGTTTTGATTCCTCCATGTATTTGTTGGTCACCTTTTTTGATTTTGTGCATTGCATGTGTTATTGATCGACAAACCAGTGCACTACAGCCACTTGATTCTGTTGGTAAAAATTACTCATTTGCCCTTCATACCCGAACACTTAACCCAAATTTTTCCTCAATTTAGAGATTGTGAAGGGGAGATTAATTTAGGTGCTTTGGAATATTAAGTATGTATTGGTTAAAGGGATAGAGCAATGTAGAACTTGTCCCAAAAATTGCATACATATTTTCACTTAAAAATCATATTAGAATGTTAGAGTACCTTTATTAAACACTTTTATTTATAATACTGTACCCGTTAAAGTAATAATTTTTAAGATTTATGATGCAAAAGCGGATGCATGGAGGTGACAAATAAGTACAAAAAAGAGATTTGAATTTATTCTTTTAACTTGAAATAATTATCGGTGAATTTGTTATACGACATTGTAGTTACAAGACTGTGTCCAATGTCTTTTTGAGTCCATTCCGGTGGGTGTTTTTGTAAATATCAAAAGAGACTGAACGGAACATAGAATCTACGATCCGTAAATTACTTGCTTTTTCTTTAACAGAGTCAGCTCGAGGAGGTACAAAAGGAGTCTAAAAGCTGTTAAAAATTAAATGCCGAGGGCCGGTATCTTCGTTTGAACAGTAAGCCTATTTGTACTACTTCTTGTGTTGTCAAATTCTGTTCATTTATCATAATTTTTTATTTTCTTTTAATACAGCTGTGCAAATGAAACATTTGGTTGGGAACCATCTCTTCAAACTATATCACGTTTAATACCTTTCTTACGTGTGATTTTATATTCGCACGTAGAGAAAGAACTACAACATGGAGATCAAGTAACCGCGACAAACAAAGCTTAACATGCATCTTCATGTGATCTCATATGTACACATGTAGAAGGAACCATGAACTAAGTTTAAATTGCATCTTATACTTAACACGCTTTCTCATGTGTAATTTCATACTCGCACGTGGAGAAAGAACTATAACATATAGGAACATGTTAAGAACTATTTTTCTCAAAAATTTAAATTGTTATTTGGAAAAATCATAATAAATATCATGCTTAAAACAATCCTCTCGCTTCCTGGTGCTTATGCCAATTAGTGTTATTATTATGCTACAAAAGTAGGTGTAAATCAACTTATTACTAATGTCCAAGAAAAAAAAATATAACTCTTAATTTAACACAGTAAAAAGTATTATTTTAGGCGAAAAATGTCAAAAAAGTTTATTTTTAATTATGGATAATACTTTTTTATATAAACAATGCTTAAAATAGGTTATGGGCCGAGGCCAGGTGGGGGGCTCGAAGCGAACTGTGGTAGTTGAAACACACTTAAATCAAGCCTCTTGGCCCAGTGGTATAAGGTTACAACTGGGACAATCTTGGAGTCGACTGAGTTTGCTCTCTAAGTCGATTTTCAGGACTGTCAAAATAATGTTTGGCCAGCAGCAGTTACAAATTGCGAACGAAGATTAGTCGAGGTGCGCAAAAATTAACTTTAATACCCATAGATAAGGGAAAAAAAACACTTATATATGCTATCATGTCCCGGTTTATAATTAATTACGTTAAATTTAGTATAATTTAAATAGAATCAAAATAAAAGTATAAATTTTTAATTTAGGATATAAACAATATTATAATTGAGGAAACAATAATAAATACTAACGAACCGGAATCAGATGGTGACCACAAAGATTTGTCTCTTAACAATTGTAATTATGTCATTTTCGTGCCATAAATCCATGGCAGTGAAAGCACAGAGGAACAGTAGAGAATTGAAGGGAAGATAGAGAGAGAGTACACCGTGAATTAATTGGAAAGACTTCTTTCTTTTTGGTTACTCAAAGAAAATGGCTACTCGTGATTAGACACGTCAACAGCGACTTACACAGGCAGAGACTCTGTTTCACGGCCCCACCTATATATAATGTCCGTGTATTACGAAATTACTCTTCTCAGGCTGAAGATTACAATAAAAATAATGTTCAAAGTAAAGACTTGAATCATGACATGAAAAATACATTTAATTATCAGTTGACCGAATATCATCTAATATTCTTAATGTAAAGAATTATTAGGTATTATATTGTATATATGTACAGTTTTCCCCGAGTGTATGATATAGCAAAGGTGGACTGCTCTGAATGTTTAGTTATGCTGTTTGGATGGTTGCATATTTAGTTGGAGTGGGAATAACCAAGTTAGACCATCTTCACTGGGAAAGGTAATAGTGCATATTACCACTTTTTGTTGCCCCACTCGGAAGTGTATAAAGCTAAAAGTGTGGTTAAAAGTGTATAGCAAAGGTAAATTTAGAAGCCGACAATTTTTTACCTTACACGATTAATGATTTGTCGGGACAGCAAAAAAGGACTGATGTGTCGTGAGAAGGATTTTATCCCCTCCCACGACACATCACTACAACAATAATAGTCATTTTCAAGGGTGCAATTTGGTCGGAAAGCCACTTTTCCCCTCGGAAAAAGTTATTTCCGACGGCTAGGTGCCCTCGGTGGTCCTCAGAAAAAATGTCATCGGAAATAGTCTTTTTTCGACCAACCCTCGAAAAAAGATATGGCATTTAAATTCAAACAAAATTATTAGTGTGTAAGAGTTTATTGTCTGTCTATTATTGTTATGAGTGGTTTATCTTTGATTTTACATCTTGATGTGTATATAAAACTAATCTAATTGTATACAACCTAGCCATCTGGCACGGTAAAATAAATAAAATATGGTAATAGATCTTGTTTAATTGATATTTACTATTATATAATGTGTAAGACGATATTTTCTTTGGCTAGTTTAAGAGATCTCTTGTGAGACCCACTTCTATAATATAAAATATGTATATAAATATATATATATATATATATATTATGAGATTGATCAGATTTTATCTTATGACTAATATATGATAAAATTGTTTTTGCTTTCACATATAATGCATCAAATCTAATAAACTGATAATATAATTGTTAAGTAACTTGTGGAACAATGGTAAAATATATTTTGAAAAGTTAGAGGTCCTATGCTAAATTCTCCTCTTTGACTTAATATTTTTATTAAAATAATACAATTTAGAGAAATATTTCTAAGGGTCAATAGCCGTCGGAAATAATTTGTTCATTACCGAGGGGACTTTGTTGCCCTCGCAATTAAGAAATCATTTCCGACAAAGTCAAATGTCTCTAGGAAATAGGTCTACTATTACCGACGATACAAAAAGTTGTCGAAAATAATATTAGCGCCAAAAATTCCCGCCATTTTTTTTTGTTTTTCTGACAAAATTGGAACTCTTTTCCTACAGCATATTGTCCGTCGGAAATAAAATATATTTTGATAGAGCATTTCCAACGACTATTTTTTGTGGTCGAAAAAGGAGTTCTTTTGCGAGGGCAATTATATGCTGTCGGAAATCTTGGTCAAAAATAAGGACTTTTGTTGTAGTGCATGATGTGTCGTGAGAAGGATTGACCTTTTGCATAGATATAAGGGGCAATTAGTATTACACCCCTCTATTCTAACTTAATTAGTAGTAAGGACAAGGAAGATCTAGATATTAGTATCTAGTCCTCCTTACCTTAATTATCCATCTTGCATTAACTAAGGAAATTTGCAACAGACAAAAATACCCCCTATAACTTAATTAAGGAAACTACAATTGATTGATCTTTTTACTTTTGTTTGATTTCCTGGATAACTTACCAATTTTATAGTTGTAATTCATATAATTATTAAAACCATATATAATTATATAACTACATATATAGACACATAAAATAGATACTTTCGTCAAAACAGGTATGGTTTTTAGGAAATATAACATTTTTTTAAAATATGTTTCAAAATATACTTAATATAAATTAATTCACTTTTTATATAAATACTTAGATTATATAAAGTACCAAACTGATACATACAATTGTCGTAAAAAAAACATGTAATATACGAAAAGAACCTAACAGATATTTTACGTGTAATTAATGAAACAGCTAAAACTAACATATATTAAAAATATGAAACAGGTAAATAGTGCAATTCGAATAATTGTGCAAACTACATATATATTACATGTATATATGTTACAAATATATAAAATATTTTACATGTAAATATATACAATATTTAAGTTAAAATTTTCCTGATTATATTTGTCTAGCTGAAATAAAATGTAACACTCTAAATAAATGTGCACATACAGATGATATGGTAATCAAATACGAAATAATTAATCACAAATCAAACCGATAAGTAATATATATATAGGTATTTATTTTTCTTCTTGGGTATTGGAATATACCTGTTTAAATAGCCGAAACAGTTATGGGAATTCAAACACGTGATTCGTGATTTCCACCGGGAATTGCAACCGACGAAACCATTTGTATTCCGCAACCGTCATTTATTGAAAGGTCTCTACTCCGATAGGTGCTCAAACATCCGTTACTATATAAGTCGTGCAAAAGTTTTAAAATGTTCTAACTCTTCCTTAGCGATTTTAGAGCCCAACAAAAGGCAACGATTTTATGATCAAACTCCGTCTTCACCCCATACCAGTATTCGAAAGATTTAAATGATGGTGAAGGTGAATACGAAGGAGACGAAGAAGAAAACAACGACATCGATGATGTTGAGGAGGACGAAGACGAGGATGAAGACAATGGATGTTATGACCTCGGCAACAATAATGATGATGACGCCGACGACGGAATTCAATCTGAGCATGAGCCATGGGCGAATGATTTAGAAGATAGTGAATGGTGATGGTTGATTATTGTTTGTTTCCTTTGTTGTTTATTTCCCTTTTTTTTGTTTAATGTGAAAGATTGATTTTTTTGTTAAACATGGAAACTTTGTTTGAATATTAACTGATTTATTAAAATTATTATTAATTGTCTATAATTGTTAAATTCTTTCCATTTTTAATGTTGATGTGATTGAGAATTAATGTCTGCGTGATTTAATATATATGTTGTTATGCCTTATTACTTGGCTACTTGTTTTGTATATCTTATTTTATTTTGGATGCGTGGTAATATATTGGATCCACTGCATTTATTTTGTGTGAAACATTAAAATTATCTTGATCAATTTTATCGTGTCTATATTTTTTAGTATAATTGGTAGGTTTATTTTATTTCCTTTTTTTATGATAATATGTATTTAATTGAGAATCTACATATATTTGGAATTTTTTTTTGAGAAATGTTTATGTAACCGTTATGATTACTTTTGGGATGTTTGGGCTGTTAAATTTGTGAGTGTGTCCATTATCTATATAAATTTTGTTAGGTATATACAATCAAACCGTCATACAATGGGGTTTCACAATGAATTGTTTCATATAATTGAACAGATAAATAAATTGATTTTTCAAAATTATTAAATGCAGTTGTGTGTTTTAATAACAATTGTATTTATATAATATAATATAATATATAAAAACGTGGTACTTAAGTACATAGATTTATTATTTTTTATGTATAATAATTTTTTAATAATATTATTAATTGATTTGGAATGAAAACACAAATCCCAGCCATTCAAAGTGGGTAGATGTTTTAAGGAAAATTTAAGTTGTATATGTTAGAAATAGCATTTTTATATTAGAATGCTTATAGTAAAGATAATTATATATTTAGCAACATGCTGTAAGAAAATTAATAATTAATATGTATGATCTTTATTATGATAACCTTATTTATTACTGTAGCATTACTCTAAAAATATATATCTAAATGATTGCAACATATATTTTTATGTAATCGAATATATATATATATAATTGAATATATATCTAAATGTAACAGTCATACATATTTATATATATCAGATAGCTTTATAAAAATAGTTATATAATCAAATAAATTGTTAAAACATATATATATATATGTGTGTGTGTGTGTGTGTGTGTGTTTGTATAATTGAATAAATAATTATATATGTGTAGCTATATATAATTTACTAAATAAACATGTATAATTGCAAATTCATGTAAATTAGATCAATGCATAGTAACTATATAACAAATTTACGTACGAACATATTAAATATCTAGCACATATATTGAAAAGATAATTAACTAATTGAATAAATAATTATATCAAATATATTTGTATAATTGAATAAATAATTATGTATATATGAAAATGCTCTAAGTAAACATATGCGAAAATAATAAATATATAACATATATATATTATAGTAAATAATATCATATTTATGTATATCAGATAGCTTTATAAAAACAGTTATATAATCAAATAAATTGTTAAAAACATATATATATATATATATATATATCTGTGTGTGTGTGCGTGTGTGTGTGTGTATGTTTGTATAATTGAATAAATAATTATATATGTGTAGCTATATATAATTTACTAAATAAACATGTATAATTGCAAATTCATGTAAATTAGATCAATGCATAATAACTATATAACAGATTTACGTAAGAACATATTGAATATCTAGCACATATATTGAAAATATAATTAAGTAACTGAATAAATAATTTTATCAAATATATTTATATAATTTAATAAATAATTATGTATATATGGAAATATTCTAAGTAAACATATGCAAAAATAATAAATATATAACATATATATATATATATTATAGTAAATAATATCTATATAGTATGATATATAAGAATTAGGAGATATTGTATTCGAATAGACATGTAACACTAGTATTAAGTCATGAGTAATATGAGTAGTTTTCAAACATCAAAAATACCTACAAATATATGTATTGATGTATGATATAAATTAGGCAATTGTATATATTGGTTTTTATACTGAGATATTAAATTTGTTGAATCGGTTCCAACTATAAATGACTGTAATATAATTTTCGTCCTTAATTCATTCAATAAGTATAACTAATTACTTTTACATAAAGTGTAAATGAATTAAGACATATTAGAGAAAAACCAGTATTGTACATGTATTTGAGCAATATGAAAATATCGTCCCTTTTGTAGTCGAAAAGAAATTTTATTCATATATGTATACATGTATTAGCTCAGCCTGTGCTTTGCACATGTGAATATTGGTAGTAAATTAAAATGGTTGCTTATGCTATCTAGGCTTAACTATTCAACCTACAAAGATTTCGATATAAAGCATTGCACGGGTGAACATAATGATAAAATAACATTTGTGTAAATGAAACCTTTTGTATTAATACAAAGGCTAATAAATCGTTAAAATTCGTGTATATCGATACGCATCAGTATACGTTTGACATAAATGAAAATACAAAGGTGTACGATGAATAATTTAGATTGGGTGTATTTGGGATAAACTTGTAATTTTCTTTAGTGTGAGAGTTTATGATGTAAACTTGTAATTTTCTTGAGTGAGATTGGGTGTATTTGGGATAACGGTAAAAAATTACATTTTTTTTGTAATCCTTACATTGTACAGATGTTATCTTAATAGTAAAATTGGCTGGACATGGACTAGTGTTGATTCGCCGAAACTACGAAATTCTTGGTATTTTATATTATTTTAATCTTATAATGCATTTTAGCGTCCTTCCGTCAAATCTATATATTTGGTGGTCCATGATATGTGCAGGGGATTTTTGTGTTCCGTTATTGTAGTAGTAAAATCCCAACAGCTGATATCAGAGCATTCGAGGTTACACAAGGTGTTTGATAAAGAGTCTTGCCTAGATTTTTTATTCATAACATGGGATTTGTTCGACTTTTATCACTTGTGAAAATTATGGCTGGTAATATTGCTTCACAGTTAAGGTGAGATATTTGATTGAACGGTCGAGTTTACTCTTGAAATGAGAGTAATGGACAGCTAATGCAAAATATGGACGAAAGGTTCGATAACCATTTGTAAGGTCTATGGACAACGGTTCGATCTTCACCGAAGAATAAGATTAATTATTGTCAAGATCCAATTGTAGCAAGTCTAAATCTAAGGACTTAGAGCGGTTCTAAAAGTGTTGGAAATGAGTCGTTCTTTGCTCTGTATTTGAACAAAGATGGAGGTGGCGACTCGAGGAATTGTACCATACAATGCTAGAATTCTGCTTGTTACTTTTTAGAGATAATCTCACAATTTCAAAAGGGTTAAACTCCATATGCTGCCATACTCTACAGCGAAGGTTCATGTTATGACATTGTGCAGTGTAGTCCATGTTGTATGACATGTTTGTGTCTAGTTTATTTCATCTGTATTTTGATCTTGTTGATGTGCGAAAATATGCACAAAGAGAAAAGGCTTTTTACGTATCTTGTGTGCCTCCATGGGAGTGATGTGTCTAACCACTTAGACTTTCTTGAAATAAGAGAATAAAATATGGAGAGAAAATTTCATGAACTCTTGTCTGAGGTTAATTTTTCTTGAGTGAAAGAGTTTATGACGTAAACATGTAATTTCTATGTGTGAGATTTGGTGCATTTGGTCTGAGTGTAAAAAAAATGCATTTTTCTTGTAATTCTTGCATTGTACCAATGCTATCTTAATAGTGAAATTGGCTTTGCATGGACTAGTGGTAATTTCCCGATACCACATAATTCTTGGTGTTCTCTATTATATTAATCTTGCAACGCATTTCAGCATCATTCTGTCAAATCCATATATTTGGTGGGCTGTGATATGTGCTGGGAGAATTTTGCGTTCTGTTGTGTAGTTGTAAAATTTCAACATATAGAACCATCACACAATATAAAAATTAAAACATATTTTATCCTTATCGTGTGTATCTACTTTATAATATATGTATAACATTATCAATTCCCGTTTTACTACTTTGGTCTTTAAAATATGCTAAAGTTCCATATTTTTTTACTTTTTTAAGTAGATGATATTTAAATTTACGTTTAACTTTTAATACTGGCATTACAAGAGTTGAAAAAAATGGTCATTAGATTTCATATACATTTTGTTACGTCTTTCAATTTAAAAAATGGTATAGTATGTAATTTATTGAATACGATTTTACAAATTTGCACAAGAGCAATATCATGTGATTATATATATATATGAGAAAAACTATGAAAATTAGAATTGCACTATCAATAGCATAATAAGATGTGAAAATTTATCTAGCTACTTAATAACACATACACATTAATTTGTAACAATTCAATGAAACATCTCCAGTCATAAAGGTGTGCATCTGCCTAAATTATTACAATATATATATCGAGTAATCCTCACAAAAGCTTCTCTATTGTTCTTATTCTGTGAATACTATGTACCCATATTGCCATGTCTTCCCATATAAAAATACCACAACTAGAATTCTGTACAAACAACAGTTATACGTTAGAGACAGATATATATTAACATGTACTAAGTAATGAATAACAATTTAATACTCTACAAACAATTGGAACAGATAAACATATTATATAATAATTTAATATTATTTCAGAAACAGTATTACCATCTCCAAACAGATTTGCTTAATTAACAATGTTAGGGAAACATAATAACGATAAATTCAAACATATATAAATAATATTAGAACCCAAACAGATAAACATATTATATAATAGTTTAATTGTATATAAATTTAACAATAATTCGGAAAAAATATCACAACCTTCAAATAGATACAAGAAATTATGTGAGCTAAACCAAAAATAGTTATATAATAATTTAATATATTTGCGAACAGATGCATAACATTTCATAAATTAATAAACGTAGTTTATAACATATTCAAATACATGTTTGAAATATATCAGTTTCATCCGAAACAATATCACAAAGCCAATAAATTTTTCAACCAAATGAAACAGCTAAAAATATTATATAACAATATAATATAATTCATAGAGAAAATTATAAATTTCAAACAAGTACGGGTAATTATAAGGATTAAATAATATTAGAAACAAAAACAGATAAACATAATATATAATAATTTAATTGTATATCTGTTTAATAATAATTCTGAAACATTATCACAACTTTCAAACAGATACAAGAAATTTTCTGTTAAACAAAAATGGTTATATAATAATTTAATATATTTGCGAACAAATGCATAACATTTCATAAATTAATAAACATAATTTATAACAGATATAAAAACATGTTTGAAACATATCAGTTTCATCCGAAACAATATCACAAATTCAATAAATGTTCCAAACAAATGAAACAGTTAAAAATATTATATAACAATATAATATAGTTCATAAAAAACATTACAAATTTCAAACAGATATATGTAATGATAAGGATTAAACAGTAAATGGTTATATATCAATTTAATTATTTAGAAACAGATGCATAAAATATCTTAAATTAATAAAAGTATATTATAAACAGATACAATTTTATATTTGAAAAACATATCAACAACATTCGAAGAATATCAAAACTTTAATACATTTTCTAAATAATTGAAACAGCTAAAAATATTAGAACAGATACAAAAAGATGTTTGAGTTTCATCTGAAACAATATCGCAAATTCAATAAATGTTACAAACAAATGAAACAGTTCAAAATATTATATAACAATATAATATAGTTCATAAAAAACATTACAAATTTCAAACAGATATATAATGATAAGGATTTAAACAGTAAATGGTTATATATCAATTTAATTTATTTAGAAACAGATGCATAAAATATCTTAAATTAATAAAAGTATATTATAAACAGATACAAATTTATATTTAAAAACATATCAACAAAATTCGAAGAATATCAAAACTTTAATACATTTTCTAAACAATTGAAACAGCTAAAAATATTAGAACAGATACAAAAACATGTTTGAGTTTCATCTGAAACAATATCACAAATTCAATAAATTTTTCAAACAAAGGAAATAGCTAAAAATATTATAGAACAATATAATATAATTCATAAAAAATATTATAAATTTCAAACAGATACATGTAATGATAAGGATTTAATAGTAAATGGTTATATAGAAATTTAATATATTTAGAAATAGATGCCTAAAATATCTTAAATTAATAAAAGTATATTATAAACAGATAAAAATTTATATTTGAAAACATATCAGCAAACTCCGAAGAATATCACAACTTTAATACATTTTCTAAATAATTGAAACAACTAAAAATATTATACAAAAATATACAAGTAATTATTTGGATTAACGAGATAATAGATGTATAATAATTTAATATAAATTCGAAACAGATGCATAAAATGATTATGAGCTAATAAATATATTTTAAAAAAAAGGATACAAGTAATTGTTCGGATAAAAGATAAAATATTTATACAGCTAAAAAAATTATAACAGATACAAAAACATGTTTGAGTTTCATTCGAAACAATATCACAAATTCAATAACTTTTTAAAACAAATGAAACAGCTAAAAATATTATAGAACAATATAATATAATTCATAAAAAATATTACAAATTTCAAACATATACAGGTAATGATAGGGATTAAATAGTAAATTGTTATATAAAAATTTAATATATTTAGAAATAGATGCATAAAATATCTTAAATTAATAAAAGTATATTATAAACAGATAAAAATTTATATTTGAAAACATATCAGCAAACTCCGAACAATATCACAACTTTAATATATTTTCTAAATAATTGAAATAGCTAAAAATACTATACAAAAAGATACAAGTAATTATTTGGATTAAACAGATAATAGATATATAATAATTTAATATAAATTTGAAACAGATGCATAAAATGATTATGAGCTAATAAATATATTTTTAAAAAAAGGATACAAGTATTTGTTCGGATTAAAGATAAAATAGTTATACAAATTATAAACATATATAAATAAGTATTTGAAACATATCAGTAAGATCCGAAACAGTAACACAATTTCAATATATTTTCCAAATAATAGATATATAATAATTTAGTATAAATTCGAAACAGATGCATAAAATGATTATGAGCTAATAAATATATTTTAAAAAAAGGATACAATTAATTGTTTAGATTAAAGATAAAATAGTTATACAAATTATAAACACACACAAATATGTGTTTGAAACATATCAGTAAGATCCGAAACAGTAACACAATTTCAATATGTTTTCCAAACAATTGAAACAACTAAAAATATTATACATAAGATACAAGTAATTATTAAATTTAAACAAAAATAGTTATGTTATAATTTAATATATATATATATATATACAAAATATATTACAAACATATACAAATTTGTGTTTGAAAAATATTATTAAAATCTATTTACTGGAACAATATATTTTATACCTAAATTTTTTTAGAAATATTGTGAACATAAAATATATGCGTACGATTAACATATAAATAACATATTAATTATAATAACACATACTATGCTCGCTATATATAATTTGAAAAATTAAATACACACGTATTTTTTTTCCCAAAATTTGTTCGTATATTTCAGTATTGTTTAATTATTTCCAAAAAACATAATAAACATAAATCAAACAAAAAATCCCATAATTGCTCAATCAATAATGTTTCCATACAAGGCATCTTGGGCATAATAGTCTCGTCCAATATTACGTACAACTCAGCATTAATCACAAAAACCCTATTTTAAGAAACAATTTGAAATGAGGGATGTAATCCTAATAATACAATTAGTGCTGTCCTAACTACTAATATAGTTCAAAAATAGGGGTGTAATCCTAGTTTTCTATAGATATAATACAAATCCCTCCCACAAACAAGCTTCACCATACCTTCTAATTATAGACAGAGAGAGACAGAGAAGTACATCTGTAGAGAGAGAGAGAGATGGTTAAGTGAGAGTAGAGAGAGAAAATGGGGGAATTTCTAAATTTCCCACGATATACCATCTATCGTGCTAATGTATTTATCTTTTTTCCGGTGTACTTCCACCTATATTGATTGGGTAAATATGCACTATTACCTTACACTTTAAGCTTTAGCACTAAAGATGGTCTTACGGTTGGAAATATATTGATAGCCCTACTAAAGAATGTTTTTGACTTTTGAAAGTTTAGAGAATCTCCAAGACTTATGCCTGCATAGTAGGGGTAAGAATTGTAAGATGGAGACGTGACCATTTAAAATGCAATGTATAATTACAATATAACAACTAAAAGTACAATGTTCTTAAAATGATTGTCGTAGATGAGGGGACGCTAAGATGGATTTTTGGTAGAACACGAAAGTATAAAGAGAAACGAATACATTTATATATGAGACAGTCAAACTAGTTTTCGTAGAGCAAGTAAACTAAGAGAAAATTGCGGTTGGTATCATCCAATGTAGACCACCACAGTGCCCTTGATAATGTTCTAAAAGGTGCTGGGTGATGTTTTGGAAGGGGGGTGCCTAGGTTGCCTAATACTCCCAAGCCAATCTCTTTGGCGATTTGATGCTAGGTGAGACAGAATGATTTGATTAACATTGACAGTAATGCCAAGGGACAAGGTTTCTTCTACCCCATAATTGACTTCGATACTGATAGTAAAGAAAGACACGGTGGTTTATGCTTTCATAGAAGATATTGCCCTATCTAGAGCAAAATGGAGATCGAACAGCGGAGTTGAGTTGCATTGGCAAACCATGTTTTGTACAAATTTGGTGAAGATTCTATATGAATGATTAATTTCCTAAAGAATCCTGCTCCCGTCTCCATTCATAAGAACTTAATTGTTTTTCTGGACTTGAGAAACTTATTTCTTACATTTTTTTTCTAATTTGTATGCTTCTTGTTGACAGATGTGCTCATTTTGCAATTTATGATGGACATGGAGGTCGGTTAGCTGCTGAATATGGCCCAAAAGCATCTGCATACTAACGTTCTTTCGGCAGGCTTACCATGTGAGTTGGTGTGTTTGCTTGGTCTTATTTTGATGCATGTTTAAGCATTCAATCTTAATGCCATACGTAGATTTGACTTATACATCATGAATAAAATTCAGCAATTTTCTTTTGCTTTTTCGAAGTCACTTGCTCCAGCGGTCCAACCTTAGCTTCCGTTCCATTAAAATATATTTATGGCCACCTGGTAGGATTAACGCATTAGTAAACAGAATATTTCTACTATAGTGGAGGCAGCCCGATTCCCGAAAATCTGACCCTATATTAACAATTTGGAGTATACTACATCTACCTCATTTTGTGTAATGCTTGATTATACTTACTTTTATGTTTCCGTAGTTACCCACTGTTGGAACATCACAATTTAGCACTGCAAAATAATGATATTATTAATTCAGAAAATTAATAATTCTATTATAAAAAAAGTATAATAGAACAAAGTTTCTACAATATTTATTGTTTTGGTTACCAATCAAAACAATTATAGAATCAAACCTCCAAATCCTAAATAAGAGAATTAATGACATAGCACTAAAAATTCTAGCCGACAAAATATAACTTAATAATCAATATCGAATTCCATTGTCAATAGTGCTTGAACTCAAGCAAGGTAGATCGACTCGCATGAGAGAGCGTAAACAAGTGAATCTCTACTTTGTCAATTTCTACACAAAAAATCACTTCATAATCGCACTGTCAGTATAATATAATCATGATAAAATTTTATTTTACAATTAATAAAAGAGTAATATTAAAGCAATATTACCTGAAATTGTAAAATTTAAATTATGTAAAAAGAACAATTATACCAAGCTTTTATCAATGGGGAATTTTTTAGGTTGAGTCGCAGACTAGGTCGCTCTCTTTAAGACGTTTTGCAGCTCTGTCCGAATTTGTGCTAGCAGTCTAAATGTGCCATGCCGTTCCCAAGATAAAACAGCTCAGAATTTTCCTGTCTCGAGTTTCCTTTGCACGTAGGAATTCAGTATGCTAACACCCTTCTTAAATTGGTCGGAATCAAATAGAGATAAGTTTGTCAAAAATTAAGGAGCTAGAAGACATACGCAACTATCTTTTATTCTTTCCAAAGTGAAAGTAAAAAATTTTATAGTGGAGGAAAACAAAATCCATTCTTCCAAAGGCAGTGGTTTTAATTTTTTTCCTTTTTTCTTGACCTCTACACAAAAAGAGACTGCCATTTTATTTCTTCCTTCCTCTTATTCTATTTTGAAGAACCGCTTCTCTTCCGTTCCATCTCTGGTGCAATTAATTAACTTAGAGAGATCATGGGGGAGAAAATTGCGGAGAGGTAACAAAATTTTTGGAGGTGGTTTTTCACAATTAGTAAATCAAACTAATCACTATAAATAGAAATTAATCCAAAATATCTTTTTAATAATTTTACTGTTAAATAAAATTTCAAAAATATTTTCTCCAAAATAAATATAATTATTATACACAAGTGAAAGCTCAAATTTAAACTCTGAGACCGGCTCGGTCTAATGGTGTGCATGTGGTGAACCACGTACATTCGTCCAAATCCTCACTCAACGATGAGAAATGGGTAACAAAGAATAGCTTGCACTTGGTTTTTACAAAAATACACATTTTGTTCCAACACCCACTCATTCCCTTTTCTGCAAGGGGTTTTTGTAGTACAACCTCCTTTATCCAGCTGTTAGATCAAGGGATGGTTAATGCTGATGATAGCACTAAAAACTAAAAATAACCAAAAATGCCATATTTAAATGTATGTGTGGATGAAATTAGAGAAAAAGAAATATGTATGTGTACTCTTTAAGCTAAAACATATATCGGATGATCCTTTGAAAAATCCCTTTGTTATCGTGTTCCTACCCCAACTTTGAATCTGACACTCGATTCAATCTCTGGTTTCATAATTTTGCCTTAAGAGCTGTAGGTTTTTTTTTTGCTTCCGCTGTAATGTAATGTGACCACATTATTTTTGATGATTATCTAACTGAAACTGATAATATGTTATTGCTTGGCATGCTTTTCTGATTCCTGCTTTTTTGTTATATAATGTTCAATGACAACCACAGTTAGACGTTAAAGCTGCCAAAAGGGTCATTCTTGATGGTACAATTTTCTTAGCTTTCCCAAGTATTTTAATCCACATTCTTTCCTTTTACAAGAGGTTTTGTTTGGTCTCTTCCAAATTAGGTTTTCGAAAAACTGATGATTGTCTTCTGCAAGAAAGTGTTTCAGGTATTGCTACGATCACACTGTTTTGCGTTCAAGTAAAGCATTAATAATTTAATATGCATACATATACTTGGAATTTATTTTGTGTGCTTTCAAACTCCATGCTTTGAATGATAAAGAATGCCTAAAAGCATGTTGAAAATGATATCATATTGTTGTATACGTTCACTACCAATATGCAATCATCAATTGAGTGAACTAGTTCTTTCATGGTTAATATATGGTTAAGTTATAGTTCTGTCATGTCTTAAGCCAGGGAGGTGATCTAGTTCTCTCACTTTACTCTATGTCTAAGGTGGCGTTTAGTAAAAACCTGAAAACTGATAAAGCTGTTTGTTTAGTTCTAAAAATTGTATCTGAAAAAATGTTGTTTGTTTGAATATAACACATTTGAAAACTGAATTTTTTTTAGTATGACAATTTTACTCTTATTATTTTATTTTGATCACTTTTCTCCGACTCATGCTCTTTCTCAAGAGACGGTGCATGATTGGTAACATTGGCATAACAGAGCTAGGCTCGCGCAAAAATGAACATCAGTCTCCCTGTTCGAAATTAAGAAAAAAAACCACTGTGAAGTTCATGTAAGCTAAAATCAGTACACAGTGATTAATTTAGTTTTTAAAGTCGAGATAAGGTAAGAATTTCACGGCCAAATTAACTATTTTGATTAACACCAAATTATCTTTACCAATCCAACAGTTCTGCTTTCCAGGAAGGACATACGAATCAGCAAAAGTAAAATACCTTGTTTCTGGTATTGGCAAAAAGAAAAAAAATGTAGGAAAGAAAAACAACATATTAGTACAACAGGTTGTATGCCCAGTGCAAGGGGTGTGGGTTTGTTTATCTAAATAACAAACATTATTATAATGATTGCACAGATTTGATGAATCGAAGTAATGTCTGATTGATTACTGATATACGATACATGTAACCACAAAATCCAAAAGGTAAAAGAAAGAAGTATTTGTTTGGTTGTGTAATTTTGTTAAAAGAAAGAGGGTAAAATGAACTAATTTTACACCTTTTAAAATAAAGTTTCAAATTTAAGTGGCAAAGTTGCCATTTAAAATTCTGGATGAAAATTTTAAGTTTTAATTAGTAAAAATTATAAAAATTAAGTGACCACTTAATTTTTTGGGTTACTAAACAACTTTTTAAACCACTTAAATTTGAAAATTTTAAGTTTTCGGATTTAAGTGGCAAACTAAGTGGCAAGTAAACAGCCCCTAAGGGGCTGTTTGGTTGCACCTCTTAAGTATGAATGGACAGAGATTTTAATTTTATTTGGTTGGTTTAAAAATTCAGATCTGAACACTTATTTTACCTCTTAAAAAATAAGAGGCAGTCTTGCCTCTTTAGTCTGAAGTCTTAATTTTTTAAGAGGTTAAATACCTCTATTATCCTTATCCTTATAAATATAGTCATTTTTATAAAATAAGTGAATAAGGGCAAATTTGTTCAAATAACACTTATTCAGCATTCATATATGATATATTCCAACAATCAATACCTATTCAGATTTGACATTTAGAAACAAAACAAATAAATTTTTCAAACTTCAGAACCAGTCTTTAGTTTTCAAATTTAGACAACAAAACAAATGCACCCTAAGCCTTTTTTTGGTGGGTATTTATATATTATATATCTTACTTTCTTTATCCTAATTATTATCTTCAGTACCTATATATGATCATTTTCTGTCAACTGCAATTTTCTTTTGACTTTGCCCACAACTTTGTGAGTTTTAATTTGCTTAAAGCTGTAAAGTTTAATAATATCTAGAAAACAGATTAACTTGTTTCTTTACATTCTTACTAGGGGGATGGCAGGATGGCGCTACGGCTGTATGTGTTTGGGTATTAGGCCAAAAGGTAAGTTGGCTACTACTCTAAAACACTTATTTATTTAATAAGCAATTCGACCGTTCAACTCATAAGCGTTATCATGATTTTCCTGGCTAGATGTTGAAGCTAAATTAATGATGCTTATGACATATTTTAGTTTCACTTCTTTCATGTGTAGCAAGGTCTTTAAAGACTTGGGTTTGGTGGGTGCCATGCCTCTTTTGTAATCCCCTTTTATATTAATAAAATATTTATTTTGCTTATTTTTTGAATAAAAGATACTTATGACATAGCTCAACACTTCAAGGCAATCCTTTGTTTTTGGCATTCTACTTGTAATTCAATTTCCCTTGTTTCTCATAAAAGAATATTGTCTTTAATTCATAAGTTCTTGATGAGTGATGACTATATGGATGTGCTTATATTGCATGTTATGCGTGTGTTGCACTATACAATCATATACTAATATGGGAGATTTTCACTAAATGTAGCCTGCCTGAAAAGGTTAACATACATCGAGTGTACTTATCAGAATAAGGATGTGGATACTTTGAGTGCAAAATTGAACCATGTGCGCATAATGTTCGTTAGATTTTGTGTACTTTTTGCAAATGAATGCATAAACATTGGAATCAAAATATATCAAGTGAACCTGACTCAGCATGTTGTTGTGCCTCCCCCTATTTTATTTCGATGCTTCACTTGTTCCTCTCAATTACGATGAACTTTGTGATAGATCTACGTCTTTTTATCTAGGTGTTTGTTGCTAACATTGGAGATGCAAAAGCAGTTGTAGCATGATCATCTACGATAAATGACTTGCAGAATAATTCAAACAGAGTGAATCCATTAAAGGCAATTGTTTTGACAAAGGAACACAAGGCCATTTATCCGCAAAAATGTGAACGCATTCAAAAGGTGAGATTATGTGTATGAAGAAATGCCAAAATATTACAATAAGTATGTGTGTGTATATATATATATATATCCTTACCTTTTCTATTCTCTGGTGGTGCATATTTTAACACTGAAGTACGATGTTTTGGAATTATAAGTTGCAATACTTTTATAAAGTCCAAACCAAACCTTATCATACTCGTTCATTAACAAGCTTACAAGTATATTATGCCTTTTTCAGTCCGGTGGTTGTCAGTTCGAATGGACGACTACAGGGACGACTTGAAGTTTCTAGGGCATTTGGAGATCGCCATTTCAAGAAGGTATAATACACCTTGTATGATAGTTGTTGAAGGGTAAGGAGGCACAAGGCGAAGTGCACATATCAAAATGAGGCACACATCACCCTTGGACAAGATAGACCTATAGGTGGACAGAATAGAAAAACAAAAATCTAGATGAGCTATTAGAGAAAATAGAATAAAAACCTCTAATTAATAAGAAACTTCAATCGGGTACTTGAAGTAAAAGGTGTGTGCCTTTTGAAATGCGGATCCCCAACCTTTTGGTTATGGATCCGTTTGCTGATGCTAATTTTCTCGAGGCCTGTTTAGTGGATTCATTATGTATATGTTATTTTCCCTTCTTATCTTGTAAGATACTAGTATAGTGGCTGATACATAAACTACTTTACATGTGTGTACTAGGTATTGCCCGTGCCGTCGAGCACGGTGAAATAAAAAGGATATTAAATAGAAATAAAGAAACTCTATGTTCGAATTGTATACGTCAACTTTACTAAATTCACATAATAAACTATTATAATTAAGAATAGCATTACGTGGGGCTTACGGGTTTTTTTGCTAAATCTTGAATCATAAATAAAAAAGCATATTAATTTGAGTATAAAATGGTTAGCTTGAGTGATAAAATGGTAGACAACGCTACGGGAAGTTAACAAAACTCACATACATGGAGAGGGGGGGGGGTTAAAAACTGAACAAAATAATATTATACATGGATATCAAAAAAGTATAAAATTCACATGTATGCATGGAAACTTTTTTATTCCTATTCCTATTAACTATAAAATGGATATTCAACACGCATAAAGGGAAAAATTCAAAAGTATATGCACTATTTTTAACCTAGGCTGTCACTAAAATAAATAATTATCGGATCCTCAACTAAATATACATATCATAAAATAAAGATGCGATCTCCAATTAAATGATTTAATAATTGCTAATAAAAAATGAGCACCCATATATACATTGTTCAAATGAGTTACACAAACCCATATATATACCTTCTTAAAAAAAATTAGTAAACCACAAAATATTACATTCTTCAAAAGAGTAAACAATAAAACGGGTAGAAAATCTCATGTATTTTGATGGGTGTTTAGCCATGAAAATCTTAAGAAATAGTACATAAACCCATATATATACCTTCTTCAAAAAAAAAAAAGTAAACCACAAATTATTACATTCTTCAAAAGAGTAAATTAACAACAAAAAGAGTAGAAAATCTCAAGTATTTTGATGGGTGTTTAGTAATGAAAATCTTAAGAAAGAGAGAATATATATATATATTTGGTGAGAGAGAAAAAGTGTTCTTGTATTTATAAAAAAAATTGTGAGGAGAAATTGTGAGAAAAAATTGAAATTTGAATCTCAAAGTTCAAATTGTATATTTTTATTATTATACTAAGGTGAAAAAATGACAATAAAAAAGTATTATGTAATTGAGTAATTTGATATCTTAAAAACACATCTAAAAGGTTTACATTTCTTTTTGGTTTGTAAACAAATTTTGACCATTAGTTAATAATAACAAAATTAAAAAAAATATATCTTATAATATAGATAGAAAATTTCTGCTAGAAAAAATGAAATAGTTTTAAGAGTAATGTGAAAATTTTATAATAAGAGTAAGAAAAGTGGATTATAATTTTAAATATACAAATTTTGTCTTACACATAACTTTATATCTACAATTTTTAATATACAAACTTTTATTGGTAAATTTTAAATATACAAACTCTTACATGGTATTTTGTTTTAAATTTAAAGTATTTTGAGTTTCATAAAAATAGATAGAGAAAAAAGATAAGAGATTAAAATTGGTGGAATAAGAGAGATAAAAAGTTGTTGACTTTCTTGATTTGATGGGTTGAAAACACATCTATTGGTCCAAATTTTTTCTCCTTTTTTGCAAATTAATGTGGACCATTGATTAGATAATTTGGTGATGTGATGGTTATTTCCCTTATAATATAGATGACGATAAGTAACTACAAGTAGCTATATACTTATGTGATTTTTCTACCCACAACTGGTGAACGATGTTGCTTGTGTCTTATTTGTATGTAGTATAAAGTTTCATTCTTTATATGCACAAGGCCAATTAGAACTTAGGGTGTTTAATTATAATACATATCTTGTCCAAGACCCAGGGATTCTTTAATATTTTCTAAAGCTCGGATTTGCTATTGAACGTTGAATTATCTTAAAGAAGTAAGTAAACTGCAGGTGGGTGTTGTGGCAACCCCAGATATCCATTCTTTTGATCTTACAGAGCTAGAGAGACAACTTTATCATTCTTGGTTGTGATGGCTTGGGGGATACCTCTTTTATTAACTCTCTTTTATGTACTTATTTGTCTATATTCTTTCGGGGTCTATTATGTCGGTCCATCTTCTCAAAGTTTAATACATATTCAGTTCGATTATATGTTTTTCTGGTTTTTGGACCAGGTGATGCTGTTGAATTTGTCCACAAGCTGTTGATGATTAACACACATTTTTCACATTCAATTTGTGTATACATTTATAGACCAAAGCAACACGAGTTCGGCCCACGATCTGAAATTATCCCTTAGTTCCAAAATAAGAGTCCAATTTCCTTTGTGAGACATAATTAATGCACAAAATCTCACAGTAATAAACAAGTTCTGTTCTCAAGCGTTGATGAAGTTGAAATTAATTTATCCTTAAAGAAGTGTGAAAGTCAAACTGGACTTCTAATTTGTGACAAAGGGAGTTTGCTAATAATAATCTGCCTTGACCTTTGCAACTTTGGTACAGGAAGGTTTACCTATTGGGGTTGTGAGCCGCCGTCTTCTGAAGGAAGCCGTTCGTGAGCATAGGTGCAAAGATGATTGTACTGCAATTAGGGGTGTTTTCAGTTTCGGTCGGGGTGGGAACCGGGGTAACCCAAACCCAAACCAAATACAAAAGTTCGGTTTCGGTTTCGATTTAGAAATCTTATAAACCAAACTTTAACCAAATATTTCGATTCAGTTTCGGTTCGGTTTTATTCGGTTTTTACATATATATTTTTTAAATAAATTTCACAAAAAAAAATAGCAGCATAAATTCATAAAACAATGAACTTAACTTGCTTAAATAAAATACTAAATATTAAATAAAAGAAAAAAGAAAAAAGACAAAAGGAATCGAACTATTACGACACTCCTAGCAAAAGGAAATAGATTTATGTGAAAACAATTTGCAATTTTGAAAGTAGAAAAGGCAGAGCAAATACATTGTCACATTCTTCTAATTACAAAAAGGTAAGATCCTAAGTTAATTGTATGTGAGAGGAGACAATTTCTAAGCATATAAGTTAGGTTACTATCACTTAGTTTAGATGTAATTTTAATCGAATGAAATAGTTTCTAAGCATTAATACAAATAAAAGTTAATGACTAAAGTTACAGATATTAGTGTTAAGTATTAATATACAAATAAAAGTTAATGACTAAAGTTAATGACTAAATTTGCTTAAATAGTACTATAAAAATGGAGGCAAGATAAGGAATTGTCTTCTTTGATTAGGTAATGCAAATGGTACTAATATTAGAAGGGAATGAAACCAAGTTGCTATCAATATTTTACAGTAAAGAGTATAGTATTTCTCGGGCTTTACACTAAAGAGTATACTTAACATATACTCTTAGAATATATATTAACATCTTTCATTTTTTTATTCATTATTCGATTTGGTTCGGTTTAGTTCGGTTTTGGACTAGCTTGCCCCAAACCCGAACTAAAACCGAAGTTGGTGGCTGTGTCGATTATAAGTTCTGTTTGTGTTCTTGTTTTGTTTGTTTGTGTGCAATTTAACTTATGATTTGGGGTAATTTGATTAGGGTTTTTAAAAATTGACTAGAATTCTAGAAAATTTCCTTAATTACACCACTGCTCCTTTATATGATGGATTTGATGATAAAGATGCATCCTTTTGTAATTTAATTAAAAGTGAAGAGTTATGATTTGCTTACATTATAACTTGTTCTTTTATTTATTTTTATTTTTTTGTGATCCTCGTGAGTGATATAGTTAATTATTGTTTATAAAAAAAAGAGAGTAGAATAAAGCTTATATTATTCCTCCATTTTTGGTCAATTAATAATTCACAATAGATTGAGATTATGTAAAAGGTCTTCATGTTTCTCAGTTAACACATATGTTTCTTGATACGCGTATATTCCATATTTATCTCTCATTTTATTTTATATATAAATGATAGTATTATTAAAAAATTTGATTATGAAGAAACATGCTTAATTTTAAGACTTTTGCAGATTTCCTAAGTCCTCACCTAATATGTCTTTTACAATGAACATGTATGTTTTCTTGGGTCTCTAATTGATTGTCAACCAAAGTTTTTTTCAACGCTTGTTATAAATTTTTAAAATTGAACCTAAATAAGTTGTAACCAGTTTTAATTATATTAATATACTATGTTGGGTGCTTTTACTTAACAAAACTATCATTATTGATAGCCAAAGTTTATTGAATTCCATTTTTTTTGTATAGATTTATTTATTGTGAAAATTATGTAGTGATAAAAGTATTTATATTTTAATATTCAATGAAAATAGCAATGTATTAATTCTTTATGCAATCATCCTTATATCCGACTGTTAATAATTATTTATTAATTTAGAGGTGTATTGATGGCATTTTTAAGCTAAATTGTTATAATTTTTGTCAACATTCCTAATAGGTTGATTATTGCAAAATATATTGTTATTGAGTGTGCTAACATACGCATATTTTGTTCTAAAACTTTGAAAGCTGTATGAGAATGTCCAGAATATGTGTTTGTATTGGCATAATGATTTGATTGTTAGAAATATTTTAAATTGATTTTTGAGTTAAAGAACTAAAAAAAAAACATACGTAGAAAAGGGGAGAGACGACTTGGCTAAGGCATAGAAGGAGATACGATTGCCAACGATTATTCTTGTTCCTTAGTTGCAAGATTTCTTTCTCCATTTATCGATAATTTAGGTGAGTGATTCTCACCCTTTTCTAGTGGTTTTTATTCATACATGTTTTGATTTTCTTTTGACCTAATTTTTGTGAAGAAAGGTTAATGTGTTTTTGCTCAATTGGTTGTAAGTTTCTTGATAAAGAATTTCAGTCATATGCTCTTATTAAAAATCTGAGAAAAATACATAGATTAATATTATGAGTTAGAAGAATTTTGGCTTTGGAATTAAATTAATAGGGTTTTTAATTTGGGAGATATAAATTTTACAAAACAAGTGTATTACGATACCTAGTGTTAATCAGATTGCTGTCTTAGATGTGTATATAGGAATTCGTTTGGGACACTCATCTTTCGTGTAAAAATCTGGAAAAAATAGAGAAGTTAATATTATGTGTTAGGAGAATCTGGGCTTTGGAATTGATTGAATATGATTTTTATGTTGAGAGATATTGAATTTACAAAAACAGTGCACTGCAGAATCTGATGCTAGACATATTGTATATCTATCACCAAAACATTTATAACTCCTAAACTATAAACGATTTTTAGTTGAATCCAATTGTATATAACTCCAGACACATCAGGCTATATTGTATAATTTTTATAGAATTTTTGGATTATTGAATAATTCCCAGAATTTATGTGAAGTATGCTTATTTTGTACATTTCTTTTTGTTTGATGTACTTGGGAAGTGGGGGCGATTTAGATGTACTCTTGCCAAATAGTTTTTGTAAAGCAAATGTAAATGGACTTTTGTATATATAAGGTTGGACATTTTAATTTTATTTTTTTCTGCAAAATATTTATTTTAAAAAAAAGGTTTTTGTTTTATTAAGTTTATATTTTGGATTTTGAGAATTAGTTTAAAGGTAAATATAATTTTTAAAATTTTCACACTCGGTAGTTGGACGGTTGAGTACGTGTGGATTAATGGGTACTCGAGGTCCTAAAAATCGGGGTGTGACAGTTCCTGAACCAAACTATTTGGTTTTAGTTCGGTTTTTTCATTTTCGGTTTCTGTTTTTTTTATGTTCGAGGTTTTAAGGATCGGTTTAGTCCGTTTGGTCGGTTTTCGGATTGGCCTTAACACCCCTAACTACAATTGTCATAGTCTTCAAGAAAAAATAGTTAAGAGGTCGTTTAAACATTGTCAGGGAATGATATTATTGATCCGCCATTTGCAAACTAAGTGGGCTGTGTTCTTGTTGCACCTACAATATTGCTCTTGGTTTGTTTTTGTGTGTTGTTCGTGTCTTTCATGTACGTAATATTGTTCACTTTGGTACTTTTTGAAGAAATCCTAATTTTAACAGTCAATGGTCAAAAATACAATTTGTTTTCTATCATGAGATTTGATACGTGAATGATGTGTTTTTGATTAGGTGTATGCAGACCTTATTCTTGGAATCTTTTCACACAATAACTGATAATCCGATTCCTTCAAACCAAACACTATATAAATATGAATTTTGTTTTTATCAAATCATGAGATTGGAGACAAACCCATGTTGTCCAAATGATGGTTTTTTCATATTAGGTGAGAGTATTATATTTTCTTTTTGTAATTTATATTTCAAGACTGTCGCAGATCGAGGTTTAGTATTAAAGAATAGTGTCAGTGCTTGACTGCATGGAGAAATATTACCTTTCTATGCAATTATTCTAAGATCCCATATTGATTTTTCCATGTCAAATTAATCTATATATTGAAGTCTGGAGAAATAATACGATGATTTTCCTTTTGTACATTTTATATTTGTGCTTTGCCGGTACTACAACATTTTAGTTATTAAAAAATTAGGCATAAATGATTAAATAAAAAGTCTAAAATAAATAATTTGACCAATAGCAATTATTACGGTTAATTTCAGTTTTTAATTTTACTCTATAACAAAATTCAAATAGCTTAAAAGAATATCCCAGATAGTTATGTTATAAGTTGTGAGACAAAAACGGTTCGAGTTCTCCCGGCTATACCCTCCTCTTTCTCAAACACTTCATCCATACCTATCGTTTGAAGTAAAATTTTGGTGAATGAATATCAAGCCTGTGCATCTTAAACGTAATGTTAGTATTCTATATCTGCATGTGCATGCTTCCTGTCTTCCTCTCTGTCAGGGGCGTGGCCACTTACACCTTTGTGGGGTCTAGTCACCCCACTTATTTTTAAAAATTTACATACAAATATAGTATATTTTTAACGTATTTGAACTGATACGTGTAATTGACACCACTTAAATTTAGAAAAATTAGTAAATAGTGGGGTCAAATTATAAATAATAATAAAAAAGGTATGTAGAACAACTATATTTTCCATGACAAATGCGGGTAAGCCCAAAATGTGTCCTAAACATTGTGTCCCAAATGCATTTTGAGTGATAAAGATGCATTTACATTTACTATTAAGTTGTACTTTTTGGACCGAATAGCATTGCTCATTCCTCATATTTAAGTACTGTAGTTGATGTGAGACTGGTGATAAATTAATGTATGACCTCACTAACCAAATTTTCTAGTTACGCCACTACTCTCTGTTAAGGGTTTCACTTATTATTTTGTTTTTCCTTCCTTCAAGCTCAATGAGCATTATAATAGCAAAAAATATTGAAGGACCACATGATATCTTTGATTGCCCCCAAATTATTAACCAAAGATAACAAATATGTATCTCAAGAACTTCTTTGAACTTCCCACAAAATCTGAGTGAGAACCTAATATTTGAAGGTACAAAATTCCATTGGCCTTTTCCTTCAGTTCCTTTTTCTTTGGTTGTTAGCTAAATTTTTGCTATTACATAAACCAAAGTCCTTATACAGGAAAGCACTAAATAGGGCGTATAACAATAATTTTCAATTACCCGTTGCTCTTTTCATCCAAAATACGAGTTACGTTTTATCTTTTTGAGATATCTCAAATTAAAATTTTTACTTTCAAATATAATTAATGCACAAAATTTCAGACTAACATTGTCAAATAGTGGTTTTCTTAAAACTTTTGAAAATCAAATAATAAGTCTTAATTATGGTTGGATGGTATAATGGTTTAGGAGATAATGATTATGCCAAGAAAACATAAAAAAGAATAAATAAATATTTCGGGGGAGAAAGGTGGGTAGTCAATGAAAAGAAAGACGTTGTCTTCTCTTTCAACTACCCGTCCAACATGCTCTTCCTCAATCTTGTCTCCCCAACCAAGTTCAATTCTCCAGTCAACAAACCTAATGGGATTTAGTCCTTTAAGATAACCCAATCACCTCAATATACGGAAGATTATTGAATAAGTATATGTACAGAATAATATAATCTATATATATACACACATATGTATATCTATAATAATAGAGTAGAAAGGAGAAAATGTATAAAATGATTGAGTAGTATAATTTGAACGGTAGATTTGCAAATTTTAATCCCCCCTCTCTCTCTTTTACTCTCTCACTTCTCTCTTCACCTAGGACTTGCGCCGGTGACAAAGTAAAAAGAAAAAACAAGCATTATAGTGCTGTAAGCACGGATTACCTCTAGTATATATATATATATATATATTAGAGGTGATTATATACGATTGCTCTGCATATGCTTGTGAGCTGTGAAGCACGGGTACTTCATTTTTTTTTGGGTACCCGTTTGGACACAGCTCGGGTACGGGTACGGGTGGGACACGGCTGGGACACGCCACGTGGCGTGTCCAATAAAAATAATATTAAATTTTGTTGGACACGGCTAAAATGGGTGTGGGTACGGGTGGGTACGGGTACAGCTGGGATGAAAAAATAAAAATTAAGGGGTCAATTTACAATATATATGCAATGAACTTTGTGGGTTTTGTTTAATTAATTTTATAAATAGTATATTAAGTTATTAAGAGTTGAGATGTCCCAAATATCAATCGACAAAAAAATAGGTCACGCTCAAACCCATTCTCACATCTCTCCTCTCTTCTCAACGACCCTCTCTCATCTCAACGGCCCTATCATCGTCGTCAAGTTCTCGCCGTCCAGTCCTCGCCATCGAGTCCTTCTCACTCACGGCCTAGACTCATCGTCGACCTTCTCTCTTCTACTGTTCTCACTCATGGCGGTTCGACTCTACTTCGTCAGTCTTCTACTCTTCTCACTCACGGCCTGGACTTGTCGTGGACCTTCTATTTGATGCAATCCTTTCTCTTGTGGATATGACTTGTTTATTTTAAGTGATTTTAAATTTTATTTGTTTGTAGTGTTCTTTGGATATGAGTTTACATAATGTATATTATTATATAAATATATTTATTTATTTATTAAACGTGTCCCTCACCATACCCGTGTCCAAGGTTTTTAAGATTTGCCGTACCCGTACCTCGTACCGGTACCGGGTACGAACCCATGTCTGTGCTTCATAGCTTGTGAGGCAGTTTTTGCTTCCCTCATGCAGTCAAATAATACAATCCCGCAAGTGAAGATGTCTCCTTCATTTATAAATATGATTACTTTCCTTCCTAATTTCAAAAGAGCAAACAAAAACCCGCAACAGAAAGAAACAAGAATGTGTGAAGAAGAAGAAGAAGAAGAAGAAGAAGGATTGGGGAATCGTGTCGGAGAAGACAAAGCTGCTACTCGCACGCATTACTTTGCAGTGCTGCTATGCAGGATTTCACATTGTCTCTAGAGTTGCATTGAACATTGGTGTTAGCAAAGTTGTTTGCCCTGTTTATAGGAACATCATTGCTCTTCTTTTGTTAGGTCCCTTTGCTTATTTCTTAGAGAAGTGAGTCCTTTTATATCTCTCTTTCTCCCATATATGTTTACATATATTCATTTCCTTCTAAAAAGATAATGCAACTTCTATTCATTTAAATTTTTTTTCTTCTTCTCAGGAAAGAAAGACCCCCTCTTACTTTTTCTTTACTGATTGAATTTTTCCTCCTAGAACTAATAGGGCAAGCAAAAACATATTACCTCTCTCTCTCTCATTTGGTTACTTAAAAGAAGCTTCCTTTTTTTTTTTGGCCACAGAATCACTGCAAACCAAGGATTTTATATCCTAGGATTGTACTATGCATCCCCTACCTTAGCTTCAGCTATGCAAAACTCAGTTCCTGCAATCACTTTCGTCATGGCATCTGCTCTAAGGTAGTGTATGCATCTCTTTCTCTCTCTCTCTCTCTTTCTCCGTATGTATATACATAGAGTGTGTGAAATAGGAATTTCATCTAATCTAATTTATCATTTTATCTGTGTGCACACGTCTCAGAATTGAGAAAGTTGATATGGGAAGGAGAGATGGGTTGGCGAAAGTATTGGGGACTCTTGCAAGTGTAGGGGGAGCCACCATTATCACACTATATGAAGGCCCTCCTCTTCTACATTCACGGTCTCAACAAACTGCGGAAGATAATTCTTCAAGCAGAATGCTTAACTAGACATGGGGTTGTATTTACCTTCTTGGACACTGCTTATCCTGGGCTGGTACGTTGGATGGTCTTTCAGGAAATATAATCCAACTATGGGATAAACTTTGGAGGGTGAAAACTGTTATTCCACCACTTAAATCTTTTAAGCACAAACAGCATAACTATAAATTCATCATAAAAGCACCATATCATCTAAACAATAGAATTGTGAAATCGAACATTTGCAGGCTCCGGTGTTGAAGAAGGATCCAGCTAAACTATCACTCACCTCTTTCACGTGCTTCTTTGGCTTGCTCCAATTCTAGGTCATAGCAGCTTTTGCAGAGAGAGATCCCAAGCATTGGCAAATCCAGTCAGGAGAAGAAATCTTCACAATCTTATATGCTGTAATTACCCTCACACACACAAATATATATATATAATATAGAGATATATGTCTAATTTTCGGATGTTCTTGATCTAGGGCATTGTTTCCTCTGGCATTGTCATCTCTCTTCAAACATGGTGTATTTATAGAGGAGGGCCGGTGTTCGTTGCCCTCTTCCAGACGGTGCATCCTAGTTGTTATCATGGCATTCGCAATTCTTGGCAATCAGGTCTATACTGGAGGATACGAACCATTAAATAATAAATATCTTGCATTTTAAATGGCTAACCTATTGCAACCTAAATAGTCTCTCTCTCTCTCTCTCTCTCTCTCTCTCTCTCTCTCTCTCGCGCACCGTCTCTCTAAGATTGACATTTCTGAATTCAATCACTTTGTCTTGCAGAATCATTGGTGCAGTTCTCATTATGATGGGTGGTCTGTACTCAGTTCTATGGGGTAAGAATGAGGAGAAAAAGGTAGCAAAAAAAGAAAATGAGGAGGAATTGAGAAACAATATTCTTGATCATGGAGAGAGGAAACACGAAGAATGTGCTGTCATTGTATCTGATTCTAAAACGCCTTGAACATATACCGATATGTAAAAAGTTAAATGATATTTTAATATTTGGACAATAATAAGCTCTGAAATTACGGATCATCAACTTTCACAGTTGGTGTCATTGTATCTGATCCTGTGAAATTACTAGGCACCGAACCTTGTGCAGAAAAAGACTTCAGAACAGTTATATAATATGTTTGTTATCTGGATCTCCTCACCTTGTGTGTATTATTAACCTTTCAACTAGAACTCATAGGAAAATTAGAAGAAAATGATAAACTCTACCTAAAAGAGGGTGGTGGAGAAGGAAGAATATGATCAAGTTTATCATCATTATTATAATGTTTTCCCTGGAAAAACAGGGTCTTCATATCTCACTCTTCTGTACTCAATCAACTTTCCCATATTATGAACCAAAACTCATCCACCAATATTGATATGCACTTATAAATTACAACCAGAAAAGTATGTTCCCAGGAACAAAAACTACATGTGAATTGTGAAAGCCAGTAAGAGGAGGTCATGTTAAAATAAGTTAAAATATATTGTTAGCTTTTGATGAGAAAGGATATAACCTGTATAAACAGTTACACACACTAAGACCATCTCCGATCTATATGGTAATATTGTAGGGTAAATAATGCATAATAGCATACACATTTGACAACGAGCTACAACGTGTAGGGTAAATTTTTTCCACATCAGCATCACACGATACAATGAGTATCGCGTGATACAATGAGCATCATGCCACTCACACAATACAAGCATCACATGATACAATGAGCATCGTGCCACACATACAAGCAACCACACGACATATTGAACATCGTGGGAGACATGATGGGACAGCATGATGGACATTCCATCATGGGGAAGATATGCTAGTTATATGGTAATTTTACCATTTCACTACCAATTTACCCTACACGATTGGCATAAAGCCAGCCGACTGCAGGGAGAGAAATAGCAAATTTGGCATAATAGCCGGTGCATTCGAGATGGTCTAAGTTGGTTAGAGCTAACATAAATAACAGGAATTCAGATACAATATATGAACTCTAGGTTGCGAAGGGGAAACAGAAAGGAGGGCATCCTCTAAGGGCCCATTTGGTTGGCGCTTTCCACGATTGAAGGATTCCGCCAGATTACTCCTTTTTATTCCTATGTTTTTTTGGGAGGGAAGGTGAAATGTTTCCCCAGCATCCTCTACTTTTTGACGAAAGGACAATAATAATGCCCGAATTTCTATGCTGAAAATTTCTCCTTGCTCTCTCATCGATCGACTATGTGGCTTCTTCTCTC
This sequence comes from Lonicera japonica, assembly GCA_021464415.1. Classification (NCBI taxonomy): domain Eukaryota; kingdom Viridiplantae; phylum Streptophyta; class Magnoliopsida; order Dipsacales; family Caprifoliaceae; genus Lonicera; species Lonicera japonica. The sequence goes on from CM038463.1 coordinate 15,670,413, forward strand.
TCTATTTTTTTTCATTCTATTCAATGTAAACTTTAAGTAAATCGCATAAATATGTCATACTTGGGGATTAAATCAAAGAAGTAAATTGCATAAATATGTAGTATATGTATGTTCGCATCGTTTATGTTCATTATTTTAGGTATGTGTGCATGGCGTATATATATCTGGATCTGCAACAAAACAGAGTATTTTTCCTTCTTCAATTTATTGTCTGAGATGCTTGTATACGAACATTGAGGTATTTGTTAACAGTTCTGATTTGTTTCAGATTCTAGCTACTCACCATATTTTTTGAGGTATGCTCTGTTTTCTTTGGAGATTAAAGAATGAAGAGGAAGGAACCTGTTTGGTACGCGAAATTTAATGGGTTGATTTTGGGTGGAAACAAATGGATTCTTTTGTCTAAACCAAACACCGGCAAGAAGAGATTCCAGGAATATAGCTTTCCTGAAATTTCAAATTCCAATTCCTTTCCTGAAACTCGAACCAAATGAGCCCTAAGAGTACAACAATCAGAGACATTAACCAACTGGGCTTAGCAGGACTACACACAAATCAAACTCATAAGTCATAACCATCATATTGCTGAATAAGTTTCTACTATATACAAGCAAGTTGCTGAAAATAACCTATTTTAAGAAACGTAAACAAAAAGTCATCTCCAAAAGACCCTGCGCAAAGCAAGCATTCAGAAAGCAAAAGAATCTGGAACTGGGGAAGCTCCAAAAAGCAAAATTAAAATTTTACCAAGACCGTAACAGAAATTAACCCATAGGCCATTGGTGCAACTTGTGTGCAATAGCTAAAATCAATTTTTCAACCACATAAACGCACTAAGTTTAGAAGCACACAGATATCAAAAGATGAATCACAAGCAGTTCTTTGATCCCCAACATTGTCGAATTCTCATCAAATCTACCTTACTGTAACTATGTCATCAATCTTCAAAATCATTCGCACGCACTCTGTAGCCAGTGTAATGGCACTTGTGCTCACAAGCAGAGGCTGCACCACATTCTCCTCCAAGATATTAGTGATCTGCCCCTTCCTCACATTGATTCCAGCATTGATCTCACCCTGTGCATGCCTATTACGCAGCTCAGTCACAATTGCAATTGGGTTCAAACCCGCATTTTCAGCCAGAGTGTAGGGAATAACTTCAAGTGCCTCAGCAAATGACTTAACACAGTAGCTCTCCATCCCCTGCAAGACCTTTGCCCAAGCACCCAGTTGCCTCGAAAGCTCTATCTCCGGTGCACCACCACCTGCAATCAAAAACTTCTTGTTCACCAAACACCTCACAACACACAATGCATCATGCAAGCTCCGCTCAGCCTCATCAAGTACCAGTTGATTCAAACCCCGAACAAGAACAGTCGTGGTCCTACCCACATCCTTAACCCCAGTAATCTTCACAATCTTCCCATCTCCAATCGACACCTCCTCAACCATATCAGCATACCCTAGCTTCTCCGCACGAAAATGCTCAATATTAGCAATTGGCAAACAATTCAAAGTCTTCGTAATGAACTCAATATCATCACGCTCCACGTCCTTAATAACCAAAATCTTCGCCTTGGCAAGATAATGAAGAGATAAATCCGTCACCGCATCCCTCAAAATACTCTTCTGAATCAACAACACATTACACCCAGTGGCCTTAATCTTCTTAATCATACTCAAAATATAATTCCTCTCTTCCTTCAAGATACGATCCATTTGGGTATAATCCGAAACAACAATAGACTGCTCAATATCAGTCTTCGGAGGAGAAATCTGAAACTGAATCACTGCAATCTTAGCATTCTCAACACGAGTTGGGCCACCAGCTGAATGACTGACTTTTTTATCAAAAACCAAACCTTTAACCAGCTCAGTATCATCAACAGTACCCCCAAGTTTCTTCACAATCTTAACATCCCTTAGGTCAACAAGATCAGGTTTTTCAGGGTCCACAACAGATAAAACAGCATCAACAGCAAGAGGAGCCAGAAGAGTAGAGTATTGAGATACAACTTTACTATTCAAAGAAGTACTGGCTGATTTAACAAGAGATTCACGGTCAGAGAGCTCAACAGGTACAGCCATAGCGGTAAGTACATCAACAGCCTTGAGAGATACCTTTTTTGGGAGGAAAATTTAAATATATTAGAACAAGGAAAATGCTAAGCTAACTAAACTATTGTACAAAAAAATTGTACAACCTGATGTTGCACCAGTCAAATGAAATGGTGGGGCAACACATTTAATGTGTTCTCAACTTTTTTCTATTTATCTGATTGGTGCCATTAGGGTGTGTTTGTTTTGATCCTCTTACGTCTGAATAACCCAAAATTCGAGGTAGTACATTCAAACAAGAAATGAACAAACTTTTCAGGTTCTGATCGTACTTAAAAGAAGGGCAAAATGGTCAACATAATGTGTTTCATGTATATTGAGATAAATACATTCAAACGAGAAATGAACAAACTTTTCAGGTTCAATCTTCATACTTTAGATTCAGACTAATGTCATCTAACATTTTGTATTAAAAGTTTGTACAATTTTGTAAGATATATATAGCAATACTCAACCAGAGAATCACAGAACACCTTGAGAGTTGAGATATACCTTGTGGAGCGAATCGGAAATGACGGTAGGGTGGATACCGGCATGGAGTAGGGTTTGGCACTGCTTGAGTAGGGCACCGGCGATGACAACAACAGTGGTGGTGCCGTCTCCGGCAACGATGTCCTGTGACTTGGAGAGCTCTACAAGCATTTTGGCGGCTGGTTGGAGGACTTCCATCTTGTTGAGAATGGTGGCGCCATCGTTGGTGATGATGACTTCGCCGGAGGCGGTGGAGATCATCTTGTCCATGCCTTTGGGACCAAGACTTGTACGAACAGCGTCGGCGACGGATCTGGCGGCGTTGATGTTGGCCATGCGGATGTCGTCCTTTCGTTTGTTGTCGACATAGCTCTCAGTTTTGGAGGAGATTGGGCGGGATTGGACTGCTGGCATTGTTGGTGAGAGATCTGAGCGAGAATGAGGTTATATGTGTGAGAGATCTGAGGGAGAAACCCTGGACTGGGAATGGGAGAAAGTATAAAACCCTAGATAAAAGAGAGAATGAGGGGTGTGCTGTGCAGTCAGTACAACAAATGAACATTGGGATCATATACGCTTTTTCGATATATCCAAATTTAATTGGGAAAAATAATCCTGGTCTTGAGTACTTTCTCACCAATAATCCCCACGTGAACAAGTTCCATTCTTGAAATGATGGAATCTCCTCACATCCCTCACAATGATCTCCCTCTCAACAACCTTTGAGATAAACATGGTCGCAACATGGCAGTCATTACAAACTCTCAAGTTCTTGGCAACTCGAATGGTAGTACCTGGAAGAGTATTGAGGATACCAAAGGCTATTGCTAATCTCTCAGTCTCTCACTATGTCCACATACACTACTACTCGATGGAATGACCGAGTAGTACCTGGTAGTTGAATAATGGAGCATATATACACACATACACTACTCAATGGAATGACCGAATGAGCATCTGAAGATTTTTAAACTGCATATATATCTATATAATAGGGGTCAAAGGTATTTGAAATATAAAGTGTGTGTATCTTATAAAATATCGTGCAGCTGGTAAACGGTAAATAAATTAATAAACGGCCAAGATGATATGAGCTGAGAAAATCTCCAGCTGCTCTCTCCCTAAAAAAAATATCTCACTCCAAAGAATACTCTCACACACTTCCATTCATTCACTCTCTCTTTTTCTCCGTCTCTTGGACTGCCAGAGGATCCGGAGCCGTCAAACCCACCGTACCGCTAGTGACCCACCCTGCAGAGGTACTTATCCCTTCTCTCTACTTTCATCCACCCCTTCCTTCAATTCTTCTTGAGATTTCAAATTTTAGGGCTTTTTTGTATCATCTTTTTCTTTACAATTTCTTGCATTTGGGTGTTTGATATTTGGCATTTTTGGGTATACCCGTTCTTAATTTTCTCTCTAGCTTCAAACACACAACATTCATTTATCCTTCTATTAACATTATACCCACGTACACTTTGGGTATTGGTGGTTTCAAAAATCAAAGTGGGTATTAATTAAGATTGTGTGTGTACCAAGAATGAAGGGAAGGGTTTACATGAAACTGAAACCATAGTTATGGTCATTTAAGCAATACTTTACCGAAAAATATATCATGGATTCAAATCATGGCTTCTTAGGAGAAAGGGGATGAGAGAACAGAGAAAGAGAAAAACGAAACAAAAATGAACTTCATTAACAGCTATTTAATGTTTGGTAGAGGAGCTTCATTAACAAAAATGAGTTCCCACTCCAAATGAGTACTAACTTTCCAAAATTTACTTTATATGTATATTTTGGGACACTTTTTATGTAAGAACTACTCTTTATGGAGTGCTAAAGTACCAAAAGGGTTTGCCTACCAACACTGGTGTTTCATACTTTCATTTGAAGAAAATTACTTTGAAATTTAGCAAATTACTTTGAATTATTCACTGGCAATGGTGTTTCATATGAAGGTATTTGTTTAGTTTTTTTTCTTTTGATTTAAATATTACCCAAAATGTCTTTCGGCTATGCAAAATTCATGCGTTCAGGCTCAATCTCATTTTTTATTTTTTTTTTGAATATATGGTTTCAAACTTGATTTATCGTCATTAAAATTTATGAATTTGTGATTAGGTTGTATTAGGGATGGGGGGAGTATTTTTTTTATTTTTATTTTTCTGGGTTCTTTATATTATGTAAGGGTGTGCGCCACCTATAAATACTCGATTTATTACTACGAGTTGTATCACAGTGCCTTTGGCACGGGCAATGCCTAGTATATATATAAACATCATATATACACACACATAAACGTGAAAGCAAGTCTGAGTAGTATAGTAGATCTAGAGAAAAACAAAAAACCTGAGAGAGAGATCTGAGGGTGCGGCGGTGTGTGTCTGTGGGCTGTAGCTTCAGGCCTTCAGCTTGAGAGAGAGAGAGAGACGCTGATGAGGGTGTGACGCTAAGAGCCTGAGATGGGAGAAAAGTGAGAAGAAGTGAAGAAGTAGGGTTTTTTCTTTTATGTCTTTTAAACGGTACTGTTTGTGATTAAGGAAAATTTTATTTTATTTTACTTTCGGTTATTTCGGGCCAACTCGGTGAACCCGAACCGATCTGAATTAATTGGTTTTGGTTTCCATTTTTTTTCAGTTTAAAAAGTTTTGGATCGTAATGAATTGGTTCAGTTGTTCGTTCGGTTTTTGAATTTTTAATAACACCCCTAATATATAAGTTAAAAAGGAAAAAAAATTAATTTATAATGCAAATTTCCAAGAAAAAAAACTCAAATTTTCAAAACTATAACGGCGTATAGGGAAACGACCTCTTTAACTCTTCTCTAATTCTTTCTCCCCAAATTTGATCTCAATCTTCTCATGCTATAAGAGAGAATTAAAGGGGCATTAATATTTTTTCTTTCACTCATATTGATTTCAAAACAATAAGAGAGAATTAAATATTTAATCGTATTATTTTTGCAGGGTTCTTTGCAATAGTAATGTGTTTTTGGTGACATGTAAGAAACAAAATTAATTTATTTTTTTTAATATAAGAAATTAATATATTTACTTATAAGATGATCATTTTAAAATTTTGCCTAGGGCCACAAAATGGTCAGGATCGGCTCTGTTTCTTTTGTCATGAGTGTCCGCGCAACTTTTGTTTATCTTAATTAATTCTTATTCGTGTAATATTGGCTAAGCTAGAATTTGATACAGAGAGCTCACAGTCGAATATAGCTAAACTTACTACCACTAAGCCATTCTTAGTAGTTTCCTCTATGTATATATAAAACCAGTTTGAATTGTTGAAAGTATCTTGTAAAATATAGGTCATAAATTTAAATTTTAGGATACAAATTTTGGAGGTCAAGTTACAAGCATGTTTTGCAAGTGTTAATTTTTAGCGTTGATGGACTGCCTTCGACAAAACCAAGAAAGGTATTTTCAAGGGTATTCACTGTATACCTTATTTATAGGTACGGCCCTTTGGGTATATACAAATCGGACAACCACGCAGGGCTAAATACTATAATAAAGCCCAGTTATATTATATTTTAGGCCCTCTATATATTGAGTCGATTGTATTTGTTTAGTTATAAAAGGGCCCAAAAAATGGCAAATGATGAGTCGGTAAAATGATTGCTTTGAGAGGATCACAACTAATATTTGAACCTTTGTCACCCTATATGTTTCTTACCCATAAGCATTTTTATTTTTTTTTTATTTTTTTTTCTAAATAAACAAAAAATTTCATGAAAAATGTGTAGTTTTGTTGAGGCTTACTCTTCCTCTTTTTCACACCTTTTTCCCCCCAACTCCCTCCACCCTCAATCTCTCAACCGTTTGTTTGATGGATTATGTTGGAGTATATTTTTTAATAGTCTTTTCTATTTAAAGTGATTTTTTCTTTCTAAAGGTTTATAACATTTCTGGTCTATTTATCCAAAATGTTTTTATTTTAAGTTTTCGCACACAACTTTTTAATTCATATGACCATTATGTGCAAAATAGCAGTATGGTTGAAATGGAGATAGAATACCTATCATGTGAATAACATCTAAGGGAGAAAAAAAAAGTACATGAAGTTAAGAGAGGGATGCTAGACTACTAGAGAGAGAAGGAGAAATGAATCAAGGCCCAATGCTAACTCAAAAGGATAACTAAAGTGCTCAAAAGGACGATTGAAGTGCGACCTGGTGCGCGCCATCCGCGTTTGTATTATGTGGCCCAGTACCATATGCATTTCAGTTATCCGTATGATAAAATTTTTAATAAAGCTTAATTTTATCATCTCCAAAATCTATAGATTAGAATAGTATTTTAACTTATACCATACATGCATTACTGTTGTGCTAATAGCTAGGTACGAGATATTTTAGATTTTTACATCAATTTATCCAAGATATATTAAGGCTCCGTTTAATAATAACATAGAAAATGAAAAGAAAAATAACTAATTTAAGTGAGAAGATAGAAAATAAATTGAGGGATGTAATGAGATTAACTCTTATTTTTTAACTTCTTCCATAGAAAAAATTTCTTTAAGTGGTGGTGAAATTTTTTTTTCCACAAAACATAAAGAAGGATAGAGGACATATATAATCATAAAAATAAGTATGAGTCTCAACTTATTTTTCATCTTCTCACCCAAATTAATTATTTTTATTTTCATTTTCCATGCTACTATTAAACGAAGCCTAAGTTCTTCATCAATTTATCTGAAAATGCTCTGAGCCCCTCACGTTCACATGAAAAACTGATGGCCCTTTACTCGGTTTAAGTTCTTTGGGCCTATTTTTTATGCCCCTCTATGGCTCTATCCATGGAGATCAAATTAGCCGAGACCAACTAAAAATTAGGCGTAAAAGAAAATACCCACTTAGCAAGAAAAACCAAGTTGTACATCAATTAGAAAACAACACTTTCATCTCTATTTTGGTATTGCACACATTTTGCTCTCAAAGAGGAAACAAAGATTCCGCCATTCCTCCAAACAAGCTTGCTTTGAGATTGTGTACAACATATATATTACCCAAAAACAACTGTACAAGCACACTCCAAAAACCACCTAAGAATGAAAAAGTTTGTGGTGCAGCAGTACAACCAGGCCAATGGTGAAGCTTCAGATGGACGCCCACATGAGAAAAGCTTATATGCCACATTGTAATGGCCTAAGACAGTACTCAGGGTGTACAACATATTTCTCCCTACATTTCAATAGTTCTTGATTCACTTCGTATAGAGTGGAGAAGCCGACGGCCTTGGATAAGCGGCCGGCCCATTTCCATTGCTGACATCAGCAGTACTTCTTTTACGGGGTCGGGGCCCACTATTGGTGTTCCTTCGAGTTGGTGGTCTTGTTACCTTTGAATCTTGAAGTTGCTCTAATTCTTTGACCACCTCATCCATCTTGGGCCTAGACTTGGGTTCAGTTGATAGGCACTGCAAGGCAAGGTTAGCCGTAGTGTGGGCCACATCCAACATGTACTGACCCTCGAGCCGGTTGTCCACTACGCGGAAGATTTTACGTTTGTTGGCTAGGTACGGCTTGGCCCATTCCACAAGGTTGTGTTCTCCAGTTGGTCTGTTCTTGTCCACTGCTCTTCGGCCAGATAGCATTTCGAGAAGAACTACTCCAAAGCTATACACATCACTCCTTGCGGATAAATGACCTGAAATAAGTGAAAATCAGGATGCATTTATTAATAAACATAAAGAAATATTGAATACAAATCATTTATCAAGATGTCATGGTATCACAATCTCATTAAAAAAAATCAGCAATCTCATCAAAACAGATCTTAAGGATTTTTTCTATGCGAAAGTTCAAAATATCGTCCTTTCCATCTTTACTAGTGTTTGGTTGCATAATTTTCCATGGTACAACTTGGTTTAGCCTATTTTGCTCACTTGCAAGTAATTCAGAAACCATCTCCGCGCCAAATATATATATATATTTTTTTTTAACTGAAAACTTTTCCACAAAAACTATCTCCATCTTAAAACCAAGGGACGGCCCAATTGTACGGAAGAAGGTTGCAATAGGATAAAGTATTCCAGCATAAAAGGTCAAGTGGTACATAAAAGGATAATAGCAAGTTGGGCAAAGATGTAGGGGGGAAGCATCAGATGTAAAGGAAAATATCAAAGAGACTAAGTTAAGGAAAATTTTCAATGATACACTACCAAGTGGGGCACCAAAATGGCCAAAAAAGGGATCCAGTCTCATCTAGAGTGATTGAATCATGTTCTCTATAATAGAGTAAGAAATTTGGAAAGTCTTTTTAAAATTCGTTGGCTTAGATTTTGATAGATAGTGGTTGCCCAAGGCAAGGACTCATTTAGACCAAAATGACCTATCAAAATCTGGAAATCTAATTTTGAACTAACGATTCAGATTTCTTCAACTCTCCTTTACACGGATTTCCAGTACACTAGAATAGCCTGGTACTCAAAAATGGCATGCTTAAATCTTACCGGTGGCGAGATATTCTGGGGCAGCATATCCATAGGTTCCCATGACCCTCGTAGAGACATGGCTTTTATCACCAGTTGGTCCATCCTTGGCCAACCCGAAATCAGAGAGTTTTGCATTGTAGTTCTGGCGTATTAAAAATAAAAAGATTGTTAAAAGAGTAACACAAGACTACATATACAAGTTTATGAATATACAATGAAGTGTTGTTAAAGTAAGGTTATATGAGATGTACCGAATCAAGCAAAATATTAGAGGTCTTGAAGTCCCTATATATCACTTTAGTCTCAGCACTGTGAAGGAAAGCGAGCCCCCTTGCAGCTCCAAGAGCGACCTTGAGACGAAGGTTCCAAGAAAGAGGCTGGAAATAAGATCCTCCTGTTTTATAAACAAGTTTGGTATCATAAATTTTTCTGGTTTCTTAATAAGTGTTCTAAACTAAACTCATTATATATATATATATGTGCGAGTAGACATGTAAAGAAGAACTCACTCCTGAATAAATGATTGTCCAAGCTGCCTCGAGGCATGAACTCATACACTAAGAGTCGGTGATCATCCTCGAAACAATAGCCGATAAGTTTTACGAGATTAGGATGATAGAGCTGCCCCAGGTAATTTACTTCGGCCTACAAACCAGAAATGAAACAAAATATTAGAGATCCAGTGTCGCTAACCAGTCCAGCCCAGTAACATATTGTCTGTGCTTTGGGCTCACGCCCTATCAGTATGTCAGTACCTATTGCAGCCACACCGTGAAACATAAAACAGCCAGGACACAACACTACGATCATTACATTCATGCACTCTTTGATTGGGGGCGAAATACTTTCAACTTGTGCAATATTTTTCAACTTAATCAAGTATAGATCAAGAAACTCACCAGCCACTCCTTGTGACCTTGGAGACCATCTTGGTTAAGCCTTTTAACGGCTATAACCATGCCGGTCCCAGGCTTAGTAGCTGCAAATGAGTGTTTGTCGATCCAGCCCTTGAAAACCGAGCCAAATCCACCCTCTCCCAGCACACTATCTGGGCGAAAGTTCCTTGTGGCGGTTTTGAGATTGATGAAACTAAAGCTCTTCAAATTGGAAGACTGCAGAATCTCGCCCTCGCTTCTGGGAGTCAGTGGGACAGACACTGAAGATACCTTGCTACTCGACCGGCCCATATCAATACCATCTGTGCTAATACATCTTGAATTTACAGCTGAGCCTACAATTGCATATTATTATTTGAATTAGATGGTCCTGTGATTTACTATTTTACAAATAAAATTACGCTAAATAACTCGCCCTTAATACCATTTGACATTATTGAACGGAGGGCCCACGTTAAACAGATTGGGCTCACGGAAGACTTCAGGACTGGAGTGAAACGGAAAACAATCCTGTATTTTAATGTATTTATATACCAAAGTAGGGAAAATCGAAAGAACCCTGGCCTGTAACTGATCCCAATGCCAAACACAGAAAATATTCCTCAAAAAGCTGATCCACAAACACTCTTTGCGCTGATGTTCGGGATCCACCACTAATAACATCACTTTAATTAATTAGTGCCAAGTCGTCTGTGGATCAAGTTTTTGTCTGTAGCATTTCTCTTATGTAAAAATGATGTTAATCAATTGATGATGATGGTGAGTTTTGCAGCACATTAGACCAACACAAGAAATGATGTTAACATCATGACACTGATCCAAATTAACATGTGTTGAAAGAGAATAAGAGAGATTGAGATCTATTGGTAGAGGAGGACCCTATTTATAGGGTTATGTACACTGAGAGAAAAAGGAAACATAATACAATACTAAAACCTAATATATAATAATATATTCTAACAACATGAAGTGATTATTTGGTTGCGTTTTGCTTCCAAAAATCCTAAATTAGTAAATTCACAACAATGGAAACCACCCAATACTTATTTAATTGCAGAATTGGAAAATGATCAAAAGAATATCTAATGTTTATGAAAGGTAAGAAAAGAGACGAGTGATATAGCAAGAATTGAATTACATGGAGAACCAAAAAAGTAACAGCTAACCACCCATCTGATTTTCCTCTTCAAGAAAATTAGTTATTTTTCCAATCATTTCCCCACTTTGCAATCAAAACCACCCTTAGAATAAAAAACGGAAATATCCAATTCTGGAAAACTAAAGTGGGAAAAACAGGAAAAAGGAGGGAAAAGTAATTCATTCCGAATATTCTTGAAATTTAGACCAGAAAAGTGAAATTTTGCAGATAAGGGACAAACTGATTCGTACTCCCAAAAGAAACCCAACAAATTTTTCAGTTTGATCAAATCAAAATTATAACTTTAAGGCTTTGTTTGGAAACTCCAATTCCAAAAAAGTAGTTCAAAACTTCAAGTACCATTGCTCCAATTCCAACTCTAAAACTTGGAATTGGAGTTCCCAAACAGAATCTTAAAAATCTTGATTGAAAAAACAAGGCGAAAAGAAAAAAGATTTGTACCTGTGTTACAGAGACTATCAGCTTTGATTCGAGCACTCAAGCAAATCCCCATTGAAATCCACTACTTTTCTTCTTCCCTTCACCAGAGCTAACTTTCTCTATCAACCAAAGAAAATGAATTGCTGGTGAGATTCTCAGCAACCAATTAAGAAACAAAGAGATGTAATAATAATAATCTAAACCAGAAACAGATCTGAATGTGAAAAAAGGTGAGGGACTGAGGAGATAAAAGTTAGCTAACAGAAATCATTTCACCAGCAAAACACAGCTCATCCGAATCCCAATTGATATTAAAATTAATGGAAGAAAACCAGAAAAGTAGAAACAGAGGAAAATTAAACAAACACCCACACCCACCTTCTTTTTTATGTGAAAATTGATATCTGAGGTGGCGAGAAAATTTAGAGAGAGAGAGAGAGAGAGATAGACGGGAAGAAAAAATGGGACTAAATGGTGGGCTGGTCTCTGTACTTTATACTCCGGTCCTATTCTCTCTCTCTAGATTTTTCCCAATCTAACGCTAGTGCGAGAGAGAGAGAGAGAGAAAGAGAGAGAGAGATTAGTCTTAACAGGCTGCGGCTACTCTC